>CM038676.1:130916023-132329331 GCA_021605205.1 Aegilops longissima
TTGACTACAGCGGTTGCCGATCACCGCTGCTACTTGGTAAGAAGCTGGTAAGGCTTTGAGATTAAGCAGTGGTTGTGACACCCACCACTTTCTAGTAGTTTGTAGGATCATATTCTTGTGTGTTTCTATTCTGCTAATCATGGCAGGATCACAAGCCGGCGAGATTGATTAGGAGAACATAATGAAGAAGGAGCTTCATGATAAATTTCAGCAAATGTTGAGCCAGCAATTGGAAGGCGTGATGGCCACCTTTGGAAAGAGCACTAAAGAGGATTGATGGCGTTGAGAAGACAATTGACACCAAGTTGGGCGTAAGTTTGATGAAGTACTGTGCGCGTCTTCCTCAACCACCACATGCATCCACTACACCATTACAACAACTACTACTACTACTTCCACGTCGTGAAGCGACCCTCCGTCCCAGTGGTCGTGTTCCTCTTGAGCTGGACAAAATTACGGTGGGCGCTAATCTGCTGTTGATGTACAGCAGCTCCTGCTTGCTCTGCGAGGTGGAGGACTATTACGAGGATGAGGTTGATCAAAATCAGAACTACGTGCAACCACCAGCACGGTCATCCACATGCAAATAATCGCAATGGTAGGGCTGCTACTGAAAAACTCAGTGCGAGATCATGACCATCTTCCTAAACTAAAATTAAATATTTCACCATTTGAGGGTAGATATGTTCTGATATATATCTTACTTGGGAGTTATAAACTGAACAACGTTTACATGTTTACAATATCTTGAGGAGAGGCGTGTTCTGCTGCTGTTTGTGCTTTCACTAGTTTTACATGTGTTTGGTGGTGCGAACATTGTAGATTATATCCTATTCCGACTACTTGGGCTGCTTTAAAAACTGCTATGCGTACTCGTTGGGTTCCACCATATTATCAACGTGAATTACCTCAAAAATTGCAGCGTTTAAGACAAGGAAAAAATTATGTAGAAGAATATTATCAGGAATTACAAACTTGAATGATTAGATGTGGTATTGTTGAGGAGAATGAAGCTATGCTTGCATGTTTTATGGGTGGATTAAATAAAGAGATTCAGACTGAGGGAGTCCTGGATTAGGGGGTGTCCGGATAGCTGAACTATCACCGTTGGCGGACTCTGGACTATGAAGATACAAGATTGAAGACTTAGTCCGTGTCGGATGGGACTTTCCTTGGCGTGGAAGGCAAGCTTGGCGTCTGGATATGTAGATCTCCTACCATTGTAACCGACTACATGTAACCTAACCCTATCCAATGTCTATATAAACCGGAGGGTTTTAGTCCGTGGACGAACAACAATCATACCATAGGCTAGCTTCTGAGGTTTAGCCTCCTTCATCTCGTGGTAGATCTACTCTTGTACTACCCATATCATCAATATTAATCAAGTAGGAGTAGGGTTTTACCTCCATCGAGAGGGCCCAAACCTGGGTAAAAACATCGTGTCCCTTGTCTCCTGTTACCATCCGCCTAGGCGCTGATTCGGGACCCCCTACCGAGATCCGCGGTTTGACACGAATTGGTGCTTTCATTGAGAGTTCCTCGTATGCCGTCATCCTTAGGCCTGATGGCTCCTTGATCATCAACAACGGCGTGGTCAGGGTGAGACTTTTCTCCCGGGGCAGATCTTCGTGTTCGTGGCTTTGCCTGCTGCGGGCAATTCACTTGGCCATCTGGAAGCGGATCAGCTTCGCCCCTGCCATCGAGTCAGATTTGGGAGTTTGAACTACGGCCGACATCCGCGGAGACTTGATCTTGACGGTTCGAGCCACAATAGCGCGCGTGTCTCGATGGGCACGATCTAGCTCTGCCGGTGAGCGGTGTCTGGAGGCCGCACGGCGTCCGCTCGGCCCTTAGCTCGGGCCGACTCCGCCGATCGAGGGCGAGTGGTTGGACACCGCCTCGGGGCTCTGATCTCTGGCGATTGGCGAACCCCTTCCGTCCTTTGTGAGGCCGTGACTCCAAGGTGCGGACTCCTTCCGGACTCCGAGCCCTCGCGCCCTCGCCAATCGAATCCGATTGGGCGCCCGATTATGGAGTTCACCGCGCGGACATCTTTCAAAGACTTCGCCCTTTGGCGACATCCTGGTCACTAAAGTCTCTCTCTTTATCGGGAGAGCCTGGCGGACTACGGTCGGGAAGGTTGAGATCACGGACGAAGAAATTCAACGCCCACCCACCAACCACTTTGTAGCCCTGTCGATGATTTAGCAGACATGCTCGACTTGACTCGAAGACATCGGCGGTATGGGCGGCGATGCTTGAGGCGACCAAGAACTAGTGCCTACAGAACGCTGGAAAACCACCTCGTCATCGACATATACATGGTGGACATCCCAAAAGATGGGAGCAGTGATGGAACAGCAGAGGATGACCCCTCAAGAAGCAGCCCAAGCCCGGCGTCGGTGGCGCCGCTCCAAATCCGCCACAAAAATGGTGATTCGGCATGGGAGATAATAACACCCGGACGGTGCGAAGACAACCCCTCCAGCAAGATTCAACGTGGGGAGGAGAAGCCAACCCTCATGATAGGCGGCGGCGGGGAGGTGGAGGATGATAATTATATGCCTCCCTCCGAAGATGAGGCAAGCCTCGGCGGCAGCAATTTGTCGTGCTGAGGATCCCGCCGAACAGGGCGTTTCAAACTCAGGCTTATGGCCACGACAAGCAGCCTCAAGAAAAAGCAGTAGCAGCTTAGAGCTGACCAAGACTTGCTAGCCGACAGATGGACTAAAGTCCTTGCAGCCGAAGAGTCTGAACTGAACGCCCCTCCAAGAGATACCCAAAGCGCAGGCTCCTACCCCAATTAGAGGAAGCAGCACCCAAACCTACATCACCGGCGCATGATCACGGCCGACCGGCCACCCGTGGTCGCGACGGAGAGCCTCTAGACCCTCCATTCAAGCCGCACTCCGGCGTCGCTCGAAAAATACCAAGGCGGGAAGCGCGCGGAACTGCGAGACATATTGGAGGACAAGGCAAGGCAAACAAGATCGATCTATGGATCGGCGTGGGCGCCCATGATACGTGATGATAACCGTCACGCGGATACAACAATTCGGCCGGGCGAACACGATGAACAAAGCTCATTTGAGCTGCGTCGTGATATAGCTCAATCTGAGGCGTCTCACACCCACTATGCTTCACAGACGAAGTAATGGATCATCAAATCCGAGGGTTTCAAACCCGTAAACATCGAATCATACGATGGCTGTGAGATCCTGCGGTTTGGATCGAGGACTACCTCCTCCATATCCACATGGCCCGGGCGATGATCTACGCCATCAAATACCTCCCTCAAGCTCAAAGGACTAGCTCGACATTGGCTTAACAGCTTGCCCGGCAGAATCAATTGGTTGTTGGGAGGACACGGAAGCGCATTCCTTGATAACTTCCGGGCACATATTTGCGACCACCGGGCCGATGACCTCAACCACATAATTCAGCAGCCGGAAGAATCGGCGAGACAATTTTGGACATGGTTCCTAACCAAGAAAAATCAAATCGTTATTTGTCCGGATCACGAGGCCCTTGCAGCCTTCAAACATAACATCTGCGACGAGTGGCTTGCCCGCACCTAGGACGAGGAAAAGCTGAAATCCATGGCTGCCCTCACAGCGCTCATGACCCGCTTTTGCGGCGGGAGAAGACAACTGGCTAGCTCGTAGTAACAACTTGACCAAAAACCACAGTAGTTCGGATACCAAGGACAGCAATGGCGGTCGGCGTCGCAACAAGCACAAGCGCCGCGTGCGGTGATAATCTTTGAAGATATGGCGATCAATGCGGATTGAGGCTCTAAACCCGTCGTGGAAAAAGCCTTTCAAAAGAAATACTCGGGGCCCGTCAATCTGGACCGAATACTCGATCGCTCGTGCCAAATACATGCACTTTAGAAAAACCAACCAACCACACCAACAGGGATTGTTGGGTCTTCAAACAAGCGAGCAAGTTAAATGCCAAACTCAATGACAAGGGGCTGCATAGCGATGGCGAGGAGGAGCCCGGCCCTGAACAATAGAGGACGACGGCTTCCCCCACAAGTGCAGACGGTGAACATGATATCGCAACCCACATACCTAAAGGGAGGCGGAAGCGTGCACTAAAGGGCGTATATGCGATGGAGCGATCGCCCGAGTTCAAACCATGGTCCTCCTGCCCGATCACCTTTGATCGAAGGGCCACCACTAGCATCCGCCACGGCGGATTCTCGCGTGGTTTTGACCCAATCATCGTGGATTTCACCTCACTAGTCACGATGGGCGGTAGCAACTGAACCCTTTATCGGGATACATTGCGCAAAATGGGCATAGACCCTCAAGGATTAAACCCACAAAGGCGACCTTTAAAGGCGTCATACCAGTGTAGAGGCCAATTATGCAGGCTCGGTCACACTCGAAGTGGTCTTGGATCCCGGATAACTTCGAAGCGAAGAGTTAATCTTGACATAGCCCGTTCATGGCGGCTATCACGCCTTTGCTTGGGCGAACCGCATTTGCAAAGTTCAATGTGGTGCCGCTCTCGCATACCTCAAGCTCAAGATGCGAGGCCCTCGAGGAGTAATCACGGTCAATGGAAACACCGAGCGCTCTCTCGAGCGGAGGAGCACACAACCCTCACGGCGGAGGTGCAAGCAGCCTCTCACATCAATTCTCGAGTCCGGCTATTAAGCGTCCGGACAACGTCAAGCTGCCGGAGATGGCTACAACAAGACCGCTGGCATGATCCAGAGCGCAGCGTAGCAATCCGGCCCCAACCCCAGCCCTCGCGAAATTGCGAAGCTAGTACTACGGCGTACATAACTACGCTCTGGAGATACCATGGGCATAAGGGAGGGGCACGACCACATGCGCCCGAGAATCGCGCTCAACCGCACGGGGCTCCGATTGTGTCATTCTTTTCTTTCTTTTTTTATTACTTTCAGGACTCCGTTTTCCGAAGTCCCGTCCGGCACTAAATTGCGAACTCACGATGCAACAACAGCCAAGGAAGCTGACTCGTCAAGTGTCGGTGGTCTCTACTACGAGCATTATACTGTTTTACATACCATCCCGCAGACTTACCCACGGAAGGACATTTAAATAGTCCCATCCCTTGCTTATCGCACTATTTGTATCGTTACTGCTTTCATTGCAGTACCTTTTGAATAAACAATACATAGCTTTTGTCTATTATTGCACTTCTTTTTTCTATATATGTTCATTCATGACATGTTGCACCGTACACTTTAGTGCGGCAAATACACCGAGGGCTTAAGTACCCCAAAAGTATGGTGTGATAAGTCGAACACTTTCACAAGTCGGCACCCGAACTTATAGCATTATATGCATCGGCTCCGAATCATGTCTTGGGTCAATAGTTGGGTTTGCCCGGCTCCCATGTTTTGGTACCTTACGTTCCGTTATATCGGCTAAGGTAAGGCTGGGAGAACCACTGCGATTGTGCCCGGTTGAGCTGGGTTGAGCACCTCGATGGAAAGCTAAAGCTGGCCGTCATGATGGGGCGAGAGCGATCGCTGTTCGAGAGGTTTTTCGGTCCCTAAATACTTATGCCGCTTAGGCGAGGAGTCGGCATTGTCGGCCAAAGGCGTGGATAGCGCCCGAACTCGGTCTTCGAATACTAGGGCTTCGCGAAATTTAAAATTATAGAATTCTATGGCTAAGTGAGTGTTCAAGCACTATAAGTCCGGTTGCCTTGTTACGTTGTGTTGGCCTGCCTCGAAGGACCCAAGAATGGGAACAAAAGCGCTCAAGTTTATCGAACACCCACACTCGTGGCATGGGGGTGAAACCAACGACTTGCCATCTCTCAAATTTGATAAGCGGCCGCCACGAAGGTAATATTTTAAATTCTAGCGTTGTAAGCGTATGAATAAGTTTTCAGCGTCTGAGGATAACAAATGCGAGTCTATTAAAAATTACATCTTTGGAGCATTCACCGCTATAAAGCGGGCACCCTTGAGGCGCCCTCATAGTACATTTTGGGCTTACGATGCTCCTTGCCCTTTGGTGGCCCGTCGTCACAAGCTTCTCGGCATCCGACTTGCCCGATGCACTTTAGCAGGCCAAGGCCCGACGGGCTCCTTCAATGCACGAGCGGGCGCTTGGTGACTTCCATCCATGGACGACGTCCACCGGCCGCCGCACTAGCCAAAGTAGCTCCGGGCATGGCTTCCAATGGCCACGGCCGAATTATGAGGGCCTTCATGGCCTGTTCGGCGACCTTGTGGAGCTCGACCAGCTGCTTGTTGGTGGCTCATAAACACCGTATGTTCGACCTCGGTAATCTTGAGACGAGAACACCTTTTCGTCAAGCTCCCCTCCTTGGCGCGTAGAACGGCGGCAGCATCAGACCTTTACACTATGGGAAGATCTGCGAATGCCCACAAAGCTCCGTTTCGGGTAAGTAATAGATAATTCACTTTTACATGCTTACTTTGCATAAAGAATGCCTTACCGCCGCTATCTTCTTTAATGATTCAATTTCTTGGAGGGCTTTTTGGGCTTGGCCTTGGCGGCTTTAGCACTCTCAAGAGCAGGCGAGCTCGGACTCTCGAGTCTTGAGTCACGCTCCAAACTCTCGTGTTTTTCCACGAGCACAGGAGCTCTTGCTGCACCTCCGCCACTGCGCCTCTTGCTTCTCTCGCTCGGTCGCTCGCAGGCGCTTGCTTTTCGCCGTGGACACCTTCCTTCAAGGGTCGCCACCTCGTTAAGTGGCCCCTACAATACCCACGTTAGTCCTGTCATTTTGCAACCAAATCCTTTCTATAAGGAATTACTTTAATAAGGTATTACTTTAGCCGGACACACCCGTCGGTGAGTACGTTACTCTGGCGGGATCTAGACGGCCCCACAGATCAATACTAGTCTTTTCTGCGCACTTTGTCCTCCCGTGCGCACTTTGGAGCAACTTCGGTTAGGTCACCCATCGACACTACTCCAAGCTGAGCACGCTTAACTTTGGAGTTACTGTCGAATGGGCTCCGGAAAAAGAAGAATTCCTTATTGATATGAGTAGTCTATCATCCCTAATAAGCGAACTATCACAATGCTTACCTTCCTTGTCCTCGAGCTGCTTCTTGGCAAGGCCGAGCTCGTTCTCGGACGCTTCGAGGCTCTGCTTCAATGCATTGACCTCCCGGTCGATCTGGCGGTCGTAAGCGCAACTGCATTCCCATATTGACATACTTATGTTAGACTCTGCGTATATCTTTTTAGATCCCATCCGGCTTTTCTTTCCGAACACCGAACTAAGCATCGAGGGCTCTGTCTATCACGGTAATATTTTACATATTCTAAACTTACCTCAAAGCTTGTTAGAAGGCTGGTACACGCTTCATCAGCCCGCTCTTGGCGGACTGAACTTTCAGATCACCACACTCATACAGTGCGGTGCTCCTCGTCGATGGGCGCCGTTAAGCGCCTCCAGCCAAGCTATCCAGTGCCTCCGGATGGGCGGAGGTCACCGTCGTCGCGATCTTACCCTTCTTGCGAAGGGGCCGCTTGCGGACTTGGAACCTTGAAGGTTCGATGCAGTCGACCTGAGGGCCGTGCCAGATCCTACGGGGTTTCACCCCCTTGTGCCCGGGAGCCGGAGGTGCGCCTTTGGCGCCTCCGGGACCGCCTCCTCTGGCTGGGCCTTTGGGACTCCACAGGCGGTGTCGTCTGCCTTCACGAGGAGAGGAGGCGGTCGGAAGTGAAGTGCTATTCATCATCCGAATCGAGGGCCGCTCGGCCAAGCGGCGAGCTCGTCCTTAGGCGGGCTACATGGTTATATTCGGCGTTAGAAGACACTATCGACAAATAAAAAGTCATGAGCTATTCAGAGTCCGGACACTTCGATCTCGCTTGAGCTTGGCCCTTGTTGGCCCTCCTCCTCGTCGTTGTCGGCGTTGGTGGAGAAGTCCGGAGGAAGGTCCTTCCTTTCTTGGACCCTCCGGCCTCCCGGTCAGGCGACCTTTCTTTTCTTCTCTCCCCTGGGAGAAGCTTCTTTCCTCCTCCTCTTCCTCGGGGAGGATTCCGCCTCGAGTCGTCGGACGATGAGTCAAACAACACACAGCATCGGGCGCTCCTTGAGTCCCGTGGCCTCCTTCTTAGCCTTCTTCTCGGCACATGAGGTGCGGGAGCCTGCAGCCTGTCAATCGGCGTCCATTGGGTTTTACGGCAAGGGGACAGGACAGTTAATCTGTCCGGACGTCTTGACCAGATCTGTCAAAGGTTAGGGAGTTTTAGATCCGCATAGAGTCAAACTATGAAAAAAGTCCCATAAAGGGTAAAATAACACCTCGCTGGCTTGGCGCTGTGAGCTGAATCCATGATCTTAAGTGGCGGATCACGGGAGCCTCGGCGCCCTTGAACAACACCTTCCGGGCATCTTACGTGCGTAGTGTCGTAGAGCCTTTTCGAGTTGGGTGTTGTGCGGATTGAACTCCACAATTTGAAGGCCCGTTCTTTGGCATGGGAGAATCCGGCGGATGAGCATCACTGGATTACATTGACAAGCTTGAGATTTTTGTCCACCAGGTTCGGGACGCAGGTTTGGAGTCCGGACAGCTCTTCGAATCACCCCACGTCGGGCCGTCTCTTTCCATGGCGTGAGCCGTGTGGGGAGCCAGATCGGAATTCGGGGCCGCCGCCCATTGAGGAGTTCTTGGCTCGGTGATGTAGAACCACCCGATTGCCACCCCTTTATGGTCTCCACAAAGGAGCCCTCGAGCCATAGGACTTTGGCCATCTTGCCAACCATGGCGCCTCCGCACTCAAGCAGCGGCCGCCCACTACCTTGACTTGACATTGAGGTCTTGACCATAAGCAGTGGGGCTGGATCTGAGAGGAAGGCCTCACACACGATGAAGGAAATATGCCCTAGAGGCAATAATAAAGTTATTATTTATTTCCTTATATCATGATAAATGTTTATTATTCATGCTAGAATTGTATTAACCGGAAACATAATACATGTGTGAATACATAGACAAGCAGATAGTCACTAGTATGCCTCTACTAGACTAGCTCATTAATCGAAGATGGTTATGTTTCCTAACCATAGACATGTGTTGTCATTTGATTAATGGGATCACATCATTAGGAGAATGATGTGATTGACATGACCCATTTCGTTAGCTTAGCACTTGATCGTTTAGTATGTTGCTTATGCTTTCTTCATGACTTATACAAAGTTCCTGCAACTATGAGATTATGCAACTCCGTTTACGGAGGAACACTTTGTGTGCTACCAAGCGTCTAGCGTAACTGGGTGATTATAAAGGTACTCTACAGGTGTCTCCAAAAGTATATGTTGAGTTGGCATGAATCGAGATTAGGTTTTGTCACTCCGATTGTCGGAGAGGTATCTCTGGCCTTCTCGGTAATACACATCACATAAGCCTTGCAAGCATTGCAACTAATGAGTTAGTTGTGAGATGATGTATTACGGAGCGAGTAAAGAGACTTACTGTATGCGAGATTGAACTAGGTATTGGATACCGACGATCGAATCTCGGGTAAGTAACATACCGATGACAAAAGGAACAACGTATATCGTTATCGGTTTGACCGATAAAGATCTTAAGTAGAATATGTAGGAACCAATATGGGCATCCAGGTTCCGCTATTGGTTATTGACCGAGAATGGTTCTAGGTCATGTCTACATAGTTCTCGAACCCGTAGGGTCCGCACGCAACGTTTCGATGACAGTTCATTATGAGTTTATAAGTATTGATGTACGAAGGTAGTTGAGTCCGGATGTGATCACGGACATGACGAGGAGTCTCGAAATGGTCGAGACATAAAGATTGATATATTGGAAGCCTACATTTGGACATCGGAAATGTTCCGAGTGAAATCGAAATTTATGGAGTACCGGAGGTTACGGAACCCCGGGAACTATATGGGCCATAGTGGGCCTTGGTGGAAGGAGAAAGGGCCAGCCCTAGGTGGCATGGCGCCTCCCCTTCCCTAGTCCTATTAGGACTAGGAAAGGTGGGCGCCCCTCTCTCTCTTCCCCCTCAGGAATCCTATTCCAACTAGGATTGGAGGGAATCCTACTCCGGAGGAGTAGGACTCCTGGCCGCCCCCTCTTGGCCGGCCAGCCCCTCCCCTTGGCTCCTTTATATCTGAGGCAGGGGCACCCTAGAACACACAAGTTGATCTACGGATCGTTCCTTAGCCGTGTCGGTGCCCCTTCCACCATATTCCACTTGGTCATATCGTCGCGGAGCTTAAGTGAAGCCTGCGCCGGAGAAGTCATATCGTCAGCGGAGCTTAAGCGAAGCCCTGCGTCGGTGGAGCATCATCATCGTCCTGCGCCGTCGTCTTGTGGAACTCATCCCGACACTTTCTGGATCGGTCAGGGATCGTCATCGAGCTGAGCGTGTGCGAACTTCGGAGGTG
Source organism: Aegilops longissima (assembly GCA_021605205.1). NCBI lineage: Eukaryota > Viridiplantae > Streptophyta > Magnoliopsida > Poales > Poaceae > Aegilops > Aegilops longissima. The sequence goes on from CM038676.1 coordinate 130,926,416, forward strand.
CCGTCGTTCGGTGCTTGGATCGGTCGGATCGTGAAGGCGTCGACTACATCAACCGCGTTGTTATAACGCTTCGCTTTCGGTCTCGAGAGTGCGTGGGCGGACCTCTCCCCTCTCGTTGCTATGCCATCACCATGGTCTTGCGTGATCGTAGGAAATTTTTGAAATTACTCGTTCCCCAACAGATGGCATCCGAGCCTGGTTTTATCGTTGATGTCATATGCACGAGTAGAACACAAGTGAGTTGTGGGCGATATAAGTCATCTGCTTACCAGCATGTCATACTTTGGTTCAGCGGTATTGTGAGATGAAGCGGCCGGACCGACATTCAGCGTGCGCTTCTGCGAGACTGGTTTCACCGCTCGAGCACTAGTTGCTTAAAGGTGACGGCGGTGTCTGTCTCTCTCACTTTAGTTGAACCGAGTGTGGCTACGCCCGGTCCTTGCGAAGGTTAAAACAGCACCAACTTGACAAACTATCGTTGTGGTTTTGATGCGTAGGTAAAACGGTTCTTGCTCAGCCCGTAGCAGCCACGTAAAACTTGCAACAACAAAGTAGAGGACGTCTAACTTGTTTTTGCGGGGCATGTTGTGATGTGATGTGGTCAAGGCGTGATGCTATATTTTATTGTATGAGATGATCATGTTTTGTAACGAGTTATCGGCAATCTGGCGAGAACCATATGGTTGTCGCTTTATTGTATGAAATGCAAAAGCCATGTAATTGCTTTACTTTATCACTAAGCGATTAGCGATAGTCGTAGAAGCAATAGTTGGCGAGGCGACAACGATGCTACGATGGAGATCAAGGTGTCGCGCGGTGGCGATGGTGATCATGGCGGTGCTTGGAGATGGAATCACAAGCACAAGATGATGATGACCATATCATATCACTTATATTGATTGCATGTGATGTTTATCCTTTATGCATCTTATCTTGCTTTGATTGACGGTAGCATTATAAGATGATCTCTCACTAAAATTATCAAGAAGTGTTCTCCTGAGTATGCACCGTTGCTAAAAGTTAAGTAGTACCCGGACACCACGTGATGATCGGGTGTGATAAGTTCTCGTCCATCTACAACGGGTGCAAGCCAGTTTTGCACACGCAGAATACTCGAGTTAAACTTGGCGAGCCTAGCATATGCAGATATGGCCTCGGAACACGGAGACCGAAGGTCAAACGTGAATCATATAGTAGATATGATCAACATAGTGATGTTCACCATTGAAACTACTCCATCTCACGTGATGATCGGACATGGTTTAGTTGATTTGGATCACGTAATCACTTAGATGACTAGAGATGTCTGTCTAAGTGGGAGTTTTTAATATGATTAATTGAACTTAAATTTATCATGAACTTAGTACCGATAGTATTTTGCTTGTCTATGTTTCTTTGTAGATAGATGGCTCGTCTTTGTTGTTCCGTTGAATTTTAATGCGTTCCTTGAGAAAGCAAAGTTGAAAGATGATGGTAGCAATTACGGACTGGGTCCGTAACACGAGATTATCCTCATTGCTGCACGGAAGAATTACGTCTGGAAGCACCGCTGGGTGCGAACTGCTGCGAGAACAACGCCGAAGTTGTGAGCGTCTGGCGAGCAAAGTGATGACTACTCTATAGTTCGATGTGCCATGCTTACGGCTTAGAACCGGGTCTTCAACGGCGTTTTGAGCGTCATGGAGCATATGAGATGTTCCAGGAGTTGAAGTTAATATTTCAAGCAAATGCCCGGATTGAGAGATATGAAGTCTCCAATAAGTTCTATAGCTGCAAGATGGAGGAGAATAGTTACATCGGTGAGCACATACTCAAAATGTCCGGGTATAATAATCACTTAATTCAGCTGGGAGTTAATCTTCCGGATGATAGTGTCATTGATGAAATTCTCCAATCACGCCACCAAGCTACAAGAGCTTCGTGATGAACTATAATATGCAAGGGATGACTAAGACAATTCTGAGCTCTTACGCAATGCTAAAAGCATGGAGGTAGAAATCAAGAAAGAGCATCAAGTGTTGATGGTCAACAAGACCACTAGTTTCAAGAAAAGGGCAAAGGAAAGAAGAAGGAAACTTCAAAAGAACAGCAAGAAAGTTGCTGATCAAGAGAAGAAACCCAAGTCTGGACCTAAGCCTGAAATCGAGTGTTTTCTTTGCAAGCAAACTGGACCTTTGAGCGGAACTGCCCCAAGTATTTGGCGGATAAGAAGGATGGCAAGGTGAACAAAGGTATATGTGATATACATGTTATTGATGTGTACCTTACTAGAGCTCGTAGTAGCACACAGGTATTTGATCTGGTTACATTGCTAATATTTGCAACTCGAAGCAGGACTACGGAATAGGCGAGCAGCGCAAAGGACGAGGTGACGATCGCGCGTGGGAAATGGTTCCAAAGTCAATGTGATCGCGATCGACACGCTACCTCTACATCTACCTTGGGATTAGTTTTAGACCTAAATAATTGTTATTTGGTGCGGCGTTGAGCATGAACATTATATCTGGATCTTGTTTGATGCGAGGCGGTTATTCATTTAAATCGAGAGAATAATGGTTGTTCTATTTATATGAGTAATATCTTTTATGGTCATGCACCCTTGAAGAATGGTCTATTCTTGTTGAATCTCGACAGTAGTGATACACATATTCATAATGTCGAAGCCAAAAGATGCAGAGTTGATAATGATAGTGCAACTTATTTGTGGCACTTGCCGTTTAGGTCATATCGGTGTAAAAGCATGAAGAAACTCCATACGGATGGACTTTTGGAATCACTTGATTATGAATCACTTGGTACTTGCGAACCGTGCCTCATGGGCAAGATGACTAAAACACCGTTCTCCGGTTGTATGGAGAGAGCAACAGACTTATTGGAAATCATACATACAGATGTATGTGGTCAATGAATGTTGAAGCTCGTGGCGGATATCGTTATTTTCTCACCTTCACAGATGATTTAAGCGGATACGGGTATATCTACTTGATGAAGCATAAATCTGAAACATTTGAAAAGTTCAAAGAATTTCAGAGTGAAGTTGAAAATCATCGTAACAAGAAAATAAAGTTTCTACGATCTGATCGTGGAGGAGAATATTTGAGTTCTGAGTTTGGTCTACATTTGAAGCAATGCGGAATAGTTTGCAACTCACACCACAGGAACACCACAGCGTAATGGTGTGTCGAGCGTCGTGTCGTACTTTACTAGATATGGTGCGATCTATGATGTCTATTTCCGATTTACCGCTATCGTTTTGGGGTTATGCTTTAGAGGCGGCCGCATTCACGTTAAATAGGACACCGTCAAAATCCGTTGAGGCGACACCTTATGAACTATGGTTTAGCAAGAAACCAAAGTTGTCGTTTCGAAAGTTTGGGGTTGCGATGCTTATGTGAAGAAACTTCAACCTGATAAGCTTGAACCCAAATCGGAAAATGTGTCTTCATAGGATACCCAAAGGAGACAATTGGGTATACCTTCTATCACAGATCCGAAGGCAAGACATTCGTTGCTAAGAATGGATCCTTTCTAGAGAAGGAGTTTCTCTCGAAAGAAGTGAGTGGGAGGAAAGTGGAACTTGATGAGGTAATAGTACCAGCTCCCTTATTGGAAAGTAGTTCATCACGAAATCAGTTTACGTAACACCTACACCAATTAGTGAGGAAGATAATGATGAAGATCATGAAACTTCAGATCAAGTTGTCCTTGAACCGTAGATCAACCAGAATAAAATCCGCACGAGTGATACGGTAATCCTATTCGGAAGTCATGCTACTAGATCATGGTGAACCTCGAACTATGAAGAAGCGATGGTGAGCCCAGATTCCACAAAATGGCTTGAAGCCATGAAATCTGAGATGGGATCCATGTATGAGAACAAAGTATGGACTTTGGTAGACTTGCCCGATGATCGGCAAGCTATTGAGAATAAATGGATCTTTAAGAAGAAGGCGCGCCGATGGTAATGTAATCGTCTACAAAGCTCGACTTGTTGCAAAAGGTTTTCGACAAGTTCAAGGGTTGACTACGATGAGACTTTCTCACCCGTGGCGATGCTTAAGTCTGTCCGAATCATGTTAGCAATTGCGCATTTTATGATTATGAAATTTGGCAAATGGATGTAAAACTGCATTCTTGAATGGATTTCTAGAAGAAGAGTTGTATATGATGCAACGAGAAGGTTTTGTTGATCCAAAGGGTGCTAACAAAGTGTGCAAGCTCAACGATCAATTTATGGTGCAGTGCAAGCCTCTCGGAGTTGGAATAAGCGCTTTGATAGTGTGATCAAAGCATATGGTTTTATCTGAGACTTTTGGAGAAGCTTTGTATTTACAAGAAAGTGAGTGGGAGCTCTGTAGCATTTCGATATTATATGTGGACGACATATTGTTGATTGGAAATGATATAGAATTTCTGGATAGCATAAAAGGATACTTGAATAAAAGTTTTTCAATGAAAGACCTCGGTGAAGCTGCTTACATATTGGGCATCAAGATCTATAGAGATAGATCAAGGCGCTTATTGGACTTTCACAAAGCACATACCTTGATAAAGTTTTGAAGAAGTTCAAAATGGATCGAGCAAAGAAAGGTTTTTACCTGTAGTACAAGGTGTAAGATTGAGTCGGACTCAATGCCCGACCACAATGAAGATAGAGAAAATGAAAATGTTCCTATGCTTCAGCCATAGGCTCTATCATGTATGCAATGCTGTGTACCAGACTGACGTATGCTTAGCTGTAAGCTTGGCGGGAAGGTACCAAAGTAATCGAGGTGGATCCTTTGGACAGCGGTCAAGAACATCTGAAATACACGAAAAGGACTAAGGATATGTTTCTCGTATATGGAGGTGACAAAGAGCTAGTCGTAAATGGTTACGTCGATGCAAGCTTTGACACTGATCCGGACGATTCTAAATCGCAAACCGGATCGTATTTTTATTAAGCGGTGGAGCTGTCGGTTGGTGCAGTTCTAAACAAAGCGTCGTGGCGGGATCTACATGTGAAGCGGAGTACATAGCTGCTTGGAAGCAGCAAATGAAGAAGTCGGATGAAAGAGTTCATTTCGATCTAGGTGTCATACCTAGTGCATCGGGACCAATGAAGATCTTACGTGACAATCTTGGTGCAATTGCCTTGGCAAAGGAATCCAGATTTCACAAGAGGACCAAGCATATCAAGAGGCGCTTCAATTCCATTCGGGACCAAGTCCAAGTGGGAGACATAGAGATTTGCAAAATACATACGGATCTGAATGTTGCGACCCTTTGACTAAGCCTCTTCCACGAGCAAAACATGATCAGCACCAAGACTCCATGGGTGTTAGAATCATTCTTGTGTAATCTAGATTATTGACTCTAGTGCAAGTGGGAGGCTGAAGGAAATATGCCCTAGAGGCAATAATAAAGTTATTATTTATTTCCTTATATCATGATAAATGTTTATTATTCATGCTAGAATTGTATTAACTGAAACATAATACATGTGTGAATACATAGACAAGCAGATAGTCACTAGTATGCCTCTACTAGACTAGCTCATTAATCGAAGATGGTTATGTTTCCTAACCATAGACATGTGTTGTCATTTGATTAATGGGATCACATCATTAGGAGAATGATGTGATTGACATGACCCATTTAGTTAGCTTAGCACTTGATCGTTTAGTATGTTGCTTATGCTTTCTTCATGACTTATACAAAGTTCCTGCAACTATGAGATTATGCAACTCCCATTTACGGAGGAACACTTTGTGTGCTACCAAACGTCTGGCGTAATGCTGGGTGATTATAAAGGTACTCTCTGGTGTCTCCAAAAGTATATGTTGAGTTGACATGAATCGAGATTAGGTTTTGTCACTCCGATTGTCGGAGAGGTATCTCTGGGCCTTCTCGGTAATACACATCACATAAGCCTTGCAAGAATTGCAACTAATGAGTTAGTTGTGAGATGATGTATTACGGAGCGAGTAAAGAGACTTACGTAGCAGATTGAACTAGGTATTGGATACCGCGATCGAATCTCGGGTAAGTAACATACCGATGACAAAAGGAACAACGTATATCATTATGCGGTTTGACCGATAAAGATCTAAATAGAATATGTAGGAACCAATATGGGCATCCAGGTTCGCTATTGGTTATTGACGAGAATGGTTCTAGGTCATGTCTACATAGTTCTCGAACCCGTAGGGTCCGCAACAACGTTCGATGATAGTTCATTATGAGTTTATAAGTATTGATGTACGAAGGTAGTTAGAGTCCGGATGTGATCACGGACATGACGAGGAGTCTCGAAATGGTCGAGACATAAAGATTGATATATTGGAAGCCTACATTTGGACATCGGAAATGTTCCGAGTGAAATCGAGAATTTACGAGATGCAGGGAGGTTACTGGAACCCCGGAACTATATGGGCCATAGTGGGCCTTGGTGGAAAGGAGAAAGGGCCAGCCCTAGGTGGCATGGCCTCCCCTTCCCTAGTCCTATTAGGACTAGGAAAGGTGGGCGGCCCCTCTCTCTTTCCCCCTCAGGGAATCCTATTCCAACTAGTATTGGAGGAATCCTACTCCGGAGGAAGTAGGACTCCTGGCGCGCCCCTCTTGGCGGCCAGCCCCTCCCCTTGGCTCCTTTATATACGGGGCAGGGGCACCCTAGAACACACAAGTTGATCTCGGATCGTTCCTTAGCCGTGTCGCGTGCCCCTTCCACCATATTCCACTTCGTCATATCGTCGCGGAGCTTAAGCGAAGCCCTGCGCGGAGAAGTCATATCGTCGCGAGCTTAAGCGAAGCCCTGCGTCGGTGGAGCATCATCATCGTCCTGCGCCGTCGTCTTGTGGAACTCATCCCGACACTTTCTGGATCGGAGTCCGGGATCGTCATCGAGCTGAGCGTGTGCGAGAACTTCGGAGGTGCCGTCGTTCGGTGCTTGGATCGGTCGGATCGTGAAGGCGTATGACTACATCAACAGCGTTGTTATAATGCTTCGCTTTCGGTCTCACGAGTGCGTGGGCGGACACTCTCCCCTCTCGTTGCTATGCCATCACCATGGTCTTGCGTGATCGTAGGAAATTTTTTGAAATTACTACGTTCCCCAACAACGACGATGAACGCCGAGATGTTGAGGATGAAGTTCGGGGCCAGATCATGGAAGTCCAGGCCGTAGTAGAACATGAGCCCCCGGACAAATGGGTGAAGTGGAAAACCTAGTCCGCGGAGGAAGTGGGTGAGGAACACCACCCTCTCATGGGGCCTGGGGGTGGGAATGAGCTGCCCCGCGTCGGGGAGCCGGTGCGCGATGTCGTTGGACAAGTATCCGGCCTTCCGCAGCTTTTTGACTTGTCCCTCCGTGACGGAGAAGACCATCCACTTGCCTCCCGCTCCGGACATGGCTGGAGGAGGTTGAGGAGGGATGTGCGGACTTGGGCGTTGGAGCTCGAGTCTTGTGAGAAATGGATGAGCAAAGGAGGAAGAAGGCGTAGGCGAAAAGGTGGATCCTTATCCCCTTATATGGACGGACGAAGCTATGCGTCCCCCGCCAACCTGTAAAACTCGCTTGTCTCCCAAGCGCCGTAATCAATGGCGCGGTTGGGTTACCCACGTCCGTATTGATGAGAATCCCGGAATAAGGGGGTCACGATCTCCGCTTTGATAAGACGTGCCAAGGAAACCGCCTAGCTAAACGCATTGAGGTGTAACAGTAAAAACGATTCATATAAAGGCCTGGCCGCGGTGTGATGTCACGCCGTGGAATACGTCAGCAGATCTGTGCAAAAGTTATTCTCTCTATGGTGGTATGTCGAACTTGTTTTGCAGAGCCGGACACTATCCTTGTGTTCAAAATCTTCTATGAAGTATTCGAAAGAGGAACCCGCCTTGCAATGCCAAAGACAATATGCGCTCCGGACTCGTCGTCATTGAAGCCTGGTTCAGAGACTCTTGAGGAGTCTGGAGTAGGGGTGTCCGGATAGCGAACTATCACCATTGGCGGACTCTGGACTATGAAGATGCAAGATTGAAGACTTCGTCCGTGTCCGGATGGGACTTTCCTTGGCGTGGAAGGCAAGCTTGGCGTCTGGATATGTAGATCTCCTACCATTGTAACCGACTACGTGTAGCCCTAACCCTATCCGGTGTCTATATAAACCGGAGGGTTTAGTCCGTAGGACGAACAACAATCATACCATAGGCTAGCTTCTAGGGTTTAGCCTCCTTGATCTCGTGGTAGATCTACTCTTGTACTACCCATATCATCAATATTAATCAAGCAGGAGTAGGGTATTACCTCCATCGAGAGGGCCCGAACCTGCGTAAAAACATCGTGTCCCTTGTCTCCTGTTACCATCCGCCTAGACGCACAGTTCGGGACCCCCTACCCGAGATCCGCCGGTTTTGACACCGACACAGACCATTCTAGAGTATAAGGCAACAGAGTACCTCAACTCACTGATTAGTGTGGTTAAACTGCCCCAAAGAAACATTGGGAACGGAAAGAAGGGAGTTGCAAATGCATCAGACTATTTCGAAACCTGGGATGACTCGGACAGCATAACGAATGTAAATGCTCACAAAGATTTGAGACATCCTGCAAAATAGTGGCATGACCACTCAAAATCACAATATCAAGGTTCTGAGGCCAGCTATGAACATACAGAAGTAGTAGAAACAGAACTGGGACTTGAATGCATCAGTCCTATAAGTCTATGTATTAGTAACACGTGATCCTAATAGAAAGAATAGAAATCCTAGTTCCTTAACCTCGTAGGAAAGATAAGATGACTCAGATAAGAAGGGCATAAGGTAAAGGAGTAAAAAGAGCCTTACGTTCGCTTCCACAATCAATTCCCTTATATAGCTAAAGCATTTCTAGACTCGACTTCGACCAGTTTGGCTTGGTAATACTGCCGGCAGTCAGGCTCTGATACCAAAGCTGTCAGGACCCCGATCCTAAGTCACACTGATCTAGCATGTAACACATCATTTCACTTTGCGGCCTCACGCACGGCATCCCCACGGGTGCCACCTTACCTGGCCCGGACTGTTTGCGCCTTTTGGCTCACGTATATGATAGTGTCGCTAGCATCCATATGACAGAGAATCCGGGCCAACATGACTAGTCATAAACCAAAGGTGGCACTAACTTACAGGGACATGCATACATGACCCAGCAACGAACACGTTGATCATCAACGTATGAACCCAAGTCGTAGCAAGCTACAAGGACTTAGAGGAACAACGTGTGACATTTCCCCGAAGGGATAGACACATGAACGAAGAAGGATACATGCCGGCCAGCCTAAGTGTTCCAGAGCAGTAGCAAGCTACCATGGCTCAGTGGAAGCACTAGGAGACATTTCCCCATAAGAGAGGCTACCAAGAATAAACAACTAGGTTGTCGGATCCCACACATACCAAGCATTTCAAAATCATACACACAATATGCTCGATATGTGCAAATACAACATGGCATCACAACAATACTCTACGACTCAAAGTATTTACTCAATAGGCTCCGAGGAGTCATATATTACAAACATGGGTCACATGACCCAACATACAGAGCATACAGGCAACGGACGCATAACATGTTTGAGTACAGACAATTACAAATGAAAAGGGCTGAGAAGCCTGACTATATACACGACCCTCCCAAGGGTACAAGATCATAGCTAATGTAACAAGCTAAACGTCGAAGTCCACGCGGAACTGCTAGTGAGACTGAAATCTCTCTGCAAAAACATAAATTAAGCAAACGTGAGTACAAATGTACCCAGCAAGACTTACATCAGAACTAGCTACATATGCACCAGTATCAATAAAGGGGTGGTGGAGTTTAACTGCAGCAAGCCAGCTTTGACTCAATGGTTATCCTGTACTACGACTGCTGGTAACTCTTTGAGGTGGCGCACACGAGTCCAGATATTCACCATATCAATACACCACTATTGACCCGCTCCCGTCTCCCTACGAGAAGGCCATCTATAGCACTCACGCTTATCTTGCGCATTTTAGAGTATCCACTTTCAGTTGTCTATGAACTGCATAAGCAACCAAGTAGTCCATTACCGCGGACGCGGCTATTCGAATAGTTTGATAACCCTGCAGGGGTGTACTTCTTCACACACGCTCTCACCACTTATCGCCGTTTACACGACATGTACTCGGCAACCTTCAAGCGGAAGCCCAGCGAGGGTTTCGGCCACGACCTGACTAAACACACAAGTCCCTAGTCTAGGTTTATCTCCTATTCAGGTTCCATCCGCAGGGAGTCCGGCCGAGGTTTCTACTACGGCCCCGAATGATGTGTGCAGGGTTCCCGAGGCACCAAACGGGCGTCCCAGTACACCGTGCCACGTACCTACCGCATCATAGCCCACCCCTAGGGTCAGCGCTGCGCACGGCCTCCAGTATACTACAAAGACCAGAAACTACTTGCAACTCCTGGACAGAGGACAAGGGCGGTTAATAAGCCGAGAGGGTCAATTAAGGATCCCAATGTGTGGTAGTAGCTGATCTTAAATCACATACACAGAACTCAGTTCCTAAGGACGGTTCCAATGAAACAACCCACCATGTACTCCTACATGGCCTCTCATCGATACCTTTACCAAATCGTGTTCACACACTTAGCTCTCAACAGTAGGACAAGTTCACACCTTTCCAATCCATCTCAGATGAAGCAGACATGACACAACTCTAAGCATAACAGGCATAACAAGCAAGCATGAGTGAGTAGGCACATCATGTCTCAAACAAATCCTAATCATGCTAGTGGGTTTCAACTATTTACTGTGGCAAAGACAGGTCATGCAGAGGAAAGGGGTTCAACTACCGCATCATGTAACAGTTGACACATTGTTGTCCTAATGCAGTAAAAGAGAGCAAGAGCGAGAGAGTGGGATTGTATCGGAATGAACAAGGGGGTTTTGCTTGCTTGGCACTTCTGAAGATAGTAGTTCTTCATCAGTGTCATTGATCTCATCGTCAGAACCACGTCTACTGAGAGGGGGCAAATACCGACAACAAAGAAGGAACACACTCAATGCAATGCAACAATATGATGCATGATCATGACATGGCAATATGTTGTGGTTTGAGCTAATGCAACTAGCAACAATTTAAATGAAGTTGGTTTGAATCCAAGATTCAAATTGAAAATCCATATGTGGATATGCAAATTCCATTTATTTGATTTGTCCTAAATAGAAGCCACAAGTAGTTCTAACATGCATGGAAATGGTACAGATGGATAGATTGGATTTTATGATAATTTTTCATCTATAAATTATTTCATTTGGAGTTACGGTTTAATTTCTATGAATTTTAGAAGTTTTAAACATTTTCTAAAATTTCCTGGATTATTTTTTATCCAGAAAATTGTTAACTGCGTCAGCATGACGTCAGTAGGTCAAACTGACCAGTGGGGCCCGTGTGTCAGTCTAACAGGGCTAATCTAATTAAGTTTAAACCTAAACTAGATTAATTAGTAGGGCGGTCCCACACGTCAATGACCTAGGGTGGTCAAACCCTGGTCAAACAAGGTCAAATCCACCGGTGACTTGACACCGGCGAGGCTAGAGACGGCGGAGGGGCTCGGGATTGCTCCTACGACATCCAATGGACGGCGGGGAGCGGCTATGGGGAGCTGGAGCTCGCCCGCGTCCAGTGCAGCAGGCAACATCAGCTAGGGCGGCCGGAGGCGACGGCGAGGAGCTCGGCCGCGGTGGCCGGAGCTCTGGTGTGAGCACGGCAGTGTTGCGGTGCAGGAGCAAGCGAGCTGAGGCGCTAGCGGGGGCCTACGCGATGCGGTGAGTGGGTTGGACACGCCGGGCGGACCATTTGGTCGCCGGAGTCGCGTCGGCGGTGAGCGCAGGCGGTGGTGGGTTTGGGCGTAGGCGGTCCGGTGGCTACGACAGTCTACGAGGAAGAAGAGAGGGATGGCCGGGGTCAGACGAGCAGGTCGGCGAGCTCAAAGACGGTCCGGAGCAGTCGGGGCGGCGAGGGGGATCTCCGGCGACCCGAGAAGGAAGAAGGGGTCGGGGACGGTGCTTCAAGGCGTCCGGCATTGTGTAGCTCAGCGAGGAGGTCGAGGACGACACAGCGGAGTTTCTGGACCGCTCGAGAGGACGAGGAAGAGGCGAAGGCGCGGTGGTGCTCGTCGGTGGCGGCGGCGCATTCGGTTGAGAGAGAGGGGGGATCCAGGGTGGAGAGACACAGGGAGAGCGAGAGAGGGACATACAGGTGCGTGGCATCTCCAGGGCGACGTCGGGGAAGCGGCAGCAAGCAGGAGGTTGCGTGCGCGTGCTGGCGCACGCCGGACACACGCCCTCCTGCCTACTGGTAGGAGGTTGAAGACGGTGGCGGCTGCGGTGGGCTGGGCCAGCTGGAGGTGGGTCAGGTGGGCTGCGACGTGAGTGGCAGGTACTTTCTCTCACTCCTTTATTTCTGTTTTGCTATTTATTTTCCTCTGTTTTAATTTAGTTTAAAAACTAAACTATTTGATAAAATGCTAAAAATAATTGTGGGCACTTGTGAAATTATTTACAACAACCCTCAAATACTTTCAGAATTATTTGGACATGTAAAAATATTTATAATATTTAAATGTCCAAATTCAAATACTTATGAATTAATTCAATAATCCAGCATGTCCTAGAAAAATGTGCACCATTTCTGCCAGAGGTTTTAGCCCAATCCAGAAATGATGAACATTTGGTGAAGGGCATTTTGGGTTCATTGAAACCAATTTTGGTTGAACCTAGTAATTCAAAGGGGTGCTAGGGTTTGTTAGATCCCCATTTGAAATTTAAAGAGAATTTAAACATGATGACATGATGAGCAAGCAAAGTCAAACAAGGGCTGGTCTAGGGTTGTGACAGATACAAAGGTGTCGGACACCAACACATCACTGATGACCGACAAGTATAGAGGATCTATCGTAGTCCTTTCGATAAGTAAGAGTGTCGAACCCAACGAGGAGCAGAAGGAAATGATAAGCGGTTTTCAGGAAGGTATTCTCTACAAGCACTGAAATAATAGGTAACAGATAGTTTTGTGATAAGATAATTTGTAACGAGCAACAAGTAACAAAAGTAAATAAAGTGTAGCAAGGTGGCCCAATCCTTTTTGTAGCAAAGGACAAGCCTGGACAAACTCTTATATAAGGAAAAGCGCTCCCGAGGACACATGTGAATTATCGTCAAGCTAGTTTTCATCACGTTCATATGATTCGCGTTCGGTACTTTGATAATTTGATATGTGGGTGGACCGGTGCTTGGGTGCTGTCCTTACTTGGATAAGCATCCCACTTATGATTAACCCCTATTGCAAGTATCCACAAATACAAAAGAAGTATTAAGGTAAACCTAACCATATCATGAAACATATGGATCCAAATCAGCCCCTTACGAAGAAACACACAAACTAGGGTTTAAGCTTCTGTCACTCTAGCAACCCATCATCTACTTATTACTTCCCAATGCCTTCCTCTAGGCCCAAATAATGGTGAAGTGTCATGTAGTCAACGTTCACATAACACCACTAGAGGAGAGACAACATACATCTCATCAAAATATCGAACGAATACCAAATTCACATGACTACTAATAGCAAGACTTCTCCCATGTCCTCAGGAACAAACGTAACTACTCACAAAGCATATTCATGTTCATAATCAGAGGGGTATTAATATGCATATAGGATCTGAACGTATGATCTTCCACCAAATAAACCAACTAGCATCGACTGCAAGGAGTAATCAACACTACTAGCAACCTATATGTACCAATCCCAGACTTAGAGACAAGAATTGAATACAAGAGATGAACTAGGGTTTGAGAGGAGATGGCGCTGATGAAGATGTTGATGGAGATTGGCCCCCTCCCGATGAGAGGAGCGTTGGTGATGACGATGGCCATGATTTCCCCCTCACGGAGGGAAGTGTCCCCGACAGAACAGCTCTGCCGGAGCCCTAGATTGGTTCCGCCAAGGTTCCGCCTCGTGGCGGCGGAGTCTCCTCCCGAAAGCTTGCTTTTGATTTTTCTTCGGACGAAAGACTTCATATAGCAGAAGATGGGCATCGGAGGGCCAATAGGGGGCCCACGAGGCAGGGGGCGCGCCCAGGGGGTAGGGTGCACCCCCACCCTCGTGGCCAGGGTGTGGGCCCCCTCTGGTATTTCTTCCACTCAGTATTTTTTATTATTTACAAAAATAACTTTCGTGGAGTTTCAGGACTTTTGGAGTTGTGCAGAATAGGTCTCTAATATTTGCTCCTTTTCTAGCCCAGAATTCCAGCTGCCGGCATTCTCCCTCCTTATGTAAACCTTGTAAAATAAGAGAGAATAGGCATACGTATAGTGACATAATGTGTAATAACAACCCATAATGCAATAAATATCAATATAAAAGCATGATGCAAAATGGACGTATCAATCACCCCGCCGACTACCAAGCAAACAAAATATGTCGAGGAAGACCGCTTGGAGCCTACAGAGACCTCCATCATGAGCACTCAACTAAGAGGTGAGACGGACCATAACGAAGTTAAGACTCCAAATGGTGCCTCCGAGAAGGGAACGACCATGGATAGCCGCCACCGCTCGATCCCGAAGATCTGGTTTTCGCCCGGAGCAAGACGAGGAGTGGGAACACCGCAACGGTGCCTTCAGGAAGGGTACGATAACGACGGCCACCGCCATCATCAGCCAGTAAAATTGGGCAAGTGGTCTACCCCGGTGATCACACCCCTCAGTCACACCCTAGCATCGTCAACCTCCCGCAACCACGCCACCCGCATAACCATGATTGCCCGCCCGCACCTGAGACACACCTTGCGCCCACAAACATCGTGCCTCCCACTGTCAGGGCCGCCGCCCTCACGTGTGGCCCTTATCAGGGTCCTTTTTTAATACAGTACAATCGAAGTCCCTCACATACACAAGCATACACTCACCCCTCTGAACACACGCATGCACACCCTACCCCTATGATCACCTCCAAGATACTAAGCCGACATAGCATCTTGAGATTTTACAAAGTCATCACAGACGCCTCGAAGTCAACGAGAATGTCTCCTTGCACTAAACGAACAAGACTGGAAGCCTCAAAGAAATCCAGGAATAATACGAGCATCGAAGTCAAGTCTAGGACTTGAACCCTGGTGGGCTGGGGATACTACTGACCTCCTAACCATCTGACCACAGGTTGGTTAGGTCGAGCCAGAGGTTAGAACAAAGGCAACAAAGGTTGTAACATTACAAGATAATGAAATGAGCATTTAGGACATTTTTTCGCAACAACACCTTCGAGATGGAATAAGCGCCCTCGCTCCATCGTCACCACATCCGGACAAAAATATCAAAGACAAGGATTTTCATCCTCTTCACCGAGACAAACCACCAAAGATTTGTAATTAGCAAGGAGACAACACCTTTAACAATGTAATGACGTAAGTTTATCACTGCTCTAATCCCAACCAATCAAGATCAGAAAATAGTTTTTACCTCAGACATGAAGGGTGTTCTAATCATCATGTTGAAGATGGATCTTCGGTAGTCACACATCATGTACTCCATGCTAGGCTGAAAATGGAACTAGCAGATGGGTACGACAACTTTCCACCAATACCACTGACGGTGTCCTGGACTAGGGGGTACTAACCTAGTCGTCCCGTAGTCCTTGGGCTGGTCCTATAGGCCCTTACTTTCCTTTGGGTGGACTAAGGAAGCTATATACTTGGACATGATCAAGATTGCATCCACTGAAGACATGACACATACTCCAAGACATCTTCTACCGCCTCCATGTGCATCCTTGGATACCGATCATGTAATCCTAGATACCCTACCTGGCATGTATATAAGCCAAAAGGTTAGGCCGTAGAGGGGACCGAATCACAATAACATTCACCTAGCCTTGGGGTTAGATCTCTCTTCATGATCTTGAGGTAGATCAAGCTTGTACTCGATACATCATCATCAATATAAACAAGAGCAGGACGTGGGGTTTTACCTCCATAGAGAGGGCTCGAAGCTGGGTAAACATCGTCTCCTTTGTTCCTGTTACCACCGATCCAAGATCCACAGCTCGGGACCCCCTACCCCGAGGTCTGCATTTTGATACCAACACTAGTGCTTTCATTGAGAGTTACACTATGAGATCAACAAAGGATCAATGGGATTGTCGGTCAACGACTCCAACCTTCAGGGCACTGTTTCTGTGCTCAAAACCCCATCACCGGATCACACCTTCTCCCTTACATGCAATAAGCGGTCCACGACCTTTTTTCAGCCCCGGTCAAACTCCCCATAGAGGGCAAAGGGCCGAGGTACTTTTTGGAGAGTGATTCTGAAAGTGGCCAGCCAGAAACAACCGACAAGTTTGATCTTCAAATCAGCTCGGCCGATCTGGCAGCTATGTGTCCTTCACATGATAAAAATGTCGGGGCTTCAACATCGCGGTCCATGGAGATCGATATTTCTCTCCCACCCACCTCCTGTCGGGTTCAGGGCTCCGCAGACCTAAGAAGGTTCAAACTTTGCAGTGTGTGAAGATCTCAACCCACCTAAGACTCTAGCCTGCCACCCCACAACCTAGCTACGTCAAGTTCGTGCGGGCGAGGAAGAAGGTGAACACAATAGTTTTCCTAGGTTCGGGCCACCTTGTAGTGTAAAACCCTACTCCTCCTTTGTGGTGGATTGGCCTCACGAGGAAGGCAGAAGATGAACTAATACATTGGTCGAGTGGCCTCGCCAGGGCTCGAGTGGTGGAATGGGTTTGATCTGGGGTTGGTTCCTCGATACCCCTCTACGGTGGAGGCTAGCCTCTACTTATAGTGACCTCGGTCCTCTTCCCTCATAACTGTCAGGAAGGGATCCCACAACGGCCAATTTGAAAGGGGACAAGAAGTAGATCTAATCCTAATGAAAGGTGGTCTTCGCTTGCAAAGCTTCTGGTCGTGACGCAAAGGTGGGCTCGGCGATGAGTCCTCTCGAGCTCATGGTCTTGGTCTTGTTGCATCGGAATGGAAACCTTTGGGGGATGCCTTGGGAACCCGCGTACGTCCTTGCCTCCTTAGCACCAAAGAGGAAACTGTCTCCTCTGCGCCCACTGATGCCCGCCTGGCCTTGGTCGTCATGGCTCTCGCCATCGCAGCCTCGCGAGGCTGGGTACCTGCATAGGAATCTCCGCTCCTCGGGAGGCAAGCTTGGAGAGCTGCTCCTCGGGAGGTCTTGATGTCGTTCTCCTCGCGAGGCTAGGGGCCCTCACGTGGGTCTTGTTGGAAATATGCCCTAGAGGCAATAATAAAGTGGTTATTATCATATTTCCTTGTTCATGATAATTGTCTATTATTCATGTTATAATTGTATTAATCGGAAACTGTAGTACATGTGTGAATACATAGACCATAATATGTCCCTAGTAAGCCTCTAGTTAACTAGCTCGTTGATCAATATATGGTTGTGGTTTCTTGACCATGGACATTGGATGTCGTTGATAACGGGATCACATCATTAGGAGAATGGTGTGATGGACAAGACCCAATCCTAAGCATAGCACAAGATCGTGTAGTTCGTTTGCTAGAGCTTTTCTAATGTCAAGTATCATTTACTTAGACCATGAGATTGTGCAACTCTCGGATGCCGTAGGAATGCGTTGGGTGTATCAAATGTCATAACCTAACTGGGTGACCATAAAGGTGCACTACAGGTATCTCCGAAAGTGTCTGTTGGGTTGGCACGAATCGGGACTGGGATTTGTCACTCTGTATGACGGAGAGGTATCTCTGGGCCCAGTCAGTAATGCATCATCATAATGAGCTCAATGTGACTAAGGAGTTAGCGATGGTATCACGCGTTACGGAATGAGTAAAGAGACTTGTCGGTAACAAGATTGAACGAGGTATGGGGATACCGACGATCGAATCTCAGACAAGTAACATACCGATGGACAAAGCGAATTGTATATGGGATTGATTGAATCCCCGACATCGTGGTTCATCCGATGAGATCATCGTGGAACATGTGGGAGCCAATATGGGTATCCAGATCCCGCTATTGATTATTGGCCGGAGAGGTGTCTCGGTCATGTCTGCATGGTTCCTGAACCCGTATGGTCTACACACTTAAGGTTCGGTGACGCTAGAGTTGTAATGGGAATAGTATGTGGTTACCGAAGGTTGTTCAGAGTCCCATATGAGATCTCGGACTTCACGAGGAGTTCCGAAATGGTCTAGAGGTGATGATTTATATATAGGAAGTCCATTTTCAGTCGCCGGAATGGTTTCGGGAGTTATCTGTATTGTACCGGGACCACCGAAAGGTGTCCGGGGGTCCACCGGGTGGGGCCACCTGCCCCGGAGGACTTAGTGGGCTGAACATGGGTGGTTACCAGCCCCCTAGTGGGCTGGTGCACCCCAGGCGCCTAGGGTTGGAAACCCTAGGGGGAGGGGGCGCCTCCCACCTGCTTGGGGGGCAAGTTTCCCCCTCCTGGCCGCCGCCCCCTCTAGATGCATCTAGGGGGGCCGGCCCCCTTCCCCCTTCACCCTATAAATAGTGGGTGGGTGGGAGGGCAGCCGCACCCTTCCCCTGGCGCATCCCTTCCACCCTCCAACTCCTCCTCCTCCTCCGTAGTGCTTGGCGAAGCCCTGCCGGAGAACCGCATGCTCCACCACCACATCGTCTTGCTGCCGGAGCTCTCCCTCAACTTCTCCTCTCCCCTTGCTGGATCAAGAAGGAGGAGACGTCCCCGGGCTGAACGTGTGTTGAATGCGGAGGCACCATCCCTTCGGCGCTTGGATCGGATCTTCCGCGATTTGAAACGCCGCGAGTACAACTCCATCAACCATGTTCTTGTAACTCTTCCGCTTAGAGATCTTCAAGGGTATGATGATGCACTCCCTCTCTCATTGCTAGTATATCCTAGATTGATCTTGGTGACACGTAGGAATTTTTTTTGAATTATTACCACGATCCCCAACAGTGGTATCAGAGCCAGGTCTATGCGTAGATTCTATGCACGAGTAGAACACAAGTGGTTGTGGGCGATGATTTGTTCAATTTGCTTACCGTTACTAGTCTTATCTTGATTCAGCGGCATTGTGGGATGCAGCGGCTCGGACCGACCTTACACATATGCTTACGTGAGACAGTTCCACCGATTGACATGCACTTGTTGCATAAGGTGGCTAGCGGGTGTGTGTCTCTCCCACTTTAGTCATATCGGATTCGATGAAGAGGGTCCTTATGAAGGGTAAATAGCAATTGACATATCACAGTTGTGTCTTTTGCGTAGGTAAGAAACGTTCTTACTAGAAACCCATATTAGCCACGTAAAACATGCAACAACAATTAGAGGACATCTATATGCTATGTGATGTGATATGGCCAAAAGTATGTGATGAATGATATATGTGATGTATGAGATTGATCATGTTCTTGTAATAGGAATCACGACTTGCATGTCGATGAGTATGACAATTGGCAAGAGCCATAGGAGTTGTCTTAATTTATTGTATGACCTGCGAGTCAATGTAAATGCCATGTAATTACTTTACTTTATTGCTAACTGTTAGCCATAGTAGTAGAAGTAATAGTTGGCGAGACAACTTCCTGAAGACACGATGATGGAGATCATGATGATGGAGATCATGGTGTCATGCCGGTGACGAAGGTGATCATGCCGTGCCTCGAAGATGGAGATCAAAGGCGCAAGATGATATTGGCCATATCATGTCTCTTTATGATTTGCATGTGATGTTTGTCATGTTTACATATTATTTGCTTAGAACGACGGTAGCATAAATAAGATGATCCCTCACTAAAATTTCAAGAAATGAGTTCCCCCTAACTGTGCACAGTTGCGAAGGTTCGTTGTTTTAAAGCACCATGTGATGATCAGGTGCGATAGATTCTAACGTTCGCATACAACGGGTGTAAGCCAGATTTACACATGCGAAACACTTAGGTTGACTTGATGAGCCTAGCATGTACAGACATGGCCTCAGACCACGAGAGACCGAAAGGTCGAACATGAGTCGTATAGTAGATACGATCAACATGGAGACGTTCACCGTTGATGACTAGTCCGTCTCATGTGATGATCGGACACGGCCTAGTCGATTCGGATCATGTATCACTTAGATGACTAGAGGGATGTCTGTCTAAGTGGGAGTTCATTAAATAATTTGATTAGATGAACTTAGTCTAAAAAATTGTCTTTACAATCTATCTTGTAGATCAAATGGCCCGCGCTAATGTTGCCCTCAACTCAATGCAATCCTAGAGAAAACCAAGCTGAAAGACGATCGTAGCAACTATACGAATGGGTCTGAAACTTGAGGATCATCCTCATAGCTACCAAGAAAGCATATGTCCTTGAAGCACCACTAGGTGAGGCACCCATTTTCCCAGCAACTCAAGAGGTTATGAACACATGGTAGTCACGTAGTGATGATTACTCCCTGGTTTAGTGCGGCATGCTTTACAGCTTAGAACCGGGGCTCCAAAAGTGTTTTGAGCAACACAGAGCATATGAGATGTTCCAAGAGCTGAAAATGATTTTCCAAGCTCATGCCCGGGTCGAGAGATATGAAGTCTCCGACAAGTTCTACAGTTGTAAGATGGAGGAAAACAGTTACATCGGAGAAGATACTCAAAATATGCAGGTTGCACAACCGCTTGTCTCGGTGGGAGTTAATCTTCCAGATGACTCGATCATTGACAGATCCTCGATCGCTTCCACCTAGCTACAAGAGCTTCGTGATGAACTACAATATGCAAGGGATGGAGAAGTCCATTCCTGAGTTATATTCAATGCTGAAATCAATGGAGGTGGAGATCAAAAAGGAACATCAAGTGTTGATGGTGAATAAGACCACTAGTTTCAAGAAAGGCAAGGGTAAGAAGAACTTCAAGAAGGACGGCAAGCGAGTTGCCGCGCCCGGTAAGTCAGTTGCCGGGAAGAAGCCAAAGAATGGACCAAGCCTGAGACTTGGTGCTTTTATTGCAAGGGAAATGGTCGCTGGAGGTGGAACTGCCCCAAGTACTTAGAGGATAAGAAGGCCGACAACGCCAAAGGTATATATGATATACATGTTATTGATGTGTACCTTACCAGCGCTCGTAGTAGCTCCTGGGTATTTGATACCGGTGTGGTTGCTCATATTTGTAACTCAAAACAGGAGCTGCGGAATAAGCGGAGACTGGCGAAGGACGAGGTGATGATGTGCGTCGGGAATGGTTCCAAGGTCGATGTGATCGCTGTCGGCACGCTACCTCTACATATACCTTCGGGATTAGTTTTAAACCTCAATAATTGTTATTTAGTGCTAGCTTTGAGCATGAACATTGTATCTGGATCTCATTTAATGCGAGATGGCTACTCGTTTAAATCCGAGAATAATGCAATACAAAAAAATACACTTCCGTGATGATACGTGTTTGTCACAGTAGGTCGCATTTTTTGTCATGCATGTACATCCATGGCGATTTTATGACAGAATCAAGATAGTCATACCTGTGCTGTCGTAGAAGTGTTTCATGACATTACCAAAATTATCATCACGGAAGTGTGAACTTCCATGAAGATAAATCGCGTGTCACAGAAGTGCTTTCGTCAAGGGTGACCGACACGTGGCATCCACCGTAACGAAACACCGTTAAGCTATCGGGTCGGGTTTTGGATCCGATAACCCGTTAACAACCCCGACTAATGGGGATTTTCCACGTGTAAAACCATCATTGGCTGGAGGAAACACATATCGGCTCATCGTTGGGACAAATGTCATCCACTCATTGGACAGAAGGCGCCTATGATACGTCGACACGTGGCACGGCCCAACAGAGGCCCATTCCTGTGAAAAGGCCGGCCCGTTTGACTTGGTCAAAAGGTGGCGGGCCGGCCCATGGAAAGGCTGTTAACGGCCTGTTCGCATATAGCCCATTTACAACCCGCTAACCCAAGGCCCGTTCGCCCTATCCGAATTAGGCCCGATGGCGTCATCTGGGCCATCAATATGATTCGACCCGTTTCACTTCGGCCCATATATGGCCCATGACGTCTTTGGCCCATATGAGGCCCTATGTAACTCTTGGCCTATTAACGCCCGTGGTGAAACAGGCCCGTAATGAACGAAGGTATCACTTTACACCCATTAACGGCCCGTGGTGGCGGGCGTAATGAACAGTGTATCACTTTATACCCATTAACGACCCATTATTCCGTTGGGCCGTTTCCAGCCCATTTTATCTTTCGGCCTTCTCAGAGCCCATTTATTCTTGGGCTCATTTCCAGCATTCGTTTACTTATGGCCCGTTACTGTCATTTTCTGCTTGTGGGCCAAATTCAGCCCGTGGTTATAGTCGGCCCGTTTGTGGTCCGTTAATACGTTGGGCCTTTTTCATAGCATCATCAAATACGGCCTATTAATGATGGCCCGTTATGGTCGGCCCATGAACGGAGGATTCCCACTCTAGCATTTTTACGGCCATAATGCGGCCTGTTATTGGCCCATGTTTGTGAATCGATCATCTGCCCGTATAAGGCCCATTGATGATCGACCGTAGAAGGCCCATTGTTTCTGACCCGTAGAAGGCCCATTGTTTCTCTGACCCGTAGAAGGCCCATCGCTTTCTGACCCATAGAAGGCCCATCGCTTTCTCGGCCCATAGGAGGCCCAAGGTCACTCTGATAAATATTACCCCATGGTTATTGTGGCCTAGTTTAAAAAAATAGGTTATTGCAGCCACTAGCAAACCGCGAAAAAAGAACTGCACTGACTACAAGCAAACAAATAAACAAGACAACAAGGAAATAAATAAGCAAGCAACTTATGCTAGGCTATCACAGCTATTACACATATTACATCCACTCGGCATCAAAGTTCGCCACCAGTGCAAATATAGGGAACAAAGCAGCATATAAACGTCGCAGCAAAACAAGTCCAGAACTGAAACCACTTTAGAAGAGTTCAAGAAACAATATCCTGGGTACCCATAATGCTGGCAAGATGCTTAGCAAGCTTATTAACTTTCTCTTGTTTGGCGCTTAAATCTTCCAAAACTTGTCGCTGCACAAGAAAGTACGATATGAATTCTGCAGGACTTCCTCCGTCCTTGACTTCTTGCCGCAACACACCGATGATGCCTTTCACTTGTAGCTGATCTTCAAGAAGCAAGTGATTCGAGCAGCGAGTTCGAAGAGCTTGTGCCGTGATCGCCAATGCTCGAACACTACATCAACGCAGGATCTGTGGGGTTTTCA
Source organism: Aegilops longissima (assembly GCA_021605205.1). NCBI lineage: Eukaryota > Viridiplantae > Streptophyta > Magnoliopsida > Poales > Poaceae > Aegilops > Aegilops longissima. The sequence continues at coordinate 130,949,675 of CM038676.1, forward strand.
CCGCTTGTCTACAAGATCGTTTTTATCACCTTTCTTGGAGACCAACAAGGTTGTCTCACTATCTTGAACCTTATCTGCATTACTTTCTCTACCATTGCATAGTGGGGTGCTCTTCTCCAATATTCTGTTTGCATACTACAAGAGAAACAAGCAGACACATCACATGTTTAGCTTGTAGTATACGAAACTCATTTTTGTAAACCGGTTCAGTAGTAAGGTGGACATGATAACAGCATGAAACAAACATATATCTATGTACTATGGTCACTGTATTGTCCATATCATTCTAGTTTATGTTCCCTAATCAAGATAGAGACACAGTTCAACTCATATATTTTTAAGACACAACAGCATAGATAGAATATCACATGAGAACATAACTGTTTATACAACTTAAACTAAAATCAACATAGAGCAAGAAGTTAGAACAGCAATCCAGTTAAAGAAATATGTTTAAAACATACCTGTTGCGCCATTGGAGTTTCAATTGGATCCTTCAAATTCGAAAGTAGTTGGTATGAGTAAATACAGTGATGCAACAGCAAAGGAGTATGGACCATAGCTACGGAATATGACCTGAGAACAGTTGCTCTTCTGCTTTAAATGTGGAGTTTGGGTTAGCTGTGGTGGTCTTCGTGCTTTGGGCACTGCAGTAGCTTTACAAACTGCTCGTGTGGGGGTACTCTGCGGTGGACATGGTGCTTTGTCAACTATAAGTGGGTTACTGTCCGCTAGGGTTGCGGTTAGATGGGTTGTAGCTGGTTCTCTGCCCAACGGTGTAAGTGTGCAATCCGGAAAAGTCTCGATTATGTGTGGTGGGGCTAGTTTGTGGGCCAGTACAACCATGGTTCTATCTGCATCGACGGGTAGCACTGTCTTTTGTGAAGAACTGTTTTTGCTCCCTTAGATACTGCCATCACCCCCTCCAATTCAAATGGCAGATAAACAAGAAAAGAAATTGAACATACAGACATTGTATGATAGACAGATGTGGTAATTCACATATATGTTGTCTAACCAAACAGGACAACATAACACAGTTTCACATATATAATGGCTAACTAAACAAGATAGCATGACACAGTTTCAGATATATGATGGATAACTTAACAGGATATAATGGCATAATTCAACATATGATGAGTACCTAAACAGGATGACATGACAAAACTATATGATGTGATGTAGGGCGGAACCCTACGTGGACGATCTTTCACGTTGGAGCTGATCCTATGGGGAAACACGAGGAACACGCGGAAGAACACGAGGGAAAACACGGGGAAAATGAGAGAGAATGCACTCAACCGACAAGAAATCAATCACACAAGTGCTAGATTATCGAATACATAGAGTGGACAAGATTCGAGATCAACAAAGGTAAGGATACACGAGTAGCCGTTCTTCTCCGAGAGGAGGTCTTGATGGGTCCACCCTAGAAGGGGGTCTTGAATCCGCTTGGGGACCTTCTCCGTAGAGGTCCTGATCTCCGAGGAGAAGTAGCCAAGTGGATGAGCAAGGGCTCTCTCACCTAAACATGAGCTAATCCCAAGCTAACCCTAGAAAGAGGAGGGGATCAAGTATATATAGTCTCGGGGTGAAGGGGTACAAGGGACGAGTCCCGGAGGGCTGCGCGCAGGCAGGGGAGGCCGGACGTCCGGGCGTCGGGCCGGATGTCCGGGCTTTCGCGAGGCGCCGGATGTCCGGCTCTCAGCCGGATGTCCGGCTAGGCGACCGATTCAGCAGAACCGGAAGTGGGGCGGATTTCGGGCAAGTGGCGGATATCCGGCTTCGGACGGGCGGATGTCCGGGGGGAGGCGGATGTCCGGGCTGGTCTGGTCTCTCAGTGCATTCGGTGATGGAGGGCGGATTTCGGCGACAGGGCGGATATCCGGGCTTCGTGAAGGGCGGATGTCCGGGGTATGGGGTCGGATGTCCGGGCTGTGCAGACTCTTCCGGTTCCTCTCGTCGTGTTTCTTCCTCCTTGTACTTGGCGGCTTGTCCATCTTCACGTGCATCCTCGGGAGGTTCCCCTTGACACCTAATCATGCATAGCATATCGGACTTAGGTAGTAGCCATGTCTCGAGTGAATCATATGCAATATCAATAAGGAAAGAGGTCACCTCGTTCTCGAGAGCTCTAGCTCTAGCTCGTGTCATGGGTCCTCTTGGCTCTTGATGAGACGGTTGTAGGTCCATGGGGATGATCGTGGGATGCTCCGCATCATCTCCCCCCCCCCCCTTGTGAGAGATCCGACCTCGGATCAAAAGCTTCATCGCCATGGAAAGGTGTAAGGTCCTTGACGTTGAAGATGTCGCTCACGTTGTACTTGTCTCGAGGTATGTCGATCTTGTAAGCGTTGTCGTTGTATCGTGCTAGCACCTTGAAAGGTCCATCGGCTCGAGGGAGAAGCTTGGACTTGCGTTCTTTGGGGAAGCGGTCCTTGCGAAGGTGTAGCCACACTGGATCACCAATGTTGAAGACGATGGGTTGCTTGTTGGCGTTGAGCTTGTTTGCTTGGCGTTGTACTTGGCGCTCAATGGTGTGCCTTGTATCTTCGTGCATCTTCTTGATGTAGCTTGCTCGTTCGCTTGCATCCATGTTGGTGCGCTCTTGGAGAGGAAGTGGTAGAATGTCCAATGGGGACAACGGGTTGAAACCGTAGACGACCTCGAAGGGGGACTTGTCGGTAGTTGAGTGTCTTGCACGATTGTAGGCGTACTCGGCGATGGGTAGACATGCTTCCCACTCCTTGATGTTCTTCTTGATCAAGACACGAAGTAGAGTGGATAGTGTGCGGTTCGTCACCTCCGTTTGGCCGTCGGTTTGAGGATGGTATGCCGATGAGAACAAGAGCTTGATGCCGAGCTTGGCACATAGTGTCTTCCAAAAGTAACTCAAGAACTTGACGTCACGATCGGAGCGATTGTCTTTGATGCGCCATGGAGTCGCAAGATTTCCCTACAAAAGAGATTTGCAACATGTGAAGCATCGTCTATCTTGTTGCAAGGAATGAAATGTGCCATCTTAGAAAATCTATCCACAACAACAAACACGGAATCCTTGCCATTTTGAGTCCTAGGCAAACCAAGTACAAAATCCATACTAATGTCTTCCCATGGTTGATATGGAATAGGAAGAGGCATGTAAAGACCATGAGATTGAGCTCTAGACTTAGCTTTGCGACATATATAGCATTGGTTGGTGAAGCGTGAGACGTCACGAAACATCTTGGGCCAAAAGTAGTTGTTGGAGAGCGTGGCGAATGTCTTGTCGCGTCCAAAGTGTCCCATGAGTCCGCCTCCATGAGCCTCTTGCAAAAGGAGCAAACGAAGAGAAGACTCGGGAATGCAAAGTTTGTTAGCTCTCATAAGGTAACCATCCTTGATGTAATATTGTTCCCAAGACGTATGCGTCAAACACTTAGCATAAGGAGAAGCAAAAGATGGATCATGCTCATACAAGTCTTTTATGTGCTCAAAACCAATAACATTCAACTCAAGTTGAGTGACAAGCATGCATATGCGTGAAAGCGCGTCGGCAACTACATTCTCTTTACCCTTAATGTACTTGATCACATAAGGAAAAGATTCAATGAATTCACTCCATTTGGCATGACGCTTGTTCAATTTAGTTTGACCTTTGAGGTACTTAAGCGTTTCATGATCGGTATGGATGACAAACTCGTGAGGTCTAAGGTAATGTTCCCAAACATGGAGCACACGCACTAAAGCATACAATTCTTTATCATAGATGGGATAATTAAGTTGAGCACCGGAGAGTTTCTCACTAAAATAAGCAATGGCTCGTTTTTCTTGCATCAAAACTCTGCCAATTCCGGTACCACTTGCATCACAATGAACCTCAAAAGTTTTGTCAAAATTGGGCAAAGCAAGAATCGGAGCATGCGTAAGTAAAGACTTGAGCTCATCAAAAGCGGTTGATTGCAAAGGTCCCCAAACAAAGGGAGTATTCTTCTTGCTCAAAGCATGCAAAGGAGCAGCAATTGTGCTAAAATCTTTCACAAAGCGATGATAGAAACCCGCAAGACCAAGAAAACTTCACACTTGTTGCAAATTGGTGGGTTGGGGCCAAGTTTTGATTGCTTCAATTTTTGATTCATCAACATGGACACCCTTTGAGGAAACAACAAAACCCAAGAAAACCACTTTGTCAACTCCAAAAGTGCATTTTTTCAAGTTCGCATAAAGACTTTCCTTGCGAAGAGTTTGCAACACAGATTTTACATGATTGATGTGCTCTTTCATGGTTTTGCTAAACACAAGAATATCGTCAAAGTAAACCACAACAAAGACTCCAATGTAAGGACGAAGCACATGATGCATAAGACGCACAAAAGTACCGGAGCTTCGAAAGACCCATAGGCATTACTAACCACTCATATAAACCAAATTTGGTTTTGAAAGCAGTTTTCCATTCATCACCCTCTTGTATGCGGATTTGATAATAGCCACTTTTAAGATCAGTTTTTGAGAAAAATTTGGCTCCACTAAGTTCATCAAGCATGTCATCTAAGCGAGGAATGGGATGCCTATATCGAACAGTAATAGCATTGATAGGTCTACAATCGAACACAAGCGGAAACTTCCATCGGGCTTAGGCACAAGAATAACGGAGCGGCACAAGGGCTTAAGCTTTCACGTACATGACCGTTGTCGATTAGTTGTTGTACTTGCCGTTGAATCTCCTTGGTTTCTTCCGGATTGACTCGGTATGGAGCTTTGTTTGGTAGCGGCGCTCCGGGAATGAGGTCGATTCAATGCTCAATGCCTCGAAGAGGAGGTAGACCCGGAGGTAGCTCATCGGGGAAAACATCTTGGAATTCCTGCAAAAGAGATTGAAACACCAAAGGTAGCTCGTGAATGGTGTTAGTTTTTGGTTCTCCATCCTTGCACACAAGGACAAAGTGCATCACGGTAGATGGGTTCTCACACACTTCTCTCATCTCGCTTTTGGTGGCAAATAGAATGAGGTTTTTCTCTCTAGGCAAAGAGGCGCTCAAATTTGGCTTGTGGCTCTCACTCACTTTTGGGTGGGTCACTTTCTCACTCTTGTCTCTATGATTGGTGGCTTGTTTGTCGGCTATCACATGACTAGGAGACATAGGTCGTAGCACATATTCCTTCCCTTTCATCTTGAAGCTATAGTGATTGGTGCGCCCATTGTGGATGACACCACGGTCAAATTGCCATGGTCGACCTAGAAGGAGGTGGCAAACGGTCATTGGGACCACATCACACTCCAAAGTGTCTTCATAAGCACCAATTTTGAAGGAGACTTGGACCGTATGCTCGACTCGTATAGTGCCGGAGTCACTTAGCCATTGAACCTTGTAGGGGTGTGGGTGCTTCCTCTTGACCAATTGTAGCTTGGAGCATAGTTCTTCACTTGCCAAGTTGTGGCAACTACCTCCATCGATGATGACCTTGATGGACCGTCCATTGATGCCGGCTTTTGTGTGAAAGATGTGGCATCGTTGGTCTTCGTCTTGTTGATGTTGAAGAGTCAAGACCTTGGAGACAACGAGAGCGGGGCTCGAATCCTCATCACAAAAGACTTGATCATCTTCATCTTCATTTACTTGCCGGTGCATGGCCACTTTCTCAAGGGCTTCCATCTCCTCTTCACTCATGGAGTCATATGTGCCATCGTCGTTGAGGATCATGGTGCGCTTGTTGGTGCATTCGTATGACTTGTGGCCTCGGCCGCCGCAAGTGAAACACCTGAAGGAGCTTGTCTTTATGGTCTCATCGGTGGGAGTAGAGGATGAAGCACGCGGCTTGAGGTTGCTTGTAGTAGGAGGAGGACGACTTGAACTTGTTGAAGTTTTCTTGTAACTTGACTTGTCGTCGTTTCTTGAATAAGGCTTGGTTGATGTAGATGTTGGAGGAGTCGTTGAAGCTTGGTTGTTGGAGAAACCGTAGGTCTTGGATGAGTACTTGGCGTACTTGAAGTCATCTTGCACTTGGCGTTCCGCCTTTGTAGCTTGATGCACGAGCTCAATGAGGGATGAGTATGGTTGGAAGTCGGCGATCTTCTTGATGGGATGATTGAGTCCATTCAAGAAACGTGCCATAGTTTGCTCATCATCTTCCTTGACATTGGCTCGAATCATGGCTATCTCCATTTCCTTGTAATATTCTTCAACGCTCTTTGTTCCTTGCTTGAGTAGTTGGAGTTTCTTGAAGAGGTCGCGGTTGTAGTAGGTTGGCACAAAACGTGCTCGCATGACATCCTTCATTTGAGCCCAAGTGGTGATTGGAGGTTCACCTCTTGCTTGTCGTCTCTCAATGATTTGTTCCCACCACATGAGCACATAGTCTTGGAACTCAAGTGATGCCATAGCGATTTTCTTTGCTTCATCGTAGTTGTGCAACCGGAAGATTTTGTCAACCTTCAATGCCCATGAGAGGTAGTCTTGGGGTCATTGCTTCCATTGAACTTGGGCATGGTGAATTTTAGCTTGCCGTGCGCGTTGCTCTTCATTGTGTTGTTGGCGATGTTGATGATGGCGTCCTTGGCGTGGAATGTACTCGCCTTCATGTTGCTCTTGGCGCGGAGGAAGACCATGATCAACTTGCTCTTGTTGAACTTGGTGTTGAGGTGGAGCTTGACGAGCTTGTGGAGGAGCTTGAGGAACTTGACGTTGTACATGAGGTTGGTAGTTCCTCTCTTGGATTTCTTCTCGAAGGGCTTCCTCTTGATTGCGCCGTTCGCGATTGCGGTTGGCGACGGCTCTACTTGATTCTTGAAGGGCACGTTGCGCCTCAAGAGCTTGCGCTTCACGTTGTTGTTGTTGAAGACGTTGAGCCTTGGCGTCTTGTTCGTCTTGGTGAAGACGTGCTCGTTCTTCCTCTTGTTGGCGATGAAGACGTTGTCGTTCTTGAGCTTGAGCAAAAGCCTCTTGGTTTGATTGAGGACGAGGAACTTGATCATCAACTTGCTCTTATGAATGCTTGTCATGTAGCGGGTTGCGAGATGCATGACGGTCTTGACGAGCGGCTCGTCGAAGAGTGTTCGATGACGGTGTACTTGAGTCGTAGAAGGTGTCGTCGGAATGTCGACTCGAGCGGCTCCGTCTTGATGATGAAGAAGTGGAATGATGCCGGTTTCTCATCAACGCGCGGATCTCGTCCATTCTTGCATCATTCTCTTGCTTGTGAGCCTCAAACTTGTTGTCGAAGTAGTCTCTTGTACGTTGCTCGGAGAGTCGCAAGTCGGTGGCGAGGTTGTCGATGCGGTCGCTCATGGCTTGTTGTTCTTGGTGCAATGCTCGTTGTGCACCAAAGAGGTGGCTCTTGGTGACGTATGAAGACATGTCATCGTCTTGCTCAATGAAGAGTGGGTTGGTAGAAGAACTTGGCCTATCCATCATTCCAAGCAAGATGTGAGTGGTAGAACGGAAAAGAACGTATACCAATGTACCTTTGACCGATGTTGAAAATGAATCAAGTTCACTCAAATGCGGACAATGAAATATCACTCTTGGTACCGATTCTTGTCGGTTCTCACACCTACACAAATAAAAGCTTATGGTGGAGCTCGGTTAGGATGGTGGCACAAATTTGATGCAATTGTAAGTGAGACTCAATAAAGTTGGAAATGATTCACAAATTTGCAAATGCAACAAGTAGACCAATAGCAAGATATGGTACACGGAAACACACGCGCAAATAGATAATATGGGGTTATGCAACCAAGGATGAGCCAAAATGTGGAATTCACCCAGATGCTCTTGTTGCACAACACTAGAGAGACGCTAGCACGATTGCACAATAGGCGGATACGAACTTGTGCACAACCTACTAAGCAAAAATGCAACGACTTCTATCCCAAGTATGCTATATGTATGGTGTGTCGATGTGTTGATCCAAGATGATCAAGTATGGCAATCTTAATGTTTTATGATGCTATGGTTCTTGCTCATAAGCTCTTTGCTTATCTTTCTCTCTTTGCTTAAAAGCTTGATTGGCTCTTTCTCTTTTGAGCTCTTTTCTCATGCAAAACTTCACGAACCTAGATAGCAATTGTGTATGCGATGACAACTTTGTGACACACAAGTTGATGGTAAGATATGCACCACTTTGGTATGGTATGTATGCTATGGAGTATGATCACTAAAGTGCACAAGTCACGTTGCCGGCAATACTCAATGACTAGTCTCGATGGGTAAGCGACGCAAAAGATGGGCTATGATGTTTATCAATGCAATTGCAAGTAATGACAAAGGTGTCGACGATGTTACCGTCCTTGACGAAGATGAGCGGTGGTGATGTTGATGTTGAACCGTACCTAGATAGCCGAAACACACAAGGATACGGAAAACCCCAACTCAAATTCTCAAGTCAAAATGTGGCAACATTGTCGGAATTGGTATTGGGCAAGGCTATGGTGGCGGTATGCGGAAGTGGTGGAGGTAAGTGGAAGTGTATGTGGGCACGGGACAAAATTTGGCGAAAGGTAGGCGGTGATCGGGGTGGTGGAAGGGATGGATGCTACCAGGGGCAGGAAATCCGGGCTAGGAGCCGGATGTCCGGGGCGCCGGATGTCCGGGCAGATCGGGCCGGATGTCCGGGCTGCCGGATGTCTGGGCTGTTCGGGCCGGACGTCTGGGCTGTTCGGGCCGGACGTCCGGGCACGAAGAACATCGCGGGGGGATGCCAAATCGGATCAAAATTTGGGTGATTTTGTGGATGGAAATTGGGGAAAAGATGGGGAAAAGCTAGATCTACCTGCAACACACGAAATCCACGGATCAAATCCAACAAAACTTCATCACACTAACAAATCACAAAAAATTTTGGGGGCTATTTTTGTGGGGAATTTTCGAGATTAGGACAAAAACACCAAAATCAAGCTAGAAGAAGAGGGGTAGGGGCTCCAAAAACGTGATCAACGTGGCTCATGATACCATAGATGATGTAGGGCGGAACCCTACGTGGACGATCTTTCACGTTGGAGCGGATCCTACGGGGAAACACGAGGAACACGCGGAAGAACACGAGGGAAAACACGGGGAAAACGAGAGATAATGCACTCAACCGACAAGAAATCAATCACACAAGTGCTAGATTATCGAATACATAGAGTGGCACAAGATTCGAGATCAACAAAGGTAAGGATACACGAGTAGCCGTTCTTCTCCGAGAGGAGGTCTTGATGGGTCCACCCTAGAAGGGGGTCTTGAATCCGCTTGGGGATCTTCTCCGTAGAGGTCCTGATCTCCGAGGAGAATTAGCCAAGTGGATGAGCAAGGGCTCTCTCACCTAAACATGAGCTAATCCCAAGCTAACCCTAGAAAGAGGAGGGGATCAAGTATATATAGTCTCGGGGCGAAGGGTACAAGGGGCGAGTCCGGAGGGCTGCTGTGAGTGGGGAGGCCGGACGTCCGGGCGTCGGGCGGATGTCCGGGCTTCATGGGCGCCGGATGTCCGGGCTCTCAGCCGGATGTCCGGCTAGGCGACCGATTCAGCAGAACCGGAAGTGGGAGCGGATTTCGGGCAAGTGGCGGATATCCGGGCTTCGGGACGGGCGGATGTCCGGGGGAGGCGGATGTCCGGGCTGGTCTGGTCTCTCGTGCATTCGGTGATGGAGGGCGGATTTCCGGGCGGGGGCGGATATCCGGGGCTTCGGAAGGGCGGATGTCCGGGTATGGGGCGGATGTCCGGCTGTCTGAACTCTTCCGGTTCCTCTCGTCGTGTTTCTTCCTCCTTGTACTTGGCGGCTTGTCCATCTCCACGTGCATCCTCGGGAGGTTCCCCTTGACACCTAATCATGCATAGCATATCGGACTTAGGTAGTAGCCATGTCTCGAGTGAATCATATGCAATATCAATAAGGAAAGAGGTCACCTCGTTCTCGAGAGCTCTAGCTCTAGCTCGTGTCATGGGTCCTCTTGGCTCTTGATGAGACGGTTGTAGGTCCATGGGGATGATCGTGGGATGCTCCGCATCATGATGTCTTTCTAAAATAGGTTGGGATGAAATAATTCACATACATGTTGCCTAAGTATACAAGATGACATGACATAATTGACATAATTGATTCATATACCAAGCAGCTGGCACTCGCATGCATGATCTCTAAACTAAGCAGATAGAATTCAATATTGTGCATATGATGTATAAACTAAGCAATGCAAGACACCATATGCATCATATGAGAAATATAAACATTGCAACTTAGAGCATACACCTCTGGTGGGATATAGGACTGGTCATCTGTCTCTGAATCCTCCTCTGAGGAGCTCCCTGTAACCATCGAGATATATGCTTCAACAGGTACCATTGCCTGCTCTGAAGACCTTGTTTTCACTCCAGATTTCTCCATAACAGGCTCAAATGGTTGATACACATGAAGAGTAGTTCAATATACACAGATTGTCGACAAATGGAATACGTAATGAAAAAAAAGATGGCATGAGATAATTCACATATATGATGCCTGGCTCCATGGCGGTGCATAATTCACATATATGATAACTGGCTGAAAAACATGGCATTGCATAATTCACATATCGATATAGAAAGCAAGCAGAGGCATTCACACAAAGCATGTCTAATCTAAGCGGATGGCATGGCAATGCAAGACACCATATGCATGATATGAGCAATATAACCCAGCCAAGTTAGAGCATGCACCTCGGGGATACGATGGTCGTCTCTCTCTGAATCCCCTCTCGAGGAGCTATCTGTAATCAACAAGAAATCTGCATCGACAGTAGCACTGACCTTTCGAAAGACCTTGTTTTCACTCCAGATTTTCCCATGACCGACTCAAATGGTTGATGCACAGGAAGAGTAGATGAATGTATAAACATTGTTGACAAATGGAATACATTATGGAAAAAAAATATTATGGCACGATACAGTTCACATATACGATGACTGGCTAAACAGGATGGCATTGCATGATTCACGTATATGATGCCTGGCTAAAGAAGATGGCATTGCATAATTCCCATATGCTCCCTCTGTTCCTAAATATTTGTCTTTTTAGAGATTTCAAATGGACTATCACATACGGATGTATATAGACATATTTTAGAGTGTAGATTCACTCATTTTGTTCCGTATGTAGTCACTTGTTGAAATGTCTAAAAAGAAAAATATTTAGGAATGGTGGGAGTATGATATAGAAACCAAACAGGTGGCATTCACACAAAGCAAATCTAAACTAAGCTGATGACATATAAGATGTATAATGTAAGCAATGCAAGGCGCCATATGCATGATATGACCAACATCAGCATGCCAGGTTAGAGCAAACACCTCAGGTGGTAAACAGGCGTGGTTGGCTCCTTCTGAATCTCCATCTGAATAGTTATCTTCCTATGGAATACAATCTGGAAGGGGGGGGGGCACTTCACCCACCATGGAGTGGCGTCTGCATGACATTATATTCGCACACAACGGTCTTCTCTTTTTCTCTACATGTTCAGTACGATTGTGTACAATATCTGACATGCATAATAAAAAAATAGTTAGATTTTGTAAGGCCTAAGGGGTGCATGCAAAAATCAAGACCGATGGTAGCAAACGAGTGGATGGATCCAAAACTAATGATAGCAGGTAGATTATATCTTTAGTTTTAAAAGATGGACAATGGATCATCTATTGTTTGTTGCCCACCCAACATGAACAACATAGAAGACCCCAGATGAACCAGATAGTAGACAGATACTATTCATTACTGGCTCGATATGAGACCCATGGGCAATTCAAAACTCAAGATTGAACGATAAAGTAGCAGGTAATAATAACCGATGTATAACGTAAGCAAACACGAAAGACTGCGACCTCTCTTTTGGAATTGTGTAGTCCTCAGGTTCATCTGCTCAGTCGATGATGGTAATGCAGTTGGCGTGGCTGCCGGCAATGGGAAAGATGATCTGAGGCGGCGAAAGGAAGTCTGCAGGGGGGATCTCTGCTGCAGTGAACGCTTCATCGATGGTGCACCTCGGTGGGGTGGATGACGGCACGACAGAGCAGGACATAACACACGAGTTTTCTTTGGCGCCTATCTGAAAATGAAGTAAATCTGTAAGGGATCCTTAGAATTGGAGGATTCTATAAACACAGGGACAGGAAAAACACAGGAATAGGATAGGAATGCACGTGCAAAACAGAGCATTTGGAAACATAGGATTTCAGTCAACATGGGTGTTTGGCTCACATGAATTGGAAGAACAGAGGAATGGAGAAACAAAGTGATGCGACGAGTGTACAACCTCTTTGGCATAACCTTGTGGACCTCAACATCATCGGGTTGGACGTGGAGGATGGTGATGATGCTGGTGTGACTGTCGGAGGCGGGGAAGAAGATCCGAGGCCTCTGTAAACGGCGCCGAGGGTACTGCTCCGCTGTGATGGACGGTTCTGTCGTTGGAGCAGCTCCACTATGTTTAAAAAGGCTCACGAAGGTTGGTTGCAGTAGCTCCACCTAGCTCGTCCACCTAGCTCCTCCACCTAGCTCTCCCACCTAGCTCCTCCACCTTGCGCCGGTGGCCACTCCGGCCCCGGCGGCCACACGCCCCCTACCAGTGGCCACTCCGGCCCTGGTAGCCACCCTCTCTTCAAGATGGTGCCCTTTGCCCTCAACTTTGATCGTGGGAAGAAGTTTCAAGCGGATATGAAGGCCAAGTTTGGTCACCCGGTGGTCTTCTCTCCGGGTTTTCTTCAGAAGGAATTCACCATGGTGGTTTCATTTAGCCGTGCCTCTTTCAGACTCAATGTGCACACGGTTCTCCTTCTATGCTTGAATTACATACATTGGCTCAAGATCATGCTTTGCAAGTCATTGATGGCTCACATTTAATTTCTGAAGAAGGGCTAGACTTATGGATACAACACTTTGCACCAGCAACCCAAGGAGCCACTCCCACTTTCAAAATAGACATTCCAGTAAGTTGGTTTAACTTCATAATTCACTTGTTGTTGACACCTGACAAGTTTGGTTGGACCATGCATTTGCTCAAATCTGATATTTGGAAACTGCTGAGTGATTGTGAGCAAGAAGAAACTCTGCTTTTTCATATACCTGATGGATGTACCACTTCTCAGGCACCCACCTGTAAAGATTTCATCCTGGGACTGGGCAAAGAAAATGAAGGAATTAGCCCTGCTGCTCATTCTTCCACTGGGGCAAGTAGTCCTCTTCAGCAAGTGTCTCCAAATAAAGTCCTACCACTTGGAGAGGCTATCTCAAGGAAAAGGAGAGAGAACGAACCTATGGTGGAAACTGAGGTAAGAAGGAGTGACAGGATTAAAAAGGATAATATGGGCTATAGAAGGAAATCATGTGATGCTAAATCTTGTTTACCTTGTAATGCTATACCTCCAATTATTCACAATCCAATGGTTAAGAACCTGTCTAAATCTTTCTGTAAGGTTGCTGAGGAAGAGCTACAGGAAAAGCTGTCCAAGAAACCTAAGAAGAAGGGACAGGAAGAGGTGGCTAAGGTGTCCAAGGCCACAGGAGAAGCTGTCAAGTCAAGTCCTGTGTGATGATGTGTCTTCAACAACAGCCTGTTTTAGATAGTAGAATGGCCTGCTATTCTCTTTTGGGAAATATTTGTCTCATGTTTGCAGTCAACTGTAATCTTTGCAACTGCTGTACAATGGATGTTTGCCCTGGATGGCACCTTTTGTCTGTTACCTGTACTTTGCTACTGTGTCAACTATGGTATCTCCCCGTGGAAGTGTCTATTGCTTTATCTGATGCTATGGAAGCTTCTGGATCTCATTTCCGGTTGTCTTGGTTTTCTTGGTCATATGCTTATGTGAAATGCTGGAATGTTTCCCCTGCTATAGGTGCATTGTGCTTTATGTGGATCCCAATAACATTGTGGTGTGGGATTATCATCAGGGGGTGGGCCCTGCTGATCAAAGAAACATAAATCTGGTTCCTAATGAATAACAATAGAACATGGAATATCCTAAACTGGAATGTTAGGGGTATCAATTCCTCAGATAAGTGGTTAGCTATTAGGCAAAAAGTGGAAGAAAGTGCTGCTGGGATTGTGTGTTTACAAGAAACTAAGAGAGAAAACTTTGATTTAGCCTATATTCATAAAGTGTGTCCTCAGACGTTTAATACATTTGAATACTTACCTTCCATTGGGGCTTCAGGTGGCATTCTCACTGCTTGGAATGGAGCTTTATTTACTGGATAGCTAATGTTTCAAAACAAGTTTTCCTTATCCATTCAGTTCACCTGCAGGACATCTTCCAAAAGTTGGATCCTCACAAACATCTATGGTCCTTGTAATCATGCGGACAAAATTGAGTTTATTGACTGGTTCCTAATGATGTAGACTAGATTATCATGGGAGATTTTAACTTTATCAGAACACCTGAAGACAGAAACAGACCTGGAGGGGATGTTAATGAAATGCTTATGTTTAATGAGGCAATAAGTGAACTTGGTTTGATTGAACTCCCTCTAAAAGGCAGGCAGTTTAGCTGGAGCAACATGCAGGACAATCCACTCCTGGAGAAATTAGACTGGTTTTTCACCACTGCAGCTTGGATGACCAGCTACCCAGATACTTTGGCTCTTCCCATGGCTAAACCAATTTCTGATCACCTCCCTTGCATGATAAAAATTGGCACAAATATCCCAAAATCTAAAGTGTTCAGATTTGAAAACTATTGGCTTAATCACAGCTCTTTTAAACAGGTGGTTGATACTGCTTGGAATATTCCAGTAGGTCATTCAGATTGTGCAAAGAAGATCAATGCAAAATTAAAAAATGTCAGAAGAGCTCTTAAGCTGTGGGCTAAAAACCTTGCTTGTCATAAGAAACAAATTGAAGACCTAAATGACTGTATCTTTCTCTGGGATATGATTGAGGAATTCAGGGATCTTACAGAGTTTGAAAATAATTGCAGGACCATGCTCAAGGAGTATTTATTAACTGTGCTCAATGATCAGAAGATTTACTGGAAACAGAGAGGTAAAATTAAAGGAGTAATGTTTGGTGATGAGAACACAAAATTCTTCCACACTAAAGCCTCTATTAATCATAGACACAATAAGATTGCTATGCTGATGAACAAGGATCAAGTTGAAGTAACAGATCATGATGGAAAGGCTGCTATCCTATGGGAGGCTTTTAAAATAGATTGGGTCAATCTAATGGACACTCAATGCACTTTGACCTCAATGATCTTTATGAAAACACTATGGACCCCCAAATCTTCATTGATCCGGAACAACCATTTTCTGAAAAAGAAGTTGAAGATGTGGTCAAAAACCTGCCTGCAGATAAATCACCAGGGCCAGATGGATTCAATAATGAGTTTATAAAAAGTTGTTGGGATATTATTAAGTCTGATGTCTTTGAACTTATATTAGCATTCCATGCTGGAAATGTAAATCTTGAGAGCATTAACTCCTCCTTCATCACTCTAGTGCCAAAGAAAGAGGTGCCACTTTCTCCAAATGACTTCAGGCCAATTTCATTGCTCAATGGTGTTCTGAAAATCATTACAAAACTGCTGGCTAATAGATTGCAAAGAGTTATTCTGCAAATGGTGCACATTAATTAATATGGCTTCCTCAAAGATAGAGTGATCCAGGATTGCCTAGGATGGGCATATGAGTACATTCACCAGTGTCATAAATCTAAGGAGGAAATCTTAGTAATTAAATTGGATTTTGAGAAGGCTTTTGATACAATTGAGCATGCTGCAATCATTGATATTTTTAGAGCTAAAGGTTTTGGAGAGAAATGGATATCATGGATGGAAGCTCTGTTCACAACTGCATCATCTTCTGTATTACTCAATGGTGTTCCTGGGAAAAAAATTTACATAAGAAGAGGAGTAAGACAAGGGGACCCCTACTCTCCTTTAATATATGTGCTGGCTGCTGATCTGTTACAATCCATTCTTAACAAAGCCATGAGATTAAAGCTGCTCACTGCTCCACTTCAAGTCAACTCATGCCCTCACTTCCCAATTGTGAAATATGCAGATGACTCTCTGGTAGTTATGCAAGCTAACTCTAGGCAGTTGTTCTATTTAAAGGCACTTCTCAATACTTTTGCTACTGCAACTGGGCTCAATGTGAATTATGGGAAGTCCATCTTGGTTCCTTTGAATATTGCTGAAGACAGGGTAGAAATTTATACAAACACCTTGCACTGTGCTAGAGGACAATTCCCCTTTACTTACCTTGGTATGCCCTTGGGAATATACAAACCAACCGTTGAGCAATGTCTCCCCCTAGTTAACAGGATTGCCAAAAGATTGGCTGGTATCTCTATCTTCATGACCCAAGCTGGAAAATTACTGCTGGTCAAGTCAGTGATGACATCTTTATCAGTTTTCTTCATGTGCTGTCTGGACATACCCGTTACAATAAAAAAATAGATCATCAAGTATTTGAGGCACTGTCTTTGGAGAGGCCCTGATATGGAGGACAGAAGACCTGCTTTGGTTGCATGGCACACAGTGTGTAGACCAAAGGACCAAGGGGGATTAGGAGTTCTAGATATCTTTACACAGAACAAAACCTTGCTCATGAAGAACCTTCACAAATTCTTCAACAGACGTGATATTCCTTGGGTCAACCTGATTTGGGAAACATACTATAGTGATGGCAAATTACCAAGGGGCCACATGATTGGGTCATTCTGGTGGAAGTCCAACTTAGCTCTCATTGATCAGTACAAAGCTATTGCTAGATGTAATGTGGGAGATGGTGTCAGTGCATTCTTCTGGGATGATTTATGGAGTCAAGAAATACTTAAACACCAATTCCCTCACTTATTCTCTTTTGTCAGAAACCCTCAACTGAATATTCAACAAGTGTTGCAGACTGAATACTTGTAGGATCTATTCTTTCTCCCTTTGACAACTGAGGCATATGAGGAATTCTTACACATGGAAGACATTTGCATTGCCATGAGACAATCTGAGCATTTAGACTCTTTAGACACTTGGAGTTACATTTGGGGGACTGAACACTATTCATCCATCAAAGCATATAAAGTCTTAATTGGTCACAAGCAGACCCCTCCACACTTCAATTGGATCTGGCAGAGTTCCTGTCAGCCCAAGCATAAAGTTTTCTTCTCGCAACTTCTTCACGATCGAGTCAACACAAAAAATTTACTTAGAAGAAAGAATTTTGTGTTGGAAGCTTATAACTGTGCTGTTGGAGGTTGTCAACAAGAAGAAACACTACATCATCTCTTTTGGGGCTGCCAATTTGTTCAACAATGCTCGGATTTCATTTGTCCAACAAGAACCCCAAACTTGTCTGTGTTAGAAGCGTTCCAAGATCTTAAAGACAAAGTAAGGTATCCATTTTACATGGAGATAATCATTCTTGGAGCATGGGCCATTTGGATAACCAGAAACAATAAGATTTTTGAAAACATTGCACCCTCATTCCAAGGCTGGAAGTTCATATTTCTGGAGGAACTCAAGCTTCTAAAGTTTAGAATGAGGAAGAAGCATGAGAGTCAATTTTCTGTTTGGCTTGAAGGCCTTTTGTAATTTCTCTGTTCGTAGACTAGTAGGCTGTTTTTTTTTTCTTTCTTTCTTTCCTTTTTCTAGGTTTTAGTTTCTTTTTGTTCTTTGGGCTTACCTCAAGCCTTTTCAGACTACTTGTACTTTGCTCTCTTAATTTAAAAAAATTGCAGTGGGGTTTTACCCTACTGTTTATAGTCAAAAAAAAAATGACAAGACAGACAACGTTAATCTGAAGTGGGACCCTAATATCATCTGCAATAGATGATGTAAAATACATCACCAAAAAGTGTTAGATGTAAACGCATCAGCAAGCGCCACGGCAGCCCGACAGATGCTGTAAGTACTGTCCACTCTGAGCTTAACTGAAGAAAATGAACTTCACAGTCGAAACTAAATTTTACTGTCGAAACTGATTGAACTAGTAACAGAGCATTGCAATAGATGTTTAGGGAGTTCGAGCACTAGTAGAACAGAAGCAGTGATCTAAATCAGCAGACGCTCGAGCAGGGAACACACTAGCAGAGAGCAAGTCGTGCAGTAGCACTGCGAGCGAGTGCTAAAGCAGCAACTCCTATAGCTGCCGGAGGTCGTGCAGCAGCAGCAGCGCAAGCGAGAGCAAGAGCAGAGCAGCAGCATGAACGAAAGCAGGAGCAGTGCAGCAGCGCGACCGGCAGCAAGAATGGAGCCGCAGCACGAGCGAGAGCCGGATCAGCTGTAGCTAGTGCCGTTGTGGAAGTCGCCACCGAGGAAGCAACGACATGGGGGGGGGGAAGATGCCGTGGATGATGTGGCCGGCGACGGCGCCGTCGACGGAGACACGCCATGTCTGCTCGGTATCGAGCACCGGCAGCCCCGTGAGATTGAATAAAAGATAAAATGCAGTGGTGAGTGCAGAACCTCCTTGGTGGCGCCGAGTTGGCCTCGGCTTCATCGGAGGAATTGGTGAGGGTGTTGCGGTTCCGGTGGGGCAGGTCAAGACGGCGCTGTGGGGATTGAGGTGGTGCGATAGACGAGGCAAACTTCAGGGCAGCTCCTTGGAGGTGGAGGACGGGGCGGCTGATCCGGCGGGGCGACGAGATCGACAACGGATCCTCATCCGGTGCGGTGGATGAGGGATGGCGAGCTGTTGCGGTGGACGAGGAGTCGGGGAAGAGTCTCCGGCTGGGCGGCGGTTGGGAGGCCGACGGAGGAGCGTGGGGTTTCGCGGGTTTTGGCAGCCTCGGTGTAAATGGGGGGGGCGAAGGGGAGGGAGCCAAGCTTAGGGACGCTTTTCGAAATGTAGGGTAAGTTACCAGCGTACCCCACGGTTTTGACACCACGACGTGGAGCTTCATTTCCGCTAAGGGGTAGAAGGGGATTTCACATGTCCGGGCTGCAAGGGAGCCATTTCGATGAGGAGGGAGTTCTCAGCGTCCAAATTTCGGATAACAAGGCATAGCGCTGGTTGAAGAAGCGGAATTTCAAAGGTGAGACAAAAGATACTCGAGCTTGAAAATTTCGGGATAACAAGGTGCGGATTCCTTGTTCGTGAGAACAAACTTAATGTGTAAAAAACAATTCATACAAGACACAAGAGAGTCATGTCCCCTTTTACTATATTGCTATAGATGCCATTGAAAAAACTACAAGAAAAATGAAAAAAAAATCGAGAGAACAAGATTACCCTACACAGTACCAAATCGATTCGCACTTTCCTCAACAACAACGAAAAACAATTCAATTCCCACCAAAGAAAGCGTAATGTCCCTTTTTATATGATTACAGATGCCATGATCTCGAATTTCAATTTTTGAATCCACGTTATGTTGAATTCGAATATATTGTTAGGTGACCTTGCGGTTTATAATTGATGTAGTCAAACATTTTGATCTTCCATCATATATGAACATTTTACTCCACCATGTGAACATATATATTGTCGTCTACCATATGGACTAAATTTTAATCAATTTTCCTTATTTGAATATGATTGTTGTCAAGTTATACAATAATTTAAATATTATCTTGATAACAAAAAACATACATATAGCAGTAATCATATTTCACTATGAACTACATGTACCATACGCCCTCCAATTCAAATATTTGTATCCATTTTATGTTGAATTCAAATCATAGTACATCATTGGTCTAGGTAGTGAGATGTTTGGAATAATCTAAACCCTATTTTCATATGTATAACTTTTGGCTGAATTGGGACAAGTTTTGGTATAAGCCTCTTGCAAAACCGGAGATTCTCTCAACAAGCCTCGTGGTTCCGAGAGGGAACGTGTCACTTTGTGTGCGAAACGATATACGCTGCTTCCGCCCTGATTTTATTTATAGAGGCAACCTAGAACTATATGAGTGCCCTGTTAATTTTTGGAATTATTTCGGGTTCATTTGGCCTTTTTATGCATTAATTGAGTTTTTGGACTTTTAATGTGCATAATCTAAATATGAATTGCATGCACATGCTCCGGTGCACCAAAATGGGTTAAAAAATCACATGTGTGTCCTTGGTTGAATTTCTAGGTCCCATGGAAGAAATGAGAATGAAATTCAGACATCTGGGCGTCATGACTCGGCCGAGAACATCGAGAAACTTTGATTTTAAATTCATGTAAATCCAAAACTCGCCTGGAAATCATGAAACTTGGCATGGTGTCATGTCATGGCACTAACATGTTGTGGTAAAAAATTGGGCGATTTGGATGCTCGTGGTTCTAAGAGGAACGTGCCACCTTTGAGTGTGAAACGATATCGCTGCCCCCTTGAGTTTCTTAACAAAGGCAACATAGAACTACATTAGTGCCCTGTTAAATTTTGGAATTATTCCGGGTTCGTTTGTCTTTTTTTATACATTAATTGAGTTTCTGGTCATTTAATGTGCATAAGTCAAATTTGAACTACAAGCACATGCTCTCGTGCACCAAAGTTGGTTGAAAAATCACATTTGTGTCCTCGGGTGAATTTCTAGGTCCCATGCAAGAAATGAGAATAAAATTAAAACATCTGGGAATCGTGGATCGGCCGAGAACATTGAGAAAATTGGTTTTAAAATTCTTGTAAATCCAAAACACGTCTGAAAATCATGAAACTTGGCATGGATGTCATATCATGGTACTGCCATGTTGTGGTAAAAAAATTGGCCGAATAGGAACAGATTTTGGTATAAGCTTCTTGCAAACCGAAGCTTCTCTCAAGAAGGCTCGTGGTTCTGAGAGGGAACGTGCCACCTTTGAGTGCGAAATGATATATGTTGTCCCCCTTGAGTTTATTTACAAAGGCAACATAGAACTACATGAGTGCCCTGTTAAATTTTGGAATTATTCCGGCTACGTTTGGCCTTATTTACCCATTAATTGAGTTTTTGGTCATTTAATGTGCATAATTCAAATTTGAACTACAAGCACATGCTCCGTGCACCAAAGTTGGTTGAAAAATCACATTTGTGTCCTCGGGTGAATTTCTACTCCCTCCTTCCATCTATATAGGTCCTAATGCATTTTTCAAGGCTAACTTTGACCAAACGTTAGAGCAATAATATATGACATGCAACTTACACAAAGCATACCTTCAAATTTGTATGTCAAAGGAGCTTCCAATAATATAATTTTCATAGTATACATCTCATGTGCTATTAATCTTGTCAATAGTCAAAGGCTGTCTTGAAAAACACAATAGGCCCTATATAGGTGGAAGGAGGGAGTAGGTCCCATGCAAAAAATGAGAATAACATTCAAACATCTGGGCATCATGGCTCGGTCGAGAACATTGAGAAACTTGGTTTTAAAATCATGAAACTTGGCATGGTGTCATGTCATGGTAGTACCTTGCCGTGGTAAAAAAATTGGCCGAATAGGAACAAATTTTGGTATAAGCTTCTTGCAGATCGGAGCTTCTCTCAAGAAGGCTCGTGGTTCTAGGAGGGAACGTGTCACCTTTGTGTGCATAATTCAAATTTGAAATACAAGCACATGTTCCAAAGGCACCAAAGTTGGTTGAAAAATCACATGTGTGTCCTCGGTAAATTTCTAGGTTCCATGCAAGAAATGGGAATGAAATTCAAAATTCAGGCGTCGTGGCTGGGTTGGAAACATTGAGAAACTTAGGTTTTAATTCCTGTAAATCCAAAACACGCATGAAAATAATGAAACTTGGCTTGGTGCCATGACATGGCACCAACATGCTGTGGTAAATTTGCAGTCCGATTTGCGAAGGCGCACACATTAACAATCAACAAAGTCATTTTGGAACAAGTGCTGTCACGTTACAATAAAAAACACAAGTATTATTGAAACCGTGGGCGTTCTACTTACTAGTACCATTTACGTGCCGCCACGCGTCCCCATTTTTTATTAGCTAGGAGGCGCCATGCAGGGTAGCTATTTGAGTACGAGAGGCGTCCGATCAGACCCCTGCGCGTGCTTATCGGGAGGAGAGCCCTTTGACCACCATCTGCCGTCCACCTCTCTCCCAAGGTCTCCATTAATGGCGCCCGAGCCTTTGTTTAATGGCATGGCTATGTCTCACTCGACTGTTGAGATTTAAGAGAGAAAAAAGAAAATCTGAAAGCACGGATCTTGATGTAAGATCCGACGGACCTATATAGCATCTACTCCGACTTATAGCAAGACTGATGAATATATAAGGACGATTAATTTTTTTGATCAAATAAGGGCTTGCCCCTTCCGATTTTCATTACTGAAAACCACCACAATTCACAAGAAGTTCAGCACAACTCCAGCCTAACACGAAGGACTAAAAGCTACCAGATTGAAATCGCAACATCCCAAGAGGCCAACAAAGGCCAAACATCCGCGCTAGATCCCAACATTTCACAACCGATGACACAATCCACATCCTAAACCGATTATTACATCAAAAGAAACCAGGAAACTGAAGGAAGCCCAGCAGCAACTGTAGATGTTTAGGGCAGTCCGCGCAGGCTAGGTGCCCTCCCTTGCACTACAGAAATCAATCGAACAACACATCAATCAAGAAACCTGCACCTTGCTCAATCAGCCGAACGGACAAGGTGTATTCGAACCTCATACACTGGAGGCGTCAAGGGGCGGAGGCACAAGGGGCAGTGGAGCACGGTGAGGTCCACCGCGAACTTAGAGAGCTCCATCGTCGGGTCCTGTTCGGTTTGCATGATCTCGCCCTCCTTGTGCACAACCATCTCTCGACTTGGGCCGGGGTATTATAAAGCTTTACCGTCACATATTTTATACTACTTCAAGGTGCATTAAATCAACACATGCAAGTATCAAAAGGAGAGTCACGGCATACATGCACGTGTTGTAATTAATGCATCGGTAAACGCAAATTATTGAAATATATCGAGTGCAGTGCTTTGATGTGTCGCGTCAACTCATAGATCAACGAGAAGATTGATTATCCTCTCCCTCGCGGACTTAACTGCACCTACCTTTGGCTGTATGACAGGTTGGCCACACACCTGTCGTGCCCACCTGTCATACACGCAAAGGCAGGAGTGTCCCTCCCTCGCCCATGAGCGTGGTGGCTGGCAAGACTAGGAGAAGCTTTCGCTACACGCTCTCCCTCCCGCACGCGATGGACATGCAACAATTCAATCAGTGTCAGATGGACAGAAGCGTACTGTAGTACTCCTCCAGTGCAGTAGTACTCCATCATTGTTCGACTTCCCGAAGAGGCGAAGAGCCAAGCGCAGCCCGAACGCTCGTGTGGCAGTTTTATGTGTAGAGTAGTCTAGGATAGCGTGTACCGTGCCTGTAAGCTTAAAATCGTTGGGGTCGGCTCCATGCTATGTGGCCGTCTCGAAGTTTTAAAAATATATTAAAATAGTGTTCTGGCCCTACCTGACACCCTGGTGATTGTAGTTTGCACGCTCATCTGGTCAAGACAGGAATATATATTTTAATTTGTTTTTTTTCGAAAAGGGGGGACTCCCCGGACTCTGCATCAGAACGATGCATACGACCACATATATTTTAATTTGTGGTGGGTAAATGTTGGAGGTTGCAGCAAATATATTGTACACTGCGGGTCTTTCAGCCAAGTTTAGAGGCAAGCATGTGGGGCTAGTGCTATGATGGGTCGCGTCAACTCGTGCAACGGGGAGAAGCTTGATTTTACTAGACGCCTTCTCCCTCACCCATGCGCGCGATTTCTCGCAAATGAGGACAGGCTTTTGCTTAGTAGTACTTCTACAACAAGCTATCCGTCCCACTCGCGGTGGACGGACATGCAGCAGTGGATTCGACAATGTAGAAGTAGTAGTAGTAACATCATTGTTCGTCTTATCGAAGAGGCGAAGAGCCAAGCGCAAACCGAACGTTGCGATATGCGAACATTGAGCACGATATAGCCGTGCTCTTGCATGAGACAAAATTGCTATGTGAGCCCACTATTGTACTAGTATGTACAACTACTTGCTAGTATAGCCACAGTAAACCGTAAAGGAGTATTTTCCTTCTAGAGATTTCAACAAGTGACTAGACTACACCGAGAGGAGTACATATGGAGCAAAATGAGTGAATCTGCACCGTAAATAAATACGTACTAGTTCTATCGCTTTCTCTCCGAGGTGCACAATATTGAGTATACCGACTAGTCTCTTTTGACACACATTTATGTTTTTTACACTTGTCTGACGCATAGCGCTCATATACACGCCGCATACACTCACCCCTATGAACGCACACGCATGGCACTATCATCTTGAATTTACGGTCACCAAAGGCACCTCGTCGTCGACGGGTCCATAGGTGCTTGAATGCCAAGGAGGGAGAGGTAGCGGTTCCGAGACGTTGAACGGTCAATGATGCATCCTCAATTACATGAAGAGGAAATTAATTGGAGAAGCAGAATAGAGCCAGTACGATGTGAATACAACAGAGTTTGGACTCTCATATAATAAAGGCGCCCCACCACTCCAATCCATCTAGTCCCAAGTCTTTGCGCAACACTGCTCACTCCAATCCAAGACCAAGTGACCAGAAGCCACAAGCACCTACGGAGGTGATGGACGCAAGCGGCAGTTGGCTGTGCCAAATCATCCAAGGCGCCGGCCTGCGGCCCTGCACCGCGCAGTGTTTCCAGACGGTGCTGGCGACCGCAGGCATCGTAGCCCTCGCCGACACCGGCTTAGCCTATCGCATGGATGACATGATGGTCAACTCCATCCGCAAGTTCACTACCGTCAAGAAGCGCGCGGATGACCTTGCCGTACTGCTCCAGCCCGCGCGCCCAGGCTCCTCATTGCCTGTCACCCTCATCGGCCTCCATGGTGACGAACTCTTTCAGGCCCTGGTGGCCCTGCAGGTGCCGAAGGTCGCGACGAAGAATGTGCACCTCGAGGCCGCGCTCGCCACGCAGCGCCTCGCCATGCAAGAAACCGTCGACCTGCACATCCACGTCCACGAGGAAATCGTCTACACAGGCCACTACAAGGCAAGCGAGGACAGAAAGACGTTTGTCTTCTTCCAGCGGCTGGAATCTTTGGACGCCATTGTTCAGAAGCACGTCGACCTGGTCACGAAAACCGCTGCTAGTTAGGGGCCGTTTGGTGGGCCGGCGCCCTGAGTCGAGGAGGTGGACGTCGTTGATGGATGCATCTCTTCTTCTTGCCTCCTGTAACCAGCACTGCATCGCCTCGTGGCCTTAATGTTTGATTAGTATAGTACTCCCTCCGTTCCCAAATATAAGTCTTTCTAAAGATTCCAGCAAGTGACTACTACATACGGAGCAAAATGAGTGAATCTACACTCTAAACTATGTCTACATACATCTGTATGCTGTATTCCATTTGAAATAGTATCTAAAAAGGCTTATATTTATGAACGGAGGGAGTATATGGCATTTTTATTCCAATCGTATCGTTTTCACTGTGAGGTGGGCCCGCAGTTGAGCAAACCCACCCCGCCCACCGGGCGTCGACCGAGTTTAGAATTAGAAGAGAGAAACGAGGGAGGAGAGCTAGCTGTAGCACAGACGCTGTTGTTAGATGGGACTCGTGTTTATAGAATAGGAGTACTAAGCACTCGTGCCTCTTTTTTTTGAGGGAAAAATTAGTCGTATGTCTAGTACCACTAGTTGGGTGCGTGCGACCTATAGCTGTCATCACTTTAGGTCTCCTTTTCGAACCGCGGCTACGCTTCATAATACATATTATTTCACGCATTTATCCTCCTATACGTACTCCTAGGCTATTTCCACGTGCTCCCATTCGCCAACATGTGGGACATAGAGCATCTGGGTCGTAGTGCATGCACGACTCGGAGCATATGCCGGGGTACTTTACATTTCAGACCTCACGAATTACATGCAAACCCCCCGGAGAAGAATAAATAAATGAATGAATTACTACATGAAACCAGATTATTTTCATGGAAACTGGAGCACGTTCATTAAATTTTGGACATAACACGTTTATAAAAAATGACCGGACCGAAACCAGTCTAAGGGCCTCTTTGATTTTTCCCACAAAAAAAGGGCCTCTTTGATTTGCAGGATACTGAAAACACAGGAATGGGGAAAGTATGATGGCGATGAACCGAGACGAGGAGAACTCTAACTCAGTTAGAGGTTAGAGTTACATTCTATCCCTGAACTAACTCTAAACCGAAGAGGTGTATGGATGGCAGGGTTAGATTGACAATAAATGCTCTATCTCAATCATTTGACTACTTTGGACCCTATTTCCTGCCAGATTTGGAGGGTGCTTGGATACATTTTAGTTCCATGACTAAAAGTAGTGGGACTAAAACTTGCTAGCCTCACCCATGCTTGGATCCAAATACTAAAGAGACTAAAATCAAGTTAATGAGCATTTATTATCCTCCAAACCCTCCAATCCAGAACTACTTTGTGTTAAAGGAGAAGAGTTAAATGAGGAGAGAGAGGACTAATCCACATTTTAGTAGGGGTACCCCTGACTAATTTTTTTTAGTCTCAAGACTAGTTTTAGCCCCTCTTTAGTCAGGGGTGCTTGTAACTTTAGCCTCTTAAAGAGACTATTTTTAGTCAGACTAAAATAAGTCCCTTGGATCCAAGCACCCTCTTGGTGTGGCCGGCTCTTCTGTGGCCTCCTCCTTCTCACAATTGACATAAACGAACCATCTATACAAATCAAGCATGCAAAACATGATAATTTTTACTTTGTTTATACAAATGAGATATCCCACTTAAACATACAAGTCGTCAATCAAGCTTCAAAAAATAAAAAAACACTTCATGAAACAAAGAATGAGCTAACTCATCACGGAGGTCATTCACAATAGGGAGGGAGCCCGGAGCCCCTCACGCACCGAGGGAGGAGCTCGCCATCGTCGCTCTGGAGGAAGGCTCTGTAGAGCCCAAGCCCCGGGAACCCCTCCGACGCCGGCCCTTGCGAGTTGAGGTCGACACTGGCATGGGTAGCAGGCCGCTGTCACGATCGAACTTAATCTTTGGGCCTCTAGAAATAATGCAAGCTCAGAACTAAAATACCTAGAAAGGTGAACTGAATCTTTGGGCCTCTAGAAGTAATGCAAGCTGAAACTGAAATACCTAGAAAGGTGAATCTGAATCTTTGGGCCTCTAGAAATAATGCAAGCCTGAAAGTGAAATACCTAGAAAGGTGAACTGAATCTTTGGGCATCTAGAAATAATGCAAGCCTGAAACTGAAATACCTAGAAAGGTGAACTGAATCTTTGGGCCTCTAGAAATAATGCAAGCCTGAAATTGAAATACCCAGAAAGGTGAACTGAATCTTTGGGCCTCTAGAAATAATGCAAGCCTGAAATTGAAATACCTAGAAAGGTGACCTGATCTTTGGGCCTCTAGAAAGATTTATTACCTCCTCAAGCAGTATCAAACAATTCCATGCGTGCACCACAAATCTATATCAAGTTTGATCAGGATCTACTTTTCCAAATCAGAATTAGCGCTAGAGCGAGCAAGATCAATGATATGGCCGTGAGACGGAGAAGGAACGAACAAACTCACCCTCGCGACCTCCCCGGTAGATGCTTGCACCACAAGATGACAGAGGGAGAAAAATGACTGGTGAAGGGGGAGCGGGGCGACCTTCGAAGGCCGGAGGGAGAGGGCGGCCGGAGTAGGGCCGCAGAGGCTGGAAGGAGAGGACGGCCGGAGGAGAGAGAGGGCGAGCGGCCCTATGGGGAATAGAGAGGAGTCATGCGAGAGGGGGGGAGCGATCCAAAAGGGCAGGGAGATTTTTAGTTCTCTTTTAGTGGGCCCGAGAATAACTAACCCAATTAGAACCTCTCCATCGGGCTAGTTTTTTTAGCTGAGTTAGAGCAAACTAGCTCAAACTAACCCCTCTTGTTTTGATAATTTGAGGCTATTTCAACCCAAACTAGCTCTAACTCAGGGATCCAAACAAAGAGGAGTGTTACTGTACATGCTACAGTGTGGACCGTAGCACATTCTTTTTTATGGCCATATCACCACATTGTTTTCTACTGCTGGTTCACTGGGCTACCGTGGTTCACACTGCTGGTTCACTGGGCTGCCGTGGTTCGCACTCCTCTGACATGAGTAGTACTCCCTCCGTTCCTAAATATAAGTCTTCGTAGATATTTCACTGTGGACCACATACAGATGTATATAGACGCATTTTATGTGTAGATTCACTCATTTTTCTCTGTATGTGGTCCATAGTGAAATCTCTCCAAAGACTTATATTTAGGAACGGAGGGAGTAGTATAGTACTAGTATATACCGCATCATTCTTTGCTCCTTCTTACTACTCCGACATGTGGGAGAGCCAAGATCCGGTCGACGTGTTATGCACCAGATTAGAGCGCTGAACGGAAGGGGGCATCACCCGGTCGGAGCGCCAGAATTCATGACTATAGTGAGTGGTCATATCACAAGTCTTTCCAGCAGAACGCTACGTCAAATCGCACAGCCCCACTCGCCACCCTCCTCGCCTCTATGTCAAACCGCCTACCCGAAAACTGCCACACAGACGCCTGAAAAAGCCCGCCTCAACTTTTAACTACGCGAAAATAGTTTGAGCTTGTTCATTCTATATAAATACAGTACTTACTATATGTTTATTCACCCGTGGGGTTGTTCAATGAATGGAGGGGCGGGGAGCACAAGTGAACAATACTGTAGTACTACTAGTAGTAAGTAGGATTCGTATAGTAGTCACCTTAAATAGAGAGTTTCTTTTCTTTAATGCCACGTACACAAATTGAAACGCTTGTTGTGGAGAGAAAAAAGATAATCACTCCACTATATGGACGCAGGGGCTTGAGCGCTTGCTTTACTAGGGTTTCTCTCTTCATTCTCTCATCCTCTCCAGATATAAACAAGACAGCGGTAGCGACATTTTCTCTCTGCTCACCGCTGGTCACAGATCCGACCGGATCCCTTCGGCCGGTGTGTGTAGAGGACTAAAAGGTGCATCGTTCACGTGGTCATCGCCGCCGAGGGAGGAAACCCACAGCTGCCGGAGGGGCCCGATCCTCTGCCCTTGTCGTTCTCTCCGACATAGCGCCGGCTCGGGAGGTCCTCTGACCCTTCTTCCTCCCTGCCATATTGTCCGCAGATCCGACCTGCCGCCGCCGACATCCCGGCGACCCTCAGGTATAAGTTCCTCGAAAGCGGCCTTGCTCTACTGCCCCAGCTCCCCACGTGTCGCATGTGCATCTTTTTCTACTCCCATCAGCTCTTCCAAAGCCACCTAAATTTTTAGTATTATTAGAGGTAAAGCTAATTCATGCATTCAAATCTAGGGCTTTGTTCAAACAACGAATAAAGGGGGGAAAGTTGTAGCATGAATCTAGGACATGATTCAAAGAGGAAATAATATGGTGAAAGTAGTAGAGACCGGATACCAACCGGTCTCTTGGTTGAAAAGGGAAATAATGGGAAAACACAGTACAAACTGGATAAGGAACATATCTATTATTGGTTGAAAAAAGGATAGAAAGTGGCGGCTAGTGGACAAGTCAACAGAGTATGTCCAGGATTAGATTTGCTGCCATCACATAGTAAAAGGTCTCCAGGATTAGATTTGCTGCCCTCACATAGTAAAAGGTCTCGTGATTAGGTTTGCTGCCCTCACATAGTAAAAGGTCTCCAGGATTAGATTTGCTGCCCTCACATAGTAAAAGGTCTCCAGGATTAGATTTGCTGCCCTCACATAGTAAAAGGTCTCTAGGATTAGATTTGCAGCCCTCACATAGTAAAAGGTCTCCGTGATTAGATTTGCTTCCTCACATAGTACAAGGTCTCTGTGATTAGGTTTGCTACCTCACATAGCATGAACAAACTCGCATCACCACTTTATGCCTCCTTGTAGGTACATTGTGCCGATCGCCCACCGTCGCATGTCCTTATACCAACCTTTTGCTGTTGTTAATGTACGGCGCATGTAAAATGAAGCGATCACACTGTTACCTTAGGGACATGTCTAACTAGTGTTATTGTTAATCTAATGCCTCCAAAGGATAAGATGCAATTAAACTGTGTTACAAATGGCACTCCTGCTGTTTTCCCCAAAGATGATAAGTAAGTTGCTCCTTTACTGTTGTTGAGTGTCCCGTGTCCCCACGGTCCCATGCCCTTAAACCAACTCTTTAGCTGCTGTTGATTTACCGTGTCCGTAAACAAGCAATGCCACCATTAAAGTAATCCCATATTTGAGGAATCTCTTTGTTGATCGTAATGCTTCTGGTAACATGAAGCATTGCTCGACGCTTTTAAAATTTCTACTGTCCTTGTGTGATTGCCATGAACATAATTAAGATGCTTCTTTTCATTTTGTATATGTTTCAGATATTCTTATTGACCAGCAAATCGTTTACTTTCTATCTTTTGTGCGAGATAGGGATATCCATTTCACCTTGTTGCTATTGTGACCTTTTGGTGAACTGCACAAAACACTTTTTTGGAATGAGTGTCTTGTGCAGTTCAACTAAAATGTCACGTGGGCAACATCTCTCAATTTTGGTGGAACTGCACAAAATGGTGATTGGAGTTTCCAAAATCTCCGTCAAGTTCTCATTGTAATCTCGTGCAACATTTTATTAGCCTTTGCAAGATGGAGCCGCCATCGCTACCACAATGGCACTTTATTTTAGTGGAACTGCACAAAGGATAAGAAAATTATAGTTGCACCTTACATGAGCCGGACAACCAACCTTAATGTTCCTCAATTTTAGTGCAACTACTAAAGAAGAACCTGCCAGCTCACAAGAGCAAGTACTTCTTGCTAGCTAAATGATGCAATCTTTGCTTCATTTCAGGTGAACTGTAGAAAAAGGCGCATGAATTGAATCATGGAACTCCAGGCAGACATCATCCAAGTAGAGCTGGAGGTTGAGTTCAAGGAGGCCGCTATTAAAGCGAAATCATGCTCTCCTGTCTTCTTGTTTGTGCTGTGCAAACAGGAATACACAACTACAGATGTTGCCAAGTTCTTTGATTGTATGACATGGCTAGCCAAGATGGATTTAATCCCGATATTCACTTTATCAAAAGGCTCTAATGGGTTGGTTCTGAATCTTGTAAGCTGGGAATCAGTGAGATGTGTAGGCATATTTGTTGTACTTATTATTTGAATCTTATTTGTTGGTTCTGAATCTTGCAAGCTGGGAATCAATGAGATGTGTAGGCATCTTTGTTGTACTTATTATTTGGATCTTATTTGTTGGTTCTGAATCTTCCAAGCTGGGAATCAATGAGATGTGTAGGCATCTTTGTTGTACTTATTATTTGGATCTTATTTGTTGGTTCTGAATCTTGCAAGCTAGGAAACACGGTATGATGATGCAGAGGACAGCAACCATAACAAACAGTTCAAACTTGGTAGTATTATCTTTGTGAAAGTGCGAAAAATGTGCTGATTGTGTGCGTCCTGAGAATAATAATTCTAATTGTTGTGCATGTTGATCATGTGGCAGTGATAGAACGAGTGAATGCATTGCTTGTTTTAAGTATAAATTTCTATTAAGGCTAATTAAATTTAAGTAAAGTGACCACTAACTCATGTTATTACATTACCAATACAGACCCGCTCGTAAACCGACGTGTGGCCGAGGGTGCATCTTCTGCCGGGCGTGCGTGAGACGAGGAGGGTAGTAATCGTTGTCGCCTATACACACTCAGCTTCTTCGTTGAATCCAGTTCCCCAAGAGCTGAAAAATGAACTGCTGCCGCCGCCTACACACTCGCTCACTCAAGAGACTCCAATGGCGATCCGAGGGGTGAGCTCTTTGGATATGGACTTCAGCAAGGAGTTCCCTTTGAGTTCGCTGTTCAGTCCTATGGCTGCACCAAGTTGAATGTGATGTACACCAACGATACGGACTCGGTGAAGCTCGCCTCGCCTCGATCCTATGGCTGCACCAGTTACGAGCATTCGCCGTTTCATCGGCAATACCGATCGCACCTTCGCTACGGTGGAGATAAGGAAGAATGCGACGATTCGGCCATCTGGTGCAACAAGCTTGTTGACATCCAGAAGCAATACAAGATCATCCGCAATGGGCAGGAGAAGGACTCCGTGGTTGACCTTGCTGAGACCATCATCGACCCCTGATACACCAACATGATAGAAGATGACTTGAACACGTGGGAGGTACCTCTGAATCTAGCCTACATAACCTACGCGGCCAAGGACGCATATGCATGCTACGACATGTATAGCAGATCTTCGACATGAGGCGTGTTGCGCTTCTGAATGAACTAGGTATTGGATACAAGCGATGAATCTCGGGCAAGTAACATACGATGACAAAGGGAACAACGTATGTTGTTATGCGGTTTGACGATAAAGATCTTAGTAGAATATGTAAGGGCCAATATGAGCATCCAGGTTCCGCTATTGGTTATTGACCAAGAATAGTTCTAGGTCATGTCTACATAGTTCTCGAACCCGTAGGAATCATGCGTAAATTCGATGTGGTTATATTATGAGTTTATGAGTTTTGATGTACCGAAGGAGTTAGTCCGGATGAGATCGGGGACATGCGAGGAGTCTCGAAATGGTCGAGCGTAAATCGATATATTGGGCGACTATATTGGAGTTCGGAAGGTTCGAATGATTGGGTATTTTAGATGCAGTTCAGAATTCGCCGGGAGAAGTATTGGGCCTTATGGGCCTGCAGAGAGGCTGCCTAGGGCAGGCAGCGCCCCATGGCCTAGTCCGAGGTGGACTGGGGGAGAACACCCTTCCTTCCTTCTCTCTTCCCTTACTTGTCTCCTACTCCTAATACATGGAAGGACTCCTAGTTGGACTAGGAAGAGAATCCTACTCGGTGGAGTAGGACTCCCCATGTGCGCCCTCTAGGGCGGCCTCTCTCCTCCTCCTTTATATCACAGGGGCAGGGGCACCCCATGGACACACAAGTTGATCTCTGGATGGTTCCTTAGCAGTGTCGTGCCCCCTCCACCATATTCCACTTGGTC
This sequence comes from Aegilops longissima, assembly GCA_021605205.1. NCBI lineage: Eukaryota > Viridiplantae > Streptophyta > Magnoliopsida > Poales > Poaceae > Aegilops > Aegilops longissima. The sequence goes on from CM038676.1 coordinate 130,982,577, forward strand.
ATATCGTCGTGGGCTTAGAAGCCTGCGCCGAGTAGAAGTCATATCGTCGCGGAGTTAGGCGAAGCCCTGCGTCGGTGGAGCATCATCATCATCACCACGCCGTCGTCTTGTGAAACTCATCCGACGCTTTGCTGGATCGGGCCGGGGATGCGTCATGGTGAGCGTGTCTGAACTTCGGAGGTGCGTCGTTGGTGCACTTGGATCGGTCGGATCGTGAAGGCGTCGACTACATCAACAGCGTTGTTATAGCGCTTCGCTTCACGGTCTCACAGGTGCGTGGACACCCTCTCCCCTCGTTGCTATGCCATCACCATGATCTTGCGTGTGCGTAGGAAATTTTGAAATTACTCGTTCCCCAGCGATGGCATCGAGCCTGGTTTTATGCGTTGATGTCATATGCGAGTAGAACACAAGTGAGTTGTGGCGATATAAGTCATCTTGCTTACCAGCATGTCATACTTTGGTTGGCGGTATTGTGAGATGGGCGGCCCGGACCGACATTACTGTGCGCTTCTGAGACTGGTTTCACGCGAGCACTAGTTGCTTAAAGGTGACGGCGGGTTGTTCTCTCACTTTAGTTGAACAAGGTGTCGCGGTCCTTGAAGGTAAACAGCACCAACTTGACAAACTATCGTTGTGGTTTTGATGCGTAGGTAAACGGTTCTTGCTCAGCCCGTAGCAGCCCGTAAAACTTGCAACAACAAAGTAGAGGGCGTCTAACTTGTTTTGCGGGGCATGTTGTGATGTGATGGTCAAGATGTGATGCTATATTTTATTGTATGAGATGATCATGTTTTGTAACCGAGTTATCGGCAAGTGGCGGAGCCATATGGTTGTCGCTTTATTGTATGAAATGCAAACGCCATGTAATTGCTTTACTTTATCACTAAGCGGTAGCGATATCGTAGAAGCAATAGTTGGCGAGGCGACAACGATGCACTACGATGGAGATCAAGGTGTCGCGGTGGCGATGGTGATCATGCGGTGCTTGAGATGGAATCACAAGCACAAGATGATGATGATATCATATCACTTATATTGATTGCATGTGATGTTTATCCTTTATGCATCTTATCTTGCTTTGATTGGCGGTAGCATTATAAGATGATCTCTCACTAAAATTATCAAGTGTTCTCCACGGTATGCACCGTTCCGAAAGTTCTTCGTCTTTGAGACACCCGCGTGATGATCGGGTGTGATAGGCTCTAGTTCAAATACAGCGGGTGCAAACAGTTGCACGCGGATACTCAGGTTAAACTTGGCGAGCCTAGCATATAACGGATATGGCCTCGGAACACGGAGACCGAAGGTCGAGCGTGAATCATATAGTAGATATGATCAACATAGTGATGTTCACCATTGAAACTACTCCATCTCACGTGATGATGGGACATGGTTTAGTTGATTTGGATCACGTAATCACTTAGATGACTAGAGATGTCTATCTAAGTGGGAGTTCTTAAATATGATTAATTGAACTTTAATTTATCATGAACTTAGTCTGGTAGTATTTTAAATTATGTTGTAGATCAATAGCGTTGTTGTTGCCCCTATGTTTTATATGTGTTCCTAGAAAATTGTATTGAAAAATGTTAGTAGCAATGATGCGGATTGGATCCGTGATCGAGTTTATCCTCATTGCTGCGAAGAATTATGTCCTTAATGCACCACTAGGTAGCGAGACCTATTGCGAGGGCGGTCACGAGGCGTTATGAGCGTTTGGCTAGCTCAATATGATGACTACTTGATAGTTTAGTGCACCATAGCGGCTTAGAATCGGGACTTCAAAGGCGTTTTGAGCGTCATGGACCATATGAGATGTTCCGGGTTGAAGTTAATATTTCAAGCAAATACCGAGTTGAGAGATATGAAGTCTCCAACAAGTTCTATAGCTAAAGATGGAGAATCGCTCAACTAGTGAGCATGCTCAGATTATGCAGGTACTTCAATCGCTTGAATCAAGTGGGAGTTAATCTTCGGATAAGATAGTGATTGACAGATTCTCTAGTCACCATCACTAAGTTACTAGAACTTCGTGATGAACTATAGTATGCAAGGGATGCGAAAACAATTCCCAAGCTCTTGTGATGCTAAAATCGTGAAGGTAGAAATCAGAAAAAAACATCAAGTGTTGATGGTTGACAAGACCACTAGTCTCAAGTAAAGGCAAAGGGAAGAAGGGAACTTCAAGAAGACGAAGCAAGTTGCTGCTCGGTGAAAGCCCAAAGTCTGACCTAAGCACGAGACTAAGTGCTTTTCTTGAAATGGAACTGGTCCTTTGGGCGGAACTACCCCAAGTATTTGGCGGATAAGAAGGATGGCAAAGTGAACAAGGTATATTTGATATACATATTATTGATGTGTATTTTACTAGTGTTAATAGCAACCCTCGGTATTTGATACTGGTTAGTTGCTAAGAGTAGTAACTTCGAAGCAGGAGTTCTGAGAATGAGCGAGAAACTAGTTGAAGAAGTGGCGATGAGTGTTGGAAGTAGTTCCAGATTGATATGATCATCGCCATACACTCCTATACTTCGGGATTAGTGTTAAACCTAAATAAATGTTATTTGGCGTTTGCGTTGAGCATGAATATGATTTGATCATGTTTATTTATGTCTGATTATTCATTTAAAGTCAAAGAATAATTGTTGTTACATTTACATGAATAAAACCTTCAATGGTCATACACCCAATAAAAATAGTTTGTTGGATCTCGATCGTAGTGATACACATATTCATAATATTGATGCCAAAGATGCAAAGTTAATAATGATAGTGCAACTTATTTGTGTTGCTTTGCCGTTTAGGTCATATTGGTGTAAAAGCATGAAGAAACTCCATTAATGGGTTTTGGAATCACTTGATTATGAATCATTTGATGCTTGCGAACCATGCCTTATGGGCAAGATGACTAAAACTCCGTTCTCGGAACAATGGGCGAGCAAATGACTTATTGGAAATAATACATCTTGATGTATGCGATCCATGAGTGTTAATGCTCATGGCAAGTATCGTTATTTTCGACCTTCACAGATGATTTGAGCAGATATGGGTATATCTACTTGATGAAACATAAATGCGAAACATTTGAAAAGTTCAAAATTTCGAGTGAAGTGAAAATCATCGTAACAAGAAAATAAAGTTTCTGATATGATCGTGGAGAAAAATATTTGAGTTCGAGTTTGGCCAATTAAAACAATGTGAAATAGTTTCACTCTCCATACCTGGAACACCACAACATAATTGTGTCCGAGCGTCGTAACCGCACTTTATTGGATATGATGCGATCTATGATGTATCTTACCGATTTACCACTATCGTTTTGGGTTATGCATTAGAGGCTGCATTCACGTTTAATAGGGCACCATCTAAATCCGTTGAGATGACACCGTATGAACTATGGTTTAGCGATAAACCCTAAGCATCGTTTCTTAAAGTTTGGAGTTGTGATGCTTATGTGAAAAGTTTTCACACGATAGCTCGAACCGTCGAGTCGCGTCTTCATAGAATACCCAAAGGTAACTGGGTAACTTCTTCTCACAGATCCGAAGGCAAGTTGTTGCTAAGATGGATCCTTTCTAGAGAAGTTTCTCTCGAAAGAAGTGAGTGGGAGGAAAGTAGAACTTGATGAGGTAATTGTACCTTCTCCTTATTGGAAAGTAGTTCATCAGAAATCAGTTCGGTGATTCCTACACCAATTAGTGAGGAAGTTAATGATGATGATCATGAAACTTGAGATCAAGTTGCTACCAAACCTCGTAGGTCTTCGAGTAAGATCCGCACCGGTGATGCGGTAATCATATTACGGAAGTCATGTTACTAGACCATGATGAACCTCGAACTATGAGGAAGCGATGATGAGCCAGATTCATGAAATGGCTTGAGGCCATGAAATCGAGATAGGATCCATGTATAGAACAAAGTATGGACTTTGATTGACTTGCTCGATGATCAGAAGCCATGTTAAATAAATGGATCTTCAAGAGGAAGGCGGACAGCGATAGTAGTGTTACTATCTACAAAGCTCGACTTGTTGCAAAAGGTTTTCGACAAGTTCAAGGTGTTGACTACAATGAGATTTTCTCAAGCATGGCGATGCTTAGTCTGTCCGAATCATGTTGCAATTGCCACATTTATGAAATCTGGCAAATGGATGTCAAAACTACATTCTTTAATGGATTTATTAAAGAAGAGTTGTATATGATGCAACGGTTTTGTCAATCCTAAAGGTGCTAACAAAATGTGCAAGCTCAGTGATCCATCTATGGACTGGTGCAAGCATCTCGAGTTGGAATATATGCTTTGATGAGTTGATCAAAGCATGGTTTATCTGAGACTTTTGAAGCACTTATTTACAAGAAAGTGAGTGGGAGCACTACAACATTTCGATAAGTATATGTGAATGACATATTGTTGATGGAAATAATGTAGAATTATTACGCAAAGCATAAAGGAGTATTTGAAGGAGTTTTTCAAAGAAGGACCTCGGTGAAGCTCTTACATATTGAGCATCAAGATCTATAGAGATAGATCAAGGCGGCTTGATAAGTTTTTCAATAAGTACATACCTTGTCAAGATTTTGAAGTAGTTCAAAATGGAGCAGTCGAAAAGTTCTTGCACGTGTTTGCAAAGGTGTGAAATTGAGTAAGACTCAAATCCGACCACGGCAGAAAATAGAAAAGAGAATGAAAGTCATTCCCTATGCCTCGGTCATAGGTTCTATAAAGTATGCTATGCTGTACCAGACCTATTGTATACCTTGCTCAATTTGGCCCGAAATCATGTTGTTAGACAACGGTGAACCTTTGAACTATGAAGAAGCGATGGCGGGCCCGGATTCCAACAAATGGCTTGAAGCCATGAAATCTGAGATAGGATCCATGTATGAAAACAAAGTATGGACTTTGATGGACTTGCCCGATGATTGGCAAGCCATAGAGAATAGTGGATCTTTAAGAAGAAGACTGGCGCGGATGGTAATGTGACCGTCTGTAAGGCTTGACTTGTCGCTAAGGGTTATCGACAAGTTCAAGGAGTTGACAACGATGAGACCTTCTCACCCGTAGCAAAGCTGAAGTCCGTCTGAACCATGTTAGCAATTGCCGCATGCTACCTCTTGAGCACTCCTTTGGTTTTCCCTTGAAGAGGAAAGGGTGATGCAGCAAAGTAGCATAAGTTTTCACCTCAGTTTTTGAGAACCAAGGTATCGATCCAGTAGGAGACCACGCTCAAGTCCCACGCACCTAGACAAACAAATAAGAACCTTGCAACCAACGCGATAAAGGGGTTGTCAATCCCTTCACGGCCACTTGCAAAAGTGAGATCTGATAGAGATGATAAGATAATATTTTTGATATTTTTATGATAAAGATAAAAAGTAAAGATTGCAAAATAAAAATAGATTGGAAACTTATATGATGGAAAATAGACCCGGGGGCCATAGGTTTCACTAGTGGCTTCTCTCAAGATAGCATAAGTATTACAAAGGTGAACAAATTATCACGAGCAATTGATAGAATTGAGCATAGTAATGAGAATATCTAGGTATGATTATGTATATAGGCATCACGTCTGTGACAAGTAGACCGACTCGCTTGCATCTACTACTATTACTCCACACATCGATCGCTATCCAAATGCATCTAGAGTATTAAGTTCATAATAACAGAGTAACGCTTTAAGCAGGATGACATGATGTAGAGGGATAAACTCATGCAATATGATATAAACCCCATCTTGTTATCCTCGATGGCAACAATACAATACATGTCGTTTCCCCTACTGTCACTGGGATCGAGCACCGCAAGATTGAACCCAAAGCTAAGACTTCTCCCATTGCAAGAAAGATCAATCTAGTAGGCCAAACCAAACTGATAATTCGAAGAGACTTGCAAAGATAACCAATCATACATAAAAGAATTCAGAGAAGATTCAAATATTGTTCATAGATAATTTGGATCATCAACGCGCAATTCATCGGATATCGACAAACACACCGCAAAAGAAGATTACATCGAATAGATCTCCAAGAGAATAAAGGAGAACTTTTTATTGAGATCCAAAGAGAGATAAGAAGCCATCTAGCTAATAACTATGGACCCGAAGTGTGACGCCCGGATAATTAGACTACAGTAATCCCAAGCTAATGATGCCACGTCACCTCCGTTACTGTAATTAAACTCACGTTGATTCGGACCCGATTCAAATTCAAATTTAAAACATAGGCAAACAACAAAAGTTTCCAAACTTTAAAACTGAAATGTTCGGAGTGAACTAAATAATGCATAGGTAATTATGGTGGAGAAACCAAACTTTGATAAAGTGTTTAAAGGCTCAAAGATAATTAAAACAGTAGTTAAAACAATTAAATACATGCATATTGAATTTTATAAAATATTAGACTATTTTATTTTCGATTGAGAATTAAGGTATGCGATAGTATATTTATAAATACAAATTTAGGTGCTAGTGTTTATTTTATAAAACTGTAATAAAAGGGACTTAAGGTAAAATAGAAAATAAATAAATAAAAATAACCCCCCCCTCATTGGGCCGAACGGCCCAAATTGGCCACCAGACCGCCACCCACCAGCCCACTGGTCTCCATATCCCCGCAAACCCTAGCCCAGAACCCCCCGCACGACGCCCCCACTCCCGCTGACCCCACCTCCCACGCCTCTCTCCCCCTTCCCCCATCTGGATCGGGGGAGAAGAGCCAGATCCCGCGCCGCCCGTCGCCCCACCTCGTCGGCGTAGAAGGCCACCCCGCCCCACCGCCGTCCTCCTCACCTCCCCCTTATCCCGATCTGCGAGCTCCTCGCCGCCGCCTCATCCCACCTCCACCTCGCCCTCGTCGCTGGATGCGCCGATCCTGTTGCCTCGAGCCCGACGCCGGGCCCGACGCTGCCCGCCCGTCGCTGGCTGCGCCGCCTCGCCACCACTGCCGCGACGGGCCCTTCCCGGGCGCCCCTCCATCCCACGACCTCCGCGCCTCTCCCTCCCGAGATCGACGCGCGCCCTGCCTCGGGTCGTCGCCCACCAGCTCGCCTGGCGTCGCCCACCCCTGTCGCCTCGCCAAGCGTCGCCCATCGTCACCGCCACCTCGTCGCGCGTCCCCATCCTCCTCGCGGACCTCCCCACTGCCTGCCTGCCTCGACGCCGACGACGTCCCGTCTCCCTCCTCGACACCCACCGCCGAACCCCTCGGCCACCGTGGCGCCTCCCATGCTCCTCTCCCTCTTCCCTCCTCGTCTTGGGCGTCGCCATGCCCGCCCGTCCCGTGCGCGCCCTCACCGGCCTCTGGGCCCCAGCCGCCCTCCCCCCCACATGAGAGCCAAGACCTCGCCTAGTGCCCCGGACGGCCGCCTCCTGCGACCTCTCCTCCCCTTTAGCCCTTGCCGGCGGCCTCGCTGTGGTGCTGCCCCTCCCCTCCCTGTCCGCTCCAGCCCCAACCCGCCGCCCCACGCCTCCGTCCTGCCGGCCTCGAACATGGACTCGCTGGAGCCCGGTCCGCCACTCACGCGCCTTCCCCTTCAGGCTGTCTTGCGTTAGGTGCATTGGAGGAGGTGGCTGAGCCACTTACAGTGGGGCCTCCCTTGTAAATCGTAAAAAGAAAAGAAAGAAAAGAGGAGAAAATGAAAATGAAAACGAAAATGAAAATGAAAATGGAATTAGTAAAAGAAATAATTAATTAATTAATTAATTAGTGAATTAATTAAGTTAATTAATTTGGTTTAACTAAATTAATTAGAATTAGTTAACCTAATCAAGTAATTAAGCTAATTAACTTTGCTTAGTTAAACTCGAGACAATGACAAATGGGACCCACTGCCAGTTGACCGGTCAATGGTCAACGTTGATCGCGACGTCATGCCGACATCAACGAACACTATTCGGATAATGTTAATTTAATTAATAATTAATAAATTAGAAAATGATTTAAAACTTTAAAATTAATATAAAATAATCCGTAGTTCGGATGAAAATACTTTCTACATGAAAGTTGCTCGAACGACGAGACGAATCCGGATACGCAGTCCGCTCGTCCGCCACACCCCTAACCTATCGAACCCGCAACTTTCCCCTCCGCTCCTCCGCTCAAAACACGAAACACCGGAATACTTTCCGGATGTTTCTTAACCGTACCACCCCATACCACGTTAGGGCACGCCTAGCATCGTTATTTGACTTGTCATGCATCGATATGCATCTGCTTACATGTTATTCATTGTTTCTTCCCCTCTTCTCTCCGGTAGACTACGAGACCGACGCTGCTGCTGCCCGATTCGACCACGGAGTTGATTTACCCCTCTCTCTTGCCGAGCAACCAGCAAGCCCCCCTTGATCACCGGATATGGCCTACTCTTCTCTATACCGCTTGCATTAGAGTAGTGTAGCATGTTATCGCTTTCGGATACTCCTATACTTTGCTGCATAGCTCCGTCCTTGTTACTATCAAGTTGTTACCTTACCGCAATCCTATATGCTTAGTATAGGATGCTAGTACATTCATCTGTGGCCCTACATTCTTGTCCGTCTGCGTGCTATATTATCGGGCCGTGATCACTCGGAGGTGATCACGGTATATACTATATATACCTTATACATGATACATGTGGAGACTAAAGTTGGGTCGGTTTGTGGAGCACCATGAGTGATTCACGGATTGGGGCTGAAAGAACCTTTGTCCCGACGGCCCTCTGGATGGATCTTTGTGGCGGAGCGGCAGGCAGGTTGAGACCGCCTAGGAGAGAGGTGGGCTGGCCTGTTTGGCGTCGCGGATACTTAACACGCTTAATGAGATCTTGGTATTTGATCTGAGTTGGCTACGAGCTTATACGCACTAACCATCTACGCTGGAGTAGTTATGGGTATCCCGCGTCGTGGTATTAGCCAAGCACTTCAGACGTCGGACGACGGCGGCGCGCGCCGGATTGGATTGGAATGCTCGCTAGGCTAGGTCTGCTTCCGGCCGCCCACGCAACGTCAGGGTGTGCTCGTGGCGATGGGCCTGCACCCTGCGCTTAGGTTTAGACCGCGTGTTGGCCTCTCTGTTGTGCCTAGGTGGGGCTGCGACGTGTTGATCTTCCGCGGCGGGCATGACCCAGAAAGTGTGTCCGGCCAAATGGGATCAAGCGTGCTGGGTAAGATGGTGCACCCCTGCAGGGAAGTTAATCTATTCGAATAGCCGTGATCTTCGGTAACAGGATGACTTGGAGTTGTACCTTGAGCTTATGACAACTAGAACCGGATACTTGATAAAACACACCCTTCCAAGTGCCAGATACAACCGGTGGTCGCTCTCTCTCAGGGATATGAGGAGGGGATCGCCGGGTAGGATTATTGCTATGTGATGTTACCGGAGGACTTCAACCTACCCTCTTCTACTGTTGCAAGACGGTGACCGTGCGTAGTCTTCGATAAGACTAGCTATCCCCTCTTATTCTCGCATTCTGCAGCTCAGTCCACCGATATGGCCCTTACACATATATCCATGCATATGTAGTGTAGCTCCTTGCTTGCAGTACTTTGGATGAGTACTCACGGTTGCCTTGTTCCCCTTTTCCCTATCTCTACTCGGTTGCTGCGACTGCACGACGGAGCCCAGGGCGCGACGCCACCGCCGATGACGACTACTACACCGGAGGTGCCTACTACTACGTGCAGCCCACGACGACGACCAGTGAGTAGTTAGGAGGATCCCAGCAGAGGCCTGCTCCTCTTCGATCTGTATCCCGCTTTGTGCTAGCCTTCTTAAGGCAAACTTGTTTAACTTATGTCTCAGACTCAGATATTGTTGCTTCCGCTGACTCGTCTATGATCGAGCACTTGTATTCGAGCCCTCGAGGCCCCGGCTTGTATTATGATGCTTGTATGACTTATTTTATTGTAGAGTTGTGTTGTGATATCTTCCCGTGAGTCCTTGATCTTGATCGTACACATTTGCGTGCATGATTAGTGTACGATTGAATCGAGGGCATCACAAGTTGGTATCAGAGCCGACTGCCTGTAGGAATCCCCCTTCCACACTCCTTGGCCGAAGTTGAGTCTAGACTTTACAAAACTTTTACTAACATGGCTGTGCGGCCCATGGGCCCACGTCGCCATTGGGTGGTACTAGGATCTTTTACTCCTCGACCTTTACTCTGGGACTCTAAACTCTCTTCTATTCGGGTTAAATGAATTTGCTAAAAACAAAACTAACTTTAGGTTCTCGCAAGTACTTTCTCCGGAGAGCCCTCACTTCAGATGATCGCTCGCTAATCAAGATTCCAAGATACTCTCGATGTTCTCTCGAGAATTTGTGCCCATCACTTTTGCTATTCCTGACCACCGATAAATCCGTATGGATAACTACTTACACTTGCCATTCATACGATCATCCCCCATTGATCTTGTTATTACAAGATACCCCGAAGTTTTCCCTATTGTTCCGAGAATACTTTGTGCCTACTGCCTAGCAGTTCTTTGCCACATGAATACCCCTTCAAATAAATCCTCGCACTTGTCGAGTATCCGCTCAACCCCAGTTGTTCATGTGTTTCACAGAAGTCTTCAAAATACTATTCGATCTTCCGAAAATCCTCTGGAGCCTTTGGCTCCTGAAATTCTAGCTTGCTTGCATTATGGTTAATCCCATAAGTCTCGTAGTCATATTGACATTTCCTGTCATTATCATTTTGAGTCTGTTGACTCAATATGTTTGCGAATACCCGCAATCATCATTGATCCTTATAAATTACCTTTCTGGCTGAGCTGCCATTCTTTTAATTGGAATTGGTTCTCGACCAATCCAATTGTCGTTGATTGTACCCTAAGGCTATTCAACTTATCCATCCCTAATAAGAGCATTGCTTCTGATCCCTTGAATTGGGAATCATAATTCCTTTGCATTTGACAATTGAGTTAGTCAGTTGTTTCTATAATTTGATCTCCTTGCATTCTTCTACCTCTAGTTGAGTACTGATGCTCACGTCAGATCCCTTGTGGATCACCAGATCCTTTGTTGGATTTTATCTGACAACGCCCTTCATATTCAATAACCTTGTGAGCCTTTCCTCTGATACATAATGCCTTTGGTAAGTTGTATCCTCTGCTTTCTCAACCATGCTCGCCTTGAGCTTGAGTTAATTATTTCTAAAGATTCTGGTATATGATTCCAAGAAGCCCCTATGGGTTGAACATATGCCTTCACTAAACCGTGTGAACCCGAAAGTTTTCACGAATCATACTCTTCTGGTGCTTCGCCAGATAAAAGTTTCAACACTGCAACTTCATCGAACGTGAGAAGTGAATGAAAGGTTATGCATTGGAGAAGTGGGAGTCGAACTTGAACTTTGTGTTCATGCCCATGGACACGATGTAGATCTTATCATTAAAGCTTCTCTTAAATTAATTATTCCTTTGGTATAAGTTCATCTTATATCTGGGATCTGGCCTTTTGCAATCATGGTTCCGACCATGTTCTCTTTTAAAATACCATTTCTCGTGCAAGTTTAAGCACTTGTCTTCGGTAGAGCAATACCCCAGTCCAACTTCTACTTTGATCTGTCATCGAGTATTACCCCCCTGGTATCTCGAGATGATCATGGGACTGCATAACTTCTTATGATTTCTTCATCAAGTGCTACCTTCCCACTGATTCAAATTTTCACGGGCTCTGAGTTATTAAACACTCAAGGACACCGATAACTGAACCAAGTCCGCACTCACGGTTCAACAACTCTTCATAGCTTATATAAGTACGAAGTTTAGATCCGATCACGCCATTCCTAGCCTGTTTGGCTATATCATTGTCGTGATGATTCTAACTGTGCTACCTGGTCCTTAATTCTCGGAGCACCACTATGCGGCGATAGCTAAGCTTTACGCCGATTTTCCTCGTCATCCCTTTCACCTTAAACAACAAGCTTGAGTTCGAGTTTATGTCGTAACCGTGGTTCCAATAACCTTCCACTTCATCGCTCGCTTGACTTGATGTCATCGTCAATTGATTACATCTGCATGAAATCTCTCGACAATTGTGTCGTGATCATCATCAACCTTATGAGCTCTTCCAGAATTCAATTGAATTCATGATGGGTAATACCATCCTTGCCCTCGATGATTCCTGTTCTCATCGGCCACTTTATTGCCTTCCTTTCAACACAACTTGTTCGTGTCATGTGTAAACCTTGATATCACTGCTACCCAGCAGCTTGATCTTCCTTACCTCGAAGTATTACCATCTCTTTTGTCAAGAATGTGGTGAGAATTTCACCACCTCTTAAGAATTCTTGATATCATAATACTTCTTGCCATCTTCGCTCATCCCTTGGTCCCGTATTGTTTTCAACCGAATACCGACAATTGAGCTATGACGTGTGAATTCAAAACTTCTAGCAAGCCTCTTGCTTTGAAGTGAAATTCTTAGACTATTGATTATTGAATCACCATTCGACATTGGTCGTGCAACCCAACCCATCGGGCGACCTTTCAACCAATGTTTACTTGTGTATGTTTTCCTCGAGCATACTTCCTTATATCATTTGATCGACAAATGTTATCTCCTTGTTCACTTAATTGTGGAAGTCCATCTTTGGGGATCTCGGTGAATTGCCGTTGAGTTCACCGACACCTCCTTGTCCTCTCCTTGGGTTAATGATGGACTCTTGCTAACGGAAATCACTTCATAGTTCATTTCCCGAGAATCTTACAATGTCATCTCGTCAATTTGCGTTGCACCTTTTCTTCTCGGGTATCCTAAGTCCGAGGTATCCCGACACCAATCGGATCTGAATCTCATCGATATGATTGTTGGGACAACTTTCCAAGAGTTATGATGTTGATCCTTTGATGACCCGTTAGCATGATGTCATGCCTAGCACTTCCGCCGGAGGACCTATCATTATAGATTCCTTTTCAGCAGGGTTATCCACTCATCCATGAGGGAATGGTAATACTGGTTCTACAAGTTATTCCTAATGGATCCTTCATGATTCCAAAGTCTGATCTTCACCTGAAGACCATGTCAATGCTATCTCGAAGCATGTCTGTGATACTCGATTTTCAACAAGAACATTCAAGCCCAATGCTAAATGTTTCTTGCTCAATTATCCAAACACCATTGTATGGGTAACGCCATGAAATTCTCTCCCTCACCTAGAGGATTTTCTACGTTATATACTATCGTGGATATCATGCTCGCTTGTCCTTGGGAAGGATATACCTCGAAATATGTGTTTAAACACATTTTTCCTTTCCATTGTTCTGTTTAACCTAATGATCACATTTTCCTTTCCATTGGTCTGTTTGACCTTTCTTGTAGTCTATATAACCTAAGCAGTAATAATTTACTTCTTATGTAAACACCTCGGTGTACAACTCTGCCAAAGAGACCTGTTACTTTTGTTGATGACATTTCGGTAACCACCGATGGAAGAGAACTTTGCCTAATGGTCCGCCTCGCTCAACGAAAGCAGGAAAACGGTTCTCTTCGTCCCTCGCCCTTGGTATCGACATTGTTGCCCACATAACTGATAGGCTAACCTCTGACATGTCTTGCTATCATGACCGTGCAAGATGTCACCGCCCTTCCTACTTTTAACCCACATGGTGGGCCCATAACCCACAGTTCCACAGATCGAAACCTGACTCACCATGCGACCACCTTTTCTAATGGTTATTCCCCATGCTTGTCCTTGTATTTAATTCACGGAACACCTTCCGAAAGTGCTCTATTCTGTATCGACGCTATACTTACTCTCGCTACTCAACCCCTTTCTCACTCCGGTTCGCACCTCGAGAAACTATCTATCCGCTTGGAACCTCTTATTGTACCTTCATACATTACTCTCGATGTATTTCATATGTTCAACTCGAGAGATACTCTTATGCTCATTCATGGGTTAACCCTGATTGTTTACCTCATAAGCATTCTGTCAGAGCGAGCTGCCCTTACCTATTCGTAAATACGTTGGAGATCCCGAAGGAAAGGACGACTTCACCATGATGACTTGAAACAGAAAAATGGAGACATCAATATAATGGATCGACCACTTGAGAAGAGCAACCAAGACCGGAATATCTGTTAGAATTTCGTAACTAGACCTCCCCCTTACTCCCTCTTAAATCTCGGGGCGAGATTTCTTGTAGTGGAGGAGAATTGTGACGCCTGGATAATTAGACTACAGTAATCTCAAGCTAATGATGCCACGTCACCTCCGTTCGTAATTAAACTCACGTTGATTCAACCCGATTCAAATTCAATTTAAAACATAGGCAAACAACAAAAGTTTCCAAACTTTAAAACTGAAATGTTCGAGGAACTAAATAATGCATAGGTAATTATGGTGGAGAAACCAAACTTTGATAAAGTGTTTAAAGGCTCTAAGATAATTAAAACAGTAGTTAAAACAATTAAATACATGCCTATTGAATTTTATAAAATATTAGACTATTTTATTTTCGATTGAGAATTAAGGTGGCGAGTATATTTATAAATACAAATTTAGGTGCTAGTGTTTATTTTATAAAACTGTAATAAAAGGGGACTTAAGGTAAAATAGAAAATAAATAAATAAAAACAACCCCCCTCATTGGGCCGAACGCAGCCAATTGCCACCAAGACCGGCTGCCCACCAGCCCAGCCGGCCTCCATATCCCCCGCAAACCCTAGCCCAGAACCCCCAAGACGACCCCCACTCCCTCCATGACCCCACCTCCCATGCCTCTCTCCCCTTCCCCATCTGGATCGGGAGAAGAGCGATCCCAAGGCCGCCTGTCGCCCCACCTCGCCGGGCGTGAAGGCCACCCCGCCCACCGCCGTCCTCCTCGCCTCCCCTTCTCCGATCTGCAGAGCTCCTCCGCCGCCTCATCCCACCTCCACATCGCCTCGTCGCTGGATGCGCCCGATCCTGTGCCCAGAGCCCGACGCCGGGCCCGACGCCGCTCGCCGCCGGCTGGCTGCGCCTCCTCCGCCACCATCGCCATGACGGGGCCCTTCCCGTCGGCGCCCTGAAGGAAATATGCCCTAGAGGCAATAATAAAGTTATTATTTATTTCCTTATTTCATGATAAATGTTTATTATTCATGCTAGAATTGTATTAACCGAAACATAATACATGTGTGAATACATAGACAAATATAGTGTCACTAGTATGCCTCTACTTGACTAGCTCGTTGAATCAAAGATGGTTAAGTTTCCTAGCCATAGACATGAGTTGTCATTTGATTAACGGGATCACATCATTAGGAGAATGATGTGATTGACATGACCCATTCCGTTAGCCTAGCACTTGATCGTTTAGTATGTTGCTATTGCTTTCTTCATGACTTATACATGTTCCTGTAACTATGAGATTATGCAACTCCGTTTACGGAGGAACACTTTGGGTGCAACCAAACGTCACAACGTAACTGGGTGATTATAAAGGAGTACTACAGGTGTCTCCAAAGGTACATGTTGGGTTGGCGTATTTCGAGATTAGGTTTTGTCACTCCGATTGTCGGAGAGGTATCTCTGGGCCCTCTCGGTAATGCACATCACTATAAGCCCTGCAAGCAATGTAGCTAAATGAGTTAGTTACAGAATGATGCATTACGGAACGAGTAAAGAGACTTGCCGGTAACGAGATTAAACTAGGTATTAGATACCGACGATCGAATCTCGGGCAAGTAACATACCGATGACAAAGGGAACAACGTATGTTGTTATGCGGTTTGACCGATAAAGATCTTCGTAGAATATGTAGGAGCCAATATGAGCATCCAGGTTCCGCTATTGGTTATTGACCAAGAATAGTTCTAGGTCATGTCTACATAGTTCTCGAACCCGTAGGGTCCGCACGCTTAAGATTTCGATGATGCTTATATTATGAGTTTATGAGTTTTGATGTACCAAGGAGTTCGAGTCCCGGATGAGATCGGGGACATGACGAGGAGTCTCGAAATGGTCGAGACGTAAAGATCGATATATTGGACGACTATATTCGGAGTTCGGAAGGCTCGAATGATTCGGTATTTTTTGAGTACCGGAGAGTTACGGGAATTCGCCGGGGAGAAGTATTGGGCCTTATTGGGCCCTGCGGGAAAGAGAGAGGGGCTGCCTAGGGCAGGCCGCGCGCCCCCCCATGGCCTAGTCCGAATTGGACTAGGGGGAGGGGCCGCACCCCTTCCTTCCTTCCCTTCTCTCTTCCCCTTACTTGTCTCCTACTCCTAATACATGGAAGGACTCCTAGTTGGACTAGGAAAGGGGGAATCCTACTCCCGGTGGGAGTAGGACTCCCCATGGCGCGCCCCTCCTAGGGCCGGCCTCCTCCTCCCTCCCTCCTTTATATACGGGGGCAGGGGGCACCCCATGGACACACAAGTTGATCTACGGATCGTTCCTTAGCCGTGTGCGGTGCCCCCCTCCACCATATTCCACTTCGGTCATATCGTCGTGGAGCTTAGGCGAAGCCCTGCGCCGGTAGAGTCATATCGTCGCGGAGCTTAGGCGAAGCCCTGCGCCGGTGGAGCATCATCATCATCACCACGCCGTCGTGCTGACGAAACTCATCCCCGACGCTTTGCTGGATCGGAGCCCGGGGATCGTCATCGAGCTGAACGTGTGCTGAACTCGGAGGTGCCGTGCGTTCGGTACTTGGATCGGTCGGATCGTGAAGACGTACGACTACATCAACCGCTTTGTTATAACGCTTCCGCTTACGGTCTACGAGGGTACGTGGACATACACTCTCCCCTCTCGTTGCTATGCCATCACCATGATCTTGCGTGTGCGTAGGAAATTTTTTGAAATTACTACGTTCCTCAACAGTGGCATCCGAGCCTGGTTTCATGCGTTGATGTCATATGCACGAGTAGAACACAAGTGAGTTGTGGGCGATATAAGTCATACTGCTTACCAGCATGTCATACTTTGGTTCGGCGGTATTGTGAGATGAAGCGGCCCGACCGACATTACGCCAGACGCTTACGCGAGACTGGTTTCACCGCTTGAGCACTAGTTGCTTAAAGGTGACCGGCGGGTGTCTGCTTTCTCTCACTTTAGTTGAACTGAGTGTGGCTATGCCCGGTCCTTGCGAAGGCTAAAACAGCACCAACTTGACAAACTATCGTTGTGGTTTGGATGCGTAGGTAAGAACGGTTCTTGCTCAGCCCGTAGCAGCCACGTAAAACTTGCAACAACAAAGTAGAGGACGCCTAACTTGTTTTTGCGGGGCATGTTGTGATGTGATGTGGTCAAGATGTGATGCTATATTTTATTGTATGAGATGATCATGTTTTGTAACCGAAGTTATCGGCAATCGGCAGAGCCATATGGTTGTCGCTTTATTGTATGAAATACAACGCCATGTAATTGCTTTACTTTATCACTAAGCAGTAGCGATAGTCGAGAAGCAATAGTTGGCGAGACGACAACGATGCTACGATGGAGATCAAGGTGTCGCGCGGTGACGATGATGATCATGACGGTGCTTGAGATGGAGATCACAAGCACAAGATGATGATGACCATATCATATCACTTATATTGATTGCATGTGATGTTTATCCTTTATGCATCTTATCTTGCTTTGATTGACGGTAGCATTATAAGATGATCTCTCACTAAAATTATCAAGAAGTGTTCTCCTGAGTATGCACCGTTATGAAAGTTCTTCGTCTTTGAGACACCACGTGATGATCGGGTGTGATAGACTCTAAGTTCAAATACAACGGTGCAAAACAGTTGCACACGCGAATACTTAGGTTAAACTTGACGAGCCTAGCATATAACAGATATGGCCTCGAACACGGAGACCGAAGGTCGAACGTGAATCATATAGTAGATATGATCAACATAGTGATGTTCACCATTGAAACTACTCCATCTCACGTGATGTCGGACATGGTTTAGTTGATTTGGATCACGTAATCACTTAGATGACTAGAGAGATGTCTATCTAAGTGGGAGTTCTTAAGTAATATGATTAATTGAACTTTAATTTATCATGAACTTAGTCCCGTAGTATTTTGCAGATTATGTTGTAGATCAATAGCTCGCGTTGTTGCTTCCCTATGTTTTTATATGTGTTCCTAGAAAATTGTATTGAAAAATGTTAGTAGCAATGATGCGGATTGGATCCGTGATCCGAGGTTTATCCTCATTGCTGCATGTAAGAATTATGTACTTAATGCACCACTAGGTGACAGACCTATTGCAGGAGCAGATGCGGGCGTTATGAACGTTTGACTAGCTCAATATGATGACTACTTGATAGTTTAGTGCACCATGCTTAACGGCTTAGAATCGGGACTTCAAAGACGTTTTGAACGTCATGGACCATATGAGATGTTCCAGAATTGAAGTTAATATTTCAAGCAAATACCGAGTTGAGAGATATGAAGTCTCGCAACAAGTTCTATAGCTAAAAGATGGAGGAGAATCACTCAACTAGTGAGCATGTGCTCAGATTGTCTGGGTACTTCAATCGCTTGAATCAAGTGGGAGTTAATCTTCCAGATAAGATAGTGATTGACAGAATTCTCTAGTCACCATCACTAAGTTTCTAGAACTTCGTGATGAACTATAGTATGCAAGGGATGACGAAAACAATTCCCAAGCTCTTCGCGATGCTAAAATCGGCGAAGGTAGAGATCAAGAAAAAACATCAAGTGTTGATGGTTGACAAGACCACTAGTCTCAAGTAAAAGGGCAAAGGGAAGAAGGGGAACTTCAAGAAGAACGGCAAGCAAGTTGCTGCTCGAGTGAAGAAGCCCAAGTCTGGACCTAAGCCTGAGACTAAGTGCTTTTGCTGAAATGGAACTGGTCACCGAAGCGGAACTACCCCAAGTATTTGGCGGATAAGAAGGATGGCAAAGTGAACAAAGGTATATTTGATATACATATTATTGATGTGTATTTTACTAGTGTTCGTAGTAACCCCTCGGTATTTGATACTGGTTCGGTTGCTAAAGAGTAGTAACTCAAACGGAGTTGCGTAATGAACGAAACTAGTTGAAGGGAAGTGACGATGAGTGTTGGAAGTAGTTCCAGATTGATATGATCATCATCGCACACTCCTATACTTTCGGGATTAGTGTTAAACCTAAATAAATGTTATTTGGCGTTTATGTTGAGCATAAATATGATTTGATCATGTTTATTGTAATACGGTTATTCATTTAAAGTCAAAGAATAATTGTTGTTCTGTTTACATGAATAAAACCTTCAATGGTCATACACCCAATAAAAATAGTTTGTTGGATCTCGATCGTAGTGATACACATATTCATAATATTGATGCCAAAAGATGCAAAGTTAATAATGATAGTGCAACTCATTTGTGGCACTGCCGTTTAGGTCATATTGGTGTAAAGCGCATGAAGAAACTCCATGCTAATGGGATTTTGGAATCACTTGATTATGAATCACTTGATGCTTGCGAACCATGCCTTATGGGCAAGATGACTAAAGACTCTATTCTCCGGAACAATGGAGCGAGCAAATGACTTATTGGAAATAATACATACTGATGTATGCGGTCCGATGAGTGTTAAAAGCTCACGGCAAGTATCGTTATTTTCTGACCTTCACAGATGATTTGAGCAGATATGGGTATATCTACTTGATGAAACACAAGTCTGAAACATTTGAAAAGTTCAAAGAATTACAGAGTGAAGTGAAGAATCATCGTAACAAGAAAATAAAAGTTTCTACGATATGATCGCAGAGGAAAAATATTTGAGTTACGAGTTTGGCCTTCGCTTAAAACAATGTGAAATAGTTTCACTACTCACGCCACCGGAACACCACAGCATAATGGTGTGTCCGAACGTCAGAATCAAGACTTTATTGGATATGATGCGATCTATGATGTATCTTACCGATTTACCACTATCGTTTTGGGGTTATGCATTAGAGACAGCTGCATTCACGTTTAATAGCGCACCATCTAAATCCGTTGAGATGACACCGTATGAACTATGGTTTAGCAATAAACCTAAGCTGTCGTTTCTTAAAGTTTGAGTTGTGATGCTTATGTGAAAAGTTTTCACCGATAAGCTCGAACCCAAATCGGAGAAGTGCGTCTTCATAGAATACCCAAAGGTAACTATTGGGTACACCTTCTATCACAGATCCGAAGGCAAGTTATTTGTTGCTAAGATGGATCCTTTCTAGAGAAGAAGTTTCTCTCGAAAGAAGTGAGTGGGAGGAAAGTAGAACTTGATGAGGTAATTGTACCTTCTCCCTTATTGGAAAGTAGTTCATCACGAAATCAGTTCGGTGATTCCTACACCAATTAGTGAGGAAGTTAATGATGATGATCATGAAACTACAGATAAAGTTGCTACCAAACCTCGTGGGTCTTCCAGAGTAAGATCCGCACCGAGTGGTACGATAATCATGTTCGGAAGTCATGTTACTAGACCATGATGAACCTACGAACTATGAGGAAGCGATGATGAGCCCAGATTCATGAAATGGCTTGACGCCATGAAATCTGAGATAGGATCCATGTATAAGAACAAAGTATGGACTTTGATTGACTTGCTCGATGATCAGCAAGCCATGTTAAATAAATGGATCTTCAAGAGGAAGACGGACACTGATAGTAGTGTTACTATCTACAAAGCTCGACTTGTTGCAAAAGGTTATCGACAAGTTCAAGGTGTTGACTACAATGAGAATTTCTCAACTGTAGCGATGCTTAAGTCTGTCCGAATCATGTTAGCAATTGCCACATTTTATGAAAATCTGGCAAGTGGATGTCAAAACTACATTCTTTAATGGATTTATTAAAGAAGAGTTGTATATGATGCAACCAGAAGGTTTTGTCAATCCTAAAGGTGCTAACAAAATGTGCAAGCTCCAATGATCCATCTATGGACTGGTGCAAGCATCTCGAGTTGGAATATATGCTTGATGATTTGATCAAAGCATATGGTTTTATACAGACTTTTGGAGAAGCCTGTATTTACAAGAAAGTGAGTGGGAGCACTACAACATTTCTGATAAGTATATGTGAATGACATATTGTTGATCGGAAATAATGTAGAATTATTCTGCAAAGCATAAAGGAGTATTTGAAAGGAGTTTTTCAAAGAAGGACCTCGGTGAAGCCTCTTACATATTGAGCATCAAGATCTATAGAGATAGATCAAGACGCTTGATAAGTTTTTCAATAAGTACATACCTTGTCAAGATTTTGAAGTAGTTCAAAATGGAACAGTCAAAGAAAAGTTCTTGCCTGTGTTGCAAAACGTGTGAAATTGAGTAAGACTCAAATCCCGACCACGGCAGAAAATAGAAAAGAGAATGAAAGTCATTCCCTATGCCTCACCATAGGTTCTATAAAGTATGCTATGCTATGTACTGACCTATTGTATACCTTGCTCTCAATTTGGCAAGGAGTACAATAGTGATCTAGGAGTAGATCATTGGACATTGGTCAAGAACATCCTTAGTGAGGACTAAGGAAATATTTCTCGATTATGGAGGTGATAAAAGAGCACGTCGTAAAGAGTTACATCGATGCAAGCTTTTTACACTGATCCAGATGAATCTAAGTCTCAATCTGGATACATATTGAAAGTGGGAGCAATTAGCTAGAGTAGCTCCGTGCAGAGCATTGTAGACATAGAATATTTGCAAAATACATACGGCTCTGAATGTGACAGACCCGTTGACTAAGCTTCTCTCACGAGCAAAACATGATCATACCTTAGTACTCTTTGGGTGTTAATCACATAGCGATGTGAACTAGATTAATGACTCTAGTAAACCCTTTGGGTGTTGGTCACATGACGATGTGAACTATGGGTGTTAATCACATACAGATGTGAATATTAGTGTTGAATCACATGATGATGTGAACTAGATTATTGACTCTAGTGCAAGTGGGAGACTGAAGGAAATATGCCCTAGAGGCAATAATAAAGTTATTATTTATTTCCTTATTTCATGATAAATGTTTATTATTCATGCTAGAATTGTATTAACCAGAAACATAATACATGTGTGAATACATAGACAAACATAGTGTCACTAGTATGCCTCTACTTGACTAGCTCGTTGAATCAAAGATGGTTAAGTTTCCTAGCCATAGACATGAGTTGTCATTTCATTAACGGGATCACATTATTAGGAGAATGATGTGATTGACATGACCCATTCCGTTAGCCTAGCACTTGATCGTTTAGTATGCTGCTATTGCTTTCTTCATGACTTATACATGTTCCTGTAACTATGAGATTATGCAACTCCGTTTACGGAGGAACACTTTGGTGCAACCAAACGTCACAACGTAATCGGGTGATTATAAAGGAGTACTACAGGTGTCTCCAAAGGTACATGTTGGGTTGGCGTATTTGAGATTAGGTTTTGTCACTCCGATTGTCGGAGAGGTATCTCTGGGCCCTCTCGGTAATGCACATCACTATAAGCCCTGCAAGCAATGTAGCTAAATGAGTTAGTTACAGAATGATGCATTACGGAACGAGTAAAGAGACTTGCCGGTAACGAGATTAAACTAGGTATTAGATACCGACGATCGAATCTCGGGCAAGTAACATACCGATGACAAAGGAACAACGTATGTTGTTATGCGGTTTGACCGATAAAGATCTTCGAGAATATGTAGGAGCCAATATGAGCATCCAGGTTCCGCTATTGGTTATTGACCAAGAATAGTTCTAGGTCATGTCTACATAGTTCTCGAACCCGTAGGGTCCGCACGCTTAAGATTTCGATGATGCTTATATTATGAGTTTATGAGTTTTGATGTACCGAAGGAGTTCGAGTCCCGGATGAGATCGGGGACATGACGAGGAGTCTCGAAATGGTCGAGACGTAAAGATCGATATATTGGGCGACTATATTCGAGTTCGGAAAGGCTCGAATGATTCGGTATTTTTCGAGTACCGGAGAATTACGGGAATTCGCCGGGAGAAGTATTGGGCCTTATTGGGCCTGCGGGAAAGAGAGGGGGCTGCCTAGGGCAGGCCGCGCCCCATGGCCTAGTCCGAATTGGACTAGGGGAGGGCCGCACCCTTCCTTCCTTCCTTCTCTCTTCCCTTACTTGTCTCCTACTCCTAATACATGGAAGGACTCCTAGTTGGACTAGGAAGGGGGAATCCTACTCCCGGTGGGAGTAGGACTCCCCATGGCGCGCCCTCCTAGGGCGGCCTCCTCCTCCCTCCTCCTTTATATACGGGGCAGGGGGCACCCCATGGACACACAAGTTGATCTACGGATCGTTCCTTAGCCGTGTGCGGTGCCCCCTCCACCATATTCCACTTGGTCATATCGTCATGAGCTTAGGCGAAGCCTGCGCCGATAGAGTCATATCGTCATGAGCTTAGGCGAAACCCTTCGCCGGTGGAGCATCCTCATCATCACCACGCCGTCGTCTTGATTTAAACTCATCCCGACGCTTTGCTGGATCGGAGCCGGGGATCGCCATCGAGCTGAACGTGTCTGAACTTCGGAGGTGCCGTGCGTTCGGTACTTGGATCGGTCGGATCGTGAAGACGTCGACTACATCAACAGCGTTGTTATAACGCTTCGCTTCGATCTCGAGGGTGCGTGGACATACACTCTCCCTCTCGTTGCTATGCCATCACCATGATCTTGCGTGTGCGTGGAAATTTTTTGAAATTACTACGTTCCCCAACAGCCCCTCCATCCCACGACCTCCCGCGCCTCTCCCTCCCGAGATAGACGTCGCGCCCCTGCCTCGGGTCGTCGCCCACCCGTCGCCTCGCCGGCGTCGCCCATCGTCACCGCCACCTCGTCGTGCGTCCCCATCCTCCTCGCCGGACCTCCCCCACCAGCCTGCCTCCTCGACGCCGACGACGTCCCCGTCTCCCTCCTCGACACCCACTGCCCGAACCCCTACGGCCACTGTGAGCGCCTCCCCGTGCTCCTCTCCCCTCTTCCCCTCCTCGTCTTGGACGTCGCCATGCCCGCCGTCCCGTGCGCGCCCTCACCGGCCTCTGTGGCCCTGCCGCGCCCCCCCAGCGAGGCCATGACCTCCCTAGTGCCCCCGGACGGCCGCCTCCTGCGACCTCTCCCTCCCCACTAGCCCTTGCCGGCGGCCTGCTGTGTGTGCGGCCCTCCCACGCCATGTCCGCTCCAGCCTTGAACCCGCCGCCCCACGTCTCCGTCCTGCCGGCCTCGAACATGGCCTCGCCGGAGCCCGATCCGGCCACCGCGCCCCTGCCCCTTCCCTATGCGCGTTCGTGCACAGGAGGGAGGTGGCCTAAGCCACTTACAGGTGGGGCCCTCCCCCTTGTAAATCAGAAAAAGAAAAGAAAGAAAAGAGGAGAAAAATGAAAATGAAAATGAAAATGAAAATGAAATTAGTAAAAGAAATAATTAATTAATTAATTAATTAGTGAATTAATTAAGTTAATTAATTTGGTTTAACTAAATTAATTAGAATCAGTTAACCTAATCAAGTAATTAAGCTAATTAACCTGTTTAGTTAAACTCAGACAATGACAAATGGGACCCACCTGTCAGGTTGACCAGGTCAACGGTCAACGTTGACTGCTGACGTCATGCTGACGTCAGCGAACACTATTCTGGATAATGTTAATTTAATTAATAATTAATAAATTAGAAAATGATTTAAAACTTTAAAAATTAATATAAAATAATCCGTAGCTCGGATGAAAATACTTTCTACATGAAAGTTGCTCGAACGACGAGATTTAATCCGGATCGCAGTCCGTTCGTCCGCCACACCCCCTAACCTATCGAACCCGCAACTTTCCCCTCGGCTCCTCTCGCTGAAAACACGGAACACCGGGAATACTTTCCCGGATGTTTCCCCCCTTAACCGGTACCGCCCCATACCACGTTAGGGCACGCCTAGCATCGTTACTTGACTTGTCATGCATCGATATGCATCTGTTTACATGTTATTCATTGTTTCTTCCCCCTCTTCTCTCCGGTAGACTACGAGACCGACGCTGCTGCTGCTGCCCAGTTCGACTACGGAGTTGACGACCCCTCTCTCTTGCCAGAGCAACCAGGCAAGCCCCCCCTTGATCACCAGATATCGCCTACTCTTCTCTATACTGCTTGCATTAGAGTAGTGTAGCATGTTACTGCTTTCAGATACTCCTATACTGCTGCATAGCCTGTCCTTGTTACTACTGTTGTTACCTTACCTGCAATCCTATATGCTTAGTATAGGATGCTAGTACATTCATCTGTGGCCCTACATTCTTGTCCGTCTCGTTGCATATATACTATCGGGCCGTGATCACTGGGAGGTGATCACGGTATATACTATATATACCTTATACATGATACATGTGGAGACTAAAGTCGGGTCGGCTTGTGGAGCACCATGAGTGATTCACTTGATTGGGGCTGAAAGGACCTTTGTCCCGACGGCCCTCTGGATGGATCTTTGTGGCGGAGCGGCAGGCAGGTTGAGACCGCCTAGGAGAGAGGTGGGCCTGGCCTGTTTGGCGTTCATGGATACTTAACACGCTTAACGAGATCTTGGTATTTGATCTGAGTTGGCTACGAGCTTATACGCACTAACCATCTACGCGAGAGTAGTTATGGGTATCCCGTCGTGGTATCACCAAGCACTTCAGACGTCGTCGGCGACGACGGCGCGCCGGATTGGACTGAACGCTGCTAGGCTAGGTCTGCTTCCGGCTGCCCACGCAACGTGAAGGTGTGCTCAGGGCGATG
Organism: Aegilops longissima; assembly: GCA_021605205.1. NCBI lineage: Eukaryota > Viridiplantae > Streptophyta > Magnoliopsida > Poales > Poaceae > Aegilops > Aegilops longissima. Next base: position 131,008,256 of record CM038676.1, read on the forward strand.
GGCCCAGACCCCTGCGCTCTTAGGTTTAGACCGGCGTGTTGGCCTCTCTGTTGTGCCTAGGTGGGGCTGCGACGTGTTGATCTTCCGCGGCGGGCATGACCCAGAAAGTGTGTCCGCCAAATGAGATCAAGCGTCTTTGGGTAAGATGGTGCACCCTGCGGAAGTTAATCTATTCAATAGCCGTGATCTTCGTAACAGGACGACTTGGAGTTGTACCTTGAGCTTATGATTACTAGAACCGGATTCTTGATAAAACACACCCTTCCAAGTGCGGATACAACGGTGGTCGCTCTCTCTCGTGGATATGAGGAGGGATCGCGGGTAGGATTATTGCTATGTGATGTTACGGAGGACTTCAACCTACCCTCTTCTACCTTTTGCAAGACAGTGACCGAAGCGTAGTCTTCGATAAGACTAGCTATCCCCTCTTATTACGGCATTCTGCAGCTCAGTCCACCGATATGGCCCTTTACACATATATCCATGCATATGTAGTGTAGCTCCTTGCTTGCAGTACTTTGGATGAGTACTCACGGTTGCCTTGTTCCTCTTTTCCCTATCTCTACTCGGTTGCTGCGACTGCACGATGGAGCCGAGCGCGACGCCACCGTCGATGGCGACTACTACTACTGGAGGTGCCTACTACTACGTGCAGCCCACCGATTTACCACCGGAGTAGTTAGGAGGATCCCAGCAGGAGGCCTGCTCCTCTTCGATCTGATCCCAGTTTGTGCTAGCCTTCTTAAGGCAAACTTGTTTAACTTATGTCGTACTCAGATATTGTTGCTTCCGCTGACTCGTCTATGATCGAGCACTTGTATTCGAGCCCTCGAGGCCCCGGCTTGTATTATGATGCTTGTATGACTTATTTTATTGTAGAGTTGTGTTGTGATATCTTCCGTGAGTCCTTGATCTTGATCGTACACATTTGCGTGCATGATTAGTGTACGATTGAATCGAGGCGTCACAAGTTGGTATCGAGCCATTGCTGTAGAATCCCCTTCCACACTCCTTGGCGAAGTTGAGTCTAGACTTTACAAAACTTTTACTAACATGGCTGTGCGCCCATGGGCCCACGCCGCCATTGGGTGGTACTAGGATCTTTTACTCCTCGACCTTTACTCGGGACTCAACTCTCTTCTATTCGGGTTAAATGAATTTGCTAAAAACAAAACTAACTTTAGGTTCTCGCAAGTACTTTCTCCGGAGAGCCCTCACTTCAGATGATCGTCGCTAATCGGAAGATTCGAAGATACTCTCGATGTTCTCTCGAGACTTCGTGCCCATCACTTTTGCTATTCCTGACCACCGATAAATCCGTATGGATAACTACTTACACTTGCCATTCATACGATCATCCCCCATTGATCTTGTTATTACAAGATACCCCGAAGTTTTCCCTATTGTTCCGAGAATACTTTATGCCTACTGCCTAGCAGTTCTTTGCCACATGAATACCCCTTCAAATAAATCCTCGCACTTGTCGAGTATCCGCCAACCCCAGCTTGTTCATGTGTTTCACGAAGTCTTCAAAATACTATTCGATCTTCCGAAATCCTCTGGAGCCTTTGGCTCTTGAAATTCTTGCTTGCTTGCATTATGGTTAATCCCATAAGTCTCATAGTCATATTGACATTCCTGTCATTATCATTTTGAGTCTGTTGACTCAATATGTTTCTGAATACCATAATCATCATTGATCCTTATAAATTACCTTTCTGGCTGAGCTGCCATTCTTTTAATTGGAATTGGTTCTCGACCAATCCAATTGTCATTGATTGTACCCTAAGGCCATTCAACTTATCCGTCCCTAATAAGAGCATTGCTTCTGATCCCTTGAATTGGGAATCATAATTCCTTTGCATTTGACAATTGAGTTAGTCAGTTGTTTCTATAATTTGATCTCCTTGCATTCTTCTACCTCTAGTTGAGTACTGATGCTCACGTCAGATCCCTTGTGGACCACCAGATCCTTTGTTGGATTTTATCTGACAACACCCTTCATATTCAATAACCTTGTGAGCCTTTCCTCCGATACATAATGCCTTTGGTAAATTGTATCCTCTGCTTTCTCAACCATGCTCGCCTTGAGCTTGAGTTAATTATTTCTAAAGATTCGGTATATGATTCCAAGAAGCCCTATGGGTTGAACATATGCCTTCACTAAACCGTGTGAACCCGAAAGTTTTCACGAATCATACTCTTCCGGTGCTTCGCGGATAAAAGTTTCAACACTGCAACTTCATCGAACGTGAGAAGTGAATGAAAGGTTATGCATTGGAGAAGTGGGAGTCGAACTTGAACTTTGTGTTCATGCCCATGGACACGATGTAGATCTTATCATTAAAGCTTCTCTTAAATTAATTATTCCTTTGGTATAAGTTCATCTTATATCTGGGATCCGCCTTTTGCAATCATGGTTCCACCATGTTCTCTTTTAAAATACCATTTCTCGTGCAAGTTTAAGCACTTGTCTTCGGTAGAGCAATACCCCAGTCCAACTTCTACTTTGATCTGTCATCGAGTATTACCCCCCTGGTATCTCGAGATGATCATGGGACTGCATAACTTCTTATGAGTTCTTCATCAAGTGCTACCTTCCCACTGATTCAAATTTTCACGGGCTCTGAGTTATTAAACACTCAAGGACACCGATAACTGAACCAAGTCCGCACTACGGTTCAACAACTCTTCAGTAAGCTTCTATAAGTACGAGTTTGTATCCGATCACGCCATTCCTAGCCTGTTTGGCTATATCATTGTCGTGATGATTCTAACTGTGCTACCTGGTCCTTAATTCTCGGAGCACCACTATGCGACGATAGCTAAGCTTACGTCGATTTTCCTCGTCATCCCCTTTCACCTTAAACAACAAGCTTGAGTTCGAGTTTATGTCGTAACCGTGGTTCCAATAACCTTCCGCTTCATCGTTCGTTTGACTTGATGTCATCTTCGATTGATTACATCTGCATGAAATCTCTCGACAATTGTGTCGTGATCATCATCAACCTTATGAGCTCTTCCAGGAATTCAATTGAATTCATGATGGGTAATACCATCCTTGCCCCTCGATGATTCCTGTTCTCATCGGCCACTTTATTGCCTTCCTTTCAACACAACTTGTTCGTGTTTTGTGTAAACCTTGATATCACTTGCTACCCAGCGATTGATCTTCCTTACCTCGGAAGTATTACCATCTCTTTTGTCAAGAATGTGGTGAGAATTTCACCACCTCTTAAGAATTCTTGATATCATAATACTTCTTGCCATCTTCGTTCATCCCTTGGTCCCCGTATTGTTTTCAACCGGAATACCGACAATTGAGCTATGACGTGTGAATTCAAAACTTCTAGCAAGCCTCTTGCTTTGAAGTGAAATTCTTAGACTATTGATTATTGAATCACCATTACGACATTGGTCGTGCAACCCAACCCATCGGCGCACCTTTCAACCAATGTTTACTTGTGTATGTTTTCCTCGAGCATACTTCCTTATATCATTTGATCGACAAATGTTATCTCCTTGTTCACTTAATTGTGGAAGTCCATCTTTTGGGGATCTCGGTGAATTGCCGTTGAGTTCACGGACACCTCCTTGTCCTCTCCTTGGGTTAATGATGGACTCTTGCTAACGGAAATCACTTCATAGTTCATTTCCCGAGAATCTTACAATGTCATCTCGTCAATTTGCGTTGCACCTTTTCTTCTCGGTATCCTAAGTCCGAGGTATCCCGACACCAATCGGATCTGAATCTCGGTCGATATGATGGTTGGGACAACTTTCAAGAGTTATGATGTTGATCCTTTGATGACCGGTAGCATGATGTCATGCCTAGCACTTCCGGCTGGAGGACCTATCATTATAGATTCCTTTTCAGCAGGGTTATCCACTCATCCATGAGGGAATGGTATCTTGGTTCTACAAGTTATTCTGATGGATCCTTCGTGATTCCAAAGTCTGATCTTCACCTGAAGACCATGTCAATGCTATCTCGAAGCATGTCTGTGATACTCTGATTTTGAACAAGAACATTCGAAGCCCAATGCTAAATGATTCTTGCTCAATTATCCAAACACCGTTGTATGGGTAACGTCATGAAATTCTCTCCCCTCACCTAGAGGATTTTCAACGTTATATACTATCGTGGATATCATGCTCTACTTGTCCTTGGGAAGGATATACCCCTGAAATATGTGTTTAAACACATTTTTCCTTTCCATTGTTCTGTTTAACCTAATGATCACATTTTCCTTTCCATTGGTCTGTTTGACCTTTCTTGTAGTCTATATAACCTAAGCAGTAATAATTTACTTCTTATGTAAACACCTCGGTGTACAACTTTGCCAGTGAGACCTCATTACTTTTGTTGATGACATTTCGTAACCACCGATGGGCGAGAACTTTGCCTAATGGTCCGCCTCGTTCAACGAAAGGGAAAACGGTTCTCTTCGTCCCTCGCCCTTGGTATCGACATTGTTGCCCACATAACTGATAGGCTAACCTCTCACATGTCTTGCTATCATGACCGTGCAAGATGTCATCGCCCTTCCTACTTTTAACCCACATGGTGGGCCCATAACCCACAGTTCCACAGGATCGAAACCTGACTCACCTGCATTTAATTGTTTCTAATGGTTATTCCCCATGCTTGGCCTTGTATTTAATTCACGGAACACCTTCCGAGTGCTCTATTCTGTATCGGGACGCTATACTTACTCTCGCTACTCGTAACCCCTTTCTCACTCCGGTTCGACCTCGAGAAACTATCTATCCGTTTGGAACCTCTTATTGTACCTTCATACATTACTCTCGATGTATTTTATATGTTCAACTCGAGAGATACTCTTATGCTCATTCATGGGTTAACCCTGATTGTTTACCTCATAAGCATTCGTCAGAGCCGAGCTGCCCTTACCTATTCGTAAATGCGTTGGAGATCCCGAGGAAAGGACGACTTCACCATGATGACTTGAAACAGAAAAATAGAGACATCAATATAATGGATCGACCACTTCGAGAAGAGCAACCAAGACCGGGAATATCTGTTAGAATTTCGTAACTAGACCTCCCCCTTACTCCCCTCTTAAATCTCGGGACGAAATTTCTTGTAGTGGAGGAGAATTTTGACGCCCGGATAATTAGACTACAGTAATCCCAAGCTAATGATGCCACGTCACCTCCGTTACTGTAATTAAACTCACGTTGATTCGAACCCGATTCAAATTCAAATTTAAAACATAGGCAAACAACAAAAGTTTCCAAACTTTAAAATTGAAATGTTCGGAGTGAACTAAATAATGCATAGGTAATTATGGTGGAGAAACCAAACTTTGATAAAGTGTTTAAAGGCTCTAAGATAATTAAAACAGTAGTTAAAACAATTAAATACATGCCTATTGAATTTTATAAAATATTAGACTATTTTATTTTCGATTGAGAATTAAGGTGGCGAGTATATTTATAAATACAAATTTAGGTGCTAGTGTTTATTTTATAAAACTGTAATAAAAGGGACTTAAGGTAAAATAGAAAATAAATAATAAAAAAACAACCCCCTAGCTGGGCCGAACAGCCCATTGGCCAAGACCGGCCGCCCACCAGCCCACTGGCCTCCATATCCCATAAACCCTAGCCCGTAACCCCCAAGACGACCCCCCACTCCCGCTGACCCCACCTCCCACGCCTCTCCCCTTCCCCGTCTAGATCGGGGGAGAAGAGCCAGATCCCGCGCCGCCCGTCGCCCCACCTCGCCGGCGTAGAAGGCCACTCCGCCCCACCGCCGTCCTCCTCGCCTCCCCCTTCTCCCGATCTGCGAGCTCCTGCCGCCGCCTCATCCCACCTCCACTCGCCCTCGTCGCGGATGCGCCAGATCCCGTTGCCCGAGCCCGACGCGGGGCCCGACGCCGCCCGCCCGTCGCCGGGCTGCGCCCGCCTCCGCCACCACTGCCGCGACGGGGCCCTTCCCCGCCGGCGCCCCTCCATCCCACGACCTCCCGCGCCTCTCCCTCCCGAGATCGACGCCGCGCCCCTGCCTCGGGTCGTCGCCCACCCGTCGCCTCGCCGGCGTCGCCCGTCGTCACCGCCACCTCGTCGCGCGTCCCCATCCTCCTCGCCGGACCTCCCCCACCGGCCTGCCTCCTCGACGCCGACGACGTCCCCGTCTCCCTCCTCGACACCCACTGCCCGAACCCCTACGGCCACTGTGAGCGCCTCCCCGTGCTCCTCTCCCCTCTTCCCCTCCTCGTCTTGGACGTCGCCATGCCCGCCGTCCCGTGCGCGCCCTCACCGGCCTCTGTGGCGCTTTGCGCCCCTCCCAGCGAGGCCATGACCTCGCCTAGTGCCCCCCGGACGGCCGCCTCCTGCGACCTCTCCTCCCCTGCTAGCCCTTGCCGGCGGCCTCGCTGTGGTGCGGCCTCCCCCGCCCATTGCCTGCTCCAGCGCTTGAACCCGCCGCCCCACGTCTCCGTCCCGCCGGCCTCGAACATGGCCTCGCCGAGCCGATCCGCCACTGCGCCCCCTTCCCCTCATGCGGCGTTCAGGCACAGGAGGGAGGTGGCTGAGCCACTTACAGTGGGGCCTCCCCTTGTAAATCAGAAAAAGAAAAGAAAGAAAAGAGGAGAAAAATGAAAATGAAAATTAAAATGAAATTAGTAAAAGAAATAATTAATTAATTAATTAATTAGTGAATTAATTAAGTTAATTAATTTGGTTTAACTAAATTAATTAGAATTAGTTAACCTAATCAAGTAATTAAGCTAATTAACTTGCTTAGTTAAACTCGCACAATGACAAATGGGACCCACATGTCAGTTGACCAGGTCAACAGTCAGCGTTGATCGCGACGTCATCTTGGCGTCGTGAACACTATTCTGGATAATGTTAATTTAATTAATAATTAATAAATTAGAAAATGATTTAAAACTTTAAAAATTAATATAAAATAATTCGTAGCTCGGATGAAAATACTTTCTACGTGAAAGTTGATCAGAACGACGAGACGAATCCGGACACGCAGTCCGTTCGTCCGCCACACCCCCCTAACCTATCGAACCCGCAACTTTCCTCCGGCTCCTCGCTTCAAAACACGAAACACCGGAATACTTTCCGGATGTTTCTTAACCGTACCACCCCATACCACGTTAGGGCACGCCTAGCATCGTTACTTGACTTGTCATGCATCGATATGCATCTGTTTACATGTTATTCATTGTTTCTTCCCCTCTTCTCTCCGGTAGACTACGAGACCGACGCTGCTGCTGCCCGGTTCGACTACGGAGTTGATTTAATTCTCTCTTGCCGAGCAACCAGCAAGCCCCCTTGATCACCAGATATCGCCTACTCTTCTCTATACCGCTTGCATTAGAGTAGTGTAGCATGTTACTTGCTTCAGATACTCCTATACTGCTGCATAGCTTTGTCCTTGTTACTACCGTTGTTACCTTACGCAATCCTATATGCTTAGTATAGGATGCTAGTACATTCATCTATGGCCCTACATTCTTGTCCGTCTGCCGTGCTATACTATCGGGCCGTGATCACTCGGGAGGTGATCACGGGTATATACTATATATACCTTATACATGATACATGTGGAGACTAAAGTCGGGTCGGCATGGAGCACCATGCAGTGATTCACGGATTGGGGCTGAAAGGACCTTTGTCCCGACGGCCCTCTGGATGGATCTTTGTGGCGGAGCGGCAGGCAGGTTGAGACCGCCTAGGAGAGAGGTGGGCCTGGCCCTGTTTGGCGTTCGGATACTTAACACGCTTAACGAGATCTTGGTATTTGATCTGAGTTGGCTCTGAGCTTATACGCACTAACCATCTACGCGGAGTAGTTATGGGTATCCCGCGTCGTGGTATCACCAAGCACTTCAGACGTCGTGACGGGCGCGCTACGGATTGGACTGGAACGCTGCTAGGCTAGGTCTGCTTCGGCCGCCGCATAGCGTCGCAGGTGTGCTGCTCGAGGCGATGGGCCTGCACCCTGCGGCGCTTAGGTTTAGACCGGCGTGTTGGCCTCTCTGTTGTGCCTAGGTGGGGCTGCGACGTGTTGATCTTCCGCGGCGGGCATGACCCAGAAAGTGTGTCCGCCAAATGGGATCAAGCGTCTTTGGGTAAGATGGTGCACCCTGCAGGAAGTTAATCTATTGAATAGCCGTGATCTTCGTAATGGGACGACTTGGAGTTGTACCTTGAGCTTATGACAACTAGAACCGGATACTTGATAAAACACACCCTTCCAAGTGCGGATACAACCGTGGTCGCTCTCTCTCGTGGATATGAGGAGGGATCGCGGGTAGGATTATTGCTATGTGATGTTACCTGGAGGACTTCAACCTACCCTCTTCTACCTGCTGCAAGACAGTGACGAAGCGTAGTCTTCGATAAGACTAGCTATCCCCTCTTATTCGGCATTCTGCAGCTTCGGTCCGATATGGCCCTTTACATATATATCCATGCATATGTAGTGTAGCTCCTTGCTTGCGAGTACTTTGGATGAGTACTCACGGTTGCCTTGTTCCCCTTTTCCCTATCTCTACTCGGTTGTCTGCGACTGCACGATGGAGCCCAGGAGCGACGCCACCGTCGATGACGACTACTACACCGGAGGTGCCTACTACTACGTGCAGCCCGCCGGCGACCAGGAGTAGTTAGGAGGATCCTGCGGGAGGCCTGCTCCTCTTCGATCTGATCCCGGTTTGTGCTAGCCTTCTTAAGGCAAACTTGTTTAACTTATGTCTGTACTCAGATATTGTTGCTTCCGCTGACTCGTCTATGATCGAGCACTTGTATTCGAGCCCTCGAGGCCCCTGGCTTGTATTATGATGCTTGTATGACTTATTTTATTGTAGAGTTGTGTTGTGATATCTTCCCGTGAGTCCTTGATCTTGATCGTACACATTTGCGTGCATGATTAGTGTACGATTGAATCGAGGGCGTCACAAGTTGGTATCAGAGCCGACTGCCTGTAGGAATCCCCCTTCCACACTCCTTGGCCGAAGTTGAGTCTAGACTTCACAAAACTTTTACTAACATGGCTGTGCGGCCCATGGGCCCACGTCGCCATTGGGTGGTACTAGGATCTTTTACTCCTCGACCTTTACTCTGGGACTCTGAACTCTCTTCTATTCGGGTTAAATGAATTTGCTAAAAACAAAACTAACTTTAGGTTCTCAAAGTACTTTCTCCGGAGAGCCCCTCACTTCAGATGATCGTCTGCTAATCAGAAGATTCCGAAGATACTCTCTGATGTTCTCTCGAGACTTTGTGCCCATCACTTTTGCTATTCCTGACCATCGATAAATCCGTATGGATAACTACTTACACTTGCCATTCATACGATCATCCCCCATTGATCTTGTTATTACAAGATACCCCGAAGTTTTCCCTATTGTTCCGAGAATACTTTGTGCCTACTGCCTAGCAGTTCTTTGCCACATGAATACCCCTTCAAATAAATCCCGCACTTGTCGAGTATCCGCCAACCCCGCTTGTTCATGTGTTTCACGAAGTCTTCAAAATACTATTGATCTTCCGAAAATCCTCTGGAGCCTTTGGCTCTTGAAATTCTTGCTTGCTTGCATTATGGTTAATCCCATAAGTCTCGTAGTCATATTGACATTCCTGTCATTATCATTTTGAGTCTGTTGACTCAATATGTTTCTGAATACCATAATCATCATTGATCCTTATAAATTACCTTTCCGGCTGAGCTGCCATTCTTTTAATTGGAATTGGTTCTCGACCAATCCAATTGTCATTGATTGTACCCTAAGGCTATTCAACTTATCCATCCCTAATAAGAGCATTGCTTCTGATCCCTTGAATTGGGAATCATAATTCCTTTGCATTTGACAATTGAGTTAGTCAGTTGTTTCTATAATTTGATCTCCTTGCATTCTTCTACCTCTAGTTGAGTACTGATGCTCACGTCAGATCCCTTGAGGACCACCAGATCCTTTGTTGGATTTTATCTGACAACGCCCTTCATATTCAATAACCTTGTGAGCCTTTCCTCTGATACATAATGCCTTTGGTAAATTGTATCCTCTGCTTTCTCAACCATGCTCGCCTTGAGCTTGAGTTAATTATTTCTAAAGATTCGTATATGATTCCAAGAAGCCCTATGGGTTGAACATATGCCTTCACTAAACCGTGTGAACCCGAAAGTTTTCACGAATCATACTCTTCTGGTGCTTCGCCAGATAAAAGTTTCAACACTGCAACTTCATCGAACGTGAGAAGTGAATGAAAGGTTATGCATTGGAGAAGTGGGAGTCGAACTTGAAATTTGTGTTCATGCCCATGGACACGATGTAGATCTTATCATTAAAGCTTCTCTTAAATTAATTATTCCTTTGGTATAAGTTCATCTTATATCTGGGATCTGGCCTTTTGCAATCATGGTTCCGACCATGTTCTCTTTTAAAATACCATTTCTCGTGCAAGTTTAAGCACTTGTCTTCGGTAGAGCAATACCCCAGTCCAACTTCTACTTTGATATGTCATCGGGTATTACCCCCCTGGTATCTCGAGATGATCATGGGACTGCATAACTTCTTATGAGTTCTTCATCAAGTGCTACCTTCCCACTGATTCAAATTTTCACGGGCTCTGAGTTATTAAACACTCAAGGACACCGATAACTGAAACAAGTCCGCACTACAGTTCAACAACTCTTCAGTAAGCTTCTATAAGTACGAGTTTGTATCCGATCACGCCATTCCTAGCCTGTTTGGCTATATCATTGTCGTGATGATTCTAACTGTGCTACCTGGTCCTTAATTCTCGGAGCACCACTATGCGACGATAGCTAAGCTTACGTTGATTTTCCTCGTCATCCCCTTTCACCTTAAACAACAAGCTTGAGTTCGAGTTTATGTCGTAACTGTGGTTCCAATAACCTTCCGCTTCATCGCTCGCTTGATGGATGTCATCTTCGATTGATTACATCTGCATGAAATCTCTCGACAATTGTGTCGTGATCATCATCAACCTTATGAGCTCTTCCAGAATTCAATTGAATTCATGATGGGTAATACCATCCTTGCCCTCGATGATTCCTGTTCTCATCGGCCACTTTATTGCCTTCCTTTCAACACAACTTGTTCGTGTTTTGTGTAAACCTTGATATCACTTTGCTACCCAGCAGTTGATCTTCCTTCCTCGGAGTATTACCATCTCTTTTGTCAAGAATGTGGTGAGAATTTCACCACCTCTTAAGAATTCTTGATATCATAATACTTCTTGCCATCTTCGTTCATCCCTTGGTCCCCGTATTGTTTTCAACCGGAATACCGACAATTGAGCTATGACGTGTGAATTCAAAACTTCTAGCAAGCCTCTTGCTTTGAAGTGAAATTCTTAGACTATTGATTATTGAATCACCATTCTGACATTGGTCGTGCAACCCAACCCATCGGGCGCACCTTTCAACCAATGTTTACTTGTGTATGTTTTCCTCGAGCATACTTCCTTATATCATTTGATCTGACAAATGTTATCTCCTTGTTCACTTAATTGTGGAAGTCCATCTTTTGGGGATCTCGGTGAATTGCCGTTGAGTTCACCAGACACCTCCTTGTCCTCTCCTTGGGTTAATGATGGACTCTTGCTAACGGAAATCACTTCATAGTTCATTTCCCCGAGAATCTTACAATGTCATCTCGTCAATTTGCGTTGCACCTTTTCTTCTCGGTATCCTAAGTCCGAGGTATCCGACACCAATCGGATCTGAATCTCGGTCGATATGATGGTTGGGACAACTTTCAAGAGTTATGATGTTGATCCTTTGATGACCCGGTAGCATGATGTCATGCCTAGCACTTCCGGCTGGAGGACCTATCATTATAGATTCCTTTTCAGCAGGGTTATCCACTCATCCATGAGGGAATGGTATCTTGGTTCTACAAGTTATTCTGATGGATCCTTCGTGATTCCAAAGTCGATCTTCACCAAGACCATGTCAATGCTATCTCAAGCATGTCTGTGATACTCGATTTTCAACAAGAACATTCAAGCCCAATGCTAAATGTTTCTTGCTCAATTATCCAAACACCGTTGTATGGGTAACGTCATGAAATTCTCTCCCTCACCTAGAGGATTTTCAACGTTATATACTATCGTGGATATCATGCTCGCTTGTCCTTGGGAAGGATATACCCTGAAATATGTGTTTAAACACATTTTTCCTTTCCATTGTTCTGCTTAACCTAATGATCACATTTTCCTTTCCATTGGTCTGTTTGACCTTTCTTGTAGTCTATATAACCTAAGCAGTAATAATTTACTTCTTATGTAAACACCTCGGTGTACAACTCGCCAAGGAGACCTGTTACTTTTGTTGATGACATTTCGGTAACCACCGATGGACGAGAACTTTGCCTAATGGTCCGCCTTGCTCAACGAGCAGAAAACGCGTTCTCTTCGTCCCTCGCCCTTGGTATCGACATTGTTGCCCACATAATCGATAGGCTAACCTCGACATGTCTTGCTATCATGACCGTGCAAGATGTCACCGCCCTTCCTACTTTTAACCCACATGGTGGGCCCATAACCCACAGTTCCACAGATCGAAACCTGACTCACATGCGACCACTGTTTCTAATGGTTATTCCCCATGCTTGGCCTTGTATTTAATTCATGGAACACCTTCCAGTGCTCTATTCGGTATCGACGCTATACTTACTCTCGCTACTCAACCCCTTTCTCACTCGAGGTTCGCACCTCGAGAAACTATCTATCCGCTTGGAACCTCTTATTGTACCTTCATACATTACTCTCGATGTATTTTATATGTTCAACTCGAGAGATACTCTTATGCTCATTCATGGGTTAACCCCAGATTGTTTACCTCATAAGCATTACATCAGAGGCGAGCTGCCCTTACCTATTCGTAAATGCGTTGGAGATCCCAAGGAAAGGACGACTTCACCATGATGACTTGAAACAGAAAAATGGAGACATCAATATAATGGATCGACCACTTGAGAAGAGCAACCAAGACCGAATATCTGTTAGAATTTCGTAACTAGACCCCCCCTTACTCCCTCTTAAATCTCGGGGCGAGATTTCTTGTAATGGAGGAGAATTGTGACCTTGGGATAATTAGACTACAGTAATCCCAAGCTAATGATGCCACGTCACCTCCGTTACTGTAATTAAACTCACGTTGATTCGAACCCGATTCAAATTCAAATTTAAAACATAGGCAAACAACAAAAGTTTCCAAACTTTAAAACTGAAATGTTCGGAGTGAACTAAATAATGCATAGGTAATTATGGTGGAGAAACCAAACTTTGATAAAGTGTTTAAAGGCTCTAAGATAATTAAAACAGTAGTTAAAACAATTAAATACATGCCTATTGAATTTTATAAAATATTAGACTATTTTATTTTCGATTGAGAATTAAGGTGGCGTAGTATATTTATAAATACAAATTTAGGTGCTAGTGTTTATTTTATAAAACTGTAATAAAGGGACTTAAGGTAAAATAGAAAATAAATAATAAAAAACAACCCCCCCTCATTTGGGCGAACAGCCCATTGGCCACCTGACCGTCACCACCAGCCCACTGGCCTCCATATCCCCCCGCAAACCCTAGCCCAGAACCCCCAAGACGACCCCCACTCCCGCGACCCCACCTCCCACGCTCTCTCCCCTTCCCCATCTGGATCGGGGAGAAGAGCGATCCGCGCCACCTGTCGCCCCACCTCGCCCGGCGTGAGAAGGCCACCCCCCCCCGCCGTCCTCCTCGCCTCCCCTTCTCCCGATCTGCAGCTCCTCGCCGCCTCATCCCACCTCCACTCGCCCTCGTTGCGGATCGCCCGATCCCGTTGCCCAGAGCCCGACGCCGGGCCCGACGCCCGCCGTCGCTGGCTGCGCCGCCTCGCCACCATCGCAGCGACGGGCCCTTCCCGTCGGCGCCCCTCCATCCAACGACCTCCGCGCCTCTCCCTCCCGAGATAGACGCGCGCCCCTGCCTCGGTCGTCGCCCACCCGTCACCTCGCCGGCGTCGCCCATCGTCACCGCCACCTCGTCGCGCCCCCATCCTCCTCGCCGGACCTCCCCACCGCCTGCCTCCTCGACGCCGACGCGTCCCGTCTCCCTCCTCGACACCCATTGCCCAACCCCTCGGCCACCGTGAGCGCCTCCCGTGCTCCTCTCCCTCTTCCCTCCTCGTCTTGGGCGCCGCCATGCCCGCCGTCCGTGCGCGCCCTCACCGGCCTCTGTGGCGCCGGCGCCTCCCCAGCGAGGCCATGACCTCGCCTAGTGCACCCCGGACGGCCGCCTCCTGCGACTCTCCCTCCCCGCTAGCCCCTTGCCGGCGGCCTCGTCGTGGCTGCGGCCCTCCTCGCGCCCGCTGTCCGCTCCAGCGCCCGAACCCGCCGCCCCACGTCTCCGTCCTGCCGGCCTCGAACATGGCCTCGCCGAGCCCGATCCGCCACCGCCGCCTTCCCCTTCCACATGCGGCGTTAGGCACAGGAGGGAGGTGGCCTGAGCCACTTACAGGTGGGGCCCTCCCCCTTGTAAATCAGAAAAAGAAAAGAAAGAAAAGAGGAGAAAAATGAAAATGAAAATGAAAATGAAAATGAAATTAGTAAAAGAAATAATTAATTAATTAATTAATTAGTGAATTAATTAAGTTAATTAATTTGGTTTAACTAAATTAATTAGAATTAGTTAACCTAATCAAGTAATTAAGCTAATTAACTGCTTAGTTAAACTCGCACAATGACAAATGGGACCCACATGTCAGTTGACCAGGTCAACGGTCAACGTTGACTGCTGACGTCATGCTGACGTCAGCGAACACTATTCTGCATAATGTTAATTTAATTAATAATTAATAAATTAGAAAATGATTTAAAACTTTAAAAATTAATATAAAATAATCCGTAGCTCGGACGAAAATACTTTCTACATGAAAGTTGATCAGAACGACGAGACGAATCCGGATACGCAGTCCGTTCGTCCGCCACACCCCCCTAACCTATCGAACCCGCAACTTTCCCCCTCCGGCTCCTCTGCTCGAAAACACGAAACACCGGGAATACTTTCCCGGATGTTTCCCCCCTTAACCGGTACCACCCCATACCACGTTAGGGCGCGCCTAGCATCGTTACTTGACTTGTCATGCATCGATATGCATCTGTTTACATGTTATTCATTGTTTCTTCCCCCTCTTCTCTCCGGTAGACTACGAGACCGACGCTGCTGCTGCCCAGTTCGACTACGGAGTTGACGACCCCTCTCTCTTGCCGAGCAACCAGGCAAGCCCCCCTTGATCACGGATATCGCCTACTCTTCTCTATACTGCTTGCATTAGAGTAGTGTAGCATGTTATCGCTTTCGATACTCCTATACTGCTGCATAGCCTCTCCTTGTTACTATCATTGTTACCTTACGCAATCCTATATGCTTAGTATAGGATGCTAGTACATTCATCTGTGGCCCTACATTCTTGTCCGTCTGCGCGTGCTATACTATCGGGCCGTGATCACTGGGAGGTGATCACGGGTATATACTATATATACCTTATACATGATACATGTGGAGACTAAAGTCGGGTCGGCTTGTGGAGCACCATGAGTGATTCATGGATTGGGGCTGAAAGGACCTTTGTCCCGACGGCCCTCTGGATGGATCTTTGTGGCGGAGTGGCGGGGCAGGTTGAGACCGCCTAGGAGAGAGGTGGGCTGGCCTGTTTGGCGTTCATGGATACTTAACACGCTTAACGAGATCTTGGTATTTGATCTGAGTTGGCTCTGAGCTTATACGCACTAACCATCTACGCGGGAGTAGTTATGGGTATCCCGCGCCGTGGTATCACCGAAGCACTTCAGACGTCGGCGACGGGCGGCGCGCGGATTGGACTGGAACGCTGCTAGGCTAGGTCTTCTCCGCCGCCCACGCAACGTCAGGTGTGCTCGAGGCGATGGGCCTGCACCCTGCGCGCTTAGGTTTAGACCGGCGTGTTGGCCTCTCTGTTGTGCCTAGGTGGGGCTGCGGCGTGTTGATCTTCCGCGCCGTGCATGACCGAGGAAAGTGTGTCCGCCAAATGGGATCAAGCGTCTTTGGGTAAGATGGTGCACCCTGCAGGAAGTTAATCTATTCAATAGCCGTGATCTTGGTAACAGGACGACTTGAGTTGTACCTTGAGCTTATGACAACTAGAACCGGATACTTGATAAAACACACCCTTCCAAGTGCGGATACAACCGTGGTCGCTCTCTCTTAGGGATATGAGGAGGGATCGCGGGTAGGATTATTGCTATGTGATGTTACCCGGAGGACTTCAACCTACCCTCTTCTACTGTTTCAAGACAGTGACCGAAGCGTAGTCTTCGATAAGACTAGCTATCCCCTCTTATTACGGCATTCTGCGAGCTTCAGTCCACCGATATGGCCCTTTACACATATATCCATGCATATGTAGTGTAGCTCCTTGCTTGCGAGTACTGGATGAGTACTCACGGTTGCCTTGTTCCCCTTTTCCCTATCTCTACTCGGTTGCTGCGACTGCACGATGGAGCCTGAGAGCGACGCCACCGCCGATGACGACTACTACACCGGAGGTGCCTACTACTACGTGCAGCCCACCGACGACGACTGTGAGTAGTTAGGAGGATCCTGTGCGGAGGCCCGCCTCTTTCGATCTGTATCCCAGTTTGTGCTAGCCTTCTTAAGGCAAACTTGTTTAACTTATGTCCGTACTCGAGATATTGTTGCTTCCGCTGACTTCGCCTATGATCGAGCACTTGTATTCGAGCCCTCGAGGCCCCGGCTTGTATTATGATGCTTGTATGACTTATTTTATTGTAGAGTTGTGTTGTGATATCTTCCCGTGAGTCCTTGATCTTGATCGTACACATTTGCGTGCATGATTAGTGTACGATTGAATCGAGGGCGTCACAAGAAGGTCTGAGGTAAACTACTCACACGTCATCGGAGAGGCTACGGTGTTGATGTAGAAGCCCTCCGTGATCAATGCCCCCTCCGGTGGAGCGCCAGAAAAGGCCCCAAGATGTGATCTCACAGGTACAGAAGGTTGCGGCGATGGAAATAGGGTTTTGGCTCCTCTTCTTATGGTTTGGGGGTACGTAGGTATATATAGGAGGAAGAAGTAGGTCGGTGGAGCCACGAGGGGCCCACGAGGGTGGAGGGCGCGCCCCTGCCTCGTGGCCTCCTCATTGATTGCTTGACGTCCACTCCAAGTCCTCTGGATCACGTTTGTTCCGAAAATCACGTTCCCGAAGGTTTCATTCCGTTTGGACTCCGTTTCATATTCTTTTTCTTCGAAACACTGAAATAAGCAAAAAACAACAATTTGGGCTGGGCCTCCGGTCAATAGTTTACTCCCAAAAAATAATATAAAAGTGTATAATAAAGCCCATTAAACATCCAAAACAGAATATATAATAGCATGGAACAATCAAAAATTATAGATACGTTAGAGACGTATCACCACATTCTATGATTATGAGATATGGCAAATGGACGTCAAAACGGCATTCCTTAACAGTTTCCTTAAGGAAGAATTGTATATGATGAAGCCGGAAGGTTTTGTCGATCCAAAGAATACTGACAAAGTATGCAAGCTCCAGCGCTCCATCTATGGGCTGGTGCACGCATCTTAGAGTTGGAACACTCGCTTCGATTAAAAGATCAAAGCGTTTGGGTTTATACAGACTTATGGAGAAGCTTGTGTTTACAAGAAAGTGAGTGGGAGCTCTGTAGCATTTCTCATATTATATGTGGATGACATACTATTGATGGGAAATGATATGGAACTTTTGGAAAGCATAAGGGCCTACTTGAATAAGTGTTTTTCAATGAAGGACCTTGGAGAAGCTTCTTATATGTTAGGCATCAAGATCTATAGAGACAGATGGAGACGCCACATTGGTCTTTCACAAAGCACATGCCTTGACAAGTTCAATATGGATCAGTCCAATAAGGGGTTCTTGTCTGTATTGCAAGGTGTGAGATTGAGCGCAGCTCAATGCCCGACCTAGGCAGAAGAAAGAGAAAAGATGAGTGTCATCCCCTATGCCTCAGCCATAGGATCTATTTGAAGGAAATATGCCCTAGAGGCAATAATAAAGTTGTTATTTTATATTTCCTTATATCATGATAAATGTTTATTATCCATGCTAGAATTGTATTAACCAGAAACTTGATACATGTGTGGATACATAGACAAAACACCGTGTCCCTAGTAAGCCTCTACTTGATTAGCTCGTTGATCAAAGATGGTTAAGTTTCCTAACCATAGACATGTGGTGTGATTTGATTAACGGGATCACATAATTAGGAGAATGATGTGATGGACAAGACCCATCCGTTAGCTTAGCATAATGATCGTTAAGTTTTATTGCTATTGCTTTCTTCAGGACTTATACATATTCCTTTGACTATGAGATTATGCAACTCCCAGATATAGGAGGAATACCTTGCACGCTATCAAATGTCACAACGTAACTGGGTGATTATAAAGATGCTCTACAGGTATCTCTGAAGGTGTTTGTTGGGTTGGCATAGATCTAGATTAGGATTTGTCACTCCAAGTATCGGAGAGGTATCTCTGAGCCCTCTCGGTAATGCACATCACTATAAGCCTTGCAAGCAATGTGACTAATGAGTTAGTAGCCGGATGATGCATTACGAAACGAGTAAAGAGACTTGCCGGTAACGAGATTGAATTAGGTATGATGATACCAACGAACAAATCTCGGGCAAGTAACATACCGATGACAAAGGGAATGACATATGTTGTTATGCAGTTTGACCGATAAAGATCTTCGTAGAATATGTAGGAACCAATATGAGCATCCAGGTTCCGCTATTGGTTATTGACCGGAGATGTGTCTCGGTTATGTCTACATAGTTCTCGAACCTGTAGGGTCCGCACGCTTAACGTTCGATGACGATTTGTATTATGAGTTATGTGATTTGATGACGGAAGTTTGTTCGGAGTCCCGGATGAGATCACTGACATGACGAGGAGTCTCTAAATGGTCAATACATAGAGAATGATATATTGGGCGACGTTATTCGGACACCGGAAGAATTCCGAGAGGTACCGGGTAAACACGGAGTGCCGGAGGGGTTACCGGAACCCCCGGGGAAGTAATGGGCCTACATGGGCCTTAGGGGAGAGAGAGGGCAGGCCACGAGGAGGTGGACCCCCCCGATGGGGAGTCCAAATAGGACTAGGGGAGGGGGATCGACCCCCCTTTCCCTCTAAGTCTCCCTCTTCTTTCCTTCTTCCCCCTTCCACCAAGTGGAATCCTACTAGGACTTGGAGTCCAAGTAGGACTCCTCTCTCTTGGCACGCCCTACAGGGGCCGGCCCGCCTCCCCCTGTCCTCCTTTATATACGGAGGAAGGGGCACCCTAGAACACACAAGATCAATTGTCTTAGCCGTGTGCGGTGCCCCCCTCCATAGTTTACCACCTCGGTCATATCGTCGTAGTGCTTAGGCGAAGCCCTGCGCCGGTAACTTCATCATCACCGTCGCCATGCCGTCGTGCTGACGGAAATCTTCCTTGTCATCAACTGGATCAAGAGCTCGAGGGACGTCATTGTGCTGAACTTGTGCTGAACACGGAGGCACCATACGTTCGGTACTTGGATTGGTTGGATCATGAAGATGTTCGACTACATCAACCGCGTTACTTAACGCTTCCGCTTTCGGTCTACGAGGGTACGTGGACACACTCTCCCCTCTCGTTGCCATGAATCACCTAGATAGATCTTGCGTGATCGTAGGATTTTTTTTGAAATACTGTGTTCCCCAACAGTGGTATCCGAGCCAGGTCTATGCCTAGATGTTATATGCACAAGTAGAACACAAAGAGTTGTGGGCGATAATAGTCATACTGCTTACCACCAACGTCTTACTTTGATTTGGCGGTATTGTTGGATGAAGCGGCCCGGACCGACATTACATGACCGCGTTCATGAGACTGGTTCTACCGACGTGCTTCGCACACAGGGTGGCTAGCGGTCCTTGTTGAAGGATAAAACAACACACTTGACGAAAAATCATTGTGGTTTTGATGCGTAGATAAGAATGGTTCTTGCTAGAAGCCCGTAGCAGCCACGTAAAACTTGCAACAACAAAGTAGAGGACGCCTAACTTGTTTTTGCAGGGCATGTTGTGATGTGATATGGTCAAGACATGATGAGAATAAATTGTTGTATGAGATGATCATGTTTTGTAAAAGTTATCGGCAACTGGCGGAGCCTTATGGTTGTCACTTTATTGTATGAAATGCAATCGCCATGTAATTGGTTTACTTTATCACTAAGCGGCAGTGATTGTCGTGGAAGCAATAGTTGGCGAGATGACAACGATGCTACAATGGAGACCAAGGTGTCAAGCCGGTGACGATGGAGATCATGACGGTGCTTTGGAGATGGAGAACGAAGGCACAAGATGATGATGGCCATATCATGTCACATATTTTGATTGCATGTGATGTTTATCTTTTTATGGATCTTATTTTGCTTAGTATGGCGGTATCATTGTAAGATGATCCCTCATTGACTTTCAAGGTATAAGTGTTTTCCCTGAGTATGCACCATTGCTACAGTTCGTCGTGCCGAGACACCACGTGAAGATCGGGTGTGATAAGCTCTACGTTCACATAAAACGGGTGCAAGCCAGTTTTGCACATGCAGAATACTCGGGCTGTGTCCGTGATCTGAGGATTATCCTCAATGCTGCACAGAAGAATTATGTCCTTGATGCGCCGCTAGGTGACAGTCCTATTGCAAGAGCATGTGCAGACCTTATGAACATTTGGCAAGCTTGATATGATGACTACTTGATAGTTTAGTGAACCATGCTTTACGGCTTAAAACCGGGACTTCAAAAATGTTTTGAACGCCATGGAGCATATGAGATGTTCCAAGATTTGAAATTAGTATTTCAGACTCATGCCCGTGTCGAGAGGTATGAGACCTCTGACAGTACTTTGCCTACAAGATGCAGGAGAATAGCTCAACCAGTGAGCATGTGCTCAGGTTGCCTGGGTACTACAATTGCTTGAATCAAGTGGGAGTTAATCTTCTAGATAAGATAGTAATTGACAAAGTTCTTTAGTCACTATCACCAAGTTACTAGAACTTCGTGATGAACTATAATATGCAAGGGATGACAAAAACGATTCCCAAGCTCTTCGCGATATTGAAATCGGCAAAGGTAGAATTCTAGAAATAGCATCAAGGGTTGATGGTTAACAAGACCACTAGTTTCAAGAAAAAGGGCAAGGTAAAGAAAGGGAACTTCAATAAGAATAGCAAACAAGTTTCTGTTCTCGTGAAGAAGCCCAAAGCTAAACCCAAGCCTGAAACTGAGTGCTTATACTTCAAAGGAAATGGTCACTCGAAGCAGAACTGCCCCAAACATTTGGCGGATAAGAAGGATGGCAAAGTGAATAAAGGTACGTTTGATATATATATTATTGATGTGTACTTTACTAGTGTTCATAGTAAACCCTAGGTATTTGATATCGGTTCAGTTGCTATGTTTAGTAACTCGAAACAGGAGTTACAAAATGAACAGGGACTAGTTGAGAGCAAAGTGACGATGTGTGTTGGAAGAGATTCCAAGGTTGATAAGGTCACCATCGCATACTCCCTCTACCTTCGGGATAAGTGTTGAACCTAAATAAATGTTATTTGGTGTTTGCGTTGAGCATGAATATGATTGGATCATGTTTATTGCAATACGGTTGTTCATTTAAGTCAGAGTTGTTCTGTTTACATGAATAAAACCTTCTATGGTCATACACCCAATATAATGGTTTATTGAATCTCGATAGTAGTGATACACATATTCATAATATTGATGCCAAAAGATGCAAAGTTGATAATGATAGTGCAACATACTTGTGGCACTACCGTTTAGGTCATATTGATGTAAAGCGCATGAAGAATATCCATGCAGATGGGCTTTTGGAATCACTTGATTAAGAATCATTTGATACTTGCGAACCATGCCTCATGGGCAAGATGACTACAACTCCGTTCTTCGGAACAATGGAGACAACCACTGACTTATTGGAAATAGTACATACCGATGTATGTCGTCCGATGAGTGTTGAGGCTCGCGGTGGGTATCATTATTTTCTGACCTTCACAGATGATTTGAGCAGATATGGGTATATCTACTTGATGAAATACAAGTCTGAAACATTTAAAAAGTTCAAAGAATTTCAGAGTGAAGTGGAGAATCATTGTAACAAGGAAATAGAGTTTCTATGATCTGATCATGGAGGCGAATATTTAAGTTACGAGTTTGGCCTTCATTTAAAACAATGTGGAATAGTTTCACAACTCACGCCACCTGGAACACCACAGCATAATGGTGTGTCCGAACATCGTAACCGTACTTTATTAGATATGGTGTGATCTATGATGTCCCTTACCGATTTACCACTATCATTTTGGGGTTACGCATTAGAGACAGCTGCATTCACGTTAAATAGGGCACCGTCTAAATCCGTTGATATGACACCGTATGAACTGTGGTTTAGCAAGAAACCTAAGTTGTCGTTTCTTAAAGTTTGAGGCTGCGATGCGTATGTAAAAAAGTTTCAACCTGATAAGCTCGAACACAAATCGAAGAAATGTGTCTTCATATGATACCCAAAGGAAACTGTTGGGTACACCTTCTATCACAGATCTGAAGGCAAGGTATTCGTTGCTAAGAATGGATCATTTCTAAAGAAGGAGTTTCTCTCAAAAGAAGTGAGTGGGAGGAAAGTAGAAATTGATGAGGTAGTTGTACCTTCTCTTGAATTGGAAAATGGTTCATCACAGAAATTAGTTCCAGTGATGCCTATACCAATTAGTGAGGAAGCTAATGATGATGATCATGAAACTTCAGATCAAGTTACTACCGAACCTCATAGGTCAACGGGAGCACGTTCCGCACCAAAGTAGTACGGTGATCTTGTTCTGGAAGTCATGTTACTAGACCATGATGAACCTACGAATATGAGGAAGCGATGATGAGCCCAGAGTCCAATAAATAGCTTGAGGCCATGAAATCTAAGATAGGATCCATTTATAAGAACAATGTGTGGACTTTGGTTGACTTGCCCAATGATCGGTGAGCCATAGAGAATAAATGGATCTTCAAGAGGAAGATGGACATTGATGGTAGTGTTACTATCTACAAAGCTCAACTTGTCGCAAAAGGTTTTTGACAAGTTCAAGGTGTTGACTACGACGAGATTGTCTCACTCATAGCGATGCTTAAGTCTATCCGAATCATGTTAGCAATTGCCACATTTTATGAAATCTGGCAAATGGATGTCAAAACCCCATTCCTTAATGGATTTCTTAAAGAAGAGTTGTATATGATTCAACCAGAAGGTGTTTTCAATCCTAAAGGTGTTAACAAAATGTGCAAGCTCCAGCGATCCATCTATGGACTGGTGCAATGTAACGCCCTCGATGCGGCTATATCTCCCCCGTGTCGAAGCACGACTTAGAGGCATAACCGCATTGAAAGCAATGTCGCAAGTGAGGTAATCTTCACACAACCCATGTAATACATAAGGGAAAGAGGTACATAGTTGGCTTACAATCGCCACTTCACACAATACATGAGTAAAGCATTACATCATACAGATACAATCAAGATCCGACTACGGAACCAAAATAAAAGAAGACTACCCCAAGTGCTACACAGATCCCGATCGTCCCAACTGGCTCCACTCTCGATCAACTGAAACGAAACAACACAATGAACAAGATCTTCATCGAGCTACTACTTGAGCTCAAAAGCGCCACCGCACGGCTTCATCGGCACACGCAAACTGGTTTTGAAGTATCTCGTGAGTCACGGGACTCAGCAATCTCACACTCGCGATCAAGACTATTTAAGCTTATGGGAAGGGTAAAGGTATGAGGTGGAGCTGCAGCAAGCGACTAGCATATATGGTGGCTACCATACGCCAAAGAGAGCGAGAAGAGGAGGCAAAAGCACGGTCGAACAACTATGATCAAGAAGTGATCCTAGAACAACCTGCGCTAAGCATAACTCCAACATCGTGTTCACTTCCCGGACTCACGAGAAGAGACCATCACGGTTACACACGCGTTGATGTATTTTAATTAAGATCAACTTCGGGTTTTCTACAACCGGACATTAACAAATTCCGATCTGCCCATAACCGGGGGCACGACTTTCGAAAGATTATACCCTGCAGGGGTGTCCCAACTTAGCCCATTATAAGATCTCGCGATCAACGAAGGATATTCTTTCTCCCCGGGAAGACCCGATCAGTCTCGGAATCCCGGCTACAAGACATTTCGACAATGGTAAAACAAGACCAGCAAGACCTCCCGGCGTGCCGACATCCTGATAGTAGCCGCGTATCTCGCCTCGAAGCCACGACCGGATGAGCACTACGCATAACTAGAACCAGCCCTCAAGTTTCCCGAGGTGGCGCCGCAAGTGGTTTCTAGTTTGGACCAACACTTAGACAAGCATTGGCCCGGGGCTAAAATAAAGATGACCCTTGGGATGCGCGACCGTCGATGTACTAGAGTAGGGGTACCCTAGTATCCCGAACTCGCACGGGCAGTCGCAGCACTCACAAAGAGGCTTGCTGGTGACCGCCAAGGTCCTCCGCGGCTCCATTGGAGCCATTCAAGAACAAAGTATTTAAGTCAAGGAGACAAGGCCCGGCAAGAGGAGCTTGCCGGAAGGCCAACCAAGGCACCTAGGAGACAAGGCCCCGCAAGAGGAGCTTGCCGGAAGGCCCGTGAGCGACAAGCTTCCGGACGCGACAAGGCAACAACCATGGCAAGGCGCTTGTCATGGCAGACTACCACTCCGCCTCCTGCGCTCAAACAAGATCCACCAACGTGTCGCCTCAGGACCTTTCGGCGCAGCGTGGCAAGAGGCTGTGCGGCCAGCGGAGCGCGGTGGCAAGCGGCGCTGACAAGATTGCCATCGTGGCAAGCGGTGGCGCCCCTGACGGTCCCTATTTGCACTGTTTGGGTGACATAGACGGGCATTTAATGCCTTTGTCCCCTGCCGTCAGGGTTAGGTATGATACACTGTACAAGTAGCTGTACCAACCGCACTCTTTTTCCATTTTTCCCTTGTCTACATTGCCAACTGTCGGAGACCCCTTGAGCATATAAAAGGAGGCCCATGCGCAACGTAGAAGGGGGTTCGAAAGGTTCGAAGCCAGAATACGCCCAGGCTAGGTCTCGTTAGCAGCTGGTGTGTCCTGTAGCACTCAACGCTCCCTAGCAAGAACACAATACAATCATACATGCAGCAGTAGGAGTATTATCTCTCTGGAGAGCTCCGAAGCTGGGTAATCTGCTCGTGTGCTTCGCCTCGATCTGCTCTTCGTGCGACCTCCGCCCCCCGCCGAACCGAAAGGGGCTCGGTCCACCGGTCCCATAGGTGTTCGTGGGTCAGATCAGCTTCCCCGACATCTTTGGCGCGCCAGGTAGGGGGCGTCGAGGCTGTGTGAACCTGATCCGGCGTTCACACGAGCTACATCTTCATCATCTTCATCGACATGCCACCGAAGAAGAAGGCTTCGGCGGCAGCGGAGCCGTCCACGTCGATCCCACCACCACCGGAGCAAATGGGTGGTGGGGTGGATACCGACGGAAGAACGGGCGCCGGCGAGGGAGCTCATGATGCTGCCAAGTCCAAGGACAAGGCTGCGCAGACCTCGGCGTCCGTACATGCACCGCGTCCATCTCAGGAGGCGCGGGACCGACAGCGTCATGGTATTCACAGTACCATACGCTCGTTGGATCAAGATCGAGCTGGTGGATCTCGGGGCCCTCAAGACCAGCGTGCACGCCAACATGCTGGCACGAGCGAGGCACGGTCGCCTGGACGGGATACTGCTCCTTCTAACATAGTTAGAAGTCCAAGCATATCCCGCTCCTCGCACCGCTCACCACCGCCACCCACCACTCCAGCGAAGCTTTGGCGAGAGCTCAATCGCTCCTAGATTACCCTCCAACAGCCGACAAGGTCGGCGAATGGAGGGCCACCATCCGTAGTCTCATCGTTTTGCCAACGGCGACACTCCGCGGCAACCGACTACATCGCTGCCGCGGCAAGACCGCCATACACGAGCCGGTGGTGACGAGACCGGTGGAGGTGCAACCACCATGCATTCTCCACCTCGAAGGCCAAGATCGCCGACTCGCCGGATCCACCTCGACAGCGACTCCACCGCGTCATCAGATCCGCGAGCTCGCCGCGATCAGCGCCAAGTTCTTCACGAACGACAGAAGAAGACGCCGAACTCGTGATCGAGCGCCAAGAGAAGCGGCGCCAATCCGACCAGCGGCGCTGGGCCCTCTGTCGACATGCATGCGCCAGGGGAACCAGCGATTTGTCGACGTGGTAGGTTGCCCTGCGTTCACTCGTGAGATGCGGCAAGTCCAAAGGCCCAAAGAAGAAGAATTTCAAGCCGACGCGCGTAGAAGTACGACGGCAAGACGATCCGTCGGAGTTCTCAAGATCTACACCATTGCGGTGCAAGCTGCCGGAGGGCGAGACGACAAGATTCTGCCAACTACTTCCGGCCGGTACTCAAGCCCAATGTCGATCCTCGCTCATGCACTTGCCGCATAACCCATATCCTCTTGGCAGATCTGTGCTATCGGTTTGTCGGCGCTTCACAGCCGCCACAAGCCCCATGGCTAAGAGAGCAACCTTCATCTGCTAGCCCAGAAGGAAGGAGAGCCCCGCAAGTACATTCAGAGATTCAGCCGTGTACAAAGACAACATCCCAGATGTCCACCCCGCCAGGTGATCGCTGCTCCATCGTAACATGCGAAACCGCATGATGCGGGAGGAGATGGCGATGTGCAAGATCAGAGACGTCAGTGAGCTATATGCCCTGGCCGACAAGTGTGCACGTGCCGAGGAAGGGAGGAGACTCCCCGGAGAGAATGCAGAAGCAGCAGGATCTGATAGTGAAGAGGCAGCCCCGACAAAGAAAAGCCGGCGGCGGAACAATAGGAAGAAGAAAGGCAAAGATGTGCTAGTTGTTGAGTAGTCCGGCAATGGAGGTGGCGCCAAGAAAGCCAAAGTTGGTAACTCCGCAAGGAGGTTGCCGCGGCACCAACTGCCAGCCGTGGCGACGCCGATAAGGTGACAGCACCAACAAGCAAGATCGCAAGATCCACCGCACCAAGGGCCATGATCTCCAGAGCTGCAAGAAAGTCGAGCAGCTTTTCGAGCAGCAAAAGGCTGAGTATGAGCGACGCGACAAGGAGAAGGCTCGGAAGGTGCCGGAGGAGCCAAGAAGAAACGCCTGGCAGGGGAGGACGCCATGCAAGGCCAAGCAGCGGCAAGGAGACAGACCTCCCGCGCCGCGACAAGGATGAAGATGACGACGACGATGAAGACATGGATGATGACGAGACCGATGAGCAAGAGTTCCGTAAAGCCACACAGTCTTGTGCGAGACGGCGGTGCTTCTCAGATACTTCACACCGCCAACTCAAGCAAAGGATGCGGAAGTCAATGCGCGTAACCATCACCGAGTCACGCAAGCCTCTGAAATGGTCCAGACGCCTATCATCTTTGATATTGAGGACCACCCTGATCGCATAATCTGCGGTCGGAGCTTGCCGATGTTGGTTTCACCAACTATCCGCAACCTCAAGGTCACTAAGATGCTAGTTGACGGCGGGCCGCTTGAACCTGATCTCCTCGGTACTCCGAAACTCCAGATCCCCGAGAGCGAGCTCAAGAGACCGCGATTCCAAGGAATCAATCCGGGAAGGAGCAAGTCAAGGAAAGATCACATTGCCGGTGACATTTGGCAGCGAGTTGAACTTCAGGATCGAGAGGGTCACTTTTGACATTGTCGACTTCCCATTGCCTTACAATGGGATACTTGGTCGCCCAAAGACTCGCCAAATTCATGGCAGCCTCTCACTATGCATACAACATGCTCAAGATGCCAGGCCCGATAAGTGTCATTTATGTCCCTGGTGACAAGAAGGATGCTCTTATCTGCGCCGACAAGATCTACCGGGAAGCAGCAGCCGCAGCAGATCACAAGTCACTTGCCGTTGAAGCTCCCGGGGGGAAGAAGAAGACCAAGTCCGGCAAGAGCTCTGATGCCCACTCCGGCAAGCGCACCTCTTCGGAGTGCTGCGCTACCGTCAAGGATGCACCATCGAGCTCCACCGGAAAGTATAAGAAGACGATGGCAGCTCCACCAGGGACCAAGAAGGTGTCCGCCAAGGAGGACGGCACTGGTGGTACCTTCACCATCAGTGCCACTCTTGACCCTAAATAGGAAAGCGCCGTTGCTTTCCTCAAGGGCGAACGCCGACGATTTGCATGGCAACCGTCCCGACATCCCCGTGTTCCTGTGAAAGTAATTGAGCACCACCTAGCCGCTTGTCCTCACGCCGCGCCGTCAAGCGTAAAGTCGCAGCAAGCAAAGGAGCACCAAGAATTCATAGCGAAAGAAATCAAGAAGTTGGAAGCAGCAGGCCTTGTCGAGGAGTGCTCCATCCTCGTGGTTGGCCAATCCTGTAGTCGCAGACAAGGCAAACGGAAATGGAGACTTTTATCGACTTTACCGATGTTAATAAAGCTTGTCCCAAAGACCCATTTCCTTGCCGCGCATCGATCGATTGTTGACTCCACGGCCGGATGTGATTTGCTTTCATTTCTTGATGCATACTCGTGGTACCATCGATCTTCATGGCGAAGAGGATGAGGAGAAACCGCATTCATCACCCCATGTGGCACATAATGCTTCATACGGATGCCTTCGGTTTAAAGAATGCTGGTTCAACATTTGCAAGAGTAGTCCATGACGCTTTTGAGCCACAAATGCACGTAAATGTGGAAGCCTACATGGATGACATAGTGGTCAAGAGCAAGGACAAGGCGACTCGATTCAAGATTTAGATTTAACCTTTGCAAATCTGCGCAAGATCAACCTCAAGCTCAACCCCGAGAAGTGCGTGTTTGGAGTCCCTCCGCAAGCTTCTCGGTTCTTCGTGTCTCAGCGGGGAATTGAAGCCAATCCCGACAAGATCAAGGCCATTGAGCAGATTGAAGCACCAAAGCGCCAAGGATGTATGAAGGCTTGCGGTTGCGTAGCTGCTCTCAAAGAGGTTTATCTCTAGGTCTGCTGAGCGGCCCTGCCATTTTTCAAAATTTTGAAAAAGGCAGGTCCAATGAAATGGACTCCGGAAGCGGAGGCTGCGCTGCAGGACTTAAAGAGATACCTGTCCTCCACTCTAATACTTGTCGCACCTAAGCCACAAGAGAAGTTGCTGCTATATATAGCGGCAACCAATCAAGTGGTTAGTGCTGCGTTAGTAGCGGAGAGGGAGGCGGATGATGAGCTAGCAACCATGGCGGAGGCATCCAGCGACAAGCAAGGAACTTCACCGGCAAGCTCTGGTTCGCGACAAATATGGGTCTCATGCATAGCGCGTATGAGAGGATGCGAGAAAGGATGGTGCAGCGCCAGTTTACTTTGTCGGTTCCCTTCTGCAGGGGCTAGGTCAAGGTACTCGTGTGCGAAATTGCTTTTCGCCTTCTCATGGCCTCGAGAAAGCTGCGCCATTACTTTCAAGCACATGAGATCACAATGCCACTCGCTTCATCAAGAGGATACTGCAAAATCCGTAGCAACAGGCAGGATTGTCGAGTGGGCATCGAACTGCAAGCTTTGGTCTCAAGTTTGAGAGCACCTCAACTATCCAAAGCAGAGCATTGGCGGAGTTCATAGCAGAATGGACGCCAACACAGGAAGAAGAAATTCCAGAAACGAGCATCCCCATCAAGGAAGCAAGCAAAGAGTGGCTAATGTACTTTGATGGTGCCTTCTCGCTGCAAGGCGCCGGTGCGGGCATGCTGCTTGTCACACCCACCGGAGAGCACCTCAAGTACATAGTCCAGATGCACTTTCCCAAGGAGCAAGCAACAAACAATACTGCAGAGTATGAAGGTTTGCTTGTCGGTCTCAGGGTCGCAGTGGACCTTGGGATCAAGAAGCTCATTGTCAGGGGTGACTCACAGCTTGTCATCCATCAAGTTAACAAGAATTATCAGAGTCCGTTGATGGAAGCTTATGTTGATGAAGTGAGGAAGCTAGAAGAGCACTTTGACGGCCTACAGATGGAATATATTCCAAGGGCTCAGAACGACATTGCTGATGGCTTGTCAAAGTGCGCCGCACTCAAGTTACCTGTGGAACCAGGGATCTTTGTGATCAAGCTGACTCAACCGTCCGTAACACCATCAACTGGACAGAGCAAGAAGAGGAAGTTGATTACTGGTGACTATTTTCCGACAGAGCTCCCCGAAGCCGCCGCCAAGAAGGTCCCCAAGATCAACACCAAGAGTGCTGAGGAGCAGTCTGCTCCGACAAGCCCTAGGGTTTGTTTCGTTGAAGCAGACGCTCCCGACAAGTTTTGCTCCGGCAAGCTTGCCGGGGAACATCAAGCTCCGGCTGGACCGCAGGTTCTTGCCGTAGAAGCGAATGTTCCCGCAGCAACAAATGTGCCTTTAGTCCTTGTTGTCGAGCCGCAAGCTCCAGCATGGGCACAGCAGATTGTCCATTTTCTTCAGACAGGAGAACTTCCCGAAGAGCAAGAAGAAGCGGAAAGAGTAGCCCGGCAATAAATATGTACCAGTTTGTCGACAACACACTGCATGTAAGAAGACTCAACGGTGTGAAATTGAAGTGTATTCACCGGATGATGGATGTAAGCTGTTGGCGTAAATACATGGAGGCATATGTGGTCACCACATTGGCGCAAGAGCACTTGCCGCAAAGCATTCCGCAAGGTTTCTTTTGGCCGACAACCCTCCGTGATGCAACCGCACAAGTAACCAAGTGTGAAGCGTGCGGCCCATTCCAAGCAGATACACCAACCAGCTCAAGCTCTCGGACGATCCCTTTATCCCGGCCATTTTCGTCTGGGGCTCGACATCCTCGGTCCTTTTCCCGAAGTGTCGGGGCTTTGAGTACTTGTACGCTGTAATCGACAAGTTCACAAAGTGGCCGAAAGTGGAAGCGAGGAGGAAGGCGACAAGACAACAAGCAATCAAGTTCTTCAGTCGATTGTTTGCCGCTTTGGGATCCCTAACAAGATCATCACCGACAACGGCACGCAATTCACGAGCCGCACCTTCATGCAAGACGCCCAAGATCTTGGCGCCAAGGTCTGCTTCGCTTCGCTGCTCATCCGAGAAGTAACGGTCAAGCGGAGAGGGCAATGCTTTGAAGTGCTGCGCGGGCTCAAGACCGAACTTTCGGCTGTGCTGCACAAGTGCGGAAGAAACTAGATTGAGGAGCTGCCGGTGGTTCTTTGGTCGATCAGACGATGCCAAATCGAGCCATCGCCAAACACCTTCGCCTAGTCTATGGAGCAGAGGCAGTTCTCCCCACTAAACTCAGATATGGTCACCTCGAGTGCTCGCTATGATGAGCTCGAGCAAGAGCAATTATGATAAGATGACGACCGCTCCTTGAGGAGGACCGCCTTCAGGCAGCTGTCTGAGCTGCTCCATACCAGCAAGCTTTGCGCCGCTACCATAACCGCAGTTAGTGCCGAAGTCTCGAGGAAGGCGACCTTGTTCTTCGCGTGTTCAGTCCGCCAAGAATTCCAACAAGTTGACGCTTGAAGGGAAGGCCCTTACCGGGTGAGACGAAATCACTAGGCCTGGTGCTGTCCGCCTTGAGACCGAAGATGGCATTCCGGTGAGCAACTCCTGGAATATTGAGCATCTTCATAAGTTTTACCCGTAGGGCGCGGTTGCCGGAACCTGTTTCGGCAACCACCTTTTGTACAAGTCTTGCCGATGTTGCATGTAATCCTTTGTACAAAGCCGGGCGCAGATCCCGTGCATAAGTAAAGCTAATGTGCTCAGCACGTCTTGTCAATTTCATGCTTTCTACACTTTATTGCATGCGTTATCTGACACTTTGTGCAGCACTTATTCCGGTAAGCAATAACGAGCCATAAGGCTCCGTATCATTATTTTCTTTCTTTCTTTTCTCAAAGGAAGGAAGGTTCCTCGCCCACAAGTTTGCCGGGGAAAGGAGAAGATAATGGTGTGGACCAAGCGCCGCTCAAGAAAGTTTCGCTTTACCCGAAGCAAACGGCGTAAAAGCTAAGTTGCTAAAGTTTTGAGCAATTAGTTTTAAATTTTAAAGTTATCTTCCTCGAACGACCGCATTTTGTATGGAAAACCTGCGCAGAGGAACCAACTCGCAGCTAGTTGCGCCTTTACTTTGTTTCGAGTCCGCTCAACAACTTAAGTGAGCTGTGACTAGTTGCATAAGGTTGTTTGTCGGAAGCGGCACCGCCAAAGAGGCTGCTAACGTCCCAAGACTCAGCCATGGCAAAGGTGCTCATACCGACAAGTTCCCTAAAAGCGAGGGCAAAAACATACAAAGGAAGGAATCAAGTAAAGGAAATAACATTGCAATCACTACCCGAAATAGAGTTATATTACAAGATAACTTGCCGCAGCTCTAATAGATTGTTCTCATAACATGATCAGCAATGGCAAGGAAAAGAAAAAACGGGCGGCCTAATCTACGCGGGTCGCCATCAACCCTCTTGATCTTGCTCACCTTGTCCACAATGGGTGCGACAAGCGCCTTGAGCGCCCACATCGGCATCCGCGGCAGGGACTTGAGGACGTTGGTGAGGTTGAGGCCTGGATTGCGGAAGGCCACCTTCATCAGCACCTTTTAAAGAGCTCCCGTGCAGATCCGCGCGACTCGCCGCCAGCTGCTTTGGGATCTCTTCCCGGAGTCGCTGGAGGGCCGTCACCACGCCCTTGAAGAACAAGCTGAGCTTGGCGCTGGGCTGGAGGTGCTCATCGGAGGAATACCCAAGATCTACCATCCCCAGCTCCGCCAACTCCCTGTCGATGGCTGCGGCAACATCCACGAGACCTTCGGTCCAGTGCTCCACATTATCCCTGAAGGTGTTCCGGTCGGCAACAGCACTCGCGAGCAGCGCCTCGTCGGCCTTGATCTTCTCCAACAAGGCCACCTCCCGCTCCCTGGCGCCGTCCAGCGTCTGAATCAAGGTGGTCAGCTTCAACTCGAGATCTGCGTTGGAGTCCTTGGCGGCGCTGAGCTCCTTGCTCCTCTCGGCGAGACGGCCCTGCAGCTCGCCAAGTGTGTAGGCGTCCTTCTCGCGCTCATGCTTGAGTGCAGCAAGCTCCTTGCCGCTCTTCTTCAGACTGGCCTTCAGCTGCGTCACCTTCGTCTCCAGCTCCTTCTTGGCGGCCTCGGCAGCTGCGGCGGCATCCTTTGCTTCCTTGATAGCCCCGCCAAATGTATGCTCACGTGTGGCAAGATCTTCCTCATGGCTGT
Source organism: Aegilops longissima (assembly GCA_021605205.1). NCBI lineage: Eukaryota > Viridiplantae > Streptophyta > Magnoliopsida > Poales > Poaceae > Aegilops > Aegilops longissima. Next base: position 131,041,648 of record CM038676.1, read on the forward strand.
CAAGATTGACCTTCCTCTGCGCCAACTCGCCTTCCTGCGCAGACAGCTTCTCAGCAGCAAGCCTTTGTTGCTCTTCAGCTTTAGCCTCCTCGAGGAGGAAGGCTTTACGCTCCTCGACAAGTCTCTCCCGCTCCTCTGCCAAGGACCGGAGAGCTTCCTGATTGATGCCCCGGAGCTCCTCCGCGCGCTTCTCGATGTCTGCTCCCGCCTTCGCGACAAGCGCTTCCCGGGATTCCAGCTTGGCTTGTCGGGCGCGGTAGAGCGACAGCAGCTTCCTCAGCAGCTGCTCCTCCTCAGACTCGCCGCTGCTGCTGCTTGGCGCGTCGACCAGCGTCAGCCCAGCGGAGGCGAGCAGCTCTTCGTCAAAGGTCTCCCCTTCGACCGGAGCCCTGGAGCTCGACGCCCAGGGGAGCTTGATGAAGACGCCATCGCCGGCCTTCAGATAGGCGCCGGGCTGGGGCTCTTCGGAGCCTGACGCTGCAGCAGCGGCGGAGGGATCGGCGGTCGAGAAGCGCCGACGCCTCGCGCCTTAGGGCCGCCACAGATCGCGGACCTCGCCCGGCTTCAAGGGCGGCAGCTTTGGCAGCCTCTTCGCCAATGGGCTCACAAGACCAGCTTCCTCTTGACAGCGGCGGCGTCACAAGATTGCCACGCTGGCCCTCCTCGCCGGCGACCTCGGTCTCCATTGACTCAAGGGAGATGGATCTGACGACCGATGAAGAAAAGTCAAGCAAGTATCCAAAGAGAAAATAAGAAGAAAAGAACCCAAGGGAAATTTTCAGGCAAGAGGATTACCTGCGATGGGATCTGCAGCCGCGGTCTCAACCACCGGAGGGTCGCTGGTGCTATCCCTTGCCGGAGACGCCTCCCTTGCCGGAGAAGCCTCCCTTGCCGGAGAAGCCTCCCTTGCCGGAGAACGCTCCCTTGACCGGGGATCCTCCCTTGGCGGTGTGGTCGAAGCAGATGGCATGATAGGAGCGGCTTCAGGGCACTCCTAGTGGGGCTGCTCTGCTCCTACACAAACCAACAGTCAGATATCAGCAAAGAAAGGGCACCCATGCACGCCCAACAGTAAGAAGTAAACCATATACTTATGTTGGGGGCTGCGCTGGGGGCTGCTTTGAGGAAGAGTTGCCGGGTCCGGCAGGGAGGTCTCGGACGCGCCTCCTGCTGCTGCGGTGGGTTCGTCCTCGATGACAATCACCGGGGCCTTGGCTCTCTTGACGCCTCGGGCCAGCGTCACGAAAAGGAAAGGGTTCAGAATGAAGCAAATCAGATACAAGACAAAGCAACAAAATTGAAGAACTGCAAGTACAACATGTAAGCTTACTCTTCTTCTTCCTCGTCGGAGCTGAGCGGTCAAGAGGTCACCTGCTCGCCTCCGGTGCGACGAGGCGGAGGAGGGGTTCCTTGGCCGCTTGGGGGGGCGGCAGCGGTGGCTGGGAGGACTCCGCCCAGTTGTTGCAGCGGCGTGAGGTGCTCCCACGGCAACAGTGCTTGCCGCCGTGGAGCGTCGCAAGGCACGGCGGTTGTGGGTCTGCCCGTCTGCCGCCACGCTCTCCAGCCTTGCGGAGACGCTTTGTTGGTGGAGCTGGGGCTCGCCGCGGCAAGCTGCTTGAAGGAGGGAGGAGGCGCCGGCAGGCTCGCCGACTCAGCTTCAGGCTCGCAAGCTCCTCCTCGCCGGTAAACTCCTCGCCGACAAGGCTTGCCGCCTCTGCTTCGCCTCCACCAAGGAATCTGAACTCACTGCGGCAGCTGCTGCCGCCGCTTCTTCCACTGGTGGCGTCGCTGATCTCATCGCGGTGGTGTCATGGTGAGGCCCCTCTGTTCATCGGGGCGGACCGGCACTTCTACCACGCTGTCGAAAAACTCTCGCGCGACGTCATCCGCAGGCTCTTCCCAAGTGGGGACAATTCCATGAGAGTCGCACAATGGCATCATTGCACGGATGCGGTCGAGTGAGGAATTGTTGCACAACGGAACTACGCCCCTCGGCAACCTGAACATTTTGGGATGGTCTGGGTCGGGCTTGAACAACTCCAAGAGCATCGCGTCAAGTTCCAAGACAGTGAAGTTGAAATTAAGGCCCGGCGCAGCCTCATGATATCTGCCGCTTCGAAACTCCTGTGCAGGTCTCCTCCTCTCCTGCAAGGGGCGCGCGGTCGCGCTAACGGTGTTTACGGTGAGCCCGACAAGTCTAAGGCGAAGCGATTCGGTGACGGCAATTGTAGCGACCCGACCTCGACGGTCAAGCCTCGTATTCTTGTGCCATCCACGATCGGTATCTTTGGCACACACAGTACATCAATGTATATATCAAAGTGCAATCACATGTATAAATAACGTAAAATGATATATACCTCATAATACTCAGCGGAAACAATCAAGCGGGTGTGGAGTCCCATCAACGCCATCGGCAGGTTGAGTATAGACCGTAACCACAGATCGTAACTCTTACTCGTCGAGGAAAAATCTGCAACATGATACGTTACAGCCGTGTAGGTCAATTACATTGAATGTACCGCAAGATCACAATAAGAGAAAATAGATGATAAACTATACTATATGCAATATGGCTTTGTGGCTCAGATAACTGAGTTTTGTTTGCGTAAAAGCTGGTTTATTTTCCCTACATCAAAGGAATAAATGAAGTCTGTACTATGGAGTTTTCTATCATGACATGGTTCCGCCAACCGATGTCTCATAGCCCAAATCATCATAAGTTGCCCACAATTAAGTTATCAATCCGGTGTTGAGAGTTCCGAGATAGATCCAAGTCCAGATGCTCAAATTGTCCGTAACCGGGGACACGGCTAATCGATTAGGTTTAAACCCTCTGCAGAGGTTTGTACACTTTACCCGCAAGATTCGATCCCTCTTTTTACGTTCTCGCACTTCAGAGTGTTTGAGAACAAGATGACCGAAACATGGTCTTCCAAAGAGTTCCTCTGACCACTGTCCGGTACTCATCCCATCCTACCGTAGTTCTACATCTGCTAGTACCGTCCCAGCCAGAGTCACAACTAAGGTCAACCAAGCCAGAGCCCATAATGACTTGCGGTTGCATGGTAAGCTTCGGGCATGAAGTATTCTTCCGTCTATTTGAGTCTGGTGAAGCTTTCCGCAAGATGTCATGGCGCTTCTCCATGCATCCCGCCAACCACTGGTTTCTCCAGGTGCCCGTCAACCATCCTTCACCCAGTGGTGTGTATTGAATTGAATTGAGTCTTGTCTTGAGTCTTGAAGTCTTGAGGCCTTGAAGATGCAGTCCTTGCAGATTCCATCATGGAGTTGTCGTCATTGACGTAGAGCCTCCATTCTCACACCACTCTCGAGCACTCATACCAAGCCCCATCTACTATAGCGTAGCTTTAAAATAAATAACGTCCCGGGCTTGGTAACAGGGTGATGGGTTCCTACCTCATGCATACTACTCAACTACAAGGATTCAATAACACTACTGAGGGGTGGTTGCAAAAGTGCCACTAAATGCAATAAAACATAGGTATGAAAGCATGGTCAAAGTGAACTTGCCTTGTTGACGATCTTGAAAACTAGGGATTCGTAGTAGCAAGCTCCGCACTCCGGAAAATTCTACCGAGACAAACAAATAATCATAATAAGCACATAGCATAGGACCACATAACACAATAGCATAGCAATAGCAACATAACACATCAAAACAACCAATCAAAACCCAATGGAAAACTCAAAGAAAATCAACTCAAGTTTTTCCTACTTCAAACAACAACTAAAATAGTTTTATATAATAAAATTTTTCCAACATAACCTAATCATGGTTTTAGGTTAACTTAACAGAAAAGATTTCACTAATCAACTAGGAGCCAAAAGAATTAATTTAAAACCTATTATGAAACTCCTATTAGGCCTAATCCAATTTCTATTAAGAAAAATAAAATAAAACTTTTATTAATTATAAATAAAAGTTCATCTATTAGAGTGACAGAAACTATCCTAGAATAATCAATCACATGTTAAAAATAAATTTATTTACTAATTAAAATATTAGGAAAAACAGTAGCTAGTTAATTAATTAGGATTAACAAGATTCTGCCTAAAACTATTTATTTATTAATCCTAAAATACCCAAATTAATTTTTATGGTTTGGCAATGTCAAAATAAAGTTGGGACAAAAGAATCATCCAAAATAATTTTTCTAACTCAAGTTATAGCAGATTTACTATTCTGACTAAAACTAAATTAAAGCAATTTTAATTAATTTTAACATAGCTAAATATATATTCTACAGAAACTACAGAAAATTTGCAAACCAACAAAAAAGAATCATCTAAAATAATAAACAGAATAAAAGATATGAATTTTTCAAACAGAAACTATTCATTAAAACAGAAAAACAAAAATAAAAGAAAAAGGCCTAATGGGCCTAAACTACGATACTTGTCGTCAAATAGCCTAAACGGGCCTAGGTTTAAACTAAAACGAACCGGCTAAAATAAAACCTAACTAATTAATAAACCGGACGAACCGGCGGACGGTTTTATCTAAAAAATACCCCTTGGGTTCTAATCCTAGCCGTTGGTGGCGCATCGGACGGGGAGGGGGTCTCCGGCGACTTACCGGAGTTCGGCGACGGCGGCGGCGGCGCGAGATCTTGGCGAGGCTCGGGCGTCGGTGAGGTCGGGAAGTGGCGGTCGGATCTTGGGGAGCTCGGGGAGGGTTTGGTGGCGTCGGGGTGGCCGGGGTGGTCTAGGCGGCGGCGGCGGCGAGAATGGCGGCGGAGAGCTTGAGCTCCAGCGAGCTCGAACGAGAGGAGAGGGGGTCCGCGAGGCTAGGGGGGGATGGGGTGCGGAGGCGACGGCTTTTATAGCTGGGGCCTCGGCTAAAGGAGGCGATCGGGGCGGATCGGGATCCGGATCCCGAGATCCGGCGATCCATGGCGGCGGCAGCGTGGCGTGGGCGAGGAAGAAGAAGGGGCGGGGCCCGCTATCGATGAAGAGGAGGGTGGGGAGCGGCGGGTGGCCGATCTGGAGGGGGTTCGGCGAGGTGAGGTGAGAGGAGCTGGGCGGCTCGGTCGGCTGGGCTGGCCTCTGGGCAGCTCGCCGGCCAGTGGTGGGGGTTTTCTTCTTGTGGCTGGGCAGAGGGCCTAGTGGCGCTGGGGTGGGTTTTTCCTTTTTTTGAATTTATTTTTAAAATAAAACAAAATAGAGTATAACTTTTAAAATATAAATATTTTATATAGGGTATATATATACCAAAATGATCAGGGAATATTCCTTTCATTTGAACATTTTTCCAAAGGCAAAATCAAACTTTATAAAAATCCATTTTTTCAAATTCAAATAAAATTCAGATTTGAATCCAAAACTTTTGGCATTGTTTCCTCTGATATTTTTGGAGTGTCATGTTTGCTCCTCTCATACTTTTGATCAAGTATTTATCGGGCATAGTTTTTGAAATGATTCCCACTTGCCAAAGTTTGAATTCAAATTCAAAACTCAAAATTTGAAAGAGGGTTTCAAAGCACTTTCAAATGACTTTCAACTTGATACTTTTAACTTCCAACTCATATTTCATATAATTGAAGAAGTCATTTTATCTTCCCTCATGAAAATCATTGAGTTGCATAAAGCTTTGAATTTGAAATATTTCTCAAATGAAATTCAAATCTTTTCAAAACCCTTTTCATTTCAAATGGAAGAAGTCATGTCATCTTCACTCTAGGTTTTGGTGTTGGAATGAATTTGAATTCATTGAGATCCAAAAGGCAAAGGAGAAAGTTTTGGGAAAGTCATTTCATTCCCACTCATTCAACTTTCAAAAGTTTCAAATTTCACTCAGTTTCACTCATTCAATCAAACCAACAATCGACAACAAGCATAGTTATTTATTTAATATAACATTCCAAAATTTAGAATTTTGGGATGTTACAAACCTACACTTAAAATGAATCTCGTCCTCGAGATTGAAGAAACTAACAAGAAAAGGTTAGGGGTTGGGGTCTTCTAGCAAGAGTTACGTCGAAAGGTCAGGGGTGCTACCACACTTAAAAGCAAGGTTACAGTTCCAATAAACTCAGATACTTCCTCTGGAGTGTTGACAATGTATGTCTCTTCACATATCTTACAATAGCTCCTCTGTCAGAAGCATTAAAGTTTTCCTAGAATCTTGGGTCGGTTCGTCAAAGTTGAAATTTGTCCGGATTGGATCTTCTTAGGCGATAGGGCTCGTGTCCATTCTAGACAACTTTCGAAATACTCATGGTGGTCTACAATTTATGGTTTCTCCTGCAGAAAACGGTCTAGGTTGAACCTCACCGTATAACCTACGATTGGCATCAGTTGCCTGTAAAGGGGTTCCATCGTCCTACCATTCTATGGTTTTAGGGCTTATAAGCGTCGACACTCTTCAAAGGTTTTCAAGGCTCTCGATTTTCCATCAACATATGATAGTTCATGATAGAAGTCTCGGTATGGGGCCAATCCATCCCGTGCTTGAATCATTACCACATACGTAAATAGTGAATCACGTATTCTAACACTTGGGCATACTCACAAGCATTGCAGAATTTCTCTTGTCCTCGAACTGGTTTCGAGTAATTCCATGGTTTCTGCAAGCCAAACAAAACATCTATCGTTGCTTCACCACTCTTAGGTTTTTGCGTAACCTCCTACGAAACGTATGCTGAGTGGATCACTGATTCTTCCAAGTTTTATTCCTTTATCAAGGTTACATCCGTTTCTTTTCAAAATCCACGGGCACGTGGGTTATGGCCCACTTCAACACTAGTGCAGCTTTAACTCATCCTTGGAGTAACTCTCTTGTTACACCTCCTTTAAATCCAGTAGTACTCTGTTTCTTCATACCATCATATCAAAGCAAAACTCCGACTTATTTTGTCTAGCTTCCTTCTATGGACCGTCATGAATAACACATTTCTTCCTTCATTGATCCTGTGGTTTTACAGAGTACTATGACCAAAATAAATGAAAAGTTTATCCATAACATCTCATTATTATCATATCAATCTTTCATTACATCCTTAATCATTTTTTTTTGTGAATCCAAATTCCAAAAAGTTTATTACAAATGCTGCCACCCACATGGTTCGGTATGGTCAGACATTACTTCCAACTTTATTCATTTTCCTCCTTGAGGATTCTTGATCCCACCGAATTGTGCGACATGTGCCTTGAATTCTTCAATCTTCTGTTTCATCGTGGTGGCCTTGAGCTTCACCTCCATCATCTTTGTATGCACTTCGCTTAGGTATTACTGAGTATAACGGAGTCTTGCTTCAAGTATTTCTCCGATCTGGCGTATGGCTTCCATGGCTGCTTCACGAACAGCATCGAAGAAAGTTGCTTGTGGCACACGTGAAATGAAAAAGTACTGCCCCATCATCTTTGGGGAAACTCCTTTCAAATGGTGGAGGTGTACCTCCACATACCAAAGTTCCACTCCCTTATGCATGAAGGGGTAGCCTTTGTAGACTGCATCTCCTTCAAGGTGAATATGCTTCATCATGTCCTTCAGGACCTTCGGGTAATCATGATCACTTGTCAGGGTTATGATAGTTTCCGGACCCTTAAGGAAGGACTCATAAAGGGTCGTCATCTGCAGTTGTAAAACAAAATGTGCTCAGAATAAGGTGCATATCTCCTGGGGCACACATTCATATCAAAACTTCAAACTCAATTTCCAATATCACAATTTCTTCCATGTTCATCACAACAACTCCTTAAAGCTTTTCAGCATGTGACATTACAACTTTATTGAGTCATGAACTATTATAATCTCTGAGTAATTTATTACATAACTCAACTCATCGAGCTCATGAAAATGAAATTGCTTTCTACTACTCTTATTATCCATATCAAAATTCCCACTACTCAACTCCAGCTTTCATCTTGTCGGGACATTTAATGGCATAATGTCCTGCTTCCTTGCAGTGAAAACAAATGACTTCCGACATGTCTCGGGGCTTCTTTGTAATTATGCGGGCTCCTTGGATTCTTGGCTTCTTTCCTGGACATTTACTAGCGTAATGACCTAAATCCTTGCACCTGTAACAAGTGATATGGCTTAGGTCCTTCTCTGCAAAAATTGCGTTGTTCTCTGGTTGCCTTCTTTTTCTCTTCCTGGAATTCTCTGTAATGATCAGAGTTTTTATCTCCAGAGGGTCAAACTTCACTTCTGCTGTCGGGAAATATCCTGGATACTCCTTTCTTTCCTTGGTGCAATACTGTGAAAAATGTCCTTCTTCTCCACATGAATAGCGTGGCATTGGAGTAAAATCTGTTGAGACCTTCTCCATCCAGGTCTTCAACACTTTCATTCATTACTGGTTCTTCTAGATCTTCCTTGAGGGCCTCTTTCATTCCATCTTCCCGCTTGAATAGTTTGTTGCACCGTGGAGTAAATGTGACCTTGCACCGGGTAGTGGGTGGTTCCTTCACACAGAAGCAAGTCACACGGTTAGTTGGGCATTCCTCAGTGGGTGTTTCTCCTCACAATGAGGGCATCCATCTTTGTGTTCCTCCTGGTGTGTCCTATTTCTCCATAAATCTTGCAGGCACAAGGTTTACTTCTTGGTGCATCATTGTGTTTCGGATAAGGCGTGATTTCAACAGGTCTTCTTGAATTCCTCCCAAGTTCTTGCTCCATTAAATCCTGTATGGCTTGATGCATGTTCCACCAGGTTGCAGCACTTTCGTAAAGTATTGAAGAGCATATTGAACCTCATACTTCCTTGAAACCAAATTGCTCCAAGTGATTTTCCATGTTCGCATCCATAGCTCTGCCTCGGCTGAGTCTTGATCCGAGAATATCAGTCCAACTTCATTCATCATCTATGGGGTTCAAAAGTTTTGGGATGAGACATGAGAGAGGTGGGGAGGGATATACACACAATACAAACAATAGTTTTTGAAGAAACAGGTTTTATTTATGGGCTGTCGAAAAACATCAAACAAATGACAGCTCACAAATCGTCGCATCTAACGTAAATGTGTAACAGGGGTTTGGTCTTCTAAAGGTCTAATAATTCTTCAGATCCTTTCAAGTCTTCGGAGTCTTCAACTGTTCTAGCTTCTAATACATGGTGAAATCCTCTTTACTCTGAAAGGGTCATTAGTTCTCCGATATCAAATCCTTCTTGGAGCGTCTTCAGTTGATCCTCCGGGTGATCAAAGGATAAGGGGTATATTCTAACTATTTGAGGTGAGAGGGTCTATTTGATAAAATCAGAAAAGATGAGAAGTAAGAGTCTTTTTGTAAATAAAGTTTTTGAGATATCCTGTCCTAGGGCTTTTCCGATTTCTAGGGTCACGTCATACAGTAAACATGTGCTCTGATACCATTTACATGGCGACCCAACCTCGAGACGGTCAAGCCTCGTATTCTTGTGCCATCCACGGATCGGTATCTTTGGCACACACAGTACATCAATGTATATATCAAAGTGCAATCACATGTATAAATAACGTAAAATGATATATACCTCATAATACTCAGCGGAAACAATCAAACGGGTGTGGAGTCCCATCAACGCCATCGGTAGGTTGAGTATAGACCGTAACCCTGTATCGTAACTCTTACTCGTCAAGGAAAAATCTGCAACATGATACGTTGCAGCCGTGTAGGTCAGTACATTGAATGTACCGGCAAGATCACAATATGAGAAAACAGATGATAAAACTAAACTATATGCAATATGGCTTTGTGGCTCTGTAACTGAGTTTTGTTTGTGTAAAAGCTGATTTATTTTCCCTACATCAAAGGAATAAATGAAGTCTGTACTATGGAGTTTTCTATCATGACATGGTTCCGCCAACCGATGTCTCATAGCCCAAATCATCATAAGTTGCCCACAATTAAGTTATCAATCTGGTGTTGAGAGTTCCGAGATAGATCCAAGTCCAGATGCTCAAATTGTCCGTAACCGGGGACACGGCTAATCGATTAGGTTATAACCCTCTGCAGAGGTTTGTACACTTTACCCGCAAGATTCGATCCCTCTTTTTACGTTCTCGCACTTGAGTGTTTGAGAACAAGATGACCAAACATGGTCTTCCAAAGAGTTCCTCGACCACTGTCGGTACTCAACCCATCCTACCGTAGTTCTACATCTGCTAGTACCGTCCCAGCCAGTCACAACTAAGGTCAACCAAGCGAGCCCATAATGACTTGCGGTTGCAGGTAAGCTTCGGGCATGAAGTATTCTTCCGTCTCTTTGAGTCTGGTGAAGCTTTCCGCAAGATGTCATGGCGCTTCTCCATGCATCCCGCCAACCACTGGTTTCTCCAGGTGCCCGTCAACCATCCTTCACCCAGTGGTGTGTATTGAATTCTTGTCTTGAGTCTTGAAGTCTTGAGGCCTTGAAGATCTTGAGGCCTTGAAGCTTCCTTGCCATCATGGAGTTATCGTCATTGGCGTAGAATCCTCCATTCTCACACCACTCTCGAGCACTCATACCAAACCCCATCTACTATAGCGTAGCATTAAAATAAATAACGTCCGGGCTTGGTAACAGGGTGATGGGTTCCTACCTCATGCATACTACTCAACTACAAGGATTCAATAACACTCTTGAGGGGTGGTTGCAAAGTGCCACTAAATGCAATAAAACATAGGTATGAAAGCATGGTCAAAGTGAACTTGCCTTGTTGACGATCTTGAAAAACTAGGGATTCGTAGTAGCAAGCTCCGCACTCGGAAAATTCTACGAGACAAACAAATAATTATAATAAGCACATAGCATAGGACCACATAACACAATAGCATAGCAAAAGTAACATAACACATCAAAACAACCAATCCAAATCCAATGGAAAACTCAAAGAAAACCAATACAAAGTTTTTCCTACTTCAAACAACAACTAAAATAGTTTTATATAATAAAATTTTCTCAACATAACCTAATCATGGTTTTAGGTTAACTTAACAGAAAAGATTTCACTAATCAACTAGGAGCAAAAAGAATTAATTTAAAACCTATTATAAAACTCCTATTAGGCCTAATCCAATTTCTATTAAGAAAAATAAATTAAAACTTTTATTAATTATAAATAAAAGTTCATCTATTAGAGTGACAGAAACTATCCTAGAATAATCAATCACAAGAAAAAATAAATTTATTTACTAATTAAAATATTAGGAAAAACAGTAGCTAGTTAATTAATTAGGATTAACAAGATTCTGCTTAAAACTATTTTTTTATTAATCCTAAAATACCCAAATTAATTTTTATGGTTTGGCAATGTCAAAATAAAGTTGGGACAAAAGAATCATCCAAAAGTAATTTTTCTAACTCAAGTTATAGCAGATTTACTATTCTGACTAAAACTAAATTAAAGCAATTTTAATTAATTTTAACATAGCTAAATATATATTCTACAGAAACTACATAAAATTTGCAAACCAACAAAAAAGAATCATCTAAAAATAATAAACAGAATAAAAGATATGAATTTTTCAAAACAGAAACTATTCTGTTAAAACAGAAAAACAAAATAAAAGAAAAAGGCCTAATGGGTCTAAACTACGCCTTTGTCGTCAAATAGCCTAAACGGGCCTAGGTTTAAACTAAAACGGACCGGCTAAAATAAAACCTAACTAATTAATAAACCGGACGAACCGGCGGACAGGTTTCTAATCTATAAAAATACCCCTTGAGGTTCTAATCCTAGCCGTTGGTGGCGCGCCGGACGGGAGGAGTCTCCGCGACTTACCGGAGTTCGGCGGCGGCGGCAGCGGCGGCGAAAGTCTGATGAGGCTCCGGGCATCGGTGAGGTCGGGAAGTGGCGGTCGGTCTGCGGGGAGCTCGGGAGGGTTTGGTGGCGTCGAGGTGGCGGGGTGGTCTAGGGGCGGCGGCGGCGAGAATGGCGGCGGTGAGCTTGAGCTCCAGCGAGCTCGAACGATAGGGAGAGGCGGTCCAGCGAGGCTAGGGGAATGGGGTGCGGGCGGCCCGGCTTTTATAGCCGGGGCCTCGGCTATATGGAGAAGCGATCGGGAGGGATCGGGATCCGGATCCTTGGGATCCGGCGATCCATGGCGGCGGCAATGGCGTGGGCGAGGAAGAAGAAGGGGCGGGGCCCACTGTCGATGAGAGAGGAGGGTGGGGAGGCGGCGGGTGGCGATCTGGGGGGTTGAGGCGGGTGAGGTGAGAGAGGCTGGGCGGCTCGGTCGGCGCTGGCTGGCAGTGGGCGGCTGGCCGGGCAGGCAGGCAGGTGTGGGGGCTTTTGGCTGGCTGGGCAGGGGCCTAGGCTGGCGCTGGGGTGGTTTTTCCTTTTTTGAATTTATTTTTTAAAAAAAACAAAACAGAGTATAACTTTTAAAATATAAATATTTTATATAGGGTATATATATACCAAAATGATCAGGGAATATTCCTTTCATTTGAACATTTTCCAAAGGCAAAATCAAACTTTATAAAAATCCATTTTTTCAAATTCAAATAAAATTCAGATTTGAATCCAAAACTTTTGGCATTGTTTCCTCTAATATTTTTGGAGTGTCATGTTTGCTCCTCTCATACTTTTGATCAAGTATTTATCAGGCATAGTTTTTGAAATGATTCCACTTGCCAAAGTTTGAATTCAAATTCAAAACTCAAAATTTGAAAGAGGGTTTCAAAGCACTTTCAAATGACTTTCAACTTGATACTTTTTAACTTCCAACTCATATTTCATATAATTGAAGAAGTCATTTTATCTTCCCTCATGAAAATCATTGAGTTGCATAAAGCTTTGAATTTGAAATATTCTCAAATGAAATTCAAATCTTTTCAAAACCCTTTTCATTTCAAATGGAAGAAGTCATGTCATCTTCACTCTAGGTTTTGGTGTGGGAATGAATTTGAATTCATTGAGATCCAAAAGGCAAAGGAGAAAGTTTCGGGAAAGTCATTTCATTCCCTCTCATTCAACTTTCAAAAGTTTCAAATTTCACTCAGTTTCACTCATTCAATCAAACCAACAATCGGACAACAAGCATAGTTATTTATTTAATATAACATTCCAAAATTTAGAATTTTGGGATGTTACAGCAATCTTCACTTAGCATCTTCCGGGCCACGTTGTTCAATCGCTGCAGCAAGACTATTGGGGTTTGGCGTTGCTAAGGTAAAGGGCTGCAGGTTTTCCTCAACAATCCAACACCAATCTGCCTCCATTCCTCCCACTTGCTGCGGAGCTCTCCCTCCAGATAGGCTTCCTTCTTGCCGATCCTTGAGATCCAAGCGATTCCTCCGGCAAGTGGCTCTCCTCTCTCGACTCGGGGCATGAAGAAGTGGCAGAAGAGGGCTACGTTTGGGTGGACTCCGACAAAGTTTTCGCAAAGATGTGCGAAAACTGCCATGGTCAAGACATCATTGGGGGTGAAGTCAAGGAGGCGGAACCCGTAGGTGTTCATGATATCGCAGAAAAGTTCAGAGAAGGGCGGGCAGAGCCCGCAATAGAAGAAGAGCGCGAAGAAGGGGTACCCATTTGGAGCCAGTTCTGAGGCGGCAGCTGGGAGTACCTTCGTGCGCGGATGCGCTCACGCCTCCGTCGACCGAAAGAGGTAGTAGTTCTCCTCAAATCCCTTGCGGCGAGCTGGGGGAAGATGGCCCGCTCCTTCAGAAGCCCATGAGCCGCTGCGCCTCGGCCGACTTCACGACTTCCCTTGTCGGCTTTGAGCCATGGCGGAGGTGGTGGGGAGATCGACGGCGCAGGTGGTGCTAGTGGCGATGAAGGAGTGCTGCTCTCTTGAGACTTGGGAAGAAGGGGGAGCAGCGGAGGTTTTTCGAGATTGGACAACAAATGGCGAGGTGGGTGAACTGCCCTGCTTCCCCGCTTATAAAGAGGGAGGGGCGGACGCCCGCCTTTCGAATAAAGAAACCCCCACGATCTCTCTCACACGCCGCATTCGACGCGTGCCGTTAAATCGGGGCGTGGTGGTCCGGAGTGAGTTACGGCGTAACCCCAGGCGCACGTGCCCGCGCCTGTTTTGGGCCTGGCCCAACATCGCTCGCACCGTGTGGCCTAGGCCCGGGCTCTGCCGGTGTACTAGAGTAGGGGTACCCTAGTATCCCGAACTTCGTGCAGGTAGTCGCAGCACCCAGCAGCGCAGGCTTGCTGGTGACCGCCAAGGTCCTCCGCGGCTCCATTGGAGCCATTCAAGAACAAAGTATTTAAGTCAAGGAGACAAGGCCCCGGCAAGAGGAGCTTGCCGGGAAGGCCAACCAAGGCACCTAGGAGACAAGGCCCCGGCAAGAGGAGCTTGCCGGGAAGGCCCGGTGAGCGACAAGCTTCCGGACGCGACAAGGCAACAACCGCGGCAAGGCGCCTGCCACGGCAGACTACCACTCCGCTCCTGCGCTCCAACAAGATCCACCAACGTGTCGCCTCGACCTTTCCAGCGCCAAGGTGGCAAGAGGCTATCTTGCCAGCGGAGCCTGGTGGCAAGCGGCGCCGACAAGATTGCCATCGTGGCAAGCGGTGGCGCCCACACGGTCCTCGCTTGCACTGCTTTGGGCGACATAGACGGCATTTAATGCCTTTGTCCCCGCCGTCGGGGTTAGGTATGATACATTGTACATGTAGTTGTACCAACCGCACTTTTTTCCATTTTGCCCTTGTCTACGCTGCCACCTGCCGGAGACCCTTGAGCATATAAAAGGAGGCCCATGCGCAACGAGAAGGGGTTTGAAAGGTTGGCCGAATCGCCCGAGCTAGGTCTCGTTAGCAGCTGGTGTGTCCTGTAGCACTCAGCGCTCCCTAGCAAGAACACAATACAATCATACATGCAGCAGTACGAGTATTATCACTCCGGAGAGCTCCGAAGCTGGGTAATCTGCTCGTGTGCTTCGCCTCGATCTGCTCTTCGTGCGACCTCCGCCCCCTGCCGAACCGAAAGGGGCTCGGTCCGCAGGTCCCATAGGTGTTCGTGGGTCAGATCAGCTTCCCCGACAGCGACTCCCAAGGGAAAAAGGTAATAGGTGAGGCAAATGGTAAAACCAATGTTGGGCCTTGCTGGAAGAGTTTTATTCAAAGTGAACTGTCAAGGGGGTCCCATAAATCACCCAACCGCGTTAGGGACGCAAAATCCGGGAACATAATACCGATATGACGGAAACTAGGGCGGCAAGAGTGGAACAAAACACCCGGCATAAGGCCGAGCCTTCCACCCTTTACCAAGTATATAGATGCATTAATTTAATAAGAGATATTGTGATATCCCAACATAAACATGTCCAACATGGAACCAACTTCATCTTCACCTGCAACTAGCAACGCTATAAGAGGGGCTGAGCAAAGCGGCAACATAGCCAAACAACGGTTTGCTAGGAAAGGATGGTTAGAGGCTTGACATGGCAATATGGGAGGCATGATAAGCAAGTGGTAGGCATCATAGCATAGGCATAGCAAAAGAGCGAGCAACTAGCAAGCAAAGATAGAAGTGATTTCGAGGGTATGGTCATCTTGCCTGAGATCCCGCAAGGAAGAAGAACGAGTCCATGAAGAAGACAAACGGACGTAGTCGAACGAATCCTCACAACTCCGGAACGAAACCGAAGCTAACGAGAGAAGCAACCCGGAAAGAAACAAACAACATAGTAAACAACCACCACATACACATGGCATGATGCACAAACAAGTATGATGCATGTCCAGTTTAAATATGCATGGCATGGCAAAGTGCACAAACAATACCACAAATTAAGTGGAGCTCAATATGCAACGAGTTGCATATTGACGAAACACCACATTCAAGTTATTTAGTTCTCTCTCGTTTAGGTACCCAACAATATTAAATGTTGATTAACATGGCAAGGGGTGAAGCACAACAAAACCACCTATCTAGACAAGTTTAAATGAGGCCGGAAACAACGAACAACAATTCCTGTAAAACCCCATGTGCATATTTTAAGGTTTGGTACTGTTCTGCCCTAAACACAATTTTAGATTTGTTAAACATGCAAAGCAAGTACACCCTGTTAAACTAGGCATTTTTCTACCCCATTTACATATAAAGTTTATTTAAAATGGAGCTACGGTTATTTAGTTATGAAATAAAACATTTTAGCATGGCATAGGAGCAAATTAATGTAAACAACATTTTAAACATGTTAAACTTGGATGAAAGTAGCATATTATGAAACTAGACACAATTTTAAGCATTTTTCATATTTAAATCACTTTAAACCGATGCACCAATTGTGAGTTATTATATGCATGTACATGAGGGGGTTTTCTACAAAACAGGTAAATCTCTGGATAAATAGCAAATTCGCAGGCGCTGAAAAAACACGGCCTGGGCCGAAACTGCAGGCTGTTGGGGCGCTCACCATGGGCTTTGGCCCGGTCGGTGGAGCAGGAGGCGGGGCAGGCCAGCTGGGCCTTGGTGCGACCTGGCGCTGGGCCTCGGATGGAGCAGGCTGGGCCTAGCGCCATCACGCTGGCTCGGAGGGTTAACGAGGCGGGCGAAGGAAGCTGCTGCTGCCTGTTTCAAGAATGTAAACAGCAGCAGGTTTCAAACGCCGGCGGCTGGGCGCGATGGACTTCAGCGGTGGGTGGCTGACGGTGACGCGAGTGCCGGGAACGGGTAGGTCCAGGCGAGGGGTTTCGGATCCGGCGGTGCAAGGGAGCTCCAAGGCGGGGAGGAACTGCAGGGCCATGGCGTGGAGCTCCTGTCCAAGGCAGAGAGAGAGACTTGAGAGAGAGTTGAATACAGAGGGAGGAGGAAGAACGAGGGAAGGAGACGGACGGACAGGAGGAGGCGGACCCGGCGAAGGGGCGCGGTTCCCGGTAGCGTTGATGGATCTCCAAAACGGTGGAGTTGAGCGGGACGGCGACGGCTCGGCTCCTGTCCATCAACACAACGGCGAGGCGGGGAAGAAGCTCCTGATGCCGGACTGCGAGGACGGACGCGCTCGGGAGAAGAGGAGGGCGACGACGCTGCCGGAGTTGGGGTCCTCGGCCGCGGGATGTGGAAGGAGGAGCTCGTGCTCCTGGTTTCGCTTTCGGGCGCGAGGTCGCAGGAGCTCCGGCTCTTGCTGGAAGCAACGGGTTGGCGAGGAGGCTTCGGAGATGGCCAGATCAGGCCAGTTCGTGTCGGGGAGGCGACCTGTGGGGTCCGGCGGCGCGGGAATTTGGAGGAGAAGGTGCTCAGGCATGAGGAGATCGACGAGCTCGGGGCCTTGGGCGGCTTCACGATCCATTCGGGATCTAGGGGAGAAGAGGTAGGCTTGGCGCCGGGCAAGAAGCGTAAGAGGAGCTCGGGATCGAGGCTGCTGTGATTTGGGCGGCGCGTGAGAACACGGGAGGTGGTCGGAGATCTGGTTGGTGGAATGGATCAGAAGGGGGCTGCAGCTCTGGTTGGTCGGGGTTGACTGGATCGGGAGGATCCCGAGGACGATGCGGGAGAGTGGCGGCGGCGGGAGACGGGATGGATAGATTGGAATAGGGTTTGGAAAAAATATATACATTAAGTGGATTAGGTTAGGGGCTACCTCATCCCTACGATCGTAATCGGACGGTCGCGAATAAAATAGTTAGGGAGCCCAATTAACAAAATTGAGATGTTTTGTAGACGTTAGGGCATGATCCGGACAGAACGGTAGCGACAGTCCGGTTTGGGTCAAGGGGAGTTTTTGGACGCGCGAGAGGGGTCTATGCACTGTGCAAAGAGGGGTTAGGCGGTCACGGTCAAGAGGGGAGCGAACACCCGATTGGCCTGGAACGGTCAACGAAAGCAAAGCGGTCAAGAGGGAAGGTGATGAAGGCAAAGGGAGAAACGTCAACGACTAACGAATGCAAGTTTTAAAACATGACGGCAACGGAGTGCCAATGCAATGCAGATAATGACATGATGAAATGCAACAAACAAATAAATAACACACAGCAACAACGAAATAACTGGAAGGCTTCTGAAGCGTCGGTCTCGGGGCATTACAACACTCCACCACTACGAGAGGATCTCGTCCCGAGATCTAGGATGGCACCGAAGAGAAATGAAAGAGGAAGAGGAGAGGTAAAACTAAGTTGCTTCTTCGACAAACGAGTGAAACCATGAACCTTGAGATGTTGAGCAAAATGAAAGAAAGAATACAATGGAGGTGAACGAGATTGCAAACACTGCGTTAGCAGAGAAGAACAAAGAACATGATGAGAACCAAGAGTTTAGGGGACAATAAAATTTTTGAAGCTACTCCGGTTAAAACAAGATGAGAGAGGAAGAATGATATAATTTGGGCAGCACTCCGACATTAAATGGAAGGAATTGAACATGAACTTGACAAGATGAGAGGATACTTGATGAGATCAACAACACACTGCCTCCAGAATTGAAAGAATGGCACAAGGGGTAAGAAACATTTGAGACCGCACTCCGGTTGAGAAGGGAGGCAAAACTAGATAAGATGAGAGAACTCGAATGAAAACACGACACTCCGGCTAAACGGATAAGCAAGGAAAATTACATGATCTTGACAAAACAAGATAATTGGTAGAAGAGAGCAACATCACAATGCCTCCGAAAACAAAGCATGATAGTTAGATAGTTGGAATGAATAGAACGAAGGATGAAACCAACATCTCCTACCATAAATGAATTTGAAAGAGCATCCTTACGAAGTAGGATTGAACGGAGTTGTTTGAAAAACAACAATGGTAAGGATAAGCTTGTTGTGGGCTTATGGAAACAACTCAAAACTTAGAGGTGAATACATGCCACTACGGAAAACAATTGATTGCTTGAGAGCAACACGGAGGTGAAAACTTGATTCGCCGAGAGAATAGGAGAAAACTTGGATCATTGATAAGCACCACGAATAGCAACATTCCCAATGGAAGGCTTTAGGTGAAATATAACCCAAGATAACTCCAATGAAGAAGCGATGGGTTTAATTATCTCATTCTTGACAACATGTGAATCATGAACCACGAAGAGAAGTTGTCAAGAGTGATATAACACCACCTCAAAATAAGGTAGAAAGAATTGCACTTGAATGCAAGATGAATAATGCTTGAACTCCTCCAAACAAAACATGTGTTGAACACCATGTTTATTTTAGAGTATAGCTTGGCGGACCTTGACTCCGAGAGAAATCTTGAAGAACAATTAAAGAATGAAAGGAATCCTTGACGAAGCACCATGTAGAGCCTCCATGAAGAACTCCGGTAATAAAAGGATGATAGAAAGAAAGAGAGGTTGAAAACACAAGCTGAAACCTTGCAATGATTTAGATGGAGCTTCGCGACGAGATAAAGCGGAAAAACTTGAAACTCCGGAGAAGAAAAGATGAAGCATCTCAAACGGAGAAGTGTGACATGATGAATAACTCTGGAAAGAAGAAACTAGATCACTTGGATGAAACAAAAATAAGAATTACGTTATGCGTATCCTTCACCAATTTACATTGATGACAAGCAATGGATTTGGCATACTACTTATTCTTCTTGAGGGATTGAAAAGAGATATAGTGCAAACTTGAGAAGGTATTGATGGAACCACTGGTGGAATTTGGAAAGAACAATGAATTAATATGATAACGAAGGAAGTGAAATCTTGAACGAACCACCATAAGAATTGAAAATGAACATAGCAAAGGCACAATTCACCGGGAAGAATTGGAAAACGAATGAAGATGCTTGAGAGAATTTAGATACAAGAGAATGAAGAGATCATGAACTGATTAGAGGATATTTGAACAATTCACCGGTAAGATTTGGAGAATGATAGCTACACGCTGAGAATGAAGAATTATGACATGATGGCCTTCGGAGGAAAGAAATGGAAACAACTCATGAAATGCTCCGGATGGGTGAAAAGAATTCCCACAATCGAAAACAATTATGAGAGAATGGCATCAAGCTAGAACCATGAATCTTGAAGAGAATGGAGCAAGATTTAAGAGAAACTCTTCTTCGGTCTTCAAAATCCGAGAATGACGACGAGAAACACCACCATGAATTGTTGAGATACTACGGGATGAAAATTAGAAAGGTTGAACCAACGATGAAAAGAATTTGGAAGGTCTTGGAGAAAGACATTTGACTGATGATAACTCATTCTTACGTCAAACTCTGAAAAGAATTTTAGAAGCTCCGGGAAAATTAGAAGAGTCAGGTAAGATCCTAGGAAAAGACCTGTGGGTTAGGGCCCACTCAAAAGAAACACCGTTGAACGATTGCTTGAAATAAAGATTGCACCGGTAGAATTAAATGGCTTGAATGAGATAACAACCTCAAAATAACTTGAACGGATCTGGAATGAAAAGACGAGCCTTCCGAGATATCTTCAACACTCCAGAACAAATGAATAGCGAGAAGTGAATGATTAAGAGGTGCATCGGCAAGAGAAAGCATTTGCAACAAGGAAAGGAATATGATCAACACCGAAAGCTTGAGTTAAATCCATCGAAAAGAATACGAGAATGAAGAATGATGAACTTGGAGCTGTTGAGCATCTTCATGAGGGATCACTGGATCAGAACATTGATTGAAAAGAGTGAAGAGACTTCACATCAATAACATGATAGTTGAATAAGAATTCTGAGTCCTTGAAGAAAACCAGGGTGGGTGGGCGGGAAAAAAACAAAGGCAACTTGGAGACGGATGAATCAAACACCGTTCAGAAGAAACTGATACTTGATCTTGCGGACGTTGAAATGATCGGATCCACTCGAAGAGAGACACACCGATTGGAAAGAATTAACATGACGACCTCGATGATCAAGAAGGATTAGTATTCACATAGCAATATGAGAACACCGTTTAGGGAAGGTATGGATTCAACATTTGACTTCGAAGCAACTCAATACCACAAATAAAATAAAACAAAGGATTTGGCTTGCGTAATAAGCGGAACAAATACATATGATAGAGATTTACCCAATCCCATATCATGCATCCGTCGGAAAGATATTCTAGGAGCTACTTAAATTCCCACCTATAAACTCCCGAAACTTTCGGTTATGCAATCTGGTGTTGGGGATACAGGGACACAAAATATATCACCCAACTAACAATACCTAGATCCAAATTGTATCCATCCTTCAACACATAACCAAGAAACCTTCGAAAATCGTGTACCTCAACCTTCGAAAAGCATCCGTTATACGAGTTATGGCAATACTCCTGAACTCCCCAGTACTGGGTGGCGTCGAGGTTATCTCACCAACAACTGCATAAAAGAGATTTTCGATGTCGGCAAAACCTGTATTCGGAACTGCAACGATAAAATTGTGACGACAACACCTCGGAGCTCAACTCCCGAGACACCGCCACAACCCCTAAATGTCGAGGCACCAAGAACAATGTTCTCGCCACAAAGCCATCGGAACGATTCCAAGATACCCGCGTGATCCTAAATTTTTTAGTGAAATTTGAGGAGAGAAGAGTCAAAACTTCTACGTCGGAGACCTCACCAGAGCGAAAGGACCGGGAGTAAAAAGAATCCTACTCTCGATATATATAATCCTAAGACTCAAAACTTTTTTTCTAGACTCAAGAACGCCAAACAAACAATCAAGGGGGGGTCCTAAGTCGGGATGGCTCTGATTACCAACTTGTAACGCCCTCGATGCGGCTATATCTCCCACGTGTTGAAGCACGACTTAGAGGCATAACCGCATTGAATGCAATGTCGCAAGTGAGGTAATCTTCACACAACCCATGTAATATATAAGGGAAAAAGGTACATAGTTGGCTTACAATCGCCACTTCACACAATACATGAGTAAAGCATTACATCATACAGATACAATCAAGATCCGACTACGGAACCAAAATAAAAGAAGACTACCCCAAGTGCTACACAGATCCCCGATCGTCCCAACTGGGCTCCAATACTGATCAACTGAAACGAAACAACACAATGAACAAGATCTTCATCGAGCTACTACTTGAGCTCGGGTGCGTCACCTGCACGGCTTCATCGGCACCTGCAAACTGGTTTTGGAAGTATCTGTGAGTCACGGAGACTCAGCAATCTCACACTCTCGCGATCAAGACTATTTAAGCTTATGGGAAGGGTAAAGGTATGAGGTGGAGCTGCAGCAAGCGACTAGCATATATGGTGGCTACCATACGCCAAAGAGAGCGAGAAGAGGAGGCAAAAGCACGGTCGAACAACTATGATCAAGAAGTGATCCTAGAACAACCCGCGTCGAGCATAACTCCAACATCGTGTTCACTTCCGGACTCCGAGAAGAGACCATCGAGGTTACACACGCGTTGATGTATTTTAATTAAGATCAACTTCGGTTTTCTACAACCGACATTAACAAATTCCCATCTGCCCATAACCGGGGGCACGGCTTTCGAAAGATTATACCCTGCATGGGTGTCCCAACTTAGCCCATTATAAGCTCTCGCGATCAACAAAGGATATTCCTTCTCCCCGGGAAGACCCGATCAGTCTCGGAATCCCGGCTACAAGACATTTCGACAATGGTAAAACAAGACCAGCAAGACCTCCCGGCGTGCCAACATCCTGATAGTAGCCGCGGCGATCTCGCCTCGAGCCACGACCGGATGAGCACTACGTACAACTAGAACCAGCCCTCAAGTTTCCCCGAGGTGGCGCTGCAAGTGGCTCTAGTTTGGACCAACACTTAGACAAGCATTGGCCCGAGGAGGCTAAAATAAAGATGACCCTTGGGATGCGCGACTCCCAAGGGAAAAAGGTAATAGGTGAGGCAAATGGTAAAACCAATGTTGGGCCTTGCTGGAAGAGTTTTATTCAAAGCGAACTGTCAAGGGGGTCCCATAAATCACCCAACCGCGTTAGGGACGCAAAATCCGGGAACATAATACCGATATGACGGAAACTAGGGCGGCAAGAGTGGAACAAAACACCCGGCATAAGGCCGAGCCTTCCACCCTTTACCAAGTATATAGATGCATTAATTTAATAAGAGATATTGTGATATCCCAACATAAACATGTCCAACATGGAACCAACTTCATCTTCACTCGCAACTAGCAACGCTATAAGAGGGCTGAGCAAAGCGGCAACATAGCCAAACAACGGTTTGCTAGGAAAGGATGGTTAGAGGCTTGACATGGCAATATGGGAGGCATGATAAGCAAGTGGTAGGCATCGTAGCATAAGCATAGCAAAAGAGCGAGCAACTAGCAAGCAAAGATAGAAGTGATTTCGAGGGTATGGTCATCTTGCCTGAGATCCCGCAAGGAAGAAGAACGAGTCCATGAAGAAGACAAACGGACGTAGTCGAACGAATCCTCACAACTCCGGAACGAAACCGAAGCTAATGAGAGAAGCAACCCGGAAAGAAACAAATAACATAGTAAACAACCACCACATACACATGGAATGATGCACAAACAAGTATGATGCATGTCCGGTTTAAATATGCATGGCATGGAAAAGTGCACAAACAATACCACAAATTAAGTGGAGCTCAATATGCAACGAGTTGCATATTGACGGAAAACCACATTCAAGTTATTTAGTTCTCTCTCGTTTATGTACCCAACAATATTAAATGTTGATTAACATGGCAAGGGGTGAAGCACAACAAAACCACCTATCTAGACAAGTTTAAATGAGGCCGGAAACAACGAACAACAATTCCGGTAAAACCCCATGTGCATATTTTAAGGTTTGGTATTGTTCTGCCCTAAACACAATTTTAGAGTTGTTAAACATGCAAATCAAGTACACCATGTTAAACTAGGCATTTTTCTACCCCATTTACATATAAAGTTTATTTAAAATGGAGCTACGGTTATTTAGTTATGAAATAAAACATTTTAGCATGGCATAGGAGCAAATTAATGTAAACAACATTTTAAACATGTTAAACTTGGATGAAAGTATCATATTATGAAACTAGACACAATTTTAAGCATTTTTCACATTTAAATCACTTGAAACCGATGCACCAATTGTGAGTTATTATATGCATGTACATGAGGGGGTTTTCTACAAAACAGGTAAATCTCTGGATAAATAGCAAATTCGCAGGCGCTGAAAAACCAGGCTGGGCCGAAATCGCAGCTGCGGGCGCCACCATGGGCTTTGGCCCGGTCGGTGGAGCAGAGGCGGGCAGGCCGGCTGGGCCTTGGTGCGACTGGCCGGGCCTCGGATGGAGCAGGCTGGGCCTAGCGCCGTCCACGCTGCTCGGAGGGTTAACGCAGCGGGCGAAGGAAGCTGCTGCTGCCCGTTTCTGAAGAACAGAAACAGCAGCAGGTTTCAAACACCGGCGGCTGGGCGTGATGGACTTCGGCGACGGGTGGCTGACGGCGACGCAAGTGTCGGGAACGGGCAGGTCCAGGCGAGGGGTTTCGGATCCGGCGGTGCAAGGGAGCTCCAAGGCGGGGAGGAACTGCAGGGCCATGGCGTGGAGCTCCTGTCCAAGGCAGAGAGAGAGACTTGAGAGAGAGTTGAGTACAGAGGGAGGAGGAAGAACGAGGGAAGGAGACGGACGAACAGGGGGAGGCGGACCCGGCGAAGGGGCGCGGTTCCCGGTGGCGTTGATGGATCTCCAAAACGGTGGAGTCGAGCGGGACAGCGACGGCTCGGCTCCTGTCCAGCAACACAACGGCGAGGCGGGGAAGAAGCTCCTGATGCGGGACTGCGAGGACGGACGCGCTCGGGAGAAGAGGAGGGCGACGACGCTGCCGGAGTTTGGGTCCTCGGCCGCAGGATGTGGAAGGAGGAGCTCGTGCTCCTGGTTT
Source organism: Aegilops longissima (assembly GCA_021605205.1). Taxonomy (NCBI): domain Eukaryota; kingdom Viridiplantae; phylum Streptophyta; class Magnoliopsida; order Poales; family Poaceae; genus Aegilops; species Aegilops longissima. Next base: position 131,066,317 of record CM038676.1, read on the forward strand.
CTGCTCGGGAGGCGCGAGGCTGCAGGAGCTCCGGCTCTTGCGGGAAGCAACGGGTTGGCGAGGAGGCTTGAGATGGCCAGATCAGGCCAGTTCGTGTCGGGAGGCGACTGCGGGGTCCGTGGCGCTGAATTTGGAGGAGAAGGTGCTCGGGCATGAGGAGATCGACGAGCTCGGGGCCTTGGCGGCTTCACGATCCATTCGGGATCGAGGGAGAAGAGGTAGGCTTCGGCGCCGGGCAAGAAGCGGAGGAGGAGCTCGGGATCGAGGCTGCTGTGATTTAGGCGGTCTGCAGAACACGGAGGTGGTCGAGATCTGGTTGGTGGAATGGATCGGGGGGCTGCAGCTCGGTTGGTCGGGTGGACTGGATCGGGAGGATCCCGAGGACGATCTTGGAAAGTGGCGGCAGCGGAGACGGATGGATGGATTGGACTAGGGTTTGGACAAAATATATACATTAAGTGGATTAGGTTAGGGCTACCTCATCCCTCGATCGTGTCGGACGGTCGCGAATAAAATAGTTAGGGAGCCCAATTAACAAAACGGAGATGTTTTGTAGATATTAGGGCATGATCCGGACACAACGGTAGCGACAATCCGGTTTGGGTCAAGGGGAGTTTTTGGACGCGCGAGAGGGGTCTATGCACTGTGCAAAGAGGGGTTAGGCGGTCACGGTCAAGAGGGGAGCGAACACCCGATTGGCCTGGAACGGTCAACGAAGGCAAAGCGGTCAAGAGGGAAGGTGATGAAGGCAAAGGGAGAAACATCAACGACTAACGAATGCAAGTTTTAAAACATGACGGCAACGGAGTGCCAATGCAATGCAGATAATGACATGATGAAATGCAACAAACAAATAAATAACACACAACAACAATGAAATAACTGGAAGGCTTCTGAAGCGTCGGTCTCGGGGCGTTACATGCAAGCATCTCGGAGTTGGAATATACGCTTTGATGAGTTGATCAAAGCATATAGTTTTATACAGACTTGCGGTGAAGTCTATATTTACCAGAAAGTGAGCGGGAGCACTAAAACCTTTCTGATAAGTATATGTGAATGACATATTGTAGAATTTTTCTGGAAAGCATAAAGGAGTGTTTGAAAGGAGTTTTTCAAAGAAAGACCTCGGTGAAGCTGCTTACCTATTGAGCATCAAGATCAATAGAGATAGATCAAGACGCTTGATAATTTTTTTCAATGAGTACATACCTTGAAAAGATTTTGAAGTAGTTAAAAATGGAACAGTCAAAGAAGGAGTTCTTGCCTGTGTTGCAAGGTGTGAAGTTGAGTAAGACTCAAAACCCGACCACGGCAGAAAATAAAAAGAGAATTAAAGTCATTCCCTATGCCTTTGTCATAGGTTCTACAAAGTATGATATGTTGTGTACCAGACCTATTGTGTACCTCACCATGAGTTTGGCAAGAGGGTACAATAGTGATCCAGGAGTGGATAACTGGACAACGGCTAAAATTATCCTTAGTGCTATAAGGATATGTTTCTCGATTATGGAGGTGACAAAGAGTTCATCGTAAAGGTTTATGTCAATGCAATCTTTGACACTGATCCAGATGACTCTGAGTCTCAGTCTGGATACATATTGAAAGAAGGAGCAATTAGCTAGAGTAATTCCGTCAGAGCATTGTAGACATAGAAATTCGCAAAATACATACGGATCTAAATGTGGCAGACCATTGAAACTTCTCTCACATGCAAAACATAATCACACCTTAGTACTCTTTGAGTGTTAATCACATGGCGATGTGAACTAGATTATTGACTCTAGTAAACCCTTTGGGTATTGGTCACTTGGCGATGTGAACTATAGGGTGTTAATCACATGACGATGTGAAATATTGGTGTTAAATCACATGGTGATGTGGACTAAATTATTGACTCTAGTGCAAGTGGGAGACTGAAGGAAATATGCCCTAGAGGCAATAATAAAGTTGTTATTTTATATTTCCTTATATCATGATAAATGTTTATTATCCATGCAAGAATTAAATTAACCGGAAACTTGATACATGTGTGGATACATAGACAAAACACCGTGTCCCTAGTAAGCCTCTACTAGATTAGCTTATTGATCAAAGATACTTAAGTTTCCTAACCATAGACATGTGTTGTCATTTGATTAACATGATCACATCATTAGGAGAATGATGTGATGGACAAGACCCATCCGTTAGCTTAGCATAATGATCGTTCAGTTTTATTGCTATTGCTTTCTTCATGACTTATACATATTCCTTTGACTATGAGATTATGCAACTCCTGGATACCGGAGGAATACCTTGTGTGCTATCAAACGTCACGATGTAACTGGGTGATTATAAAGATGCTCTACAGGTATCTCCGAAGGTGTTTGTTGGGTTGGCATAGATCGAGATTAGGATTTGTCACTTCGAGTATCGGAGAGGTATCTCTGGGCCCTCTCGGTAATGCACATCACTATAAGCCTTGCAAGCAATGTGACTAATGGGTTAGTTGCGGGACGATGCATTATAGAACAAGTAAAGAGACTTGCCGGTAACAAGATTGAACTAGGTATGATGATACCGACAATTAAATCTCGGGCAAGTAACATACCGATGACAAAGGGAATGATGTATGTTGTTATGCGGTTTGACCGATAAAGATCTTTGTAAAATATGTAAGAACCAATATGAGCATCCAGGTTCCATTATTGGTTATTGACCGAAGATGTGTCTTGGTCATGTCTACATAGTTCTCGAACCCGTAGTGTCCGAACAATTAACGTTCGATGGCGATTTGTATTATGAGTTATGTGATTTGATGACCGAAGTTTGTTTGGAGTCCCGAATGAGATCATGGACATGACGAGGAGTCTCGAAATGGTCGAGTGTAGCGACCATAGCTCAAACAGTCTGATCTCTATGCATCAGTGTCATCCCTGGATTGGTAATGCTGACACACACAGTACTTGAAGGATTTATAATAGAGTAGCAATCACACACTTATTACATCGAATGTCTCAAAAGAGAACTTATTACAATAAATATGGCTTAAGGCCATCTAATACGATAACATCGGAAGGCTTGGAAGATAATGCGAGTCCATCAACTCCAACGGCATCACTGAGTGAAAGACCACGACCTAAGGCTCGTTACTCGTCGTCTTAAAAGTCTGCAACATGATACGTTGCAGCCCAAAAACGGGTTAGCACATGGAATATGCTGGCAATGTAACACAAGAGAGTAATGAACAGAATAAAGCTATCACTATATGCATATATGGCTGGTGGAGGCTGTATGGTTAATATGTTTTGCGAAAAGCCAATTTTTTTCCTACAACAAAGGAATAAACTTTTATTTAACTATCATGGTGGTTGTTAAAATTTGAGAAGGTTCACCCAATCTCAATCCCAATTAAGCATCATCACTAAACCCAATCAAATTATATTAAGAGTGATGAGATCCACATGATAATCCAAGAAACTAGATACTCAAGATGTCCATAACCGGGGACACGGCTAACCATGATTAGTTTGTACACTCTGCAGAGGTTTGTGCACTTTTCCCCACAAGACTCGATCTCATCCGTTTGATTTCTCGCACTACATGATGTTTGAGAAACGGATGACTGAGACACAGTCTTTCCAAAGAGGTCCCTTTAACCGATAGATAGGACTGTACACTTACAATCCCCTACATCTGCTAGCCCATCATGGAAAAGTTTCCCACAACTTACTCAACTATGCAAGAGCCCATATTCGCATGTGGCTGCACACGGAAGTTTCTAGCATGAATAATCTTATGATCCCTTTGAGCTTGGGTGGTAGTCCATAGGAGAATCACACGGTACCCCGGGATTTCAAAAAATACAGGTAATCACTGGAATTCCCCAGGTGCCTCAGTCCACCCAGATGTGTATTAAAGTTGCCACCTTAAGTTAACTGAGGGAGTCCTGGATTAGGGGGTGTCCGGATAGCCGGACTATGACCTTTGGTCGGACTCCTGGACTATGAAGATACAAGATTGAAGACTTCGTCCCGTGTCCGGATGGGACTTTCCTTGGCATGGAAGGCAAGCTTGGCGATACGGATATGTAGATCTCCTACCATTGTAACCGACTCTATGTAACCCTAACCCTATCCGGTGTCTATATAAACCGGAGGGTTTTAGTCCGTAGGACGAACAACAATCATACCATAGGCTAGCTTCTAGGGTTTAGCCTCTCTGATCTCGTGGTAGATCTAGTCTTGTACTACCCATATCATCAATATTAATCAAGCAGGAGTAGGGTTTTACCTCCATCGAGAGGGCCCGAACCTGGGTAAAAACATCGTGTCCCTTGTCTCTTGTTACCATCCGCCTAGACGCACAGTTCCGGACCCCCTACCCGAGATCCGCCGGTTTTGACACCGACATTAGTGCTTTCATTGAGAGTTCCTCGGTGGCGTCGCCGTCAGGAAGGATGCCACTTCTCGTCTTTAAAGACGGCACTGTTGCTAAAGAAGCTTTGGCTGTCGGCCAAACTCTCCGGCTAGGAGGTTTTCTTATGACCGCCTGTTCGCCGCCGCTACCGATGATGACTTCTCGGTCATCGAAAGCAATCTTCACGTTAACTCGAGCTCGCCGAGCGCTTAGATCTGATGGAGCTTTCTTCCTTAAACGAGCTCTTGGATCGTGATCGCCATCGGGAGTCGCTATGGACTATGATCGATTGGGCCTAAACCCGATCTCGAGAGAGATTAACTCTCCCTGTGTTACCCACCATGTTGCTATGGTGGAGGAACAATACGGCGACCCTTCTTCTATCTTAAGGACTAGCTACGCCCAGATTCCCAATCCTCCATGCCGGATTCCCATGAGGAGAGGACGCCACTCAAGCCCCGAACCTAAAGTCAGCAGCGGGCTAGATTCATTGGACAACATCCAAGAATCCAAGCTTCCAAGTTCGGAAGCTCCTTGGCCCTTAAGTCTCAGATTGGGCGCGGTTTCGGATTTAATTCCACCCTCCCACACAAACATAAGCGACCTATCTCAAATTCGGCAAGAGCCCGGAGAAACAGTACACCATTACTGGGCTAGATTCCTCCTGGTTATGGACAGGATAAAGGACTGCCGCGAGGAGGACGCAATCTCATTATTCTGCAACAATTGCACGGACAACGGGATCATAAACGCTATAAGTCGCCGTGACATCACACGCTTTACCGACTTGGCGTCCATAGTACAAAAGTACTGTGCGATGGAAAGCGCCTGGAAAACCGAAGCAAGATTCTGGGACAATCCGGCCTTGGATACAACCCTAGTCCGAAATAAAAGGGTGCATCATCGCCTTTCACCTGGGTTAAATACCAAAAAGCAAAAACCCTCTATAGGGCATGGAACCGTACTGGAGGGATGGCTCAATGGACCCTGTAAAATTCATAGTACAGAGGGCGCCACTCCAACTCATAGCCTTAGAGCATGTTGGATACTACGGCAGGTGGCCAAAAGTGGCGAGGAGCTTCTAGCTCTAGAGCACCAACCCAGGGATACCAGTACGGTATTAACAGTCGTCGAGACTTTCACATCAAATAATATGCGGAAACAAACACTCCGTAGCCTCGCCGAAGTCTACCAAGTAGCAACAATAAACCCATGGAGTGACACGGCTATTACCTTTAATGCGATTGACGAACCTAAATTCTGAACAGCCCGAGCACCAACCGCATTGGTCCTCAGTCCGATAGTGGACGACTTTCGCCTTACCAAGGTACTCATGGACGGTGGCAGCGGATTGAACTTCATTTATGAGGAAACCCTCCGAAAAATGGAGATAGACTGGAGCCGCATTGAGCGAAGCAGCACAACCTTTAGAAGAATAATCCCCAGTCGGGAAGCACGCTGTACAAGAAAAATCACACTCGATGTGGTGTTCGGCACGCCGGATAATTACAGGTCTGAGGAGGTCACGTTCCAAGTGGCCCCGTTCAGCAGCGGATACCATTCTCTATTAGGGCGAGAGGCATTCACAATTTTCCAAGCAATACCCCATTATGTGTACATCAAGCTCAAAACGCACGGGCCCAACGGAATCATCACCCTTGCTAGTGACCCGGACATAGCACTCCACGCCGAAAATAAGACAGCCGCACTGGCCCTTGAGGCACTATCCGAAGCCCTAGCGGCCGAGGAACTCACTGCGCTACGCTCCACGGTGAATAGGGACGATGTGATACTCGATAAGAGATCCAAGTCCACTTCCTTCAAACCAGCGCATGAAATAGTCAAATTCCAACTCCATCCAACGGACCCTACAAAAACGGCCTCCATCGGGGCACAATTAAATCCTAATGCAGACGCTGCACTAAGAGAATTCCTACGCGAAAATTGGGACATTTTTGCCTGGCACCCTTCAGACATGCCAGGAATCCCACGCCGACTGGCCGAGCACAGCCTAAACATCCTAAAAGGATTCAAGCCAGACAAACAGGCTCTTCGGTGTTTCTCCGAACCCAAGAGACAGGCCATGGGAGAGGAGCTAGCCAAACTATTGGAGGCCGGATTTATCAGAGATATAAAACATCCGGGCTGGCTAGCAAACCTGGTGATGGTACCAAAGAAGGACAAATCCTGGCGCCTATGCATCGATTTCAAGGACCTCAACAAGGCTTGCCCAAAGGATCCCTTCCCCCTCCCCCACATCGATCAAATCATCGAAGCTACCGCAGGACACGATTCATTGTGTTTCCTCGACGCATACTCCGGCTACCACCAAATTAAGATGGCAGAGCTCGACCAAGCCGCAACGGCATTCATCACTCCATACGGCCCATTCTGCTTCAACACAATGCCCTTCGGGCTCAAAAACGTCGGCGCAACATATCAGCGCATGATTCAGACATGTCTGGCAAACCAGATTGGCAAAACAGTGGAGGGATACATAGACGATGTGGTCGTCAAAAGCAAGCACGTCGAAACTTTAGTAGACGACTTGAGGCTCACATTCGATAATCTCTGATAATATGACATTAAGCTCAACCCGGAAAAATGCGTTTTCGGCGTACCAGCCGGAAAGCACTTGGGCTTCATTGTATCCGGTAGAGGAATTGAAGCAAACCCAGCCAAGATCCAACCTCTGTCACAATTGGATATCCCAAAAGATCTCAAACAAATACAAAAATTGACTGGATGCGTGGCGGCTCTAAGCCGCTTTATCTCCCGTTTGGGAGAAAAGGCATAACTCCTTTATCGCCTCCTCCGACGCACCGAACACTTCGAGTGGACGAATGCTGCCACGGCCGGATTCGAAAAAATAAAAGCCATATTGGCAACAAACCCGGTCCTGGCCGCGCCCAACATGGGCGAACCAATGCTATTATACATCGCAGCAACTCATCAAGTTGTAAGCGCGGTGCTCGTTGTCGAACGAGAAACGGACGGACACAAGTACCCTCTTCAAAAACCAGTTTACTACGTGTCCACTGTCCTAACTCCATGCAAGTCAGGTAACCGCATTATCAAAAGATAGCGTACGCGGTGTTTATGGCATCCTTGAAGCTGCGACACTACTTTCAAGAGTGTTCAATAACAGTAGCCTTCGAAGTACCCCTTAACGACATTATAAACAACCGTCACGCGACGGGCCGGATTGCCAAATGGGCCATTGAGCTCCTCCCGCTCGACATAACCTATAAGCCACGCAGAGCCATTAAGTCGCAGGTTTTGCCGACTTCGTCCGAATGGACCGCGAACTCCCTAAAGAGTACGGCGATATTCCAACCGGATAATGCACTTCGACGGCTCCAAAATGTTGGCTGGCTCGAGTCAAGGCGCGCTCGACGTCCCCAACCGGAGATACAGTTCAATACGTACTCCAGATAATGTATACGGACTCCAACAACGCAGCCGAATACAAGGCCCTTCTACATGGCTCCGGATGGCAGTCTCCATGGGCATTCAATGCCTAGAGGTGCGCGGGGATTCGAACCTCGTGATATCCCAAATAAATGGAGACTTTGATGCCAAGGATCCGAAAATGGCAGCCTATCGACCTGCCGTCCTAAAAATGCCAGCTCGGTTTGAGGGGCTCGAATTTCACCATATAGCCCGGGATAACAACCAGCAGCAGACGTGTTGGCACGCGATCGGCGCAAAGCGATGCTGTCCCCCCAACATCTTCCTAGAGAGGCTATTCAAGTCATCCAGATATGGGAGGAGAGTCCGGAAATAACAACCCGACCCAACCGCACCGCCTCCACAATCAACATTCGACACGCTTGGTGGTTCTACCAATGAAATGACACCTCAGCCCATGTAATAATGGCAGTCATTGCCCGTGGGATGTAACCATTCCTAGCCTACCTAACCAGCAGAACTCCCGAGGACCAAAACGAGGCCCGCTGATAGTGCGACGATCTAAAGCCTACAAAGTCCATGAGGGAGAGCTTTATAAGAAAAGCACAACCGCAGTCCTTCAAAGGTGTATCTTCGTAGAGGAAGGGTGGAATCTTCTGGCTGAAATACATGCCGGACTCGGCGGGCACCACGCCGCAGCCTGGGCCCTTGTAGGCAAGGCCTTCTGTACAGGATTTTATTGGTCGACGGCCCAGGCAGATGCTCAGGACTTAGTCCAATGATGCGTCGGATGCCAGCTCTTTGCTAATCAAAGCCACATGCCACCCACCGCCCTCAAAACTATACCCATCACCTGGCCCTTCGCGGTCTATGGGTTTGACATGGTCGGACCCTTAAAGGGGGAACCCACAAGCAAAAATACCTACTCGTCATGGTGGATAAATTCACCAAATGGATAGAGGCCAAGCTCACAAGACGGCCAATCTGGGCCGGTGATAGACTTCATATCATGGGTCGATAATCGCTACGGTGTCCCCACAAAGATCATCACCGATAACGGCACTAACTTTACGGCCGACGAGGTCAAACGCTGGTGCAAAAACATGGGCAATAAGCTCGACCACGCTCAGCCTATCACCCTCAAACTAACGGTCAAGTTGAGCGAGCAAATGGTCTAATTATGAGCGCATCAAACCCAGATTAGTGCGGTCCTCAAGGAATCTAACACGACCGGGTAGAGGAGCTCGACTCCGACTGGGGCTGCGGACCACTCAATCGCACGACCGGATTCACACCATTCTTTATGGTATACGACGCAGAGGCAGTTCTGCCTCATGACATAATTCATGACTCACCTCACGTGCGCATGTACGAAGAAAGAGAAGCCGAGCTCGATCGGCAGGACAGTCTGGACGCCTTGGATGAGGAGCGTGACGTAGCAAAAGCCCGCTCGCATTCTATCAACAGCAGGCTCAAGATATCAAAGCAGAGAAGTACGGGCCAAAACTTACAATGTTGGCGAAGCTAGTTCTACGCTCGCGGACAAGAAAAAGGACAAACTAAAGCCCAAATGGGAAGGTCCTTTATCATCGACCAAGTCCCGACCGGTGGAGCATACCGTCTGCGAGATGCATCGGATAACCGACTCGAGCCGAACCCATGGAACGCAGCACGTCTCCGAAGATTCTACGCCTAGCGCCGGATTCTGAGTTCGCCTCCTTCCTCTGTCCATATTTTACATTTTAGCTATCTTCCATTTTTCTCCTTCTCCCTCTTTTTTCTTTCAAGCCTTGAAAGGCTCGTTAGCGCATTGTGCGCACAAACTTGACGCGCTATCAACGCTCATTGAACCTGGGGGCTTCTTTCACAGAAGCTTAATTGTAAGGGCTTCATGCCCAATACATGTGTCACACTTCCGCATGTACCTTTTATTCACCATAATATGCATCGATATGACTTAAGTTTTGGCCAAGCTGGGTTGCCTGGCTCCTGTGCTTACCCCTATGTTCCTGATTGTTCGGCTAGGTGGTAAAGGGAGCACCTCTGTGATTGTTACTGCCGGGTCAGCCGGATGTGTACCTCAGACTGGGTGAAGCCGAAAGCTAGCGTTCTTAAGAGAATATTCGGTCGGTGAACTAAAAGAAGATTTCTTACCTATTTATTTATCTGCCCCGATGTTTTTTCTGCTTTTTCAGTCCGACATGCACTTTAGGGCATGCCTCCTGTGGAAAGGAACCCCTAACGGAACTATTCTCCCCGGAAGATGTTTCTTACTAACCATGTAATATAACATAACTAGTTGGGCACTTGTCCGATAAAGCACTAATGACCCCTACGCCGGGTCTCCACGCATGCCCCGGTTTTTATATAACCGCGAGGGTATTCGGACACACCTGCACTATCGGGTCCCGAGGTTGAAGCGAAAAAGGTCCGCTAAGACAAACGATCTACAATCCGCTAGAAGGCATTTTACATGTCACCTTAAATTACATAGTCAATTTGACTGATTGTATTCTCTTCAATGCCATCTAACAGTGCTGTCTAGTTTACAATTCCTGCTGAATACTTTATGCCAATTCTACCGGCCGCACACTAAGTTCACAGGATCTCCTTCCCATCTGGCCCCACAGTCCGACTCGCCATGTGGTTTGGGTCACTGTCCGTGTACCGCTGCCTTCACCATGGCCCAGCTTCCTGGCGACTTGACGTCAGCCGATATCTTCCATAATCGGAAGCGCCTCCGGGCCCTCGAGCCTCTCTCGCAAGCTCCCCAAGGCCTTCGGGCAGGGAGATAGATGGCCACAAGTCTTGGGCGACGCTTTTCATCACCGCCAACTCGCTTGTGCAGTTGTAAGAGCTCGAAGAAGGTCACCCGTAGAACCGGCATTTCTTCCGCAGGACGGCTCGTGAGCATACCTACATGCATATAACTCGTTAGGCGATTTCCTCGCCGAACTTTTTTTCAAAAGTTCGCTTAAGCACTTACTAAAATGCCGCGTCGAAGCCGCCGGTTCTCCTTAACGGAGTCGCATAGCCGGGCACGAACATCTTTTAGTTCTTCACTCAGCTGGGTGTTGGCATCTTGAGATTATTTTTCCCGCCTCACCCTCGTAAGCATCGCTCGCCGCCTTTAACCGGCGCAAGAGCTGTTGCTTGTCCGGATCTACCCCGGCGCCATTTGCGATGTTATTATCAGATCTATATGCACGCTGCACTTCATAACATACTTATCTTTTAAAAGCATATGTTACCAGAGGGGGTCTCTTTGACTTCCCCTGTCGCGGCTTGTGCGGCCTCAAGTTGGGCTTTGCACTCTTCAAGCTCCCGGGGCAGTTGGGTATTCTTTTCAGAAGATCCTGCACAATAAATGATCCTGTTATTCTAACTATTTCAAGTCTCGGGCTACCGACATATATAACCATCAAATTTTCTCACCGTATGTCTTTCACATACCGCCTCCGTGGCTCGATAGACCATTTTGAGCGGCACGAGGTGCGATCTCCTGAATTGAAGGCATCCAATGCCTCTGGGAGAAACATGCGTCACGAAGAACAGTCCGGCGACGCCTGTGATTCATGGCACTCTCCACCTCGGAGTTGGTGGCGGAAAATCTGTCGGCACCTCTGTCGGAGGAGCATCCGATGCACGCTTAGTGTTTGCCTCCGCTTCTGGGCCTGGCTTTGAAGCCTGGCTGGCGGAGGCTCGATTGGCAGCCTCTCTGGATATAGTCTGGCGAGCGCTCTTTTTCCTGAAGAGAGGACGAGCGTTAGTATACCTTCTGGGAATAAAACCTGGGAATAAGGCGGCATGCCATACCGTGCCGTCGGCGTCTCAATCCGGACCGCACTTCTTTTCAGCCTGCTGGGCCTTGCTGCCCCTTGTTGGCTAGCCATCGCAGGTTCGGCCTTCTGCCTCAAGGGCCCCCCCTGCAAAACACCATTGATATACGGTGGTCAAAGATAAGCATGGAGGGATCATTTCTAAAGTATTGGGACTTCAGTCTCAATTACCTGTGAGGCTGGAAATATTCCGGGGTAATCGGTCGTAATGGCGACCAAGGCATTGTCGATGCTCAGTTGGTAAAATACCCCAACGATCAGCTCCACAGATATGTCCGGATCCTATTGGGAGGCCGGATCAAGGGACCGTTCCAGATCCTCAGGTTGTGGAGGTGGGCTGTTTATATCCTTTACGGCCCGGCGCAATTCCTGCGTCAAAATCACAAGATAAGGTACTTAACTATGGGAATATGGAACGGATGGGCATAAAGAAATGTCCGCTTACCCAGCTTGGAGGGTTGGTCATAGAAAACCCGTCCCGAGGATTGACGCGAAGAAATTCTTCCTCTTCTCCCTTGTACAATGCAGACAAGATCTTCATCAGATAGGCGACCGATCCCGGCCCCTTACGGCCATGGCGGGTGGCATCATCCTCCCCGTTGAAATCCAACATGGGGTGGCCCCTATACTGGAGCGGCTGCACTCCCCGCATAACGCATGTGGCCATGACCCCGATCATGGTCGATCCGAATGAGCCAACAACCTTATTCGCCCATCGTAGAGGACGCCCCGCTATTTTCCTCCGAGGGCTCCGTGGACGCCAGCTTAGGCGCTTTTCAAAGGAGCATTATCGAACTCCAGAGGCCGATCCGAACAGGTCCCAGGGGACATCTTCTATATAAACCCATTCCGAAGGCCAGTCTTCGGATGCCTTCTTCGGGGTTCCGGATAGATATCTGGTCCCGGTGATGCGCCATAGTTCGGCTCCGCCCACTTGATATATCGACCCCTCATGAGAACGGGGTACGAGGCAAAACAACCTCTTCCACAAATAAATGAGCCTCGATGCCCAAAAACAGCTCGCAAAGGGCCACGAAGCCCGCAATATGCGTAATGGAGGCAGCGAAGGTTGTGCAACTCGAGGCTATAGAACTCCAGGAGCCCCGGAGAAACGGATGAATTGGAAACCGAGCCTCTTATCAAATAAGGGACAAGGCATACCCGCCTCCTCGGGAGGGAGTGGGGCGCCTCCGCTTGTTTTCCGCCTTATAGGTGGCAAGTCCGCTCGAACCGAACCATGAAGGCTGGGGAAGAAACCCTTGGTTTGAGCGCCACTAACTCATTGTCTTGGACGGAGCATCTCTCCCAATCTCCGTGCCGAGGACTAGGAGGGCGAGAGAAGGAGCCGCGTCGACCGTCCATGATGGAATGGGTTTCTATCGATGCGCCCGATGAAAGCTCGCTAAGGAAGGTGGTGTGATTCGGATCTAGATCCTCGCCTCTTATATAGGCAGCTCATTTGCGCAGCTAGGGGGTAAATGTAAAAATACCTGCTTTTCGCATTCATTCAACGCGTGGAAGATGGCCATTATTGGGCGTGGAAGCCAAGGAGCGCGATATTTACAAGAAGCCGGACACTATTCAACAAGTACACAGGAGTTGGAGAAGAACCCGCCTTGCAATACCAAGACACCCACGCTACCGACTCGCCGCCATTGAAGCCTGGTTCGGGGCTACCGAGGAGTCCTGGATTAGGGGTGTCCGGATAGCCGGACTATGACCTTTGGCCGACTCGGACTATGAAATACAAGATTGAAGACTTCGCCCCGTGTCCGGATGGGACTTTCCTTGGCGTGGAAGGCAAGCTTGGCGATACGGATATGTAGATCTCCTACCATTGTAACCGACTGTAACCCTAACCCTATCCGTGTCTATATAAACCGGAAGGTTTTAGTCCGTAGGGACTAACAACAATCATACCATAGGCTAGCTTCTAGGGTTTAGCCTCTCCGATCTCGTGGTAGATCTACTCTTGTACTACCCATATCATCAATATTAATCAAGCAGAGTAGGGTTTTACCTCCATCGAGAGGGCCCAACTCGGTAAAAACATCGTGTCCCTTGTCTCCTGTTACCATCCGCCTAGACGCACAGTTCGGGACCCCCTACCCGAGATCCGCCGGTTTTGACACTGACATTAACTATTAATTAACAATACTCACATCTATCATGAATACACTCAAAACCAATCCACGTCTACGAGCATAGCATTGCAGTATAAGCAACGTAGAAGTAACTCCCAAGGTTTGATAATAAATAGGTGAATAGGTACTACCTCATCTACTTCGCAAACCCACAATTTAAATCAGATCCTAACCATGCAATTGTTTGAGGATTGATCTAATGCAACAAAACTGGGTATGAAAGAGGTATGATCAAAGTGTTACTTGCCTTGCCGATGATCCGCGAAACCTAGAGACTCGTAGTAGCACGCTTCACACTCCGGGTACTCTATCGCAACAAACAAGCATACAATAAGCAATCAAGCAAGGGCACGGGTAAAACTCAAGTAAGAGATCTAACCAGAAAGTTCAACTTAAGAACTCCGGTTTGCAAAAAGAATCAAATCAAACGAAGCAACAAAACTCAAACGGTGAAAGAAACAAACTTCATTTACTAATCTGACTAAAGTCAAATTTTACAGTAGCAAAAACTTATTTAAGTTGGTTAAACAGAAAGAGGGCTTCGACATGAAACTCTAGGCGCTTGAATCGCCTGATTCCGATAAACGCGCGAAAAGTTACGCTAGAACGAAAATCGGATCAGAAATCGTGATAAAAAATAATCGCGGAAAATCCGAGAAAAGAAAAAGCGGCGAATGTGCAAACGAATCGAACGTCATTGTCTCATGCTAAACAATGAAAACCGTTCGTTAAAACGAATGTACGAACGGGCGTTCGTTAAATAACTAAACCCAAAAAAAAACCGGATCTAAAAAAACAGAATCTAGGGTTAAAAAAACTGAATGGTTTTTCCAGCTAAAACCGACGGCGAATCGGGCGGCTACCTCGGGGCGGGTCGGCGGGCGGTGGGGCAGCGGCAACTCCGGCGATGGCCGGGCGGCGGTGGCAGCGACGGCGGTGGCGGGCTCTGAGGCAGCGTCATGGCCGGAGGCGGCGGCGGCTTGGGACTCGGCGCATGCGGCGGCGGGCTTCTTGGCGGCGGTGGCGGGTCGGTGGCGGCGCTTAGGGTTTGGGTCAAAGGCTGGGGCTGCGGCTCGGAGCTCCCGGCTCTTAAAGGCCGGCCGGGCGCAGTGTCTGGGTCGGACACGGCCTATTAAGTCGGTTGGCGTTTTTTTAAAATAATTCCGATGTGCAGAAAAAGAAAGAAAAGAAATACTAAATGGACTCCAAAAATCCCGAAGTAAATTTTCCCCGTCCTCTAAAAATAGGCCGGACAAAGTGAACATTTATTCGGGCCTAAAATGCAAGTTTGGAAAACGCATATTTTTCCTAATTCAAATAAAATAGCGATAAAACTCCGAATAAACAAATATTATTTGATTTTAATATTAAGTCTCTGATATTTCTTTATTTTGAGGAAGTCATTTTATCCTCTCTCTTTTATTTTTATAAAATAAAGATTCAAAGAGAAAATAATTAAAATCAAACGATCCTCTTTTCAAAATTCGAGAAAAAACTCAAATATGAAAATAATGAAATCCCCAACTCTCTCCGTGGGTCCTTGAGTCGCGTAGAATTTCTAGGACCAAACCAGAATGCAACAAAATATGATATGCAATGATGATCTAATGTATAACATTCCAAATTGAAAATTTGGGATGTTACAAACCTACCCGCCTTAAGATGAATCTCGCCCTCGAGATTCGGGTTGGCTAGAAAATATGTGAGAGTGATCCTTCCGTAGGTCTTCCTCTCATTCCCAGGTGGCTTCATCTTCAGTATGGTGACTCCACTGAACTTTGTAGAACTTGATTACTTTGTTGCGGGTGACACGGATGGCAGAATCAAGAATCTTAAGTGGCTTCTCCTCGTAGGTCAAATCGCTATCCAACTGTATCGCTTCCAGTGGCACTGTATCCCTCAGAGGAATATCAGCCATCTCTGTGTGGCACTTCTTCAACTGAGAAACGTGGAACGCATCGTGAACTCCGGACAATCCTTCGGGTAATTCCAACTTCTAAGCAACTTCTCCCATACGTTCCAAAACCTTGTTTGGTCCCACAAAACGTGGTGCTAATTTTCCCTTAACTCCAAAGCGCTTCACTCCTCGAAGTGGGGATACACGAAGATACACTCTGTCTCCAACTTCGTAGATTGTCTCCTTGCATTTTGAATCCGCATAACCCTGATTGCCTGGTTATTGGAAACACCATCGATATTCTCAACAGGTGGAGTACATAACATTTTTCGGTCCTTGACCGAAGAGGGAGAAACCGACGGTCGGTTAAGACGCGTTTAAAGTTCGGGTGAACATAGATATGATATAAACATACAATCATTCTTTTACCCAAGTCACTTGGGGGCTCTTAGGTTTATTTGAGCCGTTTTATAATAAGTGTTTTTCTTCTTAGTCATTGAAAAGTTATTATTATTATTACTATTTATCACTCCTTTTTTCGACACGAGTGTGTGGTCACTAGCCGGGGAACCTAATTT
The DNA here is from genome assembly GCA_021605205.1 of Aegilops longissima. NCBI lineage: Eukaryota > Viridiplantae > Streptophyta > Magnoliopsida > Poales > Poaceae > Aegilops > Aegilops longissima. The sequence goes on from CM038676.1 coordinate 131,082,584, forward strand.
CTCTCTCAAAACCGCTAGAGTTTAGTTTGCTAAACTGGCCTAATGAGAAGTACTCCGCCTTCGGGATAGGAGTTTGAAGCCATAGGCTGACCCGCGTAAAGTCTTGAGATAGGATGTGTCATGTTAAAGCACGGCAGAAGCACTTTTTTTAAAGTCCAATTTTCGGATTGGCACCGAACACTTGATCTAGTTCGGACATTAAACTTTTGAATAAGTTTTTTGGCTTTTCGAGCCTATGGCACTTTTAAACTATTTGTGTGTTTCTAGCAATAGTCTCACAGTGCAACGCCGGACACCTTTAGGGATTCGGCAAAAACAATCTCGGATATTGCTATATATGCATCGGTTTCGAATTGTGTCTTTGGTCAATAGTTGGGTTGCCCGGCTCCTGTTCTTACCTCCTACGTTCCGCTTTGTTCAGCTAGGTGTGCAAAGGAGAACCATCGCGATTGTGCTTCCAGCCGCATGGTCAAGCACCTCAAAGGAGAAAGCCGAAACCGATCGTCACAATAGGCGAAACTGGTCAACGATCCGATGACTATGTTAAATGATGGGTCGCTCATAACATTGGTCAAGAATTTACGGCTTGACCTCGGATGTCGCCGAACAAGAATCGGGGCTCATTGCTAGCTTCCCGCTTTAAAGCTCCTATGACTAAGTGAAATTTATAAAGCCCCATATCTGATTGCTTCGCTTCGCTAACACAACCGCCTCCGCACCGAGACGCCGGCTAAGGGTTGTTTTGTTAGTGCGAAACACCTGCGTAGTATCTACCAAGGGTAGAAGCCACGATGGGCCACTTTCAACTGATAAACGGTCACAATGGAGTCAAAATAATGATGTAAATTACTTGGATACATAGAATCATTACACATAATCTGTGATTTTACTCTGGATATCAATCCCTAATTCGGCCACCCGTGCCCACATTAAGGCTCGGGGGCTACTGGGCTTTGCGCCCATTATTTACAAAGATTAAAGGGGCACATCGATCCCCTGATCTGGTCTTGCCACCCGACCAGTGTCTCGGGGGCTACTGCATTGCCTATTTCAATGCAGAAAATTTCAACTGCCAAGTGTTCAGCTTGACCGAACTATGGGCAAACGTGTCTTCGGATAACAATAGGTACCATTTGGACCTATCCGGCGTCAAGCTAAATATATTACGGCAAATTTTCAAGACCCTCTCTCAAGGGCCTGTTCGCCGATCACTATTATCTCTAATATATTACACTGCGTTTCTATTCCTACATGTGCTACCGAGCTAGGAGTTGATCCTCGGGCCGATTTTGCGCATCGACCTGAGTCTTAGGGGCTACCAGGATCAGCGGTTTCATGTTTTCCTTCAGGTGCATCTCGGGTTTTAGACCGACACGCACCTTGAGGGCTACTGGTTATAAATGTTTACAGCTAATAAATTTACGCGCATCAGAAATAAATTCCGTAACCAATCAGCCCAAGCTCGAGGTGGTGCACCACCTTGGAGTTAGTAAAGCATAAAGCTCTGATTTGAATGGCTGGCTCCATAGAGGGCATTTCCGGAATTAAGCTCAGATGAACTCCTTCAACTTTTTTGAACCAAGATGATCTATGACATCTTGGATATAGTCCAGCGTTGGAGCTCGGATACAGTCCGGCGTTGGAGCTTGGACACAGTCCGACGTTGGAGCTCGGAAGCAGTCCGACATTGGAGCTCGGCTGCAGAGGATACCTCGAATGCAGTCCGGCGTTGGAGCTCGAATGCAAGAGGACACTGCCTCCCGGGAACAACTTCAAACCCGAGGTGTGGCATAAAAATAACAAGGCATTGATAAAGGCCGGAAACTTAAAGGGGCTCCTCGGATACCCGACGTGTAAACTCATCGGATGCACTTCGGCGATCCTCAAGATCGAAGATGAGAAGATTTGTTGAACCAGTTTTCAAGACCGACGATCAAGATGAAGAATAGTTCGAAGAATCGAGGAGCCGCTCCTAACTTGAAGAACGGTTCGGGGGCTATCGACGTGTCCTCGGACTAGGGGTACTCACCACGCCATCTCCCGATCCGTTAGATTGGGCCGAGGACCCCATGGCCAGATACTCATGGGCGAGTCCGGACAGCTGCCGATACAAGGAAGATTCCACAAGACTTGGTGATCAAGACAAGGACTCTCCCCACCGGCGACAATAGGACTTGTTATCCTAGGCCTCGTGCATTGTATAAACCAGGGCCAGGCTAGTCGATAGATCATATACAACAACAATCATAATCATAGGCTAGCTTCTAGGGTTTAGCCTCTACGATCTTGTGGTAGATCAACTCTTGTAATACTCATATCATCAAGATCAATCAAGAAGGAAGTAGGGTATTACCTCCATAGAGAGGGCCCAAACCTGGGTAAACATCGTATCCCCTGTCCACTGTTACCATCGATCCTAGACGCACAGTTCGGGACCCCCTACCCGAGATCCGCCGATTTTGATACCGACATTAGTGCTTTCATTCAGAGTTCCGCTGTGTGATCGGCAAAAGGATCAATGGCTCGCCATGAGTCAATCAGGACGCCGCATCTTCGTCATTGCTCGACTGGTCATCTTGGCTCGACCGAGGACCGCGCTCCATCTCCGATCGTCATGTTAGGACGGGGGCTTTCATCAACATCGACTCCGATCTCTATCAAGATCATGGAGGAATCATCCAGGGAGCCCGGGGGCTCAACATCAACATTGCCCTCGGGCGACCGTGCTGTTTTTCTAGACAGTGAACTTGTATCCGCCGCCACCGCCTCCTCAAGTGTCATTTTAACGATTTCTTTGGTGGAATTGTGCAAAATTGAGTCTACAACAGCCCTGGAAAATTCCGTCGAGTTCAGATGGAGGAATCTCTGGCAATCCGCGATATACCGGAGCCCTGTCAAATCTGGACGGGAATCTGAACGAGCTTAGGGCGTGGTGTCTAGCTTCTAGCTCGGACGTCCTTTGGAAGATCCAACCGTTGATCGGCTGTGAAATTCCTATATCTATCACCCCTCGAAATTTCATCTCGATCCGACCATCCAAACTCCCGGAACCTTCCGATTAGTGCATCACTTTCCGGATCTGTTTTCTGCGCGAAAACGAATCCGACCTGAGTTTGTCTTTTTTATGAACGGGATTTCGAACATCCTTTTCGAAGGAAGTTTTGTATGGGGTATTGTGTTTTGTTCCCGAACACATCCCACTAACTTTAAAATCTTTTGAACATGATCTTCACCATCATGCTGGTGTCAAACCAGTCCGGCAATATTGCTCCACGGCCGCTGACTTGCGCTAGACACGTCGTCACTTTGTTGAGTCGAGCTCAACTTCTTCGGATCATCATCTCGGCGAGCCAAACAGGAGTCCGGCATCGCGAAGGATAAATCATCACCAACATCGCTGCCCCATGGATTATACGGAGCGGGCACGCCGGCATCGCCGCACGGTCACTTCATCAAGCCAACATTGACCACGTCACGACCTGCATCGGCAGGGCCGCACTGTTGCTCCTTCAAGCCGGTGTCCATCACGCCGACCTACTTCGACATCTCGGCAGGACCGGGGGCTTCACCATCTCTTCATCAACCTATACTCCGGAGACTTCGGCGTCACTAGCCGACCAGCTCCGTCATGTTAGCTGGACCGAGGGCTTTGCCTCGGCGAGCCAACCTTTGCCAGCATCGCCGTGCCGTCGCTTTATCGCCCATCAGGCAATGGGTGTGCGGATCGAGTCCCAATTTTGGGAATCACCTTTCTTCGGATTGCTACAACAAATAAACCAGGTGCTATTAATCCTAGTATTTTTGCTTGTCCGGTTCATTTTTCCCAAGGAATTATTACTCTGGTTTGTCCATCATATGTACACAGTGTCTATCAAATGGTGGCCGATTAACGACGGTCGCATGGTGGTTCGGCCAGCTCAGACATAGTCCGCGAACGCCAGATCCGAACTCGGACCGACCTGTGAATTCAGGCTCTGTCACGCCTTTACCGCATCACGCTGACGCCCTGCATTAACATTGACTTCGGCGCCAGGCCATATTTCTTTTATTACTCACTTTGCACTTTGCATAAATTATTAATTATGCAACGATTTTTTATTATCATTACTATTATCTCCGGTTTGCACTATTTTTTGTGCACATGAAAATGATCCGGGTTGGGCAGTATCGTCAACTCGGCGTACTAACATACCTCGTCACCTCGGCTGGAAGGGGGGCTTCGTCAACACTTCATTACCCTATGCCGGGGACTTCGGCATCACTCTGCCGGCCTGCAATGACCATGCTATGTCACCACTTCGGAGTGCCGAGCTCTTTGCTCCGCCACCTCGGGACCGGCTTGGGGGATGGAGCCTTGTCCCGCATCAAGCTCGGACCGCATCATCAATACCAAACACATTAACCAGCTAAGTTGCCTTCATGCTCAAAGTTTTAAATTTTTAACTTGTGTTCGGTTCGACCAAGCATTATACCTTTTTTGGAAAAATGTTAAAAATTCCTTGTCATAACCTTGTTTGTGACACACAAATTCAAATACCCAATTCATTTGGGGGCTTCCTTCATGAAGCCTTTCCTCTTGCATATGATTATACTTGTACGGCTTCATTCCTTGTTCGTTTATTACGCCACAATATGCACCATATTGACTTAAGCAATTTGCAAGCTGGGTTGCCTCACTCCTGTGTTTACCCCTACGTTCCCGATTGTTCGGCTAGGGAGTAAAGGGAGCACCTCTGCGATTGTCACGATCGGGTCATCCGAGCCGGACCTCAGACTGGGTGAAGCCGAAAGCTAGCGCTCTTATTGTTTTCAATTATGGTCGGCACACAACGGAACTCATGAGTACAAAAATTCTATTGCACAAGTCTCATAGTAACAATGAGCACCAAGAAAGGTATCGGTCAGGTACTATTTTCTTCAAGATGCTTCTTACACTTCGTCAAGAATATAGCATAAGTTCCCGAGAGCGCTTTATGTCATTATGCCTTATGGCCTGATTGCTGGTTATTGGAAACACCTTCGATATTCTCGACAGTGGAGTATATAACACTTTTCGTCCTCGATCAAGAGGGAGAAGACGACGGTCGGTTAAGACGCGCTTAAAGTTCGGTGAACATAGATATGATATAAGTACTTCGGTACATACAATCATTCTTTTACCCAAGTCACTTGGGGGCTCTTAAGTTTATCTGAGCCATTTTATAATAAGTGTTTTTCCTCTTAGCCGTTGCAAAGTTATTATTATTACTATTTATCACTCCTTTTTTCGACACGAGTGTGTGATCACTAGCCGGGGAGGCTAATTTCTCTCTCAAAACCGCTAGAGTTTAGTTTGCTAAACTGGCCTAATGAGAAGTACTCCGCCTTCGGGATAGGAGTTTGAAGCCATAGGCTGACCCGCTTGAAGTCTTGAGATAGGATGTGTCATGTTAAATCACGGCAGAAGCACTTTTATTTAAAGTCCAATTTTCGAATTGGCACCGAACACTTGATCTAGTTCGGACATTAAACTTTTGAATAAGTTTTTTTGGCTTTTCGAGCCTATGGCACTTTTAAACTATTTGTGTGATTCTAGCATTAGTCTCACAGTGCAACGCCGGACACCTTTAGGGATTTGGCAAAAACATTCTCGGATATTGCTATATATGCATCAGTTTCGAATTGTGTCTTCGGTCAATAGTTGGGTTGCCTGCTCCTGTGCTTGCCTCCTAAGTTCCGCTTTGTTCGCTAGGTGTGCAAAGGAGAACCATCGCGATTGTGCTTCCAGCTCGCATGGTCAAGCACCTCGATGGAAAAAGCCAAAACCGATCGTCACAATAGGCGAAATGGTCAGCGATCCGATGACTATGTTAAATGACGGGCCGCTCATAACATTGGTCGAAGTGTTTACGGCTTGACCTCGGATGTCGCCAACAAGAATCGGGGCTCATAGCTAGCTTCCCAGCTTAAAGCTCCTATGACTAAGTGAAAGTTATAAAGCCCGCATATCTGATTGCTTCGTTTACGCTAACACAACCGCCCGCACCGAGACGTCGGGTAAGGGTTGTTTTGTTAGTGCGGAAACACCCTGCGTAGTATCTACCAAGGGGTAGAAGCCGACGATTGTCCAATTTCAATTGATAAACGGTCACAATGGAGTCAAAATAATGATGTAAAGTACTTGGATACATAGAATCATTACACATAATCTGTGATTTTACTCTGGATATCAATCCTTAATTCGGCCACCCGTGCCCACATTAAGGCTCGGGGGCTACTGGGCTTTGCGCTCATTATTTACAAAGATTAAAGGGGCACATCGATCCCCTGATCTGGTGTTGCCACCCGACCAGTGTCTCGGGGGCTACTGCATTGCCTATTTCAATGCAAAAAATTTCAACTGCCAAGTGTTCGGCTTGACCGAACCATGGGCAAACGTGTCTTCGGATAACAATAGGTACCATTTGGACCTATCCGGCGTCAAGCTAAATATATTACGGCAAATTTTCAAGACCCTCAAGGGCCCATTCGCCGATCACTATTATCTCTAATATATTACACTGTGTTTCTATTCCTACGTGTGCTACCGAGCTAGGAGTTGATCCCCGGGCCGATTTCGTGCATCGACCTGAGTCTCAGGGGCTACCAGGATCAGCGGTTTCATGTTTTCCTTCAGGTACATCTCGGGTTTTAGACCGACACACACCTTGAGGGCTACTGGTTATACATGTTGACAGCTAATAAATTTACGCGCATCAGAAATAAAATCCATAACCAATCAGCCCAAGCTCGAGGTGGTGCACCACCTTGGAGGTAGTCCGGCATAAAGCTCGGATTTGAATGGCTGGCTCCATAGAGGGCATTTCCGGCATTAAGCTCGGCTGAACTCCTTCAACTTTTTTGAACCAAGATGATCTATTACATCTTGGATATAGTCCGGCGGTGGAGCTCGGATACAGTCCTGCGTTGGAGCTTGGACACAGTCCGACGTTGGAGCTCGAAAGCAGTCTGGCATTGGAGCTCGGCTGCAGAGGATACCTCGAATGCAGTCCGGCATTGGAGCTCGGATGCAAGAGGACACTGCCTCCCGGGAACAACTTCAAACCCGAGGTGTGGCATAAAAATAACAAGGCATTGATAAAGGCCGGAAACTTAAAGGGGCTCCTCGGATACCCGATGTGTAAACTCGTTGGATGCACTTCAGCGATCCTCAAGATCGAAGATGAGAAGATTTGTTGAACCAGTTTTCAAGACCGACGACCGAAGATGAAGAATAGTTTGGAAGAATCGATGAGCGTTCCTAACTTGAAGACCGGTTCAGGGGGCTACTGACGGTGTCCTAGACTAGGGGGTACTCACCACGTCATCTCCCGATCTGTTAGATTGGGCCGAGGACCCCCATGGCCGTATACTCATGGGCGAGTCCGGACAGCTGCCGCATACAAGGAAGATTCCACAAGACTTGGTGATCAAGACAAGGACTCCTCCCCCACTGACGTATTGGGCTAGGACTCTTGTTATCCTAGGCAACTATCCCTAGGTGGTTTTGGTAATTCATAACAACATATAGCTCATTGAGCTAATGCTATTCCAAGACGAATATTTCAGGAAAGCTCAATGAATGGCATGGCATGGATGATGAAAGTGGATCCCTCAAAATATCAAGGACAAAGGATTGGCTCAAGCTCAAAAGCTCAAGACTCTACATTTTACACTTTAGTGATCCAAGATCACATTGAGTCTATAGGAAAAGCCAATACTATCAAGGAGGGATGAGGTGTTGCTTAATGAGCCTTTTGCTTCATGTGCTTAGTGATATGCTCCAAAACCCTCCACTACTTTCTCACATCAACATATGACCTAAACCTAAAGTCAAACTCGGCCCTACCGATTCTTTCTATCCGGCGCCATCGAGTTCAGATGTCATAGCGACTGCCACAAACCCTAGGCAAATCGGTCTCACCGATAGGGATCTCGGTCTCACCGAGATGGGATTGTAATCTCTCTGTTTCCCTTCGTAACGTTTAGGTCTAACCGAAGTGAGCGATCGGTCCCACCGAGATTACATTGTAAACTCTCTGTTTCCCTTTTGTAACTTTTCGGTCTCACCGGAAGAGCGAATCGGTCCCACCGAGTTTACCTGACCAACTCTCTGGTTAGCTAATTACCAAATTCGGTCTCACCGAGTTTGTGTAATCGGTGTCATCGAGATTACGTTATGCCCTAACCCTAACCATATCGGTCCTACCGAGTTGCATGTCAGTCCCACCGAAAATCCTAACGGTCACTAGGTTTACTAAATCTGTCCGACCGAATTTGATGATTCGGTCCCACCGAGTTTGGTAAATTGTGTGTAACGGTTAGATTTTGTGTGGAGGCTATATATACCCCTCCACCTCCTCTTCATTCGTGGAGAGATCCATCAGAACAAACCTACACTTCCAACATACCAGTTCTGAGAGAGAACCACCTACTCATGTGTTGAGGCCAAGATATTTCATTCCAACCATATGAATCTTGATCTCTAGCCTTCCCCAAGTTTCTTTCCACTCAAATCTTCTTTCCACCAAATCCAAATCCTGTGAGAGAGAGTTGAGTGTTGGGGAGACTATCATTTGAAGCACAAGAGCAAGGAGTTCATCATCGAAACACCATTTGTTACTTCTTGGAGAGTGGTGTCTCCTAGATTGGCTAGGTGTCACTTGGGAGCCTTCGACAAGATTGTGGAGTTGAACCAAGTAGTTTGTAAGGGCAAGGAGATCGCCTACTTCATGAAGATATACCGCTAGTGAGGCAAGTCCTTCGTGGGCGACGGCCATGGTGGGATAGACAAGGTTGCTTTTTCGTGGACCCTTCGTGGGTGGAGCCCTCCGTGGACTCGCGCAACCGTTACGCTTCATGGGTTGAAGTCTCCATCAACGTGGAGGTACGATAGCACCACCTATCGGAACCACGACAAAAACATACGTGTCTCCAATTGTGTTTGAACTCTCCAAACCCTTCCCTTTACATTCTTGCAAGTTGCATGCTTTATTTTCCGCTGCCTATATACTATTTGCATGCTTGCTTGAATTGCGTGAAGATTGCTTGACTTGCTTAAAGATAGCTAAAATCTGCCAAAGTCTAAAATTGGGAAAAGGTTAAGTTTTTATTTGGTCAAGTAGTCTAATCATCCCCCCTCAATACATACTTCAAGGTCCTACAACTGGTATCAGAGCTTTGGTCTCCATTTGCTTTGATTTCCATAGCTTTTGGTGGTCATAGCCTTGGTTTCACAACCTAGGAGAGTATGGCGTCTAGCGAGGGAAATTATCACCGTAGAGGTCCTTACTTTGATGGCACTAATTTTGCTAGTTGGAAGCATAAGATGAAAATGCATATTCTCGGACATAACCCCGCCGTTTGGGCTATTGTGTGTATTGGCTTGCAAGGTGAATTCTTTGATAGGAGAGAACCGAACCGTGAAGCTAGAGCGGAAGAGTTGAAGATGTTGCAATACAACGCTCAAGCTTGTGATATCCTCCTCAACGGATTGTGCCCCGAAGAATTCAACAAAATCAGCCGTCTTGAGAATGCAAAGGAAATTTGGGATACTTTGATTGATATGCATGAAGGTACCGACTCATCAAGGAATCCAAGTTGGATGTGCTCCAAAGTCAGCTTGACAAGTTCAAAATGAAGGATGGCGAAGGTGTCGCTGAAATGTACTCTAGGCTTGCTCTTATCACAAATGAGATTGCCGACTTAGGAAGTGAAGAGATGACCGACTGATTCATCATCAAGAAGATCCTAAGAGCATTGGATGGAAAATATGATACCGTGTGCACATTGATCCAAATGATGCCAAATTACAAAGATCTCAAGCCAACGGAAGTCATTGGAAGAATTGTTGCTCATGAGATGTCACTCAAGGATAAGGAGGAACTTCTCAACAAGTCAAGTGGTGCTTACAAAGCCTCATGTGAAGCCCCCACATCATCAAGTGAGAAACAAACCTTCAATGAAGAATTGAGCTTAATGGTGAAGAACTTCAACAAATTCTACAATAGTAGAAGCAAAGAAAGAAGCTCCAAGTCAAGGTCCTACAATGACAAAAGATCTTCTAGTCGAGAGCGCAATTGCTACAATTGTGGGAGACCCGGACACTATTCCAATGAGTGTATGGCACCCTACAAAAGAAGAGAAGATTCTCCCAAGAGAAGAAGTAGAAGAGAGGAATCACCACCAAGAGAGAGAAGGAGTAGAGATGATCGTTATGAACGAAGACCCTCACGGAGAAGCAAAGATTCGGAAAGGAAGGACAAGTCATCAAAGAGCTACACAAAACGAAGACGTCAAGCTCATGTTGGTGAATGGGTATCCGGCTCCGACTCCGACAATCACTCCGAGAGAAGCTATCACTCCGACTTCGAACACACTCAAGATGAAGGTGTTTCCGGTTTAGCACTTGTGTCAACCAACTCCTACGACATATTTGAATCACCAAATGAAGGAATTGGAAGATGCTTCATGGCCAAAGGTCCTAAGGTAACACACCCCGAGTATGTTGATTTTAATAGTGATGAAGATGACTTGCTAGGTGATGATGATTTACTTGTTGACAACTCTAGTGATGAATACTATGATGAAACGTCAATTAATCATGCTAATCAAGATGAAACGAATGACAATGATAAGGAGAAGATTGAGCGCCTAACTAAAGAACTAAACACTCTTAAGTTAGCTCATGAAACTATCTTCGAAGATCATCGAGAACTTTTAAGGGCTCATGAGAAGTTACGCTTTGAAAAGCTCAATCTTGAGCAAGAGCATGAGTTCCTAAAAGCGATCAATGATGATCTCCGTAAGAAAAGTTCTTCTTACATTGCCAAGCGTTTACTCTTATCTACTTACATGCCTCAAGTCAAGTCTAGTAACAAGAACAAGAAAGATTCTTCTTCTAGTAGTAACAATAACAATGCTAAATCCAATATTGTTGCTTGTAGTAGTTCTCTTGATTCCACTAATGATTCTCTTAGCCAAGTTACACTTGAGCAAGAAAACAGCTTATTGAAGGGAATTATAGAGAAAGGTGTATACAAGAGCCTTGCCGGGAGTAAGCAGTTTGAGGAAATTGTACGTAAGCAAGGAAGGCACCGGAAGAATCAAGGTGTTGGTTTTGAACGAAAGTTCAATGCCAATGGAGTTGAGTGGGAAGAAGATCAATACCCCAAGACGAAGTTTGTTCCTCAACAAGAGAAGTATGATCCTACTTCCTTCAAGGGAACACAAGCACAAGATGATCTTCCACCACAAGACCACAAGAACAAAGGCAAGGACAAGCTTCAAGAATAGATTGATGCATTTGAAGAAGCACCTAAGGCCTTGGTCAAGTGGGTTCCCAAGACTATGTCAAGTTGTACTTCATCAAGCACAACTACTACACCAAGGATTCCCATCAAGATGATGTGGATCCCGAAGAAGAAGAACTAGAGAGTTCTTGAGGGTGACCCCGCCAACATTTTTCACTCATATCATTATGGCGAGGACAAGTGCAATCAACTTCCATATCTTGCACTAGTTCAAGGAGTCACAAACCCTCATGTTGGTAAGGAAAGGGACAAGGTACCCTAATGTTTTCATGGACACCATTTTGTGTGTGCATCACTCTATGTCTATGGATATTCTTGTTTGTTCCTTGTGGGACTAACCCGTGTAGGTACTGGAAGTTCAACTCACTCCAAAGGATTGCTCCAAAAGATCTACATCAACATTGAGCATCCACATCTTCAACACCTACATGAAGTCATCAACGACAACCCAAGGTTAGTTTATCCCTCTAAGGGGGGATCTCACATCTTGGGGGAGCTTAACTCTAAGAATTGAGTCAAAGCAACTCTAATGATGTGAACACATAAATGCTTTATGTAAAAGTGGTAACCCCACTTGAGCTTAAACAATGAGTATGACCTATGATCAAATGTTCTCATTTGACTCCTAAGTCAATATACTCATATATAGATGACCTAGTCATCGCCAATTGTTTGAGAGATGCTAGAATTGGTTGTGCATGCTTTGACACATATTTCATTTTTAATTTTATTGTGTGAGCATGTTGGTTGCATATTTTACTCATTCAAGGACATCCACTTATCGTTTTGATTGGTTGGTTTCTTTTTCTTTTGCCAAGTGGATGGACAAGAATGCCTAAGAACCTTCTCTAGCTATCTATGCTTTTCTCGTCTCAAACTCTATTCATGCTACATCACAAAATTTGATCAAGTCAGATTCGAACCACTCTATGTGAGGAGCACTCGGAGTCCCCGATTCGTCATAGACTTAAACTTCCAAAACTTCTTTGTGATTTTCGGTCTGACCGATTCCTCCATTTTGGTCATACCGAGATTACTAAGTCGATCTAGGTTTTCAATCTCGGTGCAACCGATTTTAACTTTTTGGTCACACCGAGTTGCTGTAACTGCTAACAGTTATGCATCTCGGTGCCACCGAGTTGTTCAACTCGGTCACACCGACAGTGTCGGGCTATATATTCACACAGGAAATTTTTTGGAAAACTTTCTCCGAAACTTCTCGCCCGCGCATAGCTCGCTCTGCCTACCAGGTCTACGGATCGTCGACTTCGTCGCCAGCCGCCTCCTATAGCTGGTCTCCGCCGCCGTAGCGAGTTCACCGCCGAACTAGGGTATGAACTCGATCACTGTGCTATCCTCGTCCGATTCTCAGCACATTGTATTCGTAATGCATCTTGCCACAATTGAAACACTTCTATCCAGTCAAAACAATCCTTAGAATAGGTATGATTCAAAAATTTAGTGTTAGGTTTCCGCCGAAACCATCTCGGACCCACCGAGTTGAAAAACTCGGCCCCACCGATTTGGCTAACGCCATTGCACTAGTAAGTCTCGGTCTGACCGAGAATTACAAATCAGTGTGACCGATTTTAGAACTTTGTGAAACCCTAGCAGTCTCGGTGCCACCGAACTATGACTCGGTTTGACCAAGTTCACTAGTTTAGGTTCCAAAACTGCTTCGGTATCACCGAGTTTAAAAATTGGTAGATCCGAAATGCTTTCTGTGGAAAACTAAAACTAAGTTTTTTGAATCATTCTTTTGCAAAAATCTCTGCATTTTGTGATGCTCATCCACTCTTCCTCATCTATAACTATTCACGTGGTCAGCAATCGAGTGAGCAGCATGTCGACCAAAGTGACAGCCGTAACAGTCAAGAGCAGATTCACATGAGTGAGGGCACTAGTCCCTCTAGCAGCTCAGATGAGGGGAGCAGAAGCACTCCCAACAATTTGCCCAAGGCTGCCACAAGGACAAGGAAGAAGAAGACCTCAGAGTCTGAGGATGAGGATTATGTGGCAGCTGAGGATGAGGCCAGTTCCAAGAAGAAAGTGCTCAAGAAAGAGTACAGCTCAACAGCAGTTAAGCCTGGAATGAAGATCAAAAGGTCAGCAGGTAGACAACCAATGTCCAAAGCCAGAGTATCCACTCAAGCTTCTTTGGAATCCCAACCCAAAGAACCTGCTGCTGCTGAAGGAAAGAAAAGGAAGGAAAGGGTCAAGAAGACCATGGCCAGAGTGATTGCGAAACCATCTATGATGGAGGAAGAGGAAGAAGAAGAGGTTGCTGAGCCTGCACCCAAGGCACAAAAGCTGATGGGTGATGCCATAAAGTCAGGGGCTGCAACTTCAAAGCCCAAAGTTGCCCCAAAGCCCAAGAGTGCACCAAAGAGGAATACCAGGAGTATACCAGCAGATGAGAAGAACAGGGCTCCAATGTCTGAGGTTGATGCTAAGGAAGATGAAGAAGGGCAGGTCCTAAGGAAGATCAAACCCAAGATTCCAGACCACAATGATGCTCATCCTGTGGCTGAGAACATGAAGATCAGGAGAGATCAAGGGTTGAGGCTATGGAGAGAGTCAGATCCATATGCCACCAGGAGAAGGACTGCTGTGGATTACAGGTTCCACACCAAGGAACAACAGGACTTCTATGAGACCATCTTATTGGATAAGAAGCCCATAGTTTGTGATATGAGGTGGGTCGACTGGACCTACATTCAGGAGAATGAAGAACACTATCCTGGAGTGTATGACAGCTTCAGTGCTTGTGGAGTTGCAGATTTTGTTGGGCAGAAGCTCACAAATTGGAACGACGAGCTCATAATGCAATTCTACTCCACAACACATTTCTATCCAGATGGCAGGATAGTTTGGATGTCAGAAGGAACGAGATATCAGTCAACCATAGAGGAATGGGCAAATCTGATCAATGCCCCAAAGGAAAATGAAGATGACTTGGACATTTATGCCAAGAATAAGATGGGTCACAACTCAATGTCACAGATGTACAAGGAGATACCTGATGATGCACTTGAATCCTTCAAGTTTGGATCAGTTCATTTTCTTCTGTCAGGGCTGCCTACAATCAACTGGATCCTAAGGCACACTCTGTTGCCCAAATCAGGTAACCACAACATGATCAGAGGGCATGCAATCAATTTGCTTCACATTTTTGATGTGCCTCAGAAATTCAAAGTCATGAGCCTCATAGTTGAAACTATCAAGAGGACTGCAGCAGACCAGAAGAGGAGCTGTGGATATGCCCCACAGATTCAGGAGTTGATTAACTCAAAGATGGGCACAAGGAAGTATCTGTTGGATAAGGAACACATGGTTCTCTATCCTGACTTTGAGGACAATCAAGTTGTCATGACTGAGAATGAACCATCATCCGTACAAGCGCAAGAGAAGAAGGAGAAAGCAAGGAAAGAGAAGGCTGCCAAGATGCCAACTCAAGCAGAGGCATCTGTATACTTTCTGAAAAACAAGCAGGAGCAGCTTGGTTACTTGATAGCATCAACTCTGCGGATTGAGAAGGGGTTGGGCACCCTAACTCAAAACCAGGAGAGCCTGGAAAGAATCATGGAACAAAAATTCTATGATCTTGATGTCAAAGTAACTGAGATTCAGTCAGTTGTGGAGCAGCTACAGGATGACATGCAGGAGAGGAAGGGCAGGACAACGACTGATGCATTTGCCAGAGTGCCACGAGCTCAGAGATCAGCTGCAGAGCTAGTTGAAGACACCAGAGTCACTTCATCAGCCCCAGCTACAGCTCCAGCACCACCAGCACCAGCACCAACTCCTTCAACTCCTTCTACATCGACTGAAGCCTTCGTTCTTGGAGTTCTCCGGACAACACCACCACCAGAAGACCAAGCCTGAGAGACGATATAGTCCTATGCATTTTCTAGGAACTTTTTGGTAACTTGTTGCCAAAGGGGGAGAAAATGTATAGATCATAGGCTTCGAGAGAGAGAGAGATTTGCTTTTGTTCTCTCTTGTCTTTTTGGTTGAACTTTATTTGCTTTTGATTGTTTGAGGTACTATGCAATTACCTGTGAGACATTGATGATCATGTGTTTGATCATAAGCTACACTTATGCTCGTTATGATATTATCTTACTTATCCTTAAATGATCATTCACTTTGCTTGGTGATGAGTGCATGTATTCAATCTCTGTTATTTTGAGTGCTCCACCAAGATGTATGTGACATGGAAGAGTAACCCATGAGCCTAATTCCTTGTGCATATTCAGTCCAAAGCAAATATTTCTATGCCCAAATTTAGGGGGAGCTCTTGCTTATCACATACTTCTCAAAGCGACGATGTCTTTCAAATTTTATTATCATTTGTCGAAGCTTTGATCTATATGTTGTCATCAATTACCAAAAAGGGGGAGATTGATAGTGCAACTATCCCTAGGTGGTTTTGGTAATTCATAACAACATATAGCTCATTGAGCTAATGCTATTTCAAGACAAATATTTCAGGAAAGCTCAATGAATGGCATGTCATGGATGATGAAAGTGGATCCCTCAAAATATCAAGGACAAAGGATTGGCTCAAGCTCAAAAGCTCAAGACTCTACATTTTACATTTTAGTGATCCAAGATCACATTGAGTCTATAGGAAAAGCCAATACTATCAAGGAGGGATGAGGTGTTGCTTAATGAGCCTTTTGCTTCATGTGCTTAGTGATATGCTCCAAAACCCTCCACTACTTTCTCACATCCACATATGACCTAAACCTAAAGTCAAACCCAGCCCTACCGATTCTTTCTATCCGGCGCCATCGAGTTCAGATGTCATAGCCACTGCCACAAACCCTAGGCAAATCGGTCTCACCGATAGGGATCTCGGTCTCACCGAGATGGGATTGTAATCTCTCTGTTTCCCTTTGTAACGTTTCGGTCTAACCGAAGTGAGCGATCGATCCCACCGAGATTACAATGTAAACTCTCTGTTTCCCTTTTGTAACTTTTCGGTCTCACCGAAAGAGCGAATCGGTCCCACCGAGTTCACCTGACCAACTCTCTGGTTAGCTAATTACCAAATTCGGTCTCACCGAGTTTGTGTAATCGGTCTCACCGAGATTACGTTATGCCCTAACCCTAACCATATCGGTCCTACCGAGTTGCATGTCAGTCCCACCGAAAACTCTAACAGTCACTAGGTTTACTAAATCGGTCCGACCGAGTTTGATGATTCGGTCCCACCGAGTTTGGTAAATTGTGTGTAACGGTTAGATTTTGTGTGGAGGCTATATATACCCCTCCACCTCCTCTTCATTCATGGAGAGAGCCATCAGAACAAACCTACACTTCCAACTTACCAGTTCTGAGAGAGAACCACCTACTCTGTGTTGAGGCCAAGATATTTCATTCCAACCATATGAATCTTGATCTCTAGCCTTCCCCAAGTTGCTTTCCACTCAAATCTTCTTTCCACCAAATCCAAATCCTGTGAGAGAGAGTTGAGTGTTGGGGAGACTATCATTTGAAGCACAAGAGCAAGGAGTTCATCATCAAAACACCATTTGTTACTTCTTGGAGAGTGGTGTCTCCTAGATTGGCTAGGTGTCACTTGGGAGCCTCCGACAAGATTGTGGAGTTGAACCAAGGAGTTTGTAAGGGCAAGGAGATCGCCTACTTCGTGAAGATCTACTGCTAGTGAGGCAAGTCCTTCGTGGGCGACGGCCATGGTGGGATAGACAAGGTTGCTTCTTCGTGGACCCTTCGTGGGTGGAGCCCTCCGTGGACTCGCGCAATCGTTACCCTTTGTGGGTTGAAGTCTCCATCAACGTGGAGGTACGATAGCACCACCTATCGGAACCACGACAAAAACATCTGCGTCACCAATTGCGTTTGAACTCTCCAAACCCTTCCCTTTACATTCTTGCAAGTTGCATGCTTTATTTTCCGCTGCCTATATACTCTTTGCATGCTTGCTTGAATTGCGTGAAGATTGCTTGACTTGCTTAAAGATAGCTAAAATCTGCCAAAGTCTAAAATTGGGAAAAGGTTAAGTTTTTATTTGGTCAAGTAGTCTAATCACCCCCCCCCCCTCAAGACATACTTCAAGGTCCTACAGATACCCGACGTGTAAACTCGTCGGATGCACTTCGGCGATCCTCAAGATCGAAGATGAGAAGATTTGTTGAACCAATTTTCAAGACCGAGGACCGAAGATGAACAACAGTTCGGAAGAATTGAGGAGCTTCCTAACTTGAAGACCGGTTCAGGGGGCTACTGACAGTGTCCTGGACTAGGGGGTACTCACCACGTCATCTCCCGATCTGTTATATTGGGTCGAGGACCCCCATGGCCGTATACTCATGCCAGTCCGGACAGCTGCCGCATACAAGGAAGATTCCACAAGACTTGGTGATCAAGACAAGGACTCCTCCCCCACCGGCGTATTCGGCTAGGACTCTTGTTATCCTAGGCCTCTGGTGCATTATATAAACTAGGGCCAGGCTAGTCGATAGATCATATACAACAACAATCATAATCATAGGCTAGCTTCTAGGGTTTATCCTCTACGATCTCGTGGTAGATCAACTCTTGTAATACTCATATCCTCAAGATCAATCAATTAGGAAGTAGGGTATTACCTCCATAGAGAGGGCCCGAACATGGGTAAACATCGTGTCCCATGTCTCCTGTTACCATCGATCCTAGACGCACAGTTCGGGACCCCCTACCCGAGATCCGCCGGTTTTGACACCGAACACGACAAATGGAATAGGTGTTGATAATGGATGGGCATTGCATCTTCACATATATCATGAGTAAACGAAGCAGATGGCGGTGCAACGAAGCAAAAGACATGCAAGACACCTTATGCAAGATATGTGCAACCAATAAAACCTTGCCAAATTAGAACAGGCACCTTATCGGGTGAACAAGATAGGCCATCTGCCTTTGAATCCTTGAGCTTAGAATAGTCATTAGGATCATATTCTAAATATGAATCTGTAGGTCAGGAGCATGTGGGTTTCAATGCATCCACAATGGACCTCAAACCCTTGATGTCAAGTTTGTTACCCATTGAACTGTTCCGCAATATTCTTATGATGTGCGCATTCTTATATTCATTGTGATTACGTACAATATCTGTAAAGCATGAAAACACAAATAGTAGTGAGATTATCTTTGTAATGCAAAGGATATTGTAATAAAATAGAGGCTCCCTATAAACCCTTGTGTGCTATCACTGCTGATGAGAGAGCCCATGTGTGCTATAATATGGTGAGTAGATTAATATAATCTGGCACAACTACACAAAAAAATAAGCTCCGTGTTGGGGGCCCCATATGTAAGGATAGTTGGCAGACGATAGGTTCATAATATACCGTATAGAAAGTTTATTGCCAAACCATGATAACGAGAGTGCAGAGCCAGTAGGTAGGTCGTAGTGTAGATAATAGGGGTACGCCTTAACCACCATAAATAAATCGGGAAAGCGGAATTGGCTGGAAAACATAGGGTTTTGCTGCTACTAATATGCAGTCTATCGATCACCTACAGGCCAGCTCTATTCATCTGAAAGCGCACAGCTGTTACTATCAGTTTAGTTTATCAAAGACCGCGTGGCTCCCACAATTTCCGGGGTATTATGTTAGATCAACTCGAAGTGAGAAATCATTTAGCAGAACCGGCCCAATAGAGGTGTCGGCTGCAAAGGTCCCTGCTCCCCTTCTTGACAAGGAACATACTGTGCTTACTAAAGAAGAACAGAAGAGGAACATGTTAAAGAACAGAAGAGGAAGCATATTCTTCATGTCTGCATGCAACTCGCGTGACTTTTGTCATTTGGGTAAGTCGACCATTTCAGGCGGTTGGATGAAGATCCTACGTCTCCTAACCCTTCTTCTTCCTCGTCTCTGATTCTTCCCATACAGAACACCGCATGGGCCGCCGGCCGAACCACTGGACTCCATCGCCGGTGTTCCTCCGCCACCCCCACCCCCACCCGCGTCTAGTTTTCTTCGTTCGGCGAGGCCCCACCATCGCCCCCACAACCACTGTCCCCACCCGAGCCCCTTCCTTCGCACCGGCGAACTTCGGCGAGCTCTGAAAAATTGAATGTCCCAATTTTGAAATTTATTCTACTGTCATTTAACTAGTGTGGAATATAAAAGGGGAAAACCATAAGCATTGCGAGTATAGTGTTGAGCGTGCCATGGCGGATCTGAAGGTCCAAACCGGACAAAGGCAACTTCACAACCAATGTTTGCTTTCAACTAGCAAGTAAGTGATGGACAAGAAATCAGAGTAAAGCAGTGGCGATCTATTTTCTTGCTGCGATAAATAAGTTGAGCAGATACGAAAGAGTACCGCCTCTGGTGCGTCGCCTTGTATGCATCTGCTGAAAGTTTGACGGTGCTGCGGTAGCGATGGCTGTCGGCGGCGTGGAAGCAGATCTAGGAGGGTAGACGGTGGCAGCGGGGTGCGGTGGACGAGACGGTCGTAGGAGCGGCACCGACAAGGTGGACGACGGCGGGGATGAAGCAGGAGGACAGGATGCAAGGATCCCGGTCCGAAACCATGGATGAGAGAGGTCGATCTCTTGTAATGGATGACGGCGTCGGGGTATTAGCTCCTGCATGGTGGAGGAGGACGGCGGTGGATGGGGTGGTGGACGGAGGAGATGGGGTGGAGAGGGTGTTTTGGCACCCATGGAGTACGAATGGGGAAATGGAGGGAGAGAGGAAGGGGGGAACCATGTCTTCAGGGCACGCTTGTCTCAAATGTGAGGAAGTTTACAAACTTAGCCCCCGTTTAAAATTTCCTACATCACAGCAATATTAGTTGGTTGGGGATAGGACGGTAATCTCGCATACACCGCATATTTGCCGACGAGAGTTTGTTTTTGGCGCCCACCGTGTATGAATCAGGGAGGGAGTCAATTTCGGCCGAGGAGGCACTGTGTATTGGAGCCCACCGTGTATGAATCCGGGTGAGAGGCGGTTATGTCAAGTTTGAGTGAAATTACAAACCTACCCCTATCGAAGAATAGTACACGGTAGGTCGCCGCCGCTCTGGTCCCAGGAAGGCCACCACTCCTCCACTCAGTCGACGCCAAGCTTGGTGGGATAAACACCGGCGGCCGATTAGCCGCTTGACGGCAATGTGGAGGCGGAAATCTTCATAACCTTGTGCTCCAGAGGAGGAGATTATCGAGGCGGATGAGGAGGAGGCAAAGGCAATGGCCTGCTTTCTCGGGTTCATGGCCGGACATGGTGGTCGGGCGCTGGTGATCGTTTAGATTAGGTTTACAATAGGTTTTACTATGGTTTGTGTGAAGTATGTAATGAGTTTCGTCCAGTTTATAGGAAAAGTTTTTGAAATGTAATGAATTTCATTCGGTTAATTTGAAATTTGCTTTGTTTGCAAGAATTTCGTTTGGTTAGTTCATATAGTTGTCAAAAGGTATGCGGGCAACATTGGATGGCATCCATCAGTGTCCTCGGACAGATGCCGGTGTAAATTTGTGGGCCAGCGCTGGAGATGCCCTAACTATCATGCTATAATCGCTAATAGTGCTCCATTATTTTGCAGGGAACAGTTATCCCTCGATCAAAATCAGATCCACCGTGTATCACACTCCTCCCACGTAAGAGTGTAGACTCTTGCTTACATAAAAATGGAGCAAGTGGACGGCACTGTAGCACGTCATATCACTCAAACTAGCCCGCCTAACGCGCGGGAAAGCACCGCCCTCGTCATTTTGTTTTGGATTTCTATGATCGATCGCACGAAAATGTTACGCTTTACAAGTTCAAAAGGAAAAGGCGGCACACTTACGACTCATACACGTCGCACCCCCGACAGTCCGGCTCGCATGCCGCTCACCAGAGGGGACACGCTTTGTCTTGCATTTTCACTGACATGTGGGACTGCAATTGAATAAACCGTCGATAGCTAAAATCTAATCGCTCGGCGGGCGTCGGCTGAGAAGAGAGAGACGGGGGAGGGAGAAGAGATCGCCCGCCCGCCGTGCACGGACTCCAAGAAATATATGGCGATAATGTGAGGTGGGCCATGCGGGAGTCCGGACCGCTTCCAAGCCCGCTTCTGACCGCCCTGGACCACTAGAACCCCCCCACCCACCCCACCACCTCCCCGCGTGTGCTCCCCCCTCAGACGCCAGTTGCCCGCATTCATAGCATGTAGTACCAGTAAAATTCTGGGCTATAAGGGCATGTACAATGGTTGATGAGATAGTCTTATCATAAGTCTTGCATGTAATTTAGAGATGACAAAAAAACATGTGTACAATGGATCATCTCTTAGCCTTATCTTCAATAACTAGTTATTCCTAAAAACATGGTGAAACATATTGTGCTAAGAGATCAGCTCTTGTCTTCTCTTAAATAAGAGAAGACAAGCCTTTTCTTATGATTTCTCTTTCCTCTGCCTCATCATTTATCCTATGTGGCATCCCTACAATAGAACCATTGTACATGCCCTAAGCCTGCTTATGTGGAGGAGAGAGAGTCATTGACAAAGTCAAGGAGTGGGATCTGCAGGAGCCCGTCTCTACACGTGCTCCTAGGTATAAAAAAACTAATTCTATAAAAAGAGGCACACAAAACAATTGTGTCTAAAAAAGAAAGGTAAAAAACATTTGAGAGGAAATAGATAGAGAGAAAGTGAGAACAAGTTGTAACCTTATAGCCAACCTTATAGTCAACACTATGGTAGTATTACATGAGGAATGAGGGAGTGCTCCACATGCCAAGTTCACTGGGCTGCCGTGTTTCACACTCCTCCGTCGTAACAGTGGAGACAATAGCTTTCATAAAAAATAAACAATGAATACTCGTTGCTCGTCAACTATATCGGAAAGAATACTTTCATTCGCTGACATGTGGGACGTAGACCATCCTGGTCCACCTGCCATGCACAAAATTATCTTGGTCCCCCCCGGTCATAGCGCAGGCCCAACCTTTCCCACTATAAGTTGGTCGGACGAAGGAACCATCATGACTTCGTTGAATTCCGCTTCTTCAAGAAAACTTGCTGTACCCGCAGTACTGCTACCACGCGTGAAGACTGGACGGCACTGTACCACGTCATAACACTGAAACCCACTAGGCCAAACTAGCCTGCCTAGGATTTGTACTCCCTCCGATTCAAAGTTAGTAGTACAAAGTTGAGTCATCTATTTTGGAACGGAGGGAGTACTGAAAGTGCGTTATATCGACTAGAGGGGGGGAGGGTGAATAGGCGATTTTCATGAATTCTTCACTGAGGAATTTGTCGGTGAGGAAATTCCTTAGCGAAGAACTACTTGCAGCGGAATAAGTACTCAGAAGTAAGCATAACAGAATACACGCATAGTCATCATGATGAAATGAAGACAATCACAGAGTACAGAAAGCGTAATCACATGATAACACAAGATGAAGACAAACAGACCGAAGAAATTGAACTGAGGAAATTGAGAAAGTCTTGATCAAAGTCTTCAAACACAGATATGAACAAACACTCAACACAAGAATGAGGAAATGAAAGGGTTGAGGAAATAGAACCAGTTAGGTTGGTGAAGACAATGATTTGGTAGACCAGTTCCAACTGCTGTCTCGGTTATACGTCTGGTTGGAGCGGCTGAGTATTTAAACTCGAGGACACACAGTCCGGACACCGATCGGCTGAGCACGCAGCTCAGACACCAAGTCCTCACCGTATTCTCCTTGAACTAAGGTCACATGAGACCTCATCCAATCACTCGTGGTAAGTCTTCAGGCGACTTCCAAACCTTCACAGACTTGGTCACTCGGCGATCCACAATTCCTCTTGGATGCTCTAGACCATGACGCCTAACCGTCTGGAAGAAGCACAGTCTTCAAAGGTAACAAGCGTCGGATCCATGCAGGATCAATTTCTTCAGTGATGCTCAATCACTTTGGGTTTGTAGGGGTTTGGTTTTTGGGTTTTTCCTCACTTGATGATTTTCGCTCAAAGTCCTCAGAGGATGGGTTGCTCTCAAATGACAAGTGTCAAGTTCTCTCGAGCGCCAACCAGCTAGTGGTTGTAGGGGCGGCTATTTATAGCCTAGGGAGCAGCCCGACATGATAAGACATAAATGCCCTTCAATGATATGACCGTTAGGTGGATAAGATATTTTGGGACAGGTGGGCCAAGAAGACAAGAACGGTCGGAAATTTGAATATCAAATTCCTCGTGGCTATCATGTTCCTCATCGTAGGTAATCCGCCTTTGGCGAATTCCTAACTCCTCGGTCGAACAAATTCCTCAACACTGAAGAACTTCGTCTCATCCTTCAAGAAATTGACTGAACTGTATGAGATTTCCAAAGGCTTCACTTGAAGGGATTGGTAGGTGTAGGATTTTGAGTTGAGCATCACATGGAAATTTTTCCTTAGTATTTCCTCGACCCCTTTAACAATGACGGTGTTTCCTATGACTCAAGAAAGAGAAATGAAACTACGAAACAAAAGTCTTCACGCTTCATGTTCCTCAAATGAATACCAAGTCTTCAAGGTCACACCAATTTCTTCACTTTCAAAGTCTTGAGAAAGTCTTGAACATCAAAGTCTTCATTGAAGAACTTCATTTTAGGGTCAACTTTCTCTGTAAATATCAAACTCCTCATAGACTTATAGACCTGTGTACACTCACAAGCGATTAGTTCCTTAACCTATAAGTCTTCAATACACCAAAATCACTAAGGGCACTAGATGCACTTACAATCTCCCCCTTTTTGGTGATTGATGACAATATAGGTTAAGTTTTCAACGGGGATAAACAAATGAAGTGTAAATACTGATAATGAGGAATTTGATTGCAAGATATAGAAGAACTCCCCTTGAAGATGTTCATAGTGAGGAATTTGCGTTTAAGGCAATGCACATTTGAAGAATTGAATCATGGAGATCTCCCCCTATATCTTGTAATTCATACACGATTTGACATATAATATGAAGAATTTGAAATGCATGATGAAATATGGTGCTTGATGTTATTCGAGTATGCAAAATAACGATAAAGAGTATCGAGCCCAAATCAATTTGCTATGAAGATTTTCAAGGAGCTCACGAGAATCAAGAGCATAGTGCAAGAGCATAATGCATCAAAAGTATCAAAGCACCATCGGGTTTAAGATTACAACTCGATCCAATAAAAAGTTTCAGAAGAACGAGAGTTGTAACTTAACAAGAATAAATTACTGTATATAGGCAATAAACTAGACCCTCTTGAAGACTAACTCAAATTTCTCCCCCTTTGTCATCGAATGACCAAAGGGATCGAAACTGAGGACTAACGCTCCTGAAGAATTTCAAGTTGAAGACGGAGCGCCAGCATTGTTGGGGTCGGTTGTTGAAGTAGGACCAGCCGCAGTGTCGTCCAAGTCTTCATTTTCATCAGTGTCGCGAGATGAAGAATAGGAGCTGGCCACCAAGGAAGGAACTTTGACCTTCTTGTATTTCTTGGAGGAGGTGCGACCACCAAATTCTTCCTTGAGTCCCATTGACGCCGCTTCTTCTTCATTTGTAGACATGTGAAAGAACAGCCCAGGTGCGTTTGAAGGTTTCATGGAGGTAGTAGTGGTCTTTCTTCACTGCATTGTGTGTTGAGGTCATGTTGTGAAGAAAAGTACCAAACTGACGCTTGACCCATTTATGATTACGATCAACCTTTTGATGAAGACTGAGGAGTAACTCACGATCACCATCACCACAGGTGCGATAGCTTGAGGACTTTGCTTGACCGAGGTATTTGCGGCGAGTCATGTGTGGCGAGTCATCATTGGTGGAGTAGGATGCTGCTTTGCGAAACTGTCCATCCAATGGACGAATGCCTTCATCGATCACAGCAGTAGCCTTGCCCTTGTCATCATCTGAGGTAAATGTCCGTTTGAGGACTTCAATCGGAGGCAAGTAGCTGCAGTGGTTCAAAGTATCAGCCTTGTAATTGAGTGAAGACCTTGTCCTGATGAATCTCATAATCCAAGGCGCATAAGGCTTCAGCTCAAATGGTGACATAGCTATGTTTGCCAGAGTCCTCATGAAGAAATCATGGAAGTTGACGGGAACGCCATGGATGATGTTGAAAAGCATATTCTTCATGATGCCAATGACTTCTTCATCGTTCGAGTCGTGGCCTTTGATAGGACTCATTGTCTTCGTCAGAATCCGATAGACAGTCCGAGGCACATATAATAATTCCTTGAAGAGGAATTTGGTTCTTGGGGCCTGCCTTGGCTTCAAAGGCTTCATCAGCACTTGCATATAGTGATTTGAAAGTTTTGGTTCGTTGTAGATACGACGTGCACCATCAAGTGGAGGATCGAGTGGTAGGGCACGAAGCAATTCATTCTTTGGTGCCTTGTAGTGAGTATTTTCAGACATCCAATCTAAGACCCATGAGTTCACGTCTTGACGTCTCCGTGATGTGCAAGGTGTTGCATAAAATCAAGAATTAGTTCTTCATTCCATCCACAGATATCGGTGCAGAAATTTAGAAGTCCCGCGTCGTGAAGAACACCGAGGATCGGCTCAAAGCTGGCAGCGACTCCATGTACACATGAGGAATATGAGCATGATCGAAGATTTTATCCTTGTTGAAGAGCACTGAGGAATAGAAGTTGGCTTGGCTGGCAGTCCAGAAACGCCTCTTCCTAATGCGAGCAAAATCATATGGATTATAGTCAGTGAAGAACACGTGGTCGGCAAAGAAATCTTCAGCCTTGAACTTTTGCTTGCTTGAAAACGGATTCTTTTGCTTTGGCAGAGGGGTGTCAGTGAGTTGCATCACCACCTCAGGAATCGCAAGTTCAGGTTCTTCAGGCTGAGGAATTTCTTGTTCCTCAACAGATGCAGTTTGAGGATCAACAGTAGCAGTTTCATCAGCACTAGTGGCTGGAATTTCTTCATGCACAAAACCAGTGGGTTGAGTTTCTTCCGAGTCCATTTGGACTGTTTGTGTAGGCGATGAGGAATCTGTTGGGCGGGGTGAAGAGAGGAGTATTGGGATGCAGACTTTCCCAAAAGTCATCATTCATCACCGTGTGGTGCATCCAATATCCACATCTTCATCTTCAATTTCCTCAACACCAGCCTCTTGGTGTGAACCGAGGCATATGTGAGGAATGATCGGAGTTGAAGGATTGCATCCACTTCAATTTCTTCATCAATCTGCTCGATGAAGCGGCGAATGATGTTCTTCATCGATCCGATTGGGATCACATAGTCTTCTCAAAAGGAACAACGTCCTTTGATGGTATGGAGGAAATTGGAACAACATCAATTGGATTTTCGTATGAGCTGGTCATAGGCCTCATTTTCTTCGCAGTCAAGAATCGACGCAGTTGATGCTTTCCTTTTCTTCACAGCAGCTCGTTCTGCAGCCTTGGTTTTCTTCACATCGAGGCGATGGAAGAATTGGAGTTGGAGTTGGCGCAGGAGGAGCCGAGGAATGTGGTTCAGTTTCTTGAGTGCAATTGATGCGATTGCCTGTCTTGAGCGATTTCTTGAGCGCACCACTAGTGGGTGCCCGGCAATTTCTTCAACGGTGGGAATGGGATCATGAGCCTGGAACAAGCATTTTCATCAGCAGGCTGAACGTCATCAACAGTCTTGGCATGTTCTTGATCGGTTGGGCTGAGGCTTCACTGAGGAATTTCATGTTGCCTTTGGGGCTGCAACATTTGTGAATTTCTTCGTCAGTTCACAAATCTGACCTTGGCTCCTTGCCAATCAGCATAATAGGAATCAAAGTTTTGCCGAGGTCTTGAATTTCAGTCGGATCTTGAGAAGCTCCTCGGTGTCATCTTGACAACGTTTTTCTTGAGAACTTCTCCTTCCTGTATTGAGCCTTTTTATTTCCCTGCCTTCTCAAACTTCCATTTTCTTCAGCGATGAAGTGAGTCAACATATGACTTTGTCCAGTGTCGATGAAAGTCGGGCATAGGGGTATTGGGATCCTTGTGCGAGAGATCAATATAGTCGAGGACTTTCTTGGATCAACAGCGATGGCACAGATGTACCTTTGGCTCTAGCGGCCCTTTCTTGACGGTCTCGATGATTTCCGCAAGTTCATCATCAGATGCTTCATCATCAGAAGGCACATGGAATGCAACCTGTTTCTTCTTTGGGCTAGGCCGAGGACCTCGTCCATCTGTTGCTTTGGTCTTCAGCTGAGTCGGGCCAGTTGAAGAAATGGGAGCTGCTAAGGAACTTGCGTAAACGCTGAGGCAATTGAGAAGCCAGCAGTCCATTGACATGTAGCAGTGCACAGAACCAAGGTTTTGACGGAGCTGTTGAGGACTTTGGTGGAGCAGCAGCGGTGTGAGGATTTTGCTTGGAGGTGCTGCTTGAGGAACTTGGCCGTGAGGGCGCAGATGGTGAAGCACTTGGCTTATGAGCAGGCTTCTTTGGCATGGATTTCCTCGGTTTGACCGAGGCCTCAGTGGCAGTAGCAGCGGCAGAATCCTCATTGAATTTCTTCACTGCCTCCTTGGCTTGTTTTGCCAATTTTGCTTGGCGTTTAGCCCATTCATCAGGAAAGTCCTCACCTCGTTTGATGCTTGTGGGATCAGCTACTTGGCCAGGTGCCAAAGGAGCTCTTGGGCATGGAGGATTAAGAGCGAATTTCTTCATGTACTTAGGAGTTACATATCTGTATTCCCTCCATTCCCATGCCCATCTCCGTTCAATCTTCTGAATATGCACCTTGCGCTGATTTTTGTTTTCTTCATCCGGTGTGCAGTAGTCAGCATATATTTCCTCAGGGATTTCAAACGCAGTCATAACCTCAGGTTTCTTTCCTCCTTTCTGTGGCTTCTTACCGTCTGCCATGTTCTTCAGTTGAGGAATTTGAACAATTGAGTTCTCTGAAGAAGTATGCAGTCTTTCTTCGAGGAACACCGCAAATGAGTTAAGTTGATGAGAACCTAGTGATTCAGTAGCGGACATGTGTACCTGTGAACAGAGTATAGTTGCGAGGAATTTGGAGAGGTCATATGCGTTCTCAGAAGGTTTTTTTTTAAAGAACAAGTTTTGAGGATTTTGACCAGATGAGCCTTGAAGAATTTCACTAAGCGTTCTTTGTCTTAGGTTCCAGAGTTGTATAGATCGAGGATCCACACAATTGAGGAATCTTGAAGAAAATCATTGCTTAGAGAAACGAATCAAGAGATTTGAGGTGTTCATATGTGTGAAGTTTTGAAGAATAAACACCTTTGAAGAATTTCAAGAAGGTTTGAGAATCAAGGCGAGTAATAAAAGTAACTTTTAATTACCCGAAGTGAAGAACACGACGAACTGAGAAGAATAGTTGGGAAGTTCGTCCGTTCAGATCTTCCACGCCCTAACTTGGCGGAGGAAGACAGCTACGGCGGCGGCGGAGTGAGGATTTCCGCGGTCGGCGCGAGTACGTCGGCGACGCGGTCGAGGCAGTGAAGCTTTTCCTCACCGGCGACGATGGAGTAGCGGCGGCGCTAGGGTTTGAGGAGCTCGAGCGGGAGAGAGAGGTCGAGCAGAGTAAAAGAAGTGAGGAAGGGGAGAGGGGTATTTATAGACACGGTGAAAAACGGATCACCCGAAGATTTAGGACGAACATGCCTGACCATTTCCTTCTCACGACATGTGTCATCCACGTCTTGTGTAGTGGAGATCGTGTCTGATTGTGGGTGAGTAAAATAATGCATCGTGGGATGCGGAGCGGTTTAATGGCAAAACGAAAGTTTGGATAAGATCAGTTTTAAAGTTCCGTTGCAATTTCTTCAGCTGTCAAGGACACAGTGAAGATTTTGAACGAGTTTCAAAATAGAACGCACATGAAGAATTTGTGAATAGATTGGGTTGAGTATAGCATAGAGGGGGAAGGGTCCGATCACATTCACTTAGAAGAAAAAGCGACTTGAAGAAATAGCCATAAGTGAATGTTGTATAGGACATAAACCCTTATATATATATATAGCCAATGAAGAAAGACGACGGAAACAGTGAAGATTTTGCAAAGTTGAAGAATTTGAAAAACTGAAGAATTTCAAAACTGAGGAAAAACTCAAATTGAAGATTTTCAACTTTGGTGGTGGCGTGACCCACCGTATAAGAATGATGATTTCAGACACCGCGTACAATTGTCGTAGGGTTCTGAGAATCAAATTCTTCATTAATTTCTTCACACTAAGAGTGTTATTCTTCATTGATTGAAGAAAACGTTTCTTCATGTGTTGCACATCTAAGTCATCAATTTTGCATAAGTGTTAGGATGTGTGTCTTTTTCAAAGAACGTTCAAGATTCTAAGATATTTAGCTCACACCGCAACTTGCTAAATCTCTTCTCATCCAAGGGCTTAGTGAAGATATCAGCTAGCTGTTCTTGATCTTCACGTGCTCGATGGAGATGTCGCCCTTCAACACATGATCACGAAGAAAATGATGACGAATTTGAATGTGCTTTGTCTTCGAGTGCTGAACTGGGTTGTGAGCAATCTTGTTGGCACTCTCATTGTCACAATGGAGAGGCACATTCTTCACGTTGATGCCGTAGTCCTTGAGAGTTTGCTTCATCCATAGCAATTGAGCACAACACGAGCCAGCAGCAATGTATTCAGCTTCTGCGATGAGCGGTGATCTGCAGTTCTGTTTCTTCGAGGACCAACGGACCAAAGATCGTCCGAGGAAATGACAAGTACCAGATGTTGACTTGCGGTCCACACGATCACCAGCATAGTCGAGTCGAATATCCAATGAGATCAAAAGTAGAGCCCTTGGGGTACCATAATCCTAGTGTTGGTGTGTGAGCTAGATATCGAAGAATATGCTTCACAGCCTTATGGTGTGATTCCTTGGTGTAGCTTGAAATCGGTCACACATGCAAACACTAAGCATTATATCTGGCCTAGATGCACATAAGTACAATAAAGAACCAATCATGGGCGGTATACCTTGTGATCAAGTCAATACCATTTTCATCGATTGCATAGATGGCCATTTGTGGGCATAGGAATTTTGACACCTTTGCAATCTTGCATGCGAATTTCTTGAGGACATCTTTGAGGTATTTCTCTGAGATATGAATATGCCATTGTGTTGTTGACGAATTTGAAGACCTAAGAAGAATTTCAACTCTCCCATCATAGACATTTGATATTCTTCACTCATCATATAGGCAAATTCATCACTATAACGTTGGTCGATCAGCCAAAGATAATATCATCAACATATATTTGGCACACAAACAGTTCACCATCATAAGATTTAGTAAAGAGAGTAGGGTCGAGTGAACCGGTGTGAAGCCATTCTTCACAAAGAATTCCTTCAATGTATCATACCACGCTTGAGGGGCTTGCTTGAGGCCATAGAGGGCCTTATTGAGTCTGAAGACTTTGTCGAGGATTCTTTGGATCTTCAAAACCTGGGGTTGAGCAACATATACTTCTTCCTCAAGCTTACCATTGAGGAATGCACTTTTCACATACATTTGATATAAGGTGATATTGTGATGGTTAGCATAGGCGAGTAATATGCGAATAGACTCAAGTCTAGCGGCAGTGCAAAAGTTTCATCGAAATCAATTCCTTCAACTGCGTGTAGCCTTGAGCTACTAGTCGTGCCTTATTCCTCACCACAAGACCATTTTCATCTTGTTTGTTGCGGTAGATCCACTTTGTGCCAATGATATTATGCTTGCGAGGATCTGGACGTTTGACCAGTTCCTGACATTGTTGAGCTCGAATCGATGTAATTCTTCTTGCATGGCCTGAATCCACTCGGCTCCAAAATGCTTCATCTACCTTAGTGGGCTCTGTGATAGAGACAAAAGCATAGTGCCCACAAAAGTTAGATAAATGTGAAGCTTTTGAGCGTGTGAGAGGACTGGCGCTTTAATGTCATCGATGATCTTCTCCACTTGCACTTATTTTGCAACGCGAGGATGAGCTGGTTGTCGTCGAGGAATTTGATCATTTTCCTCGGCACCATTTTCTTCACATTATCTTGGTGCATCACTCAACGTTCTTCGCGTCTGAGGATGAGTTCTTTAGCAGTTTCTTGATGGGAATGACATCCTCGGTTGCCTTGAACCTGATAGAATCCTCGGTGCTGGTTCGCCTAACACGAAAGGTAGGTGCTCTCTTTGCGAGCCATTAGTTTCATCGAACCGCACATCTACAATGTCAACAATCTTGTGTAGAGTGATGTTGAAGACTCAGTAGGTGTCGAGTCCTTTCCGTAACCAAGCATAAAACCTTCATGTGCTTTCGGTGCAAATTTAGAGTTGTGATGAGGATCTCTAATCCAGCATTTAGCACCGAAGACTTTGAAATAACTTACATTAGGTTTCTTGTCAGTGAGGAGTTCATAGGCAGTCTTCTTGAAGAATTTGTGAAGATATACTCTGTTGATGATGTGGCACGCAGTGTCGATTGCTTCAATCCAGAAACGACTAGGCGTTTTGTATTCATCAAGCATAGTGTGAGCCATCTCAACCAGAGTTCTGTTCTTGCGCTCCACGACGTCATTTTGCTGAGGTGTATAAGGAGCAGATAACTCATGAGTAATACCAAATTCATCAAGATAGTCATCAAGACCGGAATTCTTGAATTCAGTTCCATTGTCACTCCTGATGTGCTTGATCTTCACACCAAAGTTAGTTGAAGCCCTCGAGGAAAATCGTTTGAAGACTTCCTGCACTTGATTTTTGTAAGTAACAATGTGTACCCATGTGTAGCGAGAGTAATCATCAACAATAACAAAGCCATATAGAGATGCATCATTAACGGCAACTGAGTAATGATTGGGACCAAAGAGGTCCATGTGAAGCAATTCAAAGGGACGAGTAGTGGTCATGATAGTCTTCGCTGGATGCTTGGCCTTGGTCATTTTTCCAGCTTCACAGGCTCCGCATAAGTGATCCTTGAGGAATTTGACATTCTCAATGCCAATGACATGCTTCTTCTTCGCAAGCGTGTGCAAATTCCTCATGCCTGCGTGACCAAGTCGCCGATGCCATAGCCAGCCTTCTGAAGCTTTTGCAAGTAGACACACGGCTGGTTGTGGTCCTGTGGAGAAGTCAACAATATACAAGTCTCCTCTCCTAAAGCCTTGAAGACTTTGGAATTGTCGACTTCCATAATCACAACACAACGATACTTGCCAAAGATAACAACCATATCAAGATCACAAAGCATTGAGGCCGACATGAGGTTGTATCCTAAGGACTCAACAAGCATGACTTTGTCCATGTGCATGTCCTTAGAGATAGCAACCTTACCAAGACCCAATACGACTTTTGCCTTTGTCAAAGAAAGATGATATGCTTGAGATGTGGCGGTGATAAGGGAGCATCCATCAATAGATTCTTGTCACCAATCATGTGATTTGTACATCCACTATCGAGAACCCACTCGGTGGCTTTGGGTTGATCATCCTGCGGATGAATTAGTACAACTTACGATCTCATATACTTCATCGGTGAAGAATATGATATCAAGTTCATCGATGAATTTCATCGGTCGGATCAATCGATAAGCGAGGGAGGGCGTGTGAAATGAAAGTTCATTTCATCATGATTAGCTGCGTCCTTTTCGAGCATTTTTGTCGGGCCCCAACAAATTCTTGAGACGTTAAGGCACGTCTGGAGACCTGACCCTACAGAAGAGATTAGTTCTTTTCTTCACCACCCACATCTCAAGGGGTGGCAAAGAGTTCATCACTCTGCGAGCACCATACGAGAATGGTGGCATAGAGGCCAAACCATTTCGTTTCACATAAGAGGGGTTAGGGTAAGCATATGAATAAGCGGAGAAATTCTTGAGGACATATGAACATATTGGTTTGAAGAATAATGCACATATTCATAGCCCTTAGCTCTACCTCGAAAATGAGAGTTGTTAGCACGATGATAATCATATGAGGACTTTGATCCTTTTGAGGAATTTGATCCACGTGAGGAATTTGGTCCGTATGAGGACTTGGATCCATATGAAGAATTTTGTCCATATGAAGAATTTGATCTGGGGTTCCTATTCTTCCTTTGGTGGTGTCATGAGGACATTCACCAAGACTTTCAAGGCACTTCTTGGGAACCCAGATTTTCTTCATAGGGGAACCGTTCTGCAGATTAGTGCCAACATATCTAGCAAATACTTCACCATTCTGATTTTTGAACAGTTTATAGTTGGAGTCAAATGACTCATCGGAGAATGAGGAAATTAGCATGTAAAGCCAGATAAGTTAGATGGATCAACTGGAGGTCCCTTTGAAGCAACCCATGAGGTTTTGGGATCTTTGCTCGGGCTTCGGTATGTTCCATCAGCATTGAGTTTCCTCTCAAAGGCAATACCCTCTTTCCTAGGGTTCTGTTGAGGATCTGTTTTTAAGCACATCACAATGAGTCGATGCCCTTTGAGGCTTTTGTACATGCTGTCATGTACAATTCCTTCAACCCTGCATCGTCAAGGATACTAGCAATGTCCTCGGATGAGGAATTAGTGATAGCAGAGGCAGGTGAAGAATTTGTAACAGTTGAAGCATTTGAACATTGGTGAAGAATTAGCGATTCACGTTCAATGCACTTTAAGCATGGAGGAACAAATTCTTCTTGAGAAGCGCTGATTTGTTGAGCAAGTAATGAATCGCGCTCCTTCTGAAGATCTTCATAACTCACTCTTAGCTTCTCAAGA
This sequence comes from Aegilops longissima, assembly GCA_021605205.1. Classification (NCBI taxonomy): domain Eukaryota; kingdom Viridiplantae; phylum Streptophyta; class Magnoliopsida; order Poales; family Poaceae; genus Aegilops; species Aegilops longissima. Next base: position 131,116,580 of record CM038676.1, read on the forward strand.
TCTTGCTTTCTTTGAAGAAATTCATAAGAAAGTTTCTCATGATCAGATAAGAGAGTGTTATGATGACCTTGAAGGCTGTCAAGCCTAGGCTCAAGTCTCTGAAGATTTTCGATCGGGGCTTTAGTGCGATCCATTTCTTCACCCAACATATCATCACTTTTGTCTAGCATGTTTTGAACCTTTTCAAAAGCCCTTTGTTGTTTTATAGCAATCTTAGCAAGTTTAGAGTAGCTGGGCTTGAGATCCTCATCGATTCATTTTCACTAGATTCAGAGGAGGTGAAATTGAGTACCTTGGCACCTTTTGCCATGAAGCAATAGGTGGGGCGTAGTCATCATCATCCTCATCGGGCTTGTCGGTGAGGTCAGTTTCTTGATGTTGAAGATGGACTTGCTAACAAAGCGATGGCGAAAGCCGGACTAGCCACACCAGATTCGGATTCTTGAGACTCCTCCTCTTCCTCATGTTCCTCGATTCAGCTTGAGTCCATTTCCTTGCCAATGAATGCCCGAGCCTTTTGGAGCTGCTCTTCTTGTGAGAAGAAAGCTTTGAGGATTTTGATGATGAAGATTTCGATGATTTCTTCTTCTTCTTCACGTCATCGAGGCTGTAATCCTTGTGTTTCTTCTTCTTTAATTCCTTTTCCCACCGAGGACAATCTTGGATGTAGTGACCAGGTTTCTTGCATTTGTGACAAAGTCTTCTCTTATAGTCACTAGATGAGGAATCACTTTGCTTCTTGAGGATTTTCCAAAGCGACCACGTCTTGAGAATTTCTGGAATTTCTTCACGAGCGATGCTAGCTCTGGCCTAATTCTTGAGGATCTCCAAGGCTACTACGAGTCTTCACACTCAGATTCGGACACAGCCTTGGCCTTGAGCGCGTGTTTTCCATAGCCGAACCATAGAGATCTCTCTTTTGACAAGTCGAACTCGTGAGTATTTAGCCTTTCGAGGATATCGGCAGGATCAAGAGACTTGTAGTCAGCTCGTTCTTGTATCATCAGTGCCAGAGTATCAAATGAGGAATCAAGCGATCTTAACAATTTCTTCACCACCTCATGGTTGGTGATGTCAGTGGCGCCAAGTGCTTGAAGCTCATTTGAGATGTCAGTGAGGCGATCGAAGGTTTGTTGAACATTTTCGTTGTCGAGTCTTTTGAAGCGGTTGAAGAGATTCCGAAGAACATCAACTCGAGAGTCACACTGAGTTGAGACTCCTTCATTCACTTTTGACAGCCTGTCCCAGATGAGCTTGGCAGATTCCAAAGCACTCACTCTTCCATATTGACCTTTGCTCAGATGGCCACATATGATATTCTTAACTTGAGAATCGAGTTGCTTGAATCTCTTCACATCAGCAGCATTTAGAGAAGGTGTGGTGAGGAACACCATTTTCCACAACATACCGTAGATCATTGTCAATTGCTTCAAGATGCATTCGCATCTTGTTCTTCGATAAGGGGTAGTCCGTCCCATCAAAGGTAGGACACCCAGCTGAGACCTTGATCATACCTGCGGTCGACATAACTAAAACTCCGGTGGTTAAACCAAAATCACACGTAACAAGGGAGTACCTTGCTCGATACCAATTGAAAGTCGTTATATCGACTAGAGGGGGTGAATAGGCGATTTTATGAATTCTTCACGAGGAATTTGCTGGTGAGGAAATTCCTTAGCGAAGAACTACTTGCAGCGGAATAAGTACTCGAAGTAAGCATAACAGAATACACGCATAGTCATCATGATGAAATGAAGACAATCACAGAGTACGAAAGCGTAATCACGGGATAACACAAGATGAAGACAAACAGTGAAGAAATTGAACGAGGAAATTGAGAAAGTCTTGATCAAAGTCTTCAAACACAGATATGAACAAACACTCAACACAAGAATGAGGAAATGAAAGGGTTGAGGAAATAGAACCATTAGGTTGGTGAAGACAATGATTTGGTAGACCAGTTCAAGCTGCTGTCTCGGTTATGCGTCTGGTTGGAGCGGCTGAGTATTTAAACTCGAGGACACACAGTCCCAGACACCCGATCGGCTGAGCACGCAGCTCAGACACCAAGTCCTCACCGTATTCTCCTTGAACTAAGGTCACACAGACCTCATCCAATCACTCGTGGTAAGTCTTGAGCGACTTCCAAACCTTCACAGACTTGGTCACTCGGCGATCCAGAATTCCTCTTGGATGCTCTAGACCATGACGCCTAACCGTCTGGAAGAAGCACAGTCTTCAAAGGTAACAAGCGTCGGATCCACGCAGGATCAATTTCTTGATGATGCTCAATCACTTTGGGTTTATAGGGGTTTGGTTTTGGGTTTTCCTCACTTGATGATTTTCGCTCAAAGTCCTCGGAGGATGGGTTGCTCTCAAATGACAAGTGTCAAGTTCTCTCGGAGCAGCCAACCAGCTAGTGGTTGTAGGGGCGGCTATTTATAGCCTAGGAGCAGCCCGACATGATAAGACATAAATGCCCTTCAATGATATGACCGTTAGGTGGATAAGATATTTTGGGACAGGTGGCAAGCCAAGAAGACAAGAACGGTCGGAAATTTGAATATCAAATTCCTCGGGGCTATCATGTTCCTCCTTGTGTAGGTAATCCGCAACGGCGAATTCCTAACTCCTCGGTCGAACAAATTCCTCAACACGGAAGAACTTCGTCTCATCCTTTGAAGAAATTGACTGAACTGTATGAGATTTCCAAAGGCTTCACTCGAAGGGATTGGTAGGTGTAGGATTTTGAGTTGAGCATCACATGGAAATTTTTCCTTAGTATTTCCTCGAACCCCTTTAACAGTACGGTGTTTCCTATGACTCAAGAAAGAGAAAATGAAACTACGAAAACAAAAGTCTTCACGCTTCATGTTCCTCAAATGAATACCAAGTCTTCAAGGTCACACCAATTTCTTCACTTTCAAAGTCTTCAGAAAGTCTTCAGAACATCAAAGTCTTCAGTTGAAGAACTTCATTTTTAGGGGTCGACTTTCTTTGTAAATATCAAACTCCTCATAAACTTATAGACCTTTGTACACTCACAAACGCATTAGTTCCTTAACCTATAACTCTTCAATACACCAAAATCACTAAGGGGCACTAGATGCACTTACAAGTACGTCTCTGTACTTATATGATTTTGTGTTGTACGTCTCTGTACTTGTGCTGCGATTTTCCTACCCTATGAACCAAATGAGGCCTGAATGTATCCATGTCGACTATTGTCTGATCGACTGCTAAGCCTACAATTTTAGGAGCTTGGGCTATTGGCCGATCAACGATGGATCGGTATAAGCGTACCACGAGCTCATCAGCCCCAACGTTTCTCTTCGGTGAGTGTTTTGCAAGTACTATAGCTCGCACAGTAGCTAGCCTACTAACACCAAGAATCATCAAACAAACCCTGCTGATATGATAAACAGTTCAAACTTACATCTAAGCATGTCATATGTTACATCAAAAGCTGGTGAGGATACATCTGTTTCCACAACTCGGAGAGGGTTCACATGATTCACTATCAAACAAAAGTAGCAAGTACCGCCCACACATGACAGTGCACTAGCCCTAAGATGGTTTGATAACACACATCATTCTAGTAATTAAACACAATGCAAACTACCCTGAAGGATTAGCGCGACCAACTATTTCTTGTCATCGATCTCTCGGGCAATGAGCACAGCACGGACAGCGGCATGGGAATCGATATCTGGGGCGATGTCCACCGTGACATCGGGATCAATCTCTGGGGCGATGTCCACAGGATGGACAACGGCATCGAAATCGATCTCAGGGGCGATGTCAATAGGACGGAGCGCGACGTCGAAAACGATCTCTGGGGCGTTGTCCACAGGATAGGCCGCGACATCGGAATCATCAAGGACATCCACCAGCACCCGCACAACCCTAACATATTATAAAGCACATTGCAAATAATAAAAAAACCACAACTATGGTAAGCCATTATTTTTTTACCTTGTGCAGCTTACCAGGGGATCCCATCCCTCTGGGGGCCATCTCCTTGTCCTCGATGGGGGCCATCACCTTGCTAGGGGAATACTGCTTCTGAACGGCGATTATCTCCTCAAACTCGGCCTTGAGCCTCACATAGGTGGCCATTAGAGTTTACGGGTAGGCACGGTGGGGCCCTTGCTGTTCTTCAACTTTCTTTGAGGAGTTCGCCCGCCAACGCCGTCAACTCTTTGGCGATGCTTGTTTCTTGGAGTTCTTCGTCTCCATGGGTTGGCCCGCCAACATGGTCAACTCGTTGGTCGGTGCTCGCTTCCTGGAGAGCGCTGTCTCTAGTGGGTTGTCCATCGGTAGCTCTTTGCCTAGTGCTCCAGGATCCATCAATGAACTGACAAACAAAAAGCAGTCGAAAGGAAACCACAATCGCAATGAAAACAGGAAAAGAATAGGCTGTGAGAATCGGTCGGTGCTTCGCAAAAAGAAGATTCTTGGAATGAAACTATAGTAGCATCACTGATTCGCCCACCTTTCCTTCGTCGGTACAGAAGAAAATGGCAGGAGTGAGTAGCTTGGAGTGAGGTTTTCTTCAAGAAATGGGAGAAATGGCTTCAACGAGCCTTCCAGTGAAATGATGGTTGCTTCGTCCAGTCCAACTTCGAGGCCAATTCGGGGCCACTTTACCACTGCTGGTAAAGGTGTGGGTTTTGTGATATGATGGGTCATCACGGCCACACCGGGGTGACCGGTGAGTCTCGACTATAGCACCTCGCTGTGATTTGGTGGATGGCACGCGGGTCTGGATGCTTTGTGATATGCTTTGATGCTTTGATGTTTGGTAGGGTGTATGAAGGGTGCATGAGTCCACACTAGCTTAACACAAATACACTAGAAGCATGCCTGAAAAGAGCATGCATGAAGAGGGGTGCTGGGATGAGCATGCACGAAGAGGGAACAACTATGCTGAGATAACAATGCGACCAAACACACTATGGCGAGCATTCGCAACTGCCATGTTCGGGTTGCGTTTGGCTCTTCGCCTCTTCGAGAAGACGAACAATGATGTTACTACTACTTCTACAGTATCGAATCCACTGCTGCATGTCTGTCCACCGTGTGCGGAAGGGATAGCTTGTTGTATACTCTATATTTGCTGCAACCTCCAACATTTACCCCACCACAAATTAAAATATATATTCCAGTCTTGACTAGATGAGCGTCCAAACTACAATCACCAGGATGACAGGTAGGGCTAGAAGATTATTTTAATAAAAAAAGCATGGAGCCGAGCCCAACGATTTTAAGCTTACAGGCATGGTACACGCTATCGTAGACTACTCTACACATGAAAATGGCACACGAGTGTCCGGGCTGCGCTTGGCTCTTCGCCTCTTCAGGAAGTCAAACAATGATGGAGTACTACTGCAATGGAGGAGTACTACAGCATGCTTATGGCCATCTGACACCGATTGAACTGCTGCATGTCCACCGCGTGCGGGAGGGAGAGCGTGTAGAGAACGAAAGCTTCTCCTAGTCCTGCCAGCCACCACGCTCATGGGCGAGGGAGGGACGCATCTTCATTGACTTACTACTCCTGCCTTTGCGTGTATGACAGGTGCGCCCAACAGGTGGGTGGCCCACCTGTCATGCAGCCAAAGGCAGGTGTGCGAGGGAGAGGGCGTTGTAGTAATCAAACTTCTTGGTCTTGTACGAGTTGACGCGACACATCAAAGCACGGCACTCGATATATTTCAATAACTTGCGTTTACCGATGCATTAATTACAACACATGCATGCATGCCGTGACTCTCCTTTTGATACTCCCTCCGTTCCCAAATATAAGTCTTTCTAGAGATTTTAACAAGTGACTACATACGGATTAAAATGAGTGAATCTACACTCTAAATATGTCTACATACATCCGTATGTTGTAGTCCATTTGAAATGTCTAAAAATACTTATATTTAGGAACGGAGGGAGTACTTGCATGTGTTGATTTAATGCACCTTGCCAAATTTTGACTATAAATTTAACTAACCAAATGTTCATGCATGTCACAAAAAATTACATAATTGAAAACTATGTTCAAATACGAATCAAACGATATAATTTTTGTTAACATGCACTAACATTTTGTTAGTTAAATCTTTGGTCAAAATTTAGCACCAATTACAAAGGGGCCCGATAAATATTGTACTCTCACATTTTGTTTTGAGGATACTCCCACATAGAAAATATAAATAATAATGCATGTTGGGGCAGCCCACGTTTCTGATAATTTTAGCCGTGGGTTTGATCACAAATTTTATGAGGGGGTGGTTGTTCATTTAATGGAGGGTCTTGTACCAGACTTCAACGATACAAAGTGCCACCTGGCACACCGTAACACCACTTGGAATAAGCGGGTAGCTATCTTGAAAAACAATCAACAACTCAAAAAAAATGGCGACCTGGCACGTACACAATTTTAAACGATTGTTTTGATGGAGTGAAACAGGAAAACTACCCCACTACGTATATATAGGCTGGAGCCTCCGCGCTTGCTTGCTAGGGTTGCTCTATTCACACACTCTCCAGATCTAAACAAGATAGCGGTGGTAACACTATCATTCTCCCTTCAAAAACACTGTCTTTCTATCCTCACCACTGGTTACAGATCCGGACGTATCCCCCTCCGCCGGTGAAGGGGAGGAGCGGAAGCGTTTAGGCCGTCGTCGACAGCGAGGGAGGAGACCCACAACCGGCGGCACCGTTATCTCTGGCCGAGCGCCGACACGGGAGGTCCTCCGAACCCTTCATCGTTGCCCTAGTGTGGGCGGATCTGGCCTCCCGCTGCCCACCTATCCACATCCCGACGATCTTCAGGTATATCTTCCTTCGAAACCGCCCTAGCTCTACTTCCCCAGCTCGCTACATTGCTGCATGTGCATCATTTTATACCTCTCAGCCCCTCTCGATCGGATGGTCCAACGACACATATTTTTCTTCTTCTATTGTTAGAGGTAAAGCTACTTCATGGAGTCAAATCTTGTACTTGGTTCAAACAAGAAATAAAGTGGGGGTGGGGAATTTAGTATGTACATCGGACTTGGTACAAACAGGAAGGATAGGGGTGAAAGTAGTACAGACTGGTCATCCAACCGGTCTCTTGGTCGAAAAGGGAAATATACGGGAAACCATGTACACAGTGGTATGACCAAGAATAGATTTGCTATCCACACATAAGATGGCTGCATGCATCATTATGATGCATAGGCCGGGGGCACGCCTCCATTTCCAAAAAAACATAAGAGTAGGTGGCTAGAGTGAACAAAAATGGGACCAACCCAGATATGTTTCTTGGATGTTTGTTTCTCGGGGCAACAAACTCTGAATCACCACTTTATGCCCCAGATTAGGTACATGGTGCTGAACTGCCGGTGCACCCACTGTCCCATGCCCTTATACCAAATACTTAGCTATTCTTAATCTAATGCCCCTGGTAAAATGAAGCCATGTCACTGTTATAAGCCATGACAAGTTTAGCCAAATGTTTTTGGCTGTAAATATTTGAGACTCTGACTGTTTACTCTGTAGGTATTTGTGCAAACAGGGATATCCATTCACCTAGTTGTTGTTGTGACCTTTTGGTGCACTGCACAAAACACTTCTTAAAAGAAGTGACTTTTGTGCTATTTAACTGGAATGTCAGAATGGAACAGTTGGTTCATTTCGGTGGAACTGCAGAAAGGGAGATCTTTGTTCCAATCCTCATCATCCATATTGGCACCATAACCTTCCTTTAGGTAAGAATGATATTTAATGCATGTGTTCATCTCTATTTTGTGACTGCCATGAGAAAATAATGTTATTGTTTACTAGTACACTTGTACTCCCTCAGTGACAAAACCAATTCTGAAATAGAAGGCCAATCATGTACTTGGTTTCACCAACTGGTGAGCAGAAAGAGAAACAGAGCATGAAGAGGAAGAATAAGAAGAATAAATAGTGCTAAGCTGATATTGCTGAAGCCGAGGCCTCAGTCAAGGCCATTCAAGGGCTACGGCAACGTCTACCTTACATGTGAGACGATCCTCCAGGGAGCCCTTCCACTTCTGCGTATTGTCCATGATGAATTTGATGCTACTGTTAGAGTAATATGATAATGTCTTTCTATCCTCTCTCACTAAGCTAATGAAGGTTTCTGTAGGACCTTGAAGTATGTCTAGAGGGGGGGGGTGATTAGACTACTTGACCAATTAAAAACTTAACCTTTTCCCAATTTTAGAGTTTGACAGATTTTAGCTATCTTAGGACAAGTCAAGCAATCATCACACAAATCAAGCAAGCATGCAAAGAGTATATAGGCAGCGGAAATTAAAGCATGCGACTTGCAAGAAAGTAAAGGGAAGGGTTTGGAGGATTCAAACGCAATTGGAGACACGGATGTTTTTGGCGTGGTTCCGATAGGTGGTGCTATCGTACCTCCACGTTGATGGAGACTTCAACCCACGAAGGGTAACGGTTGCGCGAGTCCACGGAGGGCTCCACCCACGAAGGGTCCACGAAGAAGCAACCTTGTCTATCCCACCATGGCCGTCGCCCACGAAGGACTTGCCTCACTAGCGGTAGATCTTCATGAAGTAGGCGATCTCCTTGCCCTTACAAACTCCTTGGTTCAACTCCACAATCTTGTCGGAGGCTCCCAAGTGACACCTAGCCAATCTAGGAGACACCACTCTCCAAGAAGTAACAAATGGTGTGTTGACGATGAACTCCTTGCTCTTGTGCTTCAAATGACAGTCTCCCCAACACTCAACTCTCTCTCATAGGATTTGGATCTGGTGGAAAGAGGGTTTGAGTGGAAAGCAACTTGGGGAAGGCTAGAGATCAAGATTCATATGATAGGAATGGAATATCTTGGCCTCAACACATGAGTAGGTAGTTCTCTCTCAGAAATAGTAAGTTGGAAGTGTAGGTTCAGTCTGATGGCTCTCTCCACGAATGAAGAGGAGGTGGAGGGGTATATATAGCCTCCACACAAAATCTAATCGTTACACACAATTTACCAAACTCGGTGGGACCGATTCAACAGACTCGGTCGGACCGATTTAGTAAACCTAGTGACCGTTAGTGATTTTCGTGGGGTGACATGCAACTTCGGTGAGACCGATTCGGTTAGGGTTAGGGCATAACGTAATCTCGGTAAGACCGATTACACAAACTCGGTGAGACTGATTTTGGTAATAAGCTTTCCAGAGAGTTGGTCAGGTAAACTCGGTGGGACCGATTTGCTCTTTTCGGTGAGACCGAAATGTTACAAAAGGGAAACAGAGAGTTTACATTGCAATCTTGGTGGGACTGGTCGCTCACTTCGGTTAGACCGAAACGTTACGAAGGGAAACAGAGAGATTACAATCCCATCTCGGTGAGACCGAGATCCCTATCGGTATGACCGATTTGCCTAGGGTTTGTGGCAGTGGCTATGACTTTTGAAATCGGTGGCGCCGGGTAGGAAGAATCGGTGTGACCAATTTTGGCTTTAGGTTTAGGTTATTTGTGGATTGTGAGAAAGTAGCTGAGGGTTTTGGAGCATATTACTAAGCACATGAAGCAAGAGGCTCATTAAGCAACACCTCATCCCTCCTTGATAGTATTGGCTTTTCCTATAGACTCAATGTGATCTTGGACCACTAAAATGTAAAATGAAGAGTCTTGAGCTTTTGAGCTTGAGCCAATCCTTTATCCTTAGTATTTTGAGGGATCCACTTTCATCATCCATGCCATGCCATTCATTGAGCTTTCCTGAAATAATAGTCTTGGAATAGCATTAGCTCAATGAGCTATATGTTGTTATGAATTACCAAAACTACCTAGGGATAGTTGCACTTTCAATCTCCCCCTTTTTGGTAATTGATGACAACATATAGATCAAAGCTTCGACACATGATAATAAGATTGAAAAGCATCGTCGCTTTGAGAAGTATGTAATAAGCAAGAGCTCCCCCTAAATTTGTGCATAGTTTAAGATTTGCTTTGGACTGCAAATGCACAAGGAATTAGGCTCATGGGTTACTCTTCCATGTCACATACATCTTGGTGGAGCGCTCAAAATGATAAAGATTGAATACACGCACTCATCACCAAGCAAAATGAATGATCACATAGGATAGATAAGATAATATCATCAAACATGCATAAGTGTAGCTTATGATCAAACACATGATCATCAATGTCTCACAAGAATAGCATAGTATCTCAAGCAATCAAAAGCAAACAAATTTGAACCACCAAATCAAGAGAGAACAAAAGCAACACTCTCTCTCTCTCGAAGCCTATGATCTAACATTTTTCTCCCCCTTTGGCAACAAGTTACCAAAAAGTTCATAGAAAATGCATAGTGCTAGATCGACTCTCAGGCTTGATCTTCAGGTGGTGGTGTAGAGATGGCTCCTTGGACGAAGACTTCAGTTGATGTAGAGGGAGCTGGAGGAATTGGTGCTGGAGCTGCTTGCGCTGGAGCTGTAGGAGCTGTAGTTGGTGCAGATGATGTCACTCTAGTGTCTGGTACTGGCACTGCATCTAATCTCTGAGCTCTAGGCACTCTGGCAAATACATTGGTGGTAGTCTTGCCCTTCCTCTCCTGCATGTCATCCTGCAGCTGCTCCACAACTGACTAAATCTCAGTTACTTTGACATCTAGATCATAGAATTTTTGTTCCATGATTCTTTCCAAGCTCTCCTGATTTTGAGTGAGGGTGGCCAATCCCTTCTCAATCCTCAGAGATGATGCTATCAAGTAACCAAGCTGCTCCTGCTTGTTCTTCAAGAAATACTCAGATGCCTCCTCTTGAGTTGGCATCTTGGCAGCCTCTCCTTCCTTGCCTTCTCCTTCTTCTCTTGAGCTTGAACTGATGATGGATCATTCTCATTCATGACAACCTGATTGTCCTCAAAGTCTGGATAAAGTGGAAAATGTTCCTTATCCAATAGATATTTGCTGTGCCCATCTTTGAGTTAATCAACTCCTGAATCTGAGGGGCATATCCACAACTTCTCTTATGATCTGCTGCAGTCCTCTTAATGGTTTCAACTATAAGGCTCATGACCTTGAATTTCTGAGGCACATCAAATAAATGCAACATATTGATTGCATGCCCTCTGATCATGTTGTGGTCACCGACTTAGGCAATAGAGTGTGCCTTAGAATCCAATTGATTGTAGGCAGCCCCGACGAAGAAAGTGGACTGATCCAAAAGAGAAAGTCTCTAGGGCTTTGTCTGGGATCTCCTTGTACATATGTGCCATGGTATTGTGTCCCATTTTCTTCTTGGCATATACATCCAGGTCATCACCATTTTCCTTTGGGGCATTTATCAGTTTTGCCCACTCCTCAACAGTTGACTGGTACCTTGTACCTTCAGACATCCAAACTATCCTCCCATCTGGATAGAAGTGTGTTGTGGAGTAGAATTGCATGATAAGTTCATCATTCCAGTTTGTGAGCTTTTGCCCAACAAAATCTACAACTCCACAAGCAACAAAACTGTCTTGCACTCTAGGATAGTGCTCTTCATTTTCCTTCATATAGGTCCAGTCGACCCACCTCATATCACAAACTATGGGCTTCTTATCCAACAAAATTGTCTCATAGAAGTCATGTTGTTCCTTTGTATGGAACCTGTAATCAACATCAGTCCTTCTCCTTGTGGCATATGGATCTGCCAACCTCCATAGCCTCAACCCTGAATCTTTTCTGATGTTCATGTCCTCAGCCACAGGATGGGCATCATTGTGGTCTGGTATCTTGGGCTTGAGCTTCCTCAGAACTTGTCCTTCTTCATCTTCTTCCTCAGCAACCTCAGGCACTGGGGCCTTGTTCTTCTCAGCAGCTGGAATACTCCTGGTATTCCTCTTTGTGCAGACTTGGCCTTGGGTGCAACATTGGGTGCTTCCTTGGGCTTAGATGTTGCAGCCCCTGATCTAATAGCATCACCCATAAGCTTTGGTGCCTTGGGTGCTGGTGCAGCAAGCTCTTCTTCCTCTTCCATCATGGAAGGTTGACCAACAACTCTCGCCATGGTCTTCTTGACCCTTTCCTTCCTTTTCTTTCCTTCAGCAGCTGGCTCTTTGGGATCAGGCTTCTCAGGCAGTTTAGTTGAGTCTCTGGCTTTGGACATTGGTTGTCTTCCTGCAGGCCTTTTAATCTTCATGCCTGGCTTTGTATGCTTTGCTGAGCCATACTCCTTTTTGAGTACTACTTTCTTGGAGGTAGCCTCATCTTCTTCTGCTCTATAATCCTCATCTTCAGAGTCTGAAGTTCTCTTCTTCCTTTGCCTGGTAGCAGCCTTAGGCAGGTTGCTAGGAGTGCTCCTGCTGCCTTCATCTGAAGTGTTGGAGGGACTAGTGCCCTCACTCATGTGCATCTGCCCTTCTGACCTGTTCTGACTATCACTCTGGTCTGACATGCTGCAAACCCTGACTGCTGACCCTGTGAAGAGTTATAGATGAGATAGAGTGGATGAGCATCAAAAAATGCAGAGATTTTTGCAAAAGAATGATTCAAAAATTCAGTTTTAGTTTTCCACAGAAAGCATTTCAGAACAACCGATTTTCAAACTCGGTGATACCGAAGCAGTTTTGGAACCTAAACTGATGAACTCGGTTGGACCGAGTCACAGTTCGGTGGCACCGAGACTGCTAGGGTTTCACAAAGTCCTAAAATCAGTCGCACCGATTAGCAATTCTCGTCGAATCGAGAGTTACTAGTGCAATGGCATAAGCCAAATCGGTGGGACCGAGTTTTTCAACTCGGTGGGTCCGAGATGGTTTCATGAAACCTAACCCTAAGTTTTCAAATCTCATCTAATCTACGGATTGCATTGACTGGATAGGAGTGTTACAATCGTGGCAAGAATCAATAGGAACACAATGTGCTAGGAATCGGACGAGGATAGCACTGTGATCGAGTTCATACCCTAGCTCGGTGATGAACTCGCTTCGGCAAAGCAACGGGGGTTGAATTCCGTTGACAAGGCGGAGACCAGCGACGAGGCGGTGGCGCGCGAGGAGATGATCCAGAGACCTTGGAGGCAGAGCTATTTCGCGGGCGAAGGGTTAGGAGAAATTTCCAAATTTTTGCCCGTGACTATATATAGCCCGACCCTGTCGGTGTGACCGAGTGGAACAACTCGGTGGCACCGAGATGCATAATTGTGTTCAGTTACAGCAACTCGGTGACCGAAAATTTCAAATCGGTTGCACCGAGATTGAAAACCTAGATCGACTTAGTGATCTCGGTAGGACCGAAATGGAGGAATCGGTCAGACCGAGAATCACAAAGAATTTTTGGAAGTTTAAGTCTATGACGAATCGGGGACTTCGAGTGCTCCTCACACAGAGTGGTTCGAATCTGACTTGATCAAATTTTGTGATGTAGCAAGAATAGAGTTTGAGACGAGAAAAGCATAGATAGCTAGAGAAGGTTCTTAGGCATTCTTGTCCATCCACTTGGCCAAAAGAAGAAAAAACCAAACAATCAAAACAACAAGTGGATGTCCTTGAATGAGTAAAATATGCACCAACATGCTCACACAAAGATAGCAAATGAAATATGTGGCAAAGCATGCACAACCAATTCTAGCATCTATAAAACAATTGGCGATGACTAGGTCATCTATATATGAGTATATTGACTTAGGAGTCAAATGATAAACATTTGATCATAAGTCATACTCATCGTTTAAGCTCAAGTGGGGTTACCACTTTTACATAATGCATTGATGTGTTCACACCATTAGAGTTGCTTTGACTCAATTCTTAGAGTTAAGCTCCCCCTAGATGTGAGATCCCCCCTTAAAGGGATGAACTAACCTTGGGTTTTGTCGATGATGACTTCATGTAGGTGTTGAAGATGTGGATGCTCAATGTTGATGTAGATCAATTGGAGCTATCCTTTGGAGTGAGTTGCACTTTCAACTTGCCTACGTGGGTTAGTCCCACAAGGAACAAACAAGAATATCCATAGACATAGAGTGATGCGCACACAAGATGATGTCCATGAAATCATTAGGTTACCTTGTCCCTTGCCTTACCAACATGAGGGTTTGTGACTCCTTCAACTAGTGCAAGATGTGGAAGTTGATTGCGCTTGTCCTTGCCATAATGATATGTGTGAAGAATGTTGGCGAGTCACCCTCAAGAACTCTCTAGTTCTTCTTCTTGGGATCCACATCATCTTGATGGGAATCCTTGGAGTTGTAGTTGTACTTGATGAAGTAGAACTTGACGTAGTCTTGGGAATCCACTTGAACGAGGCCTTAGGTGCTTCTTCAAATGCATCAATCTCTTCTTGAAGCTTGTCCTTGCCTTTGTTCTTGTGGTCTTGTGGTGGAAGATCATCTTGAGCTTGTGTTCCCTTGAAGGAAGTAGGATCATACTTCACTTGTTGAGGAACAAACTTCGTCTTGGGGTATTGATCTTCTTCCCACTCAACTCCATTGGCATTGAACTTTCGTTCAAAACCAACACCTTGATTCTTCCGGTGTCTTCCTTGCTTGCGTACAATTTCATCGAATTGCTTACTCCCGGCAAGGCTCTTGTAAACACCTTTCTCTATAATTCCCTTCAATAAGCTATTTTCTTGCTCAAGCGTAACTTGGCTAAGAGAATCATTAGTGGAATCAAGAGAACTACTAGAAGCAACAATATTGGATTTGACATTATTATTGTTACTACTAGAGGAAGTATCTTTCTTGTACTTGTTACTAGACTTTACTTGAGGCATGTAAGTAGATAGGGGTAAACGCTTGGCAATGTAAGAAGAACTTTTCTTATGGAGATCATCATTGATTGCTTTTAAGAACTCATGCTCTTGCTCAAGATTGAGCTTTTCAAAGCGTAACTTCTCATGAGCCCTTAAAAGTTCTCGATGATCTTCGAAGATAGTTTCATGAGCCAACTTAAGAGTGTTTAGTTCTTTAGTTAGAAGCTCAATCTTCTCCTTATCATTGTCATTCGTTTTATCTCGATTAGCATGATTAATTGACGTTTCATCATAGTATTCATCACTAGAGTTGTCAGCAAGTAAATCAACATCCACAAGCAAGTCATCTTCATCACTATTGAAATCAACATACTCGGGGCGTGTTACCTTAGGACCTTTGGCCATGAAGCATCTTCCAATTCCTTCATCTGGTGAATCAAATATGTCGTAGGAGTTGGTTGACACAAGTGCTAGACCGCAACACCTTCATCTTGAGTATATTCGAGTCGGAGTGATAGCTTCTCTCGGAGTGTTTGTCGGAGTCGGAGCCGGATACCCATTCACTAACATGAGCTTGATGTCTTCGTTTTGTGTAGCTCCTTGATGACTTGTCCTTCCTTTCCGAATCCTTGCTTCTCCGTGAGGGTCTTCGTTCATAACGATCATCTCTACTCCTTCTCTCTCTTGGTGGTGATTCTTCTCTTTTGCTTCTTCTTCTTGGAGAATCTTCTCTTCTTTTGTAGGGTGCCGTACACTCATTGGAATAGTGTCCAGGCCTCCCACAGTTGTAGCAATTGCGCTCTCAACTAGAAGATCTTTTGTCATGGTAAGACCTTGACTTGGAGCTTCTTTCTTTGCTTCTACTCTTGTAGAATTTGTTGAAGTTCTTCACCATTAAGCTCAATTCTTCTCACTTGATGATGTGGGGGCTTCACTTGAGGCTTTGTAAGCACCACTTGACTTGTTGTGAAGTTCCTCCTTATCCTTGAGTGACATCTCATGAGCAACAATTCTTCCAATGACTTCCGTTGGCTTGAGATCTTTGTAGTTTGGCATCATTTGGATCAATGTGCACACGGTATCATACTTTCCATCCAATGCTCTTAGGATCTTCTTGATGATGAATCTGTCGGTCATCTCTTCACTCCCTAAGCCGGCAATCTCATTTGTAATAAGAGCAAGCCTATAGTACATTTCAGCGACACCTTCACCATCCTTCATTTTGAACTTGTCAAGCTGACTTTGGAGCACATCCAACTTGGATTCCTTGATTGATTCGGTACCTTCATGCATATCAATCAAAGTATCCCAAATTTCTTTTGCATTCTCAAGACGACTGATTTTGTTGAATTCTTCGGGGCACAATCCATTGAAGATGATATCACAAGCTTGAGCGTTGTATTGCAACATCTTCAATTCTTCCGCATTAGATTCACGGTTCGGCTCACTCCCATCAAAGAATTCACCTTGCAAGTCAATACAAATAATTGCCCAAACGGCGGGGTTATGTCCGAGAATATGCATTTTGATCTTATGCTTCCAACTAGCAAAGTTAGTACCACCAAAGTAAGGACCTCTACGGTGATAATTTCCCTCGCTAGACGCCATACTCTCCTAGGTTGTGAAACCAAGGCTATGACCACCAAAAGCTATGGAAATCAAAGCAAATGGAGACCAAAGCTCTGATACCACTTGTAGGACCTTGAAGTATGTCTAGAGGGGGGTGATTAGACTACTTGACCAATTAAAAACTTCACCTTTTCCCAATTTTAGAGTTTGACAGATTTTAGCTATCTTAGGACAAGTCAAGCAATCATCACACAAATCAAGCAAGCATGCAAAGAGTATATAGGCAGCAGAAATGAAAGCATGCAACGTGCAAGAAAGTAAAGGGAAGGGTTTGGAGGATTCAAACGCAATTGGAGACACGGATTTTTTTGGCGTGGTTCCGTTAGGTGGTGCTATCGTACCTCCACGTTGATGGAGACTTCAACCCACGAAGGGTAACAGTTCTTGTGAGTCCACGGAGGGCTCCACCCACGAAGGGTCCACGAAGAAGCAACCTTGTCTATCCCACCATGGCCGTTGCCCACGAAGGACTTGCCTCACTAGCGGTAGATCTTCACGAAGTAGGCGATCTCCTTGCCCTTACAAACTCCTTGGTTCAACTCCACAATCTTGTCGGAGGCTCCCAAGTGACACCTAGCCAATCTAGGAGACACCACTCTCCAAGAAGTAAAAAATGGTGTGTTGACGATGAACTCCTTGCTCTTGTGCTTCAAATGATAGTCTCCCCAACACTCAACTCTCTCTCATAGGATTTGGATCTGGTGGAAAGAGGGTTTGAGTGGAAAGCAACTTGGGGAAGGCTAGAGATCAAGATTCATATGATAGGAATGGAATATCTTGGCCTCAACACATGAGTAGGTAGTTCTCTCTCATAAATTGTAAGTTGGAAGTGTAGGTTCAGTCAGATGGCTCTCTCCACGAATGAAGAGGAGGTGGAGGGGTATATATAGCCTCCACACAAAATCTAACCGTTACACACAATTTACCAAACTCGGTGGGACCGATTCAACAGACTCGGTCGAACCGATTTAGTAAACCTAGTGACCGTTAGTGATTTTCGGTGGGACTGACATGCAACTCGGTGAGACCAATTCGGTTAGGGTTAGGGCATAACGTAATCTCGGTAAGATCGATTACACAAACTCGGTGAGACTGATTTTGGTAATAAGCTTTCCAGAGTGTTGGTCAGGTAAACTCGGTGGGACCGATTTGCTCTTTTCGGTGAGACCGAAATGTTACAAAAGGGAAACAGAGAGTTTACATTGCAATCTTGGTGGGACCGATCGCTCACTTCGGTTAGACCGAAACGTTACGAAGGGAAACAGAGAGATTACAATCCCATCTCGGTGAGACCGAGATCCCTATCGGTATGACCGATTTGCCTAGGGTTTGTGGCAGTGGCTATGACTTTTGAAATCGGTGGCGCCGGGTAGGAAGAATCGGTGTGACCGATTTTGGCTTTAGGTTTAGGTTATTTGTGGATTGTGAGAAAGTAGCTGAGGGTTTTGGAGCATATCACTAAGCACATGAAGCAAGAGGCTCATTAAGCAACACCTCATCCCTCCTTGATAGTATTGGCTTTTCCTATAGACTCAATGTGATCTTGGACCACTAAAATGTAAAATGAAGAGTCTTGAGCTTTTGAGCTTGAGCCAATCCTTTATCCTTAGTATTTTGAGGGATCCACTTTCATCATCCATGCCATGCCATTCATTGAGCTTTCCTAAAATAATAGTCTTGGAATAGCATTAGCTCAATGAGCTATATGTTGTTATGAATTACCAAAACCACCTAGGGATAGTTGCACTTTCAGTTTCACCTTGTTCCTACTTGTGCAAACAGGGATCATGTTGTGCCAATAATACATTTTAGTGGAACTACACAAGACAATATAATGAACTGTATCCCAGCCAGATCTTTAACTCTGTTGGAAGTTCTTGATAATTTTTCGATATAATCTCAGCACTGGTAAACAAGAGTGATTTCAACCATACATTTGAAGTGCACAAAAATATATACTATTGAGTGATTCCAGTGAGTGCTTTATCATCTCTTCTGGGACTACATGAATAAGCTTTTTTGCTCAGGTTGGTACTGGCTTAAGGCCTTCATCCATATTAGTTTGTTGTCATCTCTATTTGTATCGTGCTACTGTCATGAGAAAATCCTTTATCTTTGCACGTTAAAGTTTTGCAACCTATGATACATGACAATGCTTTGAGTGTTGAGCTAATTGGAACTGATTAAATAAACTAATACCTCTCTTTAAGCAAGACTACTATGTTGCTAACTTTACCCATTAAGATAATGAGGGTGTTTCTATTTGTTAGTGTATGTTTCATCAACTAGTCCCACTATTAAAGTAATCTCACTCTCTCAGTATGTGTGCCAACAGGGATGCTCGATTTTGGTGGAACTGCACAAAAACTTTGGGTGCTTCATTGCCTCGACAACTTCCTTCCTTTCCTGTCAGTCACTAATCTCGTTTTGCTTCCTTCCTTTGCTATCAGTCGCTTGGCTTATCTCGGCTTCCAGTCAAAGGAAATAGTAATTGATATGCTACCTCACACAGGTTGGTACTGGTCTTTATCCTGATTATTGTGCTTGTCATATGTATTGGTAATTTGGTACTGTGCTACTGTTTGCCGATTTCATAAAGGAGTAACTTCGAGCCTGAACTCGCAGGCAAATCATTACATTGGGTGATTTTAGTAGAACTGCACAAAAAGATCAGATGGACAGGTACATATGCTGCTGCTATGTACTCCAAAGTTCACTCAGACAAGCATCGATGTTGACAAGAAGTGCCTATATTGATTCGAGTATCAACTGGCGTCAACCAATTGTCAAACTCCAAGTATTAGGAGAGTGAATGCCAAAAATATTGTTTGGCGCATAGCCCAGAAAAACGCAATCCAGTCTTTGGTACCAACTTGTGCCTTTTGGTTATCGGCACATATGGTAGCGAACTGTATGGCATGGAGTCTAAAGATTCCAGACAAGTTGGTTGATGCGTATATTCATCTGGCACTTAATCAGTCTGCACGCCAGGGATGCTGCATTTCAATTGAACTTCACAAAAAATTTGGGTGGTTCATTTTCTCAACCGCCTCCTTTCTTGTCTGCAATGTAGAATTTTGGCAAGCTACAGGACTAAGAAGAGCCAGTAAACTAGTTGGATGAAAGTAGTGGCTGATAACCCACAAGTATAGGGGATCGCAACTGTCGGTGTACAAAAAGAGGGGTACACTCTTTGTACCCCTATAACTGTGCACGGGCAGTCTGAGCCGCGGGCACCACCGCACTGAGCAAGGTAAGGGAGGTGAGCCAAGGTAAGGCCAAAGCTCGAAAGGAGCAGAATGACGCCAAGACAGAGACCACAAAGAGCAAAGGGGACAAAGCGGACTCCCCCGGCAAGATCCTTGCCGGGGGCGGTTTTAGCAAACCCGGCAGGACCCTTGCCGGGGCGGCTCACCCCACACCTACGGAGCGAATCACCCTTGAGTCCACTGCCCCCATGGGGCAAGGATTCGGGAGACATCCCCGTGGTGGCATGCAGATCTTTGTGAAGACATTCAAGATCAGATACACTCCATAGAAGACGACGACCCTTGGAGGGATCCCGGCCAAGGAAGACCACAAGGCCCCCGGCAAGAGCCTTGCCGGGGATGACAGCAGGCGCCACGGCAAGGCCCTCACCAAGAACCCCCGTAGGGCCACCATCGGGCCCGCACCAATCAAACCTTCACCGCCGTTCGCATGTAGCTGCCGACCCAACCAGTTGGGCAGGCACCTGCGTGGCGGCAAGCGGATCTTCGTGGAGACCCACTGAGGGAGTCCTGGACTAAGGGGTGTCCGGATAGCCAAACTATCATCGCGGCCGGACTCCAAGACTATGAAGATACAAGATTGAAGACTTCGTCCCGTGTCCGGATGGGACTTTCCTTGGCGTGGAAGGCAAGCTAGGCGATACGGATATGTAGATCTCCTACCATTGTAACCGACTCTGTGTAACCCTAAACTATCCGGTGTCTATATAAACCAGAGGGTTTTAGTCCGTAGGACGAACAACAATAACACCATAGGCTAGCTTCTAGGGTTTAGCCTCCTTGATCTCGTGGTAGATCTACTCTTGTACTACCCATATCATCAATATTAATCAAGCAGGGTAGGGTATTACCTCCATCGAGAGGTCCCAACCTGGTAAAAACATCGTGTCCCTTGTCTCCTGTTACCATCCACCTAGACGCATTCGGGACCCCCTACCTGAGATCCGCCGGTTTTGACACCGACATTGGTGCTTTCATTGAGAGTTCCTCGGTGTCGTCACCTATAGGCCCGATGGCTCCTTCGATCATCAACAACGACGCGGTCTAGGGTGACACTTTTCTCCCCGGACAGATCTTCGTATTCGGCGGCTTTGCACTGTGGGCCAATTCGCTAGGCCATCTGGAGCAGATCGAAAGCTACGCCCCTGGCCATCAGGTCAGATTTGGGAGTTTGATCTATAAGGCCGATGTCCGCGGAGACTTGATGGGTATGATCTAGCTGTGCTGCCGAACAGTGCCCTGGAGGCCGCACCAGCATCCGCTCCGACCCTAAATCCGGAGTCGGATTCACCGATCGAGGACGGTTGGTTGGACACCGCCTCGGGGGCTGAAATCTCTACGGCGATCGAGCTGAACACCCTCCCTGTCCTTTGCGAAGCTCGTGACTCCAAGGTGCCGGACTCTTCTCCGGACTCCGAACCCTCTGCGCCCCTGCCAATCGAATCCGATTGGGCGTCGGTCATGGAATTCACCGCCGCGGACATCTTTCAGCACTCGCCCTTTGGCGATATCCTGACCTCACTAAAGTCTCTCTCTTTATCCAGAGAGCCCTGGCCGGACTACGAACAGGAAGGTTGGGATGCGGACGACGAAGAAATTCAACACCCACCCACCACCCACTTTGTAGCCACTGTCGACGATTTAACCGACATGCTCGACTTCGACTCCGAAGACATCGACGGTATGGACGACGATGCCGGAGACGACCAAGACCCATCGCCTCAGGGGCACCGAAGGCCACCTCGTCATCGACATATACATGGTGGACATCCCAAAAGATGGGAATGGCGATGGAACGGCGGAGGATGACCCCTCCAAGAAACAACCCAAACGCCGACGTCAGCGGCGCCGTTCTAAATCCCGCCACAGTAAAAACGATGATTCCGACATGAGAGACAATAACACCCGGACAATGCGAAGACAACCCCTCCGAAGGACTCAGGCGCGGAGGAGGAGAGAAGCAAGTCCGCACGACGGTCGGCGGTAGAAAGAGAGGTCGAGGGCGATAATTATGCCTCCCTCCGAAGATGAGGCAAGCCTCGACGACGACAATTTGTCGTGGCTCGAGGATCCCGCCAACAGAGCGCGTTTCAAACGCAGGCTTATGGCCACGACAAGCAGCCTCAAGAAAAAGCAGCAACAGCTTAGAGCTGACCAAGACCTGCTAGGCAGACGGATGGATCAAGTCCTTGCAGCGAAGAGTATGAACTCGAACGCCCTCCAAAAGCTACCCCAAACGCAGGCCGTTGCCTCGATCGGAGGAGGAAGCACCCAAGTCACCAGCGCCGACGACATGGCAGACCGCCACCCGTGGCGCGACAGAGAAGCCTCGGCCCTCCGCTCAAGCCGCACTCGACGCCGCTCAAAAAGTACCAAGGCACGGGAAAACGCACCGGACTTGCGAGATATATTGGAGGATAAAGCAAAACATACAAGATCGATCTACGGATTGCGTGGGCGCCCAACGACTCGGGATGATTACCGTCACGCGGATCTGACAAACCGGCGGGCGAACACATTAGACAAAGCTCATATGAGCTACGTCGTGATATAGCCCAATACAGAGGCGCCGCACACCCACTATTCTTCTGAGATGAAGTAGTGGATCATCAAATCCCTGAGGGCTTCAAACCCGTAAACATCGAAGCATACGATGGTACCACAGATCCTGTGGTCTGGATCGAGGACTATCTCCTCCATATTCACATGGCCCGCGGGGATGATCTACATGCCGTCAAATACCTCCCACTCAAGCTTAAAGGACCAGCTCGGCATTGGCTCAACAGCTTGCCAGCAGAATCAATTGTTTGTTGGGAGGACCTGGAAGCCGAATTCCTTGATAACTTCCAGGGCACATATGTGCGACCACCAGACGCCGATGACCTCAGCCACATAATCCAGCAGCCAGAAGAATCGTCCAGACAATTCGGGACACGGTTCCTAACCAAGAAAAATCAAATCGTCGACTGTCGGGATGCAGAGGCCCTTGCAGCCTTCAAACATAACATCCGCGACAAGTGGCTAGCCCGGCACCTAGGACAGGAAAAGCCGAAATCCATGGCAGCCCTCACCACACTCATGACCCGCTTTTGCGCGGGAGAAGACAGCTGGCTAGCTCGTAGTAACAACTTGACCAAAAACCCTGGTAGTTCGGATACCAAGGACAACAATGGCAGGTCGCGTCGCAACAAGAACAAGCGCTGCATTAACGGCGATAATGATGAAGATACGGCAATCAATGCCGGATTCAGAGGATCTAAACCCAGTCAGCGGAAGAAGCCATTCAAAAGAAATACCTAGGGCCCGTCCAACTTGGACCGAATACTCGATCGCTTGTGCGGATACACGGCACCCCGAAAACCAGCCAATCACACCAACAGGGATTGTTGGGTGTTCAAACAAGCAGAGCAAGTTAAGTGCCAACTCAATGACAAGGGGCTGCATAGCGACGACGAGGAAGAGCCCCCGCCGAACAACAGAGAGATGAAGGGCTTTCCCACACAAGTGCGGACGGTGAACATGATATACGCATACCCAAAAGGGAGCGGAAGCGTGCACTAAGGGACGTATATCTGATGGAGCCAGTCGCCCCAAAGTTCAACCCATGGTCTTCCTGCCCGATCACCTTCGATCGAGGGGACCACCCCACTAGCATCCGTCACGGCGGTTTCACCGCATTGGTTCTCGACCCAAATATCGACGGATTTCACCTCACCAGAGTCCTGATGGACGGCGGTAGCAGCCTGAACCTGCTTTATCAGGATACAATGCGCAAAATGGGCATAGACCCCTCAAGGATTAAACCTACAAAGACGACCTTTAAAGGCGTCATACCGGTGTAGAGGCCAATTGTACAGCTCGCCACACTCGAAGTGGTCTTCGATCCCGCATAACTTCCGAAGCAAAGAGTTAATCTTTGACATAGTCCCGTTCATGGCGGCTATCACGCCTTCGCCGCACGAACCGCATTTGCAAAGTTCAATGCGGTGCCGCACTCGCATACCTCAAGCTCAAGATGCCAGGCCCTCGATGAGTAATCACGGTCAATGGAAACACGAACGCTCTCTCGAACGGAGGAGCACACGGCGTCTCGGGCGGAGGTGCAAAGCAGCCTCTCACAGCAATTCTCGAGCCCGGCCACTAAGCGTTCGGACACTATCAAGCGCGCCGAGTAACCTACAACAAGACCGCTGGCACGATCCAAGCAGCGCCAGAGTAATCCGGCCCCAACCCCAGCCCTCGCGAAACCGCTGAAGCGATTACGCTGGCGTACATAACTACGCTCGGAGATACCATGGGCATAAGGGAGGGCACGACCACGACACACCTGCACGCGGCTCAACCGCACTAGGGGCTCCCAATTGTGTCATTCTTTTTTTTCTTTTTTCTTACTTTCAGGACTCCGTTTTCCACAAGTCATGTCCGGCACTAGAATCGCCGAACTCACGATGCAACAGCCAGGGAAGCGTAGTTACGCCGAGTGTTCAGTGGTCTCTACTACGAGCATTATACCTGTTTTACGTACCATCCCGCAGCTTACCCCTGGAGGGGGACATGTTAAATAGTCCCATCCCTTGCTTATCGCACAATTTGTATCGTTCTGCTTTTATTTCGCAGTTTCTTTTTAATAACAAATATATAGCTCTTGCCTATTATTGCACTCCTTTCTATATCTATATATATGTTCATTTCATGACATGTTGCACCCGTACACTTTGGTACGGCCAATACACCAGGGGCTTAAGTACCGCAAAATTATGGTGTGATAAGTCCGAACACTTTCACAAGTGCGGCACCCCGAACTTATAGCATTATATGCATCGGCTCCGAATCATGTCTTGGGTCAATAGTTGGGTTTGCCCGGCTCCTATGTTTTGGTACCTTATGTTCCATTATATCGGCTAAGGTAGCACTAGGAGAACCACTGCGATTGTGCCCCGGTTGAGCTGGGTTGAGCACCTCAGTGGAGAAAGCTAAAACTGGCCGTCATGATAGGGCGAGAGCCGGTCGCTGTCCGAGAGGTTTTTTCGGGTCCCTAAAGACTTATGCCGCTTAGAGCGAGGAACCGCATTGTCCGCCAAGGCGTGATAGCGCCTCAACTCGGTCTTCGAATACTAGGGGCTTCACCGAAATTTAAAATTATAGAATTCTATGGCTAAGTGAGAGTGTTCAAGCATTATAAGTCCGGTTGCCTTGTTCGTTGCATTGAGCGCCTCCCTTGATGGACCCAAGAATGGGAACAAGAGCGCTCAAGTTTATCCCGAACAACCCAAAGACTCATGGCATGGGGCTGAAGCCAACGACTTGCCATCTCTCAAATTTGATAAACGGCCGCACGAAGGTAATATTTTAAATTAACAAGTGTTGCTTAGCGATATGAACAAGTTTTCAGCGTCAGGATAACAAATGCGAGCCTATTCAAAATTACATCTTTGGAGCACTCATCCGCTATACGGCGGGCACCCTTCAGAGGCCCTCATAGTACATTTCGGGCGCGATGCTCCTTGCCCTTCGGTGGCCCGTCCGTCACAAGCTTCTCCGCATCCATCTCGCCCCAAAGCACTTTAGCACGTGCAAGGCCCGACGGGCACCTTCAATGCAGACGGAGCGCTTGATGACTTCAATCCGTGGACAGGCGTCCACCAGCCGCCGCACTAGCCCAAAGTAGCTCCCAGGCATGGCTTCCAATGGCCACAGTCGAACTATGAGGGCCCTCATGGCCTGTTCGGCGACCTTGTGGAGCTCGACCAGCTGCTTCAGCTGGTCGCTTAGGGGCACAGATGTCCGCCTCGACATACTTGAGACCGAACACCTTCTCCGTCAAGCTCCCCTCCTTGGCGCGGTAGAATGCGGCAGCTTCAGACACACTACAGGGCAGATCTGCGAATGCTCCTGGAGAGCTCCGAATCCGGGTAAGTAATAGGTAATTCACTTTCACATTCTTGCTCTGCATAAAGAATGCCTTACCCGCCGCAATCTTCTTTATTGCCTCAATCTCTGGAGGGCTTTTTGGGCCTCGGCCTTAGCAGCTTTGGCACTCTCAAGAGCCGAAGCAAGCTCGGACTCTCGGTCTCGAGTCACGCCCAAACCTCGTGTTTTTCCACGAGAGCCTGGAGCTCTTGCCGCACCTCCGCCAGCCTGCGCCTCCCCTTCTCTCGCTCAGTGCGCCTCCGTGGCATGCTTTGCTGTCATGCGGACACCGCCTCCTTTAGGGTCGCCACCTCGCTCGTGGCCCCTGCAGTACCCATGTTATTTCTGTTATTTTTTGCAACCAAATCCTTTCTATAAGGTATTTTTTTAAGGTATAACTTACCTTCCTTCTCCTCGAGCTGCTTCTTGGCAAGGCCGAGCTCGTTCTCGGACCGCCGAGGCTCTGCTTCAATGCATTGACCTCCATGATCGGCTTGCAGAGGTCGGCAGCGCATCTGCATTCCCATATTGACATACTTATGTTAGACTCCTGCAGATATCTTTTTAGATCCTTAGTCCGGCTTTTCTTTCCTAACACCAACTAAGCATCGTGGGCTACTGTCTATGCGGTAATATTTTTACATATTCTAAACTTACCTCAAAGCCTCGTTAGAAGGCTGGTATAGGCTTCATCAGCCCGCCTTGGCGGATCGAACTTTCTCGGATCACCACACTCATAATAGTGCGGTACTCCTCCTTGATGGAAGCGCTGTTAAGCGCCCATTGTTATCCGTGCCTCCGGTTGGGCGGAGGACACGGCGCCTTACCTTCCAACGAAGGGGGCCGCTTGTCGGACTTCGAACCATCAAGGTTCCGGTATGGAGTCCGGACGAGGGTCGGGCTTAGAGCCCCTGGGGGTCTCGCCCCCCATGCGCCTTAAGTCCGGGAGGCTGCCTTGCGGCGCCTCCTGCGCCACCTCCTCTTGACCAGGCCCCCCTTCGGGCCCCACCTCGGCCTCGTCCGCAGCGTGAGGTGAGGAGGCGGTCGGAAGTGAAGTACTCTCCATTTCCGACGAACTCAGGGACCCGCTCGACGAAGCGGTGAGCTCGCCCTTGGGCGGGCTGCATGATTGTTCGGCATTAGAGAACACTATGCAATGAAAAAACCATGGGTATCCGGACACTTACGATCTCGCCAGGGGCTTGGCCCTTGTTGGCCACTCCTCCTCGTCGTTGTCGGCGTTGGTGGAGAAGTCTGGAGGAAGGGTCCTTCCTTCTTGACCCTCCGGCTCCCGGCTTGGGGCAGCCTTCCTTTTCTCTCTTCCCTGCTGAGGAGAGGCTTCTTTTTCCTCCTCATTCTCAGGAGAGGATTCTGCTTTAGAATCTGACAGCACTTGGCGCCGGGATCTCCTTCGAGTTCCCGTGGCCTCCTTCTTAGCCTTCTTCTCCGTAACCACGTGAGGTGCCGGAGCCAGCAGTCCCGTCAATAGGGCGTCCACTGGTCTTACGCAAAGGAGCCGGACAGTTAATCTGTCCGGACGTCTTCAGCCAGTCCTGCCAAAGGTTAGGGAGTTTTAGATCCCACATAGAGTCAATCTATGAAAAAAGAGTCTCTTAAAGGGTAAAATAACTTACCTTGTTGGCTTGACGCTGCGAACTGAATCCGCGATCTTGATGGCGGATGTAGAGCCTCGGCGTTTTGAGCAAGACCTTCCGGGCATCTTACGCACATAGTGTCGAAGAGCCTTTTCAGAGTTGAGTGCTGTGCCGGATCGAACATCCACAATTTGAAGGCCCGTTGTTGGCATGGGAGAATCCGGCGGATGAGCATCACTTGGATTACGTTGACAAGCCTGAGATTCTTGTCCACCAGGTTCCGGACGCATGTTTGGAGTCCGTATAGCTCGTCTGAATTCCCCCATGTCAGGCTCGTCTCTTTCCATGATGAGAGCCGTGTGGGAAAGCCAGATCTGAATTCGGGGGCCGCCGCCCATTTGGGGTCGCGCGGCTCGGTGATATAGAACCACCCTGATTGCCACCCCTTTATTGTCTCCACGAAGGAGCCCTCGAGCCATAGGACTTTGCCATCTTGACAACCATGGTGCCTCCGCACTCCGCTTGACGGCCGCCCACTACCTTCGGCCTGACATTGAAGATCTTCAGCCATAAGCCAAAGTGGGGCTGGATGCAGAGGAATGCCTCGCACACGACGATGAACGCCGAGATATTGAGGATGAAATTTGGGGCCAGATCGTGGAAGTCCAGGCCGTAGTAGAACATGAGCCCCCGGACAAATGGGTGAAGTGGAAAACCTAGTCCGTGGAGGAAGTGGGGGAGAAACACCACCCTCTCATGGGGCCTGGGGGTTGGAATGAGCTGCCCCGCATCGGGCAGCCGGTGCGCGATGTTGCTGGACAAGTATCCGGCCTCCCGCAGCTTTGTGATGTGCCCCTCCGTAACAGAGGAGGCCATCCACCTGCCTCCTGCTCCGGACATAATTGAAGAAGGTTGTGGTGGGGTGTGCGGACTTGGGCGCTGGAGCTCGAGTGCGTGAAAATGGATGAGCAAAGGAGGAAGAAGGCATAGGTGAAAAGGTGGATCCTTATCCCCTTATATGGACGGACGGCTATCGTCCCCACCAGCCCGTAAAACTCGCTATCTCCCAAGCGCCGTAATCAATGGCGCGGATGGGTTACCCACGTCCGTATTGATGGGAATCCCGGAATAAGGGGCACGATCTATGCTTTGATAAGGCGTGCCAAGAAACTGCCTCGCTAAACGCGCTAAGGTGGAACAGTAAAAATGATTCAGTATAAAGGCCTGGCCGTGGTGTGATGTCACGCCGCGAATACGTCGCCAGATCTGTGCAAAAGTTATTCTCTCTACGGTAGTATGTGGAACTTGTTTTGCGAGCGGACACTATCCTTGTGTTCAAAACCTTCTATGAAGTATTCGAGGAGGAACCCGCCTTGCAATGCGAAGACAATATGCCGCCGGACTCCGTCGTCATTGAAGCCTAGTTCGGGGCTCTTGAGGAGTCTGGACTAGGGGGTGTCCGGATAGCCGAACTATCATCGCGGCCGGACTCCAAGACTATGAAGATACAAAATTGAAGACTTCGTCCCGTGTCCGGATAGGACTTTCCTTGGCGTGGAAGGCAAGCTTGGTGATACGGATATGTAGATCTCGTACCATTGTAACCGACTCTACGTAACACTAACCTATCCGGTGTCTATATAAACCGGAGGGTTTTAGTCCGTAGGACGAACAACAATCATACCATAGGCTAGCTTCTAGGGTTTAGCCTCCTTGATCTCGTGGTAGATCTACTCTTGTACTACCCATATCATCAATGTTAATCAAGCAGGAGTAGGGTATTACCTCCATCGAGAGGGCCCGAACCTGGGTAAAAACATCGTGTCCCTTGTCTCCTGTTACCATCCGCCTAGACGCACAGTTCAGGACCCCCTACCCGAGATCCGCCGGTTTTGACACCGACACCCACCATTGCGCCACCTCAGCTGCCTGCCTGCCTACATGGCACCGCGGGCACCGCTGGCCAGGGCGCGTGTCAACACGAGAGGGAGCGGCGACGGACGAGACAGGGCTCTCCCCCGTCCCCGATAAAGCAAGGACACCTAAGCAAGACGCATTTAAGGCACCTTGTCATGTAATGCGAGGGATAGACTCGCATCACTGTACCCTTTCAATCTCATGTGTGCCACTGTGGCAACCCCTTTCCCTATAAAAGGAGGCCCAAGGCAACCAGGAGAAGGATTCGGCTTTTTGGAGCTCCTCACGCCCCATAGCTAGTTCAAGAACACAGATAAACAAACCAACAAAGCAGGAGTAGGGTTTCGCATCCTCGCGGCTTAACCTGGATAAAGAAACCGTGTGCTATCTGTTTGATCCGCTCTTCTCACGACCCGCGCTACCGCAACTGTAGTAGGGATTCTTGTGATCCCATAGGTGTCGCCCTTGCACCGACATCTTTGGCGCGCCGGTAGAAGCGCGAGCCAGTGAATCAGCTCTAGCAGTTAGTTCGATGCTTCTTCATCGTCATGGCGCCCAAGAAGAAGATGACGGTGGCGGTTGGCCCATCGGAAGCCGGACATCCCGTCCCGATGCGGGCGAGCAGCGGACTGGTCGCAGAAAGGACCCGGGGCGCCACTCGGGAACACCAACACCGTCCCAGCAGCCGGAGTGTGGGAGGCGGCGATGTTCGTGCACCTGGTAACGGGCCGCACGCCGCCAAATCCAAAGACGGAGCCAGGCCCTTCGCGGGTGGCGCAGGGCCTTCCAAGATCGCTGCCACCCCGCTCGCAGGCGACGCGAGGGCTTCCAAGACTCCCACGCCGGCGCCAACGCGCGCTTTTCCTAAGCGGCGCTATGGTGAACGGCGAATCACGCCGAGGACCCCGGCGGCCACTGCGGAAAGAGCCCCAGCGCCACTCCCGGATTTAGAAGACCCGCCAGCGAGGCGCCGTGAAGATGGCATGCACTGCTGGTCGTGATAGAGCTCTTCGACGTGGTCGAACTCGGCGCCGCCGCGATCCGCAGGTTTTGCTGCCACCAACGCCAACAAGCTCCGGCTGCGCTGCTAGCTTGCTCTCGATTTTCCTCCCACTATGGGGAAACTCGGACGAATGGAGAGCCACTATCCGAAGCCTTGTTGCGGTGGCCAACAAAGACGAACCGAGTCCGGTGGAGCCCCCGGGTCGACGCTCCGACGGAGTCCCACGCACCAGTGGCAGGAGAGCCGGCGGCGCCGCAACCACGGTGCACTCGCCTCCTCCTCCCCGCATCATGCGACGCCAGCCCGTCGCGACGCTACAGCGATTTAGATCTCCGTAGCATCGTCCGACCCGCGGGCCCACTGTGACCAGCGCCAAGTTCTTCGGGAACGAGAACATGAAGACGCTCGAACCACTATCGAGCACCGGCGCAGAGCGCGCCACCAATCGGACAAAGTAGCAGGGCTCGCCAGGAGCCACCCGCACCGGGAGCCTCGAGGCCTAACTTACGAGGTAGGCTGTCCAGCTTTTACCCGTGAGCTGCGGCAGTTCCAGTGGCCGACTCACCGCACCCTCAAACCTAACGTGGGCGAAAAGTACAGTGGCAAGACCCACCCGTCCGAGTTCCTCAGCGTCTACACCATCGCGATGCAAGCTGCCGGAGCCCGCGACGATAAGGTGCTTGCGAATTACTTCTCCGCTGGCTCTTAAACCCAACGCCATGTCGGGTTGATGCACTTGCGGTAGACTCTATTTCCTCCTGGTCGGATTTGTGCCATGAGTTCGTGGGCGCTTTTATCGAGGCCACCAAGCCCATGGCCAAGCAAGCGACCTGCACGCCATTCCCCGTAAGGGAGGCGAGTCTCCGCAAGTATATACAGAGGTTCAGCCGCACACAGATAATATCCCTGATGTTCACCACGCCGCCATCATCGCCGCTTTCCATCGAATGTGCGAACCACAAGATGCGCCAAGAGCTGGCAATGAACAAGGTGAGAGATCTAGCGTAACCCTATGTTCTTGCCGACAAATGCCCGAGCTGAAGAGGGAAGGAAGTACTCGACAAAGATGCCGGCATGGAAACCGACTCTCGGATGAGGATATTGCCGCCTTTGCGAAGAAAGGCCGCGCCGCAACAGAAGCGCAAAGGAAAAGCCGTGCTTGCCGCCGAGGGATCTGATGACGCCTGCTCCACCAAGAAAAACTAAGGCAGATGACCCCGCAAGGAGGTTGCCGGATGTGTCGCTGCCGGGCCTTGGCGGCCGCCGAGAAGCCGTGAAACTCCGACAAGCGATATCGCAAGATCCATCGCACCAAAGGCCATGCTCTCCAGACCGCCGACAGTTGAGCTCTCGCGAGAAGCGAGGGCTGAGTATGAGAGGCGGACAAGGAGAAGGGCCCAGACGGTGCCGAGGGGTCCGGCAAGAAGCATGACGGACAGGTGGGCCGCGGCAAGGATAAGCAATGAGAGAGATTCCGCCGGGCCGTGACAGAAAGCCGTAAGACGATTTATCACGAAGAGGACGATGAATCCGCGACCAAGAGTTTCGAAGCTACAGAGGCTATGTGCATCGACGACGGCGCCGCTGCATACTTCTCACCGCCGCTTAAACAAAGGCGAGAGATTACAGCGCAGAGCCGTCGTTTGTTGCCCAAAGGCCGCTGAAGTGGTCCCGCACACCTATCATTTTTGACACTGAGGATCACCCTGATCGCACTACCGCGGTCGGGTGCTTGCCGTTGTTGGTTTCACCAACAATATGCAACCTCAAGGTGACGAAGATGCTAGTCGATGGCGGGGCCGGTTTGAACTTGATCTCGCCTGCCGTGATCGAGAAACTGCAGATTCTTGATGGAGACCTCGAAGAGACGGGCACGTTTCAGGGGGTCAACCCAGGAAGAAGCCAACCCAAGGGAAAGGTCACGCTGCCCATGACTTTTGAAGCGACTGAACTTCGTGACGGAGAGGATCGTTTCGATGTTGCCAAGATCCCTTGCCCTACAACGGGATCCTTGGCCGCCCAAGCGCTGGCCAAGTTCATGGCGGCGCCACACTACGCCTACAACACTCAAGATGCCAGACTGTGACGATCATCACCATCCCTCCGACAAGAAAGATGCGCTGATTTGCGCCGACCAACTATACCAAAGAAGCAGCTTGCAGAGCTGCCGCTAGGGCACTTGCTCCTGCCTCGACCCCGGAGGAAGAAGAAGAGGAAGACCGTGAGACTCGACACCCACTCCGCAAGCGCACTTCGGAGTGTAGCGCCGCCCGAGGACGTGCTGAGAGCTCCACCGCGGAAACAAGAAGCCTGGGCCATACCGCCGAACCAAGAAGGTTTCTTTCAATGAGGATTCGCATGGGAGGAGCTTTTACCATAAGCTCCACCCTTGACGACAAAATAGGAAGACGCGACGTCACCTTCCCCGCGCGAATGTCGGCGTGTTTGCATGGCAAGCTTCCGACATCCCCGTGTTCCTGTGGAGGTGATTGAGCACCACCTTGTTGTCTGCCCTCATGCATGGACCATCAAGCGTAAGGTCGAAAGCAAGCTTTGGAACGACAAGAGTTCATCACGTAAGAGATCCGAAACGGAAGCAGCGGGTTTGGTAAGAGGAGTGCTCCATCCAACATGGTTGGCTAATCCGGTCGGTGCGCAAGGCAATGGGAAGTGGAGACTGTATTGATTACACGATATCAATAAGGCTTGCCCTAAAGACCCTTCCCATTGCCGCACATCGACCAGATTGTTGACTCCACGGCTGGGTGTGATCTGTTGTCATTCCACGACGCCTACTCCGCCTACCACCAGATCTTCATGACAAGAGAAGACGAAGAGAAAACAGCATTCATCACCCCATGTGGTACGATTGTTTCATGCGGATGCCTTTCGGGTTGAAGAGTGCTGGTTCGACGCTTGCAAGGGCGGTCCAGATTGGTTTGAACCCCAGCCCATAGAAATATGGAAGCTTATATGGATGACATAGTGGTCAAAACCAAGGACAGGGCAACCTCATACCAGATTTGCAAGAAACATTTGCAAACCTCGCAAGATCAATCTCAAGTTGAACCCCGAGAAGTGCGTTTTTGGCGCCCCGTCCGCAAGCTTCTCGGTTCTTGGTGTCACAGCGGGATAGAGGCCAATCCGACAAAATCAAAGCTATAGAGCAGATTGAAGCACCTGTTTAATCAAGGATGTGCGCGGCTTGTTGGTTGCGTCGCCGCCATGGGCAGGTTCATTTCAAGTTCGCTGAAGGCCCCTTCCCTTTTCAAGATCCTCAAAAAGGCGGGCCCGATGGAGTGGACGCCAAGTCAAGCAGCATTGCAAGGTTTGAAGAAATACCTCTTCCGCGCCAATACTAGTTGCGCGCCTTAGGCCACAGAGGCCGTTGTTGCTATACCGGGCGGCAACGGACAGTGGTCAGCACCGCACCGGTGGCACAGAGAGAGGTTGACGACGAGGTTATGGCAGCGCGAGCCCGACACCACCAATGCGTAGACGACACAGCCAGTTGACGTGCCAAAGAAGAAAATGATGCAGCACCGGTCTACTTTGTTAGTTCCCTCCCGCAGGGGCTAGATCAAGGTACCGCGGCAGTAAAACTGCTCTTCGCCTTCTTATGGCCTCGAGGAAGCTGCGCCACTACTTCTGTGCACACGAGATCACTGTCGTTACTCGCTTCCTCTCAGAACGGATATTGCACAATCCGGATGCAACGGGAAGAATTGTGGAATGGGCACGGAGCTGTCCAGCTTTGACCTCAAGTTTGAAAGTACTTCACGATTCAGTGAGCCGAGTCCTAGCGGAGTTCATTGCGAATGGACCGCAACACCGACGAAGAAGCCTAAGAGACCGCTCTCCCAGCAAGGAGGCAAGTTGTGATTGATCATGTACTTTGATGGAGCTTTCTCCTAAAGGCACTGGGCTGGCGATCGCTTGTCGCGCCCACCGGAGAGCACCTCAAATACGTGATCCAGATGCATTTCCCCAGGGAGGTGTCAACAAACAATACGGCAGAGTACGAAGGGCTGCTTGCCGGTCTTAGGAACGCGGCGGACCTCGAAATCAAGAAACTCATCGTCAGGGGGGACTCGCAGCTTGTCGTCAAGCAAGTCAACAAGGATTACCAGAGCCCGTTGATGAAGGCCTACGTCGATGAAGTGAGAAAGTTGTCGGTGTACTAGAGTAGGGGTACCCTAGTATCCCGAACTTGTGCACGGGCAGTTGCAGCACCCTGCGGCAAGGCTTGCCGGGTGACCGCCAAGGTCCTCCGTGGTTCCTTTGGAGCCATTCAAGAACAAAGTATTCAAGCCAAGGAGACAAGGCCCCGGCAAGAGGAGCTTGCCGGAAAGGCCACTCAAGGCACCTAGGAGACAAGGCCCCGGCAAGAGGAGCTTGCCGGGAAGGAACGGTGAGCGACAAGCTCCCGGACGCTACAAGACAACGACCGCGGCAAGGCGCTTGCCACGGCAAACTACCAATCTTCAGTACCGCGCTTCCAAAGACATCCACCAACGTGTCGCCTTAGGACCTTTCGGTAGCGCGTGGCAAGAGGTCAGGCGGCGTGCGAGCACTGGCAAGCGGCGCCGACAAGATTGCCATCGTGGGCAGCGTGGCGTCCTCGACGGTCCCTTTATGCACTTTGTTTGGGCGACGAGACGTGCATTTAATGCCTTTGTCCCTCTGCCGCCGTGGTTAGGTATGATACATCAGACTTGTAGCTGTACCAACCACAATCCCTTTTCCATTTTTACCTTGTCTCACGTTACACGCTGTCTGTGACCCCTTGAGCATATAAAAGGAGGCCCATGCGAACGAGGGGGTTCAAAGGGTTCGAGAGCAGAAAACACTCACGCTAGGTCTCGTTAGCAGCTGTGTGTATCAGAGCTCTCTGGCGCCCCAAAGAAGAACACAATATACTCTAGACATGCAGCAGTAGGAGTGTTATCTCTCGAGAGCTCCGCTGGGTAAACTGCTGTGTGCTTCGCCTTCGATCCGCTCTTCATGCGATCTCCGCCCTCCACCAACCGAAGGGGCTCGGTCCGCCGTCCCATAGGTGTTCGTGGATCAGCTTCCCCGACATCTTTGGCGCGCCGGTAGGGGCGCCGAGTTTGTGTGAACTCTGATCCGCGCTCCACGCTGAGCAACATCTTCATCTTCTTCATCGACATGCCTCAAGAAGAAAGCTTCGCCAGCTGATCCGCCCACGCCGATCCCACCACCACCGGAGCAAACGAGGGTGGGGTAGACGCCATGCGCAAGAACGGGCGCCGACGAGGGAGCCCACGGTGCTGCCAAGTCCAAGGACAAGGCTGGCGCAGACTCGGGCGTCCAGACATGCACCGCTGGCCCATCTCTGTGGAGGCGCTGGACCGACAAAGGCCATGGTACTCGCAGCACTCATACGCTCGCTGGGCCAAGATCGAGCAGGATCTCGGATGCTCAAGACCAGCATGCACGCCAACATGTCAGCACGAGCGAGGCATCGGTCGCCGGACGGGATATCGCCCTTCTAACATAGTTAGAAGTCCGGAGCATATCCCGCCTCGCCCGCTCGCCACGCCACCCACCACTCCAGCCAGGCCTTTGGCAGAGCTCAATCGCTTCCTCGATTACCTCCAACAATTTCGACAAGGTCGATTAAATGGAGGGCCACCATTCAGATTCTCATCGGCCGCTTAACGGTGACACTCGCAACCGAGTGCATCGAGTGCCGCGCAGTGACTGCTACACGAAGCGGTGGCGACGAAACCGTGGGGTGCACCCACCATGCACTCTCCGCTTCAAGGCCAAGATCGCTTAACTCGCCGGATCCACATCGACAGCGACTTCCACCGCGCCATCGGATTCACGAAGTTCGTCAGCGATCAGCGCCAAGTTCTTCAATAACGACAAGAAGAAGACGCCGAACTCGCATCGAAAGGCCAAGAGAAACGCGCGGCCAATCCGACTAACGCTGGGCCCTCTCACGACATGCATGCGCCAGAGGAAACAGCGACTTGTCAGACGCGTAGGTTGCCCTGCTCACTCGTGAGCTGCGGCAAGTCCAAAGGCCCAGAAGAAGAGTTTCAAGCCGACGCTCGTAGAAGTATGACGCAAGACGACTCCGGCTGGAGTTCCTCAAAGATCTACACCATCGCGTGCAAGCTGTCGGGGGCGTAGACGACAAGATCCTCGCCAACTACTTCCCGCCGGTACTCGCTTCCAATGTCGATCCTCGCTCATGCACTTGCCGGACACCTCCATATCCTCCTCGACAGATCTATGCCATCAGTTTGTCGCTTTTACAAAGCGCCACAAGCCTCATGGCTAAGAGAGCGACCTTCATCCGGCCGCCGTATGAAGGAGAGCCCGGCGCGCAAGTACATTCGTAGATTCAGCTGCACAAAGACAACATCTCTAGATGTCCACCGCTGTAATCAAAGTTGCTCCATCAGAACGCGCGAACCGCAGGATGCGGAGGAGATGGCAATGCAAGATCGAGACGCCAAGAGCTGTATGCCCTGGCCGGCAAGTGTGCCTGCAAGAGGAAGGGAGGAAACCCCTGAGAGAATATAGGAGCAGGAGGATCTCGAGTAGTGAGGAGACTGCCCCGCAAAGAAAACCGTGGCGGAACAACAGGAAGAAGAAAGGCAAAGATGTGCTAGTTGTTGAGCAGTCCGCAATGGAGGTGGCGCCAAGAAAGCCAAAGCTGGTAGCTCCGGGAGATTGTCGGCTGCACCAACTACCAGGCCAGTCGGGCGTCGCCGCCAAGCAGTGACGGCCCAATAAGCAAGATCGCAAGATCCACCACACCAAGGGCCATGACCTCCAGAGCTGCAAGAAGGTTGAGCAGCTTGTCGAGCAGCAAAGGCTGAATACGAAAGCGACGCGACAAGGAGAAGGCCCAGAAGGTGCCGGAGGATCCGTAAGAAACGCTCAAGTCGGGAGGACGCCACAAGGCTAAGCAGCGGCAAGGAGACAGACTTCCCGCCGCCGCGACAAGGATGAAGATGACGGACGACGATGAAGATATGGATTATGATGAGGCCGATGAGCAGAGTTCCGTAAAGCCACAGAGGTTTTGTGCGTTGACGGCGGTGCTTCTCTCAGATACTTCACACCGCCATCTCAAGCAGTGGGATGCGAAGTCAATGCAGCGTAACCATCACGAGTCACGCAAGCCTCGAATGGTCAGCACGCCTATCATCTTTGATATTGAGGACCACCCCGATCGCAGAATCGCGATCGGTGCTTGCCGATGTTGGTTTCACCAACTATCCGCAACCTCAAGGTCACTAAGATGTTAGTTGACGGGGCCGGGCGTGAACTCGATCTCCTCAAAGGTGCTCCAAAACTCCAGATCCCCTCGA
The DNA here is from genome assembly GCA_021605205.1 of Aegilops longissima. NCBI lineage: Eukaryota > Viridiplantae > Streptophyta > Magnoliopsida > Poales > Poaceae > Aegilops > Aegilops longissima. Next base: position 131,153,965 of record CM038676.1, read on the forward strand.
TGGCGAAGCTCAAGAGACCGCACATTCCAAGGAATCAATCCGGGAAGGAGCAAGTCAAGGGAAAGATCACGTTGTCGTGACGCTTGGCAGCGAGTTGAACTTCAGAACCGAGAGGGTCACTTTGACGTTGTCGACTTTCCATTGCCCTACAATGGGATACTTGGCCGCCCAAAGACTCGCCAAATTCATGGCGGCCTCTCACTATGCATACAACATGTCAAGATGCCAGCCCGATAAGGCCATTTCTGTCCTCGGGCGACAAGAAGGATGCTCTTATTCGCGCCAACAAGATCTACCGGGAAGCAAAGCCGCCACAGATCGTAAGTCACTTGCCGCTGAAGCTCCCGGGCAAAGAAGAAGACCAAGTCCGCAAGAGTTCTGATGCCTACTCCGCAAGCGCACCTCTTCGAGGTTGGGCGCTCCAAGGACGCACCATCGAAGCTCCACCGCAAGTGTAAGAAGACGATGGCAGCTCCACCAGAGACCAAGAAGGTGTCCGCCAAGGAGGGTGGCGCTGGTGGTACCTTCACCATCAGTGCCACTCTCGACCCTAAATAGAAGGCGTGTTGCTGTTTTCCCGGCGTGAACGCCGACGCGTTTGCATGGAAACCGCCCGACATCCCCGTGTTCCTGTGAAAGTAATCGAGCACCATCTTGCCGCTTGTCCTCATGCGCGCCCGCAAGCGTAAAAGTCAGAAGCAGTGCAAAGGAGCGCCAAGAGTTTATCGCAGAAGAAATCAAGAAATTGGAAGCAGCAGGCCTTGTCAGAGGAGTGCTCCATCCTACGTGGTTGGTCAATCCTGTAGTCGTGCGCAAGGCAAACGGGAAATGGAGGCTTTGTATAGACTTTACCGATGTTAATAAAGCTTGTCCCAAAGACCAATTTCCCTTGCCGCGTATCGACCAGATTGTTGACTCCACGGCCGGATGTGATTTGCTTTCATTTCTTGATGCATATTCAGGATATCATCAGATCTTCATGGCAGAAGAGGATGAGGAGAAGACCGCATTCATCACCCCATGTGGCACATACTATTTCGTACGGATGCCTTTCGGTTTAAAGAATGCTGGTTCAACATTTGCAAGAGTAGTCCATGACGCTTTTGAGCCGCAAATGCATAGAAATGTGGAGGCCTACATGGATGACATAGTGGTCAAGAGCAAGGACAAGGCGACTCTGATTCAAGATTTAGACGAAACCTTTGCAAATCTGCGCAAGATCAACCTCAAGCTCAACCCGAGAAGTGTGTGTTTGAGTCCCTCCGCAAGCTTCTCGGTTCTTCGTGGTCTCGGGGAATTGAAGCCAATCCCGACAAGATCAAGGCCATTGAGCAGATTGAAGCACCAAAGGCCAAGGATGTAACAAGACTTGCCGGTTGCATGTAGCTGCTCTCAAGAGGTTTATCTCTAGGTTCTGCTGAACGCCCCGCCATTTTTCAAAATATTGAAAAAGGCAGGTCCAATGAAATGGACCCGAAGAGGAGGCTGCGCTGCAGACTTAAAGAGATACCTGTCCTCCACTCCAATACTTGTCGCACCTATGCCACAAGAGAAGTCGCTGCTATATATAGCGGCAACCAATCAAGTGGTTAGTGCTGCTTAGTAGCGGAAAGGGAGGCGGATGATGAGCCAAAGAACCACCGCAGATGCATCCAAATGACAAGCAAGGGACTTCACCGGCAAGCTCGTCCCAACAAAGATGGATCTGGCACAACGTGAGAAGATGCAGAAGAAAATGGTGCAGCGCCCATTTATTTTGTCGGCCCCTTCTAGGGGGCTAGGTCAAGGTACTGTGTGCGAAATTGCTTTTCGGCCTTCTCATGACCTCGAGAAAGTTGCGCCATTACTTCCAAGCACATGAGATCACAAATTACCACTGCTTTCCGCTCAAGAGGATACTAAAATCCACAACAGGCAGGTGATTGTCGAAAGTGGGCGCTGAACTGCCAAGCTTTGGCCTCAAGTTTGAGAGCACTTCAACTATCCAAAGCAGTAGCATTGGCAGAATTCATAGCAGAATGGACGCCAACACAAGACGAAGAAATTTAAAACGAGCATCCCCTGCCAAGGAAGCAAGCAAAGAGTGGCTGATGTACTTTCGATGGTGCCTTCGCTGAAGGCGTCAGTAAAGTGGCTGCATTACTTGTTGCACCCAATCGGAGAGCACCTCAAGTACGGGTCCAGATGCATTTTCCCAAGGAGCAAGCAACAAACAATACTGCAAAGTATGAAGGTTTGCTTGCCGGTCTCGTGATCGCAGCAGCACCTGGGATCAAGAAGCTCATTGTCGGGTGACTCACAGTTGTCGTCCGCCAAGTAAACAAGAATTATCGAGTCCGCTGATGGAAGCTTATGTTGATGAAGTGAGAAAGCTAGAAGAGCACTTTGATGGCCCGCAAATGGAACACGTTCCAAGAGCTCGTAACGACATTGCCGATGGCTCGTCAAGTGCGCCGACTTAAGTTACCAGGGAACCAGGATCTTTGTGCCAAGCTGACTCAACTGCCTCAGAGTGCCATCAAATGCACAGAGCAAGAAGAGGAAGTTGATTTCTGGTGATTACTTTCCCGCAGAGCTCCCTGCCGCCACAAAGAAGGTCCCAAGATCAACACCAAGAGTGCCGAGGAGCAGCTCGCCCGACAAGCCCCACGGTTTGTTTCTGCTGAAGCGACGCCCCGACAAGTTTTGCTCCGCAAGCTTGCTGTGGAACGCCAAGCCCGCTGAGCCGCAGGTTCTCGCCAGAGAAGCGGATGTTCCTGCAAGCAGCAGATGTGCCTTTAGTCCTGTTGTCGAGCCGCAAGCTCCAAAGATGGGCACAACAGATCGCCCGCTTCCTTCGCATGAGAACTTCCTCAAGAGCAAGAAGAAGCGAAAGAGTAGCCCGGCAATAAGTATGTACCAGTTTGTCGACGTACACACTGTATGAAGAAGCTCAACGGTGTGAAATTAAAGTGTATTCATCGGGAAGACTGGACAAGCTGCTGGCGAGATACATGGAGGCATATGTGGTCACCACATTGGCGCAAGAGCACTTGCCGCAAAGCTGCTCCGCAAGGTTTATTTTGGCCGACAGCCCTCCAGATGCAAATCGCACAAGTAACCAAGTGTGAAGCGTGCAGCCCATCCAAGCAGATACACCAGCCAGCTCAAGCTCTCCGTAAGATCCCTTTATCCTGGCCATTTTCGGTCCGAGGGCTCGACATCCTCGCCCCTTTCCCCGAAGTTGTCGGGGGCTTTGAGTACTTGTACGCTGCATCGACAAGTTCACAAAGTGGCCGGAAGTGGAAGCAGGAGGAAGGTGACAGACAACAAGAACAAGTTCTTCAGTCGATTGTTTGTCGCTTCGAATCCCTAACAGGATCATCACCGATAATGGCACGCAATTCACGAGCCGCACTCTTCATGCAAGACGCCCAAGATCTTGGCGCCAAGGTCTGCTTCGCTTCGTTGCTCATCCGAGAAGTAACGGCAAGCCGGAGAGGGCAATGCTGGTCGCGGGCTCAAGACCAGACTTTCGGCAGCTGCACAAGTGCGGAAGAAACTGGATTGATGAGCTGCCGGTGGTTCTTGGTCATCGAACGACGCCAAATCGAGCCACCGCCAAACACCTTTCGCCTAGTCTATGGAGCAGAGGCAGTTCTCCCACGGAACTCAGATACGGGTCACCTCGAAAGTGCTCGCTATGATGAGTTTCGAGCAAGAGCAGTGGCAATAAGATGACGCAATGCTCCTTGAGGAGAACCGCTTCAGTTGTTGCTCGAGCTGCTCGATACAAGCAAGCTTTGCGCCGCTACCATAGCCGCAGTTAATGCCAAGTCTCGAGGAAGGCGACCTTGTTCTTCGCGCTGCTCAGTCCGCCAAGAATTCCAAATAAGTTGACGCCAAGGGAAGGCCCTTATCGGGTGAAACGAGTCACTAGGCTCGGCGCTGTCTGGCTTTGAGACCGAAGATGGCATTCCGTGAGCAACCCTGAACATTGAGCATCTTCGAAGTTTTACTCAGATGCTGTTGCCGAACCTGTTCCGCAACCACCTTTTGTACAAGTCTTGACGATGTTGCATGTAATCCTTGTACAAAGCCGCGCAGATCCTGTGCATAAGAAGCTCATGTGCTCCGCACATCTTGTCAATTTCATGCTTTCTACTTTATTATTGCATGCTTATCCGACACTTTGTGCAGCACCTACTCCCTGTAGCAATAACGAGCCACAAGGTCTATATCTTTATTTCCTCTTCTTTCTTTTCTCAAAGAAAGGAAGGTTCCTCGCCCACAAGTTTGCCGGGGAAAGGAGAGGATAATGGTGTGGACCAGCGCCGCTCAAGGAAGTTTCGCCACCGGAAGCAAACTATGTAAAAGCTAAGTTGCCAAAGTTTGAGCAATCAGTTCTAAAAATTTAAGTTATCTTCTCGAACGATCGATTTTGTATGGAAAACTCAGTATGCAGAGGAACCAACTCAGTAGCTAGTTGCGCCTTACTTTGTTTTGAGTCCGTCAACAACTTAAGTGAGCTACAACTAGTTGCATAAGGTTTTGTTGTTGGAAGGCACCGCCAGAGGTTGTCCGACGTCTCAAGACTCAACGCCATGCAAAGGTGCTCATACCGACAAGTTCCCTAAAAGCGAGGGCAAAAACATACAAAGGAAGGAATCAGTAAAGGAAATAACATAGCAATCACTACTCGAATAGAGTTATATTACAAGATAGCTTGTCGCAGCTCTAATAGATTGTTCTCATAATATGACCAGCAGCTGCAAGAAAAAGAGAAAACGGGCGCCTAATCTACGCGATCGCCATCAACCCTCTTGATCCCGCCACCCCGTCCACAATGGTGCGATAAGGGCCTTGAGCGCTTCCACATCAAGATCCGGCGGCAAGGACTTGAGGACGCGGTGAGGTTGAGGTCTGATTATGGAAGGCCACCTTCATCAAGACTTTTGAAGAGCTCCACGAGATCCGCGCGCGACTGGCCGGCTAGCTGCTTTGGGATCTCTTCCTGAGTCGCTGGAGGGCTGCCGCCACGCTTTTGAAGAACAAGCCAAGCTTACGCTGGGTTGAGGTGCTCATCGGAGGAATACCCAAGATCCTCCATCCCCACCGCGCCACCTCGTCGATGGCGGCGGCAACATCCACGAGACCTCGGTCCAAAGGCTCCACATTCTCCCCGAAGTATTCTCGGCGGCAGCAGCACTTCGCCAAAGAACGCCGTCGGCCTTGATCTTCTCCTTCAAGGCCACCTCCTGCCCCTTGCGCCGGCCCAGCTCCCGAGTCAAGGTGGCCAGCTTCAACTCAAGATATGCGTTGAGTCCTTGGCGGCGCTGAGCTTCTTTGTTCTCTCGGCGAGACGGCCCTGCAGCTCGCCAAGAGTGTAGGCGCCTTCAAGGCCATGCTTGAGTGCAGCAAGCCTCCGCCTTTTTCTTGAGATTGGCCTCCACTGCATCACCTTCGTCTCAGCTCCTTCTTGGCGGCCTCGCAGCTGCGGCAAGATCCTTTGCTTCCTTGAGAGCCCCGCCAAATGTTTGCTCGCGGGGCAAGATCCTCCTCGTGGCTGTCAAGATTAATCTTCCATCGCGCCAACTCGCCTTCCCGCATGATAGCTTCTCAGCAAGAAGTTGTTGTTTTTAACTTCAGCCTTCTCGAGGATGAAGGCCTTTGCGCCTCGGCGAAGTTGCTCCCGCCCACCGCCAGGGATCTCGAGAGCTTTGTTGAGGCCCCGGAGTTCCTCCGCTTCGATGTTCGCTTCCCGCCGCGATAAGCGCTTCGACGCCAGCTTGGCCTGTCGGGTGCGGTAGAGCGACAAAGTTTCTTAGCAGCAGCTTCTTCCGACTCGCCATTGCTGCTGCTTACGCTGCCGACAAGCGCCACCCAGCGGAGGCGGAGCAACTCTTCATCAAAGGTCTCCTTCGATCGGGCGCCTGGAGCTCGACGCCTGTGGAGCTTGATGAAGACGCCATCGCCGCCTTCAAATAGGCGCTGGCTCGGGCTCTTCGCAGAGCTCGACGCTGCAGCAGCGGCGAGGGATCGGCGGTCGGCGAAGCGCCTGGCGCCTCGCGCTCGGGCCGCTGGCGATCGCCGACCTCGCCAGCTTCTCGCGGGCGGCAGCTTTGCGGCCTCTCCGCCGGGATCATCATCACGCTTCTTCCTTCGATGGCGGCGCATCGCCAGTTGCCGCCAATCCTCCTCGCCGCGCGACCTCGGTCTCCATTGGCTCTCAGGGCGATGGATCTCGACGACCGAGAAGAAAGAAAAGTCAAGCAAATATCCAAAAAGAAAATCGAAGAAGAACACAAGGAAGTTTTCAAGCAAGAGAATTACCAGACTAGGATCTGCGTGGTCTCAACCACCGAGGGTCGCTGGTGCTGTCCCTTGTCGGAGAACTGCCCCTTGCCGGAGACGCCTCTTGCCGAGAACGCCCTTGCCGGGGATCCTCCTTGGCGTGTAGTCAAGCAGATGGCATTTCGAGCGGCTTCCGGCACTTTGGTGAGGCTGCTCGCTTCCTACACAAACCAACAAATGATATCAACAAAGAAAGAGCACCCATGCACGCCTAACAGCAGAAGTAAACCATATACTTACTGGGGCTACTTTGAGGAAGAGTTGCCGTCTGCAAGGTGGTCTCTGACACGCCTCGCCGTCAGCTGCGGTTCGCCCTTGATGACAATCACCGGGCCTTGCCTCTTCGACGCCTTCGGGCAAGCCGCCCCGAAAAGGAATGGGTTCAGAGCGGCAAATCGATACAAGACAAAGCAACGAAATTGAAGAACCAAGTACAAGAAAGAAACTTACTCTTCTTCTTCCTCGCCGGAGCTGAGCGTGGAGAGATCACTTGCTCGCCTAGTGCGACGAGGCGGAGGAGTGGGTTCCCTGGCCGCTTACGGGAGCAGAAGCGGGGTCCGGGAGGGCCTCACACGGTTGCCAGTGAGCGGGCGTGAGGTGCCCTGGCAACAAAGCTTGCTGGCTGAGCTGCCGCGCGACGCGACGGCTGTTGGTCTGCCTGCCGCCCCGCCACGCCTCCGCCCCTAAGAAGCTCTTCTTGGTGGAGCTGGGCCCGCCAGGAAAGTTGTTCAAGGTGGGAGGAGGCGCCGCGGGGCTCGCCGACTCAGCTTCGCCCGACAAGCTCTTCCTCGCCGACAAGCTCCTCGCCGACAAGGCTTGCCTCCTGCTGCCTCGCGCCTCCACGGTGAATCCAACCGCCCACGGCAGCAGTTGCCGCTTCTTCCAGCCTGGTATGGCGTGCTGATCTCATCGTTAGTGGTGTCGCGGTGAGCCTCTCTGCTCATCGGGCGGACTGCATTTACCAGGTCATTAAAGAACTCCTCGACGATGTCATCTGCAGTTTCTGCTGTGTTGGGACAATTCCATGTGAGTCGCACAACGGCATCATTGCACGGATGCGGTCGAGCGAGGAATTGTTGCACAGCGGAACGACACCCCTCGGCAACATGAACCATTCGGGATGATCAGAATCGTGCTTGAACAGCTCCAAGAGCATCGCGTCCAGTTCCAAGACAGTGAAGTTAAAGTTGAGGCCCGGGCGCAGCCTCATGATATCAGCCGCATTCTAGAACTCCCAGGCGGGTCTCCTCCTCTCCTGCAGGGGGGCGATGCGGCGGCGAAGAGAGTCTGCGCCAACAGCGCCTACGGTGAGCTCGGCAAGTCTAAGGCGTAGGATCCGGGTGACGGCAATCTTCAGCCTAGCGTCTTTCGGGGCCACGGTATCCAATCGCTGTCACAGACTATTGGGGTTTACGCCACGGTAAATGGCTGCGGTTCTCCTCGACAATCCAGCACCAATCTTCCCTCCATTCCTCCCACTTGCCGCGGAGCTCTCCTCCAGATAAGCTTCCTTCTTGCCAATCTCGAATCCAAGCGATTCCACGGTGAAGAGGCTCCTCTCTCAACTCGGGCATGAAGAAGTGGCGAAAAGAGCTACGCTGGGATAGATTCCACAAAGTTTTCGCAGAGATGTGCGAAACTGCCATGGTCGACAGCATTGGGGTGAAGTCAAGGAGGCGGAACCCGTAGGTGTTCGCGATATCACGTAAAAATTAGAGAAGGGCGGCAGAGCCCGCAGAGAAGAACAGCGCGAAGAAGGGATAACCGCCGAGCCGCCTCAGATGCGGCAGCCTGGAGTACCTTCAGCGCTGGATGCGCCGCCTCCGCCGACCAAGAGGTAGTAGTACTCGTCGATCCTTCACGGCGAAATGAGGGGGAAGATGGCCCGCCTTTCGCAGAGGCCATGAGTCAGCTGCCGCCGACTTCACGGCCTTCCCTTGTCGGCTTTCAGAGCCATGGCGGAGGTGGTGGGGGAGATCGACGGCATGGTGATGCTGGTGGCGATGGAAGTGAGCGCCGCCTCTTTTCAGCCTTGGGAAGAAGGGGGAGCAGCGGAGGTTTTTCGAGATTGGACAAGCAACCAGCGAGATGGGCGAACTGCCCCTGCTTCCCCGCTTATAAAGGGGAGGGGCGACGCCCGCTCCGAATAAAGAAACTACCCACGATCTTCCCACGACGCCAGATTCGACGCGCGCTGCCTGTGGGGGCGGTGGGTCCGGAGTGAGTTACGGCGAACCCAGCCGCAAGGTGTCTGGCAGCCTTGCTTTGGGCCTGGCCCAACAGCGCCGCACTGCAGGTGGCCCAGTTCGGGCTCCTGTCTGTGTACTAGAGTAGGGGTACCCTAGTATCCCGAACTTGTGCACGGGCAGTTGCAAGACTCAAGGCAAGGCTTGCCGGTGACCGCTAAGGTCCTCCGTGGTTCCTTTGGAGCCATTCAAGAACAAAGTATTCAAGCCAAGGAGACAAGGCCCCGCAAGAGGAGCTTGCCGGAAGGCCACTCAAGGCACCTAGGAGATAAGGCCCCGCAAGAGGAGCTTGCCGGAAGGACTGGTGAGCGACAAGCTCCTGGACGCGACAAGACAACGACCACGGCAAGGCGCTTGCCGCCGCAAACTACTAATCTGTACTGCTTCCAAAGACATCCACCAACGTGTCGCCTCGACCTTTCCAGCGCTGCTGGCAAGAGGTCAGGCGCCAGCGGAGCACGGTGGCAAGCGGCGCCGACAAGATTGCCATCGCGGCAGCGGTGGCGCCCCGACGGTCCCTTTATGCACCGCTTACGACGAGATGTGCATTTAATGCCTTTGTCCCCGCCGCCGTGGTTAGGTATGATACATCAGACCGGTAGCTGTACCAACCACAATCCCTTTTCCATTTTTACCCTTGTTCACGCTACACCTGCCGGTGACCCCTGAGCATATAAAAGGAGGCCCATGCGCAACGAGAGGGGGGGTTAGAAGGGTTCAAGAGCGTAAAACACTCACGCTAGGTCTCGTTAGCAGCAGTGTATCGTAGCTCATTCCCTAGCAAGAACACAATATACCAGCATGCAGCAGAGGAGGTTATCTCCGAGAGCTCCGGCTGGGTAAACTGCTCGTGGTGCCACCGATCCGCTCTTCGTGGCGATCTCCGCCTCCGCCAACCGAAGGGGCTCGTCCGCCGTCCCATAGGTGTTCGTGGATCAGCTTCCCGACAAAGCTGAAGAGCGCTTCGACGGTATACAGCGAACACGCCCTCGAAAGCAGAACGATATCGCTGACACTCGCCGAACGCTGCTGCCTTCAAGCTACCTATGGAACCAGTACCTTTGTGCTTGAGCTAACTCAGCCATCCGCTGATCCGCCAACAGAGCAGTAATAAGAGGAGGAAATTAGGCCCGCAAGTACTTTCCTGCCGAAGCCCCCGAGCCGCCGCAAGGATGTTGCCGGGGATACCGAGCCCACCACGGACGATCGCTCGCGCGAGCGCTGCTCTTGCCGCCGAGGCAAAGCGCCCTATAGCGAGGAGATGCCTTTAGTCTCGCCGCCGAGCCCTGTGCTCCAGCGCAGGCATAGCATACCGTCCGATTCTCCAACAGGGAACTTCCCGAGGAGCAGGAAGAAGCGAAAGTAGCCCGTCAGCTTTACCATGTACCAGTTCGCCGATGACGCCCCGCATGTAAAGAGGCCGAACGGTGAAATTGAAGTGTATCCCTCGAGAGGAAGGACCGGAGCTGTTGGCGAGATACACGGAGGCATATGTGGATCCCACATCGGTCAAGGGCCCTTGCCGCAAGGCATTCCGCAAGGCTTCTTCTCGCCCACCGCCATCCAGATGCGATGGCACTAGTCACCGTGTGTGAAGCGTGTCGGCCCATTCAAAGAAGCTTCATCAGCCAGCTCAAGCCCTTCAAACCATTCCTCTCTCCTGCCCTTTCGGTCTGGGGCTCGACATATCGGGCCTTTTTCTCTGGGCTGCTGGGCCTTTGTGTACTTGTACGCTGTAATCGACAAGTTCACAAAGTGGCCGGAGGTGGAGGCAGGAGGAAGGTCACAGCTCACCAGCCATCAAGTTCTTCAGGATTAGTGTGCCGCTTTACGCATCCAACAGGGTTATCACCGATAACGCACACAAGCCACAAGCCGCAGCTTCATGCAATATACCCAAGACCTCGGCAGCAGAGTCTGCTTTTGCCTGCTTTCACCCGCCAAGCAATGGTCAAGCCGAGAGGGCAAATGCTGAAGCATCATGAGGATTAAGGACCAAGACCTTTACACACAAGAGTGTAAGGCATCGATTGATGAGTTGCCGTGGTTCTTTGGTCGATCAGACGACGCCAAATCGAGCCACCGCCGTACACCTTTTGCCCTGGTATACGGGCGTAAGCGCTTCTCCCATCAACTCATATACAGGTCAATTCGAGTGCTCGCTATAATGAGCTTGAGCAAGAGCAATCGTGGCAAGATGACGCAATGCACCTTGAGGAAGATCGCTCGGGCGGCGTGGGGAGCAGCACGCTACCAAAGAAGCCTTGCGCCGCTACCATAGCCACAAGGTTCGTGCCAAGCCTTGAGGAAGGCGACTTTGTCCTTCGCATGTTCAATCGCCAAGAATTCCAACAAGTTGATGCCGGGGGAAGGCCCTTATCGGTAATACGAGTCACCTGTGCCCGGCGCAGTCCGCCTGGAGATCAAGATGCTGCCCGTGAGTAACTCCGAACATTGAGCATCTTCGCAGTTTTACCAGGAGGCGCTGCTTGCCGGGCCCCGGCAAGCCACCTTTTGTACAAGCATTGCCGATGATGCATGTAACCTTTGTACAAAGCCAGCGCAGACTCGAGCATAATAAATGAAGCGCCGCCCTAAGTTATAGCATGCATGCTAGGTCGAGTCTCGCCCTGGTTAGGGTTGATAGTGCTTAGCAGCGACTAACCCCTAGCTTAGAGGTCGAGTGTGCCTCTTTGCCATTCTTTTGTCTTCTTTGGTTCGCAGGACTCACAGATATCCTTGCCGGATCACTTGAGGACGAAAAAGAGAAGAGGGACAGACCGGCATCTAGACCCCGGCAAGCCAGTATTGCCGGGGGCTGCAAGTACAAAGATTCACCCATGGCAAACCAAAGTTGCCGGGGGCTACAGCTTCAGATAAGTTCTTCATCCCTTATCATGCATTGTCTTATGGACTGAGGTATGTGAAACCTCATTTTTTTCCCAAAGCTACCGTGCTCCCCTAAAAACTCTAGGCCCTAGGGCTCGTTCCTGGGGCCAGGTTTGGTCGTAGTCGCGGCAGCAAAAGGATGAAACAAGGGGCCTAAACCCACCTCATCCCTGCCTCCGCCAAAAGCGTGAGAAAGGTCGAGCGAAGTGGGAAGACGGCAGGGCCTGTTGCCGGGCAAGGAAATGTTTATCTTAAGGATATCAAGGATTTACTCCTTGTCGTGGGTTCTACCCGCAAACAAATGACCCGGCAAGCATCCCTTTTTCATTAAAAACATTCCACTCTAGGTACAGCCCATGGGGAATGAAAACCATGAATGATGGGATTACAAGTTTTAAATTCAGCTAAGGCCCAAAGGCTTACAAACTAAAAAAAGATAAGGTGCCCGTAACCCCTTTCTTGTCCCTCTCCTGAGGAGGCAGGTCAAGGAGGCGAAAAGGGCAAAAGGGGCGCCTAGGCAAGCTACGGGTGGCAGGAGGCACCAAGAGAACATCTCGGTGGCCGTCCGAAGGCTCGATGGTGATGGTGGCGCCGGAAGCAGAGCTCGAAGACGAGGCGGCAGGACGCCAAGACGCCTCAAGGCGCTGGTGCCACAGATTCGATTTGACGGCCTTGCTGCCCGCCTCTTCCTCTTCCGCAGCCTCCCAACGCCAGCCGCCAAGGAGACGCACCCGAGAAGTTCAGAAGCCGGGCGACGCGGATGATGGGATCGCTGGTGCCGCACGGAGTGGCGCCCGACACCTAGTCGACCCGCCATCCTGCCGCCGCTACCCTCGCTGCCGCTGCCATCGCCCTCCTCGCCACTCCCGCTTGAGGAGTCTTCGCTATCAGAAGAGCTCTCCACGCAGCACCTTGCCCGAGTCCCGAAGCACCCGAAGACCTTGACGGAGAGGAGGCCGCCCTCCATCAGCTTGAAATGGAGAGTGAACCCCGCCATCAAGCGGTGGATATGAGCGAACGTCTTCCATCCTCGACAAAGATACATCACGTGAGGGGCTGGGAAGTCGACGCGAACTCGCGTACCGCTGATCCAACAGCCCCTCATGTGCAGCCGCAATGACTCCGGTGGATCCAGCTCCATCTCGCTCGCGAATGGAGTCGGGAGACGAAGGCAGGCGAGGCGGCCGGCGAGCCTCGACGAAGAACTCGCAGGATCATCCCCAACATGGCCCTCCATGGGGAGGAATTACGGGCGGAGGCGAGACCGCGCGCCGCCTGACCTCCTCTTCCCCGAAGGCTCGCCCGCTTCCCCTTCCTCGCGGTTGGCTCTGCCGCTGGTGCAGGAGAAGGAAGGACGCGTTGTCGAGCGGCGACCTCGCCGCCACCGCTGAGGGGCCAGAATTCTCTCTCCATGGCGAATGGACGGGGCAGCAAGTGAAGGAAGAAGAAGATGGAAGAATGCGGATGCCATCCCCCGCGCTCTTTATAAAGGAACGGGTGGGGCTCGCCGCCCGGCCAGCCAATCAAGACACGGAAGGCGCAGGAACTGGGACCAACCCGCTGCCCCAGCCCGCGACGGCCCGGTTTCCCGCCTCCGCCATTCGCCACCCCAAGCGCATGAGAACCATGTGGCAGGCATGCGGGACCAAAGATGGGTGAGGCGACCTCTCCCACCCCGTGATCGTGAGGAGGGACGCTTGAAGACCGCCTCGGCCACATTCAAGAATGGGTCGCGCCCACGCCCCCTCCGCTTATGGGGAAGGCGCGAACCGCCCCTTTACTACGACGCATGCGCATGCGCCAGAGCTCAGCCCCACGATGCCGCCCACGCCACGCATGCCTCCCCATGCCGAGCCACGCTGGAGGCATGGAAGCGCAGGCGCCAAGAGATTTACCACGTAAGAACCACCCCGCCTGCTCACAAGACCGCTTTTGGGCCTAGCCCAACGACGTGATTACGCTTACGTGTGGCCCAGGCCCGGGCTCTGTCGGTGTTCAAAAAGAGGGGTACACTCTTGTACCCCTATAACTGCACGGCAGTCCGAGCCGCGGCACCACCGCAGACCGAAAGCAAGGCAAGGAGGTGAGCCAAGGTAAGGCCAAGCTCGAAAGGAGAAGAACGACGCCAAGACCAAGACCACAAAGAGCAAAGGGGCGGAGGACTCCCCGCAAGATCCTTGCCGGGGCGGTTTTAGCAAACCCGCAGACCCTTGCCGGGCGGCTTCACCCCACACCCACGGAGCGAATCACCCTTGAGTCCACTGCCCCATGGGGCAACGATTCGAGACATCCCTGTGGTGGCATGCAGATCTTTGTGAAGACATTCAAGATCGATACACCCATAGAAGATTTACGACCCTTGGCGGGATCCCAGCCAAGGAAGACCACAAGGCCCCGGCAAGAGCCTTGCCGGGATGACAAGAAGCGCCACAAGAAGACCCTTTGCCGGGCCCCGCAAGACCCTTGTCGGGCTACGCAAGGCCCACGCCAAGAACCCCGTAGGGCCACCATCGGCCCGCGCCAATCAAACCTTCACCGCTGCTCGCATGTAGCTGCCGACCCAACCAGTTGGGCAGGCACCTGCGTGGCGGCAAGCGGATCTTCGCCGAGACCCACCATTGCGCCACCTCAGCCGCCTGCCTGCCTACATGGCACCGCTGGCACCGCTGGCCAGTATGCGCTGTGTCAACACGAGAGGAGCGGCGACGACGAGACAGGCTCTCCCCTCGCCCCCGATAAAGCAAGGACACCTAAGCAAGACGATTTAAGGCTCCTTGTCATGTAATGCGAGGATAGACTCGCATCACTGTACCCTTTCCACCTCCCATGTGCCACCGTGGCAACCCCTTTCCCTATAAAAGGAGGCCCAAAGCGACCAGGAGGAGGATTCGCTTTTGGAGCTCCTCACGCCCCATAGCTAGTTCAAGAACACAGATAAACAAACCACCAAAGCAGGAGTAGGGTTTTACGATCCTCGCGGCCCGAACTCGAAAAAGAAACCGTGTGCTATCTGCTTGATCCGCTTCTTCTCACGACCCAGCTACAAGAACCGTAGTAGGGATTCTTGTGATCCCATAGGTGTCGTCCTCGCACCGAGATCAGTTTTCGATGGTAGAGTATTCAACCCAAATTTATTGATGCGACACAAGGGGAGCCAAAGAATATTCTCAAGTATTAGCAGTTGAGTTGTCAATTCAACCACACCTGGATAACTTAGTATCTGCAGCGAAGTGTTTAGTAGCGAAGTAATATGATAGTAGTGGTAACGGTAACAAAAGTAACGGTAGCAAAAGTAATATTTTTGGTGTTTTGTAGTGATTGTAACAGTAGCAACAGAAAAGTAAATAAGCGAAGAACAATATGTGAAAAGCTCATAGGCATTGGATCGGTGATGGAGAATTATGCCGGATGTGGTTCATCATGTAACAATCATAACATAGGGTGACACAGAACTAGCTCCAATTCATCAATGTAATGTAGGCATGTATTCCGAATATAGTCATACGTGCTTATGAAAAAGAACTTGCATGACATCTTTTGTCCTACCCTCCCGTGGCAGCGGGGTCCTAATGGAAACTAAGGGATAATAAGGCCTCCTTTTAATAGAGTACCGGAACAAAGCATTATCACATAGTGAATACATGAAGTCCTCAAACTATGGTCATCACCAGGAGTGGTCCCGATTATTGTCACTTCGGGGTTGCCGGATCATAACACATAGTAGGTGAATATAGACTTGCAGGATAGGATCAAGAACTCACATATATTCATGAAAACATAAAAGGTTCAGATCTGAAATCATGGCACTCGGGCCCAGGTGACAAGCATTAAGCATAGCAAAGTCATAGCAACATCAACCTCAGAACATAGTGGATACTAGGGATCAAACCCTAACAAAACTAACTCGATTACATGATAGATCTCATACAACCCATCACCGTCCAGCAAGCCTACGATGAAATTACTCACGCACGGCGGTGAGCATCATGAAATTGGTGATGGAGAATGGTTGATGATGAAAATGGTGACGAATCCCCCTCTCCGGAGCCCCGAACAGACTCCAGATCAGCCCTCCCGAGAGGTTTTAGGGCTTGGCGGCGGCTCCGTATCGTAAAACATGATGAATCCTTCTCTCTGATTTTTTCCTCCCCGAAAGTGAATATATGGAGTTGGAGTT
Organism: Aegilops longissima; assembly: GCA_021605205.1. Taxonomy (NCBI): domain Eukaryota; kingdom Viridiplantae; phylum Streptophyta; class Magnoliopsida; order Poales; family Poaceae; genus Aegilops; species Aegilops longissima. The sequence continues at coordinate 131,169,610 of CM038676.1, forward strand.
GAGGTCGGTGGAGTGTCAGGGGACCCACGAGGTAGGGGGCGCGCTCAGGGGGGCAGGCGCGCCCCCCACCCTCGTGGACAGGGTGTGGGCCTCCTGGCGTGGATTTTTCTTCCAGTATTTTTCTTATTTTCCAAATAGATGTTCCATGGAGTTTCAGGTCATTCCGAGAACTTTTGTTTCTGCACATAAATAACACCATGGAAAGTCTGCTGAAAACAGCGTCAGTCTGGGTTAGTTCCATTCAAATCATGCAAGTTAGAGTCCAAAACAAGGGCAAAAGTGTTTGGAAAAGTAGATACGACGGAGACGTATCAACTCCCCCAAGCTTAAACATTTGCTTGTCCTCAAGCAATTCAGTTGATAAATTGAAAGTGATAAAGAAAAACTTTTACAAACTCTGTTTGCTCTTGTTGTTGTAAATATGTAAAGCCAGCATTCAAGTTTTCAGCAAAGATTATGACTAATCACATTCAAAATAACTCTTAGGTCTCATGTTTACTCATATCAATGGCATAATCAACTAGTGAGCAATAATAATAAATCTTGGATGACAACACTTTCTCAAAACAATCATGATATATATAACAGGATGGTATCTCGCTAGCCCTTTCTGAGATCGCAAAACATAAATGCAGAGCACCTTTAAAGATCAAGGACTGACTAGACATTGTAATTCATGGTAAAATAGATCCAGTCATACCCAATATAAATTAATAGTAATGGATGCAAATGACAGCAGCGCTCTCCAGTTAGTGCTTATGATAAGAGGGTGATGACTCAACATAAAAGTAAATAGATAGGCCCTTCGCAGAGGGAAGCATGGATTTGTAGAGGTGCCAGAGCTCGGTTTTGAAATAGAGATAAATAATATTTTTAGCGGTATACTTTCATTGTCAACATAACAACCAAGAGATGGCGATATCTTCCATGCTACACACATTATAGGCGGTTCCCAAACAGAATGGTAAAGTTTATATTCCCCCTCCACCAACAAGCATCAATCCATGGCTTGCTCAAAACAACGAGTGCCTCCAACAAGCAACAGTCCCAGGGGCAGTTTTGTTTGCAATTATTTTGATTTAGTTTGCATAAAGCATGGGACTGGGCATCCCGGTGACCAGCCATTTTCTCGTGAGTGAGGAGCGGAGTCCACTCCTCTTGAGAATAACCCGCCTAGCATGGAAGATACGGACAGCCCTAGTTGATACATGAGCTATTCGAGCATACAAAACAGAATTTCATTTGAAGGTTTAGAGTTTGGCACATACAAATTTACTTGGAACGACAGGTAGATACCGCATATAGGAAGGTATAGTGGACTCATATGGAATAATTTTGGGGTTTAAGGGATGGATGCACAAGCAGTATTCCCGCTTAGTACAAGTGAAGGCTAGCAAAAGACTGGGAAGCGACCAACTAGAGAGCCACAACAGTCATGAACATGCATTAAAATTAATAGACATTGAGTACAAGCATGAGTAGGATATAATCCACCATGAACATAAATATCGTGAAGGCTATGTTGATTTTGTTTCAACTACATGTGTGAACATGTGCCAAGTCGAGTCACTTAAATCATTCAAAGGAGGATAGAACCCCACTATACCACATCACAACTATTTTAATAGCATGTTGGCACGCAAGGTAAACCATTATAACTTAGCTAATCAAGCATGGCACGAGCAACTATGATCTCTAGTTGTCATTGCAAACACGTTTATTCATAATAGGTTGAATCAGGAACAATGAACTAATCATATTTACAAAAACAAGAGAGGTCGAGTTCATACCAGCTTTTCTCATCTCAGTCAGTCCATCATATATCATCATAATTGCCTTTCACTTGCACGACCGAACGATGTGAATAATAATAAGAGTGCACGTGCATTGGACTAAGCTGGAATCTACGAGCATTCAATAAACAGGAGAAGACAAGGCAATATGGGCTCTTGGTAAATCAACAACAATGCATATAAGAGCCACTTCAACAATTTAATTATGGTCTTCTCCTATCGACCCCCAAAGAAAAGAAAAGAAATAAAACTATTTACACGGGAAAGCTCCCAACAAGCAAAAGAAGACTGGGGAAACTTTTTGGGTTTTCTTTTTAATTATTACTACTACAGCAAGAAAAGTGATCTTGCTAAAGCTATAACTATTTTTTTTCTTAAGGTTTAACAAACACACAAGAAGAAAGCAAGAAAAAGGAAATAAATTAGCATGGATATTACAGTGAAAGAGTATGAGCACCGACATCTAGCAATGAGTGTGTGAATATAAATGTAATGTCGGCGGGAAATACGTACTCCCCCAAGCTTAAGCTTTTGTCCTAAGTTGGTTTATTGCCACGGATGGCCTGGCGGATATCCATAGTTGTAGCCGGGGTCGTTCTGAGATGAAGAAATTATTGCCTCCTGAGCTGCAGCGTGGCGGCGAGTGGCCTCCGCCCTCCTCTCGTACTCATCTGCCTCCACTCTGGTAATAACATATCTTCCTTTTGCTTGATAATCAAAGAAGGCAGGAGCAGGGAGAGTAATACGGACAGCACGGCGTCTGTCAAAGATTAAGTGATACTGGAGAGGTGATTCATTCCTCTCAACAAACTGGTGGTGAACCATAGCATTAAAGTCTAAGTAAGCAGGAAGCAATTCAATATCATCATTACGTATGGTTACACCAAGAGAATCAGCTAAACGGGTTGCATAAATTCCACCGAAGAAATCTCCATTAAATATATTATTATGCAACATACGTGCAACAATAGCTCCCAAATTATAAGATTTGTCTCGTAACACAACACTCCTAAGAATACTGAGGTCAGGGACACACATATGACATGCTTCATCTTTACCAGTTATGCACCTACCTATGAAGAGAGCAAAATAATGTATAGCAGGAAAATGAATGCTCCCAATGGTAGCTTGTGCTATATCTCTGGATTCCCCCATAGTTGTACTAGCAAGAAAATTTCTAAATTCAGATTTACGGGGTTCACTAGCACTACCCCATTGTGGAAGTTTGCAAGCAGTGGTAAAATCCTCTAAGTCCATGGTATAAGATTTTTCATAAAGATCAAACAGGACAGTTGGAGAATTATGTGAAGATGAAAATTCAAACCTCCTCACAAAGGAACTAGTGAGATAATGGTACTGGCGGCATTTTTCTACCTCAAAGCTTACAAGATCAGCATTACACAAATATGCGTTAAATTCTTCCTTGATTCCCGCTCGATCCATAAGTTTTCTAAAGGCCATTCACAAGGCCGCACTAGAGCGTCCCTTGGTGGCTCATCGTCAGCATCACGCATTGCAAGCCTGGGTCCTTGCTTCCTTGAAGAACCACCTTGATACATTTTCCTAAGCATATTTCTTCCTCTGAAAAATTTCTAAAATTTTTAGTAACTTCAAACAAAAGTGAACCAAGCTCAACAAAATTGACAGCAACTACTCCTACAAGTGACTAGAGCCTATATCGAGCATTAGAACTACTTGGAACCATATAAATTTGACATGCAAGCTCAAGAACATGGTCACCTAGGTAGCACAAATTTGCAATGAATAGAGCACTAGAACAAAAACTAATTGAACCAATGGAGGAGTCACATACCAAGGAACAATCCCCCAAGCAGTTTTGTGAGAGGTGCTTTGAGCAAGGAGATCGAAAATCGCAGCAAAATGAGCTAGAACTCGTGCTTGAGCTGGATGGTGATTTTTTTTGGGAGGAAGAAGAAGTGTGTGGGTGCAGGAATAAGTGGAAGGGGGCCACCGTGGGCCCACGAGGCAGGGGGCGCGCCCAGGGGGTAGGGCGCGCCCTCCACCCTCGTGGCCAGGTGCTTGCCCCTCCTGCTGTGTTCTCAGTGCCAGGTATTCTCAAATATTCCAGGAAAAATCATTTTCCATTTTCAGGGCATTTGGAGAACTTTTATTTTCAGGGTATTTTTATATTGCATCGATAAATAAAAAAAACAGACAGAAACTATTTTTACTTTATTTCAACTAAATAACAGAAAGTAGAAAGAGGGTACAGAAGGTTGTGCCTTCTAGTTTCATCCATCTCATGCTCATCAAAAGGAATCCACTAACAAGGTTGATCAAGTCTTGTTAACAAACTCATTCTGAATAACATGGAACCGGAGAAATTTTGAATAACACTATGTTACCTCAATGGGGATATGCACATCCCCAATAATAAAAATATCATATTCGTTCTTGACAGTAGGAAGAGGAAATTCAAAACCTCCTAATATAATCGATGGAATTTTTCCAATAGAATTGATATTATGAACTTGAGGTTGTTTCCTCGGAAAGTGTACCATATGCTCATTAGCATTAACATGAAAAGTGACATTGCCTTTATTGCAATCAATAACAGCCCCTGCAGTATTCAAAAAAGGTCTTCCAAGAATAATAGACAAACTATCGTCCTTGGGAATATCAAGGATAACAAAGTCCGTTAAAATAGTAACATTTGCAACCACAACAGGCACATCCTCACAAATACCAACAGGTATAGCAGTTGATTTATCAGCCATTTGCAAAGATATTTTAGTAGGTGTCAACTTATTCAAATCAAGTCTACGATATAAAGAGAGAGGCATAACACTAACACCGGCTCCAAGATCACATAAAGCAGTTTTAACATAATTTCTTTTAATGGAGCATGGTATAGTGGGTACTCCTGGATCTACAAGTTTCTTTGGTATTCCACCTTTAAAAGTATAATTAGCAAGCATGGTGGAAATCTCAGCTTCCAGTATATTTCTTTTATTAGTAACAATATCTTCCATATACTTAGCATAAGGATTCATTTTGAGCATATCAGTTAATCGCATACTCAAAAAGATAGGTCTGATCATTTCAGCAAAGCGCTCAAAATCCTCATCATCCTTTTTCTTGGATGGTTTGGGAGGAAAAGGCATGGGTTTCTGAACCCATGGTTCTCTTTCTTTACCATGTTTCCTAGCAACAAAGTCTCTCTTATCATAACTGTAAGTGCATCTAGTGCCCCTTAGTGATTTTGGTGTATTGAAGACTTATAGGTTAAGGGAATAATGTGTTTATGAGTGTACACAGGTCTATAAGTCTATGAGGAGTTTGATATTTACAGAGAAAGTCGACCCCTAAAAATGAAGTTCTTCGACTGATGACTTTGATATTCTGAAGACTTTCTGAAGACTTTGAAAGTGAAGAAATTGGTGTGACCTTTAAGACTTGGTATTCATTTGAGGAACATGAAACATGAAGACTTTTGTTTTCGTAGTTTCATTTTCTCTTTCTTGAGTCATAGGAAACACCGTACTGTTAAAGGGGGTCGAGGAAATACTAAGGAAAACTTTCCATGTGATGCTCAACTCAAAATCCTACACCTACCAATCCCTTCGAGTGAAGCCTTTGAAATCTCATACAGTTCACCAATTTCTTCAAAGGATGAGACGAAGTTCTTCCGTCACCGAGGAATTTGTTCTCGATCGAGGAGTTAGGAATTCGCTAGTGCGAATTGCCTACACAAAGAGGAACATGATAGCCCCGAGGAATTTGAGAGTCAAATTTCCGACCGTTCTGTGTACTCTGCGCCACTGTCCCAAAATATCTTATCCACCTAACGGTCATATCATTGAAGGGCATTTATGTCTTATCATGTCGGGCTGCTCCCTAGGCTATAAATAGCCGCCCCTACAACCACTAGCTGGTTGGCTGCTCCGAGAGAACTTGACACTTGTCATTTGAGAGCAACCCATCCTCCGAGGACTTTGAGCGAAAATCATCGAGTGAGGAAAAACCCAAAAACCAAACCCCTACAAACCCAAAGTGATTGAGCATCACTGAAGAGATTGATCCTGCGTGGATCCCGCTTGTTACCTTTGAAGACTGTGCTTCTTCTAGACGGTTAGGCGTCATGGTCTAGAGCATCCAAGAGGAATTGTGGATCGCCGAGTGACCAAGTCTGTGAAGGTTTGGAAGTCGCCTGAAGACTTACCACGAGTGATTGGACGAGGTCTGTGTGACCTTAGTTCAAGGAGAATACGGTGAGGACTTGGTGTCCTGAGCTGAGTGCTCAGCGATTGGGTGTCCGGACTGTGTGTCCTCGAGTTTAAATACTCAGCCGCTCCAACCAGACGCATAACCGAGACAAAGCAGTTGGAACTGGTCTACCAAATCATTGTCTTCACCTACCTTATCGGTTCTATTTCCTCAACTCTTACATTTCCTCATTATTGTGTTGAGTGTTTGTTCATATCTGTGTTTGAAGACTTTGATCAAGACTTTCTCAATTTCCTCGCCAATTTCTTCACCGCTTTGTCTTCATCTTGTGTTATCCTGTGATTACGCTTTCTGTACTCTGTGATTGTCTTCATTTCATCATGATGACCATGCCCGCATTCTGTTATGCTTACTTCTGAGTACTTATTCTGCTGCAAGTAGTTCTTCGCTTAGGAATTTCCTCACCAGCAAATTCCTCAGTGAAGATTTCATAAAAACCGCCTATTCACCCCCCCTCTAGTCGATATAACGCACTTTCAATTGGTATCAGAGCAAGGTACTCCCTTGTTCTGTGTGATTTTGGTTTAACCACCTGGAGTTTTAGTTATGTCGACCGCAGGTATGAAGAAAGTGACATGCCCTATCTTTGATGGTCATGATTATCCCAAGTGGAAGGCCATGATGAGGAAGCGCCTCATGGCAATGGACAGCGAGCTGTGGACCGTCACTGAGATTGGTCTTACTGATCTATGCAAAACGGCGAACGAAGATGATATTCGCAAGTACACTCGACTTGACATCATGGCGAAGGATATCCTGCCTATCCAGAGATGAATTCAAGCGCATTATGCATCTTTGCAATGCGAAGCTTATCTAGGACCGAATCTCTGACGTCTATGAAGGTCATCGAACCCGTCATGATCCTTGGTTTGAGGACTTCAAGGAATCTCTCAATACGATGACTTTCGAACCAGAGCCATCATCTTCTGCATCATGTCTCATGGCAAAGGGTGACAAGGTAACCGAGTGTTCCTCATCCGAGTTTAGTGACGATGAATCTGATGATGATGGATCTGATGATGATATTGAACCTAGCTATACCAAACTAGTCCGCATTGCCACTAAACAACAAATGGCCTTGGAAAAGGTTCAAAACATGTTAGGCAAAAGTGATGATATGTTGGGTGAAGAAATGGATCGCACTAAAGCCCTGACTGAAAATCTTCAGAGACTTCAGTCTAGGTTTGACAGCCTTCAAGGTCATCATAACACTCTCTTGTCTGATCATGAGAAACTTTCTTATGAATTTCTTCAAAGAAAGCAAGATCTTGAGAAGCTAAGAGTGAGTTATGAAGATCTTCAGAAGGAGCGCGATTCATTACTTGCTCTACAAATCAGCGCTTCTCGTAAAGAATTTGTTCCTCCATGCTTAAAGTGCATTGAACGTGAATCGCTAATTCTTCACCGAATGTTCAAATGCTTCAACTGTTACAAATTCTTCACCGCCTCTGCTATCACTAATTCTTCATCCGAGGACATTGCTAGTATCACTGACGATGCAGGGTTGAAGGAATTGTACATGACAGCATGTACAAAAGCCTCAAAGAGCATCGACTCTTTGTGATGTGCTTAAAAGCATATCCTCAACAGAACCCTAGGAAAGAGGGTATTGCCTTTGAGAGGAAACTCAATGCTGATGGAACATATTGGAAGCCTGAGCAGTACCCCAAAACCTCATGGGTTGCTGCAAAGGGACCTCCAGTTGGTCCATCTAACTTATCTGGCTTTACATGTGAATCTCCTCATTCTTCTGATGAGTCATTTGACTCCAACTATAAGCAGTTCAAAAATCAGAATGGTGAAGTATTTGCTAGATATGTTGGCACCAACTGCAGGAACGGTTCCCCTATGAAGAAAATTTGGGTTCCCAAAAAGTGCCTTGAAAGTCTTCAGGTGAATGTCCTCATGACACCACCTGTGAAGAATAGGAACCCCAGGTCAAACTATTCATATGGACCAAATTCTTCATATGGATCCAAGTCCTCACACGGACCAAATTCCTCTGGATCAAATTCCTCAAAAGGATCAAAGTCCTCATATGATTATCATCGTGCTAACAACTCTGTTTCGCAAGGTAGAGCTAAGGGCTAAGAATATGTGCATTATTCTTCAAACCAATATGTTCATAAGTCCTCGAAGAATTTCTCTGCTTATTCATATGCTTACCCTAACCCCTCTTATGTGAAACGAAATGGATTGGCTTCTATGTCACCATTCTCATATGGAGCTCACAGAGTGATGAACTCTTTGCCACCCCTTCAGATGTGGGTGGTGAAGAAGAAGAACTAATTTCCTCTGCACGGTCAGGTCTCCAGACATGCTTTAACGTCTGAAGAATTTGCTGGGGACCTGACAACACTGCCTGAAAGGACGCAGGCTATTCATGAAGAAATGAACTTTCATTTCACACGTCCTCATACTGCTATATCTGTTTTACTGCTTGATGAAATTCATCTGATGAAATTGATATCATATTCTTCACTGATGAAGTATATGAGATCGTAAGTTGCACTAATTCATCAGCAGGATGATCAACCCAAAGCAAATGAGTGGGTCCTCGATAGTGGATGTACAAATCACATGACTAGTGACAAGAACCTATTGATGGATGCTCCCTTATCACCGTCACATCTGAAGCATATCATCTTTGCTGACAAAGGCAAAATTCAGGTATTGGGTCTTGGTAAGGTTGCAATCTCTAAGGACATACACATGGACAAAGTCATGCTTGTTGAGTCCTTAGGATACAACCTCATGTCAGTCTCAATTCTTTGTGATCTTGATATGGTTGTTGTCTTTGGCATGTATCGTTGTGTTGTGATCATGGAAGCTGACAATTCCAAAGTCTTCGAAGGCTTTAGGAGAGAAGACTTGTATATTGTTGATTTCTCTACAGGACCACAATCAGCCGTGTGTCTACTTGCAAAAGCTTCAGAAGGCTGGCTATGGCATCGACGACTTGGTCACGCAGGCATGAGGAATTTGCACACGCTTGCGAAGAAGAAGCATGTCATTGGCATTGAGAATGTCAAATTCCTCAAGGATCACTTGTGTGGAGCCTGTGAAGCTGGAAAAATGACCAAGGCCAAGCATCCAGCGAAGACTATCATGACCACTACTCATCCATTTGAATTGCTTCACTTGGACCTCTTTGGTCCTAATCATTACTCAGCAGTCACTAATGATGCATCTCTATATGGCTTTGTTATTGTTGATGATTACTCTGTTACACATGGGTACACATTGTCACTTACAAACATGAAGTGCAGGAAGTCTTCAAACGATTTTCCTCGAGGGATTCAACCAACTTTGGTGTGAAGATCAGGCACATCAGGAGTGACAATGGAACTGAGTTCAAGAATTCCGGTCTTGATGACTATCTTGATGAACTTGCTATTACTCATGAGCTATCTGCTCGCTATACTCCTCAGCAAAATGGCATCGTAGAGCGCAAGAACAGAACTCTTGTTGAGATGGCTCGCACTATGCTTGATGAATACAAAACGCCTCGTCGTTTTTGGATTGATGCAATTGATACCGCGTGCCACATCATCAACAGAGTATATCTTCACAAATTCTTCAAGAAGACTGCCTATGAACTCCTCACTTGCAAGAAACCCAATGTGAGTTATTTCAAAGTCTTCGGTGCTAAATGCTGGATTAGAGATCCTCATCACAATGCTAAATTTGCACCAAAAGCACATGAAGGTTTTATGCTTGGTTATGGAAAGGACTCGCACACCTACAGAGTCTTCAACAATGTTCTTTACAAGATTGTTGAAACTGTAGATGTGCGGTTCGATGAAACTAATGGCTCGCAAAGAGAGCACCTACCTTCTGTGATAGATGAACCAGACCGAGGAATCTATCAAGTTCAAGGCTACCGAGGATGTCATTCCCATCAAGAATCTGCTCAAGAATTCATTCCTGAACGCGAAGAACGCCGAGTGATGCACCAAGATAATGTCAAGAAAATGGTGTCAAGAAAATGCTAATCAAATTCCTCGACGACAACCAGCTCATCCTCGCTTGCAAAAGAAGTGCAAGTTGACAAGATCATTGATGACATTGAAGCACCAGTCCTCTCACACGCCAAAAGCTTCACATTTATCTAACTTTTGTGGGCACTATGCTTTTGTCTCTATCACAGAGCCCACTAAGGTAGATGAAGCATTTCTGGAGCCTGAGTGGATTCAGGCCATGCAAGAAGAATTACATTAGTTCGATCTCAACAACGTCTAGGAACTGGTCAAACGTCCAGACCCTCGCAAGCATAATATCATTGGCACAAAGTGGACTACCGCAATAAGCAAGATGAAAATGGCCTTGTGGTGAGGAATATGGCACGACTTGTAGCTCAAGGCTACACACAGGTTGAAGGAATTGATTTTGATGAAAATTTTGCACCTATTGCTAGACTTGAGGCTATTTGCATATTGCTTGCTTATGCTAACCATCATAATATCACTTTATATCAAATGGATGTGAAAATTGCATTCCTCAATGGTAAACTTGAGGAAGAAGTATATGTTTCTCAACCCCCAGGTTTTGAAGATCCAAAGAATCCCGAAAAAGTCTTCAGACTCAACAAGGCCCTCTATGGCCTCAAACAGGCCCCACGGGCGTGGTATGATACATTGAAGGAATTCTTCGTGAAGAATGGCTTCACACCCGGTTCACTCGATCCTACTCTCTTTACTAAATCTTATGATGGTGAACTGTTTGTGTGCCAAATTTACGTTGATGATATTATCTTTGGCTGTACTGACCAACGTTATAGTGATGAATTTGCCTATATGATGAGTGAAGAATATCAAATGTCTATGATGGGAGAGTTGAAATTCTTCTTAGGTCTTCAAATTCGTCAACAACACAATGGCATATTCATATCTCAGGAGAAATACCTTAAGGATGTTCTGAGGAAATTCGGCATGCAAGATTGCAAAGGCGTCAAAATTCCTATGCCCGCATATGGCCATCTATGCACTGATGAAAATGGTATTGACTTCGATCACAAGGTATACCGCTCCATGATTGGTTCTTTATTGTAGTTATGTGCATCTAGGCCAGTTATAATGCTTAGTGTTTGCATGTGTGCCCGATTTCAAGCTACACCGAAGGAATCACACCATAAGGCTGTGAAGCATATTCTTTGAATGTTCTTTGAAAAGGACACACATCCTGACACTTACGCAAAATTGATGACTTAGATGTGCAACACATGAAGAAACGTTTTCTTCAATCAATGAAGAATAACACTCTAAGTGTGAAGAAATTAATGAAGAATTTGATTCTCAGAACCCTACGACAATTGTACGCGGTGTCTGAAATCATCATTCTCATACGGTGGGTCACGCCACCACCAAAGTTGAAAATCTTCAATTGAGTTTTTCCTCAGTTTTGAAATTCTTCAGTTTTTCAAATTCTTCAACTTTGCAAAATCTTCACTGTTTCCGTTGTCTTTCTTCATTGGCTATATATATATATGGTTTATGTCCTCTACAGCATTCACTTATGGCTAATTCTTCAAGTTGCATTTTCTGCTAAGTGAATGTGATCGGACCCTTCCCCCTCTATGCTATACTCAATCCAATCTATTCACAAATTCTTCATGTGCGTTCTATTTGAAACTCGTTCAAAATCTTCACTGTGTCCTTGTTAGCTGAAGAAATTGCGAACGAAACTTTAAATTATCTTATCCAAATTTTCGGCTTAGCCGCTCAATCCGTTCCGCTTCCTAAGTTAGACTTATCTATTCACCCACGATCTAACATGATCTCCACTTTTCAGTACGTGGGTGACACATGTCAAGCGAATGAGAAGGGTCAGGGGCACGTTCGTCCAAAATCTTCGGGCAAACAGTTTTTCACCGTGGCTATATATACCCCCTCTCCCCTTCCTCACTTCCTTTACTCCGCTTGACCGCTCTCTCTCTCGCTCGAGCTTCTCAAACCCTAGCGCCGCCGCTACTCCATCGTCGCCGGTGAGGAAGAGCTTCACTGCCTCGACCTTGTCGTCGTCGTACTCGCGCCGACCGCAGAAATCTTCACTCCGCCGCCGCCATAGCTGTCTTCCTCCGCCGAGTTAGGGCGTGGGAGATCTGAACTGACGAACTTCTAATCTACACTTCTCGGTTAAATCGTGTTCTTCATTCGGGTAATTAAAAGTTACTTTTATTACTCGCTTTGATTCTCAAACCTTCCTGAAAATCTTCAAAGGTGTTTATTCTACAAATCTTCACACATATGAACACCTCAAATGTAATATGCTCTTGATTCGTTTCTCTAAGAAATGATTTTTCTTCAAGATTCCTCAATTGTGTGGATCCTCGATCTATACAACTCTGGAACCTAAGACAAAGATCGCTTAGTGAAATTCTTGAAGGCTCATCTGGTCAAATTCCTCAAACTTGTTCTTTTTGAAAAACATTCTGAGAACGCATATGACCTCTCCAAATTCCTCGCAACTATACTCTGTTCACATGTACTCATGTCCGCTGTTGAATCACTAGGTTCTCATCAACTTAACTCATTTGCAGCGTTCCTCGAAGAAAAGTTGCATACTTCTTCAGAGAATTCAATTGTTCAAATTCCTCACCAAGAATATGGCGTATGAAAGAAGCCACGAAAAGGAGGAAAGAGGCCCGAGGTCATGATGGCTTTTGAAATACCGAGGACATATATGCTGACTATTGCACACCTGATGAAGCCAAGTTTGGCAAGGAAAACAAAAATCAGCGCAAGGTGCGCATTCAGAGGATTGAAAGGAGATGGGCAAGGGAATGGAGGGAGTACAGGTATGTTACTCCAAAGTACATGAAGAAGTTCGACCTGAATCCTCCATGCCCAAGAGCTCCATTGGCACTGCCAAGAAGTCGACCCCACCAAATCAAGCGTGGTGAGGACTTTTCTGAAGAATGGGCCAAGCGCCAAGCCAAGTTGGCGAGACAAGCCAAAGATGCAGTGAGGAAATTCAATGAAGACTCACATCGCTGCTGCCATCGAGGCCCTGCTCAGCCCGTAAAATCAATGGCAAAGAAGCCATGCACAAGCCAAGTGCTTCACCAACAAAGCCCTCACGGCCAAAATCCTCAAGAATGCCCTCACGGCCGAATCATCAATGCCCTCACGCCCAGCTCCTCATGCTGCTCCTGCTCCTCCCAAATCCTCAGCAGCTCCTCCAAAGTCCTCAGCAGCTCCTCCAAAGTCCTCAGCAGCTCCTCCAAAGTCCTCAGCACCTGCGCATCTGGCCACGTGTCAAAGGACTGCAGGCATCTCTATTGCCTCTGGTGTCTCAGCAAGTTCCTCAGATGCACCAAATTCTTCATCAGGCCCCACTCTGCTGAAGAAAAAGGCAACTGCTGGACGAGGTCCTCGGCCAAGTCCGAAGAAGAAATAGGTTGCATTCCAAGTGCCATCTGATGATGAAGCTGATGATGATGAGCTTGCAGAAATCATCAGAGACCGACAAGAAAGGGCCGCTAGAGCCAAAGGCACACCTGTGCCACTGCTTTTGGATCCAAGGGCGATCCTTGAATACATTGATCTATGGCACAAGGATCCAGAGACACCTATGCCTGATTTTCATTTGACTCCTGGACAAAGTCACATGCTAACCCATTTCATCTCTGAAGAGAAACGGAAATTTGAGAAGGCAAGGCAAATCAAGAAGGCTCAGTTCAGGAAAGAGAAGTTCCTGAGGAAAAACGTTGACAGAATGACAACTGAGGAACTCCTCAAGATCCAGTCTGAAATCAAAGCCCTCAGTGATGAATTTGATGTCTATTATGCTGATTGGCAAGGAGCCAAAGTCAGATTTGTCAATCTGACAAAGAAGTTCACCAATGTTGCAGCCCCATCGCAACAAGAAATTCCTCAGGCTAGAGCCTCTGCTCAGCCGCTGAAGAACATGCCAAGACACACGATGATTTTCAGCCTGCTGAAGACAATGCTAGTTCCAGGCTGATGACTCCATTCCAGCCACAAGAAATTGCCGTGGCATCCACTAGTGGTGCGCTGAAGAAATCGAAGAAGTCGAGGCAACTGCATCGATTCCGAGGAAATTCAACCAGATTCCTCAGCTCCTCCCGCGCCTACACCAACTCCAATCCTTCCATGTGCATCAGATGTGAAGAACCAAGGCTGCAGAGCGAGCTGCAGTGAAGAAAAGGAAAGCATCAACTGCTTCAAATTCTTCTGCCCCGAAGAAAATGAAGCCAATGACCAGCTCATTTGAAAATCCAATTGATGTTGTTCCGATTTCCTCCATCCCATCAAAGGACCTTGTTCCTTTTGGTGAAGAATATGAGATCCCAAGCGGATCTGATGAAGAAAATCATTCTGCTGCTTCGTTAGAGCAGATTGATGAAGAAATTGAAGTCGATGCAATCCCTTCAACACCAATCATTTCCTCGCCTATGCCTCGGTTCACAGCTGAAGAGGCTGGTGTTGAGGAAATTGAAGACGAAGACGTGGATATTGGATGCACCACGCCTGTAATGAATGATGACTTTTGGGAAAGTCAGCATCCCAATTCTCCACTCTTCACCCCAATCCAACAAATTCCTCACCCCCCGCACCAACGGTTCAAATGGGCTCAAGAAACTCATCCCACCTCGTCTGCATGAAGAAATTCCAGCCACTAGTGTCAAGAACCTGCTTCTGCTGATCCTTTGAACACGCAGATCGCATATGAAGAGGAACCAGAAAATCCTCACCAAGAACATGAGATTGCGATTCCGAGGTAGTGATGCAACTCATCGACACTCCATTGCCAAAGCCAAAGAATCCATTCTCAACGAAGCAAAAGTTCAAGGCTGAAGATTTCTTCAGCGAGCATGTATTCTTCACTAACTACAACCCATATGACTCTGCTCGCATAAGGAAGAGGCGTTTCTGGACAGCTAGTCAAGCCAATTTCTATTCCTCTGTGCTATTCAACAAAGACAAAGTCTTCGATCATGCACATATTCCTCACGTGGACATGGAATCTCTGCCAGGCTTCGAACCAGTCCTCAGTGTTCTTCACGATGCAGGATTGCTGAATTTCTACACTGACATCTGTGATTGGAATGAAGAACTCATTCTTCAATTCTATGCGACGCTGCACATCACCGGATATTCTGAAGATGTGAACTCATGGGTACTGGACTGGATGACGGAAAATACTCACTACAAGGCACCAGCAACTGAATTGCTTCGTGCCCTCCCACTCAGTCCTCCCCTTGATGGTGCTCGTTGCATCTACAACGAACCTGAGCTTTCAAATCATTACATGCAAGTGCTGATGAAGCCTTTGAAGTTAGGGCAGGCACCTCGAACCAAATTCTTCGTCAAGGAATTACTATATGTGCCCCGGACTGTCTATCGCATTCTGACGAAGACAATGAGTCCTATCAAAGGCCACGACTCAAATGATGAAGAAGTCGTTGGCATCATGAAGAATATGATTTTCAATATCATTCATGGCGTTCCCGTCAACTTCCATGATTTCTTCATGAGGACTCTGGAAAACATTGCTATGTCACCTTTTGAGCTGAAGCCTTATGCACCGTGGATTATGAGGTTCATCAGGACAAGGTCTTCACTCAATTACAAGGCTGATACTCTGAACCACTGCAGCTACTTGCCTCCAATTGAAGTCCTCAAACGGACATTTTCCTCACCGATGACAAAGGCAAGGCAACTGCTGTGATAGATGAAGGCATTCGTCCATTGATGGTCAATTTCGCAAGGCTGCATCCTACTCCACCAATGATGACTCTGCCACACATGACTCTGCCGCCAATACCTCAGCCAAGCAAAATCCTCAAGCCACAACACCTAGGGTGATGACTGATCGTGAGTTACTCCTCAGTCTTCATCAGAAGGTTGATCGCAATCATAAATGGGTCAAGCATCAGTTTGGTTCAATTCTTCAGAACATGACCTCAACATACAATGCAATGAAGAAAAACCAATACTACCTCCATGAAACCTTCAACCGTACCTGGGTTGTTCTATCTCATCTCTACAACATGAGAAGACACGAAGAACATGGGTCTCAAGGAAGAATTTGAATGGTCTGCACCTCCACCGAAGAAATACAAGAAGGTCAAGGTTCCTTCCTTGGTGGCCAGTTCCTATTCTTCATCATGCGACACTGATGAAAATGAAGACTTGGACGACACTGCGGCAGCCCTACTACTACAACCAACCCCGACGACCTTGGCGCTCCTCCATCAACTTGAAATTCTTCAGGGGCGTTAGTCCTCAGTTTCGATCCTTTTGGTCATTTGATGACAAAGGGGGAGAAATTTTGAGTTAGTCTTCAAGCGGGTCTATTATATGGGCGTTTTTTTGCTAAGTTACAACTCTCGTTCTTCTGAAACTTTTATTGGATCGAGTTGTAATCTTAAATCCGATGGTGCTCTGATACTTTTGATATGTTCCTCTGCATGCTTATTCCTCGTTATATGTTAATACACGCATGCTGAATTACATCAGTCACCATATTTCATCATGCATTTCAAATTCTTCATACTATATGTCAAATGCGTGTATGAATTACAAGATCTAGGGGGAGATCTCCATGATTCAACACTTCAAATGTGCATTGCCTCAAAAGCAAATTCCTCACTATGCACATCTTCAGGGGGAGTTCTTCTATATCTTGCAATCAAATTCCTCAATAGCAGTATTTACACTTCATATGTTTATCCCCGTTGAAAACTTAACCTATCTTGTCATCAATCACCAAAAAGGGGGAGATTGTAAGTGCATCTAGTGCCCCTTAGTGATTTTGGTGTATTGAATACTTATAGGTTAAGGGACTAATGTGTTTATGAGTGTACATAGGTCTATAAGTCTATGAGGAGTTTGATATTTACAGAGAAAGTAGAACCCTAAAAATGAAGTTCTTCGACTGAAGACTTTGATATTCTGAAGACTTTCTGAAGACTTTGAAAGTGAATAAATTGGTGTGACCTTGAAGACTTGGTATTCATTTGAGGAACATGAAGCGTGAAGACTTTTGTTTTCGTAGTTTCGTTTTCTCTTTCTTGAGTCATAGGAAACACCGTCTCGTTAAAGGGGTCGAGGAAATACTAAGGAAAAATTTCCATGTGATGCTCAACTCAAAATACTACACCTACCAATCCCTTCGAGTGAAGCCTTTGAAATCTCATACAGCTTCACCAATTTCTTCAATGGATGAGACGAAGTTCTTACGGCACCGAGGAATTTGTTCTGATCGAGGAGTTAGGAATTCGCTAGTGCGAATTGCCTACACAAAGGAGGAACATGATAGCCCGAGGATTTGAGAGTCAAATTTCCGACCGTTCTTTGTCTTCTTGCCACCTGTCCCAAAATATCTTATCCACCTAACGGTCATATCATTGAAGGGCATTTATGTCTTATCATGTCGGGCTGCTCCCTAGGCTATAAATAGTCGCCCCCTACAACCACTAGCTGGTTGGCTACTCCGAGAGAACTTGACACATGTCATTTGAGAGCAACCCATCCTCCGAGGACTTTGAGCGAAAATCATCAAGTGAGGAAAACCCAAAACCAAACCCCATAAACCCAAAGTGATTGAGCATCATCAAGAGATTGATCCTGCGTGGATCCGACGCTTGTTACCTTTGAAGACTGTGCTTCTTCCAGCGGTTAGGCGTCATGGTCTAGAGCATCCAAGAGGAATTGTGGATCGCCGAGTGACCAAGTCTGTGAAGGTTTGGAAGTCGCTCAAGACTTACCACGAGTGATTGGACGAGGTCTGTGTGACCTTAGTTCAAGGAGAATACGGTGAGGACTTGGTGTCCCGAGCTGAGTGCTCAGCGATTGGGTGTCCGGACTGTGTGTCCTCGAGTTTAAATACTCACCGCTCCAACCAGACGCATAACCGAGACAGCAGCTTGGAACTGGTCTACCAAATCATTGTCTTCACCAACCTTATCGGTTCTATTTCCTCAACTCTTTCATTTCCTCATTACTGTGTTGAGTGTTTGTTCATATCTGTGTTTGAAGACTTTGACTGAAGACTTTTTCAATTTCCTCAGTTCAATTTCTTCAGTCTATTTGTCTTCATCTTGTGTTATCCTGTGATTACGCTTTCTATACTCTATGATTGTCTTCATTTCATCATGATGACCATGCCCTCATTGTCATCATAAAAATCGCCTATTCACCCCCCCCCCTCTAGTCGATATAACGCACTTTCAATAACGTTGATTATTTGATTGTGGGTTATCAAGATCAACAGCAGGTTCAATTTCTACATCATTATCATTACTAGGTTGAGCATCATCATGAACATCATCATTAGCATTTTCACTAGGTTCATGTTCATTACCATATTGTGTTTCAGCATCAGAAATAGAGATATCATTTGGATTCTCAGGTAGTTCATCAATAGGTTCACTAGAAGCATGCAAAGTCCTATCATTTTTCTTTTTCTTCTTTTTAGAAGGACTAGGTCATCAATATTATTTCTCTGATAATCTTGCTCAATTCTCTTAGGGTGGCCTTCAGGATACAAAGGTTCCTGAGTCATTTTACCAGTTCTAGTAGCCACTCTAACAGCATAATCATTTTTCTTACTATTCATTTCATTGAGCAAATCATTTTGAGCTTTAAGTACTTGTTCTACTTGAGTGGTAACCATAGAAGCATGTTTAGTAATGAGTTTAAGTTCACCTTTAACTCTAGACATATAATCACCCAAGTGTTCAAGCGTATCGGAATTATATTTCAATTGTCTACCAAAATAAGCATTGAAGTTTTCTTGTTTGACAATAAAATTATCAAACTCTTCTAAGCATTGTCTAGCAGACTTATAGTGAGGAATATCACCTTCATCAAATCTATAGTGTCGGCTTATCAAGACCATGAGTTTCTTCAATAGGTGATGGATTAAGATCATATGTTTCTTTAGCAGGCGGTAAATTAAGACCATGTATTTCTTCAATAGGAGGCAAATTCTTAACATCTTCAGCTTTTATACCTTTTTCTTTCATAGATTTCTTTGCCTCTTGCATATCTTCAGGACTGAGAAATAGAACACCTCTCTTCTTCGGAGTTGGTTTAGGAATAGGCTCAGGAATTGGCTCAGGAGCTGGCTCAGGAAGTGTCCAATTATTTTCATTTGTCAACATATTATTCAATAGAATTTCAGCTTCATCCATGTTCTTTCCTGAAAATGTAACCAGCACAACTATCCGTAATCTCTGGAAGCATCGGTTTGTCCATTATAAAAGATATCAAGTATTTCATTTTTCTTAAGAGGATGATCAGGCAAAGCATTAAGTAACTTGAGAAGTCTTCCCCAAGCTTGTGGGAGACTCTCTTCTTCAATTTGCACAAAGTTGTATATATCCCTTAAAGCAGCTTGTTTCTTATGAGCAGGGAAATATTTAGCAGAGAAGTAATAAATCATATCCTGGGGACTACGCACACAACCAGGATCAATAGAATTAAACCATATCTTAGCATCACCCTTTAATGAGATCGGAAATATTTTAAGGATATATAGGTAGCGAGATTTCTCATCATTAGTGAACAGGGTGGCTATATCATTTAATTTAGTGAGATGTGCCACAACAGTTTCAGATTCATAGCCATGAAAAGGATCAGATTCAACCAAAGTAATTATATCAGGATCAACAGAGAATTCATAATCCTTATCAGTAACATAGATAGGTGAAGTAGCAAAAGCAGGGTCAGGTTTCATTCTAGCATTAAGAGATTGTTGCTTCCATTTAGCTAATAATTTCTTAACATCATGTCTATCCTTGCAAGCAAAAATTTCTTTAGCAATCGCTTCATCCATAACATAGCCCTCAGGCACAACAGGCAATTAATATTTATTAGGGGAAGAGTCTTCATCATCACTTTCTTCAATATTATCAATAATTTCATTCTCTCTAGCCCTACCAAGTTGTTCATCAAGAAATTCACCAAGTGGCACAGTAGTATCAAGCATAGTTTCATCATAAGTATCATGCATAGCAGAAGTGGCATCATCAATAACATGCGACATATCAGAACGAATAGTAGAAGCAGGTTTAGGTGTCGCAAGCTTACTCAAAACAGAAGGTGAATCAAGTGCAGAGCTAGATGGCAGTTCCTTACCTCCCCTCGTAGTTGAGGGATAAATTGTAGTCTTAGCGTCTTTCAAGTTCTTCATAGTGACCAACAGATATAAATCCCAAGTGACTCAAAGAATAGAGCTATGCTCCCCGGCAATGGCGCCAGAAAATAGCCTTGATAACCCACAAGTATAGGGGATCGCAATAATTTTCGAGGGTAGAGTATTCAACCCAAATTTATTGATTCGACACAAGGGGAGCCAAAGAATATTCTCAAGTATTAGCAGTTGAGTTGTCAATTCAACCACACCTGGATAACTTAGTATCTGCAGCAAAGTGTTTAGTAGCGAAGTAATATGATAGTAGTGGTAACTGTAACAAAAGTAACGGTAGCAAAAGTATTATTTTTGGTTTTTGTAGTGATTGTAACAAAGAGCAAATGTAAAAGTAAATAAGCGAAGAACAATATGTGAAAAGCTCGTAGGCATTGGATCGGTGATGGAGAATTATGCGGATGCGGTTCATCATGTAACAATCATAACATAGGGTGACACGTAACTAGCTCCAATTCATCAATGTAATGTAGGCATGTATTCGAATATAGTCATACGTGCTTATGGAAAAGAACTTGCATGACATCTTTTGTCCTACCCTCCCGTGGCAGCGGGTCCTAATGGAAACTAAGGGATATTAGGGCCTCCTTTTAATAGAGTACCGAACAAAGCATTAGCACATAGTGAATACATGAACTCCTCAAACTATGGTCATCACCGGAGTGGTCCCGATTATTGTCACTTGGGTTGCGGATCATAACACATAGTAGGTGACTATAGACTTGCAAGATAGGATCAAGAACTCACATATATTCATGAAAACATAAAAGGTTCAGATCTGAAATCATGGCACTCGGGCCCTAGTGACAAGCATTAAGCATAGCAAAGTCATAGGAACATCAATCTCAGAACATAGTGGATACTAGGGATCAAACCCCAGCAAAACTAACTCGATTACATGATATATCTCATCCAACCCATCACCGTCCAGCAAGCCTACGATGGAATTACTCACGCACGGCGGTGAGCATCATGAAATTGGTGATGGAGGATGGTTGATGATGATGATGGCAACGAATCCCCCTCTCCGGAGCCCCGAACGGACTCCAGATTAGCCCTCCCGAGAGGTTTTAGGGCTGGGCGGCGGCTCCGTATTGTAAAACGTGATGAATCCTTCTCTCTGATTTTTTTCCTCCCCGAAAGTGAATATATGGAGTTGGAGTTGAGGTCGGTGGAGCGTCAGGGGGCCCACGAGGTAGGGGGGCGCGCCCCCCACCCTCGTGGACAGGGTGTGGGCCCCCTGGCGTGCATTTTTCTTCCAGTATTTTTCTTATTTTCCAAATAGATGTTCCGTGGAGTTTCAGGTTATTCCGAGAACTTTTGTTTCTGCACATAAATAACACCATGGAAAGTCTGATGAAAACAACGTCAGTCCGGGTTAGTTCCATTCAAATCATGCAAGTTAGAGTCCAAAACAAGGGCAAAAGTGTTTGGAAAAGTAGATACGACGGAGACGTATCAGTGGCCAAGTTGCTCAAACCTCCCTCGGCACGAGGCCACTATTTGAGGATAAACCTATAAGCAAATTTCAGATTGTCTATGCTGCCTCTTATGTACTCGAAAGTTTACTCGTACAAGCATTAATTTTAGCAAGAAGTACCTTCGACTGAACACCATTTACCAGTCTGTACCCTAGGTAATTAAAGTTCGTCCATGGATGATATTGGTTGTGATCTCAATCATTTGGTTGCATAAACATACTGAACATGTGTATATCTGAATCTTTTTGTGAATTATCTATGAATATTGTCGTGTGATCTATCAATCATTTGGATGCATAGACATGCTGAACTTGTGTATATATGAATCTTTTGAGTTATTGATTATGAATGTTGGCTATGAATATGAATGTGTCCTGTGAACCTGAGTTTGATACGAATGTTTACCTGTTCTGTTGTACTTCTGTGTGAACTTGTTAGTATGTCTATTGTGGGATTTGTGACGTGTGGATGTCAACGGCACACCTTCTTCCCAGGAAGAATTGCACTTGCTTTGTTAGGGAAGCAACGACGCATCAGCTCTTTTTAATATTTTTGCTCTGTCTTCCCCCCTCCCCTGCTCAAACCCTGCCGTAATGTTTTCGGCCTCAAAACAAGCATAGTACTGCGTTGTTTTGGGGGCTTGATGAAAAATCGAGTGTTGGTTTCTGTAGGTTGGCCCGCCCAGCAAATGGGCTACTGGTCCACCACGGACTTAGAGGCTAAAAATACAAGTTGTATGGTGCGAGAGGCAAGTAAAACAATGCCATCGAGAGCCATCCATCAAAGAAAAAATCGCCTCGATGTGCTTCTTGATCAGACATGACCCCCTCTTTAATCTAGTTCACTCGGGGATCTAGCTGGTACTATCATTTTTTCCAGAGGGTGAACAAGTATCAGCTAGGCCTAGGTATGCGTAGCCCATGACAGACAGAGACAGTGGTTTCAACTTTTTTTATGTCCATATCGGCCTATGGGCCTCCCAGCGTAGGTTTTACTTTTTCTTAAAGATCGGCAGCCCAATGTATTTTCTTAATAAAATGCAGATCTCTGTTCTATTTATCTATATATAAGAATAATAATGTTGTGTCCAATTTATGTTTTCCCTTCTAACCACATTATATATATTTATATTATTACTATTATCATATATTTTATAGAGACTTGTATATACATTATAAAAACATCCCACGTGTTAGTAACTTATAAAAGTAAATGTTTAACAAAAGTTGGCAAGGAAAATCCTGTTTGTTTTTGACTCACAGGTAGGAAAATCCTGGTGATTGCGTACAAAAGCTTGCGAAGATTTTAAGGACCAATGTAAGAATAATGCGCTCATTTTTATTTTGAGCAATAACTCGCTAATTTGTTAATTTTACATATAAAAAATGTGTCACAATGGTTTATTTTTTTATATTAATTGCTCCTTGTAACCTAACATTATATATAGAACGGGCCCAGCTAATTTGTGTATTTCAAGAAAGTGCAAATGGGCTGGGATTTCTTAGAAAATATTAAATGGGCCGCATTGACGCGAAATTATTTGTTCACCCAGCCAAGCAAATGGACTGTACATTCTAGAAAACATGGGTTAAATATATACCACATTTTTGCAGGCTAACATGTGGGACAATAGGTCGAGGCCTACGCAGGGCGTCGTCAACTTGGTCAACAAATGATTATGACATCCACAGCCATGGGATTTATATCCAACGGCCGGCATGCACCTTCAATCTCTCTTCTTCTTCCTCCAGCGTCGCCAGGACCGCTTGGTCCGGCCTCCGGCGGCTAGCGGCTCTGCTTAGCACGCATCGCTGCGAAGCGCTACCCCACCGCCAGCCAGGCTATCCCTCCACCCCTCCACACTCCTGTTATTCTCCACCGACTACAGCCCCACACCGCACCAGAACCAGTTATGACCCTTGTACTCCTCTCAATCTGCGACTCCACTACTGCGTCTTCCCATCTCCGGGTCGTTCCCGTCCGTGGCCTCGCCATCGTCCACCGCCTCACTGTGCTCGGCGCGGCGTGGTCAACAAACGAGAGTCATCAGAAGAGAACTGTACGTGGAGAGCCTGACGGCTGGGATCCACGGGGTCCATGGTCGCACGCAAGGAAAGTTCCTCCTTATTAAGCTGAAAAAATGTTTCCTCCCCCTGACAGTTGGGACCCACCGGTTGTATCTTCGCACGAAAGGAAGTGCCTCCTTGTTATGCGAAAAAAACTATTCCTCCTGTTGACAGCTGGGACCTGTCAGATTTGGTGGCTGACTTGTGGGCTTACTAAGCGAACGTGTACGCAGGGCTTTGTCAACTTAATTAACAAATGATTCTAGCAGCTGGACCGTTGGATGTTAATCCAACAACCGTGCTCCTTGTTCAACCTCTGTTCTTGCTCCTGTCTCCCATGGGCGGCAGTGCTTCCTTTTGAACCATCAAGTTTCCCTCCTCTCCATCTGCGACTCACCAAGATCTTCCCCATTTCCGGGTCGTTCCAGTCTAGGGCCTCGCCGTCGTCCACCGGCCTTGGTGCGCTCGGCATGGTGTGGTCAACATGGTCAACAAACGAGAGTCATCGGAAGATGACTGTGCGTGAGAGGCTGACAGTGGGGATGCACCACGCCCATGGATGCATGCATGCAACTGCATCCTTTTTACCCTGAAAATAATGTTTTCTCCCCCTAACTGCTGGGACCCACCAGCTACATCTTCGCACGCAAGGAAGTGCGTCCTTATTACGCCAAAAAGAATGAATATTGCCGCTGACAGCTTGGACCCACTAGCTATATCTTCGCACGTAAGGAAGTGCGTCCTTATTACGCACAAAAAAATGAATACTCCCCCTGCTTCTAGGACCCACCATAGTGGGAGGCTGACTTGTGGGCCTACTAAGTTGACGTGGACGGATGTCTTTGTCAACTTAGTCAATATGAACAATTCTAGCTCCAGTGACCGTACGATGTCCATCCAACGGCCATAGTGCTTCTTCAACCTCTGGTCTTCTTGCTCCAGCCGCCCAAACAAGCGTCGGCCGTGCCGCCTGCTCCTTCCTCCCGTGTCTGGTTGTGCTGCCACCACTGGCCATGCCATCCCTCTATACTCACCCACACCTCATGTTATTCTCCCGCGACGGCAGCCTCACACCGCAGTCGAAGCAGTCAACCCACGTACTCCCCTCCGCGTGGGCATCCACTGCCACGTCTTCCCCGGCTCCGCGTCGTCCCCTTCCTAGGCCTCGCCATCGTCCACCGCCCTGGTGCTCTCGGTGCGGCGTGGTCAAGGAATGATTTCCATCGGAAGAGTAATGTACGTGGAGAGGCTGACAGTTGGGTCCATGGCAATAGCAAGGAAGTGCCTCCTTATTACGCGCAAAATAATTATTCCTCCACCTGACAGCAGGGACCCACCGGACGGGCCACTGTATTTTGCGAAAAAAACGTTTCCTCCCTGACTACTGGGGCCCACCAGCTACATCTTCACATGGAAGGAAGTGCTTGACATTTAGGACCCACCTGGTCGAAGCGTGCGTAGCGTTGTCATTTTGGTCGCGAACGTGTACGTGCATACTGGTCGATGTAGAGGCGTGCACGTGTCGTAGTAGAGGCACGCACGTGCCATAGTAGAGGCGTGCACGTACCATGTACATGTACGTACATCGGCCAGGGTGCAAGAAAGTAAATACGGCCACGTACGTACATACGGGCGGGGTCTCGAACGCCTACTCGCGCATACGTACGGCCAGGGCTCGTGTACTTGGCTGGTTCGGAAAAGAGAAATTGTGTCATCGTCGTGTTCATGGGGAGGCAACGGAATGCGTCGTGTTCATCGGGAGGCAACGGAACGCGTGTTGTTCATCGGGAGCCAACCGGCTTGGACGGAACAGCCGATGGAAACGAGGCCTGGCGTACCGCAGAACGGAGGAAACGGCCTTGTGTTCGACCGGCCACGGTCGAAACGGGATTGTGTTCATCGGGAGGGGTTTGACGTAACGCAAAACGGAGGAAACAGACCTCCTATGGTCGAAACGGGGTCTTGTTGATCGGGAGGGGTGTGGCGTACCGCAAAACGGAGGAAACGGACTTGTGTTGGAGCGCTACGGTCGAAACGGGGTCCTGTTCATTGATGACCCACAAGTATAGGGGATCAATCGTAGTCCTTTCGATAAGTAAGAGTGTCGAACCCAACGAGGAGCAGAAGGAAATGACAAGCGGTTTTCAGTAAGGTATTCTCTGCAAGCACTGAAATTATCGGTAACAGATAGTTTTGTGATAAGGTAATTTGTAACGAGTAACAAGTAACAAAAGTAAGCAAGGTGCAGCAAGGTGGCCCAATCCTTTTTGTAGCAAAGGACAAGCCTAGACAAACTCTTATATAAAGGAAAACGCTCCCGAGGACACATGGGAATTATCGTCAAGCTAGTTTTCATCAAGCTCATATGATTCGCGTTCGTTACTTTGATAATTTGATATGTGGGTGGACCGGTGCTTGGGTATTGCCCTTCCTTGGACAAGCATCCCACTTATGATTAACCCCTATTGCAAGCATCCACAACTACAAAAGAAGTATTAAGGTAAACCTAACCATAGCATGAAACATATGGATCCAAATCAGCCCCTTAAGAAGCAACGCATAAACTAGGGTTTAAGCTTTTGTCACTCTAGCAACCCATCATCTACTTATTACTTCCCAATGCCTTCCTCTAGGCCCAAACAATGGTGAAGTGTCATGTAGTCGACATTCACATAACACCACTAGAGGAAAGACAACATACATCTCATCAAAATATCAAACGGATACCAAATTCACATGACTACTTATAGCAAGACTTCTCCCATGTCCTCAGGAACAAACATAACTACTCACAAATCATATTCATGTTCATAATCAGAGGGGTATTAATATTCATAAAGGATCTGAACATATGATCTTCCACCAAATAAACCAACTAGCATCAACTACAAGGAGTAATTGAAAGGATCGATATAGTTGACTAGAGGGGGGGTGAATAGGCAACTAACAATTTTTAAGCTTTTCTTTACCAATTTAAACTTTGCAATAATAAAGGTTGTCTAGATGTGCAACTAGGTGGACAACCTATATGATGCAACAACACAAGCACACAAGCAAGCAAGGATAGGAACACAAATAAGCTTGCACAAGTAAAGGGATAAGATAACCAAGAGTGGAGCCGGTGGAGACGAGGATGTGTTACCGAAGTTCCTTCCTTTTGAGGGGAAGTACGTCTCCGTTAGAGCGGTGTGGAGGCACAATGCTCCCCAAGAAGACACTAGGGCCACCGTAATCTCCTCACGCCCTCGCACAATGCAAGAGCCGTGATTCTACTATTGGTGCCCTTGAAGGCGGCGACCGAACCTTTACAAACAAGGTTGGGGCAATCTCCACAACTTAATTGGAGGCTCCCAACAACACCACGAAGCTTCACCACAATGGAATATGGCTCCACGGTGACCTCAACCGTCTAGGATTCTCAAACACCCAAGAGTAACCAGATCCGCAAGGGATAAGTGGGGGGAATCAAATATCTTGTGGTGGAAGTGTAGATCGGGCCCTTGTCACCCAATCCCGAGCAAATCAACAAGTTTGATTGGCTAGGGAGAGAGATCGGGCCAAAATGGAGCTTGGAGCAACAATGGAGCTTAGAGAGAGAAGAGGTGGTCAACTAGAGGTTGAAGATGCCCCTTATATAGTCGAGGAAGAAATCCAACCGTTATCCACTTATTCAGCCATGACGCCGCGGTACTACCGCTCGGGGCGCAAGATTATCATGAGGTCAAGACGGTACTACCGTGGCGGACCACGGTACTACAGCAGCAGCACAGGCCGGACTAGCCTCGACTAAGGGCAATACTATCGCTTATGCTACTACCGCTCCCCTTGCGGTACTACCGCAAGGCGGGAGTCACGGCTCGAGAAGGGCGCGGATGAAATAAATTACATCCGTGCCAACTTCCGCTGAAACTGCGGTAGTGCAAAACCCGACGCGGTACTTCCGCCCGAGGAGTGGTACTACCAGAAGGCGTGCCTACTACCGTGAAACTACAAGATTGTAGGAGGCCACGGTACTACGGCTCATAGGGAGCAAGACAACCGTGGGCTCAGCGGTACTACCGCTACCGACGAGCGGTACTACCGTGGTGGGCGCGGATGTAAAAATTACATCCGCCTTACTACCGCGCACCGAGCGGCACTAGGCACAGGAGCAGCGGTACTACCGCTCCAGAGGAGGTACTACCATGGCACCTGCGGTACTACGCGTGTACCTGCGGTACTACCGCAGTAATACAAGGGCGCTTGTCGATTTCCGCACAACCAAGATAATGAAGGAAGCTCCAAAGTGCAGGGAAAGGAGGGACAAGTGTACGTGTTGATTCCGCCCTAACCTTTTCGACGCGGACCCCTCTTAATAGTACGGCTCTCCTCGACTCAAATCCACCAAAAGAAACGTGGACGACGCCGCCTTCAATAGTCTCCGAGGGCACCGAATCTTATCGAGCCTACAGATGAACCATCTGAGGAACTCAAAGCATACGATTAGTCCGCAAAAGTATCGTCATCAATCACCAAAACACTTACGGGATAAATATGCCCTTACAATCTCCCCCTTTTTGGTGGATTGATGACAATACGGGATTTGCACAAAGATACAATAATATAGAGCAAGGGCAAACCCCTCCTCTCCAAAATATAGACGGGCTCCCCCTAGATGTGTGCACTCTGGATGAATGCTTTGGACTGCATAGCACACGTACTAGGATCACCACTCCCCCTATATTTTAGAGACAAAGGTCCGAAGAATAACATCTAAGCAACATATAGCACGATATAACATAAGCTTGCTAAGATAGATAGAGTGCATATGTCTTACACCATAAGAAGGGGAAGCAACTAAAACGAGGTTCAAACGATTCAAACGAGGTTCAACCGAAAACGCAATAAACACACTAAACACGAACACGACACAAGACTCGCAAATCCCTACGCTCTCTCCCCCTTTGGCATCGAGACTCCAAAAAGGCAGAGAGGACACCTACACACAAGCGGTGGCTCAAGCAGAAGGGAACTCGTCCCAACCCTCTCCGTCGACTCCTCGGCAGCAGGATGGACTCTCGACGCCCTCCTCGTAATCAGTCCACTTTAGCCTTGCTTCGCCATCCACTCGGCCTCGGAGTGATGTGCTCCTCAGACCATGCCAGACACATCCTCACCATAGAGCTTCAAGATCTTCCCTGTCCCGCGACGACTCTCCTTGGATGCCACATGAGTCCTGACGCCCCTTGGCTTGCATGCGAAAAGAGTCTTCATCTTGTCCTTCACTTGTGGGCCCAAGAAGGCATAGAGGAGCTCTGGAAGGCCTAGCAGCATGGCCCTCATCAACATTCTCGGCGCCAAAGATCCTCCTCTCCAACAAAGAGCCCTAGCAGCAGACGCCTCACACGTAGTAGTGTTGGCCCAGTTGGGTTTGACACGCAGACAGATGGGGTCATGGCGAATCCAGTCAGGGGCAAGGAACTCCTCACCAGGGAACATCTTCTCCCAAGTCCTCGAGCTCAGCATAAACAGATACGGCCCGTAGATAGGCACTTTGCGGTTGAACACCGCAAAACGAAGCTCACACCACATGATGTGTGAGATATCAAGTGGCTGAGTTTGAGACACACGAGCCTCCTCGCAGATGAGCATCATATCCACCATATAGGCATGGACCTTGTCCTTGTCACCAATGCGGGGGAACAAGGAGTTGCGGGAGATGCGGTACATGATATCCAGAAAAGAGTTGAGCACCAACCCTATCTTGCCACTTGGAAGTGTCTTCTCAACATAGTACGGTGCAAGCCTGTCCTTGTTGGCAGAGTCAGGGTTGGCATGGGGACGAACACCCACGGGGAGTCAAGCCCGTCATCGGGAACTTGGAGCAAATCCATGAACTCCTTCCGTGTAGCGATCGACTTACGACCATTTGTCATCCAGTCATCCTCCTCTCCTCATTGGGGTGAAAGTAGATAGAAGCAAAGAACTGACCAATGAGCTCAGGATCATAGTCAAGGTGAAAGGAGATCACATGCTCAATGCCAAACTGCTCCACCAAGTCCAGAGCCTCTCCAAAGTAGGCATGGAACTTCTCCTTCCTCAAGTGATGCATGTCAATCCACTTCACATCCACATAGGTATTCTCGCTTGTTCTTGATGACGCCCGATAGACGTTGGTTTGATGCTTGTTCCGAACAGCTCACAGCCCCGACCGAGGAACGAGGGGTCACGTCTGGATCAATTTGCCTGAGATGGACGTGGTCGGAATGGGGCATCTCATCCATGCTCTTGGCGGGCTCCTTGAACTTGGTGGCAGTTGTCTTGACATGGCGCTTGGGGGCAGAGGAGGAGCCCTCTGGTGCTTCACCGGGGTTGCGCAGACGCTTGGAGCCAGTGTCACGGCTGGGATTGGACCGGCGAGAGCCACCACCTGAAACACACACGCAAAGCACCAAAGACGCAAAGAAGATCAATGCAAAGGCCACGAAACAGCACAAGAAACACATAGGAGACATATGAGAAAGTTGGCGTGCGATAGGTGTGAGGCACGGTAGGGCGGCCACTGCCTGCGGCACTAAAGCAATAGTACTGCTCCAAACGCGGTAGTACCGTGCGAGGTCACGGTAGTACCGTGGTTGAGCGAAGTAGAGCTGTAGTGCCGACAGAAGCGCTGATAGTACCGCACCGAGGGCGGTAGTACCGCAAGCGGTAGTACCGTGCCATCGGGCGGTAGTACCGTCAGAAGCGGATCCAACTACCGATTTGAATCTGAAAAGAACCGCTAAACAACGGCGGTGCTACGGTGATCAGATCTAGCGATGACAACAATACACATATAAATCCTATGCAATACTACACTCCTTCATCCTATTCTTGCAGAGATTAGGCCTATCAATCTCAAGAACACACAAGCCTCCCCAAAACCTAGAAACGCCAAACACCATCAACAAGGAGAGGGAATTGGGGGAAAACCTGGGTCCATAGCAAGAGCACGTGGTGGGGAACGATCCCACCGGTCGGAATCACGGGAGGGAAGCCGGTGGAGGAGATCCGGCGAGAGACGCCGGCTCCGTTCTTGAGCAAGGGAGAGAAGGAGGCGACGTGGGGAGAAGGCAGCGAATGGGTATGGGGAGTTAGAACCCCCCCCCTGCCCGTCCTTATCCCCACGCCCTCGAACCGTCGCGGTAGTACCGCTTATCATCGCGGTAGTACCGCTCGGGCGGCAGTAAAAAATTACTGCCATGAGGTTGCGGTAGTACCGTGCTCCCGCACACGGTAGTACCGTGCTCCCGCACGCGGTAGTACCGTGGCAGGCTGCGGTAGTACCGCAGCCGGCCGCGGTAGTACCGTGAATCTCAAGTCACCGCAGGTTTCAAAACAAAAAGAGGGCCTTTGCAAGGAAACCTTTTTACACACAAGAAACCACAAACTCTGGTACAAACTAGAGGCAAAAGACAACAAGCAACCACCAAACGACAAGGACTCACAAAGAGAGAGAGAGGTGGCCGAAGCCACCTATGTTTGAGTGGAATGGTATGGCACCGCGAAGAATTATCCTTCGGCCCATGACCAAAACTCGTCTTTGGAACACAAGTACCATCAAAAATGGCTAATGTGAAAGAGGTGATCGATTTATGCATAATGGGGGAGGAGAGTTCATTGAGAGAACAATACTCCCCTATGTCCATGCCTACACCTAAACTAGACAACACGTTGAGTGTGGTGGGGAGTGCACGGGCTCAAGTCACATTGCTCAAATCAATGATATTTAGCTCATGCCCTAACTCGCGAAATCTTGCTTCATCTAAGGGCTTCGTGAATATATCTGCAAGGTTATCCTGAGTGTTGACATACTTGAGCTCGATCTCTCCTCGCCTAATGTGATCCCGGATGAAATGATACCGAATCTCGATGTGCTTCGTCTTGAAGTGTTGCACCGGGTTGAGAGAAATCTTGATGGCACTTTCATTATCACACCAAAGAGGCACTTTGTCACAAATGACACCGTACTCCTTTAAAGTTTGCCTCATCCATAGGAGTTGAGCACAACAACTACCGCCGCCACATATTCCGCTTGGTGGACGAGAGAGACACACAACTTTGCTTCTTGAAGACCAACTTACCAAGGAGCAACCAAGAAATTGGCACCTCCCGAGGTGGACTTTCTATCCACTTTGTCTCCGCCTAATCGAATCAGAAATCCTTCAAGCTTGAAGTTTGCTCCTCTTGGGTACCATAAGCCAAATTTTGGGGTATGAGCCAAATATCGAAGATTCGCTTGACCGCCACATAGTGACTTTCCTTCGTGCGGCTTGAAACCGTGCACACATTCCCACACTCAACATGATATCCGGTCTAGATGCACAAAGGTAAAGCAAGGATCCAATCATGGAGCGATATACCTTTTGATCCACCGCTTACCATTGGGATCAATGTCAAGTTGGCACTTGGTGGGCATTGGTGTATTAGCCGGCTTGACATCACTTAGCTTGAATCTTTTGAGCATGTCTTGAGTGTATTTGGCTTGGTTGATGAAGGTTCCTTCTCTTCTTTGTTTGATATCGAAACCAAGGAAGAACTTCAACTCTCCCATCAAAGACATCTTGAACTTGGAGGTCATGAGAGCGGCAAATTCCTCATTGAAAGCTTTGTTAGGAGAACCAAAGATAATATCATCAAGATATAGTTGGCATACAAACAACTCCCATTGACCTTCTTGGTAAAAAGAGTGGGATCGATTTGCCCCACTTCAAAACCATGATCTTGTAACAACTCGGTAAGGTGGTCATACCACGCACGTGGGGCTTGTTTAAGGCCATAGAGTGCCTTATCGAGTTGATACACATGATCCGGGAAGTAGGGGTCCTCGAACCCGGGGGGTTGCTTGACATAGACCAACTCATTGATGGGACCATTAAGAAAAGAACTTTTTACATCCATTTGTTGCAACTTAAAGTTGTGATGGGAAGCATAAGCAATCAACAAACGAATGGATTCAAGACGAGCAACGGGAGCAAAGGTTTCACCGTAGTTGATACCCTCGACTTGGGAGTAGCCTTGTGCTACCAATCTTGCCTTGTTGCGAATGATGTTCCCATGAGCATCTTGCTTGTTCTTGAAAATCCACTTCGTTCCAATGACGTTGTGGTTCTCCGAAGGCCTTGGCACCAATCTCCACACCTTGTTGTACTCGAAGTTGTTGAGTTCTTCATGCATGGCATTGAGCCAATCCGAGTCTTCGAGCACCTCATAGACCTTTTGAGGTTCAACACAAGAGACAAACACGTGATGTTCACAATAGTTTGCCAATTGTCTACGAGTGCTTACCCCTTTTCTTAGGCTTCCAACCACATTCTCCATGAGATGGCCTTTGGTGGTGAGTTTGGAAGGAATCTTGGCGGCACGACGCTCTAATTCCTCCTCGGAGGTGAGATGAGGAGGGGTCACTTGATCATCTTGAGCGCCGTCGTGAGCATGATCTCCATCTTGAGCATGCTCGGGGGAGAGAACTTGACCTTGGGCATCATTTGAGGTGATATCATCGTCTTGAGCACGATCTTGCCCTTGGTCTTGTTCATGAGGTTGAGGGCCTTCACTTTGTTCTTCGGAAGTGTGTGGGCCTTGGGTTGGTGATGGCTCCACTTGAGTGAAGCATTGTCCTTCTCCTTCGGCCACAAGGGGTTCCTCAATGGGTAGGATAAAGCCAACTCCCATTCTTCTTATGGCTTGGGGAGGAATTTCATCACCTACATCACAAGTGCCACTTTGCTCCACTTGGGAGCCGTTATTCTCATCAAACTCCATGTTACACGTCTCCTCAATAAGTCCCGTGGATTTATTGAGGACACGGTAAGCATGAGAGTTTGTAGCATAACCAACAAATATGCCCTCACGAGCTCTAGCTTCGAATTTAGACAAACGAACACCTTTCTTGAGAATGAAACACTTACACCCGAACACCTGGAAGTACTTGAGGTTGGGCTTGTTGCCGGTGAGTATCTCATAAGGAGTCTTGTTCAAGCCTTTGCGGAGATAGAGTCGATTGGATGCATGACAAAGGTGTTGATGGCTTCGCCCAAAAGTTGTATGGAGACTTGAACTCCGCCATCATGGTCCTTGCCGCATCCATCAACGTCCGGTTCTTTCTCTCCGCAACACCATTTTGTTGAGGGGTATATGGTGCAGAATATTGATGCTTGATTCCCTCATCACTGAGAAACTCATCCAAGGTGTAGTTCTTGAACTCGGTGCCGTTGTCACTTATTATAGTCAAGATCTTTGCATTATGTTGACTTTGAGCTTCATTTGCAAAGTCGATGACGGTTTGTTGAGTCTCACTCTTCCTCTTGAAGAAATATACCCAAGTGTATCTCGAATAGTCATCCACAATCACCAAGCAATACTTTCTTCCTCCAAGACTATCAAATGATGGTGGCCCAAAGAGATCCATGTGAAGGAGCTCCAAGGGTCTCTTTGAGTATATGATAGTCGTGGGAGGTGAGCCTTCTCATGAAGCTTTCCTTCAATACAAGCACTTGCAAGCACGGTCTTTGGCAAAACTAACATTTGTTAGTCCACGGACATGGTCCCCTTGAGAAGACTTTGCAAAGATCTCATATTGACATGGGCTAAACGGCGATGCCAAAGCCATCCCACGTCAACTTTAGCCATTAGGCATGTCGCGGTCTTAGTGGGCGCTCCAAAAGTTAATCACATAGAGACCGTTTTCGACATGCCCAACAAAGGCTACTTTAAGAGTCTTGCTCCACAAGAGGGCCACGGTATCAATGTCAAAGAAAGTAGCAAAACTCATGACTGCAAGTTGACGAACGGAAAGCAAATTGTATGCAAGGGACTCAACAAGCATGACTTTCTCGATCGTAAGATCATGAGAAATGACAACCTTGCCGAGACCCAATACCTTAGAATGTGATGCATCACCCCACTTGACATCGGTGGGCATAGATGGAATCTCTTGCACGTCCACCACCATGTCCTTGCTCCCGGTCATATGATTTGTTGCTCCACTATCGAGCAACCATGATCCCCCACCGGAAGCAAACCCCTACAAGAGATCAATGCTTGGTTTTAGGTGCCCATTTGGTAATGGGTCCTTTGATGTTAGTAACGAGGGTCTTAGGAACCCAAATAGACCATTCAATGTATTCATAAGGAGAACCAACAAATTTAGCATAAACATGCCCATCACTAGCACGGCACAACACATAAGAGGGGTTAAAGTCGCCGGCTATGTTCATGGGGATGACGTTGTCCTTCTTGACATTGCCACCCTTTGCACGGTTCTTCTTCTTCTTGGAAGCACCCTCTCCCTCCCTCACAAAAGTTTGCTCGAGAGGGGGAGGTTGCTTGGTCTTGTCATTCTTCTTCTTGCTCTTGGGCTTGGGCGCGAACCCAATCCCCTCCTTGGCCACAACTTCCTTTTGATTACTCAAAAGGTCGTTAAGGTTCTTCTCACCTTGAATGCATGTGACAAGGCCCTTTTCAAGTTGCTCCTTCAACTTAGCATTCTCCTCAACAAGATGCACATGCTCACAACAAGGGTTAGTAGCATTTGCATTATCAATCAATATCATATGAGGAAAGGTGGCTTTCTCCTTGGTTAGCTTCACTTGGGGTTGATCATGAGACTCTTTGAGACTAGCATGAGCACCCTTCAAGACTTTGTGAGCCTTGTCGAGAGTGTCAAAGTCCTCGTTGAGTCTAGCAAGATCAACTCCAAGCTTTGCCTTCTCGGAACTAAGCACACGAGACACAACAAGAGCATGATCAAGGTCTTTCTTTAATTTAGCGTGATCATCGCTGTGTGACTCCTCAAGAGCCAAACGAAGACCACGCCTTCCTCAAGAGCATTGGAAAGATCCGAATCTCATCGGCATAGTCACGACTATGCCCTTCCATCTTAGAGATGGTTTCTTCATGAGTCTCGATCATGACATTGGCTTCACTAAGTTGTTCCAAGAGAGCAACGGCGCTTCTTGGATTTGCCCTTGAGTTTACTCATAAAGATCTCAAATTCATTTTCCTCTACATTAGTCCCTCATGTTCATCAATGCAATCCATCAAAGAAGAATGATTGATGATGGTAGTTTTGATGTTGGGGTTACCTTGTTGGTGGCTTTAGCCATGAGGCACTTGGCGGTGATGCTTTCATTGGGTGAACCGAAGAGAGACACCCGAGGAGTCATTGCAATGGCCACGGAGGCCATGGCAACCGATTCACCATCCTCATCATCATCATCATCCTCATTGTGCTCTTCTTGAACCACCAAGGCTTTGTGAGGAGTCTTCTTTGGGAAGTTGCTCTTGTTGGGGAAAGACTTGGCCTTGTCCTTACGGATGAGCTTGCCACCATTGTCTTCCCTCTTCTCATATGGACACTCCGCAACAAAGTGACTCACATTGCCACAATTGAAACACGTCCTCACACGTTGCTTGCCCTTAGAGCCACTTGAATTGCTCTTGTTGAAGTTGGGCCTTGAGTTCTTCTTGCTCCAAAATTTTCTTGAAGCAAGGGCCATGTGTTCATGATAATCATACTTAGTATCTTCGAGGTTGCTCTCTTCTTCTTCCTCCTCTCCATCTTCTTCGACACAACTCTTGGCCTTCAAGGCGAAGTTGAGCTTCTTTGCTCTTTGGGAGCGAAGCACCGCATTGTCGGCGGTCTTGTCCAAAATGCTCATAGCCACAAACTCATCCAACACATCACTTGAGGACAAGGTGTGGAAGTCTGGTCGTTGACGGATGACAGAGGACATGGCTTTGTGGTAGGGCATCATTTCCTTGAGAAATTTGCGCTTGATCTAGTTGTCATCGCTGTCCTTACTTCCATGATCCCGGAGGGAGACAGCGAGCTTGGTAACTCTCCGATAGAGCTCACGAGGTTCTTCTTCTTCCTTCATTGCAAACTCATCGGCTTCATCTTGGACCACTTCATAATTGGAACGTTGAATGCTTGCGCTTCCTTGATACATGGAAACCACCTTGAGCCAAGCATCTTTGGCACGGGAGTAAGGCCGGAGATGAGGGAGGTCTTCGGGAAGGATTGCTTCTTGGATGATGAAGAGAGCATTCTCATTGAATTGATGGTCCACGACCTCTCTAGGAGAAAAGTTGCTCGGATCATGCGGATAGAAACCGTCTTCAATGATTCTCCAAAGGTTAGTGTTCACATGATTTAAATGATGCTTAAAACGATAAACCCAAGAATCAAAATCCTCCTTTTTATCAATCTTAGGTGGTGGACCGGCATGATTCAAATGAGTGGAAGGAATCGGTCCACCATAAACGGGAGGTTGCACATGGGCGAAGATGCCGGTGCCATTCTTACCACTAGACGAGGGGGCTTTCTCACTAGTAGCTTCCCCCTTATCGGAGTTAGCATCCGCTCCCGTGTTGGCGGGATCACCCACTTTCACGGGTGCGGTGGAAATTTTAAGCCCTTCTAGGAATTCCTTAAACATGTCCTTGACCTCGCTCGTCATGGAGTTTTTCAATGTGTCCAACGCCACATTGAATTCCTCACGAGAGATCGAGGTACCCCCATCTCCCGTAGTGTAACGCCCTCGATGCGGCTATATCTCCCACGTGTCGAAGCACGACTTAGAGGCATAACCGCATTGAAAGCAATGTCGCAAGTGAGGTAATCTTCACGCAACCCATGTAATACATAAGGGAAAGAGATACGTAGTTGGCTTACAATCGCCACTTCACACAATACATGAGTAAAGCATTACATCATACAGATACAATCAAGGTCCGACTACGGAACCAAAATAAAAGAAGACTACCCCAAATGCTTCACAGATCCCCGATCGTCCCAACTGGGCTCCACTACTGATCAACTGAAACGAAACAACACAATGAACAAGATCTTCATCGAGCTCCTCCTTGAGCTCGGATAAATCAACCTGCACGATTTCATCGGCACACGCAAACTGGTTTTGGAAGTATCTGTGAGTCACGGGGACTCAGCAATCTCACACCCGCGAGATCAAGACTATTTAAGCTTATAGGTAGGAGAAGGTAGTGAGGTGGAGCTGCAGCAAGCAACTAGCATATCTGGGGTCTAACATACGCAAATGAGAGCGAGAAGAGAAGGCAAAAGCACGGTCGAACAACTATGATCAAGAAGTGATCCTAGAACAACCTATGTCAAGCATAACTCCAACACCGTGTTCACTTCCCGGACTCCGCCGAGAAGAGACCATCACGGTTACACACGCGGTTGGTGTATTTTAATTAAGGTCAACTTTGGGTTTTCTACAACCGGACATTGACAAATTCCCATCTGCCTCATAACCGCGCACGGCTTTCAAAAGATAATACCCTGCAGGGGTGTCCCAACTTAGCCCATTATAAGCTCTCACGATCAACGAAGGATATTCCTTCTACCGGGAAGACCCGATCAGTCTCGGAATCCCGGACTACAAGACATTTCAACAGCAATAAAACAAGACCAGCAAAGCTGCCCGAATGTGCCGACAAATCCCGATAGGAGCTGCACATATCTCGTTCTCAGGGCACACCGGATGAACACTACGTACGGCAACCGAAGATACCCCAAGTTGCCTCGGGCACCGCAAAGTGGCTCTAATTTGGACCAGCACTGGAGGAGCACCGCCCGGGGTTAAAATAAAGATGACCCTTGAGTCTGCAGAACCCAAGGGAAAAAGGCTTAGGTGGCAAATGGTAAAACCAAGGTTGGGCCTTCTTTGGAGGAGTCTTATTCAAAGCGAACTAGCAAGGGGTCCCATAAATCACCCAACCGCGTTAGGGACGCAAAATCCGGGAACATAATACCGATATGACGGAAACTAGGGCGGCAAGAGTGGAACAAAACACCAGGCATAAGGCCGAGCCTTCCACCCTTTACCAAGTATATAGATGCATTAATTAAATAAGATATATTGTGATATCCCAACAAGTAAACATGTTCCAACAAGGAACAACATCTCCATGTTCCAACAAGGAACAAACTTCATCTTCACCTGCAACTAACAATGCTATAAGAGGGGCTGAGCAAAGCGGTAACATAGCCAAACAACGGTTTGCTAGGAAAGGATGGTTAGAGGCTTGACATGGCAATATGGGAGGCATGATATAGCAAGTGGTAGGCATCGTAGCATAGGCATAGCAAAAGAGCGAGCATCTAGCAAGCAAAGATAGAAGTGATTTCGAGGGTATGGTCATCTTGCCTGAAATCCCGCAAGGAAGAAGAACGAGTCCATGAAGAAGACAAAAGGATGTAGACGAACGAATCCTCACAACTCCGGAACGAAACCGAAGCTAAGCGAGAAGCAAACCGGAAAGAAGCAAACAACATGGTAAACACACAAGCATAAACATGTCATGATGCACAAACAAGTATGATGCATGTCCGGTTTAAATAGCATGGCATGGCAATATGCACAAACAAAACTACAAGTTAAATGGAGCCCAATATGCAACGAGTTGCATATTGACGAAACACCACATCAATTATTTAGTTCTCTCTCGGTAATGTACCCAACAATATTAAATGTTATTAAACATGGCAAGAGGTGAAGCATAATAAAAACTACCTATCTAGGCAAATTTAAATGAGGCTGGAACAACAAACAACAATTCCGGAAAATCCCCATAAGCATTTAGCAATTTAATGCAACAACAATTTTAAACATTTAAATGTTGTTATCATGATGCGGACGACATATACAAGTTTTAAGCAATTTTATGAAAATGTTGACATGAGCATGTTATGAAGCATTTGTCGTCGTGGCGGAAACGAAAAAGGGTGCCACAGCAAAGACAACGGAAATGGTGCCACGGCAACATTCCGGTTCCGATAGCTCATGGAGATACCGGTGCAAAAGGAAGCGTGGATGTGCAGAACATGCAAAAGATGCTGGGGTGATCCCAGAATAGCTGGAAGTCTTCTCGAGCATCGGTCTTGGGGCGTCACACGTAGATGATGTCGGATTCGCACCGGAGTGCTCCCCCACATCATCTACGACGTCAACCATACTCTTCGGACGATAAAGTCCTTAAAAAGAGACGAGGCTCTGATACTAATTGAAAGGATCGATATAGTTGACTAGAGGGGGGGTGAATAGGCAACTAACAATTTTTAAGCTTTTCTTTACCAATTTAAACTTTGCAATAATAAAGGTTGTCTAGATGTGCAACTAGGTGGACAACCTATATGATGCAAGAACACAAGCACACGAGCAAGCAAGGATAGGAACACAAATAAGCTTGCACAAGTAAAGGGATAAGATAACCAAGAGTGGAGCCGGTGGAGACGAGGATGTGTTACCGAAGTTCCTTCCTTTTGAGGGGAAGTACGTCTCCGTTAGAGCGGTGTGGAGGCACAATGCTCCCCAAGAAGCCACTAGGGCCACCAGAATCTCCTCACGCCCTCGACAATGCAAGAGCCGTGATTCCACTATTGGTGCCCTTGAAGGCGGCGATCAACCTTTACAAACAAGGTTGGGGCAATCTCCACAACTTAATTGGAGGCTCCCAACAACACCACGAAGCTTCACCACAATGGAATATGGCTCCACGGTGACCTCAACTGTCTAGGATGCTCAAACACCCAAGAGTAACAAGATCCGCAAGGGATAAGTGGGGGGAATCAAATATCTTGTGGTGGAAGTGTAGATCGGGCCCTTGTCACCCAATCCCGAGAAAATCAACAAGTTTGATTGGCTAGGGAGAGAGATCGGGCCAAAATGGAGCTTGGAGCAACAATGGAGCTTAGAGAGAGAAGAGGTGGTCAACTAGAGGTTGAAGATGCCCCTTATATAGTCGTGGAAGAAATCCAACCGTTATCCACTTATTCAGCCCGCGACGCACGATACTACCGTTCCAGGGGCGCGGTACTACCGCGAGGCCGCGCGGTACTACCGTGGCGGACCACGGTACTACCGCGGCAGCAGCACAGGCCGGGACTAGCCTGACTAAGGGGCAGTACTACCGCTTGCGTGGTACTACCGCTCCCCCTTGCGGTACTACCGCAAGGCAGGGGAGTCACGGCCTGAGAAGGGCGCGGATGAAATAAATTACATCCGTGCCAACTTCCGTTGAAACTGCGATAGTGCAAAAACCCGACGCGGTACTTCCGCTCCGAAGGAGCGGTACTACCGTAGCGCGTGCCTACTACCGTGAAACTACGGTACTCGGTAGGAGGGCCACGGTACTATGGCTCATAGGGAGCAGTACTACCATGGGCTCCGCGGTACTACCGCGCTGGATGAGCGGTACTACCGTGGTGGGCGCGGATGTAAAAAATTACATCCGCCCCTACTACCGCACCGGAGCGGCACTAGGCCTGGGAGCCGCGGTACTACCGCTCCAGAGGAGCGGTACTACTGCGGCACCTCAGCAGATTACTACTCACGTGTACTGCGGTACTACCGCAAGTACAATGGCGCTTGCCGATTTCCGCACAACCAAGATAACGAAGGGAAGCTCCAAAGTGCAGGGAAAGGAGGGACAAGTGTACGTGTTGATTCCGCCCTAACCTTTCCGACGCGGACCCCCTCTTAATAGTACGGCTCTCCTACGACTCAAATCCACCAAAAAGAAACATAGGACGACGCCGTCTTCAATAGTCTCCGAGGGGCACCGAATCGTCTCGAGCCTAGAGATGAACCATCTGAGGAACTCAAAGCATACGATTAGTCCGCAAAAGTATCGTCATCAATCACCAAAACACCTATGGGATAAATATGCCCTTACAGTAATCAACACTACTAGCAACCCACAGGTACCAATCTGAGGTTTTGAGACAAAGATTGGATACAAGAGATGAACTAGGGTTTGAGAGGAGATGGTGCTAGTGAAGATGTTGATGGAGATTGACCCCCTCCCAATGAGAGGATCGATGGTGATGACGATGGTGACGATTTCCCCCTCCCAGAGAGATGTTTCCCCGACAGAACAGCTCCACCGGAGACCTAGATTGGTTTCGCCAGGTTCCGCCTCGAGATTGCAGCGCTTCATCCCGAAAGCTTCCTTCTGATTTTTTCCAGGGTGAAAGTCTTCATATAGCCAAAGATGGGCACCGGAGGCTGATACGTCTCCCACGTATCTATAATTTTTGATTGCTCCATGCTATATTATCTACTGTTTTGGACATTATTGGGCTTTATTATCCACTTTTATATTATTTTTGGGACTAACCTATTAACCGGAGGCCCAGCCCAGAATTGCTGTTTTTTGCCTATTGCAGTGTTTCGA
Source organism: Aegilops longissima (assembly GCA_021605205.1). Lineage (NCBI taxonomy): Eukaryota > Viridiplantae > Streptophyta > Magnoliopsida > Poales > Poaceae > Aegilops > Aegilops longissima. Next base: position 131,211,598 of record CM038676.1, read on the forward strand.
AGAAAAGGAATATCAAACGGAGTCCAATTGACCTGAAACTCCACAGAACTTATTTTTGGACCAGAAGAAGCCCACGGAGTACCGGAGTTGCACTGAGGTCTCGGGCTGCCCACGAGGGTGGGGCGCGCCCACCCCTAGGGCGCCCCTGCCTCGTGGACAGCCCGGAGGTCCACCGACGCATTTCTTCCGCCTATATAACTCCATATACCCTAAAACTTGAGGAATGAATAGATCGGGAGTTCCGCCACAAGCCTCTCAGCCACCAAAACCAATCGGGACCTGTTCCGCACCTGCCGGAGGGGGGAACCTCATCAGTGGCCATCTTCATCATCCCGCGCTCTCCATGATGATGAGGAGTAGTTCACCCTCGGGGCCGAGGGTATGTACCAGTAGCTATGTGTTTGATCTCTCTCTCTCTCTCTCTCTCTCTCTCTCTCTCTCTCTCTCTCTCGTGTTCTTGATTTGGCATGATCTTGATGTATCGCGAGCTTTGCTATTATAGTTGGATCTTATGTTTCTTCCCCCCTCTACTCTCTTGTAATGGATTGAGTTTTCCCTTTGAAGTTATCTTATCGAATTGAGTCTTTAATGACTTGAGAACACTTGATGTATGTCTTGCCGTGAGTATCTGTGGTGACAATGGGATATCACGTGATTCACTTGATGTATGTTTTGGTGATCAACTTGCGGGTTCCGCCCATGAACCTATGCATAGGGGTTGGCGCATGTTTTCGTCTTGATTCTCCGGTAGAAACTTTGGGGCACTCTTTGAGGTTCTATGTGTTGGTTGAATAGATGAATCTGAGATTGTGTGATGCATATCGTATAATCATACCCACGAATACTTGAGGTGACATTGGAGTATCTAGGTGACATTAGGGTTTTGGTTGATTTGTGTCTTAAGGTGTTATTCTAGTACGAACTCTAGGGCTGTTTGTGACACTTATAGGAATAGCCCAACGGATTGATTGGAAAGAATAACTTTGAGGTGGTTTCGCACCTACCATAATCTCTTCGCTTGTTTTCCGCTATCGCTGACTTTGGAGTGACTCTTTGTTGCATGTTGAGGGATAGTTATATGATCCAATTATGTTATTATTGTTGAGAGAACTTGCACTAGTGAAAGTATGAACCCTAGGCCTTGTTTCCTATCATTGCAATACCGTTTACGCTCACTTTTATCATTAGTTACCTTGCTGTTTTTATATTTTCAGATTACAAAAACCTATATCTACCATCCATATTGCACTTGTATCAACATCTCTTTGCCAAACTAGTGCACCTATACAATTTACCATTGTATTGGGTGTGTTGGGGACACAAGAGACTCTTTGTTATTTGGTTGCAGGGTTGTTTGAGAGAGACCATCTTCATCCTACGCCTTCCACGGATTGATAAACCTCAAGTCATCCACTTGAGGGAAATTTGCTACTGTCCTAAAAACCTCTGCACTTGGAGGCCCAACAACGTCTACAAGGAGAAGGTTGCGTAGTAGACATCAAGCTCTTTTCTGGCGCCGTTGCCGAGGAGGCTAGGTAACCGGCACTCACACCCCGTCAACTAAGCTCTTTTCTGGCGCCGTTGCCGGGGAGGTGAGTGCTCGAAGGTATATCTTTAGATCTTGCAATCGAATCTTTTTGTTTCTTATTTTAGCACTAGTTTATTATAAAAGAAAACTACAAAAAAATGGAATTGAGTTTGTCTCATACGCTTCATCTTTTTAATATCTTTCATGAGTATGATGGAAAAGAAAATTGTGCCAAAGTGTTAGAAGAAGAATGCATTAAAATGTTTGGCACTAAATCTTTGAATGATGAGCATGATTGCAATGTTGTTAGTATGAACTCCTTGAATATCCATGGTACTAATGATGATTGCACTAGTTATGATGAAAATGCCTCCTATAAACATGTCAATTTTTGTGGAGTGCATTGGGTTTGCAAGTACAGACAAAATAGGGAAGATAGATATTGCAAGAGGCATAAGTACTTGGAAACTAAATGGTTGCAAGAAAGGCTAGATGTGAGTGCTGAAAATTTAAAATATCTTTACCATACTTGTGAACTTTGCAATGAACATGGTCATTTAAATATCAAATGCAAATTGTTTCATGATCGAATCATGTCCAAAAATTGTGATGATTTTATTTCCCTTGCACATCATAATGAACTTAGTTTGCTTTTGGGTTATGAAGAATTGAAACGTCAAACTAAGCATATTCCAGTATATAACCTCAAGAAATTCCTCGATATTGATCTAGAAGAGATTTATATGTATTGTGCGATGAATTGCATTGAAAATCCTTATATTGCCAATTACATAAAGAAAAGAAAACAAATAGAAGATGAAGATAATGCTAACGAAAGGGAAGAGACTTCCCAATATCCTCCTATTATTTCTTATGATGAATCAGGTAACGAGGAGGAGCCTTGTATTCAACCAATCTCATTAATAAGGAGCTCCAAAAAGAGTATTGAACCCACACATGATGTGGTGAAGAAGAAGAAAAGAAAAAGGAAGAGAGGTAAAAAGGTATCTCTCCCAAATAATGTTGCTCCTTTTATTGTTGTGCCTCATGAAAATGAATCAAAAATAATTGTGGAAGATGATGCGCTTGATGATGATCTCGCTATACCTATTGCTTGTTGTGATGATTATGATTGGGAAGATAATGATACTTCTTATGATCTTGAAAATCTTTTTGGCACTTGCTTGGAAGAATATGATAATTGCTATACTATTGGTGCCATCCATACTATTAATGATGAGAGTGGTTATGCTTATGATATGAAAATGCCCAAGCTTGGGGAAGCTATGTTTGATGAGGATGACATATTTGAGAATATATTTGCTGAAATTAATGTTTGTCCCAAGCTTGGGGATGCTATGTTTAATAATGATGATATTTTTAGCCTCTCAAGTTTTGATGTGCAAAGTTGTTATGATGATAGCATGCCTTCTACCTATGATGATTATATTGATGAAAGTGGGTTTGGAAAAGTGTCAACTTTAGGAAGTAATAATCCCACTATTTTGGAGGATGTTGAATCTTATAATATTTATGAAAGTGGATTTGGAGAGGTCATGACTTTATTTAGTGATGTATCCACTATTTCGGAAGAAGTTTCAATTGATTATGATGAGAACAAAGTTGCTACTTATGATGATTATTGTGATGAAACGTATGCTATAAAGAGTAGTGATGATTATATTTATAAAACTTGTCATGATTATGAGTACCCTTTTTCTGAACTTTACTCTTTTAATGTGGAAACAGTTTATAGTATTCAAGTCTCTTATGATACTCCCACTATTCTGAATGAGAAGAATTTTGCTTATGTGGAGAGTAGTAAAATTTCTATGCTTCTAGATCATGAGAAGAATGCTTTAGGTGCTGGTTATATTGTTGAATTAATTCATGATGCTACTGAAAATTATTATGAGGGAGGATTATATGCTTGTAGGAATTGCAATATTATCAAGTTTCCTCTCTATGTGCTTAAAATCTTGAAGTTATGCTTGTTTTGCCTTCCTATGCTAGTTGATTGTTGTTCCCATAAGTTGTTTGCTCACAAAATCCCTATGCATAGGAAGTGGGTTAGACTTAAATGTGCTATTCATATTCTTCATGATGCTCTCTTTATGTTTCATTTCTTATCTTTTATGCGAGCATCACTGAAATCATCATGCCTAGCTAGGGGCGTTAAACGTTAGCGCTTGTCGGGAGGCAACCCAATTTATTTTAGTTTCTTGCTTTTTGGTTATGTTTAGTAATAAATAATCCATCTAGATTCTTTTATATGTGGTTTTATGTTTTAGTTAGTGTTTGTGCCAAGTAGAACCTTTGAGAAGACTTGGGTGAAGTCTTTATGATCATGCTGTAAAAAACAGAAACTTTGGCGCTCACGAGATTAGCTAAAACTTTTTACTGGAGTGTGATATTTAGTTGATTTTTTTGCAGATGATTACTAGATAAATTCCTCAGGTCTAGCAATTTATTTTAGAATTTTTCGCGTTCCATAAGTTTGCGTTAGTTACAGATTGCTACAGACTGTTCTGTTTTCGACAGATTCTGTTTTCATTGTGTTGCTTGCTTATTTTGATGAATCTATGGCTAGTAAAATAGTATATAAACCATAGAGAAGTTGGAATACAGTTGGTTTAACACCAATATAAACAAATAATGAGTTCATTACAGTATCTTAAATTGGTGATTTATTTTCTTATACTAACGGAGCTCGCGAGTTTTCTGTTAAGTTTTGTGTTGTGAAGTTTTCAAGTTTTGGGTAAAGATTCGATGGACTATGGAATAAGGAGTGGCAAGAGCCTAAGCTTGGGGATGCCTAAGGCACCCCAAGTTAATATTCAACGATAACCAAGCGTCTAAGCTTGGGGATGCCCCGGAAGGCATCCCCTCTTTCGTCTTCGTTCATCGGTAACTTTACTTGGAGCTATATTTTTATTCACCACATGATATGTGTTTTGCTTGGAGCGTCATGTCATTTTATTTTTCTTTGCTTGCTGTTTGAATAAAGTATCAAGATCTGAAATTCTTAAATGTTAGAGAGTCTTCACATAGTTGCATAATTATTCGACTACTCATTGATCTTCACTTATATCTTTGGGAGTAGTTTTTGTTTGCTCTAGTGCTTCACTTATATCTTTTAGAGGATGGTGGTAGTTTTATCTTGAAGAAATAGATGAAATCTCATGCTTCACTTATATTATTTTGAATCTTAAATAGCATGGTAACTTGCTTAATCCTAATATGCTAGGTATTCAAGACTAGTAAAAACTTCCTTATGAGTGTGTTCGATACTAAGAAAAGTTTGATACTTGATGATTGTTTTGAGATATGGAGGTAATAATATCAGAGTCGTGCTAGTTGAGTAGTTGTGAATTTGAGAAATGCTTGTGTTGAAGTTTGCAAGTCCCGTAGCATGCACGTATGGTAAACGTTATGTAACAAATTTGAAAAATGAGGTGTTCTTTGATTGTCCTCCTTATGAGTGGCGGTCGGGGACGAGCGATGGTCTTTTCCTACCAGTCTATCCCCCTAGGAGCATGCGCATAATGCTTGATTTTTGATGACTTGTAGATTTTTGCAATAAGTATGTGAGTTCTTTATGACTAATGTTGAGTCCATGTACTATACGCACTCTCACCCTTCTATCATTGCTAGCCTCTTCGGTACCGTGCATTGCCCTTTCTCACATTGAGAGTTGGTGCAAACTTCGCCGGTGCATCCAAACCCCGTGATATGATACGCTCTTTCACACATAAACCTCCTTATATCTTCCTCAAAACAGCCACCATACCTACCTATTATGGCATTTCCATAGCCATTCCGAGATATATTGCCATGCAACTTTCCACCATTCCGTTTATCATGACACATCCATCATTGTCATATTGCTTAGCATGATCATGTAGTTGACATAGTATTTGTGGCAAAGCCACCATTCATAATTCTTACATACATGTAACTCTTGATTCATTGCATATCTCGGTACATCGCCGGAGGCATTCATATAGAGTCATACTTTGTTCTAGTATCGAGTTGTAGTCATTGAGTTGTAAATAAATAGAAGTGTGATGATCATCATTTTATAGAGCATTGTCCCATGTGAGGTTATAAAAATAAAAGAGGCCAAAAGAGCCCAAAAATAAAAGAGGCCAAAGAAGCCCACAAAAAAAGAAGAAGAGAAAGGCCATAAAAAAGAGAAGGCCCAAAAAAATGAGAGAAAAAGAGAGAAGGGACAATGTTACTATCCTTTTACCACACTTGTGCTTCAAAGTAGCACCATAATCTTCATGATAGAGAGTCTCTTGTTTTGTCACTTTCATATACTAGTGGGAATTTTTCACTATAGAACTTGGCTTGTATATTCCAACAATGGGCCTCCTCAAGTGCCCTAGGTCTTCGTGAGCAAGCAAGTTGGATGCACACCCACTTAATTTCTTTTGTTGAGCTTTCATACATTTATAGCTCTAGTAAATCCGTTGCATCCCTACTCCTTGCATTAACATCAATCGATGGGCATCTCCATAGCCCATTGATTAGCCTCGTTGATGTGAGACTTTCTCCTTTTTGTCTTCTCCACATAAACCCCATCATCATATTCTATTCCACCCATAGTGCTATGTCCATGGCTCGCGCTCATATATTGCGTGAAAGTTTATAGGTTTGAGATTACTAAAGTATGAAACAATTGCTTGGCTTGTCATCGGGGTTGTGCATGATGAGAGCATTCTTGTGTGACGAAAATGGAGCATGACTAAACTATATGATTTTGTTGGGATGAACTTTCTTTGGCCATGTTATTTTGAGAGGACATAATTGCTTAGTTAGTATGCTTGAAGTATTATTACTTTTATGTCAATATGAACTTTTATCTTGAATCTTTCGGATCTGAATATTCGTACCACAATTAAGAATAATTACATTGAAATTATGCCAACTAGCATTCCACATCAAAAATTATATTTTTTTATCATTTACCTACTCGAGGACGAGCAGGAATTGAGCTTGGGGATGCTTGATACGTCTCCAACGTATCTATAATTTTTGATTGCTCCATGCTATATTATATACTGTTTTGGACATTATTGGGCTTTATTATCCACTTCTATATTATTTTTGGGACTAACCTATTAACCGGAGGCCCAGCCCAGAATTGATGTTTTTTTGCCTATTTCAGTGTTTCGAAGAAAAGGAATATCAAACGGAGTCCAATTGACCTGAAACTCCACGGAACTTATTTTTGGACCAGAAGAAGCCCATGGAGTACCAAAGTTGTACCAGGGGAGTCCCGGGCTGCCCACGAGGGCGGGGGGTGCGCCCCCCTGCCTCGTGGACAGCCCGAAGGTCCACCGACTTACTTTTTCCGCCTATATAACTCCATATACCCTAAAAACTTCGGGGAACAGAATAGATCGGGAGTTCCGCCGCCGCAAGCCTCTATAGCCACCAAAACCAATCAGACCCTGTTCCAAGACTCACCGGAGGGGGGAACCCTCACCGGTGGCCATCTTCATCATCCCGACGCTCTCCATGACGAGGAGGGAGTAGTTCACCCTCGGGGCTGAGGGTATGTACAAGTAGCTATGTGTTTGATCTCTCTCTCTCTCTCGTGTTCTTGATTTGGCACGATCTTGATGTATCACGAGCTTTGCTATTATAGTTGGATCTTATGTTTCTTCTCCCCCTCTACTCTCTTGTAATGGATTGAGTTATCCCTTTGAAGTTATCTTATCGGATTGAGTCTTCAATGACTTGAGAACACTTGATGTATGTCTTGCCTTGCGTATCTGTGGTGACAATCGGATATCATGTGATTCACTTGATGTATGTTTTGGTGATCAACTTGCGGGTTCCGCCCATGAACCTATGCATAGGGGTTGGCACACGTTTTAGCCTTGATTCTCCCAGAGAAACTTTGGGGCACTCTTTGAGGTTCTATGTGTTGGTTGAATAGATGAATCTGAGATTGTGTGATGCATATCATATAATCATACCCACGGATACTTGAGGTGACATTGGAGTATCTAGGTGACATTAGGGTTTTGGTTGATTTGTGTCTTAAGGTGCTATTCTAGTACGAACTCTAGGGCTGTTTGTGACACTTATAGGAATAGCCCAACGGATTGATTGGAAAGAATAACTTTGAGGTGGTTTTGTACCCTACCATAATCTCTTCGTTTGTTTTCCGCTATTAGTGACTTTGGAGTGACTCTTTGTTGCATGTTGAGGGATGGTTATATGATCCAATTATGTTATTATTGTTGAGAGAACTTGCACTATGAAAGTATGAACCCTAGGCCTTGTTTCCTATCATTGCAATACCGTTTACGCTCACTTTTATCATTAGTTACCTTGCTGTTTTTATATTTTCAGATTACAAAAACCTATATCTACCATCCATATTGCACTTGTATCACCATCTCTTTGCCGAACTAGTGCACCTATACAATTTACCATTGTATTGGGTGTGTCGGGTACACAAGAGACTCTTCGTTATTTGGTTGCAGGGTTGTTTTAGAGAGACCATCTTCATCCTACGCCTCCCACGGATTGATAAACCTTAGGTCATCCACTTGAGGGAAATTTGCTACTGTCCTACAAACCTCTGCACTTGGAGGCCCAACAACGTCTACAAGGAGAAGGTTGCGTAGTAGACATCATAGGCCTGCCAGTGGGCCCACGAGGCAGGGGGCGCGCCCAGGGGGGTACGACGCGCCCCCACCCTCGTGGATGGTGGGTGGCCCCCCTCTGGTGCTTTCTTCGCCCAATATTTTTTATATATTCCAAAACTGCCTTTTGTGGAGTTTCAGGACTTTTGGAGTTGTGCAGAATAGGTTTCTAATATTTGCTCCTTTTCCAGCCCAGAATTCCAGCTGCCGGCATTCTCCCTCTTCATGTAAACCTTGTAAAATAAGAGAGAAATGGCATAAGTATTGTGACATAATGTGTAATAACAGCCCATAATGCAATAAATATCGATACGAAAGCATGATGCAAAATGGACGTATCATTCATCTGGAGGGGTGTGGCGTACGACAAAATAGGACTTCACGGGATACTATTCATATCCACCGTCGACTGCCTCCACGGGCTACTGTTTATCCACCGTCGACTGCCTCCACGGGCTATCGTTCATCTCAGAGCGACCGACCTCGACGGTCAAGCCTCTCTGTAGCTGTGCCATCCTCGGATCAAGATGTCGGCACACACAAGACATCAATGTATATATCAAAGTGCAATCACATGTATAAATAACGAAATGATATATACCTCATAATACTCAGCGAAACAAACAAACGGATGTGGAGTCCCATCAACGCCATCGGCAGGTTGAGTGTAGACCGTAACCTCAGATCGTAACTCTTACTGTCGAGGAAATATCTGCAACATGATACGTTGCAGCCGTGTAGGTCAAGACATTGAATGTACCGCAAGATCACAATAAGAGAAAAAACAGATGATAAACTATACTATATGCAGATGGCTTTGTGGCTCAGATTCGAGTTTTGTTTATGTAAAAGCTGGTTTTATTTTCCCTACATCAAAGGAATAAATGGAGTCTGTACTATGGAGTTTTCTATCTTGACATGGTTCTGCCAACCGATGTCTCACAGCCCAAAATCATCATAAGTTGCCCACAATTAAGTTATCAATCCCGTGTTGAGATTTCCGAGATAGATCCAAGTCCAGATGCTCAATTTGTCCGTAACCGGGGACACGGCTAATCGATTAGGTTTTTAAACCCTCTGCAGAGGTTTGTACACTTTACCCGCAAGATTCGATCCTCTTTTTACGCTCTCACACTTCGTGGTGTTTGAGAACAAGATGACCAAACATGGTCTTCCAAAGAGTTCCTCCACCACCGCCCAAGACTCATCCCATCCTACCGTAGTTCTACATCTGCTAGTACCGCCCCAGCCAGAGTCACAACTAAGGTCAACCAAGCCAGAGCCCATAATGACTTGCGGTTGCATGTAAGCTTCCGGCATGAAGTATTCTTCCGCCTCTTTGAGTCTGGGTGAAGCTTTCCGCAAGATGTCATGGCGCTTCTCCATGCATCCCGCCAACCACTGGTTTCTCCAGGTGCCCGTCAACCATCCTTCACCCAAAGAGTGTGTATTGAATTCTTGTCTCGAGTCTTGAAGTCTTGAGGCCTTGAAGATGTAGTCCTTGCAGATTCCATCATGGAGTTGTCGCCATTGACGAGATCCTCCATTCTCACACCACTCCCGAGTACTCATACCAACCCCGCCTACTATAGAGTAGCATTTAAATAAATAACGCCCCGGCTTGGTAATGGGGTGATGGGTTCCTACCTCATGCATACTACTCAACTACAAGGATTCAATAACACTATCGAGGGGTGGTTGCAAAGATGCCACTAAATGCAATAAAACATAGGTAAGAAAGCATGGTCAAAGTGAACTTGCCTTGTTGACGATCTTCAAAACTAGGGATTCAGAGTAGCAAGCTTCAGACCGGAAATTCTACCGAGGCAAACAATAACTATAATAAGCACATAGCATATGATCACATAACACAATAGCATAGTAACATAACACACCAAATCAAATGAATCAAAACCCAAAGGAAAACTCAAGAAATCCAACTCAAAGTTTTTCCTACTTCAAGCAACAACTAAAAATAGTTTTATATAACAAAAAATTTCTAACATAACCTAATCATGGTTTTAAGTTAACTTAACAGAAAATAATGCATTAAGCAATTAGGAGCAAAAAGAATCAATTTAAAATCTATTATGAAACTCCTATTAGGCCTAATCCAATTTATATTAAGAAAAATAAAATAAAAGTTTTATTTAATATAAATAAAAGTTCATCCTATAAAGTGACAGAAACTATCCTAGATTAATCAATCACATGTGAAAAATAAATTTATTTACTAATTAAAATAATAGGAAAACAGAGCTAGTTAATTAATTAGGATTAACAAGATTCTGCTTAAAACTATTTTTTATTAATCCTAAAATACCCAAATTAATTTCTATGGTTTGGCAATGACAAAACAAAGTTGGGACAAAAAGAATCATATAAAATAATTTTCCTAGCTCATGTTATAACAGATTTACTATTCTGACTAAAACTAAAATAAAGCAATTTTAATTAATTTTAACATAGCTAAATATATTTTCTACATAAACTATAAGAAATATGCAAACCAACAAAAAAAAGAATCACCTAAAAATATTAAACAGAATAAAAGATATGAATTTTTCAAAACAGGAACTATTCTGTTAAAACAGAAAACGAAAATAAATGAAAAATGGCCTAATGGGCCTAACCTACGCACTGAGCGTAATATAAACTAAACGGGCCTAGGGTTTTAACGAATTGGCCGATTTAAATAAAAACCTAACTTAAAAATAAACCGGACTAACTAAACCGGACCGAACCGGTTTTATATAAAAACATACCCCTTCGGGGGGAGATCTAATCTCGACCGTAGATGGGGATCTGGACGACGAGGAGGGAGAGAGAGCTCACCGTGAGGAAGGTCGACGGCGAGCTGCTCGGACGTCGGCGGCGGCGGCGCCCGATCGTCGGCGGGCTCCGCGAGGGCACGGGCGGACGCGGCGTCGACGGCGAGTCCAATGGTGGTCAAGGTGGCGTCCCGAGGTGGAAGGAGACGGACGGCGGCGAGGTCGAGGCGGCGGTGGCATTCAAGGCCGACGGTGGCGGCGCCCGGTGGGTTTTGGGGGTGGGTGAGGGCACGGGGAGGTGTGGTCGAGCGAGGGGAGTCCGGAGGTGGTCTCGGGCGAGCTCGGGGTGGTCGGGGGTGGCCGGAACGGGCTAATGGCGCGGCGGCGGCTCTCGGCTCCCATGAGTTCGAGAGGGAGGAGGAGGGTTCCATGAGGGGCGAGGGGGAATGGGGTGCGGGGAGGGGTTCTTATAGGGGAGGGCCTCGGCGTGGCAAGGGAGGCGATCGGGAGGGGAATCGGATCCCGGATCCGTCGGGATCCGGCGATCGGCCGCGGTGCGGCGAGGTCGAGGCGGGGGGTTGAAGACGGGGTGGGGTCCCACCGTCAGAGAGAGAGAGAGGGGTGCGGCGCGGTCGGGCGTCCGACGCGTAGGGGTTTCGAGCGCGAGGGGGGGATGGGCTGGCTCGCTGGCTCGCTGGGCTGGCCTCCTGGGCCGCCTGGTGGGCCGGTGTGGGCGAGGCTTCGGTGCTGGCTGGGCCAAGGGGCCTGGCTGGCGCCTTGGGGGGTTTTCCTTTTTTTTGAAATTTATTTTTTTTAATAAAACAAAAACAGAGATATCTTTTAAAATATAAATATTTTATATAGGGCATATATATACCAAAATGATCAGGGGAATATTCCCTATCATTTGAACATTTTTCCAAAGGCAAAATCCAAACTTTATAAAATTTCATTTTTTCCAATATTCAAATAAAATCCAAATTTGAATTCCAAACTTTTGGCATTGTTTCCTCTGATATTTTTGGAGTGTCATGTTTACTCCTCTCATACTTTTGATCAAGTATTTATCAGGCATAGTTTTTGAAATGATTCCCACTTGCCAAAGTTTGAATTCAAATTCCAAAACTCAAATTTGAAAGAGGGTTTCAAGGCACTTTCAAATGACTTTCAATTTGATACTTTTTAACTTCCAACTCATATTTCATATAATTAAAGAAGTCATTTTATCTTCCCTCATGAAAATCATTGAGTTGCATAAAGCTTTGAATTTGAATTATTCCCAAATGAAATTCAAATCTTTTCCAAAACCCTTTTCATTCCAAATGGAAGAAGTCATGTCATCTTCACTCTAGGGTTTGGTGTTGGAATGAACTTGAATTCATTGAGATCCAAAAGGCAAAGGGAAAGTTTGGGAAAGTCATTTCATTCCTCTCATTCAACTTTCAAAAGTTTTCAAATTCCACTCAGTTTCACTCAATCAATCAAACTATCAATAAGACAACAAGCATAGCTATTTATCTAATATAACATTCCAAAATTTTGAATTTTGGGATGTTACAAACCTACCACACTTAAAATGAATCTCGCCCTCAAGATTCAAAGAGGCTAGCAAGAAAAGGTTAGGGTTGGGGTCTTCTAGCAAAAGTTTTGGTCGAAGGTCGTGGGTGCTACCACACTTAAAACAAGGTTACAGCCCGATAAACTCAGATACTTCCTCCGAGTGCCGACAATGTATGTCTCTTCACATATCTTACAATAGCTCCTTCATTAACGCTCTTCTCGTCGAAGCATAGAGTTTTCCTCAAAATCTTGGGTCGGTTCACAAAGTTGAAGTTCGTCCGAGACCGGATCTTCTTAGTGATAGGTCTGTGTCCATTCTAGACAACTATCGAAATACTCATGGTGTTCTACAATTTATGGTTTCTCCCGCAGAAAACGGGTCTGGTTGAACTTCACCGTATAACCTACGATTGGCAACGGTTGCTCAGAAGGGTTCCTTCGACTACCATTCTATGGTTTTATGGCTTATCGCGTCGACACTCTTCAAAGGTTTTGAGGCTCTCGATTTTCCATCAACATATGATAGTTCATGATAGAAGTCTTCGTATGGGGCCAATCCATCCTGCATTTGAATCATTACCACATACGTAAATATCGAATCACGTATTCTAACACTTGGGCATACTCACAAGCATTGCAGAATTTCTCTTGTTCTCTAACTGGTTCGAGTAATTCCATGGTTTCGCAGGCCAAACAAAACATCTATCGTTACTTCACCACTCTCGTGTTTTTATGTAACCTCCTACGGAATGTATGCTGATTTGATCACCGCTTCTTCCAAGTGTATTCCTTTATCAAGGTTGCAACTGCTCCTTCTCAAAATCCTGGCCCGTGGGTTATGGCCCACTTCAGCACTAGTGCAGCTTTAACTCATCCTTGGAGTAACTCTCTTGTTCCATATTACACCTCCTTTAAATCCAAAGAGTACTGCTTTTCTTCATACCATCATATCAAAAGCAAAACTCCAACTTTTTTTTTCCTTCAACTACAAATCCGTGGAATATATATTTTCTTATCCATTAGTCTAGTCTTCTTCACAGGTACTACCACCCTAAAAATGAAATTCACAACCATCCATAGACCATATTTCTCATATCCTCGAAAATGGTCAAAACCGTGTTCATAGAGTAACAACTCATACAATTAAACATATGAAAACATGTCACCTTAACTTTATTGATTTCATGAATCCATTACAAACTCTGAGCACCCATTACATAACTCAACTTATTGTACTCATAAAAATGAAATTGCTTTCTACCACTCTTATTATCCATATCAAAATCTCAACTGCTTAGCTCCAGCCTTCATCTGATCTGAACATTCTCTAGCAAAATGTGCCACTTCCTTACAGCAAAAACAAATGACTACCAACATGTCTCGGGGCTTCTTTGTGATTACGTAGGCTACTTGGGTTATAGGCTTTTTTTACGGACATTTACTAGCGTAATGACCTAAATCCTTGCACTGTAATAAGTGATGTGACTCAGGTCCTTCTCTGCAGAAATTAGGTTGTTCTGGGATGCCTTCGCTTTCTTCCTAGATTTCTGCGAATGACCAGAGCTTCTATTTCCTTAGGGTCAAACTTCACTTCTACTGTCGGAAGTCTCTGAGATCCTCTTTGCTTTCCTTCGTGCAACACTCGAATAATGCCCTTCTTCTCCACATGAATAAAAAGCGCTCGAGTAGAATCTGATTAGGCCTTCTCCATCGGGTCTTCAATGACTTCCTCCATCCCAGTGTTCTTCTAGACCTTCCTTGAGGGCTTCTTTCATTCCTTCTTCCTGCTTCTGAATAGTTTGTTGCACCGTGGGGTAAATGTGACACCGCCCCGGTAGTGGGTGGTTCCTTCACACAAGAAACAAGTCACCGACTAGTTGGGCATTCCTCACCGGGTGTTTCTCCTCACAATGAGGGCATCCATCCTTGTGTTCCTCCTGGTGTGTCCTATTTCTCCGCAAATCTTGCAGCACAAGGTTTCTTCTTTGGGTTATCATAGTGCTTCCGGATGAGACGTGATCTCAACAGGTCTTCTTGAATTCCTCCCAAGTTCTTACTCCATTAAATCCTTGTATGGCTTGATGCATTTTCCACTGTGTTGCAGACTTTCTCAGAAGTATCAAGAGCATATTGAACCTCATACTTCCTTGAAACCAAATTGTTCCCAAGTGATTTTCCATGATCTGCATCCATAGCTCGCCTCGGGCTGAGTCTTCGGTCCGTAGAATATCAGTCCAACTTCATTCATCATCTATGGGGTTCAAGGGTTTTAGGTGAGATATGAGAGAGAGGTGGGGAGTGATATACACACATACAAACAATTTTTTTGAAGAAACAGGTTTTATTTTGGGGCTGTCTGAAAACATCAAACAAATGACAGCTCACAAATCATCGTGATCTAACGAGGTGTATAACAGGGTTTGGTCTTCTAAAGGTCAAATATTTCTTCAGAACTTAAAAACTTGAGTCTTCAACTGCTAGTAGCTTCCAATACATGGTGAAATCCTGTTTACTCAAGGGTCATCAGCCTCCGATATCAAATCCTTCTTGAGCGCCTTCGCTGATCCTCCGGTGATCAAAGGGTAAGGGTATATTCTAACTATTTGAGATGAGAGGGTCTATTTGATAAAATTCAGAAAAGATGAGAAGTAAGAGTCTTTTGTAAATAAAGTTTTAGAAATTTCCTGTCCTAGGGCTTTTCGATTTCTAGGGTCACGCCCTACACCAACATGTGCTCGATAACATTTCAGAAGCGACCGACCTCGTGACGGTCAAGCCTCGTGTAGTCGTGCCATCCTCGATCAAGATGTCGGCACACACAAGACATCAATGTATATATCAAAGTGCAATCACATGTATAAATAACGAAATGATATATACCTCATAATACTCAGCGAAACAAACAAACGGGTGTGGAGTCCCATCAACGCCATCGGCAGGTTGAGTGTAGACCGTAACCTCAGATCGTAACTCTTACTGTCGAGGAAATATCTGCAACATGATACGTTGCAGCCGTGTAGGTCAAGACATTGAATGTACCGCAAGATCACAATAAGAGAAAAACAGATGATAAACTATACTATATGCAGATGGCTTTGTGGCTCAGATCTGAGTTTTGTTTATGTAAAAGCTGGTTTTATTTTCCCTACATCAAAGGAATAAATGGAGTCTGTACTATGGAGTTTTCTATCTTGACATGGTTCCGCCAACCGATGTCTCACAGCCCAAAATCATCATAAGTTGCCCACAATTGTTATCAATCCGTGTTGAGATTTCGAGATAGATCCAAGTCCAGATGCTCAATTTGTCCGTGAATCGGGACACGGCTAATCGATTAGGTTTAAACCTCCGCAGAGGTTTGTACACTTTACCCGCAAGATTCGATCCTCTTTTTACGCTCGCACTTCGTGGTGTTTGAGAACAAGATGACCAAACATGGTCTTCCAAAGAGTTCCTCCGACCACCGCCCAAGACTCATCCCATCCTACCGTAGTTCTACATCTGCTAGTACCGCCCCAGCCAGAGTCACAACTAAGGTCAACCAAGCCAGAGCCCATAATGACTTGCGGTTGCATGTAAGCTTCCGGCATGAAGTATTCTTCCGCCTCTTTGAGTCTGGGTGAAGCTTTCCGCAAGATGTCATGGCGCTTCTCCATGCATCCCGCCAACCACTGGTTTCTCCAGGTGCCCACAACCATCCTTCACCCAAGAGTGTGTATTGAATTCTTGTCTCGAGTCTTGAAGTCTTGAGGCCTTGAAGATGCAGTCCTTGCAGATTCCATCATGGAGTTGTCGCCATTGACGAGATCCTCCATTCTCACACCACTCCCGAGTACTCATACCAACCCCGCCTACTATAGCGTAGCATTTAAATAAATAACGCCCCGGCTTGGTAACAGGTGATGGGTTCCTACCTCATGCATACTACTCAACTACAAGGATTCAATAACACTATCGAGGGGTGGTTGCAAAGATGCCACTAAATGCAATAAAACATAGGTAAGAAAGCATGGTCAAAGTGAACTTGCCTTGTTGACGATCTTTGAAAACTAGGATTCAGAGTAGCAAGCTTCAGACCGGAAATTCTACCGAGGCAAACAATAACTATAATAAGCACATAGCATATGATCACATAACACAATAGCATAGTAACATAACACACCAAATCAAATGAATCAAAACCCAAAGGAAAAACTCAAGAAATCCAACTCAAAGTTTTTCCTACTTCAAGCAACAACTAAAAATAGTTTTATATAACAAAAATTTCTAACATAACCTAATCATGGTTTTAAGTTAACTTAATGTAAAATAATGCATTAAGCAATTAGGAGCAAAAAGAATCAATTTAAAATCTATTATGAAACTCCTATTAGGCCTAATCCAATTTATATTAAGAAAATAAAATAAAAGTTTTATTTAATATAAATAAAAGTTCATCCTATAAAGTGACAGAAACTATCCTAGATTAATCAATCACATGTGAAAAATAAATTAATTTACTAATTAAAATAATAGGAAAAGAGTAGCTAGTTAATTAATTAGGATTAACAAGATTCTGCTTAAAACTATTTTTTTATTAATCCTAAAATACCCAAATTAATTTCTATGGTTTGGCAATGACAAAACAAAGTTGGGACAAAAATAATCATATAAAAATAATTTTCCTAGCTCATGTTATAACAGAT
Organism: Aegilops longissima; assembly: GCA_021605205.1. Taxonomy (NCBI): domain Eukaryota; kingdom Viridiplantae; phylum Streptophyta; class Magnoliopsida; order Poales; family Poaceae; genus Aegilops; species Aegilops longissima. The sequence goes on from CM038676.1 coordinate 131,228,807, forward strand.
TTACTATTCTGACTAAAACTAAAATAAAGCAATTTTAATTAATTTTAACATAGCTAAATATATTTTCTACAGAAATTATAAGAAATTTGCAAACCAACAAAAAAAAGAATCACCTAAAAATATTAAACAGAATAAAAGATATGAATTTTTCAAAACAGGAACTATTCTGTTAAAACAGAAAACGAAAATAAATGAAAAATGGCCTAATGGGCCTAACCTACGCATTGAGCGTAATATAAACTAAACGGGCCTAGGGTTTTAACAAATCAGCCGATTTAAATAAAAACCTAACTTAAAAATAAACCGGACTAACTAAACCGGACCGAACCGGTTTTATATAAAAACATACCCCTTCGGGGGGAGATCTAATCTCGACCGTAGATGGGGGATCGGACGGACGAGGAGGGAGAGAGAGCTCACCGTGGGGAAGGTCGATGGCGAGCGGCTCGGACGTCGGCGGCGGCGGTGCTCCGATCGTCGGCGGGCTCCGGCGAGGGCACGGGTGGACGCGGCGTTCGACGGCGAGTCCAGCGGTGGTCGAGGTGGCGTCCGAGGTGGAAGGAGACGGACGGCGAGGTCGAGGCGGCGGTGGCGTTGAAGGCCGACGGTGGCGGTGCTCCGGTGGGTTTTGGGGTGGGTGAGGGCACGGGAGGTGTGGTCGAGCGAGGAGTCCGGAGGTGGTCTCAAGCAGCTCGGGTGGTCGGGGTGGCGGAACGGGCTAATGGCGCGGCGGCTCTCGGCTCCCATGAGTTCGAGAGGAGGAGGAGGGTTCCATGAGGGCGAGGGGGGAATGGGGGGGGGGGGTTCTTATAGGGAGGGCCTCGGCGGGCAAGGGAGGCGATTGGGAGGGGATCGATCCCGGATCCGTCGGGATCCGCGATCGGCGGCAGGCGGGCGAGGTCGAGGCGGGGTTGAAGACGGGTGGGGTCCCACCGCGAGAGAGAGAGAGGGTGCGGGCGGTCAGGCGTCCGACGCGAGGGGTTTCGGGCGAGGGGATGGGCTGGCTCGCTTGCTCACTGGGCTGGCCTCCGGGCCTGGTGGGCAGTCTTGGGCGAGGCTTGGTCTTGGCTGGGCTAGGGGCTCGGCCGCGCTGGGGTTTTTCCTTTTTTGAAATTTATTTTTAATAAAACAAAACAGAGATATCTTTTAAAATATAAATATTTTATATAGGGCATATATATACCAAAATGATCAGGGAATATTCCTATCATTTGAACATTTTTCCAAAGGCAAAATCCAAACTTTATAAAATTTCATTTTTCCAATATTCAAATAAAACCCAAATTTGAATTCCAAACTTTTGGCATTGTTTCCTCCGATATTTTTGGAGTGTCATGTTTACTCCTCTCATACTTTTGATCAAGTATTTATCGTGCATAGTTTTTGAAATGATTCCCACTTGCCAAGGTTTGAATTCAAATTCCAAAACTCAAATTTGAAAGAGGGTTTCAAGGCACTTTCAAATGACTTTCAATTTGATACTTTTAACTTCCAACTCATATTTCATATAATTAAAGAAGTCATTTTATCTTCCTCATGAAAATCATTGAGTTGCATAAAGCTTTGAATTTGAAATATTCCCAAATGAAATTCAAATCTTTTCCAAAACCCTTTTCATTCCAAATGGAAGAAGTCATGTCATCTTCACTCTAGGGTTTGGTGTTGGAATGAACTTGAATTCGTTGAGATCCAAAAAGGCAAAGGGGAAAGTTTGGGAAAGTCATTTCATTCCCTCTCATTCAACTTTCAAAGGTTTTCAAATTCCACTCAGTTTCACTCAATCAATCAAACCATCAATCAGACAACAAGCATAGCTATTTATCTAATATAACATTCCAAAATTTTGAATTTTGGGATGTTACATCATCCACCGTCGACCTCCTCCAGCCTCCACCTGCGACTGTTCATCCACTGGCTCATGTTCATCCAGCCTCCACCGCGCGCTCCTCCACCGGCTACTGTTCAACCAGCCCTCTCCACGGGGTCCTATTCAACCACCCCTCCATGGGCTAATGTTCCTCCAGCCCTCCATCGACTACTGTTCAACCAGCCCTCCACGGGGTCCTGTGAAGGAAATATGCCCTAGAGGCAATAATAAAGTTGTTATTTATATTTCCTTATATCATGGTAAATGTTTATTATTCATGCTAGAATTGTATTAACTGGAAACTTAGTACATGTGTGAGTCTCGGATATGATCACGGACATGACGTGGAGTCTTAAAATGGTCGAGACATAAAGATCGATATATTGGATGACTATGTTTGGACATCGGAATGGTCTCGAGTGAGATCAGGCATTTACCGGAGTACCGGGGGGTTACAGGAACCCCCCGAGGGGTGTATGGGCCTTATTGGGCCTTAGTGGGAGAGAGGAGGAGGCGGCCAGGTGGAGGGCGCGTCCCCCAAGACCAATCCTAATTGGGTGGGCGGGCCGGGCCCCTTTCCTTTCCCTCTCTCTCCCCCTTCCTTCTCTCCTACTCCAACTAGGGAAGGGCGAATCCTACTCCCGGTGGGAGTAGGACTCCTCTAGGGCGCGCTGCTGAGGAACGTAGTAATTTTAAAAAAATTCCTACGCACACGCAAGAACATGGTATGCATTGCAACGAGAGGGGAGAGTGTCCACGCACTGTGAGACCGAAAGCGAAGCGCTATGACAACGCTGTTGATGTAGTCGACGCCTTCACGATCCGACCGATCCAAGCACCGAACTTACGGCACCTCCGTGTTCTGCACACGTTCAGCTCGATGACGATCCCCGGACTCCGATCCAGCAGGATGTCGGGGATGAGTTCCGTCAGCACGACGGTGTGGTGACGATGATGATGTTCTACCGACGCAGGGCTTCACCTAAACTCCGCGACGATATGACCGAGGTGGAATATGGTGGAGGGGGGCACCACACACGGCTAAGGAACGATCACGAAGATCAACTTGTGTGTCATGGTGTGTCCCCCTGCCCCCGTATATAAAGGAGCAAGGGGGAGGGGGCGGCCGGCCAAGGGAGGGCGCGCCAGGGAAGAGTCCTACTCCCATCGGGAGTAGGACTCCCTCCTTTCCTAGTCCAACTAGGAGCCCTTCCAAGTAGTAGGAGTAGGAGAGAAGGAAAGGGAAGGGAGAAGGAGAAGGAAGGAAGGGGCGCCTCCCTAGTCCAATTCGGACTAGTCCATGGGGAGGTGCGCCACCCTTTGGGGCCTTTCTCTCCTTTCCCGTATGGCCCATTAAGGCCCAATACGAATTCCGTAACTCTTCGGTATCCAAAAATACCAATCACTGAACCTTCCGATGTCCGAATATAGTCGCCCAATATATCGATCTTTACGCCTCGACCATTTCGAGACTCCTCGTCATGTCCCCGATCTCATCCGGGACTCAACTCCTTCGTACATCAAAACTCATAAACTCATAATATAACCGCATCGAAACCTTGCGTGCATGGACCCTACGGGTTCGAGAACTATGTAGACATGACCGAGACACGCTTCCGTCAATAACCAATAGAGGAACCTGGATGCTCATATTGGCTCCTACATATTCTACGAAGATCTTTATCGGTCAAACCGCATAATAACATACGTTGTTCCCTTTGTCATTGGTATGTTATTTTCCGAGATTTGATCGCGGTATCTCAATACCTAGCTCAATCTCACATCGGCAAGTCTCTTTACTCGTTCCGTAATACATCATCCCGCAACTAACTCATTAGTTGCAATGCTTGCAAGGCTTAAGTGATGTGTATTACCGAGAGGGCCCAGAGATACCTCTCCGACAATCGGAGTGACAAATCCTAATCTGGAAATACGCCAACTCAACATGTACCTTCGGAGACACCTGTAGAGCACCTCTATAATCACCCAGTTACGCCAGACGCTTGGTAGCACACAAAGTGTTCCTCCGTAAACGGAGTTGCATAATCTCATAGTCATAGGAACATGTATAAGTCATGAAGAAAGCAATAGCAACATACTAAACGATCGTGTGCTAAGCTAACGGAATGGGTCATGTCAATCACATCATTCTCCTAATGATGTGATCCCTTTAATCAAATGACAACTCATGTCTATGGCTAGGAAACATAACCATCTTTGATCAACGAGCTAGTCTAGTAGAGGCATACTAGTGACACTGCTTGACTATATATTCACACGTGTATTATGTTTCCGTTAATACAATTCTAGCATGAATAATAAACATTTATCATGAAATAAGGAAATAAATAATAACTTTATTATTGCCTCTAGGGCATATTTCCTTCAGTCTCCCACTTGCACTAGAGTCAATAATCTAGTTCATATCGCCATGTGATTTAACACCAATAATTCACATCACCATGTGATTAGCACCCATAGTTCACATCGTCATGTGACCAACACCCAAAGGGTTTACTAGAGTCAATAATCTAGTTCACATCGCTATGTGATTAACACCCAAAGAGTACTAAGGTGTGATCATGTTTTGCTTGTGAGATAATTTTAGTCAACGGGTCTGTCACATTCAGATCCGTAAGTATTTTGCAAATATTCTATGTCTACAATGCTCTGCACGGAGCTACTCTAGCTAATTGCTCCCACTTTCAATATGTATCTAGACCGAGACTTCGAGTCATCTAGATCAGTGCAAAAACTTGTATCGACATAACCCTTTACGACGAACCTTTTGTCACGTCCATAATCGAGAAACATATCCTTATTCCACTAAGGATAATTTTGACTGATGTCCAGTGATCTACTCCTAGATCACTATTGTACTCCCTTGCCAAAATCAGTGTAGGGTATACAATAGATCTGGTACACAGCATGGCATACTTTATAGAAGCTATGGCTGAGGCATAGGGAATGACTTTCATTCTCTTTCTATCTTCTGTTGTGGTCGGGCTTTGAGGTTTACTAAATTTCACACCTTGTAACACAGGTAAGAACTCTTTCTTTGATTGTTCCATTTTGAACTACTTCAAAATCTTGTCAAGGTATGTACTCATTGAAAAACTTATCAAGCGCCTTGATATATCTCTATAGATCTTGATGCTCAATATGTAAGCAGCTTCACTGAGGTCTTTCTTTGAAAAACTCCTTTCAAACACTTCTTTATGCTTTGCAGAATAATTCTACATTATTTATGATCAATAATATGTCATTCATATATAATTATCAGAAATGTTGTAGTGCTCCCACTCACTTTCTTGTAAATACAGGCTTCACCGCAAGTCTGTATAAAACTATATGCTTTGATCAACTTATCAAAGCGTATATTCCAACTCGAGATGCTTGCACCAGTCCATAGATGGATCGCTGAGCTTGCATATTTTGTTAGCATCTTTAGGATTGACAAAACCTTCTGGTTGCATCACATACAACTCTTTCTTTAATAAATCCATTAAGGAGTGCAGTTTTGTTTATCCATTTGCCAGATTTCATAAAATGCGGCAATTGCTAACATGATTCGGACAGACTTAAGCATAGATACGAGTGAGAAACTCTCATCGTAGTCAACACCTTGAACTTGTCGAAAACCTTTTGCGACAATTCTAGCATTGTAGATAGTAACACTACTATCAACGTCCGTCTTCCTCTTAAAGATCCATTTAATCTCAATGGCTCGCCCATCTTTTGGGCAAGTCAATCAAAGTCCATACTTTGTTCTCATACATGGATCACATCTCAGATTTCATGGCCACAAACCATTTCGCGGAATCTGGGCCCATCATCGCTTCCTCATAGTTCGTAGGTTCATCATGGTCAAGTAACATGACCTCCAGAATAGGATTACCGTACCACTCTGGTGCGGACCGTACTCTGGAAGACCTACGAGGTTCTCAGAGTAACTTGATCTGAAGTTTCATGATCATCATCATTAGCTTCCTCACTAATTGGTGTAGGAATCACTGGAACTGATTTCTGTGATGAACTACTTTCCAATTTGGGAGAAGGTACAAATTACCTTATCAAGCTCTACTTTCCTCCCACTCACTTCTTTCGAGAGAATCTCCTTCTCTAGAAAGGATCCATTCTTGGCAACGAATGTCTTGCCTTTCGGATCTGCGATAGAAGGTGTACCCAACTGAGGGAGTCCCGGATTAGGGGGTGTCCGGATAGCCGAACTCTCACCGTTGGCCGGACTCCTGGACTATGAAGATACAAGATTGAAGACTTAGTCCCGTGTCCGGATGGGACTTTCCTTGGCGTGGAAGGCAAGCTTGGCGATACGGATATGTAGATCTCCTACCATTGTAACCGACTCGTAACCCTAACCTATCCGGCGCCTATATAAACCGAGGGTTTTAGTCCGTGGGACTAACAACAATCATACCATAGGCTAGCTTCTAGGTTTAGCCTCCTTGATCTCGTGTTAGATCTACTCTTGTACTACCCATATCATCAATATTAATCAAGCAGGAGTAGGGTATTACCTCCATCAAGAGGGCCCGAACCTGGGTAAAAACATCGTGTCCCTTGTCTCCTGTTACCATCCGCCTAGACACACAGTTCGGGACCCCCTACCCGAGATCCGCCGGTTTTGACACCGACATTGGTGCTTTCATTGAGAGTTCCTCTGTGTCGTCGCCATCAAGTAGGATGCCTCATCTCGTCTTTAAAGACGATACTATCGCCAAAGGAGCCTTGGCCGCTGGCCAGACTCTTCGGCTAGGTGGTTTTCTTATGACCGCCAGTCCGGCCACCGCGCCGATGACGACCTCTCGAATCATCGAAACCAATCTCCATGTTAGTTCGGAACTTGCTGAACAGTTAGATCCGATCGAGCTCTCCTCCGTAAATGAGCTCTTGGATCGCATCGCCGCCCTGGGAGTCGCCACAGACTACGACCGGATCGGGCCTAAACCGATCCGAGAGATCAACTCTCCCTGTGCTACCCATCATGTTGCTGTGATAGAGGAGCAATGCGGCGATTCTTCTTGTATCTTAAGGACTAGCTACGTCCGATTCCCGATCCTCCATGCCGGATTCCCGTGAGAGGGACGGATGTCGATCAAGCCCGAACTTAAAGTCAGCGCGGGTTGGACTCATTGATAACACTCAAAATCCAAACTTCCGAAGTTCGAAACTTCGCCCTTGAGTCCTAAATTGACGGGTTCGATCTAGTTCCACCCGCCCACCCAAACATTAGAGATCTCTCTCAAATTCGCAAGAGCCCGCTGAAACAAGACATCATTATCGGGCCGATTCCTCCCGGTTATGAACAGGATAAAGGATCCGAGAGGAGGACGAATTCCAATTTTCTGCAATAATTGCACGGACAAGGGAATCCTAAACGCCATAAGTCGTCGCGAAATTACACGCTTTGCTGACTTGGTGACCATAGTACAGAAGAATGTGCGATGGAGAGCGCCTGGAAAAGCGAAGGTAAATTTTGGGATAATCCGGCCCCGAATACATCCCTAGTCCAAAATAAAAGGGTGCATCATTATCAAGCACCTGAGTTAAATACCAAAAAACCAAAACCCCCTAAAGGGTATGGCACCGTACTGGAGGGTTGGCTAAACGGACCCTGCAAAATTCATAGCACAGAGGGCGCCACTCCAACTCATAGCCTTCGAGCATGTTGGATACTACGGCAGTGGCCAAAAGTGGCGAAGAGCTTCTAGCTTCGCATCCCAGCCCAAAGAACACCAAGACGGTGTTAACAGTCTTCTAGACTTTTGCATCAAATAACATGCGAAAACGAACACTCCGCAACCTTGTCAAGTCTACCAAGTAGCAACAATAAATCCATGGAGGACACGGCTATTACCTTTAATGCCAAGGATTTAACCTAAATTCAACTGCCCGGCACCAGCCGCATTGGTCCTCAACCCGATAGTGGATTTGCTTTCGCTTTACTAAGGTACTCATGGATGGCGGCAGCGGACTAAACCTCATCTATGAGGAAACCTCCAAAAATGGAAATAGACTCGAACCGTGATTGAGCGAAGCGGCACAACCTTTAGAGGAATAATCCTAGCCGGAAGCATGCTGCACAGAAAAATCACGCCGACGTAGTGTTCGCTCACGGACAATTACAGGTCCGAGGAGGTCACATTTCAAGTGGCCCTGCTCAACAGCGGATATCATGCTTTATTAGGACGAGAGGCATTCACAATTTTTCAAGCTATACCCCATTATGGGTACATGAAGCTTAAAATGCTCGGACCTAACGGAATCATCACTCTCGCCAGGATCCAAACATAGCACTCACCGAAAACAAGACAGCCGACTAGCCCTCGAGGCACTATCCAAGCCCTAGCGGCCGAGGAACTCACCGCGATGCGCCCACGGTGAACAGGGACGATGTGATACTTGATAAAAGATCCAAGTCCACCTCTTTAAACCAGCGGATGAATTATTCAAATTCCAAGTCCACCCAACGGACCTCGCAAAGACGGCCTCCATTGGGGCACAATTAAACCCTGATGTAGACGCTGCACCACGAGAATTTCTACAAGAAAACGGGACATCTTTGCTCGCACCCTTCGACATGCCAGAATCCCACGCCACCGGGCCGAGCATAGCCTAAATATTCCAAAAGGATTCAAGCCACCAAACAGGCTCTTCGGCGCTTTTCCAACCCAAGAGACAGGCCATGGGAGAGGAGCTAGCTAAACTTTTGGAAGCCGGATTCATCGTAGATATAAAACATCCGGACTGGCTAGCAAACCTGGTGATGGTACCAAAGAAGGATAAATCTCGGCGCCTATGTGTTGATTTCAAAGACGCAATAAGGCTTGCCCAAAGGATCCCTTCCTCCCTCGAATTGATCAAATAATTGACGCTACAGCAGGACACGACTCATTGTGCTTCTCGACACGCATCTGCTACCACCAAATCAAGATGGCGGAGCTGCACCAATCTGCAACAGCATTCATCACTCCATACGCCCGCTCGCTTCAACACAATGCCCTTTGGGCTCAAAACGCCAAATAAGAACATATCAGCACATGATTCGTATATGTCCGCAAACCGCAGCAAAACGGTGGAAGCTTATGTAGATGACGTGGTCGCCAAAACCAAGCACGCCGAAACTCTAGTAGACGACTTGAGGCTCACATTCGATAATCTTCAAAATATGACATCAAGCTCAATCCGAAAAATGCGCCTTTGGCGCTCCAAACCGAAAGCTCCTGGCTTCATTGTGTCCGTAGAGGAATTGAAGCAAACCCGCCAAGATCCGAGCTCACAATTGGATATTCCAAAAGACCTCAAACAAATACAAAATTGACAGATGCGAGCGGCTTTAAGCCGCTTTATTTCCCGCTTGGGAGAAAAGGCATTACCCTTTACCGCCTCCTCCGCCAAGATCAACACTTCGAGGGATTTGATGCCGCCACGGCCGGACTCAAGAAATAAAGGCCATTTTGAAACAACTGTCCTGGCCGCGCCTAACGTATGGCTAACCAATGCTATTATATATCGCCGCAACACATCACGTTGTCGCGCGGTGCTCGTTGTCGAACGAGAAACGGACGGACACCGGTTCCCTATTCAAAACCGTTTATTATGTGTCCACCGTCCTAACTCCATGCAAGTCCCGCACCCACACTATCAAAAGATAGCATACGCGTGTTCATGGCATCCCGAAGCTGCGAACTACTTTCAAGAGTGTTCGATAATGGTAGCCTCCGAAGTACCACTTAACGACATTATAAACAACCGCGACGCGACGGGCCGGATTGCTAAATGGGCCATAGAGCTCCTTCCATTCGACATAACTTATAAGCCACGACGAGCTATTAAGTCGCAGGTTTTGGCCGACTTCGTGGTCGAATGGATCAAGTCAACTCCCCAAAGAGTACGGCGATACTCCAATTGGATCATGCACTTTGAGGGCTCCAAATGTTGGCCGCCAAGCGCCAAGCGCCGTCTCAGAGCAACCCGACCTCAGACGGTCAAGCTTCGTGTTGTCGTACATCCTCGGATCAAGATGTCGGCACACACAAGACATCAATGTATATATCAAAGTGCAATCACATGTATAATTAACGAAACTGATACATACCTCATAAGTCACAGCTGAAACAAATAGTCGGTGTGGAGTCCCATCAACGCCATCGGCAAAGTTGAGTGTAGACCGTAACCTCAGATCGTAACTCTTACTCGTCGAGTAAATATCTGCAACATGATACGTTGCAGCTGTAGGTCAAGACATTGAATGTACCGCAAGATCACAATAAGAGAAAACAGATGATAAACTATACTATATGCAGATGGCTTTGTGGCTCAGATCTCGAGTTTTGTTTATGTAAAAGCTGGTTTTATTTTCCCTACATCAAAGGAATAAATGAAGTCTGTACTATGGAGTTTTCTATCATGACATGGTTCCGCCAACCGATGTCTTATAGCCCAAAATCATCATAAGTTGCCCACAATTAAGTTATCAATCCGTGTTGAGAGTTCCGAGATAGATCCAGTCCAGATGCTCAAATTGTCCGTGAATCGGGGACACGGCTAATCGATTAGGTTTTTAAACCTCTGCAGAGGTTTGTACACTTTACCCGCAAGATTCGATCCTCTTTTACGCTCTCGCACTTCGTGGTGTTTGAGAACAAGATGACCAAACATGGTCTTCCAAGAGTTCCCCGACCACCGTCCGGTGCTCATCCAATCCTACCGTAGTTCTACATCTGCTAGCACCGCCCCAGCCAGAGTCACAACTAAGGTCAACCAAGCCAGAGCCCATAGTGACTTGCGGTTGCACAGTAAGCTTCCGGCATGAAGTATTCTTCCATCTCTTTGAGTCTGGGTGAAGCTCCGCAAGATGTCATGGCGCTTCTCCATGCATCCCGCCAACCACTGGTTTCTCCAGGTGCCCACAACCATCCTTCACCCAAGAGTGTGTATTGAATTCTTGTCTCGAGTCTTGAAGTCTTGAGGCCTTGAAGATGCAGTCCTTGCAGATTCCATCATGGAGTTGTCGCCATTGACGAGATCCTCCATTCTCACACCACTCCCGAAGCACTCATACCAACCCCGCCTACTATAGCGTAGCATTAAAATAAATAACGCCCCGGCTTGGTAACAGGGTGATCGGTTCCTACCTCATGCATACTACTCAACTACAAGGATTCAATATCACTATCGAGGGATTGTTGCTAAGATGACACTAGATGCAATAAAACACATAGGTATGAAAAACATGGTCAAAGTGAACTTGCCTTGTCGACGATCTTTGAAAACTAGGGGCTCGTGGTAGCAAACTTCAGACCGAAATTCTACCGAGGCAAACAATAACCATAATAAGCACATAGCATATGATCACTTAACACAATAGCATAGTAACATAACACACCAAAACAAACGAATCAAAACCCAAAGGAAAACTCGAAGAAATCCAACTCAAAGTTTTCCAACAACTAAAACTAGTTTTTCATAACAAAAATTTTCTTAACATAACCTAACCATGGGTTTATGTTAACTTAATGTAAAAGAATGCATTATGCAACTAGGAACAAAAGAATCATCTTAAAAGCTATTTTGAAACTCCTATTAGGCCTAATTCAAATTCTATTAAGAAAATATAATAAAAGTTTTATTTATTATAAATAAAAGTTCATGCTCTAAAGTTACGTAAACTAACCTAGAATAATCTATCACACAGAAAAATAAACTTATTTGCTAATTAAAACAATAGGAAAACAGAGCTAGTTAATTAATTAAGAATAACATGATTCTGATTAAAACTATTTTCTTATTAATCCTAAAATGCCCAAATAAATTCCTACGGTTAGGCAATGTCAAAACAAAGTTGTGACAAAAAGAATCACAAAAAATAATTTTCCTAACTCATTTTATGGCAGAATTACTATTCTGTCTAAATCTAAAATAAAGCAATTTTAAATAATTTTAATATGGCAAATTATATTTTCTACAGAAACTATAAGAAATTTGCAAACCAACAAAAAAAGAATCACTTAAAAATATTAAGTAGATTAAAAGATATGAATTTTTCAATCTGAAACTATTCTGTTAAAACAGAAAATGAAAAATAAAGAAAAAGAAAAGAAAAAAATCGGCGCTAATGGGCCTATCTAGCGAATCCATGCTAAATAACTAAAACGCATAAGCGGTCTAAATCGCTTCGGCTGGTCCTAACTAAACCGAATAAACCGTAATTAAAACCGGTTTTTATAAAAATCGCATTCTTCGGATCTAATCTAGACCCTACGCCTAGATCTAACGCGGGGTGATTCCGCGATGTATCATGGGTCGACGGCGACGGCGGCTCGGGTGGCGATGGTGCGATGGTCTCCGGTGGTGGGGGAAGTCGGCGGAGGTCCCCGGCGGGTGCGAACGGGCGAGGGGAGCTCGGGGGTCGACTCGGTGGAGCTCGAGGTGGTCCGAGGCGAGCGGGGCGGAATGATGCCAAGGCGGCTCTGGGTGCTCCCAGCAGCAATAGCGGCGTAGAGGGAGGGCCTGACGAGGGGCGAGGGGAGAAACGGGCGAGGAGGAAGGTATTTATAGGGGGCGACTTGGGTGAGGGGCGGATCGGGAGGATCGGGAGGAGATCCCGGGATCACGGGTTTCCAATGAAGCGGCGGCAAGGCCATGGCGTGAGGAGGAAGAAGAGGGTGGGGCCGGGTGTCAGGGGTGAGGGAGAGGGGATCAAGCGGCGATCGGGCGGTAGGGTTTTCGGCGAGGGGCTCGGCCGGTCTCGCGCGGGCTAGGCCGGGTTGCTCGCCCACTGGCCGGGCCGCCTGCCCGGGTGGGCCTCACACTGGTGGGCCGGCTGGCTTCGGCGCCTGGTCTCTTTTTTTTTTTTTTTTTTTTTTTGAATTTTGGAGAGGTAGAAAATATAATTAAATACAAATATTTTATATAGGACATATATATATATAAATGATCGTAAAAAGATTTCCTACAACATGAACTATTTTTCAAGTTCAAATTAAATCCTCAAAATTTACAAAACTCAATTAGTGTTGCTGTTGTAATAAAACCCAACAAAAATCATTTTTAAATACAAAATTATTTCAAATTTATTTTCTCCTAATTTTCTATAGAAGGAATCATTTTACCCTGATTTCCATTTATTTATTTTTAGGAGATAAATAATTTGGACAAAATCCAAATAATCCCAAATTTGAAAGGGGTTTTCAAGATACTTCCAAATGACTTTCAATTTGATTCTTTTTAACTTCCAACTCATATTTCATATAATTGAAGAAGTCATTTTATCCTCTCTCATGAAAATCATTGAGTTGCATAAAGCTTTGAATTTGAAATATTTTCAATTGAAATTCAATTCTTTCCAAAAACCTTTTCATTCCAAATGGAAGAAGTCATGTCATCTTCACTCTAGGGTTTGGTGTTGGAATGAACTTGAATTCATTGAGATCCAAAAAGGGCAAAGGGGAAAGTTTGGGAAAGTCATTTCATTCCCTCTTATTCAACTTTCAAAAGTTTCAAATCCCACTCAATTTCACTCAATCAATCAGACAAACAATCGAACAACAAGTATAGTTATTTATTTAATATAACATTCCAAAATTTAGAATTTTGGGATGTTACAAACCTACCACACTTAAAATGAATCTCGCCCCTAGATTCAATAGGCTAGCAAGAGAGGGTTAGGGTTGGGGTCTTCTAGCAAATTGTTTTGATCGGAAAGGTCGGGGGTGCTACCACACTTAAAACAAGGTTACGGTTCCAATAAACTCAGATATTTCCTCTGGAGTGCCGACAATATCTGTCTTTTCACATATCTTACAATAGCTCCTTCATTAACGCTCTTCTGTCAGAAGCATAGAGTTTTCCTCAAAATCTTGGGTCGGTTCGTCAAAGTTGAAGTTCGTCCGAGACGGGATCTTCTTAGCTGATAAGTCCGTGTCCATCCTAGACAACTATCGAAATACTCATGGTGGTCCACAATTTATGGTTTCCCCTGCAGAAAACGGGTCTGGGTTGAACCTCACCGTATAACCTACGATTGGCAATGGTTGCCTGTAAAGGGGTTCCATCATCCTACAATTCTATGCTTTTATGGCTTATCGCGTCGACACTCTTCTAAGGTTTTCGAGGCTCTCTGATTTTCCATCAACATATGATAGTTCATGATAGAAGTCTCCGTATGGGGCCAATCCATCCTGCATTTGAATCATTACCACATACGTAAACAAAGAATCACGATTCTAACACTTGGGCATACTCACAAGCATTGCAGAATTTTCTTGTTCTCTAACCGGTTCGAGTAAATCCTTTGGTTCAGCAAGCCAAAAAACATCTATCGTTACTTCACCACTCTCGTGTTTTTATGTAACCTCCCACGTAAATGTATGCTGATTGGATCACCGATTCTTCCAAATTTATTCCTTTATCAAGGTTACATCTGTTCCTTTTCAAAATCCTGGGCCCGTGGGTTATGGCCCACTTCAACACTAGTGCAGCTTTAACTCATCCTTGAGTAACTCTTGTTCCATATTACACCTCCTTTAAATCCAAAGAGTACTTTTTTCTTCATACCATCATATCAAAAGCAAAACTCCAACTTTTTTTTCCTTCAACTACAAATCTGTGGAATATATATTTTCTTATCCATTAGTCTAGTCTTCTTCACAGGTACTACCACCCTAAAAATGAAATTCACAAATCCATCCATAGACCATATTTCTCATATCCTCTAAATGGTCAAAACTGTTCATAGAGTAACAACTCATACAATTAAACATATGAAAACATGTCACCTTAACTTTATTGATTTCATGAATTCATTACAATATCCGAGACTTTCATTACATAAATTCAACTCCATATCCTTATGGAAACAATTGCTTCCTACTACACTTATTACCAATATCAAAATTCCAACTACTCAGCTCCAGCTTTTCATCTTGTCGGAACATTTAGTAGCATAATGTCCTGCTTCCTTGCAGCGAAAACAAATGACTTTCGATAAGTCTTTGGGCTTCTTGGAGATGGTGCCTGCTTCCTCGAGTTCCTTGCTTCCTTTCGAGACAATGATTGGCATAATGCCCGACGCCCTTACATTCAAAACAGTAATATGACTCTTGTCCCTATTTGTAGAAATTGGGTTGTTCTGAGGGTGTCTTTGTTTTCTTTCCCGGTTTCTTTGTTCGATCAAACCTTCTATTCCCTGTGGATCAAACTCTATTGCTT
Source organism: Aegilops longissima (assembly GCA_021605205.1). Classification (NCBI taxonomy): domain Eukaryota; kingdom Viridiplantae; phylum Streptophyta; class Magnoliopsida; order Poales; family Poaceae; genus Aegilops; species Aegilops longissima. The sequence goes on from CM038676.1 coordinate 131,243,907, forward strand.
CCGCTGGAAGTATCCCGGATACTCTTTTCTTTCCTTGGTGCAATACTATGAAAATGTCCTTCTTCTCCACATGAATAGCAGCATTGAGTAAAATCTGTTGAGGCCTTCTCCATCAAGGTCTTCAACACATTCCTTCATCACCGGTTCTTTCATAACTTCTGAGGGCTTCTTTCATTCCTTCTTCCCGCTCCCTGAATAGTTTGTTGCACCATGGGGTAAATGTAACACCGAAGTCGGGTAGTGGGTGGTTCCTTCACACAAGAAACAAGTCACCTTACTAGTTGGGCATTCCTCACCGGGTGTTTCTCCTCACAATGAGGGCATCCATCCTTGTGTTCCTCCCGGTGTGTCCTATTTCTCCACAAATCTTGCAGCACAAGGTTTATTTCTTGGTGTATCATGGTGCTTCCGGATAAGACGTGATCTCAACAGGTCTTCTTGAATTCCTCCCAAGTTCTTGCTCCATTAAATCCTTGTATGGCTTGATGCATTTTCCACCAGGTTGCCGCACTTCCTTCAAAGTAATCAAGAGCGAAGATACTTCATTCTTCCTTGAAACCAAATTGCTCCCAAGTGATTTTCCATGTTCTCAGATCCATAGCTCGCCTCCCTACCGAAGTCTTTGGTCCGAGAATATCACCCAACTTCATTCATCATCTATGGGGTCCAAAAGTTTTGGGATGAGATATGAGAGAGGTGGGGAGGAAAGATACACACATACAAACAATAGTTTTGAAGAAACGAGTTTTATTTTGGGGCTGTCGGTAAACATCAAACAAATGACAGCTCACAAATCATCGTGATCTAACGAGGTGTATAACAGGGTTTGGTCTCTAAAGGTCAAATAATTCTTCAGAACTTCAAATTCTTCAAGTCTTCGTAGTCTTCAATTGTTGCAGCTTCAACTCTTCTAATGCATGGTGAAATCCTGGTTACTTTGAAGGGGTCATCACCGTCCGACATCTTTCTTGGAGCGGCTTCATTGATCCTTCATGTGGTCAAAAGGAAAAGGGTATATTCTAACAATTTGAGGTGAGAGTGTCTATTTGATAAAATCCAAAAGATGAGAAGTAAGAGTCTTTGAAAATAAAGTTTTGAGATATCCTGTCCAAGGGCTTTCCGATTTCTAGGGTCACGTTTCATACCAACATGTGCTCTCATACCATTTCAGAGCGACCGACCTCGTGACGCTCAAGCTCTCAGGTTGTTGTGCCATCCTCGATCAAGATGTCGGCACACACAAGACATCAATGTATATATCAAAGTGCAATCACATGTATAAATAACGAAATGATATATACCTCATAATACTCAGCGAAACAAACAAACGGGTGTGGAGTCCCATCAACGCCATCGGCAGGTTGAGTGTAGACCGTAACCCTGATCGTAACTCTTACTGTCGAGGAAATATCTGCAACATGATACGTTGCAGCCGTGTAGGTCAAGACATTGAATGTACCGCAAGATCACAATAAGAGAAAAAACAGATGATAAACTATACTATATGCGTATGGCTTTGTGGCTCAGATCTGAGTTTTGTTTATGTAAAAGCTGGTTTTATTTTCCTACATCAAAGGAATAAATGGAGTCTGTACTATGGAGTTTTCTATCTTGACATGGTTCTCGCCAACCGATGTCTCACAGCCCAAAATCATCATAAGTTGCCCACAATTAAGTTATCAATCCCGTGTTGAGATTTCCAGATAGATCCAAGTCCAGATGCTCAATTTGTCCGTGAATCGGGACACGGCTAATCGATTAGGTTTTTAAACCTCCGCAGAGGTTTGTACACTTTACCCGCAAGATTCGATCCTCTTTTACGCTCTCGCACTTCGTGGTGTTTGAGAACAAGATGACCAAACATGGTCTTCCTCAAGAGTTCCCCGACCACCGTCCGGTGCTCATCCAATCCTACCGTAGTTCTACATCTGCTAGCACCGCCCCAGCCAGAGTCACAACTAAGGTCAACCAAGCCAGAGCCCATAGTGACTTGCGGTTGCACAGTAAGCTTACGGCATGAAGTATTCTTCCGCCTCTTTGAGTCTGGGTGAAGCTCCGCAAGATGTCATGGCGCTTTCTCCATGCATCCCGCCAACCACCGGTTTCTCCAGGTGCCCACAACCATCCTTCACCCAAAGAGTGTGTATTGAATTCTTGTCTCGAGTCTTGAAGTCTTGAGGCCTTGAAGATGCAGTCCTTGCAGATTCCATCATGGAGTTGTCGCCATTGACGAGATCCTCCATTCTCACACCACTCCCGAAGCACTCATACCAACCCCGCCTACTATAGCGTAGCATTAAAATAAATAACGCCCCGGCTTGGTAACAGGTGATGGGTTCCTACCTCATGCATACTACTCAACTACAAGGATTCAATATCACTACCGGAGGGATTGTTGCTAAGATGACACTAGATGCAATAAAACACATAGGTATGAAAACATGGTCAAAGTGAACTTGCCTTGCTGACGATCTTTGAAAACTAGGGGCTCGTGGTAGCAAACTTCGCACTCCGGAAATTCTACCGAGGCAAACAATAACCATAATTAGCACATAGCATATGATCACTTAACACAATAGCATAGTAACATAACACACCAAAACAAACGAATCAAAACCCAAAGGAAAACTCGAAGAAATCCAACTCAAAGTTTTCCTACTTCAAGCAACAACTAAAACTAGTTTTTCATAACAAAAATTTTCTTAACATAACCTAACCATGGGTTTATGTTAACTTAACAGAAAAGAATGCATTATGCAACTAGGAACAAAAAGAATCATCTTAAAAGCTATTTTAAAACTCCTATTAGGCCTAATTCAAATTCTATTAAGAAAAATAAAATAAAAGTTTTATTTATTATAAATAAAAGTTCATGCTCTAAAGTTACAGAAACTAACCTAGAATAATCTATCACACAGAAAAATAAACTTATTTGCTAATTAAAACAATAGGAAAACAATAGCTAGTTAATTAATTAAGAATAACATGATTCTGATTAAAACTATTTTCTTATTAATCCTAAAATGCACAAATAAATTCCTACGGTTAGGCAATGTCAAAACAAAGTTGTGACAAAAGAATCACAAAAAAAATAATTTTCCTAACTCATTTTATGGCAGAATTACTATTCTGTCTAAATCTAAAATAAAGCAATTTTAAATAATTTTAACATGGCAAATTATATTTTCTACAGAAACTATAAGAAATTTGCAAACCAACAAAAAAAAGAATCACTTAAAAATATTAAGTAGATTAAAAGATATGAATTTTTCAAATCTGAAACTATTCTGTTAAAACAGAAAATGAAAAATAAAGAAAAAAGAAAAGAAAAAAAATCGGCGCTAATGGGCCTATCTAGCGCACCGGACGTTAAATAACTAAAACGTACAAGCGGTCTAAATCGCTTCGGGCCGGTCCTAACTAAACCGGAATAAACCGGAACTAAAACCGATTTTTATAAAAAAAAATCGTACCCCTTCGGGATCTAATCTAGACCCTACGTCTAGATCTAACGGTGGGGGTGATTCCGGTGATGTACCGCGGGGTCGACGGCGACGGCGGCTCGGGCGGCGACGGTGCGATGGTCTCCGGTGGTGGGGGAAGTCGGCGGAGGTCAAGGGAAAGCGGATGGGCGAGGGAGCTCTGGGTCGACTGGTGGAGCTCGAGGTGGTCCGAGGCGAGCGGGGCGGAAATGATGCATGGGCGGCTCGGGTGCTCCAAGAGCAATAGCGGCGAGAGGGAGGGCCTGACGAGGGGCGAGGGGAGAAACGGGCAGGAGGAAGGTATTTATAGGGGGCGACTTGGGTGAGGGGGCGGATCGGGAGGATCGAGGAGGAGATCCCGGGATCACGGGTTTCCGAGCGAGCGCGGCGGCTTACCGGCGTGAGGAGGAAGAAGAGGGGTGGGGCCGGGTGTCACGGGTGAGGGAGAGGGGATCGGGCGGGCACCGGGCGGTAGGGTTTTCGGCGAGGCTCGGCGGTCTCGGGCGCGGCCGGGTCGGGTGCCTGCCCACTGGATGGGCCGCCTGCCCGGGTGGCCTCACTGGCCGGGCCGGGCTTGGTTCTGGCCGGGCGGGTCTCTTTTTTTCTTTTTTTTTTTTTGAATTTTGAGAGGTAGAAAATATAATTAAATACAAATATTTTATATAGATATATATATATATATATATATATATATATATATATATATATATATATATATATATATATATATATGATCGTAAAAAGATTTCCTACAACATGAACTATTTTTCAAGTTCAAATTAAATCCTCAAAATTTACAAAACTCAATTAGTGTTGTTGCTGTAATAAAACCCAACAAAAATCATTTTAAAATACAAAATTATTTCAAATTTATTTTCTCCTAATTTTCTATAGAAGGAATCATTTTACCCTAATTTCCATTTATTTATTTTAGGAGATAAATAATTTGGACAAAATCCAAATAATCCCAAATTTGAAAGGGGTTTTCAAGATACTTTCAAATGACTTTCAATTTGATTCTTTTTAACTTCCAACTCATATTTCATATAATTGAAGAAGTCATTTTATCCTCTCTCATGAAAATCATTGAGTTGCATAAAGCTTTGAATTTGAAATATTTTCAATTGAAATTCAATTCTTTCCAAAACCCTTTTCATTCCAAATGGAAGAAGTCATGTCATCTTCACTCTAGGGTTTGGTGTTGGAATGAACTTGAATTCATTGAGATCCAAAAAGGGAAAAGGGGAAAGTTTGGGAAAGTCATTTCATTCCCTCTTATTCAACTTTCAAAAGTTTCAAATCCCACTCAATTTCACTCAATCAATCAGACAAACAATCGAACAACAAGCATAGTTATTTATTTAATATAACATTCCAAAATTTAGAATTTTGGGATGTTACACGTCCTGACGTCCCCAACCGGGGACACAGTCCAATACGTCCTTCAGATAATGTATACGGACTCCAACAACGCAGCCGAATACGAGGCCCTTCGCACGCCTCCGGATGGCGCCTCCATGGGCATTCAACGCCTAGAGGTGCCCGGGATTCAACCTCGCAATATCTCAAATAAACGGGACTTTGATGCAAAAGATCTGAAAATGGCAGCATACCGCAATGCGGTCCTAAAATGTCAGCATGGTTTGAAGGGCTCAATTTCATCATATAGCCCGGATAACAACCAAAGGGCGGATATATTGGCACGATCGGTGCAAAACGCGTGCCGCCCCACCCAATATCTTTTCTCGAACGGCTGTTCAAGCCATCCGTATTATGGGAAGGGAGTCCGACAATAACAATCCGACCCAACCGCATCGCTCGACGCCAACACTCGACACAACCGGAGGCTCGCCTCGATATAACACCTCTCGCCATGAAATAATGGCGTTATCGCTTCGTGGACGGAACCATTCCTAGCCTACCTAACTAGGCAGGAACTGCCCAAGACCAAAATGAGGCTCGCTGCATAGTACGGCGCCTAAAGCCTATAAAGTCCATGAGAGAGAGCTTTATAAGAAAAGCACTACCGAGTCCTTCAAAGGTGTATCTCAAGAGGAAGGGCGAAACCTCCGGCTGAAATTCATGCCGGACTGGTGGGCACCACGCAGCCCGGCCCTTGTAGGCAAGGCCTTCAGACAGATTTTATTGGCCGACGGCCCGGCAGATGCGCAGGACTTAGTCCAACGATGCGTCGGTTGCTAGCTTTTTGCTAACCAAAGCCACATGCCACCCACCGCCTTTAAAACTATACCCATCACCGGCCGTCATGTCCGGGGCTTGACATGGTTGGACCCCTTAAGGAGGAACCCACAAGCAAAAATACCTATTGGTCATGGTGGATAAATTCACCAAATGGATAGAGGCCAAGCTCGTTAAAACGGCCAATTCGGACCGGTGATAGACTTCATATCGGGGTAGTGCACCGCTACGGTGTCCCCACAAGATCATCACCGATAATGGCACCAACTTCACGGCCGATGAGGTCAAATTATGGTGCAAAAGCATGGGCATCAAGCTCGATTACGCCTCAGCCTATCACCCTCAAACCAACGCCAAGTCGAACGGGCAAATGGTCTAATCATGAGCGCATTAAACCCGCACTAGTGCGGTCCTCAAGGAATATAACACGACCGGGTTGAGGAGCTCGACCAGACTGGGGCTGCGGACCACGCCGAATTGTACTACCGGATTCACAACATTCTTCATGGTGTACGCGCAGAGGCAGTCTTGCCTCAGGACATAATACATGACTCACCTCACGCGCGCATGTATGAAGAAAGAGAAGCCGAGCTTGATTGGCAGGACAGTTTGGACGCATTGGAGGAGGAGCGCGACGTGGCAAAAGCTCGTTCCGCATTCTATCAACAGCAGGCTCAAAGATATCAAAGTAGGGAAGTACGGGCCAAAGCTTATAAACGCTTGGCGAACTAGTTCTACGCTCACGGACAAGAAAAGGACAAACTCAAGCCCAAATGGGAAGGTCCTTCATCATCGACCAGGTCCCGACCGGGCGGAGCATACCGCTCATAAACGATCGGATAACCGACTCGAGCCGAACCAATGGAACGCAGCCCGCCCACGAAGATTCTACGCCTAAGTGCCGGACTCCAAGTTCGCCTCCTTCCTCCGCCCACATTTTCTATTTTGCTGTCTTTTATTTCTCTCCTTCCTCCTTCTTCTTCTTGAAGCCTCTAGAGGCTCGCTTACGCTTTTTTCAAGACACACTTGACGCGCCTCCGCTACCATTATACCTGGGGCTTCTTTAATGAAGCTTATTTATACGGGCTTTATGCCCAACACATGCGTAAACTTCCGCATGTACCTTTTATTCACCATTATATGCATCGATATGACTTAAGTTTTGGCCAAGCTGGATTGCTCGGCTCTGTGCTTACCCCTCACGCTCCCGATTGTTCGGCTAGGTGGTAAAGGAGCACCTCTGCGATTGTTACTACCGGTCAGCCGGATGTACCTCAGATCGGGTGAAGCCGAAAGCTAGCGCTCTTAAGGGAATATTTGATCGGTGAACTGAAAGATGATTTTTAACTATTTACCCATCTGCCCCTCAGATGATTTTCTCGCTTTCATAGCAGCTTTGACATGCACTTTAGGGCATGCATCCCAAATAAAGGAACCCTTAACGGAACTATTCTCCCGGAAGATGTTTCTTACTACCCATGTAATATAACATAACTAGTTGGGCACTTGTCCGACATAGCAATAATGACCCCACGCCTGGTCTCCATGCATACCCGATTCTTATATAACCACGAAGGTATTCGACACACCGGACTATTGGGTCCTCGAGGTCGGGTTAAAAGGTTCGCTATGACAAACGATATACAATCCGCTAGAAGACATTTTTTCATGTCACATTTTTACATAGTCAACTCGACTCATTGTATTCCTCCTCAATGCCATCTAATAGGCTATCTAATTTACAATCTTGCTGGGAATACTTGGCGCCAATTCTACTTGGTCGTACACTGCTTACAGGATCTCCATCCCATCAGCCCCACAGTGTCCGACTCGCCATGTGGTTTGGGTCAGCCTTCGTACCGTGTCTTTACCATGGCCTGTGCCTCCTTGGCGCTTTGACGGCAGGCCGATAGCTTCCATAGTCGGAAGCGCCGCCGCGCTCCTTGCAGCAGCCCGCTAACTCCCCAATGCCTTCGGCAGGGAGATAGATGGCCACAAGGCCTCGCCGATGCCTTTCATCACCTGTCGGACTCTGCTCGGCAGATGACGCAGTTCGGAAGAAGATCACCAAGAACTCGGGCATCTCCTCCTCGTGACGACATGTGAGCAAACCTACATACATGTTTATGTTAGTCGCCTCCTCGCCAACTCTTTTAAAGTTCGCCAAGCACTTATCAAAATGTCGCGACGGTTACCGATTCTCCTATACGGAGTCGCATAACCGGGCACGAACATCCTTTAGTTCCTCACCCAGCTTGGTGTTGGCGCTTTGAGGTTATTTTTCTCCGCCGCACTCGTAAGCACGCCTCGCCGGCCTTTAGCTGGCACAAGAGCTGCTGCTTGTCCGAATCTAGTCCGCGCCATCTGCAATATTTTTGCCGATTTACAAAACCGCCGACTTCATAAACTATTTATCTTTTAAAGCGATATTACCAGTGGGGTCTCGCTCCCCTCAGAAGCGGCTAGTGCGGCATCAAGTTGGGCCTTGCACTCTTCAAGCTCCCGGGACAATCGGTATTCTTTTCAGAAGATCTCAGATAATAAATGATCCTTAAATCAGTTATTCTAACTATTTTAAGTCTTGGGGCTACCGCATATATATAATCACAAATTTCTTACCAGTATGTCCTTTACATACAGCTCCGTGGCTCGCTAGACCATCTTGAGCGGCACGGAGGTGCGATCTCCTAATCAAGGCATTCAAGGCCTCCTGAGAAACATGCGCCACGAAGAACTGTCCGCGGCGCCTGTGATTCGTGGCGCCTCCACCTCGGAGTTGGTGGCGGACAACCTGTCGGCATCCTCTGCCGGAGGAGCATCCGACGACGCCTCGTGTTTCGCCAGCCTCCGGACCCGCTTTGAAGCCCGGCCGTGAAGGTTCGATTACAACCTCTCGACTCAGGGCCGGCGAGCGCTTTTTCCTGAAAAGAGCACCAGCCACAAGACACCTTCCAGAATCAACTCGGGGTATGTTGACACACCATACCGCTATGCGCGGAGTTTCGATCCGACCGCACTTTTTTAGTATCAAGGGCCGATCGCCTTTGTTGGCCAGCCACGGGCTCGGCTTCCTCGCCTCGAAGGTACCTCGTATGAAGCACCATTGGTATACAAAGTGATCAAAAATAAGCATGGATGGGTCATTATCGTGGTTTTGGGATCTCGGTCTCGCCACTGTGAGGCTGGAAGTATTCCGGTAATCACCGTAATGGCAACCAAAGCATTGTCGATGCTAAGTTGGTAGAACACCCCGCCGATCAACTCCACCTTTATATCCGGATCCTTCGAGGTCGATCGAGGGACCGCCGGATCCTCGGGTTGTGGGGCGGGCTGTGTATCTTCTCCATAGTCCGGCGCAGCCTCGCAAAAACCATGAAATGAGATATTTAACCACGGAACATGGATCGCATGGTCGCAAAGATGTTTGCTTACCCAGCTTCGAGGATTATTCAAGAAAACTCCTTCAAGGATTGACGCGAGGAAATCCTCCTCCTCCCTTTATACATGGCGCATAAGATCTTCACCAGTTCGGTGACCGATCCTGCCCTTTGCGGCCGGGCGGTGGCATCGCCCTCCCGCTGAAGTCCCACATGGGTGGCCCTATATTGGAGCGGCTGCACTCCTCATAATACAGATTGCCATGACTCCAATCATGGTCAATCCGCATGAGCCAAGAACCTTATTCGCCTCATCAAATAAAGGACATCCCGGTCATTTTCCTCCAGGGCTCCGAGGGCGCCAGCTTAGGCGCTTCTTCAGAGGAGCATTGCTGAACTCCTAAGGCCGATCCAACAGATCCAAAGCAGCGGATGTCCTCCATGTAAAACCATTCAAGGCCAGCCTCGGACGCTTTCTTTGGGGTTCCGGATAGGTATCCGTCCCGCGATGCGCCATAGCTCGCCTCCGCCCACTTGATATATCGACCCTCATGAGAACGGGGTACTAGGCAGAATATTCTCTTCCACAACCCAAAATGAGCCTCGACGCCAAGAACAGTTTGCAAAGGGCCACGAAGCCCGCGATGTGCAAGATGGAGGCAGGAGTAAGATGGTGCAACTCGAGGTCAGAGAACTCTGTGAGCCCCTGAGAAACGGATGGATTGGAAATCTGAGTCCTCTCACTAGATAAGAGATGAAGCATACCCGCTCTCCTTTAGAGGGATCGGGATGCTCTCCGCTTGCTTTCCGCCTTGTAGGTGGCAAGTCCGCTCAACAGAACCATGAAGGTCGGGGAAGAAATCCTTGGCTTGAGTATAACTAGCTCATTGTGCGGACTGAGCATCGGGCTTCTTTAATGAAGCTTATTTATACGGGCTTCATGCCCAACACATGCGTTAAACTTCCGCATGTACCTTTTATTCACCATTATATGCATCGATATGACTTAAGTTTTGGCCAAGCTGGATTGCACGGCTCTGTGCTTACCCTCACGCTCCCGATTGTTCGGCTAGGTGGTAAAGGAGCACCTCTGCGATTATTACTACCGGTCAGCCGGATGTGTACCTCGACCGGGTGAAGCCGAAAGCTAGCGTTCTTAAGGGAATATTTGATCGGTGAACTGAAAGATGATTTTAACTATTTACCCATCTGCCCCGGATGATTTTCTGCTTTCATAGCAGCTTTGACATGCACTTTAGGGCATGCATCCCAAATAAAGGAACCCTTAACGGAACTATTCTCCTGGAAGATGTTTCTTACTACCCATGTAATATAACATAACTAGTTGGGCACTTGTCTGATACAGCAATAATGACCCCTACGCCTGGTCTCCATGCATACCCCGATTCTTATATAACCACGAAGGTATTCGGACACACTCCGGACTATTGGGTCCTGAGGTCGAAGCGAAAAGGTTCGCTATGACAAACGATATACAATCTGGCTAGAAGACATTTTTTCATGTCACATTTTTACATAGTCAACTCGACTCATTGTATTCCTCCTCAATGCCATCTAATAGGCTATCTAATTTACAATCTTGCTGGGAATACTTGGCGGCCAATTCTACTTGGTCGACACTAAGCTTACAGGATCTCCATCCCATCAGCCCCACAGTCCGACCTCGCCATGTGGTTTGGGTCAGCCTTCGTGTACCGTGTCTTTACCATGGCCCAGGCCTCCTTGGCGCCTTGACGGCAGGCCGATAGCTTCCATAGTCGGAAGCGCCGCCGTGCTCCTTGCAGCCGCTCCGCCAACTCCCCAATGCCTTCGGGCAGGGAGATAGATGGCCACAAGGCCTGGCCGATGCCTTTCATCACCTGTCGGACTCGTTCGTGCAGATGACGCAGTTCGGGAAGAAGATCACCCGAAGAACTGGGCATCTCCTCCTCAGGACGACATGTGAGCAAACCTACATACATGTTTATGTTAGTCGCCTTCCTCGCCGAACTCTTTTAAAGTTCGCTCAAGCACTTACTGAAAATGTCGCGACGAAGCCGCCGATTCTCCTATACGGAGTCAGACAACTGGGCACGAACATCCTTTAGTTCCTCACCCAGCTTGGTGTTGGCGTCTTGGAGGTTATTTTTCTCCTGCCGCACCCTCGTAAGCACGCTCTCGTCGGCCTTTAGCTGGCACAAGAGCTGCTGCTTGTCCGAATCTAGTCCGGCGCCATCTGCAATATTTTTGCCAGATTTACAAAACCGTCGCACTTCATAAACTATTTATCTTTTAAAGCGTATATTACCAGTGGGGGTCTCTGCGGCTCCCCCTGTAGCGGCTAGTGCGGCATCAAGTTGGGCCTTGCACTCTTCAAGCTCCTGGGACAGTCGGGTATTCTTTTCTGTAAGATCCTGCATAACAAATGATCCTTAAATCAGTTATTCTAACTATTTTAAGTCTTGGGGGCTACTGGCATATATATAACTGTCAAATTTCCTTACCCGTATGTCCTTTACATACAGCTCCGTGGCTCGCTAGACCATCTTGAGCGGCACGGAGTGCGCATCTCCAATCGAAGGCATTCAAGGCCTCTGGGAGAAACATGCGTCACGAAGAACTGTCCGTGGCGCTTTGTGATTCAGGCGCTCTCCACCTCGGAGTTGGTGGCGGACAACCTGTCGGCATCCTCTGTCGGAGGAGCATCCGACGACGCCTCGTGCTCGCCTCGCCTCCGGACCCGGCTTTGAAGCCTGGCGGTGAAGGTTCGATTAGCAACCTCTCGACTCGGTCCGCGGCGCTCTTTCCTGAAAAGAGCACCAGCGTCGATACACCTTCCAGAATCAATCACGGGGTATGTTGACACACCATACCGTTCTGGGCGGAGTTTCGATCCGGACCGCACTTCTTTTTAACTTCTTGGGCCGCCTTTGTTTGTTGGCCAGCCGCTGCGGCTCGGCTTCCCGCCTCGAAGGTACCTCGTAAGGGCACCATTGGTATCTGATGATCAAAAATAAGCATGGATGGGTCATTATCGTGGTTTTGGGATCTCGGTCTCGATTACTGTGAGGCTGGAAGTATTCGGGGTAATCAGCCGTAATGGCAACCAAAGCATTGTCGATGCTAAGTTGGTAGAACACCCGTCGATCAACTCCACCTTTATATCCGGATCCTCTTGGAGGTCGATCGAGGACCGCCGGATCCTCGGGTTGTGGGGGCGGGCTGTGTATCTTCTCCATAGTCCGCGCAGCTCTGCAAGAAAACCATGAAATGAGATATTTAACCACGGGAACATGGATCGTGCAGTCGCAAAGATGTTTGCTTACCCAGCTTCGAGGATTATTCAAGAAAACTCCTTGATGGATTGACGCGGAGGAAATCCTCCTCCTCCCTTTATACATGGCGAACAAGATCTTCACCAGTTCGGTGACCGATCCGACCCTTCTGCGGCCGTGGCGGTGGCATCGTCCTCCCGTTGAAGTCCCACATGGGGTGGCCCCTATATTGGGCGGCTGCACTCTCCTCATAATCTGATTGCCATGACTCCAATCATGGTCAATCCGGCATGAGCCAAGAACCTTATTCGGCTCATCAAATAAAGGACATCCCGGTCATTTTCCTCCGGGCTCCGAGGGCGCCACTTAGGCGCTTCTTGAGGAGCATTGCTGAACTCCGGAAGGCCGATCCCAACAGGATCCAGCAGCGGATGTCCTCCATGTAAAACCATTCCGAAGGCCAGTCTTCGGACGCCTTCTTTGGGGTTCCGGATAGGTATCCGGTCCCGGCGATGCGCCATAGCTCGTCTCCGCCCACTTGATATATTGACCCCTCATGAGAACGGGGTACTAGGCAGAATATTCTCTTCCACAACCCAAAATGAGCCTCGACGCCCAAGAACAGTTTGCAAAGGGCCACGAAGCCCGCGATGTGCAAGATGGAGGCAGGAGTAAGATGGTGCAACTGGAGGCCGTAGAACTCCAGGAGCCCCCGGAGAAACGGATGGATTGGAAATCTGAGTCCTCTCACTAGATAAGAGATGAAGCATACCCGCTCTCCTTTAGAGGGATCGGGGATGCTCTCCGCTTGCTTTCCGCCCTTGTAGGTGGCAAGTCCGGCTCGAACAGGAACCATGAAGGTCGGGGGAAGAAATCCCTTGGCTTGGAGTATAACTAGCTCATTGTGCGGGACTGAGCATCTCTCCCAATTTCCGGGCTGAGGGCTGGGAGCGCGAGAGGAGGAGCCGCGTCGACTGTCCATGATGGAATGGGCTTTGGTCAGAGGCGCTCCGATGAAAGCTCGCAAAGGGGGATGGTGTGACTCAGATCTAGATCCTTGCCCTTTTATAGGCGGCTCATTTGCGCGGCTAGGGGGCAATTGTAAAAATACCCAGCTTTTCGCATTCATTCAAACACGTGGAAGATGGCCATTATTGGGCGTAGAAGCCAAGGAGCGCAGCATTTATCGAAGCCGACACTATTCGACAAGTATATGGAATTTGGAGAAGAACCCGCCTCACAATGCGAAGACAATCAACGCACGGACTCATCGTCATTGAAGCCTGGTTCGGGGCTACCGAGGAGTCCTGATTAGGGGTGTCCGGATAGCGAACTCTCACCGTTGGCGGACTCTGGACTATGAAGATACAAGATTGAAGACTTCGTCCCGTGTCCGGATGGGACTTTCCTTGGCGTGGAAGGCAAGCTTGGCGACACAGATATGTAGATCTCCTACCATTGTAACCGACTGTAACCCTAACCTATCCGGTGTCTATATAAACCGGAGGGTTTTAGTCCGTAGGACGAACAACAATCATACCATAGGCTAGCTTCTAGGGTTTAGCCTCCTTGATCTCGTGGTAGATCTACTCTTGTACTACCCATATCATCAATATTAATCAAGCAGGAGTAGGGTATTACCTCCATCGAGAGGGCCCGAACCTGGGTAAAAACATCGTGTCCCTTGTCTCCTGTTACCATCCGCCTAGACGCACATTTCGGGACCCCCTACCCGAGATCCGCCGGTTTTGACATCGACACCAACATTTTGGGTATCCTATGAAGACACACTTTTCCGATTTGGGTTCAAGCTTATCATGTTGAAACTTTTTTTCACATAAGCATCTCAACCCAAACTTTAAGAAACGACAACTTTGGTTTCTTGCTAAACCATAATTCATACGGTGTCGTCTCAACGGATTTTATATGGTGCCCTTTTAACGTGAATGCAGCTGTCTCTAATGCATAACCCCAAAACAATAATGGTAAATCAGTAAGAGACATCATAGATCGCACCATATCCAATAAAGTGCGGTTACGACGTTCGGACACACCATAACGTTGTGGTGTTCTAGGTGGCATGAGCTGTGAAACTATTCCACATTGTTTTAATTGAAGACCAAACTCGTAACTCAAATATTCGTCTCCGCGATCAGATCGCAGAAATTTTATTTTCTTGTTACGATGATTTTTCCAGTTCACTCTGAAATTCTTTGAACCTTTCAACTATTTCAGACTTATGTTTCATCAAGTAGATATACCCATATCTGCTCAAATCATCTGTGAAGGTCAGAAAATAATGATACCCGCCGCGAGCCTTAATACTCACTGGTCTGCATACATCAGTATGTATTATTTCCAACAAGTTTGTTGCTTGTTCCATTGTTCCGAAGAACGGAGTTTTATTCATCTCGCCCAAAGGCACGGTTCGCAAGCATCAAATGATTCATAACCAAGTGATTCCGAAAATCCATCTTTATGGAGTTTCTTCATGCGCTTTACACCGATATGACCCAAACGGCAGTGCCATAAATAAGTTGCACTATCATTATTAACTTTGCATCTTTTGGCATCAATATTATGAAGTTGTGTATCACTACGATCGAGATCCAACAAACTATTTTCATTGGGTGTATGACCATCGAAGGTCTTATTCATGTAAACAGAATAACAATTATTCTCTAACTTTAAATGAATAACCGTATCGTAATAAACATGATCAAATCATATTCATGCTTAACGCAAACGTCAAATAACATTTATTTAGGTTTAACACTAATCCCGAAAGTATAAAGAGTGTGCGATGATGATCATATCAATCTTGGAACTACTTCCAACACTCATCGTCACTTCCCCTTCAACTAGTCTTTGTTTATTCTGTAACTCCTATTTCGAGTTACTAATCTTAGCAACCGAACAAGTATCAAATACTCAGGGGCTACTATAAACACTAGTAAGGCACACATCCATAACATGTATATCAAATATACCCTTGTTCACTTTGCCATCCTACTTATCCACCAAATATTCAGGGCATCTCCGCTTCCGGTGGACCATTTCCTTTGCGAGTAAGCACTCGGTTTCAGGCTTTGGTCCAGCTTTAGGCTTCTTCAGGGAGTGACAACTTGCTTGCCATTCTACTTGAAGTTCCCTTTCTTTCCCTTTGCCCTTTTCTTGAAACTAGTGGTCTTGTCAATCATCAACACTTGATGCTCTTTCTTGATTTCTACCTTCGTCGATTTCAACGTCACGAAGAGCTCGGAATCGTTTTCGTCATCCCTTGCATACTATAGTTCATCACGAAGTTCTAGTAACTTGGTGATGGTGACTAGAGAACTCTATCAATCACTATCTTATCTCGAAGATTAACTCCCACTTGATTCAAGTGATTGAAGTACCAGCATAATCTGAGCACATGCTCACTAGTTGAGCGATTCTCCTCCATCTTTTAGCTATAGAACTTGTTGGAGATTTCCTATCTCTCAACTCGGTATTTGCTTAAAATATTAACTTCAATTCCTAGAACATCCCATATGGTCCATGACGCTCAAAACGCCTTTGAAGTCCCGATTCGAGCCGTTAAGCATGGTGCACTAAACTATCAAGTAGTCATCATATTGAGCTAGCCAAACGCTCATAACGCCTCAGATCCGCTCTTGCAATAGGTCTGTCACCTAGCGGTGCATTAAGGACATAATTCTTCTGTGCAACAATGAGGATAAACCTCAGATCACGGATCCAATCCGCATCATTGCTACTAACATTTTTCAACACAATTTTCTCTAGGAACATATCAAAATAAACATATGAAAGTAACAACGCGAGCTATTGTTCTACAACATAATTTGCAAAATACTACCAGGGCTAAGTTCATGATAAATTTAAGTTCAATTAATCATATTACTTAAGAACTCCCACTTAGACAGACATCTCTCTAGTCATCTAAGTGATCACGTGATCCAAATCGACTAAACCATAACCGATCATCACGTGAGATGGAGTAGTTTTCAATGGTGAACATCACTATGTTGATCATATCTACTATATGATTCACGCCGACCTTCGGTCTCCGTGTTCCGAGGCCATATCTGCATATGCTAGGCTCGTCAAGTTTAACTTTGAGTATTCTGCGTGTGCAAAACTGGCTTGCACCCGTTGTAGATGGACGTTGAGCTTATCACACCGATCATCATGTGGTGTCCGGGCACGATTTAACTTTGGCAACGGTGCATACTCGTGGAGAACACTTCTTGATAATTTAGTGAGAGATCATCTTAAAATGCTACCGTCAATCAAAGCAAGATAAGATGCATAAAGGATAAACATCACATGCAATCAATATAAGTGATATGATATGGCCACCATCATCTTGTGCTTGTGATCTCCATCTCCGAAGCACCGTCATGATCACCATCGTCATCGGCGCGACACCTTGATCTCCATCGTAGCATCGTTGTCGTCTCGCCAACTATTGCTTCTACGACTATCGCTACCGCTAAGTGATAAAGTAAAGCAATTATAGGGCGTTTGCATTTCATATAATAAAGCGACAACCATATGGCTCCTGCCAGTTGCCGATAACTTGATTACAAAACATGATCATCTCATATAATAAAATATAGCATCAAGTCTTGACCATATCACATCACAACATGCCCTGCAAAAACAAGTTAGACGTCCTCTACTTTGTTGTTGCAAGTTTTACGTGGCTGCTACGGGCTGAGCAAGAACCGTTCTTACCTACGCATCAAAACCACAACGATAGTTCGTCAAGTTAGTGCTATTTTAACCTTCGCAAGGACCGGGCGTAGCCATACTCGGTTCAACTAAAGTTAGAGAAATTGACACCCGCCAGCCACCTATGTGCAAAGCACGTCGGTAAAACCAGTCTCACGTAAGCGTACGCGTAATGTCGGTTCGGGCCGCTTCATCCAACAATACCGCCGAACCAAAGTATGACATGCTGGTAAGCAGTATGACTTGTATCGCCCACAACTCACTTGTGTTCTACTCGTGCATATAACATCAACGCATAAAACCTAGGCTCGGATGCCACTGTTGAGGAACGTAGTAATTTCAAAAAAATCCCTACGCACACGCAAGAACATGGTGATGCATTGCAATGAGAGGGGAGAGTGTGTCCACGTACCCTCGTAGACCGAAAGCAGAAGCGTTATGACAACGCGGTTGATGTAGTCGTACGTCTTCACGATCCGACCGATCCAAGCACCGAACGTACGGCACCTCCGTGTTCTGCACACGTTCAGCTCGATGACGATCTCCGGACTCCGATCCAGCAGGATGTCGGGGTTGAGTTCCGTCAGCACGACAGCGTGGTGACGATGATGATGTTCTACCGATGCAGGGCTTCGCCTAAACTCCGCGACGATATGACCGAGGTGGAATATGGTGAAGGGGGGCACCGCACACGGCTAAGGAACGATCACGAAGATCAACTTGTGTGTCATGGGGTGCCCCCCTGCTCCCGTATATAAAGGAGCAAGGGGGAGGGGGCGGCCGGCCAAGGGACGGTGCGCCAGCGAGGAGTCCTACTCCCACCGGGAGTAGGACTCCCTCCTTTTCTAGTCCAACTAGGAGCCCTTCCAAGTAGTAGGAGTAGGAGAGAAGGAAAGGGAAGGGAGAAGGAGAAGGAAGGAAGGGGGTGCCCCCCACCCTAGTCCAATTCGGACTAGTCCATGGGGAGGGGTGCGGCCACCCTTTGGGGCCTTTCTCTCCTTTCCCGTATGGCCCATTAAGGCCCAATACGAATTCCCGTAACTCTTCGGTACTCTGAAAAATACCCGAATCACTCGAAACCTTTCCGATGTCCGAATATAGTCGTCCAATATATCGATCTTTACGTCTTGACCATTTCGAGACTCCTCGTCATGTCCCCGATCTCATCAGGGACTCCTAACTCCTTCGGTACATCAAAACTCATAAACTCATAATATAACTGTCATCGAAACCTTCAGCGTGCGGACCCTACGGGTTCGAGAACTCTGTAGACATGACCGAGACACGTTTCTGGTCAATAACCAATAGAGGAACCTGGATGCTCATATTGGCTCCTACATATTCTACGAAGATCTTTATCGGTCAAACCGCATAACAACATACGTTGTTCCCTTTGTCATTGGTATGTTACTTGCCCGAGATTCGATCGTCGGTATCTCAATACCTAGTTCAATCTGCTACCGCAAGTCTCTTTACTCGTTCCGTAATACATCATCCCGCAACTAACTCATTAGTTGCAATGCTTGCAAGGCTTAAGTGATGTGTATTACCGAGAGGGCCCAGAGATACCTCTCCGGCAATCGGAGTGACAAATCCTAATCTGAAATACGCCAACTCAACATGTATCTTCGGATACACCTGAAAGCACCTTTATAATCACCCGATTCGTTGTGACGTTTGGTAGCACACAAAGTGTTCCTCCGGTAAACGGGAGTTGCATAATCTCATAGTCATAGGAACATCTATAAGTCATGAAGAAAGCAATAGCAACATACTAAACGATCGTGTGCTAAGCTAACGGAATGGGTCATGTCAATCACATCATTCTCCTAATGATGTGATCCCGTTAATCAAATGACAACTCATGTCTATGGCTAGGAAACATAACCATCTTTGATCAACGAGCTAGTCTAGTAGAGGCATACTAGTGACACTCTGTTTGTCTATATATTCACACATGTATTATGTTTCCGGTTAATACAATTCTAGCATGAATAATAAACATTTATCATGAAATAAGGAAATAAATAATAACTTTATTATTGCCTCTAGGGCATATTTCCTTCACGCGCCACAGAGGGTCAGCCCTCCCCCCTCCTCCACTCCTTTATATACGGGGGAGGGGGCACCCCATAGACACACAAGTTGATCTCTTAGCCGTGTGCGGTGCCACCCTCCACAGATTTCCACCTCGGTCATATCGTTGCAGTGCTTAGGCGAAGCCCTGCACCAGTAGCTTCATCATCACCGTCATCACGCCATCGTGCTACGAAGCTCTCCCTCGACACTCAGCTGGATCGAGAGTTCGTGGGACGTCACCGAACCGAACGTGCGTAGATCACGGAGGTGCTGTACTTTCGGTACTAGGATCGGTCGGATCGTGAAGACGTACGACTATATCAACCGCGTTGTCATAATGCTTCCACTTACGGTCTACGAGGGTACATGGACTATACTCTCCCCTCTCGTTGCTATGCATCACCATGATAGATCTTGCGTGTGCGTAGGAATTTTTTTGAAATTACTGCGTTCCCCAACAGTGGTATCCAAGCCAGGTCTATGCGTAGATGTTATATGCACGAGTAGAACACAAAGAGTTGTGGGCGATAATAGTCATACTGCTTACCAGCATGTCATACTTTGATTCGGAGGTATTGTTGGATGAAGCGGCCCGGACCGACATTACGCGTACGCTTACGCGAGACTGGTTCTACCGACGTGGTTTGGCAAGAAACCCAAGTTGTCGTTTCTTAAAGTTTAGGGCTGCGATGCTTATGTAAAAAGCTTCAACCTGATAAGCTCGAACCCAAATCGGAGAAATGTGTCTTCATAGGATACCCAAAGGAGACTGTTGGGTACACCTTCTATCACAGATCTGAAGGCAAGATGTTCGTTGCTAAGAATGGATCCTTTCTAGAGAAGGAGTTTCTCTCGAAAGAAGTGAGTGGGAGGAAAGTAGAACTTGACGAGGTAATTATACCTACTCCCTTATTGGAAAGTAGTTCATCACAGAAATTAGTTCCAATGATTCCTACACCAATAAGTGAGGAAGCTAATGATGATGATCATGAAACTTCTGATCAAGTTACTACCGAACCTCGTAGGTCAACTAGAGTAAGATCCGCACCAGAGTGGTACGGTAATCCTGTTTTGGAAGTCATGTTACTTGACCATGACGAACCTACGAACTATGAGGAAGCGATGATGAGCCCAGATTCCGCAAAATGGCTTGAGGCCATGAAATCTGAGATGGGATCCATGTATGAGAAAAAAGTGTGGACTTTGGTTGACTTGCCCGATGATCGGCAAGCCATAGAGAATGAATGGATCTTCAAGAAGAAGACTGACACTGACGGTAATGTTACTGTCTACAAAGCTCGACTTGTTGTTTTCGACAAGTTCAAGGAGTTGATTGCGATGAGACCTTCTCACCTGTAGCGATGCTTAAGTCTGTCCGAATCATGATAGCAATTGCCGCATTTTATGATTATGAAATTTGGCAAATGGATGTCAAAATTGCATTCCTTAATGGATATCTTAAATAAGAGTTGTATATGATGCAACCAGAAGGTTTTGTTGATCCAAAAGGTGCTAACAACGTGTGCAAGCTCCAGCGATCCATTTATGGACTGGTGCAAGCCTCTCGGAGTTGGAATATACGCTTTGATAGTGTGATCAAAGCATATGGTCTTATACAGACTTTTGGAGAAGCCTGTATTTACAAGAAAGTGAGTGGGAGCTTTGTAGCATTTCTGATATTATATGTGGATGACATATTGTTGATCGGGAATGATACTGAATTTATGAATAGCATAAAAGGATACTTGAATAAGAATTTTTCAATGAAAGACCTCGGTGAAGCTGCTTATATATTGGGCATCAAGATCTATAGAGATAGATCAAGACGCTTAATTGGACTTTCACAAAGCACATACCATGATAAAGTTTTGAAGAAGTTCAAAATGGATCAAGCAAAGAAAGGGTGCTTGCCTGTGTTACAAGGTGTGAAGTTGAGCCAGACTCAATGCCCAACCATTGCAGAAGATAGAGAGAAAATGGAAGTCATTCCCTATGCTTCAGCCATAGGTTCTATCATGTATGCAATGTTGTGTACCAGACCTGATGTGTGCCTTGCTATTAGTCTAGCAGGGAGGTACCAAAGTAATCCACGAGTGGGTCACTGGACAGCGGTCAAGAACATCCTGAAATACCTGAAAAGGACTAAGGATATGTTTCTCATTTATGGAGGTGACAAATAGCTCGTCGTAAACGGTTACGTCGATGCAAGCTTTGACACTGATCCAGATGACTCTAATTCATAAACCGGATACATGTTTTTATTGAATGGTGGAGCTGTCAGTTGGTGCAGTTCCAAGCAAAGCGTCGTGGCGGGATCTACGTGTGAAGCGGAGTATATAGCTGCTTCAGAAACAGCAAATGAAGGAGTCTGGATGAAGGAGTTCATATCCGATCTAGGTGTCATACCTAGTGCATCGGGTCCAATGAAAATCTTTTGTGACAATACTGGTGCAATTGCCTTGGCAAAGGAATCTAGATTTCACAAGAGAACCAAGCACATCAAGAGACGCTTCAATTCCATCTGCGACCAAGTCAAGGAGGGAGACATAGAAATTTGCAAAGTACATACGGATCTGAATTTTGCATACCCGTTGACTAAGCCTCTCTCACGAGCAAAACATGATCAGCACCAAGACTCCATGGGCGTTAGAATCATTACAATGTAATCTAGACTATTGACTCTAGTGCAAGTGGGAGACTGAAGGAAATATGCCCTAGATGCAATAATAAAGTCGTTATTTATATTTCCTTATATCATGGTAAATGTTTATTATTCATGCTAGAATTGTATTAACCGGAAACTTAGTACATGTGTGAATACATAAACAAACAGAGTGTCACTAGTATGCCTCTACTTGACTAGCTCGTTAATCAAAGATGGTTAAGTTTCCTAACCATAGACAAAGAGTTGTCATTTGATGAACGAGATCACATCATTAGAGAATGATGTGGTTGACTTGACCCATCCGTTAGCTTAGCACTTTGATCGTTTAGTTTATTGCTATTGCTTCCTTCATAACTTATACATGTTCCTATGATTATGAGATCATGCAACTCCCGAATACCGGAGGAACACTTAGTGCGCTATCAAACGTCACAATGTAACTGGGTGACTATAAAGATTCTCTAGAGGTGTCTCCGATGGTGTTTGTTGAGTTGGCATGGATCGAGATTAGGATTTGTCACTCCGAGTATCGGAGAGGTATCTCTAGGACCTCTCGGTAATGCACATCACTATAAGCTTTGCAAGCATTGTGACTAATGAGTTAGTTACGGGATGTGATACGTCTCCAATGTATCTATAATTTTTTATGGTTCCATGCTAATATATATTCTGTTTTGGATGTTTAATGGGCTTATTTATACACTTTTATATTATTTTTGGGACTAACCTATTAATCGGAGGCCCAGCCCAAATTGCTATTTTTTGCCTATTTCAGTGTTTCGAAGGAAAAGGATATCAAAAGGAGTCCAAACGGAATGAAACCTTCGAGAACGTGATTTTCGAAACAAACGTGATCCAGAGGACTTGGAGTGGACGTCAAGAAATGAACGAGGAAGCCACGAGGCAGGGGGCGCGCCTACCCCCCTGGGCGTGCCCTCCATCCTCGTGGGCCCCTTGTTGCTCCACCGACCTACTTCTTCCTCCTATATATACCTACGTACCCCCAAACCATCAGACACGGAGCCAAAACCCTATTTCCACCGCCGCAACCTTCTGTACCCGTGAGATCCCATCTTGGGGCCTTTTCCGGCGCTTCGCTGGAGGGGGCATTGATCACGGAGGGCTTCTATATCAACACCATAGCCTCTCCGATGATGTGTGAGTAGTTTACCACATACCTTCGGGTCCATAGTTATTAGCTAGATGGCTTCTTCTCTCTCTTTGGATCTCAATACAAAGTTCTCCTTGATTCTCTTGGAGATCTATTTGATGTAACTCTTCTTTTGCGGTGTGTTTGTCGAGATCCGATGAATTGTGGGTTTATGATCAAGATTATTTATGAAAAATATTTGAATCGCCTCTGAATTCTTTTATGTATGACTGGTTATCTTTGCAAGTCTCTTCGAATTATCAGTTTGGTTTGGCCTACTAGATTGATCTTTCTTGTAATAGGAGAAGTGCTTAGCTTTGGGTTCAATCTTGCGCTGCTCGGTCCCAGTGACAGTAGGGGAAACGACATGTATTGTATTGTTGCCATCAAGGATAAAAAGATGGGGTTTATATCATACTGCATGAGTTTATCCCTCTACATCATGTCATCTTGCTTAAAGTGTTACTCTGTTCTTATGAACTTAATACTCTAGATGCATGCTGGATAGCGGTCGATGTGTGGAGTAATAGTAGTAGATGCAGGCAGGAGTCGGTCTACTTGTCACAGACGTGATGCCTATATACATGATCATACCTAGATATTCTCATAACTATGCTCAATTCTATCAATTGCTCGACAGTAATTCGTTTACCCATCGTAATACTTATGCTATCTTGAGAGAAGCCACTAGTGAAACCTATGGCCCCCGGGTCTATTTTCCATCATATTAATCTTCCGTCAACAAGCTATTTCTATTACCGTTTATCTTGCAATCTTTACTTTTAGTCTTTATCATAAAAATACCAAAAATATTATCTTATTATCTCTATCAGATCTCACTCTCGTAAGTGACCGTGAAGGGATTGACAACCCCTTTATCGCATTGGTTGCGAGGTTCTTATTTGTTTGTGTAGGTGCGTGGGACTCGAGCGTGGTCTCCTACTGGATTGATACCTTAGTTCTCAAAAACTGAGAGAAATACTTACGCTACTTTACTGCATCACCCTTTCCTACTCAAGGGAAAACCAACGCAGTGCTCAAGAGGTAGCAAGAAGGATTTCTGGCGCCGTTGCCGGGGAGTCTATGCACAAGTCAAGACATACCAAGTACCCATCACAAACTCTTATCCCTCGCATTACATTATTTGCCATTTGCCTCTCGTTTTCCTCTCCCCCACTTCACCCTTGTCGTTTTATTCGCCCTCTTTTTCCGCTCGCCTTTCCTTTGCCATGGCTGAATCAAAAGGGGCTAGGGGTTCTTTCCTAGGTTTCAATGCCTTGGATAGCCCTTCCGTCCTCTCTAAGCTCATAAATAATGATGCTATGGAAGAACCTACCAGGGTTGTCAATGAGAATCCGAATAATTTCGATGAAGATGATCCCAGAATATTTCGTTATTTACTTGATGAGTCTTTGAAAGATGCTTGTGAGTTACTGAGAATCCGGGCTAGCTTTGTGCCCTAATATCAAATTGAAATATACTTAAAAAGCTTTTATGTTGCCTTACCTTCGTCGTTTAAGCATGTCTTAGACTCTATTTTTGAAGAAGGTTTTCTTGAAGGGGATGTCGTAGATACCTATGAAAAGATGAAAACCATATTTGGGCACCCCTGAATGAGAAGGTCAAATCTACTTCTCTTTTGCTTTCCTATCAAAACGGAACTATCAAAGAGATGAAGGCTAGCTTAGATGCAAATTTCCGTAACGTGCTTAATCTTTCTTCTACCATTAATAGCCATGTGCTTTATCAAAACAGAAAGATTAATGCCATAGATAACAAGTTTGCTCTTTTCTTTTCTAAAACTAAAGATGGCAATACCTAGATCTACCTTGTTTTTGTGCCTAGCTAAGGGCGTTAAACGATAGCGCTTGTTGGGAGGCAAACCAATTTTATTTTATTTTATTGCTTTTTGGTTCTGTTTAGGAATATATCTTTGATCTAGCCTCTGGTTAGATTTGTTTTTGTGTTTTAATTAGTGTTTGTGCCAAGTTAAACCTATAGGATCTTCTTGGATGATAGTTATTTGATCTTGCTGAAAATTCCAGAAACTTTCTGTTCACGAAAACAATTGTTAAAAATCACCAGAATGTGATAAAATACTGATTCCAATTGAAGCAGATCAATAAACAAATTATTTAGGTCTTCCTATTTTGGTACAATTTTTGGAGTTCCATAAGTTTTCGTTAGTTACATATTACTACAGACTGTTCTGTTTTTGACAGATTCTGTTTTTCGTGTGTTGTTTGCTTATTTTGATGAATCTATGGCTAGTAAAATAGTTTATAAACCATAGAGAAGTGGTAATACAGTAGTTTTAATACCAATATAAATAAAGAATGAGTTCAATACAGTACCTTAAAGTGGTGTTTTGTTTTCTTTCGCTAACGGAGCTCACGAGATTTTCTGTTAAGTTTTGTGTTGTGAAGTTTTCAAGTTTTGGGTAAAGATTTGATGGATTATGGAACAAGGAGTGGCAAGAGCCTAAGCTTGGGGATGCCCAAGGCACCCCAAGGTAATCCAAGGACACCAAAAAGCCAAATCTTGGGGATGCCCCGGAAGTCACCCCCTCTTTCGTCTTCGTCCATCGGTAACTTTACTTGGAGCTATATTTTTATTCACCACATGATAAGTGTTTTGCTTGGAGCGTCTTGTATAATTTGAGGCTTTGCTTTTAGTTTAACACAATCATCCTTGCTGAATACACTTTTGAGAGAGACACACATGATTCGGAATTATTAGAATACTCTATGTGCTTCACATATACCTTTTGAGCTATGTAGTTTTTGCTCTAGTGCTTCACTTATATCTTTTAGAGCACGGTGGCGGTTTTGTTTTATAGAAACTATTGTTCTCTCATGCTTCAATTATATCATTTTGAGAGTACTATAAAGCAGCATGGTAATTTGCTTAAATTATGAAATTAATCCTAATATGATAGGCATCCAAGATTAGTAAAAACTTTCTTATAAGTGCGTTGAATACTAAGAAAAGTTTGATGCTTGATGATTGTTTTGAGATATGGAGGTAGTAATATTAAAGTTGTGCTAGTTGAGTAATTGTGAATTTGAGAAATACTTGTGTTGAACTTTGAAAGTCCTGTAGCATGCACGTACAAGTCTCTTCGAATTATCAGTTTGGTTTGGCCTACTAGATTGATCTTTCTTGCAATGGGAGAAGTGCTTAGCTTTGGGTTCAATCTTGCGGTGCTCGGTCCCAGTGACAGTAGGGGAAACGACACGTATTGTATTGTTGCCATCAAGGATAAAAAGATGGGGTTTATATCATACTGCATGAGTTTATCCCTCTACATCATGTCATCTTGCTTAAAGTGTTACTCTGTTCTTGTGAACTTAATACTCTAGATGCATGCTGGATAGCGGTCGATGTGTGGAGTAATAGTAGTAGATGCAGGCAGGAGTCGGTCTACTTGTCACAGACGTGATGCCTATATACATGATCATACCTAGATATTCTCATAACTATGCTCAATTCTATCAATTGCTCGACAGTAATTTGTTTACCCACCGTAATACTTATGCTATCTTGAGAGAAGCCACTAGTTAAACTTATGGCCCCCGAGTCTATTTTCCATCATATTAATCTTCTGTCAACAAGCTATTTCTATTACCGTTTATCTTGCAATCTTTACTCTTAGTCTTTATCATAAAAATACCAAAAATATTATCTTATTATCTCTATCAGATCTCACTCTCGTAAGTGACCGTGAAGGGATTGACAACCCCTTTATCGCATTGGTTGCGAGGTTCTTATTTGTTTGTGTAGGTGCGTGGGACTCGAGCGTGGTCTCCTACTCGATTGATACCTTGGTTCTCAAAAACTGAGGGAAATACTTACGCTAGTTTACTGCATCACCCTTTCCTATTCAAGGGAAAACCAACGCAGTGCTCAAGAGGTAGCAAGAAGGATTTTGTAGGGATGAACTTCCTTTGGCCATGTTATTTTGAGAAAACATAATTGCTTAGTTAGTATGCTTGAAGTAGTATTACTTTTATGTCAATATTAAACTTTTATCTTGAATCTTTCAGATCTGAATATTCATACCACAAATAAGAGAATTACATTGAAAATTATGCCAAGTAGCATTCCACATCAAAAATTCTGTTTTTATCATTTACCTACTCGAGGACGAGCAGGAATTAAGCTTGGGGATGCTTGATACGTCTCCAACGTATCTATAATTTTTTATTATTCCATGCTAATATATATTCTGTTTTGGATGTTTAATGGGCTTATTTATACACTTTTATATTATTTTTGGGACTAACCTATTAACCGGAGGCCCAGCCCAAATTGCTGTTTTTTTTTTGCCTATTTCAGTGTTTCGAAGGAAAAGGATATCAAACAGAGTCCAAACAGAATGAAACCTTCGGAAACGTGATTTTTGGAACAAACGTGATCCAGAGGACTTGGAGTGGACGTCAAGAAACAAACGGGGAAGCCACGAGGCAGGGGGCGCGCCTACCCCCCTGGACGCGCCCTCCATCCTCGTGGGCCCATCGTTGCTCCACCGACCTACTTATTCCTCCTATATATACCTACGTACCCCCAAACCATCAGACACGGAGCCAAAACCCTATTTCCACTGCCGGAACCTTCTGTACCCGTGAGATCCCATCTTGGGGCCTTTTTCGGTGCTCTGCCGGAGGGGGCATTGATCATAGAGGGCTTCTACATCAACACCATAGCCTCTCCGATTATGTGTGAGTAGTTTACCACAGACCTTCGGGTCCATAGTTATTAGCTAGATGGCTTCTTCTCTCTCTTTGGATCTCAATACAAAGTTCTCCTCGATTCTCTTGGAGATCTATTTGATGTAACTCTTCTTTTGCAGTGTGTTTGTCGAGATCCAATGAATTGTGGGTTTATGATCAAGATTATCTATGAACAATATTTGAATCTCCTCTGAATTCTTTTATGTATGATTGGTTATCTTTGCAAGTCTCTTAAAATTATCAGTTCGGTTTGGCCTACTTGATTGATCTTTCTTGCAATGGGAGAAGTGCTTAGCTTTGGGTTCAATCTTGCGGTGCTCGATCCCAGTGACAGTAGGGGAAACGACACGTATTGTATTGTTTCCATCGAGGATAAAAAGATGGGGTTTATATCATATTGCATGAGTTTATCCCTCTACATCATGTCATCTTGCTTAAAGTGTTACTCTGTTCTTATGAGCTTAATACTCTAGATGCATGTTGGATAGCGGTCGACGTGTGGAGTAATAGTAGTAGATGCAGGTAGGAGTCGGTCTACTTGTCACGGACGTGATGCCTATATACATGATCATACCTAGATATTCTCATAACTATGCTCAATTCTATCAATTGCTCGACAGCAATTCGTTTACCCACCGTAATACTTATGCTATCTTGAGAGAAGCCACTAGTGAAACCTATGGCCTCCGGGTCTATTTTCCATCATATTAATCTTCCGTCAACAAGCTATTTCTATTACCGTTTATCTTGCAATCTTTACTAATAGTCTTTATCATAAAAATACCAAAAATATTATCTTATTATCTCTATCAGATCTCACTCTCGTAAGCGACCGTGAAGGGATTGACAACCCCTTTATCGCGTTGGTTGCGAGGTTCTTATTTGTTTGTGTAGGTGTGTGGGACTCGGCGTGGTCTCCTCTTTGGATTGATACCTTGGTTCTCAAAACGAGGAAAATACTTACGCTACTTTACTACATCACCCTTTCCTCTTCAAGGGAAAACCAACGCAGTGCTCAAGAGGTAGCAGGATGATGCATTACGAAACGAGTAAAGAGACTTGCCGGTAACGAGATTGAACTAGGTATGATAATACCGACGATCGAATCTCGGGCAAGTAGCATACCAATGACAAAGAGATCAATGTATGTTGTTATGCGGTTTGACCGATAAAGATCTTCGTTGAATATGTAGGAACCAATATGAGCATCCAGGTTCCGCTATTGGTTTTTGACCGGAGATGAGTCTCGGTCATGTCTACATAGTTCTCGAACCCGTAGGGTCCGCATGCTTAACGTTCGGTGACGATCGATATTATGAGTTTATGTGTTTTGATGTACTGAAGGTTGTTCGAAGTCCCGGATATGATCACGGACATGACGAGGAGTCTCAAAATGGTCGAGACATAAAGATCGATATACAGGATGACTATGTTTGGACATCAGAATGCTTTCGAGTGAGTTCGGGCTTTTACCGGAGTACCGGGGGGTTACCGGAACCCCCCGGGGAGTGTATGGGCCTTATTGAGCCTTAGTGGGAGAGAGGAGGAGGCGGCCAGGTGGAGGGCGCCCCCCCTCCCCCCAAGCCCAATCCGAATTGGGTGGGGGCCGGCCCCTCTTTCCTTTCTCTCTCTCTCCCCCTTCCTTCTCTCCTACTCCAACTAGGGAAGGGAATCCTACTCCCGGTGGGAGTAGGACTCCTCCAGGGCGCGCCATTGAGGGCCGGCCCTCCCCCCTCCTCCACTCCTTTATATACAGGGGAGGGGGCACCCCATAGACACACAAGTTGATCTCTTAGCCGTGTGCGGTCCCCCCCCCCTCCACAGATTTCCACCTCGGTCATATCGTTGCAGTGCTTAGGCGAAGCCCTGCACTGGTAGCTTCATAATCACCGTCATCACGCCGTCATGCTGACGAAGCTCTCCCTCGACACTCAGCTGGATCGAGAGTTCGTGGGACGTCACCGAACCGAACGCGTGCAGATCGCGGAGGTGCCGTACTTTCGGTACTAGGATCGGTCCGATCGTGAAGTTGTACGACTACATCAACCGCGTTGTTATAATGCTTCCGCTTACGGTCTACGAGGGTACGTGGACTACACTCTCCCCTCTCGTTGCTATGCATCACCATGACAGATCTTGCGTGTGCGTAGGATTTTTTTTGAGATTACTGCGTTCCCCAACATCCTGTTCATCCACCGGCTCGATCGATCGGGGTCCTGTTCATCTAGCTGGAACGGCCTCTACTACCACGGGGTCCTGTTCATCCAACCCCCACCGGGAACTGTATATCCAAACCCCTAACAACGCTCACTGTTTATCCAGAGGCATCATCGATCGGCTTCAGTTAGCAGCAGTAGCGAAGGAATCACTCGGGTTTAGTTAACAGCAAGGGATCGATCGATCACTCGGGTTGAGTAATGTAGCTAATGCAATCGCTCGGGTTCAGTTAGAGCCCAATGCCTCGCTCGGGTTCAGTTAGATCCCAACTCCCCGCACGCACGCGCGTACATACGAGAGAAACACGCATCGCTCGCCCCCCAACCACCCACCGTAACCGGGAACTCCCCCGATATTTTCCTCGCCCTCGTTTCTACCACGGTTTTTTCTGTCATGGACGGCCCAAAGAATGTCATGCAGCTGCGTCTCCGGCCCGCCCAGGACGAAAAGCCCATTTTCTGTCATGATTTTTTTCATAGAAGTAGGACCCCACCACATCTATGATGATACCGGGTTTTGTCACAATTATCGTCATAGAAGTGTCATAAGTATGACAGGAAAAAAATTCGTTCGGCCCAAAATGTTACGGATGTGTCTTTTTCTTGTAGTGGGCGGTAGGTATTTCCCTCAGATATGAAACCAAGGTTATCGAACCAGTAGGAGAACCAAGCAACACAACGTAAACAGCCCCTGCACATAGATAACAAATCCTTGCAACCCGATGTGTAAAAGGGGTTGTCAATCCCTTTAGGGTAGCGGCGCCCCAGATGGGCAAACGGACGTGAGATAAATTTGTAGTAGATTGATAGATCGAACGCCAAATAAAATAAATAAGAATAAATTGCAGTAAGGTATTTTTGTATTTTTGGTTTAATAGATCTGAAAATAAATGCAAAGGAAAAGTAGATCGCAAAGGCAAATATATGAAAAAGAGACCCGGGGGCCGTATGTTTCACTAGTGGCTTCGCTCAAGAAAAATAACAAACGATGGGTGAACAAATTATTGTTGGGAAATTGATAGAACTTCAAATACTCATGACGATATCCAGGCAATGATCATTATATAGGCATCACGTCCAAGATTAGTATACTGACTCCTGCCTGCATCTACTACTATTACTCCACACATCGTCCGCTATCCAGCATGCATCTAGTGTATTAAGTTCACGGAGAAACGGAGTAATGCAATAAGAACGATGACATGATGTAGACAAGATCTATCTATGTAGAGATACACCCCATCGTTTTATCCTTAGTAGCAACGATACATACGTGTCGGTTCCCCTTCTGTCACTGGGATCAAGCATCGTAAGATCGAACCCACTACAAAGCACCTCTTCCCGTTGCAAGATAAATAGATCAAGTTGGCCAAACAAAACCCAAATATCGGAGAAGAAATATGAGGCTATAAGCAATCATGCATATAAGAGATCAAAGAAACTCAAATAACTTTCACGGATATAAAAAGATAGATCTGATCATAAACTCAAAGTTCATCGATCCCAACAAACACACCGCAAAAGAGTTATATCATATGGATCTCCAGGAGACCATTGTATTGAGAATTCAGCGAGAGAGAGAGAGAGAGAGAGAGAGAGAGAGGAAGCCATCTAGCTACTAACTACGGACCTGAAGGTCTACAAAGAACTACTCACACATCATCGGAGAGGCACAAATGGAGGTGGTGAACCCCATTTGAGATGGTGTCTAGATTGGATCTGGTGGTTCTAGACTCTGTGGCGGCTGGATCAATATTTCGTCGACTCTCCTAGGGTTTCTGGAATATTGGGGTATTTATAGAGCAAAGAGGCGGTCCGGGGGGGCACCCAAGGTGGGCACAACTCACCAGGGCGCGCCTGGTCCTCCTGGCGCGCCCTGGTGGGTTGTGCTCTCCTCGGAGCACCCCCGCGCAGCCAGGGCCCATTATGTTCCTTCTGTTCTAAAAAAATCTCCATGAAGTTTCGTTGCGTTTGGACTCCGTCTGATATTGATTTCCTGTAATGTAAAAAACATGCAGAAAACAACAACTGGCACTTGGCACTATGTCAATAGGTTAGTACCAAAAAATAATATAAAATGATTATAAAACATCCAAGATTGATAATATAACAGCATGGAACAATAAAAAATTATAAATACGTTGGAGACGTATCAAGCCTCACCCTTCCCCTGGCGCAGCCCTTCCACCCTCCAACTCCTCCTCCGTAGCACCTGGCGAAGCCCTGCCAGAGAACCGCAAGCTCCACCACCATGTTGTCGTGTTGCCGGAGCTCTCCCTCAACTTCTCCTCTCCCCTTGCTGGATCAAGAAGGAGGAGATGTCCCCGGGCTGTACGTGTGTTGAACGCGAAGGCGCCGTCTGTTCGGCGCTTGGATCGGATCTTCCGTGATTTGAATCGCCACGAGTACGACTCCATCAACCGCGTTCTTGTAACACTTCCACTTAGCGATCTTCAAGGGTATGAAGATGCACTCCCTCTCTCGTTGCTAGTATCTCCTAGATTGATCTTGGTGACACGTAGGAAATTTTTTAAATTATTACTATGATCCCCAACAGGTATTGCCTTGGGGGGTCTTGCAGTTGGGCCGTACCAGGCCGTTGATGGGCCCACGCGCTAGGCCGCAGGCAGGCAAGTCTGGGTAACCCTGAACCCAGAACGTCGGCAGTAGGCCCCGGGCCCAAGGCGCACCCGAGCTGGCTTCGAGGCGAAGCCAAGGAGAGTAGGCTGAAGCGCAGCGGGCCCCAATTGCATGCGGGCCAGGATTGACGCGTGGCGCTCAACGGGACACGGACGCCTTCACTCCCCCACATCGCCTCGGCAATTGCCCAGGCTGACAAAAGACTGGCCGACGCCGCAGAGTCATCATTACTCTCTCGCCTTGCTCAAGATCCCCTTCTCCAGCCGAAAGCTCCTCCAGATCCCATCGCAACTCCGCCTCCTTCCTTCGTTCTCCTTCTCCAATGTAGGGTGCTGGCAACCCCGTGAATGGCGCCCGGGAAGTCAAAGCCCGCGGTCTAGGCCGCGAGCTCCTCCTCTCCTACGCCAGCACTTGGCACGTCCTCCATCGTTGAAGTGCGGCATCTCAACCTCGTGCTCCCGCAGATGGCGAGCGAAGACAACGAGTGGGGCGAGACCGTGATCTGGGCCGGCTCCTCCGAGCGGAGGACCCTGGCTCGGACGGTCTACCTCTTCTTCCTCCAGGAGCATCTTCGCGGGGCTAGTCCCGCCCCTCTTGAAATTCTTCTGCGCCGTCCTCGACTACTACAAGATCCAAGCCCTTCATCTCCAGCCCGACTCCGTCCTCCTCCTGTCCATTTTCGCCTTCTACCGCGAGGCCTTTGTGGGCGTGAGGCCCTCCGTGCCGCTCCTCCGCCATTTCTTCAGCCCGTGGCTGCACGATCTGATGCAGCGCTCTACTTGCGTGTCCTTTGTCGCGGTCCACAAGGGGAATGTACTCCTGAAGGCCAGGAAGAAGGTGGTCTCTCTCAAACAACCCTGTAATCAAAATATAAAGAGTCTCTTGTGTCCCCAACACACCCAATACAGGTGCACTAGTTTGGTGAAGGGATGGTGATACAAGTGTAATATGGATGGTAGAAATAGGTTTTTATAACCTGAACAATTAAAAACAGCAAGGTAAGAAGTAGCAAATAATGAGCAAAGCGATATGTCAATGCTTAGAAACAAGGCCTAGTGTCGGGGATATACCCCGCGGTATGACCCGGCTGGAGTTGTAAACCGGCTGGGACTTGGTAAACCGGCGGCTGGTAAACCGGCGGAGAGTTAAGACAGAGAGTCAAGACAGATGGCCAAGACAGACG
This sequence comes from Aegilops longissima, assembly GCA_021605205.1. Taxonomy (NCBI): domain Eukaryota; kingdom Viridiplantae; phylum Streptophyta; class Magnoliopsida; order Poales; family Poaceae; genus Aegilops; species Aegilops longissima. Next base: position 131,277,643 of record CM038676.1, read on the forward strand.
GTAAACCGGCTGGTGGTAAACCGGCAGACAATGTTAAACCGGCAAACAGTGATAACTGGGTTGCCAGGGGTTATGAAGCCCAAGACGTTATGAAGCCCAAGATGTTAAGAAGCCCATGGCGATAAGTTAGAATAGTTAAGTCTTAAGTCCGAGTTGGACTCTACATGTAACCCGCCTCTTCAACATATATAAGGAGGGGTAGGGCTCCCCAGAGAGGGACAAGCTACAAGCAAGAAGAAACAATCTTAGGGCTAGACACAAAGAGGAGAGCCGGTTTACGGCGACTCCCTCATGATGATAATGAGACCTAGCCTCAAACAACATGTAGGGTTTTTACCGGATGATGTTTCCCGGGGCCCGAAGCTGTCTAAATCCCTGTCTTGTGTTGCGTCTCTCGATTCCGCTCAACCCTCTCAAGCTACCACATAGATCGTTGGCCTCGCGACTAAGTCCTCGACACTTAGGACATCTGCCGTGACAATTCCACGACAGTTACGGCGCCACCGTGGGGCTAACGACGCGGTGGTGATGAGTTCTTGAAGGGATCTCTCCTATGGTTTTGAGAAGATCGTGATCCGTCAGATCAGCAAGTGCCAGTTTGAAAGGATTCATATCAACTGCAAGTTCATCTGTCAAAGTCAAAGAAGTTTTTAGCGGCAGCATATACAAAATTCCGGTACAAGAGAAAGTAGGGTTCCATCTATGTGCGCCGCTGTCGCAACGTCTTAATCCGCCGAGTCTAAATATGAATCGGTGTGGTTTGAAGTCTGCAGATGATCCGATGCGGCGTGTTTGCGTTGCCGCTGCGCGTATGCGTTTTCAAGGCCCGAGGGTATCAACTGGCAGCTGCTACTTTTGGCTGTAAAGCGTCAGCTCGGCGAACAGCGATCCGTCGCTATTATTTTCTATCATGAAGACCAGGACGAGCACGGGGACGGGAGAATCGACTCGGACTCGGCGGCCTCGCTGTCCTGCCTCCGTCGATGGGCTTCGCCTACGCTGGTGTGCCACGTCTCCGCCTGCCCTCACCTTCGAGCCGTGCCGGTGCGCCAAGTCGCCTCCGCACGGCCTTCTCCAAACCGCCAGTGCGCCAAGCTGGCCCTGCCTGCGCCTCTCGTCTTCACCCGCCGAGTCGCCAGGCTCGCTCTCGCCGATCAAACCGGCGTTACGTCTCGTGAAGTCCTACCGCGAGCCACCACTTGAGGTTTGATAAAAGCAAGCGTGTTAAATCAATCGCTATTCAATAGTACTACCACTAGTCAAGGTCAAAGCCATCCAAGGGAGCCTCCTGGAGTAGTAATCGCCGGGTTGATTTCAAGCGTGCTGTCCAATGAAGAATCCGAGTCGATGCCAAATCTCCCTTGTACCGCCGTCAGAATCGCCTAGCCAGAACCGCCGTGGCCCAGTCGGGTCAACGCGCCCGCCCCCTCGCTTCAAGCCGGCCTTCACCACCGGTCTGACCCCAAACCGGCGACCGGCGAGCCGCCATCTCCGGGGCTGGCCCCGCCCTACGCCTCCTCCACCGGGCGCCCGGACGCCTCCTTGGCCGCCTCCTCTGCCCTGCCGCTCCCACGGCCACGCGCGTCCACAGCGCGGCGGACGCCGCGCCGCCCGCCTACTCCTCCATGACCGCCGCCGCGCTCGTCGGCTCTGCATCAGCCGCGCCGGCTCCGCGTCCGCCGCCCCACGCTGCTGCGTCGGCTCCGTGCTCGAGGCCGCCTCGGCTCCCCTCGAGGCCGCCTCGCGCCGCCGGCTGCACCGCCACTCGGCTCTGCCTCCCGCCGGTTCGCCTCGCCATGGCCGCCGCTCGAGCTCGCATCTGGCTACAGCCGCGTCCGCACCCTCGCTGCCGCGCCCGCATCACTACTCCCGTTCTCACTGGCTAGGCTCCGTCTCCGCCCTGCTCATAGACGGGTGTTGCACCGGGACGCCTTGTCAAGATAGACGCGCATGAGTCACTGCACCCCTTCTGTGCCAAACCGCCGGCCGCGCTAAAGCCACCATCCAGTCGTCAGAGTTTCGTGGCGCCGTCTTCAACCGCGGCAAGTTGAAACAGGGGCGAGACACTCTGCATCGCTTCCACCTTGTAACAGCCTCCGCCCGCACCTCTCGCGATGGCCTCACTTTGAGCCGCCACCACGAGGCCGCCCGCGCCTGGCCGAGCTCGTCTCCGCATTTGCTGTGTATCGCCGCAGCCTCAAGTCAACCCCGCCGCTGTTGCTGACTTCCACCGTCGCATCGCCGGCTGTCACTGTGATCCGCCTTGCCGATTAGGAGCGGATATGACAACAATCCGGAGGATCAACAACGCGGACTCATCAACTACAGGCGCACTTGGATTCTCCTTCACCTCATCGCAAAGCCACCCCTGCCGGTGCGTTGTTGGGCTGCCACGCCAAGAGCCGCCGCACCACCTCCGCCGGTTTGTCTCCACCATGGCCCGCCTCCGCCGGGTCACCCCGTTTCCATTGCTGGTCTGCGGCAAACCGGCCGCGAGCCGCCTGCAGCGTGCCTGGCCTCGCCCCTAAACCGCCATCGACGTCATGGCCCTGACCAAGCGTTGTCCTGCGCGGTTCTACTCCACCGGGTCACAACATCAACCCGTACCTCCGCTCGCAAAACCGGCCATGGATGTTCCCTCTGAGCCGCGCCACGCTCCGTCAGGTTCAACCTTTGTACCAAGCTAGTTCCACTTCACGCTAAACCGCCATCGCTCTTGGCCGGGTCGTCCATGGGACGCTTTGCTACTGCCGCGTCTCCTGCCGTTGCCGGCCTCGAGTTGCCGAGTCTGCTATACACGAGTCACCATGTCCGCTTGTTCGTATGAACCAGTGATGTTGTGGTTCGCGGGCGTTTCTGCTGTTGTGGTCGCGGGCACGGCTGTTGTGGTTCGAGCACTCCTTCTAGCACCATCCCGGGTCGGCCCGCTTCTGTTGCTATGGTCGCGGGCGCGTTTACGCTTCGCCGGCCGCTTCGGTTCGTTTCTGCTTCCATACACCGCAAGGCCATCTTCCTACCGTCACCGGCCCTCTGCTACCGGACTACAACTCCACTTCCCACTACGATCCGGCCTTGCGGAATCGCCACCGGGTTACCATGGAGCGGCCTGGCTGAATCGCCGCCGATTCACCGCCGAGTGGCCTCGCCAAATCGCCCCCGCGTCAAGGCTGTCGTGGCCACGACCCGGCCCGCTTATTCTTGCAAGAGGATGCTGGCTTGCTGCTGCCTTCCCACTGGCTACGGCTGCGCCTCTGCCGATGCACTGCGAGCTGTTGCGCCTCTGTTGCTGTGATACGGCCGCCCCCTTTTTAAAATTCCTGCTCTGTATATGACCCGGCCATACCTTATACATCCTTGTGCCTGCTGATAAAGCCTTGCACGTGAAGAACTGCGGCTACAGTCATTATGAAAAGGACAAAGGAAGATTGTCAAATATCTGCGTTCATCCAGCAAAAAAATATCGGATGATATACACTGATCATTCGTCGTCTGAATAAATCAGGTGAAATCCATCCATTCAATTTTTAATTGATATATTTTGTTTTCTTTTGAAAACAATTACTCGGTCTTGCAATATTTGTTGTTTTCAGGACGATTATGCACGGCAAACATGGTTTATACCACGGGACAATTGTTCATGGAAAGAGCAAGGGTTGTGTTATGGATATATCCGCGCCTGCGATTGCTTCGCCCGTCCACACCGGTCTACAATGTCACGGCCGGTTCATCTGCCTTGCTGCCGCGGCCGACTTGGCCATGATCGATTTCAGCTTCATCATGGTGATCATCAGCCCCGCGGTGGATATTAACTGGCCTAACATATCAGGTGAAATCCATCCAATATATTTAATATTGCCTTCTTTAAAAGAGCAATTACTCTGGCTTTGCATAGTTGTCTAATGCAGGACCCTAAACCGCCATATTGGTGCAAATTTAAAGGCCGTCAGAAAAAATGGCCGGCTTAAAAAGAAGGATTCCGGTTAAAATCCGGTTCAAGAAGGATTTATCTCTTGCAAAAAGTTAAATGGTGCTAAAGAGGACCTGCTGCCATGATGCGCGGTTCAAACATGGGTATCATGCCTTATTGGCTTATCATATTATTGATCACTTGGGGGCTTGGTCATGTCTGAACCATAGTCACACCTCTTGATCGGTGCAATGCCACAGTATCACTTGGGGGCTTGGTCGTGTCCGAACCAATGCAACACCTTTTGATAGGCAAAAGCCACCAGATCACTTGGGGACATGGTCAAGTCTGAACCAGTCACGCCTCTTGATTGGCCTAAGGCCATAGAGTCACTTGGGGGCTTGGTCGAACCCGAACCATTGCCACCCCACTTGATCGGCATAATGCCACGGTTTCAGTTGGGGACCTGGCTGACTTGAACCATAGCTACACCTTATTGGGAGCTTGGTCGTGTCCGACCATGGTAACACCATCTGATCAGCTCAGTAAAGCCTCTTTTTGCAAATGGTTTTATCTTTGTCTTTGCTTCTGTTTTTCTTTTGATAAAATATTTTTTATGTTGTGTTTTCACCCAACATTATTAAATCCGGTCCAACTGTAAATTACAGATTGACGGAACACGATTAAATCATAATCCGGAGACTATCAGCCCGGTTTGGTTTCGACTATAAGTCGCCAGTATATATTTGGATTGCGCCATTGGAATCATGCGCTCATAAATCATTGGACTATATTGTTCAAATCTTCAAATAGCCAACATGGCTGGATTTTATTATGGTTATCAGTAACCAGTACTGTGATTAAGGTTTTCAAAGTCGCTTTAGCACAATGGCTATTATATTATCAATGGATATGATTTATTTTATAATCGAAGGAATAGTCCCGAGTTGCTGCAGGCTTACGACCCGGCACTTGGGGGCTACATTATTCAAGTTGAGATTACATCAAATATGCAAGTCTCATGTCGCTGCAAGCATGCACCATGACACTTGGGGGCTAATGCAAAGTCATTGTTTGCTCACCTTATTGAAGACCCGACTCATCATATTATAATGAGCCGGCCCTTGGGGCCTACCAATTTCTCATGTTCAACTATTCAAGGTACAAAGATTATTATCCATTATATTGAAGGGTCCACTGCTCAGTTGGTAAAGCACAAAGCTCTCAACCTTGTGAACGTGGGTTCAAGCCCCATGATGGGAGTTACATAATATAATGTTATTCTCAATGAAGTATATATAAAGTCCCTGTTCATTATGTGCATAATGACCCGGCCCTTGGGGGCTACACTGGTTGAAGTTTTTATGAGCATCAGGAAATTATAAGTCCGAGGTTGCTGCAAGCATGACAACCCGGCACTTGGGGGCTACATATGTGGAATACTCAATTCTGACTAGTGATTGAGATGAACAACCTGGATTTCTTCAAGCTTGTGACATTCATATTGAAGCAAATCTTAAGCTGTTACTACGTTACCTTCTTAAGAGTTGAGGGCTACAAGTGATAGGCATATAAGAGGTATATTTTCAAAAGCTGATGTTAACAAACAGTTATGACCCGGTGCCATCAATATTTGTAAACCGGCAAAGTTCGACATTCTTAAACCGGCTGAAGATCAGATGAATATTTCAAAGACCAATATTTTTGTTAAGCATTGGGAGTTGAGTCAAAGGAGTTATTCTTCACAATATTTCTCTGTGATAAACCAATGCAACAAATTGATTATGAAGCTGGCCTATTGACCCAGATTTTCTAGAAGGAAATGACAAGGATTTAAAGATGCTCAGGATCAGTTTAACATGGATAAATCCAAATTAAACTGGGGGCTAATGTCGGGGATATACCCCGCGGTATGACCCGGCTGGAGTTGTAAACCGGCTGGGACTTGGTAAACCGGCGGCTGGTAAACCGGCGGAGAGTTAAGACAGAGAGTCAAGACAGATGGCTAAGACAGACGGTAAACCGGCTGGTGGTAAACCGCGACAATGTTAAACCGCGGACAATGTTAAGCGGCAGACAATGTTAAACCGGCAAACAGTGATAATCGGGTTGCCGGGGTTATAAAGCCCAAGACGTTATGAAGCCCAAGATGTTAAGAAGCCCATGGAGATAAGTTAGAATAGTTAAGTCTTAAGTCCGAGTTGGACTCTACATGTAACCCGCCTCTTCAACATATATAAGGAGGGGTAGGGCTCCCGAAAGAGGGACAAGCTACAAGCAAGAAGAAACAATCTTAGGGCTAGACACAAAGAGGAGAGCCGGTTTACGGCGACTCCCTCGTGATGATAATGAGACCTAGCCTCAAACAGCATGTAGGGTTTTTACCGGATGATGTTTCCCGGGGCCCGAAGCTGTCTAAATCCCTGTCTTGTGTTGCGTCTCTCGGTTCCGCTCAACCCCTCTCAAGCTACCACATAGATGCGTTGGCCTCGCGACTAAGTCCTGACACTTAGGACATCTGCCGTGACAATTCCACGACACCTAGGGTTCATACTTTCACTAGTGAATTCTCTCAATAGTGCTAACATAACTGAATCATATAACAATCTCTCAACATGCGACAAATAATCACTCCATCGTTCTTATCAATAGCGGAGAACATAAGATGAAATTGTTGTAGGTAGCAAGCCACCGCAAAGTTATCTGTCCGATCAATCTATTGAGCCATCCCTATAAGTGTCACAAACAACAGTATCGTTCATACTACAATAACACCATATCATATGCGTCAATCAACTCTAATGTCACCTAGATACTCTAACGTCACCACAAGTATCCGTGAGTCAATTATTTGATATGCATCGAACAATTTCAGATTCATAATATTCAATCCAACACAGAGAACTTCAAAGATTACCCCAAGGTTTCTATCGGAGAAAGTAGGACGAAAACGTGTATCAACCTCTATGCCTAGATTACCCCAATGTCACCACGGGAATTCACAAGTTGATTACCGAAAATATATCAAGTGACTCAATAGATTACCCCAATGTCAGCACGTGTATCCACATGCAAGACATACACCAAGTGATCTCAAATCCAAATATTCAATCCGATAATAATTAAACCTCAAAGGACGAGACTCAATCCATCACAACAAAGATAGAGAGGGAAGAACACCATATGATTACACTATATTAGCAAAGCTCATGGTACATCAAGATCGTGCCAAATCAAGAACACAAGAGAGAGAGAGAGAGAGAGAGAGAGATAGAGAGAGAGAGAAAGATCAAATACATAGCTACTAGCATACCCTCAGCCCTTGGGGTGAACTACTCCCTACTCGTCATGGAGACCATCGGGATGATGAAGATGGCCTCTAGTGATGGTTCTCCCCTCTTGCAGGGTGCCAGAAAAGGCCTCCAGATGAGATCGCTTCAGTACAGAGGCTTGCGGCAGCGGAGTAAAAATTATAGGTTTCTTCTCGGGGTTTCTGTATTTATCGGAATTTTCAGCGTTGGAATCAGGCCGAGCGATGTTATGATGGGCCCACAAGCTTGGACGATGAGGCCCCCTAGGGTGCGCGGGGTGAGCTTGTGGCCTCCTCGTGGTTCTTCGGGTCCTCCCTCGAAGCTTCGGGTTATGTTCCAAAAAAATCATCGTAAAATTTCGTGGCATTTGGACTTCGTTTGGTATGGATTTTCTAGAAAAAAAACAAAAACATGCAAAAAAAACAGCAACTGATACTCGGCACTAAGTTAATAGGTTAGTTCATGAAAATCATATAAAAGTGCACCGAAGCCATATAAAATTGTTATAACACATGGCATGAATACTTTATAAATTATAGATACGTTGTAGACGTATCAGCATCCCCAAGCTTAATTATTGCTCGTAGTCGAGTAGGTAAATGATAAAAGAAATAATTTATAAAGTGTGAATGCTAGAATAGTGCACAAGTTTGATCAATGATAATTCTAATCACTTTCCTAGCATCATAAACAACAACCCTTTCTCAAAAAATCATCATGATAATACATCAATCAATTCACATGTTATGGCTGAAAAAATGCATTCCCTTGAAACTTAACAACCTATGTTCTTAGTCACCAAACAATTAGAATTCTTCTTGTTTTCAGAAAATTTTAAGTATGAGCTCCACATACTCAATTATCATATAGTCTTCTGTGATTGCTAGTACTCAAAGCAAATTTTTAGAACAAATAGTATCCATCGAACACAAAGGAAAATATGGGCTTAATGTTTTGCCTACCAAATTACTTATCGTAGAGATAATTGTCAACAATAATAACTCATGTTCAAATATATTTGACTAGATATATGTGCCTGGATCTTTCCTCACCATGTAATGCTTGCCAAGTGGAGAATAATTGAGGTTGGAATAAGAAGTTGACTCAACATGAAAAAGTAAATAGATATGCCTTCGCAGAGGGAAGCATAGATTTGCTTATGTGCCAGAGCCCGTTGCTTAAACAGATATAATTCCATTTGAGAGGTGTAATTTTCCTGTCAACAGTTTAACGACAAATTTTTCAATATCTTCCATGCTAAGCACATTAATGGAAGTTTCCGTAATGAAAAAGGTTTTACTCCCCCACAACCATACAAACACAAGTCATGGCTAGCCGAATCCACGCGTGCCTCCAATCAATCAACTTTCCGGGGGGGTTTTATTTTTATTTTTTATGAAGTTAAGCAGGACTAGGCATCCTTTTACCAGCCTCCCTCAAATTTGACAAGTGAATACACTCTTGTCGGTGAGTAAAACACACTTAGCATGTGATGTCTATTACACAACTTTATTCTTGTAGACTTTGTTGGACCTCCAAGCATAGAGTATTGTAGGACAACAACAAATTTCTCTCAAGTGGATGACCTAAGATTTATCAATCCGTGGGAGGTGTAGGATGAAGATGGTCTCTCTCAAACAATCCTGCAATCAAATATGAGAAATCTATTGTGCCCCCAACACACCCAAGACAATGGTAAATTGTATAGGTGCGCTAGTTCGGGGAAGAGATGATGATACAAGTGTAGTATGGATACTAGGTATAGGTTTTTGTAATCTGAATAAATAAAAACAGCAAGGTAACAAGTAGCAAGCATCGAGCAAACGGTATATCAATGCTTAGAAACAAGGCCTAGGGTTCATACTTTCACTAGTGCAATCTCTCAATGGTGCTAACATAATTGAATCATATAACAATCCCTCAACGGACGGGAGATGCGACGTCAATCTGATGGTTGTGTGTGACGGTTGTGCTCTATGCGGGCGCCCATTGGCGATGGCGATCTATCTTTTGTGCTCCTGTTCTGGCTATATCGGAACTTGGGTAGAAGAGCCTAGGCAGGGCTCTATCCAGCGAGGTGGTAGTTAGTTGTGAAGATGGTGTGCTTCGCTGTCGGTTTGGTAATTGTGGTGATAACTTTGGCCTGTGGTGGTAGCCTTGCTATGGATTGCAATGGCCACCAAAAGGTCTTCATGAGGATTCCTCTCTAGAGATCCGGTGGTTGACTTCAATGGTGAGATGCAGATTATGGGCGACGGCTTGACGCAGAGGGATGGTTGTGCAACAACGACGGTCGCATTGCATGCAGCAGCTGGCTCAGCGGAAAAGTGGTGGTGACAACACATGTGTGACTTTGATGTTGGTGCTAGTCGAGCATCCGGTCTCGAGCTACGGGGTGAAAGTCTAGGTCTGAGTCGAGTTGGTTATACCTGGCAATGGCGATGGTTTTACGTCGTTACCTTGTTGCAGGCATTGCTCGGATATGTTCGGACTGATCTTCGGGGTGAAAACCTAGATTCTGCCATGGGTGGTTGGATCCGGTGACGGTGGCGCTCAAGCGTCGCTCCCTTCTTAAAGGCGTTGTTGTTAAAGAACATCTTCGTCCATGTGGAGTCATGATATGGTTGGTGCAAATATGGTCATTCATATAGTTTGCCGATCGCGGATATGATTGCCTTGGGATATTTTTCCTTTTCATCACCTACGCATAACTTTGGTCTTATATATGACTTTGCTATTTGTCGGTGTTTTTTGTGCGTGCGTGCATTTGTGTTGAATGTGTGCATTCTAACTATGCAGAGGCCGGGCGATTGCTCATTATGTTTGTATCCTCTTGATGCTCCATTTCGAGTCAATAAAATTCATCCTTTAATGAAAAAGGTTCTTATCCGGCAGCACACAGGGCTTTGCCCGTTGACTCTAGCCGGGAAGAGGGACGGGAGGAGGGGTCCTTGTGGTGGAGGTGGAGGCACCACATGTGTCTTCCCGGGAGAGCGACGTGGGGACCTTAGTGTTTTTTTTTCTTTGCATGTCATGATATGTTGAAACTTTCGGGAACTGAAGAAACACAAGGATTTGTAATAGATGTTTGGTTGCATCACAGAAAATTGTATGTATTTTTTCTAATAATTAGGTGTGTGTACTATGGTTGCCATTGAAATAAAGAAAAAAATAATATTAGGTAGGACTCAGTGATATCCTTTTTTTCTCCCACTGTAGTTGAATATAGAGCAAGTAATAAAGAAAAAGGTTTAGTTGACGGGAGAATTATGATTCGGAGGCGACGGGGGTACCATTTCTGTTGAAAGAAAGAGGTGACGGGAGAATTATGATCGAGAGGCGTCCATTGCTGTGTACTAGCGCAACGCAATGCAATGACCACCGCCGACCGAGTGGCATCGTCGGTTCAGCGGAAAGTGGAACGCACACAAAGGGCGCACTTTAGTCGTTGTCGTCACTTGTCATTGACGTATGGAACGCCGGTGTCTGGTGCAGGCGAGACGAGGTCGTTCGTGTTTGGTGGGATGTTGTTGCTTCCTCGGCTCCTTCTGCCAAGCCGCGGCCGCAACCGCGACGGCGCACCGGCAGGTCGGTAGCGTGCAACCGCGGCAGAGGAGCCGCCCCGGCCGTACGTCCCGTGTGGAGGACGAGGTGAGAGAGACTATTGTCGACCGATGACCTTGAGCGCACGCGACGGCCGCGCAGTGCAGTGCAGTGCCGCGGAGCTACCCGTGACACACCATCTGAACCACAAAATTGGGAAGGAGCCATGTTTAACGATTTCCTGGTGTGCCAAAATGTCTCGTTTGTCGGCGGCTTATCGGATCTGGCAACTAGGGAAAAAGAAAGGAAGTGATTGCAGTGTTGATAAAGGAACAAGTATGTTGCCAACCCTCAACAGAAAAGCTAGAATGTTGGCATGTGCTGTGGTGCGCAGCTTCCTCTTTCTCTCGAGTGTGTGTGTGTGTGTGTGCAGCACGGGGCGTATGAACAACTGAAAGCTCCTCAACCATGCACAGGCATCAGATGACATTATTTACGTGGAAAAAAGGTCATGATGAGGTTGCCAAAAAGCCAGTACCAATAACATATTACCGCATCATGGCGATGGTGGTAGCAGTTGGTGGCAGTGAGCAAAGCAGATCAGTAGTAGGAAAAGCGTGACAGCCTTGAGCGCTTTCACTCCCGGATACAATACGACCCAAAACAAAGAGAACCTGAACCCGATAAATTAACCTGTAAAGCAACGTCGCAACGGCATGCCAGCGGTGTGCTTGCCTGATGGATCATCGAACCATCTATCTCAGTCCAGTTCGTTAGCACCTAATGAAATGAACGCTCTGTTGTTCGTGCCTGCAAATGGGAGCCAGGTTTGGTAATTGGTGCTACAAGAGTGGTTAGCACTTGATGGATGGTTTCAGCTTTGTGTGGTTGTTTAACCCAGGTTAAGTAGTAGTACAAGGTTGGATATATGCGTACGCACAGCACATAGATGCATAGATAATGAAAACCTGCCAGATGCTAGCATTGTTTTCTCATTCATGAGCGGTGGTTCGACCAAAGACGATGATAGACACCAGCACAAGAAAAGAGAATGCTGCATCTTCAGGTTAGGTGGTCGACACTACCTTACGAGAGCATGCAGCTTAATATTGCACAAAATGCACCAACAACCAACCTAATCCAATATCTCACTGACAGCTAGCTCCATGATGCATGCACACAACCCAACAACTCAAGGAACAAGAGATATGCATACTACTGTAGATATTTGATGAAATCGAGTTGAAAAAACAGGGTTGGATAAAGTTGAAATAAATTTCCTGGGGAAAACCTCAAGCAGTGTAATACCTTTTAATTTAACACAACAAAAGAGCAACAGAAAGCTCGTGCATCGTTACCAAGAGGTTTAATTTAACGCATCACTACTTGCATATTAACTTTCCAGAGAGTTGGTAGACCGTAGGCCCAAAAAAGGATCCTGAAAAGCATGAAAGCCTCTCTCCCTGACCCTAGAATCCCATGTAAATTGTTCCGAGGCTGCCCTACTCATTAAGCTGAAGAACGTTAACTCCCACGGTTATCAAGCAAGTCAGAACCCAAAAGAGAGCCCTCCTATCAACGAGCAAGACCACAGGCTCCGGCTGATAAGAGGAAGGTTTTCGAATCTTTTAGTTGGGCATCTTCATCGGGACCAGCATCGAGCCAATGCGCAGAACATCACCAATCAAGCAACTTGAGCAGGCTTCACTCATAGGAGGACTGATTGCCCGAGCACAGTGTTCCCCAATGACCTTCTTTTCTTCATAAATCGTCTCTGGAGTTGATGATGATGCACTGTGCACCAAGGCATTCTTAACTTCAGTTGGATTCTCTTCAGGTGCTTTTGATGAGATGTTGGCAGCAGTTTGTGGGCGGTCTTTTTCAACTGGGGCGACTTCAACCTTCTCCCAGGTTAGTTGTCCTCCAGCCGGAGCAGCCGACATGTTTGAAGCTAGGGGCTGCTGGTATATTACAGCTTTCACCACATCCTCACGAGCCGGTTTTCCATAGCTACGGTTTTCTTTCTGTGCAGATGCCTTGGCAGAATATATGGCCAGGTTCCCAGATTCTTCCCATGAGCTCTGCTGCATGCCGTTGCCTGCCAGATCGTATGTCTCCCTGATAATTCTGTCCATCAGTATTCTGTCAGCTTTGGGCTGCCGAGGAACGTAGGCATGGTGCAGAGACAGCTTCGGGACAGGTATGAAACGTGGAGCATCACGCCTAAGCTTGGACATCCTGCATTTTCTGCCTCTTGCTTCTTCCGCCTCATACACTGTGAAGCAATCAAGCAGACATCCATTTGTTTTTGAACCTTTGAAGATCCTGAGCATACTAGTTCCAGGAACATAGTGTATCTGCAAGTAAAACAGCGGGAGGTTGCCGAGTGAGATCAAGGGAAATGGCAGTAAAAGATACGACCCAAGCTTAAAACAAAGCTATCCAGTCATTGATGAATTATCATCGATGATAACAGCATCCAAAGAAACAAAGCTATCCAGTCATATTGATTCAGCATCATGCTTTCATTTTCTGTTTGTTTGTGAAAGCAGCGTGCAGGGTCAGTACCGAAATCCCCCTCCGTTCCAAAATAATTGAATTCTACGTTTGACCCAAGTCAAACTTCATTAAGTTTGATCAAGTCTATGTAAAAATATATCAACATTTACAACACCGAATTTGCTTCATTAGATTCATTATGACATATATTTCCATATTATATATATATATTTGATATTCTAGAGTTTAGCAGATTTTTCTAAACTTGGTCAAAACTTTAAAAAGCTTGACTTAAGACAAGAACTTCAGTTATTTTGGTACGGAGGGAGTAGCAAGCAAACAACAAACTGTACATTAGACCAACACAAACATGTACAGACATGCAGAGTGAATAATCATTATTAAGTAACAGCTGTTTTCTGTGCAATAAAACTAGTGAGATATCTCAGAAACGTGCCTCTTGTGTATTTTTGCTGGAGGTGACAGGCTTATCTTCATTGTTCCGCAGCAAGATACATTTCAAGGCGATGTTTGGTATATTTTTTATAATGTGCCACCTCACAGGAAAGCTTCCAACCCACCTATCCATGCTCCAAAAGTCCATGTCCTTTTGAAAATCAACAGGACCAACCATCTCAGCAACACCACAGAAATGGTTACTTTCATTGACCTGTTAGGACAATGATTTAGGTTCAGCATTCAAGATAAAAAAAAAAATAGAATAGAACAGGCCATACACCTTAAATTAACATAAACTCACCGAAAAGAACAGAAAAACTGGACACAAAGTAGAACTGCTTGCAGCTATCATTTGAGCATCTCTAAATGCACTATCCAGCTTCTTGTTTCCCTGAAGACCGCTCGACCAGACACCATATTTGATGGATTTGTGAACATTTGCCTCACCCCAAGACTTGATAACAAAGAATTTTGCATTGGGATACACCACCTCGAAGTCATCTCTGTTATATTGATCAGTCTTAATGATGATTTTCCCCTCTGGATTGCCAATATGCAGCCTTGATGTATAGGATGTGGCAACTATTTCTGACGACGTCGAACCTCTTGGCTGTTTTTCTTTACTTAAGTTCGGCCGACACACTGAACTCAACTTTCCAGTTAAACCATTTACATAGCTTCTTGGCTTTGAGCTTGGTTGGAATTTCTCAGCTATGGCCATCTTACGGAGGTTCGATCCAACATGTGAAGCATTATAGTTGTATGATGGATTAGTCTGCGGCAAGGACTTAACAGGAGGAACTCCCCCCTGTAGAGAGTGTCGTGATGCCTAATCATAAGGAGATTTGTCATCAAAGCATGGAAAATTATAAGATGGCTTTTTTTTTGCGCATGAAAACAGAGGTTTGGAAGATATTGTCATGGCATCAGAATGTCCGACAGGGGCATGAGTACAAATACATGCATCCAGTAGTAAGTGCATTTCTTCTGCATTTACCGTCATAAATGTAATAATTATCAACACTTGACTTGCAACTACAAATATATTATCTAACCTCTTCTTATAAATGTTTACTATAGAAGGGCCAAAGAAAACCACTAGCTTGTACAGTTGTACTTACAACAGATGGAATGACAGGCATAAGGGCGTTAACAGGACCTGGCTATTTAAGTTCAACACTACTAACATAAAATAGAAGGATAACTCAACAATTACAAGTGTGAGGGCATTTGGCATACCTGTAGAGCACGGCGAAGTTTAGCAGGTACCATAGTTCCACTTCCAGCTGCTAGATTTTGCTTCCATGGATCTGTACTATGCAGTTGTACTGTTGATAGCATAGCATGGTTTTCAAATTTCTTTGAAGAAACACTGGTTGATTGTAGAGATGGATTCCATGTAATACCCTTTTTTGGAACAACAGGGAAACTTTGGCCTTGATCAGTGGGGATGAACAGACTATCATTGCACATAAGAGTTCGCGACTTGCTAGCTGGGCCCCACTGTGCAGCAGATGGGAGAACATCATAGTGGGGTATAGGAACTGGTTGGTGGCATGCGATGTCAGCAGTCTTAGCAAGATACTCTCGGGATCTAGCAAACCTGCCATCAGCTATAGCACAATGTTCTGAAGGGTAAGGGCCACGGGGACGGGGAGAATGTGCAATCCCATAGTCAGGGACAACATAATACGAGTATGATGTGCCTTCAGCCTGTTGGCCCTGTCGAGGGACAAGTACATACCTAATCAAACACATTGGAGAACAATTGAATCAAGAACGAAATAGCATTCTGCACTTCTGCAGTACTAACCAAGTAGTGTAGATCTTGATCACCACATCTCCAAATTGCCTGGTGCTCATACAACTCAGCAGGCAGAGTAATTCCTGCAACCAAGAGAATAAAGTCAGGTGACACATTAAGTGATTAACGATGCAACTCAGCCAGCAAGACTTATCACTTAATTAAGAAGTCATCAAATATTACCAGTTGGACCATATGGAGTCGGATAGTAAGTTGCGTTAGCAGGAAAGCAGAATTCCTCTCCAAATATGAGCTCAGAGTTTGCCTCAAGATCCATGGAATGCAGTCACTCTGAAAGACGGGCACTGGTGCGATCTACAACTGAAACATCTCACGATCAGTTCATCACCATAATTAGCAAAATGGCTTCTGAACATACAAGGCAACCCATGCAACCAACAGTTCCGACATTCCAAATCATCTATTAGCATCGCTTGGTAATAAAAAATGACCTTTGAACAGTAGTTCTGATCCATCCGTTAAAGTAAAACAGAACTTAGTTCATTAACTCCAAAACCTGCTAATGCTGCATCATCAAAACCATTGGGAAACAAGTGAAAAGCTATACCCGAACAAGCATAGGCACAACCCCCAAACAGCGCGATAGCAGAAATACAAGATCATGGTATTTGCAGCAAGCCCATTTAGTTAGCCATGTAACTACACAAAAACATGGAACAAAGTAACAAACACATGCATCGAACCAGCCAACCAGCAAAGCACACCAAACATTCAGCTATGAATTGGTAATTGCAAAATTGACAGCCCCATTTGCCTATCCCTAACAACCACAATAAAAAATTCCAATCCATCCATTAAAAGTAAAACAGAACTTGCTCCAAAACTTGCTAATGCTGCATCATTTCAAAACCATTGGGAAACAAGTGAAAGGCTATACCCCAAACAAACATAGGGCAAAATCCCATCCCAAAACCCCCCAAACAGTGCGATGACAGAAATACAAGATCGTGGTATTTGCAACAAGCCCATTTAGTTAGCCATGCAACTACACAAGCAATAGCAATAATTGTAACTGCCAATCCAGGACAATTCGAACATGTGTAACTCGCCAATCCGTGGCTAGCTAAACCACATGCTATCAATCTGAGCCTACTCAGAGCTAAACTCTTCACACCCCCATTTCCTCTATTCCTACAAACCCCAAGAACGAACGCATGCATCGAACCAGCCAACCAGCAAAGCACAGCACACCAAACATTCAGATTTTTTTTTTGAGCAAAACCAAACATTCAGCCATGACTTTGTTATTGCAAAATTGACAGCCCAATTGGCCTATCCACCATAAGCCCAATAAAACAATGCCACCCGAGCGGCAAACGGAGTCCCTTCATCACAAATGCACCTCCATTTCACCTCAACGGGCATACCGAACCAACAGAACCGGCCCAGGCTATGGTACGGCCACCCAAGCAAAGCACGAAACCCTAGATCGTTCGACACCGATCCGCGGAAACTCCCCAACCACGGGGCACACGATCCGACCGCACCACCGCGAAACCAAACCCTCTCTACAGCACCGAATGCAGAAACCCCAAAAACCCCTGCCTCCAGCCAGCGAGCAGAAAACCGTATGGCAAAGCAGCGCGGACAAGGGGTTCGAGCCGGGCGAGAGAGCTCGCTCGCCGGCACCGAACTCCCGTGGCACATGATCGGAGCACGCCACCGCGGAACAAAACCCTCGCTGCGCCGTACGTACGCCGTACACCCGAAGCGGAAACGGACAAGCCCAGCCCCAGCAAGCGAGCAGCACGCGGTACGGGTTCTACGAGAGAGGCTCACCGGCACTGAGGCGGCGTGCACCGGCTGGCCTTCGTCGTCGGCGGCCGAGGCGGAAACCCTAGCGGGCGGGACGGAGGCGGGGGGCGGCGAGGAGGAGGAGGAGCGGAAGCGAAAAGCGGGAAAAGGAAGCGTGGGAGGGGAAGAGGCCAGTGCGGTGCGGATGCGGCGGTGCTGTGCAAGTACGCTGGCACGCGCCATCTGGCTTGTTTCGCTGTCACTGACATGTGGGGATCCCGCGTGGGACCGCGCTCGGAGCGGGAGAGAGGGGCCTGGCTGTAGAGGGACTGACGGCGGCCATTCTGTTTCCGACGGAGAGAACGGAGTTCTCCGTTTTGGTCCTGCTCACTGACATGTGGGCGCGTGCGTCCTCAGGGACCCAGATGGTGGTGGCGAACTGGCGATGCGAAGCGTTGGCTGTGGCCTGTGGATGTCCGCTAACACGTGGGCGACAACAGATATTAAGACAAGTGATTTGGTTCATCTACTACTACTACATCCGGCTTTAGTCACTCGTATTTTGGGTCAAACTTTAATCTTTGACTTTACTAACAAAAAAAGTTAAATATGAATCCAACAATGTAAGTTTTGCCCGTCCACATTCTTCTGGCCATGTCGCTATCCCCCCTATCTTCAAAAAGGCGAACAGGATCATCCGCGATTGCCTGTGGCATGGTCGCAAAGAGGCACGCGCGGGATGTTGCCTCGTCAGTTGGGCGCGAGTCTGCCATGCTTTGCTTGGGATACGAGACCTTCATCGGATTGGCGTTTCACTTCGCGTTAGATGGCTTTGGTTGCACGCTTCGGACAGCTCGCCCCCCTGGTCTCATCTTCAACCGCCATTGGACCCCGAAACTCTTCAATTCTTCCGGGCCTTGACGAGGTGGACCCTCGGCAATGGTGCTTCTTGTCGCTTCTGGTCCGACAAATGGCTGCAGGGCTACTCCATCCAGGACCTTGCCCCGAGTTTGGTGGCCCTAGTGTCGAGCCAGCCCCGTCGCATTCGCATGGTTGCGGCTGCCCTACACGGCCGCGCCTGGATTCGTGACATTCACGGCTCTCTTGGCCCGGCAGCCATGCTTGAGTACGTTGATATCTAGAGCAGATTGCAGTCTGTGATTCTGACCACGGAGCCCGACACTATTCGTTGGAAGTGGACAGAGCATGGAGTCTACTCCGCTTCCTCCTGCTACAATGCCCTATTCTTTGGTTCCACGACGTCCGAGCACTGGCGCCTCGTGTGGAAATCTGGAGCCCCCCTCTCGGTCAAATTCTTCATCTACTTAGCGTCCGTCTAACGCTATTGGACGGCTAATCGTCTGGCCCATTGCGGCCTGCCGCATGAACCGGCATGCGTGTTCTTCTCCCAACAGGCCGAGACCTTGCACCACATCCTCGTCGAGTGCGTATTCGCTCGAGTCATCTGGCATGGCATCCTCTCCTGGTGCTGTCCCACGATTGCTGCACCGGATGGTTCTCTGGGATTCTTGACTAGCTGAGCACGATCCTCCCGTCGACGACTACGGACAAGCGGCGCGGCCTTTCCACCATCGTTGTGCTCACGGCCTAGTCACTCTGGCATCACCGCAAAGCCGTTATATTCGACAAGATTACGCCCTCTTCCGCCTCTCTTCTGTCCGCGATTCAAGAGGACGCATGCTCCCGGGTCTGCGCCGGAGCCAAAGGACTTAGCGCTATCATCCCTGTAATCTAGTTTTGTCTTTAGGGCTGCGCAACCCCATTCCTATGCTCACCTTGCATCACGGCAACGCCAAATAGTGTACGCGACCGTGATGCCAACCTGTTTGTTCACCCCCCTATCAATGCAATGATACGCTCCTAAGCGTATTCGTGAAAAAACCATGTAAGTTTTGCGACATAAAACTTATATGATCAAAAATTAATTGAGCACAAAATACGAAGGGGACAAATAATCCCACTCATCAAAGAACATAAACAAAGACATGTATTGATGAAATTCAGATTTTAAAGTGGATATTTGAAACAAACAACATGAAATCCCTAAGCAAGAGAAGTCTTGCTACCTCAAGACTAATATCTCGAACATATTAATACACACGGCATCTCCAATGTTGGCCGCTAAAACCGACATTGTATTCGTCTGTGGACGTGTACGATCACATTCGCAGACAGTGATATGGGAGCCGCGCATCCAACCATGTTCGCACACATTTCAAAACAGATTTTAACAACCCAGGCGAATTACATGCAACCCAGATGTTTTTCATCTATACCGGAGCACATTCATTAGATTTTCGACACATTTCAACTATTATAACCTAGTCTAAATGATTGTCGGCCGCGACATGGCCCGTTTCCCACAACATGTCTTCCCCGTGTCCGGCAGAAAGCTCACCCGGCGGTTGTGAGCCCCGGGAAGTGAAACTTCAGCGGAAGCGGAAGAATAATGGCCTTCGCCTCCGCGAAGTTGCGGGCAGTCTCACAGGCTATGAGGCCCGACAAGACAGTGGCAATGGCATTCCAACGACCCAGGCGGTGGCAGTCGCCCATGTTCCACAGTTCCTCGCCATCGATGACGGCGATCATGGACGTATCGGCCTAGCCGTCGTGGTGGCGGGGCACGAACGGTAGTGGCGATGAGACCGACGTTGAGCTAGTGGCGTCGTCGATTGATACGTCTCCAACGTATCTATAATTTTTGATTGCTCCATGCTATATTATCTACTGTTTTGGACAATTTTGGGCTTTATTATTCACTTTTATATTATTTTTGGGACTAACCTATTAACCGGAGGCCCAGCCCAGAATTGTTATTTTTTGCCTATTTCAGTGTTTCGAAGAAAAGGAATATCAAACGGAGTCCAATTGACCTGAAACTCCACAGAACTTATTTTTGGACCGAAGAAGCCCACGAGTACCTGAAGCTCGCCGAGAGTCGGGCTGCCCACGAGGTGGGGCGCCCACCCCCAAGGGCGCCCCCGCCTCGTGGACAGCCGGAGGTCCACCGACGTACTTCTTCCTCCTATATATACCCATATACCCTAAAACTTGGGAAGAGAATAGATCGGGAGTTCCGCCGCAAGCCTCTCAGTAGCCACCAAAACCAATCGGGATCCTGTTCCGCACCTGCGGGGGGGATCCTCAGCGGTGGCCATCTTCATCATCCCGGCGCTCTCCATGACGAGGAGGGAGTAGTTCACCCTCGGGCTGAGGGTATGTACCAGAGCCATGTGTTTGATCTCTCTCTCGTGTTCTTGATTTGGCACGATCTTGATGTATCGCGAGCTTTGCTATTATAGTTGGATCTTATGTTTCTTCTCCCCCTCTACTCTCTTGTAATGGATTGAGTTTTCCCTTTGAAGTAATCTTATCGGATTGAGTCTTTTAATGATTTGAGAACACTTGATGTATGTCTTGCCGTGCATATCTATGGTGACAATGGGATATCATGTGATTCACTTGATGTATGTTTTGGTGATCAACTTGCGGGTTCCGCCCATGAACCTATGCATAGGGGTTGGCACACGTTTTCGTCTTGATTCTCCGGTAGAAACTTTGGGGCACTCTTTGAGGTTCTATGTGTTGGTTGAATAGATGAATCTGAGATTGTGTGATGCATATCGTATAATCATACCCACGGATACTTGAGGTGACATTGGAGTATCTAGGTGACATTAGGGTTTTGGTTGATTTGTGTCTTAAGGTGTTATTCTAGTACGAACTCTAGGGCTGTTTGTGACACTTATAGGAATAGCCCAACGGATTGATTGGAAAGAATAACTTTGAGGTGGTTTCGTACCCTACCATAATCTCTTCGTTTGTTCTCCGCTATTAGTGATTTTGTAGTGACTCTTTGTTGCATGTTGAGGGATAGTTATATGATCCAGTTATGTTATTATTGTTGAGAGAACTTGCACTAGTGAAAGTATGAACCCTAGGCCTTGTTTCCTAGCATTGCAATACCGTTTACACTCACTTTTACCACTTGTTACCTTGCTTTTTTATATTTTCAGATTACAAAAACGTATATCTACCATCCATATTGCACTTGTATCATCGTCTCTTCGCCGAACTAGTGTACCTATACAATTTACCATTGTATTGGGTGTGTTGGGGACACAAGAGACTCTTTGTTATTTGGTTGCAGGGTTGCTTGAGAGAGACCATCTTCAACCTACGCCTCCCACGGATTGATAAACCATAGGTCATCCACTTGAGGGGAATTTGCTACTGTCCTACAAACCTCTGCACTTGGAGTCCCAACAACGTCTACAAGAAGAAGGTTGTGTAGTAGACATCAAGCTCTTTTCTGGCGCCGTTGCCGGGGAGGTGAGTGCTTGAAGGTATATCTTTAGATCTTGCAATCGAATCTTTTTGTTTCTTGTTTTAGCACTAGTTTATTTTATAAAAGAAAACTACAAAAAAATGGAATTGAGTTTGTCTCATACGCTTCATCTTTTTAATATCTTTCGTGAAAATAATGGGAAGGAAAATTGTGCTCAAGTACTAGAAGAAGAATTACATAGAATGCTTGGCATAAAATATGTGAATAATGAGCATGATTGCAATGTTGTTAGTATGAATTCCTTGAATACCCATGATGCTAGTGATATGCAAAGCCACAAGCTTGGGGAAGCTATGTTTGATGAAGATGATATTTTTTGTCCCCCAAGCTTTGATGAGAAAATTTACTATGATGAAAGCATGCCTCCTATCTATGATGATTATTGTGATGACACGTATGCTATAAAGAATAATGATAACCATGAAACTTGTCATCTTGATCTTAATTTTCAATCACATGATAGTTATTTTGTTGAGCTTGCTCCCACTACTATTGATGAGAATAGATTTGCTTATGTGGAGAGTAGTAAAATTTGTGTGCAAGTAGATCATGAAAAGAATGCTTTAGGTGCTGGTTATATTGTTGAATTCATTCATGATGCTACTGAAAATTATTATGAGGCAGGAACATATGCTTGAAGGAATTGCAATAATATCAAGTTTCCTCTCTATGTGCTTAAAGTTTTGAAGTTATGCTTGTTTTGCCTTCCTATGCTAGTTGATTATTGTTCCCATAAGTTGTCTGCTCAAAAAATCCCTATGCATAGGAAGTGGGTTAGACTTAAATGTGCTAGTCATATTCTTCATGATGCTCTCTTTATGTTTCAATTCTTATCTTTTATGTGAGCATCATTCAAATCATCATGCCTAGCTAGGGGCGTTAAACGATAGCGCTTGTTGGGAGGCAACCCAATTTTATTTTAGTTTCTTGCTTTTTGGTTCTGTTTAGCAATAAATAATCCATCTATATTATGTTTAGATGTGATTTTATGTTTTAATTAGTGTTTGTGCCAAGTAGAACCTTTGGGAAGACTTGGGTGAAGTCTTTATGATCATGCTGTGAAAAAAACAGAAACTTTAACGCTCACGAGATTAGCTTCAACGTTTTACTGGAGAGTGCTATTTAGTTGATTCTTTTTGCAGATTATTACTAGACAAATTCCTCAGGACCACCAATTTATTTTAGAATTTTTGGAGTTCCAGAAGTATACGTTTGATACAGATTACTACAGACTGTTCTATTTTTGACAGATTCTGTTTTCATTGTGTTGTTTGCTTATTTTGATGAATCTATGGCTAGTAAAATAGTTTATAAACCATAGAGAAGTTTTAATACAGTAGGTTTAACACCAATACAAATAAAGAATGAGTTCATTACAGTACCTTTAAGTGGTGGTTTGTTTTCTTTCGCTAACGGAGCTCACGAGATTTTCTGTTAAGTTTTGTGTTGTGAAGTTTTCAAGTTTTGGGTAAAGATTCGATGGACTATGGAATAAGGAGTGGCAAGAGCCTAAGCTTGGGGATTCCCAAGGCACCCTATTCAAGTACAACCAAGAGCCTAAGCTTGGGGATGCCCCGGAAGGCATCCCCTCTTTCGTCTTCGTTCATCGGTAACTTTACTTGGAGCTATATTTTTATTCACCACATGATATGTGTTTTGCTTGGAGCGTCAATTTATTTTGATAGTATTTGCTTGATGTTATTCAGAATAATGTTTTGCATCTTTATTTTCAATAAAAATGTCAAGGATAGCCTTTACTATGCTTATTTTGCAAGTATATATGTTGCTGTTTGAAAACAGAAAGTTTACCGTTGTTGCAAAAATTCCCTAGAAAAGTCAGAATGTGATAAAATGTTGAAACCTTTTGCATAATAATCTCTGATAAATTTACTACAGTGGGAATTTTCTTTCATAATTTTTTGTGTTAGGAAAGTATGATGAATCTTGCGTTCTTTACAGACTGTACTGTTTTGACAGATTGCTGTTATGTTTGCATTGTTTGCATATGTTTGCTTGTTTAATGATTCTATTTGAGGATAGGACTATTAAATATGCAAAGTAATTTAGTATGCAATGTTGAATAATAATTTTATTGATTTTCTACAGTATAGTATGATAAGGTTTTTGCATTGGTTTATACTAACTTATCTCACGAGTCTTTGTTGAGTTTTGTGTGGATGAAGCTTTTGAGATTTAGGAAACCGTGATATGAGAGGAATTAAGGAGACACAAAAACTCAAGCTTGGGGATTCCCAATGCACCTCAAGATAATATTTCAATAAGTCTCAAGAATCTAAGCTTGGGGATGCCCCGGTAGGCATCCCACCTTTCTTCTCCAACAATTATCGGTTAGTATCGGTTGAACTTAAGTTTTTGCTTCTTCACATGATGTGTGCTATCCTTGAAATTTAATTTTATTTTGTTTTGCTTGCTGCTTGAATAAAATACCAAGATCTGAAATTATTAAATGGGAGAGTCTTCATATAGTTGCATAATTATTCGACTACTCATTGATCTTCACTTAATAACTTTCGGAGTAGTTTTGTTATTGCTCTAGTACTTCACTTATATCTTTTAGAGAACAGTGGTGGATTTGTTTTATAGAAACTATTGATCTCTCATGCTTCACTTAGATTATTTTGAGAGTCTTAAATAGCATGGTAATTTGCTTAAAAATCTTAATATGCTTGGTATTCAAGATTTGTAAAACTTTCTTTTGAGTGCGTTGAGTACTAAGAAAAGTTTGATGCTTGATAGTTGTTTTGAGATATGGAGGTGATAATATCAAAGTTGTGCTAGTTGAGTAGTTGTGAATTTGAGAAATGCTTGTGTTTAAGTTTGCAAGTCCCGTAGCATGCACGTATGGTAAACGTTATATAACAAATTTGAAACATGAGGTGTTATTTGATTGTCCTCCTTATGAGTGGCGGTCGGGGACGAGCGATGGTCTTTTCCTACCAATCTATCCCCCTCGGAGCATGCGCGTAGTGCTTTGGTTTTTGATGGCTTGTAGATTTTTGCAATAAGTATGTGAGTTCTTTATGACTAATGTTGAGTCCATGGATTATACACACTCTCACCCTTCCATCATTGCTAGCCTCTTCGGTACCGTGCATTGCCCTTTATCACATTGAGAGTTGGTGCAAACTTCGCTGGTGCATCCAAACCCCGTGATATGATTCGCTCTTTCACACATAAACCTCCTTATATCTTCCTCAAAACAGCCACCATACCTACCTATTATGGCATTTCCATAGCCATTCCGAGATATATTGCCATGCAACTTTCCACTGTTCCGTTTTTTATGACATATTCATCATTGTCATATTGCTAGCATGATCATGTAGTTGACATAGTATTTGTGGCAAAGCCACCGTTCATAATTCTTTCATACATGTCACTCTTGGTTCATTGCATATCTCGGTACACCGCCGGAGGCATTCATATAGAGTCATACTTTGTTCTAGTATCGAGTTGTAATAATTGAGTTGTAAATAAATAGAAGTGTGATGATCATCATTTAATAGAGCATTGTCCCAACAAAAAAAAGAGAAAGGCCAAAAAAAGAAGGCCCAAAAAAATAAAAAAATAAAAAAAAATAAAAAGGGGCAATGCTACTATCCTTTTTTTCCACACTTGTGCTTCAAAGTAGCACCATGTTCTTCATATAGAGAGTCTCTTGTTTTGTCACTTTCATATACTAGTGGGAATTTTTCATTATAGAACTTGGCTTGTATATTCCAACAATGGGCCTCTTAAAGTGCCCTAGGTCTTCGTGAGCAAGGAAGTTGGATGCACACCCACTTAGTTTCTTTTGTTGAGCTTTCATACATTTATAGCTCTAGTGCGCCTGTTGCATGGCAATCCCTACTCCTTGCATTAATATCAATCGATGGGAATCTCCATAGCCCATTGATTAGCCTCGTTGATGTGGGATCTTCTCCTTTTTGTCTTCTCCACATAACTCCCCATCATCATATTCTATTCCACCCATAGTGCTATATCCATGGCTCACGCTCATGTATTGCGTGAAGGTTTATAAAGTTTGAGATTACTAAAGTATGAAACAATTGATTGGCTTGTCATCGGGGTTGTGCATGATGAGAGCATTCTTGTGTGACAAAAATGGAGCATGACTAAACTATATGATTTTGTAGGGATGAACTTTCTTTGGCCATGTTATTTTGAGAGGACATAATTGCTTAGTTAGTATGCTTGAAGTATTATTATTTTTATGTCAATATCAACTTTTGTCTTGAATCTTTCGGATCTGAATATTCATACCACAATTAAGAAGAATTACATTGAAATTATGCCAAGTAGCATTCCACATCAAAAATTCTGTTTTTATCATTTAACTACTCGAGGACGAGCATGAATTAAGCTTGGGGATGCTTGATAAGTCTCCAACGTATCTATAATTTTTGATTGCTCCATGCTATATTATCTACAGTTTTGGACAATTTTGGGCTTTATTATTCACTTTTATATTATTTTTGGGACTAACCTATTAACCGGAGGCCCAGCCCAGAATTGCTGTTTTTTTGCCTATTTCAGTGTTTCGAAGAAAAGGAATATCAAACGGAGTCCAATTGACCTGAAACTCCACATAACTTATTTTTGGACCAGAAGAAGCCCACGGAGTACCTGGAAGCTCACGAGGTGAGTCCCGGGCTGCCCACGAGGGTGGGGGGCGCGCCCACCCCCTAGGGCGCGCCCCTGCCTCGTGGACAGCCCGTAGGTCCACCGACGTACTTCTTCCTCCTATACATACCCATATACCCTAAAAACTTCGGGGAAGAGAATAGATCGGGAGTTCCGCCGCCGCAAGCCTCTATAGCCACCAAGAACCAATCGGGACCCTGTTCGGCACCTTGCGGAGGGGGATCCTCACCGTGGCCATCTTCATCATCCGGCGCTCTCCATGACGAGGAGGAGTAGTTCACCCTCGGGCTGAGGGTATGTACCAGTAGCTATGTGTTAGATCTCTCTCTCTCTCTCTCTCTCTCTCTCTCTCTCTCTCTCTCTCGTGTTCTTGATTTGGCATGATCTTGATGTATCGCGAGCTTTGCTATTATAGTTGGATCTTATGTTTCTTCTTCCCCTCTACTCTCTTGTAATGGATTGAGTTTTCCCTTTGAAGTAATCTTATCGGATTGAGTCTTTTAATGATTTGAGAACACTTGATGTATGTCTTGCCGTGCGTATCTGTGGTGACAATGGGATATCACGAGATTCACTTGATGTATGTTTTGGTGATCAACTTGCGGGTTCCGCCCATGAACCTATGCATAGGGGTTGGCACACGTTTTCGTCTTGATTCTCCGGTAGAAACTTTGGGGCACTCTTTGAGGTTCTATGTGTTGGTTGAATAGATGAATCTGAGATTGTGTGATGCATATCGTATAATCATACCCACAGATACTTGAGGTGACATTGGAGTATCTAGGTGACATTAGGGTTTTGGTTGATTTGTGTCTTAAGGTGTTATTCTAGTACGAACTCTAGGGCTGTTTGTGACACTTATAGGAATAGCCCACCGGATTGATTGGAAAGAATAACTTTGAGGTGGCTTCGTACCCTACCATAATCTCTTCGTTTGTTCTCCGCTATTAGTGATTTTGGAGTGACTCTTTGTTGCATGTTGAGGGATAGTTATATGATCCAATTATGTTATTATTGTTGAGAGAACTTGCACCAATGAAAGTATGAACCATAGGCCTTGTTTCCTAGCATTGCAATACCGTTTACACTCACTTTTACCACTTGTTACCTTGCTTGTTTTATATTTTCAGATTACAAAAACTTATATCTACCATCCATATTGCACTTGTATCATCGTCTCTTCGCCGAACTAGTGCACCTATACAATTTACCATTGTATTGGGTGTGTTGGGGACACAAGAGACTCTTTGTTATTTGGTTGCAGGGTTGCTTGAGATAGACCATCTTCAACCTACGCCTACCACGGATTGATAAACCTTAGGTCATCCACTTGAGGGAAATATGCTATTGTCCTACAAACCTATGCACTTGGAGGCCCAACAACGTCTACAAGAAGAAGGTTGTGTAGTAGACATCAAGCTCTTTTCTGGCGCCGTTGCCGGGGAGGTGAGTGCTTGAAGGTATATCTTCAGATCTTGCAATCGAATCTTTTTTTTTTTTGTTTTAGCACTAGTTTATTTTATAAAAGAAAACTACAAAAAAATGGAAATGAGTTTGTCTCATACGCTTCATCTTTTTAATATCTTTCGTGAAAATAATGGGAAGGAAAATTGTGCTCAAGTACTAGAAGAAGAATTACATAGAATGCTTGGCATAAAATATGTGAATAATGAGCATGATTGCAATGTTGTTAGTATGAATTCCTTGAATACCCATGATGCTAATGATATGCAAAGCCACAAGCTTGGGAAGCTATGTTTGATGAAGATGATATTTTTTGTCCCCCAAGCTTTGATGAGAAAATTTACTATGATGAAAGCATGCCTCCTACCTATGATGATTATTGTGATGACACGTATGCTATAAAGAATAATGATAACCATGAAACTTGTCATCTTGATCTTAATTTTCAATCACATGATTGTTATTTTGTTGAGTTTGCTCCCACTACTATTGATGAGAATAGATTTGCTTATGTGGAGAGTAGTAAAATTTGTGTGCAAGTAGATCATGAAAAGAATGCTTTAGGTGCTGGTTATATTGTTGAATTCATTCATGTTGCTACTGAAAATTATTATGAGGCAGGAACATATGCTTGAAGGAATTGCAATAATATCAAGTTTCCTCTCTATGTGCTTAAAGTTTTGAAGTTATGCTTGTTTTGCCTTCCTATGCTAGTTGATTATTGTTCCCATAAGTTGTTTGCTCAAAAAATCCCTATGCATAGGAAGTGGGTTAGACTTAAATGTGCTAGTCATATTCTTCATGATGCTCTCTTTATGTTTCAATTCTTATCTTTTATGTGAGCATCATTCAAATCATCATGCCTAGCTAGGGGCGTTAAACGATAGCGCTTGTTGGGAGGCAACCCAATTTTATTTTAGTTTCGTGCTTTTTGGTTCTGTTTAGCAATAAATAATCCATCTAGATTCTGTTTAGATGTGGTTTTATGTTTTAATTAGTGTTTGTGCCAAGTAGAACCTTTGGGAGGACTTGGGTGAAGTCTTTATGATCATGCTGTAAAAAAAACAGAAACTTTAGCGCTCACGAGATTAGCTTCAACGTTTTACTAGAGAGTGCTATTTAGTTGATTCTTTTTGCAGATGATTACTAGACAAATTCCTCAGGACCACCAATTTATTTTAGAATTTTTGGAGTTCCAGAAGTATACGTTTGATACAGATTACTACAGACTGTTCTATTTTTGACAGATTCTGTTTTCATTGTGTTGTTTGCTTATTTTGATGAATCTATGGCTAGTAAAATAGTTTATAAACCATAGAGAAGTTTTAATACAGTAGGTTTAACACCAATACAAATAAAAAATGAGTTCATTACAGTACCTTTAAGTGGTGGTTTGTTTTCTTTCGCTAACGGAGCTCACGAGATTTTCTGTTAAGTTTTGTGTTGTGAAGTTTTCAAGTTTTGGGTAAAGATTCGATGGACTATAGAATAAGGAGTGGCAAGAGCCTAAGCTTGGGGATGCCCAAGGCACCCTATTCAAGGACAACCAAGAGCCTAAGCTTGGGGATGCCCCGGAAGGCATCCCCTCTTTCGTCTTCGTTCATCGGTAACTTTACTTGGAGCTATATTTTTATTCACCAGATGATATGTGTTTTGCTTGGAGCGTCAATTTATTTTGATAGTATTTGCTTGATGTTATTCAGAATAATGTTTTGCATCTTTATTTTCAATAAAAATGTCAAGGATAGCCTTTACTATGCTTATTTTGCAAGTATATATGTTGCTGTTTGAAAACAGAAAGTTTACCGTTGTTGCAAAAATTCCCTAGAAAAGTCAGAATGTGATAAAATGTTGAAACCTTTTGCATAATAATCTCTGATAAATTTACTACAGTGGGAATTTTCTTTCATAATTTTTGGAGTTATGGAAGTATGATGAATCTTGCATTCTTTACAGACTGTACTGTTTTGACAAATTGCTGTTATGTTTGCATTGTTTGCATATGTTTGCTTGTTTAATGATTCTATTTGAGGATAGGACTATTAAATATGCAGAGGCATTTATTATGCAATGTTGAATAATAATTTCAGTGATTTTCTACAGTATAGTATGATAAGGTTTTTGCATTGGTTTATACTAACTTATCTCACGAGTCTTTGTTGAGTTTTGTGTGGATGAAGCTTTTGAGATTTAGGAAACCGTGATATGAGAGGAATTAAGGAGACACAAAAACTCAAGCTTGGGGATTCCCAATGCACCCCAAGATAATATTTCAAGAAGTCTCAAGAATATAAGCTTGGGGATGCCCCGGTAGGCATCCCACCTTTCTTCTCCAACAGTTATCGGTTAGTATCAGTTGAACTTAAGTTTTTGCTTCTTCACATGATGTGTGCTATCCTTGAAATTTCATTTTATTTTGTTTTGCTTGCTGCTTGAATAAAATACCAAGATCTGAAATTATTAAATGGGAGAGTCTTCATATAGTTGCATAATTATTCGACTACTCATTGATCTTCACTTATAACTTTCGGAGTAGTTTTGTTATTGCTCTAGTACTTCACTTATATCTTTTATAGCACGGTGGTGGATTTGTTTTATAGAAACTATTGATCTCTCATGCTTCACTTAGATTATTTTAAGAGTCTTAAATAGCATGGTAATTTGCTTAAAAATCTTAATATGCTTGGTATTCAAGATTTGTAAAACTTTCTTTTGAGTGCGTTGAGTACTAAGAAAAGTTTGATGCTCGATAATTGTTTTGAGATATGGAGGTGATAATATCAAAGTTGTGCTAGTTGAGTAGTTGTGAATTTGAGAAATGCTTGTGTTTAAGTTTGCAAGTCCCGTAGCATGCACGTATGGTAAACGTTATGTAACAAATTTGAAACATGAGGTGTTATTTGATTGTCCTCCTTATGAGTGGCGGTCGGGGATGAGCGATGGTCTTTTCCTACCAATCTATCCCCCTAGGAGCATGCGCGTAGTGCTTTGGTTTTGATGGCTTGTAGATTTTTGCAATATTCTTTATGACTAATGTTGAGTCCATGGATTATACGCACTCTCACCCTTCCATCATTGCTAGCCTCTTCGGTACCGTGCATTGCCCTTTCTCACGTTGAGAGTTGGTGCAAACTTCGCCGGTGCATCCAAACCCCGTGATATGATTCGCTCTTTCACACATAAACCTCCTTATATCTTCCTCAAAACAGCCACCATACCTACCTATTATGGCATTTCCATAGCCATTCCGAGATATATTGCCATGCAACTTTCCACCGTTCCGTTTTTTATGACATATTCATCATTGTCATATTGCTAGCATGATCATGTAGTTGACATAGTATTTGTGGCAAAGCCACCGTTCATAATTCTTTCATACATGTCACTCTTGGTTCATTGCATATCCCGGTACACCACCGGAGGCATTCATATAGAGTCATACTTTGTTCTAGTATCGAGTTGTAATAATTGAGTTGTAAATAAATAGAAGTGTGATGATCATCATTTAATAGAGCATTGTACCCAAAAAAAAGAGAAAGGCCAAAAAAAAAGAAGGCCCAAAAAAATAAAAAAAATAAAAGGGGCAATGCTACTATCCTTTTTTTCCACATTTGTGCTTCAAAGTAGCACCATGTTATTCATATGGAGGGTCTCTTGTTTTGTCACTTTCATATACTAGTGGGAATTTTTCATTATAGAACTTGGCTTGTATATTCCAACAATGGGCCTCTTCAAGTGCCCTAGGTATTCGTGAGCAAGCAAGTTGGATGCACACCCACTTAGTTTCTTTTGTTGAGCTTTCATACATTTATAGCTCTAGTGCATCCGTTTCATGGCAATCCCTACTACTTGCATTAACTCAATCGATGGGCATCTCCATAGCCCATTGATTAGCCTCGTTGATGTGAGATCTTCTCCTTTTTGTCTTCTGCACATAACCCCCCATCATCATATTCTATTCCACCCATAGTGCTATATCCATGGCTCACACTCATGTATTGCGTGAAGGTTTATAAAGTTTGAGATTACTAAAGTATGAAACAATTGCTTGGCTTGTCATCGGGGTTGTGCATGATGAGAGCATTCTTGTGTGACAAAAATGGAGTATGACTAAACTATATGATTTTGTAGGGATGAACTTTCTTTGGCCATGTTATTTTGAGAGGACATAATTACTTAGTTAGTATGCTTGAAGTATTATTATTTTTATGTCAATATCACTGTTGGAGGAAGATGGATGAGTCTACTTTGGGGAGTCTTAGACATAGAGTGCCTATTCTTGATGGAGAGTATTTTCATGAGTGGAAAAATGAGATGCTTGTAATTTTCAACCAATATCATTTGAACAAGTACATTGCTAGCCCTTGTGCACCTCATGTTGATCCTATGCATCCTACCCTTGATGAATCTATTGACATGATTAGGAATCTTAGAACTGTTAATCTTATCACTAGAGGCTTGCCTAGAAACTTAATTAGAATCTTGCCTACTTTTGAGTGTGCCTACACTATATGGAAATTTCTTGAGGAACGCTTTCCGAATTACTCCTTGAAAAATCTAGATGAAATTCTCTATAAGTCTATTGCCTTGAGTAAGATGAATACTAGTGATCCTATGTTTGGTGATCGTCTATTTGAACTTACCGACCTTATGCGTGCCAAAGGAGATGTTGGAATTATTGGTGATATTATTTCCGAAGCTATAAGAATTCATAAGCAAGATCATTGTCAAACTCACTCTAATGAATTACCCTCTCTAGGACTTGATCCACCACATGACGATGTTGAACATGGATAATATGATGAGGATGATGATAGCGATTTCGATCTTGATGATGCAATGAGACATTTTGGTCTTATGTCAAATCTTCGGGGATATGTGTCAGGAGGAAAGGAATGGGTTCTTGACAGTGGATGTACCGATCACATGACCTGAGATAAAGACATGTTTCATGAGCTTGCTGAAAATGATAGTCCTCGAAAGTATGTCACTTTCGGTGACAACTCAAAGGATAAGGTGGTTGGCCTTGGTAAGGTGGCCATCTCACATGATAGCTCCATTCAAAATGTCATGCTCGTTGAATCTCTTGGTTACAACTTACTTTCAGTATCTAGACTTGCTGATTTCGGTTTCAATGTCCTATTTACTGAAGTAGATTGTCAAGTGTTTCGTCGAGACAATCATAAAATGGTCTTTACCGGTATACGTAGAGGTGATCTTTACATTGTTGATTTCTCTAAAAAGGCACAACCTAAAACTTGCTTAATTGCTAAATCCTCAAAAGGCTGGTTATGGCATAGACGACTAGGTCACGTTGGCATGAGAAATCTTGACAAGATTATTAAAGGAAATCATATCCTTGGAGTTAATGATGTCATATTTGATAAGGATAGACTGTGCAGTGCTTGTCAAGCAGGTAAACAGGTTGGAGGAAGGCATCCCGTGAAGAACATCATGACCACAAGGATGCCACTCGAGCTACTTCATATGGATCTCTTTGGTCCCAACGCCTACAAAAGCCTCGGTGGAAATTCTTTTGGTCTAGTTATAGTTGATGATTTTTCAAGATTTACGTGGGTGTTCTTTCTCGATGATAAATCGCAGGTCCAAAAGATCTTAAAAAACTTCGCTAGGAAGGCCCAAAATCAATTTGAAGTGAAGGTCAAGAAGGTTCGCAGCGACAACAGAACGGAGTTCAAGCACACAAATGTGGACACCTTTCTTGACGAAGAAGGGATTTCACACAAGTTCTCGGCTACGTACACACCTCAACAAAATGGAGTTGTTGAGAGGAAGAACCGGACGCTCATCGAAATGGCGAGAACGATGCTTGATGAGTACAAGACGCCGAAGCACTTTTGGGCAGAAGCGGTTGAGACAGCTTGTCATGCAACAAATCGCTTGTATCTTCACAAGCTACTCGGCAAGACGGCATATGAGCTCCTCACCGGTAACAAACCCCAAGTTGGATACTTTCGAGTATTCGGCTCAAAGTGCTACATTCTTGATAAGCATCGTCGTTCAAAATTTGCTCCTAAGTCTCATGAAGGTTTCCTACTAGGTTATGGGTCAAACTCTCACACCTATCGTGTCTACAACAATTTCACCCGAAAGGTTGAAGAGACGGTAGATGTGAAGTTTGATGAATCTAACGGCTCGCAAGTAGAGCAATTGCCAATTGATGTAGGAGACAAAGACCCTTCGGAAGCAATCCAAGACTTGTCTATTGGCAAGGTCCGTCCAACGGAGGTGAAGGAGAGTACCTCGTCTGTCCAAGTGGAAGCTTCTACTTCACGACAAGGTGAACCAAGAGTTGATACAGAAGCATCCACAAGTGGAACACACCAAGATGAAGAAAACGAGGAAGAACATCACGAACGTCAACAACCTCCATCTCCACCACGACAAGAGAACAACAACGCCAACAATGAAGAGGATTGTCGGTGTCAAAACCGGCGGATCTCGGGTAGGGGGTCCCGAACTGTGCGTCTAGGCGGATGGTAACAGGAGACAAGGGACACGATGTTTTTACCCAGGTTCGGGCCCTCTCGATGGAGGTAAAACCCTACTCCTGCTTGATTAATATTGATGATATGGGTAGTACAAGAGTAGATCTACCACGAGATCAAGGAGGCTAAACCCTAGATGCTAGCCTATGGTATGATTGTTGTTCGTCCTACGGACTAAAACCCTCCGGTTTATATAGACATCGGATAGGGTTAGGGTTACACAGAGTCGGTTACAATGGTAGAAGATCTACATATCCGTATCGCCAAGCTTGCCTTCCACGCCAAGGAAAGTCCCATCCGGACACGGGACGAAGTCTTCAATCTTGTATCTTCATAGTCCAGGAGTCCGGCCAACGGTGATAGTTCGGCTATCCGGACACCCCCTAATCAAGGACTCCCTCAGTAGCCCCTGAACCAGGCTTTAATGACGACGAGTCCGGCGCGCATATTGTCTTCGGCATTGCAAGGCGGGTTCCTCCTCCGAATACTTCATAGAAGATTTTGAACACAAGGATAGTGTCCGGCTCTGCAAAATAAGTTCCACATACCACCGTAGAGAGAATAACCTTTGCACGATATCTTTGGCGATTCTCGCGGCATGACATCACACCACGGCCAGGCCTTTATACGAATCGCTTTTACTGTTCCACCTCGGTAGCGTTTAGCGAGGCGTTTCCTTGGCACGCCTTATCAAAGCGGAGATCGTGCCCCTTATTCCGGATTCTCATCAATACGGGCGTGGGTAACCCAGCCGTGCCGTTAACTGGCCTCCTCCATCGGCGAGTCCCGAACGGTCACGGGAGGGCTCTTGGTATTCAACCTCTTTATAACGAGACCAAGGCCCGCTCCTTTCTTTCAATCTCAATCGAATCCGCCCTCGCTTTGAGTTCCAACACCCAAAGCTCCAGATTTAGGCGCTCGGACTTTCAACGATGTCCGCTCCGACCTGCACAATGGTGGATGTCTTCCTCCGTCACGGAAGAAGATGTGCTAAAGCTGAGAGACGCCAGGTATCTCACCGGCGAAATTTCGCACAGGCTGTCTACCCAAGGGCAGGTTATTCCTACTCCCGAGCCTGGTGAGAGTGTGGTATTCGTGTCTCACTTCCTTCGGGGTTTAGGCTTCCCAACGGACCCCTTTGTGAGGGGCTCATGTTTTATTATGGGCTGGAATTCCATGACTTGGATCCGGAGTCCATCCTCCACATCTCGTCGTTCATTGTCATATGTGAAGCCTTCCTCCGCAGTACTCATCACTTCGGATTGTGGCTCAAGACCTTCAAAGTGGAGCCAAGATGATCAAGGGCATCGAGCAGAAAAGCGGAGGGGCTGTTATAAGCAAGAATGCGGACGCTCCATGGCCCGAGGGCTCTTTTCAAAAGGAGCTCAATTTATGGCAACAGGAGTGGTTCTACATCACCGCTCCCAGGGGCACCAAATGGGCGGCGCCACCTGCCTTCCGCTCAGGTCCTCCATTGCGGAGGGCGTCATGGGTTAATAAAGGGCTCGACTGGGGACCGTCCAAGGATGTACCTCTGTTGCAGGGCCGTATTCGAGACCTCCAAGAAAGAGAGATCAATCTGGTCGTAGTAGCGCAGGTCATGCTGATTCGTCGCACCTTGCCCTGCAAATGTCGCCCCCTCCGCCTGTGGGAGTTTAATCCGGAGGGACCACGAACTCTCCAACATTTTATGGTAACGCCCGTGGAGATGTACCAACTGTTCTTCGGATCACAAGCAATGTGTCCGGACTTAATCGAGGACACAGGTCTGAGCTGCAATCGCCCGGATACTCAAGTAAGTAGTCCTGTACCCGGACATGCTATCCGCATATTTATCATATACTTGCCCTTAAAAGAGCTATCCTTTAAACATGAGTGGATAGCAAAAGCAAAACTGATCAGGTGTCCGGCCCCCCTCCCTGAGACCACGCCGGATCCGGTATTAACGAAGATGCTAGAGGTCAGCCTTTTGAAGAAGGCGAAGGGGGAACAAGGAACTACTACCTTCGTGAAGGAGGCTATCAATAAAGGGGGGATCGAGAATCCCTCCCTCCAAGGGGAGAAGAGGACCGCTTCTAAAGATCCGGAGGCCAAAGCCTCGAAGCGGGGGAAGAATTCTTCGCCAGAGGGTCCTGCGGCAGGAGATGCCCCGGCCGCACTATTTCCCAAGGAGATCAGCCCTCCAATGAGCCGTAAGTAAAGGGGGGCATTTTTCTTAAATGAGAGACATCCCGTTTGTTTCAAGGTAACCGAAAGTTTTACCTTGTAGTTCGGATCTCAGCCCTTCACAAAGACAAATTGCCTTCGAGGATCTTGATCCGGAGATGATGGAGAGCGAACGCCTCCGCTGCCGTCTTGTCATGCGCGAGGCGGGCGGCCCCGAGGTGTCGTCGCGAGGGCTTCTCGAATCCGCGGGGCGGAAGGCAGCCGTATGTCCCTCAAAGCCCTCCGTGTCCGCCTTGAAAAAGGCCACGGACGAAGTCCGCACCAACGGGTGTACGGTCGGAGGAGCTGAAGGATCTGCTCGGCGAAGCGTCTATCTCGGAAGATCACCGTATGTTAATGAGTACAGTGATTGAAAGGATTTCATCCGCTGAGAGCGGATTGCATGAAGCCGTCGTAAGTTTACTGACGGGTTTTGAGGTACGCAAAATGATGTACCTTCTGACAGTTTTGCATATAAGATGCACCCTGTATAGATAGTAGCCCCTGAGACTTAGTGCGGTGTCAAAAATGATGGCGCACCAAGGATCATAACCCCAGGTATAATATGCGCTCTTGCTATGTAGGTGGCGAAGCATCCGGTGGCTAGCCGGGCTGATGAATTTGCCGAGCTGAAGCGGCAACTTGACGTGGCGGATGCGGACATCACGCTTGTTAATAAGCGGCTTGACGAGTCACAAGGTATGCAATCGCTCGCGGACACCGGTAAGGGAGCTTAACGCCCATGTCTTACAACGTGTATGCTTAATGCAGATGGTGCCGCTGCTATGGAGAGCCTTGGTGAGGAGCTCGCCGAGCCAAGGAGCAAGCCGAAAAAAGTGATGCGGCTGCTTTAAAGGCGGCCGCAGAGCTAAAAGCCGAACAGGCTGCTCACTGCCAAAGCAAGAAAGAAATGGCCGAGATGGCCGTGAAATTGAAGAATGCTTCTGACCGTTGCGAGCTTCTTGAAAAATAAGATCGAGCGAGACAAGAGGACCTGAACAAGGCCGCCACCGAGGCCAAGGATACTCGCTCTGCAATGAGAGCTATGAAGGAGGAGCTACGTCAGGCCGGAGATATTGCGGCTGGAAAGCCCTTTCTGTTGCGGAGGAAATTCACGGATCCTAGGTACGCTCAATTGGACCGGCTGTGGGGTGCGGAGGATGCTTATCTGGACTTGGCAGCGAGTGCCGCAGACGCGGCCGAACACTTCCGAGGTCAAAAGGATCACGGAATGGAAGAGCTTTTTTGGTCGCAGTTCCATAGTCCGGAGCGTCCCCTTTCATTAACCGATCGTTTGGCCGAATGGGCTGAGCTGAATAGGTTGTCCGGACTTGCCATGAAGGCTGTCGTGACTCATTTGTGGCCGAAAAGCCCCAAGCCGAAGATTTATTTTGGCTTGGTGCAACAGTTCCTTGGTGTGGTGCCGCATATCGATGCAATGAAGCGGTCAACATGCATAGAGGGTGCGCGGATGGCTCTTGCCCGTGTCAAGACATACTGGGCAGAGATGAAGGCCACCGACGTTGCATCCCAAGATTCAGACAGAAGCCGAGTACTTGCCGAGCACTATTTTGAGGAAGTCCTGCAGGGCGCTCGTTTAATAGAGACGCAGTGCTCGAAGGATGTTATGCTTTAATGACATGTATGATTTGTGAAAACATTGTTTCAATTATAATATAAGAGCTTTTTATACTTGTGCGTATTAAAACGCCTCCTGTGCGGCCGTTGATGTATATGTGTATATAACCTGAAAGATGGCAGTCTTGACCCCCACGCACATAGTGCGGGGTGTTTGCAAAAAGGCGCTTTTTCACACTTAATCCAACGTCTTGGTCCTGTAAAGGAGGTGATAGCGTAGCAAACTAGGCAACCAGACTATAATGCTTTATCACTTTCACTTAGCCATAGGAGTTCGATGGCGGGGCTACTATCTAGCCCCTAGGGGCACCACGCTCTCCCGAATTCGGGGCGCGTATGTGCCTGACCAGGAAACAGTCCTTCATCAATGCGGGGGAATTCTAAACATTCCTGTGGGTCATCGAGTGGTTGACCAGTCTCACGCTATATCATGACAGTCAGTTTTAGCTTTCTCCACTGAGGTGCTCAACCCAGCTCAACCGGGGCACAATCGCAGTGGTTCTCCCAGCGCTACCTTAGCCGATATAACGGAACGTAAGGTACCAAAACATGGGAGCCGGGCAAACCCAACATTTGACCAAAGACATGATTCGGAGCTGATGCATATAAGGCCTAACTCGAGACGCCGAACACTCCCTAAGGTATTTGGTCTTTATGAAAATGGGCAGAATAATGCCCTAAGCCCCTGGTGTCCAGGTACACGCAAAAATTCTGGTGTGGCCGATGCCAAAACGCCAGCCTCCTCCTCGGTTATAGCAAGAAGCCGGGGGATGTGTATCAACAAGAGACAGTAAAAAAGGTTTACGCAGGGTCTTAATCTGAAAAGAATCCTTGCAACGGGTCCCTACTGCACGTCTGCGCCTGTGTCTCCATTGTGCCGTATCCTGGATGGGTGTAGCACGGTGTTCATCTGTAAAAGAGAAGAACTTAGTTGAAAAGAAAAAGGGTCGTGCAAAAAATGTACTTTATATTAAATAAACATAGTACGGTTCGAAAAAGTGAACAAAATTGAGCTTTATTGTCTCTTTTGTACATGCGTGCAGCCCCTTGTACGGGGGTATGCCGCTAGTAGGCCTTTATATGTTTACGCCGGACTCGTCTAGCCATGTCCGGGGTTCGAATGACCTATTCAGGTGCTTTGATTAGCGGAGCCGGATTAGTGTGGGGCTGTCAAGGCAGTCTCACGTTCTTCCATGCTCGAGTAACACTTGGTACTCCCTTTTAATGAGATGATGCCGCGTGGATCGGGCATTTTAAGTGTAAGAGATGCATAATGCAGTATTGTGTTAAAGCGGGCGAAAGCTTCACGTCCCAGTAGTGCTTGATAGCTACTTTCGAATGGGGCGATGTGGAAGGTTAACTTTTCACGGTAGAAGTTGTCGGATGACCCGAACACAACTTCTAGCAGTAGGGAGCCCGTACAATGGGCATATAGGCCTGGCATTACCCCTTTGAAGGAGGTGTTGCTATGGCGAATTTTGGTTGGGTCTATCCCAATTTTGCGGATTGTGTCCTGATATAACAGGTTTAGATCGCTACCTCCGTCCGTTAGGACTTGTGTAAATTGGAGTCCGTCGATTATAGGATCTAATATCAAGGCAGTCCATCCTGCGTTCCGGATATTTCCGGAATAGTCCTGATGATCGAAGGTGATTGGTTTTGACAACCATCGTTGGGACTCTTCTGGGATAGACCGTGCGGCGCGTGTTTCTATGGGTGCCGCTCTGTTTTTCCCTTTTGTCACTTGAAGTGAGTTCACTGTTTTGACTTTTTGTGGGAAATTCTTTTGTTTTCCGGTGCTCTGCTGGTGGGGTTCGTCATCATCCTCGCTTGGTGTGTCGAGCCCCTTGTGTTCGGCATTGAGTTTGCTGGACTTCTTGAAGACCCAACAATCTCTGTGGGTATGGTTTGCAGGCTTCCCGGGAGTACTGTGGATTTGGCATATTTTGTCCAAGATTTTTTTTAGGTTGGATAGCTCATCGTTGTTGTCCTTGAGGGGCAGTTTTTTATGATTCTGCCGGGAGCTTCTGAATCCGGCGTTGACTGCCGTGCTCTTCGGGCTGTTTCCCTTTGTCCGGCGCTGGTCCTTGCTGCGTCGTGGTTTTCCATTTCCATCCCTGACTTCGGATGTACTTGGGTCGCTGGTACTGCCCCTTGCTAGCCAACTATCCTCTCCCGCGCAAAAGCGGGTC
This sequence comes from Aegilops longissima, assembly GCA_021605205.1. NCBI lineage: Eukaryota > Viridiplantae > Streptophyta > Magnoliopsida > Poales > Poaceae > Aegilops > Aegilops longissima. The sequence goes on from CM038676.1 coordinate 131,317,963, forward strand.
ATGAGGCTTGTTAATGCAGCCATTGTTCTCGGCTTCTCCTGGCCGAGGTGTCTGGCGAGCCATTCGTCTCGGACGTTGTGTTTGAAAGCTGTTAAGGCTTGGCGTCCGGACAATCGACTATTTGGTTCTTTTGGTGAGGAACCTGTTCGAATTTATGGGCTGACTCTCCGGGTTGTTGAGTTATATGACTTAAATCGTCAGATCCGGAGGGCGGACATAAGTCCCTTGAAAATTTGCCGAAAAGCATCCTCGAGCTCTTCCCAACTTCCAATGGTATTTTCAGGGGAGGCTTTTGAGCCAATGCCGGGCTGACCCTTTGAGCTTGAGGGTAAGTATTTTATGGCGTGGAGATCATCTCCTCTAGCCATGTGTATGTGGAGGATGTAATCCTCAATCCGCACTCGAGTGGTCATTGTTCATCATATGCCTCTATGTTTACGGGTTTGAATCCCACTGAATTCGTGATCCAAAGACCTCATCGGTGAAACACGGGGTGTGCGGCACCCCTATATTTGGGTGTGCCGTGATGTTCGGATATTTGGCGTGTTGCATTGCTTGGAAGAGCTTGCTTTCTCGGCCCATAGATGGACCTAACTGGGCCATCCTTTTGATCCGAATCCTTATGCGGATCGCGTGCCGGCTTGTGTGCGGCGCCGTTTGCCGCTCTCTGTTTGCCATGGGGTCGTCCATCCGACCGGGTGCCTCCTTGTTTTTTGATTGTGGGGGCTCTACGGCCTCCTCATCAAATTCGGACAGTAGTTTTCTCTTTGGGTAGCTCTTTGTTCGGCGACTGTTGCCGTATTTGTCTGCGGTGTTGAATACTTTGCTCCATCTGATTCTGAGTGCATCTTCTGCTGTTTTGAGCTTCCGCTTTTGCTTTTTCAGGCTACGCGCAGTGGCGACGAGCCTTTTGTGGAGGTTCTTCTGCTCCAACAATTTGTCCGGCGTGAGATCGTCCGGACTGTTATCTTCGCCGGGGATGGGTTGTTTATCCAAGTTGTCCTGTTCGGATGGTTGCTCGATAGCATGTTCATCGTCCATCGGTTCGCCCTGCTCTATGGCTGGGTCTGTGTGGCTGCCGTCTTTGTCGAGGCGGGACTTGTTGCGGCGTTTACGTTGCCGTTTTGACTGCTTTTTGAGGGAGCGATCCTTCGTAGCGTCCCGTTGTTCCTCATCGTCACTTCCTTTAGGTGTATCCACCATGTATACATCATGGGATGAGGTGGCTGTCCAGTATCCTATAGGTGCTGGTTCGTGGTTGTCTCCTACATCGTCGTCCATACCGTCGATGTCTTCGGTGTCAAAATCAAGCACGTCGTTTAAGCTTTCGACAGTGGCTATAAAGTGGGCGGTGGGTGGGTGTTGAATTTCTTCGTCGTCCGCATCCCAACCTTCCCGACCGTAGTCCGCCAGGCTCTCCGATAAAGAGAGAGACTTTAGTGAATTCAGGATGTCGCCAAAGGGCGAGTGCTGAAAGATGTCCGCGGCAGTGAACTCCATAACCGGCGCCCAATTGGATTCGATTGGCGGGGGCGCGGAGGGTTCGGAGTCCCGAGAGGAGTCCGGCACCTTGGAGTCACGGTCTTCGCAAAGGACGGGGATGGAGTTCGGCTCAATCGCCGTAGAGATCGTAGCCCCCGAGGCGGTGTCCAACCACCCGTTCTCGATCGGCGGAGTCGGCTCCGATCTAAGGGTCAGAGCGGACGCTGGTGCGGCCTCCAGGGCACTGTTCAGCGGCAGAGCTAGATCGTGCCCATCGAGACAGTGCGGCGCGCTTGGCTGTGGCTCGAATCCGTCGAAGATCAAGTCTCCGCGGATGTCGGCCGTGTAGTTCAAACTCCCAAATCTGACCTGATGGCCAGGGGCATAGCTTTCTATCTGCTCCAGATGGCCAAGTGAATTGCCCGCAGCAAAGCCGCCGAATACAAAGATCTGTCCGGGAGAAAAGTCTCACCTGGACCACGCCGTTGTTGATGATCGGAAGGAGCCATCGGGCCTAAAGATGACGACACGAGGAACTCTCAATGAAAGCACCAATGTCGGTGTCAAACCGCGGATCTCGGTAGGGGCCCGGACTGTGCGTCTAGGCGGATGGTAACAGGAGACAAGGGACACGATGTTTTTACCCAGGTTCGGGCCCTCTCGATGGAGGTAAAACCCTACTCTTGCTTGATTAATATTGATGATATGGGTAGTACAAGAGTAGATCTACCACGAGATCAAGGAGGCTAAACCCTAGAAGCTAGCCTATGGTATGATTGTTGTTCGTCCTACGGACTAAAACCCTCCGGTTTATATAGACACCGGATAGGGTTAGGGTTACACAGAGTCGGTTACAATGGTAGGAGATCTACATATCTGTATCGCCAAGCTTGCCTTCCACGCCAAGGAAAGTCCCATCCGGACACGGGACGAAGTCTTCAATCTTGTATATTCATAGTCCAGGAGTCCGGCCAACGGTGATAGTTTGGCTATCCGGACACCCCCTAATCCAGGACTCCGTCAAGGATCAAGAAGAAGAAGAACAAGATGAAGAAGATGTTCAACCGAGACCTAAGCAAAAGCTTTCACGAGTTCGAGCAAGAATTGCTAAAGACCATCCCGTCTAACAAATCTACAATGATATTCAAACCGGGAGAATCACTCGCTCTAAAACTTGTTTAGCTAACTTTTGCGGAAACTATTCTTTCATCTCTAGCATTGAACCTATGAAGGTAGAAGAAGCATTGGAAGATCCGGATTGGATAAATGCTATGCATGAAGAGCTACACAACTTTGAGAGAAACCAAGTTTGGACATTGGTTGAGAAGCCCAACAACAACCACAACATCATCGGTACCAAATGGGTGTTTCGCAACAAGCAAGATGAAGATGGACAAGTAGTTCGCAACAAAGCACGTCTGGTAGCCCAAGGCTACGCACAAGTCGAAGGTATGGACTATGGTGAGACTTATGCTCCGTTGCTAGACTTGAGTCCATTCGCATCTTACTTGCCTATGCTAAATACCATAATATCACCTTGTACCAAATGGACATTAAAAGTGCTTTTCTAAATGGTGAAATAGAGGAGGAAGTTTATGTTAAACAACCTCCCGGCTTTGTTAATCCTAAGAAACCAAATCATGTTTACAAACTTCACAAAGCCCTTTATGGTCTTAAACAAGCTCCTAGAGCCTGGTATAAATGCTTGACCAAGTTTCTTCTCGAAAAAGGCTTTTAAATTGGGAAAATTGATTCCACACTTTTTACTAAAAGGGTTAATGGAGAATTATTTGTATGCCAAATTTATGTTGATGATATCATATTTGGATCAACTAACCCTCATTTTAGTGAGAAGTTTGGAAAGTAATGTCAGAGAAGTTTGAGATGTCAATGATGAGTGAACTCAAATTCTTTCTTGGGTTGCAAATCAAGCAAACTAAGGAAGGTACTTTTGTCTCTCAAACGAAGTACACTAAGGACTTATTCAAGAATTTCAATATGCAAGAGTGCAAAGGTATGTCTACACCCATGCCTACTAGTGGACATCTTGATTTGACCAAAGATGGTAAACCGGTTGATCAAAAGGTTTATCGCTCTATGATTGGATCATTGTTATACCTATGTGCTTCACGTCCCGATATTATGCTAAGTGTGTGCATGTGTGCAAGATATCAAGCTGCTCCTAAAGAATGTCATCTTGAGGCCGTGAAAAGGATAGTGAGATACTTAATTCATACACCAAATTTTGGCATTTGGTATCCTAAGAGGGCCTCTTTCGATCTTGTTGGCTATTCCGACTCGGACTATGCCGGAGACAAGGTTGATAGAAAGTCCACTTCGGGTACTTGTCAATTTCTTGGTAGATCTCTTGTGTCTTGGTCCTCCAAGAAACAAAACTCGGTATCCTCATCTACAGCCGAAGCGGAGTACATTGCCGCTGGTTCATGTTGTGCTCAATTACTTTGGATGACCCAAACTCTTAAAGATTATGGGATATATGTGAAACATGTTCCATTTCTTTGTGACAATGAAAGTGCTATCAAAATTGGTCATAATCCCGTAGAACATTCTCGAACTAAGCATATAGAAGTTCGTCATCACTTCATTCGAGATCATGTTGCTAAGGGTGACATTAATCTTAAGCATGTTCGCACCGAAAAGCAATTAGCGGATATATTGACTAAACCTCTTGATGAGAGTGTGTTTTGCAGGTTGAGAGGAGAATTGAACATCATAGATGCTTCAAACTTGGAGTAAATACTCCATTGGATACATGCAAGACATGAGATTATGACTAATCCATGATATTTACATCTTGGATCTATTTTCATCTTGCATGTTATCTAACCCCTGTAGGTACTTGGTTGAATCAAATTCCATGAGATTGTAATCTACTCACATCTTGAGAAATCTCTACATCACCAAGTCTCTACACTATGGTGGTTGAATACAAGGAAGCACGGAATCATCCTAACATATCCTTTTGACAAACTCTATGATTGAGCTTCATGATTGTACGATACACAAGTGCTCTTCCTTGCAAGAACTAACCCATGTAGGTAGATGGACTCAAATTTCAAGTGGTGCTCCCAACTCTTGATAAGCTACGCCAACCTTGAGCAACCCACACAAGTTCAACTACATGGACAACACCACCAACCAAGGTATGTTTTTCCATCTTAGAGAAGCTTTACTCCGAGTCATGAGCTAAAGCAACTCGACAAGATGTGAATACATCAAGATGCTTAAACAAAAAATGGTAACCCCATTTTGAGCTTAAACGATGAGTATGACCTATGATCAAGTGATCTCACTTGACTCCTAAGTCAATATACTCTAACATAGGTGACTTTGTCACCGACCATCTCTAGATGAAGTTCACTCGTGTTCTTTTCTGAGTTTTGTATTGGTCTCATGCATATTTGTTTCCCCTTTCAAAAAAAAACTTCATCTAGATTTCTTTCTTTTCTTTCTGTTTGCTCTGCATTTTCTGCATCCAATTCATTGCACATCATTCAGTAAATTCCTTGCAAATCTTTGTGAGATCTTACAAGTCTAGTGAGCTGAGGTGACATGTGTTTTCTCTGAGATGAACTTGGCTTCACCAATTTGTTGCTTTCGGTCCAACCAAATCTTTTTGGTACCACCGAAGCATACAACTCGGTGCCACCGATTTTACAACAGGAAAAACAGTGTGCCACTTATTCTGTGTTTCTTCTGATCCAGCTCCACTCAATGAATCTTGTCCTCTACAAGCATCACAATTTTATCCAGTGCTTTGTGTTGCGACTCAAGGACCAAACCCACTCACAACAAATTCCAGAAGAACCTTCTTGGAAATTGATGGCAAAGGGGGAGAGAGAGATCACATCAAAGCTTATCACTTCCAAAAGTGAGAGAGTATTAAGGGGGAGAAAGAGATCTCCAGGGGGAGAGAATACTCAAGTAAGGAGAAAGTATTTCTCAAGGATCCCGGATGCTTGGCGTTCAAGCGGAGAGATGCCACATGTCTTTTTGGGGGAAAGACATGATTCTTGTGTGCTTATTTGCATTAAGCTCTGTTCATTTATATCTTTCAGCTCTATTTTTTAAGTTCTGATTTTCTGTTCCCTATCTTCTCCCAGTATCCCATGCTAGATTCAGGGGGAACAAAACATCTAAGGGAAAGGAATCATTTAAATTCATTGCATATCTTTACTCTTGGGGACATGTCTAATCCAATGTGGTACTTAGTACTCACTCTCTACATGTCATCCCAGTCTTGGTATTCTTGTGGTTTCTTCTGTTTGCTCTGGCTAGTAGATGTACCTGTGTTATCTAACCTTGTTTGTGCAGGTTCATTTCACCCTAAGCCAACTCAAGACTACAAGGTAAGTATATGCATCACACTCATGTGTATGAGGAACTCTTGCTGATGTACATACTGTTTGCAAGAAGGACTCATGAGCATGAAGGTAATTTCTTTAATATTCTTTGCTCTGATGGATATGGCCAAGATACATGTAACACATTGCCTACTCTATCATTGTTATTGCTCTCACATGCTTCTACATTCCATATTCACATGATTGCATACATATAGGGGGAGCCTATGCTTGTTACATGTCTTTCCGAAGCTTTACTTGCTATTCTTTACATCTTTATCTAAAGCTTTGATGTATGTTGCCATCAATTACCAAAAAGGGGGAGATTGAAAGCACAAGTGCTCCCTAGGTGGTTTTGGTAATTAATGTCAACATATCTCTTGTTGGACTAACACTTTTATCTAGTATGTTTCAGACAAGTTCAACAATGGAGTGGCATTGACTAAAGGTTGTGGGAACTCCTTCAAGATGCTAAGGACAAAGGATTGGCTCAAGCTTCAAGCTCGAGACTCTTCATTTTACATTTTAGTGATCCAAGATCACATTGAGTCTATAGGAAAATCCAATACTATCAAGGAGGGATGAGGTGTTGCTTAATGAACCTCTTGCTTCATGTGCTTAGTGATATGCTCCAAAACCCTCCACTACTTTCCCACTTCCACACATATGACCTAAACCTAAAGTCAAACTCGGCCCTACCGATTATTTCTATCCGGCGCCACCGAGTTCAGATGTCATAGCCACTGCCACAAACCCTAGGCAAATCGGTTTCACCGATAGGGATCTCGGTCTCACCGAGATGGGATTGTAATCTCTCTATGTATGTCCATCACCAAAATCGGTCTCACCGAGTTTGAGCAATCGGTACTACCGAGATTACAATGCAAACTTTCTGGTTAGCCAATTACCAAAATCGGTCCCACCGAGTTTGTGTAATCGGTCTCACCGAGTTTGCCTGACCAACTCTTTGGTTAGCTTATTACCAAAATCGGTCTCACCGAGTTTGTGTAATCGGTCTCACCGAGATTACGTTATGCCCTAACCCTAACCACATCAGTCCTACCGAGTTGCATATCAGTCCCACCGAAAACCCTAACGGTCACCAGGTTTACTAAATCGGTCTGACCGAGTTTTATGATTCGGTCCCACCGAGTTTGGTAAATTGTGTGTAACGGTTAGATTTTGTGTGGAGGCTATATATACCCTCCACCTCCTCTTCATTCGTGGAGAGAGCCATCGTAATGCCTACTCTTCCAAAGATCCTATTTCTGAGAGAGAACTACCTACTCATGTGTTGAGGCCAAGATATTCCATTCCTACCATATGAATCTTGATCTCTAGCCTTCCCAAGTTGCTTTCCACTCAAATCTTCTTTCCTCCAGATCCAAATCCTATGAGAGAGAGTTGAGTGTTGGGGAGACTATCATTTGAAGCACAAGAGCAAGGAGTTCATCATCAACACACCATTTGTTACTTCTTGGAGAGTGGTGTCTCCTAGATTAGCTAGGTGTCACTTGGGAGCCTCTGACAAGATTGTGGAGTTGAACCAAAGAGTTTGTAAGGGCAAGGAGATCGCCTACTTCGTGAAGATCTACCGCTAGTGAGGCAAGTCCTTCGTGGGCGACGACCATGGTGGGATAGACAAGGTTGCTTCTTCGTGGACCCTTCGTGGGTGGAGCCCTCCGTGGACTCGCGCAACCGTTACCCTTCGTGGGTTGAAGTCTCCATCAACGTAGATGTACAATAGCACCATCTATCGGAACCACGACAAAAACATCTGTGTCTCCATTTGCGTTTGAATCCTCCAAACCCTTCCCTTTACATTCTTGCAAGTTGCATGCTTTACTTTCAGCTGCTCACATACTCTTTGCATGCTTGCTTGTTATGTATTGAAAAAGTTAAACTTGTGCCTAAACTTCACTTAAACCTAAAAGAAGTTAAAAACTGCAACTTTAGTACTTGGTGTCTAATCACCCCCTATAGACACCTCTTCTCAAGATCCTACAGTACGCTCATCGCATTCCTGTTGTGGCCACATCGCATCCCTTTCCCGCCTTACCATAGCTGCTTGAGCACTAAGGGGGACCTCCTGAGCATCGCGCCTCAGGGGCTCTTACTGGACCTCGGGCCGCTCACCTCCTGGCCTTGACCACGGCACGCGACCTGGCATACCAGCGACGGTTGCAGCTTGCCTGGGGACCGGGACCTGTCAGCGTAGAGCAACAAGCTACTGCGAGGATGGAAAGGGGAGACCGAGCCTGAACAGGACATGCGTTCGCAAATTTTCATAACATGGAAGATATACGCAAAAGACATTACATACCCTTTACACACCCCCACGGGGTACTTCGTGATTCTTCGCAGGGAACAAAAGTGAAAACTAAGAAGAATCCTATCTACACCCTCCCGTGGCGGACGCCATCATCAATAGTGGGCCACGGGAGGCCGGCGCCGACCCCGTCCAGATCAGCGGCGGCTGGACGCCGCGGCCCTGCTCCGAGCCCGGCGAGAGCTCGGGGCACGAGCTATCGCCGCCGCCTCCGAGTCTCAGAATCTCAGGAGAGTCGCCAGACTCCCAGGGGCCGCTGCTGCTGGAGTAGCCACGAGCGGAGCGCGCGTCATCCTGGCGCTCCCCTCCTGGGCAACACTCCAGGCGGTGACCCTCCACGTCGAAGACCTTGAAGAAGAGCGTGGAGGCGCCATCGTACTCAAAGTGGATCGTGAGGGCGCCTTCCGCACAGCAAACCCTCGCAACCTTGCCCCAGCCGTGAGTCATGAAGATCTTGCCGGTGGGGACCGCTTCGATCTCTGCTCCGGTCGCCGGAGCATTGCAGTCGGCATGCTGCAGCCAGAGCTTGAGAGGCCCCCTCGGCGGCATCATGTCGGAGAAGAACCGCGGGAAGCGGATCCAAGAGCATGGGGGCATCGGCGCCCATAGCACAAGCTCGCGCAAGGAATCCGCGGCGTGGATTCCAGGAGCAACGACACGCATCGCCATCGCGCGGCGATCACGGACGCAGCGCGGGCGGTGCCGCTCGTCGCTCCGCCCTCCTGAGCCATTGGCTCGGGCGTACAAGGGCAGCGGATACCCTGGAGGAGGCCGCTCGCACCAAGGCCTTGTCACCACCTGCATCGCTGCTTCGTCGCGGCGGTGAACCGGCCTCTTCTTTGGCGGAAGCGGCCCTGGATCATCGCGGGGGGCCTTTCCTTTCTCTTCAGCGGAGAACCTTCGGATGGGCGCCATTGCTGCTAGCGGTGGAGCAAGGAGGAAGAAGCGAGTGAACCGAGAAGAGATGGGCGACGGGAGCTCCGCCCCCTCCCCATTTATAGCGGAAGAAGGCCAACCGGCGCCTCCCATGATCATAGGCCCTCTTCAAGAATTCATCCTATTAACCAGTTAACTTGCCGATTAATCCCTACTCGTAGGGTCACCGAGTAGCCTATAAACCGATAAATCATCCAATTAGTTGATTAAATGGCCGATTAACTTGCCGATTAGCCGATTAATCCCCTACTCACCAGCCAACCGAGCAGCTACCAGTTAACGATTTCCTCAACAATGATCACAGGTAATGATAATTTTCCTTGCATGTCGCAGGGACTTGTCAAATCGAGCAGTTGCCGAGGCCGCGTGGGGAAGTGGAGACGCCCATGACCAATCAACCGCCACGCATCGACCAAGGCCGCATGCTTTTGGGGCCCGCGGCGCTCCGCACTTGCCCTTTGGCTTTGCCTCGAAGCCAAGCCCGAGAGCGCCATGGGCCCGGGGGCTACTGTCGGTGTTCTGGGAACGGGGGTCCCCAGACTTGCCTTCCTGCGGCCCACGACATGGCTTCGCTAGTAGGCTTGTACGGCCCATCTTCATCGACAAGGCATTTGAGACCCTCGCGAGGGGCCAAGCCTCGCGAGGGGGACGACGCAAGACCTCCTCAGGAGCGGCCTCTCCAGGCTGCCTCGCGAGGAGCGGAGATATCACGGTGGGGCAAACCTCGCGAGGCTCTCATGACGTGAGCCATGACGATCGACACCAGGCGGGCGCCAGCGCGCGCATCGTCCTTGTTTCCTCTTTGGTGCCAAGGGGGCAAGTCCGGGCGCGGAGTACCAAGGCATCAGGCAAAGGTTTCCATATCAGTGCAATGAGACCAAGACCAGCATACCAGTAGGACGGAGGTCACCATGGTGCCCAAGACGGCGTCATCACTAGAGCCTTTCACAGGCGAAGACCGCTTTTGTCAGGATAGCTTGTACTAGTTGTCCCCTTTCAAATTGGCCGCCGTTGTTGGTTCCCTTCCCGCTCAATATTTGGGAAGAGGACCAGGGCCTCTATAAGTAGAACTAGCCACCACCAAAGGAGGCAACGAGATCTCATCTGATCGAGTGCCACCCTTAGCCACACCTAACACAAGAACACCTTGATGTCTACTACACAACCTTCTTCTTGTAGACGTTGTTGGGCCTCCAAGTGCAGAGGTTTGTTGGACAGTAGCAAATTTCCCTCAAGTGGATGACCTAAGGTTTATCAATCCGTGGGAGGCGTAGGATGAAGATGGTCTCTCTCAAACAACCCTGCAACCAAATAGCAAAGAGTCTCTTGTGTCCCCAACACACCCAATACAATGGTAAATTGTATAGGTGCACTAGTTTGGCGAAGAGATGGTGATACAAGTGCAGTATGGATGGTAGATATAGGTTTTTGTAATCTGAAAATATAAAAACAGCAAGGTAACTAATGATAAAAGTGAGCGTAAACGGTATTGCAATGCTAGGAAACAAGGCCTAGGGTTCATACTTTCACTAGTGCAAGTTCTCTCAACAATAATAACATAATTGGATCATATAACTATCCCTCAATATGCAACAAAGAGTCACTCCAAAGTCACTAATAGCGGAGAACAAACGAAGAGATTATGGTAGGGTACGAAACCACCCCAAAGTTATTCTTTCGGATCGACCTATTCAAGAGTTCCTACTAGAATAACACCTTAAGACACAAATCCACCAAAACCCTAATGTCACCTAGATACACCAATGTCACCTCAAGTATCCGTGGGTATGATTATACGATATGCATCACACAATCTCAGATTCATCTATTCAACCAACACATAGAACTTCAAAGAGTGCCCCAAAGTTTCTACCGGAGAGTCAAGACGAAAACGTGTGCCAACCCCTATGCATAGGTTCATGGGCGGAACCCACAAGTTGATCACCAAAACATACATCAAGTGGATCAATAGAATACCCCATTGTCACCACGGGTATCCCACGCAAGACATACATCAAGTGTTCTAAAATCCTTAAAAGACTCAATCCAATAAGATAAATCCAAAGGGAAAACTCAATCCAGTACAAGAGGGTAGAGGGGGAGAAACATCATAAGATCCAACTATAATAGCAAAGCTCGCGATACATCAAGATCGTACCACCTCAAGAACACGAGAGAGAGAGAGATCAAACACATAGCTACTGGTACATACCCTCATCCCCGAGGGTGAACTACTCCCTCCTCGTCATGGAGAGCGCCGAGATGATGAAGATGGCCACCGGTGAGGGATCCCCCCTCCGGTAGGGTGCCGGAACAGGGTCCGATTGGTTTTTGGTGGCTACAAAGGCTTGCGGTGGCGGAACTCCCGATCTCTTCTGTCCCCCGATGGTTTTAGGGTATATGGAGATATATAGGCGAAAGAAGTCAGTAAGGGGGGCCACAAGGGGCCCATGAGGGTGGAGGGCGCGCCCAGGGGGGGTGGGCGCGCCCCCCTGCCTCGTGCTCTCCTCGTTGATCCCCTAACGTGCACTCCAAGTCTCACGTATTGCTTTCTTTCCAAAAATTAACTTTTCCGAAGGTTTCATTCCGTTTGGACTCCGTTTGATATTCCTTTTCTGCGAAGCACTGAAACAAGGAAAAAAAACAGAAACTGTCATTGGGCTCTGGGTCAATAGGTTAGTCCCAAAAGTAATATAAAAGTGCATAGTAAATCCCATAAAACATCCAAGATGGATAATGTAATAGCATGAATACTTCATAAATTATAGATACGTTGGAGATGTATCAGCATCCCCAAGCTTAATTCCTGCTCGTCCTCGAGTAGTTAAATGATAAAAGAAATAATTTATGAAGTGTGAATGCTAGCAGGTGCATAAGTTCGATCAATGATAATTTCAATCACCTTTTCTAGCATCATTATATGTCATAACAGTAGCTCAACTCATAGAACTTTGCATGATCAAGTAACAAACTATTCACATGTTAAAGCATAGATCATAAGCTTTCTTGAAAACTAATAAACCGTGTTATTAGTCATCAAACAATTACAATTCATCTTATTTTCAGGAAGAGTCTATGTCATAGCTTTGATTCAACAAACTTCACATACTCAACTATCATTTAGTCTTCCATGATTGCTACCACTCAAAGCATATTTTTAGAACAAATAGTATTCATCGAACACACAGAAAGATAGGGGCTTAATATTTCGCCTCCCAACCTTTTACCTCAAGGGTAATGTCAACAGTAATAATTCATGATCAAATATATTTGGATCACCATATATGCTTAGATCTTTCCATCATATGATGCTTGCCAACTAAAGAGTAGGTTGGAATGAGAAGGAATACTACTGACTCTTGCATAAAAGTGAAAGATAGGCCCTTCGCAGAGGGAAGCAGGGATTTGCAGAGGTGCCAGAGCTCGAAGCAAAAACAGAGATGAAAATAATTTTGAGAGGTATGCTTTCATTGCCAACATAATGATCAAGAGTTCCCAATATCTTCTATACTACTACATACATTATAGGCGGTCCCCAAACAGAAAGGTAAAGATTTTTACTCCCCCTCCACCAACAATCATCAATCCATGGCTTGCCCGAAACAACGGGTGCCTCCAACTAGCATCAATCCGGGGGGGGGGGGGTTGTTTGCAATTATTTTTGATTTCATTTCGATCTTTTGATCATGGGACTGGGCATCCCAGTTACCAGCCATTTTCTCGTGAATGATGAGCGGAGTCCACTCATTGTGAGAATAACCCTAGCATGGAAGATACTGCTAGCCCCTAGTCGCTACATGAGTGATTCGGGCATACAAAACAGATTATTATTTGAAGGTCTAGAGTTTGGCACATGCAAATTTACTTGGAACGGCAGGTAAATACCGCATATAAGTAGATATGGCGGACACTCATGGAAGAAACTTGGTTCAAGGAATTTGGATGCACAAGCAGTATTCCCACTTAGTACAGATATTTTGGCTAGCAAAGGATTCTAAATAGCAAGCACCACATGTTAGAGGATCCATAACAATATAACTTCTATACAAATGTACCCAAGCATAACTCATTATGTTGTCTTCCTTGTCCAACTTCAACTAATTTGCTCAGGTTTGAAAATAATTAATGGGGCTCACAATCATAGAAGATGTCTAAGATAGTATATTTATATGTGAAATCTCTCTTCCTTCAATATTCTTTCATGAATTGTTCAAGTGACCAATACAATGTTTGCTAACCTTCAAAAACATTTACCACCTCTACTTCTTATATGTGAAGTCATTACTCCCCATGGGATAAGAATATGAAACATATATAATTTCAGAGTTATGATATTCAAATCATTCAACCATTTACTCATAGGATATAAGTGAAGCACACGAGTAAATGACAAACTACTCCAAAAAGATATAAGTGAAGATCAATGCGTAGTTAAATAATTATGCAACTATGTGAAGACTCTCTCTCATTTAAGAATTTCAGATCTTGGTATTTTATTCATACGGCAAGCAAAGCTAAAGAAAATAAAACGACGGTCCAAGCAAAACACATATCATGTGGTGAATAAAAATATAGCTCCAAGTAAAGTTACCGATGAACGAAGACGAAAGAGGGGATGCCATCCGGGGCATCCCCAAGCTTAGGCTCTTGGTTGTCCTTGAATATTACCTTGGGGTTCCTTGGGCATCCCCAAGCTTAGGCTCTTGCCACTCCTTATTCCATAGTCCATCGAATCTTTACCCAAAACTTTAAAACTTCACAACACAAAACTCAACAGAAAACTCAGAAGTCTGCTAGCTAAAGAAAACAAAACACCACTTCAAGGTACTGTAATGAACTCATTCTTTATTCATGTTGGTGTAATATCTACTGTATTCCAACTTCTCTATGGTTCATACCCTCCGATATTACTCATAGATTCATCAAAATAAGCAAACAACACATAGAAAACAGAATCTGTGAAAAACAGAACAGTCTGTAGTAATATGTATCAAACGTATACTTCTGGAACTCCAAAAATTCTAAAACAAATTGTTGGACCTGAGGAATTAGTCTAGTAATCATATTCAGACAGAATCAACTAAATATCACTCTCCAGTAAAAAGTTGAAGCTAATCTCGTGAGCGCTAAAGTTTCTGTTTTTTACAGCATGATCATAAAGACTTCATCTGAGTCTTCCCAAAGGTTCTACTTGGCACAAACACTAATTAAAACATGAAAACACATCTAACCAGAAGATATATGGATTATTTATTCCTAAATGGAACCAAAAAGCAAGAAACTAAAATAAAATTGGGTTGCCTCCCAACAAGCGCTATCGTTTAACGCCCCTAGCTAGGCATGATGATTTCAATGATGCTCGCATAAAAGATAAGAATTGAAACATAAAGAGAGCATCATGAAAAATATGAATAGTGCATTTAAGTCTAACCCACTTCCTATGCATAGGGATTTTGTGCACAAACAACTTATGGGAACAAGAATCAACTTGCATAGGCAGGTAAAACAAGCATAACTTCAAAACTTTAAGCACATAGAGAGGAAACTTGATATTATTGCAATTCCTACAAGCATACATTCCTCCCTCATAATAACTTTCAGTAGCATCATGAATTAATTCAACAATATAACCAGCACCTAAATCATTCTTTTCATGATCTACTTGCATAGAAATTTTACTACTCTCCACATAAGCAAAATTCTTCTCATTCGGAATAGCGGGAGTATCATAAGAGACTTGAATACAATAAATTTTTTCCACATTAAAAGAGTAATGTTCATAAAAAGGGTAATCATAATCATGACAAGTTTTATAAATATAATCATCACTACTTCTTATAGCATAAGTTTCATCACAATAATCATCATAAGTAGCAACTTTGTTCTCATCATAATCGATTGAAACCTATTCCAAGATAGTGGACTCATCACTAAATAAAGTCATGACCTCTCCAAATCCAATTTAATAAATTTTATAAGATCCAACATCCTCCAAAATAGTGGGATCATTACTTCCTAAAGTTGACACTCTTCCAAACCCACTTTCATCAATATAATCATCATAGGTTGAAGGCATGCTAGCATCATAACAACTTTGCATATCAAAACTTGGGAGGCTAAAAATATCATCATTATTAAACATAGCATCCCCAAGCTTGGGACAAACATTAATTTCAGCAAATATATTCTCAAATATGTCATCCTCATCAAACATAGCATCCCCAAGCTTGGTCCTTTTCATATCATAAGCATAATCACTCTCATCATTAATAGTATGGATAGCACCAATAGTATAGCAATTATCATCATCACAATAAGTAATAGGAACAACATCATTTGGGAGGAATACCTTTCTACCTTTACTTCTCCGTCTTTTCTTTTTCTTCTTCACATCATGTGTGGGTTTAATCTTCTTTTTGGAGCTCCTTATTAATGAGATTGGTTGAATAGAAGGCTCCTCCTTGTTACCTGATTCATCATAAGAAATAATAGGAGGATATTGGGAAGTATCTTCCCTTTCATTAGTATTCTCTTCATCATCTATTTGTTTTCTTTTCTTTATGTAATTGGCAATATAAGGGTTTTCAATGCAATTCACCGCACAATACATATAAATTTTTCCTCTAGATCAAAATCAAGAAATTTATCGATATTAAATTTTGGAATACCCTCAGTTATATGTTTCATTTCTTCATAACCCAAAAGAAGACTAAGCTCTTTAAGATGCTCAAGGGTAACCAAGTTATCACAATTTTTGGACACGACTTGATCATGAAGCAGATAGCATTGGAGCTTTAAATGACCATGTTCATTGCAAAATTCACAAGGATGGCGATAAATATTGAATCTTTCAGCACAAACATCTAGCCTTTCTTGCAACAGTTTAGTTTCTAAATGCTTATGCCTCTTGCAATATCTATCTTCCCTATTTGGTGTGTACTTGCAAACCCAATGCACTCCACAAAAATTGACATGTTTATAGGAGACATTTTCATCATAACTAGTGCAATCATCATTAGTACTATGGATATTCAAGGAGTTCATACTAACAACATTGCAATCATGCTCATCATTCAAAGATTTAGTGTCAAACATTTTAATGCCTTCTTCTTCTAACACTTTGGCACAATTTTCCTTTCCATCATACTCACGAAAGATATTAAAAAGATGAAGCATATGAGGCAAACTTAATTCCATATTTTTTGTAGTTTTCTTTTATGAACTAAAAAATGATAAAACAAGAAACTAAAAGATTCGATTGCAAGATCTAAAGATATACCTTCAAGCACTCACCTCCCCGGCAACGACGCCAGAAACTGCTTGATGTCTACTACACAACCTTCTTCTTGTAGACGTTGTCGGGCCTCCAAGTGCAGAGGTTTGTTGGACAGTAGCAAATTTCCCTCAAGTGGATTACCTAAGGTTTATCAATCCGTGGGAGGCGTAGGATGAAGATGGTCTCTCTCAAACAACCCTGCAACCAAATAGCAAAGAGTCTCTTGTGTCTCCAACACACCCAATACAATGGTAAATTGTATAGGTGCACTAGTTCGCGAAGAGATGGTGATACAAGTGCAATATGGATGGTAGATATAGGTTTTTGTAATATGAAAATATAAAAACAGAAAGGTAACTAATGATAAAAGTGAGCGTAAATGGTATTGCAATGCTAGGAAACAAGTCCTAGGGTTCATACTTTCACTAGTCCAAGTTCTCTCAACAGTAATAACATAATTGGATCATATAATATCCCTCAAAATGCAACAAAGAGTAACTCCAAAGTCACTAATAGCAGAGAACAAACGAAGAGATTATGGTAGGGTATGGAACCACCTCAAAGTTATTCTTTCGGATTGATCTATTCAAGAGTTCGTACTAGAATAACACCTTAAGACACAAATCAACCAAAACCCTAATGTCACCTAGATACACCAATGTCACCTCAAGTATCCATGGGTATGATTATACGATATGCATCACACAATCTCAGATTCATCTATTCAACCAACACATAGAACTTCAAAGAGTGCCCCAAAGTTTCTACCGGAGAGTCAAGACGAAAACGTGTGCCAACCCCTATGCATAGGTTCATGGGCGGAACCCGCAAGTTGATCACCAAAACATACATCAAGTGGATCAATAGAATACCCCATTGTCACCACGGGTATCCCACACAAGACATACATCAAGTGTTCTCAAATCCTTAAAAGACTCAATCCGATAAGATAACTTCAAAGGGAAAACTCAATCCATTACAAGATTGTAGAGGGGGAGAAACATCATAAGATCCAACTATAATAGCAAAGCTCACGATACATCAAGATCGTACCACCTCAAGAACACGAGAGAGAGAGAGAGAGAGAGATCAAACACATAGCTACTGGTACATACCCTCAGCCCCGAGGGTGAACTACTCCCTCCTCGTCATGGAGAGCTCCGGGATGATGAAGATGGCCACCGGTGAGGGGTCCCCCCTCCGGCAGGTGCCGAACAGGTCCCGATTGGTTTTTGGTGGCTACAAAGGCTTGCAGCGGCGGAACTCCCGACCTCTTCTGTTCCCCGATGGTTTGAGGGTATATGGAGATATATAGGCGAAAGAAGTCGGTAAGGGGGGCCACGAGGGGCCCACGGGGGTGGAGGGCGCGCCCAGGGGGGTGGGCGCACCCCCTTGCCTCGTGCTCTCCTCGTTGATCCCCTGACGTGCACTCCAAGTCTCCCGTATTGCTTTCTTTCCAAAAATAACTTTTCCAAGGTTTCATTCCGCTTGGACTCGCTTGATAATCCTTTTCTCGCTAAACATCAAACAAGGGAAAAACAGACATCGCACTGGCTCGGGTCAATAGGTTAGTCCCAAAATTAATATAAAGTGCATAGTAAAGCCCATAAAACGTCCAACATGGATAATATAATGGCATGAATACTTCATAAATTATAGATACGTTGGAGACGTATCACACCTCAACTTCAGGAGACCGTTCTTCCCCTTGTACTGTTCATCATCTGCCCAAGAGGTAATCCACCACCACCACACTGGAGTAGGGTATTACACCACAACAAAGGGCTCGAACCAAAGATAAATATCGTGTCTTTCGTGTTATGTAGTTTGTCGAGTTCGTCCGCGAGATCTTAGCGAGCTAGGGCGTAGATCGGTAGGAGGGAAAGAACTTCACGCGCACCCCAGAGTTCGAATCTTAAGGGTTTTGTCGGAACCCGAGATCCGACAGAGTGGGGTGTGGGCCGGCCGGTTGTGGCCTGGTGGCCAGCTGGGCCACGGCCCAGCAAGGGGCTTTGTTTCTCTTTTTTTTCGTTTCTTTTTTATTTTAGTTTCACTTTTCTGTTCTCTATTATTGTTTCATTTATTCTAGTTTTGTAAAATGCCAAGTTAGCACCTAAATTAGTATCATTAATATAGGCCACTACTCAACCTGGTTTTGACCCAAAATAAGTTAGTTTAATACTTTTATAACTTAAAGAGCAATTAAAATGTTATTTAGCCACTGTTTTTATTTACTTTAGGGCATTTAAATATTTTGAAAAGGGTTGGTTCCACCATAAAAAATTTAGTTAGGGATTATTTGCCACATGATGAACATTTTAGTTTTCATGTTTGAGAAGTTTAGAATTTCACTTGTTATTTGAATTTGAATTGGAACATGACTTGATTCCACGAGATTAACAACAATAACTGGGGTGACGTGGCATCATTAGCAGAGGGTTACTGTAGCTTTACTATCCGGGCGTCACAATTCTCCTCCACTACAAGAAATCTCGTCCTGAGATTTAAGAGGGGGACTAAGGGGGTAAGGTGTGGTTACGAAATTCTAACGAATCTTCTCGGTCTTGGTTGCTCTTCTTGAAGTGGTCGATCCATTACATTGATGTATTCATTTTTCTGCTTCAGGTCATCAAGATGAAGTCGGCATCCTTTCTTCGGAAACTTCTTCGTACTTACGAAAGAATAAAGGGGGAGCATTCCGGGAGAACGAACCTCGGCAAGGTTGACTATCTGGTAGATAACATCGGGGAGGGAGGTGGAAAGTAACTCTCGAATTGAAACCTTCAAAAATATCAAGGGCAAAATAAGGAGGTATTATGGGAAGTTTCAAGCGGGTAGGTGTCGGGGAGAGCTGGTCGTGTCCCACGAACACCTATGGGACCTGGGTCCCTTGTGGTTCGGAGGGGGGCGGAGATTGCACGAAGAGCGGATCGAGGCGATGCACACGAGCAGATTTACCCAGCTTCGGAGCTCTCAGGAGAGATAATACTCCTACTGCTGCTTTGGTGGATTATCTTGTGTTCTTGCTAGGGAGCAATGGGAGCTACAAAACCTAGCCTGAGCGTGGTCTCGTATGAGTAGAACGAACTAAGCCGGAGTTGAACCGAACCCTTTCTACGTTGCACTTGGGCCTCCTTTTATAGGCACAAGGGGTCACCACATGTGGCAAGTAGACAAGGGCAAGATAGTAAAAACATAGGTTGGTACACCGCTTTGTACAAAGGTACAGAATCTATACCTAACTCGACGGCAAGGGACAAGAGTCATCAATGCCCGCCTCGCCCGCCTCAACAAAGGTAACAGGACCGCTGGTGCACCTCCGCTTGCCACGATGGTAGCTTGTCGCCCGCCATCGCTACTCCCCGCTGGCTGCACAGCTCGTCGACACGCTGCAGCTATGTAGAGCCCGTGGTGACACGCTGGCGGGTGAGCTGGAGCGAGATGAAGAGAGGTCGCCTCGCCCCGCAAGCGCTTTGCCGCGGCAGAACCTTGTCGCGCTTGGGGGCTCGGTGCCCACTAGCCTTCCCGCAAGCTCCTCTTGCCGGGCCTTGTTTCTTCGCCCTCGAGTGGCCTTCCCGCAAGCTCCTCTTGCCGGGTCTTGACTACTTTGTTCTTGAATGGCTCCAAAGGAGCCGCCGAGGACCTTGGCGGTCATCGTGCCAGCCTCGCCGTGGGGCGCTGCAACTATCCGCGCACGAGTTCGGGTACTAGGGTACACCTACTCTAGTACACCGACAGAGCCCCCGGCTCGGGCCACACACGGCGCTAAGCTCATGGGCCAGCCCAAAAGGCACGGGCACACGTGGTCTTGATTACGCCGTTATTTGCCTTGGACCCACCACGCTCTCCCACGAACGACACGCACGGACGTGGCGCCATGGGGAGATCATGGGGCTTTTTTAATGGGAAAATCGAACGCCTGCCCCTCTCCCTTTATAAGCGGGGAACCGGGCAGGACGCCCACTTGCCCTTGCTGTCACATCGAAACCCCGCCGCTTTCCCCTTTCTTCTCGAGCCCAGAGAGCGACGCCCGCCTCCATTGCCACCGGTGCCACTAACGCCGCCGGCTTCCTCCACCACCACTCCCTATGGCTCAAGGCCGATAAGGGAAAAGGCGGAATCGCCGAGGCGCAGCGGCTCGCGGCATCGCGGAAGGAGCGGGCCTCTTCGATCCCCTCGCTCAACAGAAGGAGCTGCGGAGCTGTATTATCTTTCCGGTCGACGGAGACCCGTGCGCACTCCGCCGAGGGGTCATCTCCGCCGCCACATCCGCTTAAGGTCTCCATCGGGTACCCTTCTTCGCGATTTTCTTCCGTGCAGGCTCGCCCGCCTTTTCTGAATTCTTCGCGATGTTATGAACACGTATGGCCTCCGCCTCCTTGACTTCACCCCAACGCCATCCTCACCATGGCTGCTGCACATCTCTGTGAGAACTTTGTCGGGTCCACTCGAACGCCGCACTCTTCCGCCACTACTTTTCACCCCGCCAGAGAGAGGAGAGCCGCTGTCGGAGGAATTGCATGGACCTCTAGGATCGGCAAGAAGGAAGCGATCTTGACGGAGAGTTGCACAGCAAGTGGGAGGAGTGGAGAGCTGACTGGTGTTGGATCTTAGAGGAGGAGACACAGCCTTTCACCGCCCTGCGCCAGACCCCCCATAGTTCGCGGCAATGATTGGAGCAACTTGGCGCCGGAGGACGACAAGTTGAAGATTGCCACAACTAGGATTTTGCGTCTCCGGCAAGCAGGGCTTACCGTAGGAGCAGTTGGTGCGGACTTCCTTCGCCGCCGCATTGCGCCCTTGCAGGAGAGAGGAAAGCCTGCTTGGGAATTCCAGAACGCGGCGGATATCATGAGGCTGCGCCCAGGTCTGAATTGGAATTTCACTACCTTGGAGCTTGACGGCACGCCGGGAGCTGTTCAAGCTCAAGCGGATAACCCCGGATGGTGTACGCTGTCGAGGGAGTTGTGCCATTGTGCAACAACTCGTCGCTTGACAGATCCGCTGATATATGTTGCCAGCGATTCCCACGGAATCGCTCCAACTTGGCAGAGCCCGCCGATGACATAGTGCAACAGTTCTTCGACAACTTGGTTGAAGTGTCGATCCGCGCCGACGAAGCAGAGGCGGCTCACTCGCGACACCACCGAAAGCAGGAGATGGCGCGACGCCACGAGGTTGGAGGAGGCTGCAGAGGCTGCTGCCGCCGCGCGCGTCGGTTCACTGTCGAGGAGGCAGAGAGGGCCGAGGCGGCAAGCCTTGCCGACCGAGAAGAGTTTGTCGGTGAGGAGGAGCAGAGTGAGCCCGACAACGAACCAAGCGAGCCTGCCGGGGACGCCTCTCCTCCGCCGTCAAGTAGCTTGCCGCAGGAGGAGCTCGCTGCCCCGCCAAGGAGACGCCCGAGGACTGGAGAAGCAGCGGGGGCATACGGTCCAACGGTTGCCTCGCTACCGACGCGCTTCCACCGCTGCAAGCATCAATGCTGGAGCGCCTTATTCCGCCACGGCGACGGGCGCGGGTCTTCGGAGTCGCGCCCCGCACTCCGCTAAGCGCCCAAGGAATCTTCTCCCCAATCCGTCACCGCCGAGCGGAGTTTGATCTTTCCGCCTCAGCCCGAGGAAGAAGAAGAAGAGTAAGATCTTGTCGCCGCTACTTGTAATCTTCCGATTTATTGCTTTATCTTACATCCGACCGCTTCACTCAACCTTCTTCTTCGTGACGTTAGCTCGAGGGCGCCAAGAGGGCCAAGACGCCGTGGTTGTCGCTCAGATGACTTCGTATGGCTGTGGGGGACGTCTGAACTCCCTTGCCGGACCCGCAACCTTCAACAGTAGCAGCCCCAAAGATGCACTCCCAGCAGAAGTGTATGGTGTACTCTTCAAGTTTGGGTGTGCTTGGGTGCTTCCCCATTACTGATATCTGGTTTGTTGAATTGTATAGGAGCAGAGCAGCCTCATCAGGAAGCACCGGAGGTCACTCCCGAAGTTCTGCTTGCTTCAACTACGCCGCCAAGGGAAAACTCTCCGCCAAGGGAGCGCCTCCCAAAGGAGGCCTCTCCGACAAGGGGAGCTTCGACAAGGACCAGCGCCGACGACCCTCCGGTAGTGGAGACCGCGGCAATGATCCTGCTGTGTGATTTTCTTGTTTGATAATTTCCTTGGGTCCTTTCTTCTTCTCGTTCTTCTTTCAACATCTCGCTTGATTTGTGCTTTCTTCTTCGACCATCGATCCATCTCGCCGGAGATCCGATGGAGACCGAGGCCGCCGGCGAGGAAGACGCTCAGCCGCGACAATGTCGACGCCGCCAACATGGAGGAGGAGGTCAAGCGCCGACGGGCCCGGCCGAGCAGGAGGTCGCCGAGAAGGCCGGGCGCAGAGGTCGGGAGGAATCTGTGATCGATCGACGGCCCCGAGGCCGCAGGAGCGCCAGCGCTGCACCGACCGCTGATCCTCCCGCCACCGACGCCGCTACCGACCAAGAGCCCCAGCCCGGCGCCACCAAGGCCGGCGAGGGTGTCTTTATCAAGCTCCCCGGGAATCAAGCCCGTGGCACCGGTCGAGGGGGAGACTTTGACGCGAATTGCTTGCCTCCGCCGGGCTGTCGCTGGTTGATGCCCCAAGCAGCAGCAGCGGTGAGCCCGAGGAGGAGCAGCTGCTAGGAAGTTGTTGTCGCCTACCGCGCCCGACAAGCCAAACCGAGTCTGTGGAGGCGCTTGTCGCGAGGGCGGAGCTGACTTGGAGAAACGCGCTGAAGAGCTCCGCGCGCCAACAAAGAAACTCTCCGGATATAGCGGAGGCGCTGGAGCAGCTTGTCGAGGAGCGCACGCCTTCATCTTGGAGAAGGGCGAGGTCAAGAGCAGCAGAGGCTTGCCGGGCAGAAGCTCTCTCACGAGAAGGTGAGCTGGCGCAGCGGAAGATCAACCTCGACAGCTATGAGGAAGATCTCACATGAGCAAACGATTGGCGGGCCAC
This sequence comes from Aegilops longissima, assembly GCA_021605205.1. Taxonomy (NCBI): domain Eukaryota; kingdom Viridiplantae; phylum Streptophyta; class Magnoliopsida; order Poales; family Poaceae; genus Aegilops; species Aegilops longissima. Next base: position 131,341,322 of record CM038676.1, read on the forward strand.
TTCAGAGGCAAAGATGCCGCGCGGCCGCCGAGGCCGCCAAGAGGGAATTGAGACGAGGTGGCTCAGCTGAGTCCACCTCCGTAAGAGTGCCGAGGAGGTCGCCGTTGAAGCGCGAAGCGTGAGAAGGACGCTACACCGGCGAGCTGCGGGTCGCTTTTGCCGAAAGGATCAAGGAGATCGATGCCGCCAAGGACGCCAAAGCGGATTTGGAGCTGAAGTCGACCACCCCGACGGAGACGTTGAATGGCGCCAAGGATCGTGAAAAGGGCCTGCTGGAAAAGATCAAGGCCACCGAGGAGTTGTTTGCGAATGCTGTGACCGCCTGTAATAATCTTCGAGACAAAGATAATGCATCGGATGTAAGGTCTTGTGGACACCGCCACCGCATCCATAACGAGCTGATGGAGTTGGGGATGACAGATCTTGGATACTCCATCGACGAGAACCTCCAACCCAGCGCCAAGCTCATCCTATTCTTCAAAGGCGCTACATGGTATCCAGCCGCTCCGGAAGAGGTTCCAAGCAACCGCGAAGAATCACGCCAAGTCTCGCGCCGAGGCTCTCCAAAAGGTGTTGATGAAGGTGGCCTTCCGCAACCCAAAGCGCCGACTTCACCAAAGTCCTCAAGTCCCCGCCCATCCGCCGATGTTGAAGCGCCAAGGCCCTTGTCGCACCCATTGTGACAGGGTGAGCGGAGTTAAGAGGCTCGAGGGCGATCGCGTGGACTAGGCCGCCAAGTCTATCTTTTGTCTTGCCGCTGAGATCATGTTTAGATAAAAGTCTATTAGATCCGCCGACAAGTTATTATGTAATATACACTATCTTAGGCACTCAATGCAATGTTATTTCCTTTACTCGATTTCTTCCTTTGTATGTTTATACCCTACGCTTGGGGAACTTGTCAGGTAAACACCTTTGTCATGCGAGCGCCGAAAAGTGAACTTCAGCAGCCTCGCTGGCGATGCCGCCCCGACAAGCAACCTTGTCGCAACTAGTTGCAGCACACTTAAGTTGTTGAGCGGACTCGAGACAAAGTAAGGGCGAAGCGCCGCGAGTCGGTTCCTCCGCCGCATGTGTTTTCCATACAAAGTACTATCGCTCGAGGAAGATAACTTAAAATTTAAAACTGGTCGCTTAAACCGAGTAACTTAGCTTCTCTGCTGCCCATTTCCGCAAGGTGACAGTTCCTCGAGCGACGCCATGCCCACACCATTATCTTCTCCTCCCCCCCCCCGGTGAACTTGTGGGTGGATGAACCTTCTCTTTGTTTGAGAAGAAAGAAGAGAAAATAAAGTTATGGAGCCTAGTGGCTCGTTATCACTTACCGGGTGTGGATGCTGCACAAAATGTTGGTAGACACATGCATATATGATTATGAGGGCATGTATTGACGAGTTGTGCGCAACACATAGGCTTTACTGATGCACGGGGTCTGCGCCCGGCTTTGTACAAAGGATTACATGCAACAGCGGCAAGATTTGTAATAAAGGGTGGTTACCGAACAGGTTCCGCAACCGCGCCTTTATGGGTAAAACTTGCGAAGATGCTCTATATTACAGGAGTTGCTCACCGAACGCTATCTTCGGTCTCGAGGCGGACAGCGCCGGGCCTAGTGACTCGCTTCACCCGATAAGGGCCTTCCCACTTCAAGGCCAACTTGTTGGAATTCTTGGCGGATTGAACGCTACCAAGAACAAGGTCGCCTTCCTCAAGCTTCCGCATTTACTTTGCGGGTTATGGTAGCGACGCAAAGCTTGCTGGTAATGAGCAGCTCGTGACAAAGAGCTCAAGACGATCTTCCTCGAGGAGCAGCGCCATCTTGTCGCAGCTGCTCTTGCTCAAGCTCATCGTAAGCGAGCACTCGAGGTGATCCGCACACGAAGTTCCGTGGGGAGAACTGCCTCGCCCGTAGACTAGAGCAAAAGGTGTCCGCCGCTGGCTCGATTTGGCGCCGCCCCGATCGACCAAAGAACCACCGCAGCCTCGATCCAGTTCCTTCCGCACTTGCGCAGCCTATCGAAAGTTCTGGTCTTGAGTCCTCGCAGCACTTCAGCGCTTGTTTCTCTCGCTTGACCGCTGCTTCTGGATGAGCAATGAAGCAAAGCAGATCTTGGCGCCAAGATCTTGGGCGATCGCATGAAGGTGCGGCTCGTGAACTGTGTGCCGTTGTCGGTGATGATTCTGTTAGGAATCCCAAAACGGCAAACAATTGGCTCAAGAACTTGATCGCCGACCGTGCTGTCACCTTCCTCATCGGTTCCATTTCTCGCCACTTTGTGAACTTGTCGATCGCAACATACAGTACTCAAAGCCCCGACAGCTCGGGGAAAGGGCCGATGATGTCGAGCCCCTGCACCGAGAAGGGCCAGGATAAAGGGATCGTCTGGAGAGCTTGAGCTGGTTGGTGTATCTGCTTGGAATGGAACTGCACGCTTCACACTTGGTTACTTGTGCGCTTGCATCCCGGAGGGCTTCGCCGTAAGAAACCTTGCCGAAAGCCATGCCGCAAGTGTTTTGCGCCGATGTGGTGACCACATATGCCTCCATGTATCTCTCGCCAACAGCTTCGCCCATCTTCCCGCAAATACACTTCAATTTCACACCGTTGAGCCTTCTTCTGCATGTGATGTTGTCAACAAACTGGTACATACTTGACCGCCGGGCTACTTTTTTCGCTTCTTCTTGCTCTTCGGAAGTTCTCCGTCTCAAGGAAATGGACGATTTGTTGTGCCCATGCCGGAGCTTGTGGCTCGACAACAAGGACTAAAGGCTCTTCTATCACTGTGGGAAAATCAGCTTCACGACAAGAACTCGGGGTCCGCCGGAGTTGATGATCCCGCAAGCTTGCCGGAGCGAAACTTGTCGGGAGCGCTTGCTTCAACGATACAAACTGCATGGTTTGTCGGAGCAGCATGCTCCTCGCTGATATTTGCGCTGATTTTAGGGACCTTCTTGGCGGCGGCTTCGGGAACTCTGCCGAAAGTAGTCGCCGAAACCAATTTTCTTCTTGCTTTGTCCCGCTGATGGTGTTACGGTTGGTTGAGTCAGCTTGAGCACAAAATTCCTGGTTCCACAGTGTAACTTAAGTGCGGCACATTTGGAGAGGCCATCGCCTATATCATTCTCGAGCTCTTGAACGTGTTCCATTTGCGTGCCTTCAAAGTGCTCTTCTAGCTTTCTCACTTCATCGACGAGGCTTCCATCAACAGACTTTGATAATCTTTTATTTACTTGGCGGACGACAAGTTGGGAGTCCCCGACAATGAGCTTCTTGATCCCAAGGTCCACCGCAATCTCGAGACCGCAAGCAAGCCTTCATACTCTGCAGTATTATTTGTTGCTTGTTCCTTGGGAAAGTGCATCCGACTATGTACTTGAGGTGCTCTCCGTGGTGCGATAAGCAGCACGCCGCACCGGCGCCTTGCAGCGAGAAAGCTCCATCAAAGTACATCAGCCACTTTTATTTGCCTCCTTGACGGGACGCTTGTCTCTCGAATTTCTTCGCCTTATGCTACGCCCACTCGCTATGAATTCCGCCAATGCTCGCTTCTCGATAGTTGAAGTGCTTTCAAACTTGAGACCAAAGCTTGATAGTTCCAAAGGCCCACTCGACAATCCTGCCTGTTGCTTCGGATTTTGCAATATCCTCTTCAGCGGAAAGCGAGTGACAACTGTTATCTCATGTGCTTGGAAGTAATGGCGCAGCTTTCGAGGCCATGAGGAGGCTGAAAAGCAACTTCGCACACCGTAGTACCTTGACCTAGCCCCCGCAAGGGAACCGACAAAGTAAACTGGGCGCTGCACCATCCTTTTCGTGTCTTGTCGCAACTCGCGCTTAATCTGTCCTTGTCGGGACCAGAGCTTGACGGCGAAGCCCTTGCTTGTCGCTGGATGTGTTCCGCCTCGCTTGCGGCTCATCATCTCGCCTCCTCTCTCGCTACTAACGCAGCACTAACCACTTGATTGGTTGCCGCTATATAAATCAGCAACTTCTCTTGCAGCCTAGGTGCGACAAGTATTGAGCGGAGGACATGTATCTCTTCAAGTCCTGCAGCGCAGCCTCCGCTTCGAGTCCATTTCATTGACCTGCCTTTTCAAAATCTTGAAAACGGCATGCTGCTCAGCAGACTTGGAGATGAACCTGCTGAGAGCAGCCACGCAACCGGCAAGTCTTCTGACATCCTTGACGCGCTTTGGTGCTTCGATCTGCTCAATAGCCTTGATCTTGTCGGGATTGGCTTCAATTCCCCGCTGAGACACAAAGAACCCGAGAAGCTTGCCGGAGGGGACTCCAAACACGCACTTCTTGGGGTTGAGCTTGAGGTTGATCTTGCGCAGATTTGCAAATGTTTCATCCAAATCCTGAACCAGAGTTGCTTTGTCCTTGCTTTTGACCACTATGTCATCCATGTAGGCTTCTACATTTCTGTGTATCTGTGGTTCAAAGGCATCATGGACTACCCTTGCAAAGGTTGAACCGGCATTCTTCAAACCGAAAGGCATTCGTATGAAGCAAAGACGCGCTACATGGTGTAATGAATGCGGTTTTCTTCATCCTCTTCGCCATGAAGATCTGATGATATCCTGAATATGCATCAAGAAATGAAAGCATATCACATCCAGCCGTGGAGTCAACAATCTGGTCGACACGCTGCAAGGGAAATGGGTCTTTGGGACAAGCTTTATTAACATCAATGAAGTCAATACAGAGTCTCCATTTCCCATTAGCCTTATGCATAACCACCGGATTGGCCAACCACGGGATGGAGGACTCCTCCGACAAGCCCCGCTGCTTCCAACTTCTTGATTTCTTCTCGCTATGAACTCTTGGCGCCCAACGCCTGCTTCCTAACTTTTTGCTTGACGGGCTGCGTGTGAGGACAGACAGCTAGGTGGTGCTCAATTACTTTCCTGGGAACACCGGGGATGTCAGATGGCTGCCATGCAAACACATCAACATTCGCCCGCAGGAAAGCAACGAGCTCGCCTTCCTATTTAGGATCAAGCGTGGCACTGATGGTGAAGGTACCACCAGCGCCGCCCTCCTTGGCGGGCACCTTCTTGGTCTTCGGCGGAGCTGCCATCGTCTTCTTGCACTTGCCGGTGGAGCTCGATGGTGCGTCCTCGACGGTAGCGCAGCACTCCGAAGAGGTGCGCTTGCCGGAGTGGGCACCAGAGCTCTTGCCGGACTTGGTGGTTTTCTTCTTCCCCCCGGGAGCTTCAGCGGCAAGTGGTTTGCTATCTGTGGCAGCTGCTGCATCCCGGTAAATCTTGTCGGCGCAGATAAGTGCATCTTTCTTGTCGCCATGGACAGAAATGACGCTTATCGGGCCGGGCATTTTGAGTAGGTTGTAAGCATAATGAGAGGCGGCCATGAACTTGGCGAGTGCTGGACGGCCAAGTATGCCATTGTAGGGCAATGGGAAGTCGGCAACGTCAAACGTGACCCTCTCAGTTCTGAAGTTGAGCTTGCTACCGAATGTTACCGGCAACGTGATCTTCCCTTTGGGCTTGCTCCTTCCGGGTTGATTCCTTGAATGTACCAGTTTCTTCGAGCTCATTGTCGTGGATTTGAAGTTTCAAGCAATCAGAGAGGATATCAGTTCAGCCCGCCCCGCCGCCAACCAAGATCTTTGTGACCTTGAGGTTGCGGATGGTTGGTGAGACCAACATCGGCAAGCACCGACCGCAGTGATGCGATCGTGGTGATCCTCAATGTCAAAGATGATGGGCGCATAGACCACTTCGTGAGGTTTGCGTGACTCTATGGATGGTTCTCACTGCATTGACCTCACGCATCCATTGCTTTAGTTGGCGGTGCGAGGTATGCAGGACGCACCACCGCCAACGCAAAGGACCCCGCTGCCTTTTGAAACTCCTGCTCATCAGCTTCATCGCCTTCCATGTCCTCGCCATCTTCATCTTCATCTTCTTCCTTGTCGCGCCGCTGGAGGTCTGCCTCTTGCCGCTGCTTGGCCTTGCCGCGCGCCTCCCCGACCGGTCTCTTCTTACTTGCTGCACTGCACCTTCTTGGCTTTCTCCTTGTCTCGCCGTCAGATTCAGCTCTCGTTGTTCAACAAGCTGCTCGACTTTCTTGCAGCTCGAGATCGTGGCCCTTGGTGCGTGGATTTTGCAAGATCGCTTGTTGAGCTGTCGTTTGTCGGCGGCCGCCACAGCTTGGCGGTCGGCATCGACGGCAACCTCCTTGCCGGAGCCACTAGCCTTGGTTTTGTTGGCGGCACCATCCTTGCCGGACTGCTCGACAACTAGTACTTCTTGGTTTTTCTTCCTTCTGTTGTTTCGCCACCGGCTCTTCCTTGCCGGGGCGATCTCCTCACCGCCGATTCTGCCCCACATTCTCTCCCTCGGGAGTCTTCTTCCTTCTTCAGCACAGGCACACTTGTCGGCCAGTATGAGCTCACGACGTTTTCACTTTGCACATCGCCATGTCCTCTCTCATCTCGCGGTTTCGCACATTCGATGGAATGCGCCGATCACCGCAGCAGGTGGACGCCTGGATGTTGTAGTGCACTCGATCAATCTCTGATGAACTTGCGCAGGACTCCTCCTTCGGGCAAGCAGGTGGAGATCACTCTCCGCCATGAGGCTTGTGGCCACCGTGAAGGCGCCAACAAACTGGTGGCACAAATCTGCCCAAGAAGAAATAGAGCTGTCCGCAAGTGCATGAGCCAAGATCCGACGCTTGTCTTGAGCACCGTGGGAAAGTAGTTGGCGAGGATCTTGTCATCTCGCCCCCGCGCAGCCTGCACCGCGATGGTGTAGATGCCGAGGAACTCCGGCGGTGTGTCCTGCCATCATACTTCTCCGCACGCCTGGTTTGAAGTTTTTCTCGTCAGCCACCGGATTTGCCGCAGCTCACGAGTGAACGCAGGGCAACCTACCGCAGACGGTAAGTCGCCTCGTTCCTTCGGGCGCATGCATATCAACAAGGGCCCGGCGCGTTGGTCGGATCGACGACGCGCTTTCTTCGGGCGCCGATATGGGTTCGAGCGCTTCTTCTTGCCGCTCGAAGAACTTGGCGCTGGTCGCGACGAAGTTCGCGGATCCGACGACGCTGTGGAGTCGCTGCCGAGGTGGATCCGCGAGTCGGCGATCTTGGCCTTCGAAGGGGAGTGCACGGTGGCTGCACCCCGCAAGTCTCGCCGCCATCAGCTCGCGCTTTGTCGCCTTGCGCCGCGCGCCGCGAGGCACTCGCTTGGCAGCGGACGCGCCGCTGGCGGCCGATGAGACTCTGAATTGTGGCTCTCCATTCGTCGACCTTATCGGCCGCTGGAGGGTAATATAGAAGCATCTGAGTTTTGCCAAGGCTTCCGCTGGTGTGGTTGGCGGCAATGGCGTGACGGAGCGAAGAACGGATGTGCTCGACTCCTAACCAAGTTAGGAGGAGCAGCATCCCGCCTAGCGATCGCATTCCTGCTTCGTATCAAAGATGCCGATGTGCATGCGGTCTCGAGGGCCTCGGATCCTCCAGCTTGGCCTTGATCCAACGAGCGATGGTGTCGCGAGCATCACGACGCTGTCGGTCCCGCACCTCCCGAGAAGGACGCGTGAGGATTCGACGCCGACGCCGCGCCGCTTTGTCTTTGGACCTGGCGGCGCTAGGGCTCTCTCGCCGACGCCGTTCCTCCGCCAACAGCTTTCCCCACCACCGACAGCCCGGTGGTGGTGGGTTCGACGCGACGGCTCGCTGCCGCCAAGACTTCTTCTTCGGCGCCATGTTAACGAAGATTGTCGATGAAATTGCTCGTGCGACCGCCGGATCGGGTTCACACAGCCTCGACGCCCCCTACCTGACGCGCCAGAGATGTCGGGGAGAGCTGGTCGTGTCCCACGAACACCTATGGGACATGGGTCCCTTGTGGTTCGGAGGGGGGCAGAGATTGCACGAAGAGCGGATCGAGGCGATGCACACGAGCAGATTTACCCAGCTTCGGAGCTCTCCGGAGAGATAATACTCCTACTGCTGCTTTGGTGGATTATCTTGTGTTCTTGCTAGGGAGCAATGGGAGCTACAAAACCTAGCCTGAGCGCGGTCTCGTATGAGTAGAACGAACTAAGCTGGAGCTGAACCGAACCCTTTCTACGTTGCACTTGGGCCTCCTTTTATAGGCACAAGGGGTCACCACATGTGGCAAGTAGACAAGGGTAAGATAGTAAAACATAGGTTGGTACACCGCTTGTACAAAGGTACAGAATCTATACCTAACTCGACGGCAAGGGACAAGAGTCATCAATGCCCGCCTCACGCCTCAACAAAGGTAACAGGACCGCCAAGTGCACCTCCGCTTGCCATGATGGTAGCTTGTCACGCCGCTTACCGCTACTCCCCGCTGGCTGCACAGCCCGCCGACACGCGCAGCTTGGGAGAGCCCTGGTGACACGCTGGCGGGTGAGCTGGAGCGGAGATGAAGAGAGTCGCCCCTGCAAGTGCCTTGCCGCTGCAGAACCTTGTCGCGCTTGGGGCTCGGCGCCCACTGCTTCCTTCCCGCAAGCTCCTCTTACCGGGCCTTGTTTCCTTCAAGGCCTGAGTGGCCTTCCCGCAAGCTCCTCTTGCCGGGTCTTGACTACTTTGTTCTTGAATGGATCCAAAGGAGCCACCGAGGACCTTGGCGGTCATCAGCCAGCCTCGCCAGTGGCGCAGAATCGTCTGCAGGCACGAAGTTCGGGTACTAGGGTACCCCTACTCTAGTACACCGACAGTAGGCAATCGTTCGTTGCGTGAAACAGAGTGTGAAAGGGGTTCAGAGCAACAGAAATAAGTATTTTTTTTAATACCAGAATTGAGGATCACATGGAAGGTGGCTCGTGAATTACATACGAAGCCAAGCGTGAGGAATAACTTTGGAAACAGGGGGGGTGTATATGAGAGTCAGGTTTCGATCCCGTGGAACTATGGGTTATGGGCCCACCATGTGGGTTAAAGTAGGAAGGGAGGTGACATCTTGCATGGTCATGATAGTAAGGCATGTCAGAGGGTAGCCTGTCAGTTATGTCAGTAACATCGTCGGTACCAAGGGCGAGGGACGAAGATAACCATTTTCCTGCTTGTTGAAATGAGGCGGACCAATAGGCACAGTTTTCGTCCATCGGTGGTTACCGGAATGTCATCAACAATAGTAACAGGGTCTTACTGACAGAGTTGTACACCGAGATGTTTGCACAAGCAGGGAATTATTACTGCTTATATCATATAGATCATTGAAAGGGTGTAAACAAACCAATGGAAAGGGAAAAGTGTCTATCAGACTTAATCGGAACAATGGAAAGAACAATGTGTTTAAACACATATTTTAGGGGTATATCCTTCCCACTGACAAGTAGAGCATGATATCCATGACGGGATATAAAGTAGAAAACCCTTTAGGTAAGGGGAGAGAAACTTCATGACATTACCCATACAAAGGTGTTTGGATAATTGATATGGAAAATTTAGCATTGTGCTTCCAATGTTTTTATTGAAAATCGGAATACCACTGACATGCTTCGAGGTAGCATTGATATGGTCTTCAAGAAAAGGTCAGACTCTGGATACACGAAGGATCCATCAGGAACAACTTGTAGAATAAGTCTTACAATTTCCTCATGGAAGAATGGATAACCTTGCAGAAAAGGAAACTATAACAATAGGTCCTCCGGCCAGGTGTGCTAGGCATGACATCACCTTACCGGGTCATGTAAAGATGTTATAACTCCTGGAAATATGTTCCAACCATTATATCTGACCGAGATTCAGATCTGATTGGTGTCAGGATACCTCAGACTCAGGATGTGTGAGAAGAAAAGGTGCAACACAAATTGACGGGATGACATTGTAAGATTCTCGGGAAACGAACTATGGAAGCGCGTTCCAAAACAAGAGTTCATCAGTAAACCAAGGAGAGGATGAGGGGGTGGCTGATGGACTCAGGGACAATTCCTCGAGATTTCCAAAAATATGGATTTCCACAATCATGTGAACAAGGAGATAACATTTGTCAGATCAATTGATATAATGATGTATGTTCGAGGAAAACATGCACAATTAAACATTGGTTGAAAGGTGCACCCGAGATTATGGCTTAGGTAGGAATGATGTCAGAATGGTGTTTCAATAACCAATGGTCTATGAATGAACTGTCGACCATTAACTTCAAGCAATAGGGTTGCTAGAAGTTTTGGAATTACACCGCACATTTAATTTGTTGGTATTCCGGTTAGCAACAATATAGGGACCAAGGATTGAACGGAGATTGCGAGAAGTATCACATGAATCAAGAATTCTTAAGAGGTGGTGAAATTCTCACGACATTCTTGACATAAAAGATGGTAATACTTCAAGGTAAAGAAGAACAAATGATGGGTAGCAAGGAACTCAAGGTATAACACAAAACACGAACAAGTTTGTGTTGGAGTTAAGACAATAAAGTGGTCGATGATAACACAAATCATCGAGGCAAGGATGGTATTTATCATCATGAATTCAATTGATATCCTGGAAAAGCTCGGAATACTGATGATGATCATGACACATTTGTTGAGAGATTTCACAAAGATGTAATAGATCGACGATGACATCAAGTCAAACGAATGATGAAGCGAAAGGTTATTGGAACCACGAGTAGGACACAAACTCGAAATCAAGTTTGTTGTTCAAGAAGAAATAATATGACGAGGAAGATCGATGTTAGATTAGCTCACCGTCGAAATTTGTGCTCCGGGAAGAAGGACTAGGTAGCACAGTTAAAATTAGCACGATAATGATGTATGTGATCAGGCTAGGAATGACATGATGGAGTATTAAATTTGTAAGCAGTGAAGGGTTCAAATACTTGTTGAATCGCAATGCGAACTCGATTCAGTTATCGGTGTCTTTGAGTGTTTAATAGCTCAGAGCCCATGAAAAATTTGAACCAGTGAGAATGTAGTACTTGATGAAGAACTCATAAGAAGTTATGTTGTTCCGTGATATTTTTGGATAACAAAGCTAAAACTTAAAGGTAGACCAGGATAGTAACCAAACTAGATCGTTGACTTGCGATATCAGATACTTTAACCTTGTCAAAATAGACGAGGCACTCGGATGGTTTCCTTTCAGAAATATATTAAATAAAGTTAGCATGGTCGGAACCATTGCTATCAGGGATCCAAAATAACGACAGTGGAAGAGTTATTCAAATAATTAAATATTTAGCAAGAAGCTTCCATGATAAGTTCCACATCGGTTCCGTGGGCATGAACACAAGGGTTCAAGGTCGATTCCCACTTCTTCAATGCCTAACCTATCATTTACTTCTCTTCTTTGAAGAAGTCGTAGAGCAGAAAATTATCTGGTAAAACACCAGAATGGTATGGCTTGTGTAAACTTTCGGGTGCATACGGTTTTAGGGAAGGTATAGGCTCAACCCATTGGGGGCATCTTAGAAACATATAACATGAACTTCAGGTCTAACTAGCACAAGCTCAAAAATAGAGCATGATTGACAAAAGCAGGGGATGCAATTTACCAAAGGCATTGTGTATCAGGGGAAGAACTTCTCGAGGTTTTGTATATGAAGGACACTATTGGATGATATTTCAACAAAGGATTCAACTGTCCATAGCGGAGCTAATGTGAGTATCGGCACATAACCAGAGGAAGAAACAATGTGAAGGCATTGGATTATAGAAGAAACTGACTAATTCAAAGCTCACACGTAAAGGAATTATGATTTCCAAATCAAAGGATCCGAAGCAAACGCTCTGGTTAAGGATGGATAAGTTGAGTAAGCTTAGGGATAAAATCAACAACAATTTGATTGGTCGAGATCCAGCTCATGTTTAAAATGAAGTCTGAGCCGAAAGGATGAATTCTAGGATCTGATTGAGGATTGCGAGCATTCGCAACATATTGAATCAATGGACTCAAAATGAAAGTGAAAAAGGCTGCCAATAAGATTACTATACTTATGGGATTAACCATAATGCAAGCAAGCAAGAATTTCAAGAGCAATAAGGTGCTAAGGATTTTCGGAAGATCGAATATTATTTCGAAGACCTTAGTGAAACACATAAACAACTGGGGATGGGCGGATCTCGGTAAGTGCGAGGAATTTTCCGTAGGGGTGTTCATGTGGGTAATGAACTGCAAGGCAGTAGGCACAAAGTATTCTCGGAACAATCGAGAGAATTTTCGGGGTATCTTGTAATAACAAGATCAATGGGATTGAAAGGGCAAGTGCATGTAGTTATCCATAATGATATAACAGTGGTAGGGAATTTGCAAAGGCGGTAGGCACAAGTGTATCGAGAGAACATCGGAGATTATCTTCGGAATCTTCTAGTGCAACAGGTGATCATCTGTAATAAAGGGCTCTCCAGGTGGATGTGATCATGAGATCCTAATGTAGAGTTATTAAAACCATTTTAACCCGAATAGAAGAGAGGTCAGAGTCCCAGAGTATAGACAAGGAATAAAAGATCCTACTGCCACCCAATGGCGACGTGGGCCCGTAAGACACACAACCATGTTAGTAAAAGTTTTGCAATGTCTAGACTCGACTTCGGCCAAGGAGTGTGGAAGGGGGATTCCTACAGGTAGTCGACTCTGACACCAACTTGTGACGCCCCCGATTCAATCATACACTAATCATACACGCAAACGTGTACGATCAAGATCAGGGACTCACGGGAAGATATCACAACACAACTCTAAAATAAAATAAGTCATACAAGCACCATAATGCAAGCCAGGGGCCACGAGGGCTCGAATACAAGTGCTCGATCATAGACGATTCAGCGGAAGCAACAATATCTGAGTACAGACATAAGTTAACCTAAGATGGCTAGCACAAAGTGGGATACATATCGAAAGTGGCGCAGGCCTCCTGCCTGGGATCCTCCTAAACTACTCCTGATTGTCATCGGAGGCCTGCACGTAGTAGTAGGCACCCTTGGGGTAATAGGAGTCGTCGAAGGTGGCGTCTGACTCCTGGGCTCCAGCATCTGGTTGCGAAAACCGAGAAGAATGGAAAGGGGGAAAAGAGGGAGAAAAGCAACCGTGAGTACTCATCCAAAGTACTCGCAAGCAAGGATCTACACTACATATGCATGGGTATCAGTGTAAAGGGGCAATATCGGTGGACTGAATTGCAGAATGCCAGAATAAGAGGGGGATAGCTAGTCCTGACAAAGACTACGCTTCTGGTAGCCTCCATCTTGCAGCATGTAGAAGAGAGTAGATGGTAAGTTCACCAAGTATCATCGCATAGCATAAACCTACCCGGCGATCCTCCCCTCGTCGCCCTGTGTGAGAGCGATCACCGGGTTATATCTGGCACTTGGAAGGGTGTGTTTTATTAAGTATCTAGTTCTAGTTGTCATAAGGTCAAGGTACAACTCCGGGTCGTCCTGTTACCGAGGATCACGACTATTCGAATAGATAAACTTCCCTGCAGAGGTGCACCAGATTACCCAACACGCTCGATCCCCTTTGGCCAGACACACTTTCCTGGGTCATGCCCGGCCTCGGAAGATCAACACGTCGCAGCCCCACCTAGGCACAATAGAGAGGTCAGCACGCCGGTCTAAATCCTATGCGCGCAGGGGTCTGGGCCCATCGCCCATTGCACACCTGCATGTTGCATACTCGGCCGGTGAGCAGACCTAGCCTCCCTTATACAAGAGCAAAGCGTCTCACCAACCAAGCGCCGCCGCCGCCGACGCCACGAAGGCTTCGGCTGATACCACGACATCGAGTGCCCATAACTGTTCCCACGTAGTTGGTTAGTGCGTATAGGCCAGTGGCCAGGCCCAGATCAATATCAAGATCTCTTTAAGCATGTTATTTTGAAGTAACCGTGAACGCTGACCAGGGCCAGGCCCACCTCTTTTCTAGGTGGTCTCAACTCGTCCCTGCCGCCCGCCACAAAGTAACAACGGGGCCGTCAGAAACCGGCCCACCTCTACCAGGATGGAGCCACCTGTCCTTTCAGCCCCCACATCGAATCACTTATGGTACTCTACGAGCTGACCCGACTTTTAGTCACCACATGTATCATATAATGTATACAGTATATACCCGTGATCACCTCCTCGAGTGATCCCGGCCGTAGTATAGCATGGCGCATTTAACAATAATGTAGGGCCATTAATGGAATACTAGCATCCTATACTAAGCATTTAGGATTGCGTAAGGGTAACAATCAGAGCAACAATGACAAAGCTATCCAAGAGAATAGGATTAACCGAAAGCAAAGAATATGTTACACTACTCTAATGCAAGCAGAGAGAGAAGGAACATGCAATATCCGTGATCAAGGGGGGGCTTGCCTGGTTGCTTTGGCAAGGAGGGGTCGTCAACACCGTAGTCGTACTGGGTAGCAGCGGCGTTGGTCTCGGTGTCTAACAAGAGAAGAGGGAGAAGAAACAGTAAATATGGAGCAAACAAAGCATCACAAAACATAACGAGGCAATACGCGGTGCTAGGTATGCCCTAACGCAGTAGGAGGTGATACCGGCGAAGGGGGGAAACATCTGGGAAAGTATCCCCGGTGTTTCGCATTTTTGGACAGATGACCCGGAGGGGGGAAGTTGCGTGTTCGCTATGCTAGAGATGTGTGGCTGACAAACAGACCGCATATTCGGATTCATCTCGTCGTTCTGAGCATCTTTCATGTACAAAATTTTTCCAACCGAGCTACGGTTTATTTTATATTAATTTAAAAAGGATTTAATCATTTTCTAGAATTAACAGAATTAATCTAATTCTAAAATACATTTATGGCGTCAGCATGAGGTCAGCGGTCAACTGTGACCGTTGACCTGGTCAACCTCACAGGTGGGTCCCACCTGTTAGTGACTGTTTAGCTAATTAACAGTAGTTAATTAGGTTAATTAGCTAATAGGTTAATTAAGCTCAATTAGTTATTTTAAATAGAATTTATTAAGTTAATTATTTAGTTAGTTAATTAATATTAGTTTTATTTATTTAATTTAATTAATAATTTTTTTATAAAAACGTTCTGGGGTGGTGGGCCCCCCTTGTCATTGGCCCTAAAGGGCCTTAACGTGCACGGGCATGCGGGCGCTGGGTTAGCGGGCGAACGGGCGCCGCTATGGGCGCCAATGTGAGCATCGCGAGGCCGGGGCGGGCGGCAATGCGGGAGGCGAGGACGGCGCCCGAGTTGCAGCTACCGGGCGGAGTGGCGAGGCGAGGCCAGCACGGGTCGGCCGATGTAGCGAGCGGCGGCGGGCGCGCGTGGGTGCACGGCAGAGCTGCAGCAGATGCAGGGCTGCGTCATAGCAGCATGAGCAGGGGTAAGGGCAGCAGCAACGCGGGGCCGAGGCGGCACATGGTCGGGGCAGCCGGCGAGTGCGCTGCGACGAGCGGAAGGAGGCGATGGTGCGGGCATCTACGGGCAGGGGCGCGCGCGGCGGGCGGACGACGCGAGCAGAGGCGCAGGGTCTGCAGGCACGCATGCGCACGACGGTTGCGGTGGCCACAGCGACAGCTGGGGCTCGCGCCGGGGGCAGGTGGGGAGGCTCGGCGTCCACGACGCAGTAGCAGCAGCGCAACGACGAGCAGGGGAGGCGGGCCAAGCGGGGCCAAGCGGAGCAGCGGGAGTGTGCTTGGCCGCGACCGGAGGTGGAGCAGAGCAAGGGAAGAAGGGGCGGGCCGGAGCAAGCGGGCGCGGCCATGGTTAGTGTGGGGAGGCACGGTGGCTGCGACGGAGAGGCAACGCACGGGCTCGCGCGCGGCCACATGAGCGCGTCCACGGAACGACGGGCACGACGACGTCCGACACAGGGAGAGGGAAGAGGGGAGAGGCCGGGGCCTCACCGTGGGAGCACGGGGACTAAGGCAGCGGTGCGTGGGGAGGACGACGGGGACGACACGACGCAGGGGAGGCAGTCCGGCGAGGTGGTGGTGCCCCGGCGATGGCAGGGTCCAGCTGCGTCGGAGGCGGTGTCGGTGAGCGCCGGCGACGGGATTGGGGCGTCGTGCCCGAACCAATTCGGGCAGAGGAGGGTGCGAGGAGCGAGGGGAGTGGGGGTTTCGTCCTGATCCAGATTGGATCGAGAGGGGGAGAGGGAGTGGCCACGTGGGGGGAAGTGGGAGTTCGGTAGTGGCTAGGATTTCGGGGATGGGGGATATTGGGAGTAGGGTATGGGCCGGCCGGTTGTGGCCTGGTGGCCAGCTGGGCCACTGCCCAGCCAGGGGCTTTGTTTCTCTCTTTTTTTGTTTCCTTTTTTATTTTAGTTTCAGTTTTCTGTTTTCTATTATAGTTTCATTTATTTTAGTTTTATAAAATACCAAGTTAGCACCTAAATTAGTATCATTAATATAAGCCACTGCTCAACCTGGTTTTGACCCAAAATAAAATAGTTTAATATTTTTATAATTTAAAGAGCAATTAAAATGTTGTTTAGCCACTGTTTTTATTTACTTTAGGGCATTTAAACATTTTGAAAAGGGTTGGTTCCACCATCAAAAATTTAGTTAGGGATTATTTGCCACATGATGAACATTTTAGTTTTCATGTTTGAGAAGTTTAGAATTTCACTTGTTATTTGAATTTGAATTGGAACGGGACTTGATTCCACGAGATTAACAACAGTAACTGGGGTGATGTGGCATCATTAGCAGAGGGTTACTGTAGCTTAACTATCCGGGCGTCACAAGCCACTAGTGAAATCTACGGCCTCCGGGTCTATTCTTTATCATATTTGCCTTTGAGATGTATTTTTATTCGCTTTTATTTTCAGATCCATTAATCCAAAAACCAAAACACCTTGCTGCAGTTTTTTGTTATTTATTTTATTTCGCATTTCCGTGAGATTTATTTATCTAATCTACTACAAATTTATCTATATTTTTACCTGGGAGGGACTGACAACCCCTCTTACACGTCGGGTTGCAATTATTTGTTCTTTGTGTTTCAGGTATCGTTTACATAGTGTTGCGTCGTTCTCCTACTGGTTCGATAACCTTGGTCTCATCACTGAGAGAAATACGTACCGTAGCTATGCTGCATCATCCCTTCCTCTTTGGGGAAATACCGACGTAGTTCAACCCGCATTATTGACAACACCGTGTAGAGAACACCAACACGATGGACGACGACGAGACCCAGGAAGGGAATAACTCGAAGGCGGCGAAGCCATAGTAGTGGAGGGATGTGGGTGAGTAGAGGGATGGTCTGGCCAGCGGTGGGAGTAGTAGGGGCCCTGAGGCTTGCGCAGCAGCACAGCCGGCCACGGAGGTGAGAGCAGGCGGTCCCGCCAGCGCTGGATTTCACGGCTGGAGCAAGAAGATCAGAGATTGAAGAAGCACGACAGCCGTTGGATTGACATCCAGCGGCCACTTCTTCTAGAATCGTTTGTTGACGTATATAATAAGTAAAAAAATCTTGCATACGCGTCAACTTAATAGGCCCACAAGTCAGCCCATTCCCCATTTTTAAATAATTTAGAGCTCACTGCAACTTATTATTAAATTTATTGTAGTCCGGTTTTTTTGTTGGCCAGGGCCAGGGTTAAAAAGATAAACAAAATTTCGCATGTTTCGGTGGGGTCCAAACTATTTTTAATAACGAAATGTTGAGGCAGATTTAGAGTACTTTGAAGATATATTTAAATTAGGTTAAAGCCCAGTGAAATTGGAATCTGAAAATGTGAAAAATTCAGAAATTTGAAAGTAATTGCCAATTTGTCGTGTGTGTTTTATATACAACCCATTTCATATTACTTTTAAGATTTGCAGCCATCTTGAAAGAGTTGCAGCCCAGCAGGGCGGAGAAAATAAGTAGGCCTGGATTGGGTATTCTTCAGAAAAAATAAACTGTCCAAGCCATTTTCACAAACAAAAAATAGCTGGTCTGGTCATGTGGTGGACGTAAAATAGAAGCCTGGGCTAGACGGGCCACAACCCAGTTGAAACCCTGCTCCGTCTCAACAATAACAAAAAAAATACTACTCGAGCAGCTACGTCCTAGGTGTCAGCCGATCTTGTGCTATTCTCTTGTCTATTTTTTTTGAATATAAACAGTAGGGTAAAACCCCACTGCAACTTTTATTAAATTAAATAAGCAAGGCAGAGAGTCTAGTCTCAAGGGCTTGAGATAAGCCCAAAAAAAGAAAAAAAGAAAGAAAAAACAGAAACAAAAAAAGAGAAACTAGTAAAAAAACCTACCCTATCTCTATATTTACAAGATTGAGTCTAACCAAACTGAATATTGAGGCAGTAATTTATTCTTCATCCTGAATTTCAATAGCTTGAGCTCCTCCAGAAAGATATGCTTCCACCCCTGAAAAGAGGGGTTAATATGCTCAAAGATTTTGTTGTTTCTAGAGATAGCCCAAGAACCCAGTATAATAATCTCCATGAAAAAAGGGAGGTGCAGTTTGTCTTTGAGGTCTTGAAATGCTTCCAACACAGATAAATTCCTGTCTCTGTTAGGGCAAATGAAGTCCCAACATTGTGCTGCAAAGGGGCATCTCCAAAAAAGATGATGCAGTGTCTCCTCCTGCTGGCAATCCCTAATAGTACAATGATAATCCTCAAGCTCAAAATTCTTTCTTCGTAGCAGGTTTCTAGTGTTAACTCTATCATGCAGCAGTTGCCAGAAGAAAATTTTGTGCTTTGGTTGACATGAGCTCTTCCAAATCCAATTGAAGTGAGGTGGAGTTGGCTTATAACCAATTAACACCTTATAAGCTTTGGTTGCAGAGTATCTTTCATTTCCCCAAATATAGCTCCATGTATCTTTCAACTGCAGATATTCTGAGTTTCTTAATGAGATGCAAATATCTTCCATTTCAATAAATTCCTCATAAGCTTGAGTTGTCAGTGGCAGGTGAAATAAATCTTGGAGATACTCAGTATGGATAACTTGGCTTATAGTGATAGAAGTATCTCTGGCAGAAGTGATTAGGTGGTGAAATTTGTGCTTCAAGATGAAATCATGCTAGCAGTCATCCCAGAACAGGGCAGTAAGACCATCTCCCACATTGCATCTGGTAATAGCCTTGTAAGGGTCAATGAGAGCTAAATTAGATTTCCACCAAAAAGAACCCTCCCTACTGTCTCTTGGTAGGTTTCCATTACTATACTAAGTCTCCCAAATTAGGTTTACCCAAGGAATATCATGTCTGTTAAAAAACTTATGGAGGTTCTTCATGAGCAAGGTCTTGTTATGTGTAAAAATATCCATGACACCAAGACCCCCTTGACTCTTGGGTCTACACACAGTTTTCTAGGCCACTAGTGCAGGTCTCTTATCCTCCATATCAGGGCTCCTCCACAAACAATGTCTCAAGTACTTGATGATCTGTTGTTTTATTGTAACAGTCACATCCAAGCAGCACATGAAAAAAATAATTAAGGATGCCAGTACTGATTTCACCAAAAGCAACCTTCCTACTTGAGTCATGAATGTAGAAAGTCTAGCAAGTTTTTTTTGCAATTATCTGCACTAGGGGCAGGCATTGCTCCACAGTGGGTTTATAAATTCCCAGGGGCAGTCCCAAGTATGTGAAAGGGAAGTGCCCTCTAGAGCATTGCAAAGTATTTGTGAAGATTTTAACTCTTTCTTCTATGATGTTGATGGGCACCATGATAGATTTACCATAATTTACTTTTAAACCAATGGCAGAAGCAAAGGTATTGAGGAGTGATTTGAGACAAATTAGCTCTCTGGCATTAGCTTTCATGAGGACCAGTGTGTCATCAGCATACTGCACTATTGGGAAGTCAGGACAAGAATTTCTGTGTAGTGGGGGAGTTATAATTCCCAGTCTCATAGCCTTATTCAAGATGGACTGAAGCAGATCAGCTGCCAGCACAAATATCAAAGGTGAATAAGGATCACCTTGTCTGACCCTTCTTTTGCAATAAAATTTCTTCCTAGGGACTCCATTAAGCATTACAGCTGAAGTTGCAGATGTGAAAATTATATTCATCCAAGAGATCCACTTCTCACCAAAACCTTTTGCTCTGAATATATCAATGATCGCCTGATGTTCAATAGTATCAAAAGCTTTTTCAAAATCTAGCTTGACCACTAGCATCTCCTCTCTTGATTTGCGACACTGATAAATATATTCATAAGCCCAGCCAAGACAATCTTGTATCATTCTGTGTTTTAAAAACCCATACTGATTGATATGAACCATTTGTAGAATCACTTTCTGAAGTCTGTTGGCTAACAATTTGGTGATGATTTTCATAATTCCATTTATCAAATAAATAGGTCTGAAGTCATTAGGTGTGAGGGGTACCTCCTTTTTTGGAATTAAGGTGATGAAAGAGGTGTTGATGCTCTCAAGATTCACAGTCCCAACATGAAAAGTCATTATTAGTGCAGTAGTATCCTCTTTAATAATGTCCCAACATGCTTTAATGAATTCATTATTGAAGCCATCTGGACCTGGAGATTTGTCATTTGGCAAGTTTTTCACTACATCATCTATCTCTTCTTGTGTGAAAGGTCTCTCCAGCTCTTGAAAAGCTTGATGATCAATTCTGTGCTCATATAAGTCTTGCAGGTCAAAGTACATATTGTGGCCATTGGACTGTCCAAGTCTTCCTGAAAGCCTCCCAAAGAATAGCAGCTTTCCCCTCATGGTCAGTGACTTCCATCTGATCCTCATTCACCAGCATTGCAATCTTATTGTGTCTATGATTTATTGAAGCCTTAGTGTGAAAGAATTTAGTGTTTTCATCACCAAACTGAACTCTTTTAATTTTCTCTTGTCTATTGACCATACACTGACAATGTCGTGGTCCCAGATGTCAGCAAACCACTAGGAGGAAGCATTTTCTTTTTCTATACGCTGACAATGGGGTATATATAACAAAAAATGAGGAACTTTCTTGCGTACGACCATGGACATGGTGGTCCCTACTATCATCCTCCGCACGTACAGTCCTCTCCAGATTCCTCTTGTTTGTTAACCATGTTGACAACGCGAGAGGGCGGCGCCACGGCGAGCGCACCAAAGCGCGCGGAGGATGACGACGAGGCCTCGGACGTCAGCGTTAACAATTTATAAGACTGTGGGCAGCGATGCGTGCGCTGAGGCGTAGCGAGCTGTGGGAGGCGGAAGCAGGTGGCCCCGCCGGCGCTGGTTTGGTTTGGGCGGTTGGAGGAAGACGAGACTGAAGAAACATGACAGACTATAAAAGAAGCAGGAGTACTTAACGACCTTAACTGAAACCAGCAAGGGCACTTAACAACCACAGTTGAAACCAGTATGAGTACTTATACAGGTTTAACCATACAAAGAACGCCTCGACAGTGGTACTTTTCCTACAGTTAACCAAGGGTGAGGCCATCAAGCCCCATGACAAGGCCCAGACACCACCCCGCGCATCCACAACCTTCTGAAAGTGGCTTCATCTCGCAGTGTGGTCAATAAACAGAATATTCTCTTTAGAGCCATGGAAAAGCATGAGCATAACCTTCTGTCCTATTCTCCAAGATGGACAAGCCTTCATTATTTGAGGCCACCCATGAATAAGTATCTTTTCACCTCCGAGGGAACTGTAGTAGGTCGACATAAACATCATGTTGTGACCAAGCACAAGCATCTATTAGGAACAATAGAACTATGCAGTTTCTGTTTCAAGAAGATCACAACTGTAAAACTGTGTATAAGCAAGAGTTTATGAACAACATATATAACAGAAAACAGCTCGTACCTTAAGTTTCTTGACACAGTTGGACCTGTTCAACGTGTGCACCAGTGGCACACATATCCCAGTGGCCTTCCACCATTGAAATGCCCCACAAGGACCTCAAGACGATCAATAAAAGTGTAGGAACTGGTGGATGTCATCCCAGTCAACTTTAGTGCCATAAGTAACAGTCGAGTTCTTATAGATTAACAAACGAGTAGTGTGCTGAACTTTGAAATAACCTACACGTGCCACCAATTATAAGAAATATTAGTTAGAAGTAACATCTTCGTGAGAGAAGGGAATCACAAATCGTTGCTACTTCGAAAGTCAAATTGTGATTAGTTAGACAAAATAGGTGGATTAAGAAGTAATCAAGGCAACATGCAAGAACCAGATAGAAAACTAACATGGATGAACTACTGGAACGATGTCGGGGTGGAAGATCACATTGAAGATGAGACCAGGTTCTGCAATTTCCATCAACGTTCGTGCGCCAACTTTCAGTCTGTAACACATGAGAAAGTTTATCCAAGTTCGGCCATAAAAAAGCAGCGATCTTCTTGGTTCATGAACCCAACTCGGAACTTATATCCATGGCTTGTCTTCAATGTGACCATTAAACTGGTGTATTCAGTTATGACAAGGCCGACCATCTTGAGTACATGTGTTCTGGCAGAGCAAGGAATGCACTGTAGTAAAATTAATATGAGAACACAATGTATTCGCTATCCAAATATAGAAATAATTTCCTCTTTCACATCAGTGTTGACCATGGTACTAGTACCTTTTATCCAAATATAGCAATCCAAATTTCCAAATTAGTCGGCAGCATGTTCAAAACCCCCACCCTCCCGGATAGAAAGAGGATTCTAGGAACATACTATGCGCATTTTAAAATCATGTGTTAGGATGAGAAGGAACAAGTGTGGCGTCTCATCGAGGGCGCAGAAACCTGTAGGGTCCTCACACTTTGGGCACTGCAAATGAAACACACTAGATTCAGTTGGAAGAAAAATGCATCAACGGCAGCGGTTGCCATCCTAGGATTACCGGCGACCAAGGAACTAGGATTTATCGGGGATGGATGAAGAATTTGTACCTAGTTCTCCATGAGAAAAACCCTACGTAATCGTTGAGAGAGAGTTTTCTTTGAACAAGCAGACGAGGGAGAAGGGGATTCAGGCCCAGTGAAATATTGCTGCTTCGTCCGTCCAGCGTACTGCTACTGTTGGAAAGGTGGTCTTTTTTTGTGATTTGACGGCTCATTGGGCATTACTGCGCTGCTACGACCGGGTGAGTCTACCGTGCAGTTGGGCACTCTAATTTCCGTTGCCGGATGCCCAGCATATCAGTGAAAGGAAGTAGAAAGGCAGGAGTAACTAGTTACACATAAATATATTTTGATAGAGAGATACTCCTTCTGTAAAGAAATATAAAAAAATTATATCACAACTTTATACATAAGAACCCTGCAGAACAAAAAAACTTTATACATAAGAAAAATCAAGGGGAATATATATAACATAATATGGGGGTTCATATGAGAATATAATAATCAGATAGGCTGACGGTTCTGGACTTTGGGCCACTGGCCGATGGGCCCGCATGTTTGGGGGCCCATGTGTTATAACTCAGCACATTTCATATTGCAAGCGATCAGTACGTTGCTGGTTTTAGATGCTGTCGCAAGGCGAATACAGAAAAATAAATAAAGCACGTCAACTATTAGATGAAATTGAATGATGCTACTTCTTGAGCTTGCGTTGGTTTTTCCCTTGAAGAGGAAAGGGTGATGCAGCAAAGTAGAGATAAATATTTCCCTCAGTTTGAGAACCAAGGTATCAATCCAGTAGGAGACAACGCACAAATCACCGAATACATGCACAAACAATCAAACAACTTGCACCCAACGCGATAAAGGGGTTGTCAATCCCTTCATAGTTACTTGCAATAGTGAGATCTGATTGAGATAGATAAACGATAAAGTAAATATTTTTGGTATTTTTGGTTTATAGATCGGAACGTAAAAGATTTGAAAAATAGTAGGTCGGAAACTAATATGATGGAAAATAGACCCGGGGGGCATAGGTTTCACTGGAGACTTCTCTCAAGATAGCAAATAATACAATCGGTGAAAAAATTACTGTTGAGCAATTGATAGAAAAACGCAAAGTTACGACGATATCTAAGGAAATGATCATGAATATAGGCATCACATCCATGTCAAATGGACCGAAACGATTCTGCATCTACTACTATTACTCCACACATCGACCGCTATCTAGCATGTATCTAGATTATTAAGTTCATAAAGAACGGAGCAACGCATTAAGTAAGATGACATGATGTAGAGGAATAAACTCAAGCAATATGATGTAAACCCCATATTTTTATCCTCGATGGCAACAATACAATACGTGCCTTGCTGCCCCTACTGTCGCTGGGAAAGGACACCGCAAGATTGAACCCAAAGCTAAGCACTTCTCCCATTGCAAGAAAAATCGATCTAGTTGGCCAAACCATACCGATAGTTCGAAGAGAATTACAAAGATATCAAATCATGCATAAAAGAATTCAGAGAAGATTCAAATAATATTCATAGATGAGCTGATCATAAATTCACAATTCATTGGATATCGGCAAAGACACTGCAAAAGAGTATTACATTGGATAGATCTCCAAGAACATTGAGGAAAACATGGTATTGAGAATCAAAGAGAGATAAGAAGCCATCTAGCTACTAGCTATGGACCCGTAGGTCTGTGGTAAACTACTCACACTTCATCGGAAGGGCAATAGAGTTGATGTAGAAGCCCTCCGTGATCGAATCCCCCTCCGGCAGGATGCCGGAAAAGGCCCTTAGATGGGATCTCACGGGTACAAAAAGTACTACACGAATGCTCCTAGGGGGATAGATTGGTAGGAAATGACCATCGCTCATCCCCGACCGCCACTCATAAGGAAGACAATCAAAAAATAAATCATGCTCCGACTTCATCACATAATGGTTCACCATATGTGCATGCTACGAGAATCACAAACTTTAACACAAGTATTTCTACAATCCACAACTACTCACTAGCATGACTCTAATATCACCATATTTATATCTCAAAACAATCATAAAGAATCAAACTTCTCATAGTATTCGATGCACTTTATATGAAAGTTTTTATTATACCCCCTTTGGATGTCTATCATATTAGGACTAAATTTATATCCAGAGAAAATTACCATGCTGTTTAAAGACTCTCAAAATAATATAAGTGAAGCATGAGATTTCAACAATTTCTATAAAATAAAGCCACCGCCGTGATCTCAAAAGATATAAGCGAAGCACTAGAGCAAAATTGCCTAGCTCAAAAGATATAAGTGAAGCACATAGAGTATTCTAATAAATCACGATTCATGCGTGTCTCTCTCAAAAGGTGTGTACAGAAAGATGATTGTGGCAAATTAAAAAGCAAAGACTCAAATCATACAAGACACTCCAAGCGAAACACATATCATGTGGTGAATAAAAATATAGCCTCAAGTAAAGTTACCGATAGATGAAGACGAAAGAGGGGATGCCTTCCGGGGCATCCCCAAGATTAGGCTCTTGGTTGTCCTTGAATATTACCTTGGGGTGCCTTGGGCATCCCCAATCTTAGGCTATTGCCACACCTTATTCCATAGTCCATCAAATCCTTACCCAAAACTTGAAAACTTCACAACACAAAACTCAACAGAAAATCTCATAAGCTCCGTTTGTATAAGAAAATAAATCACCACTTTTGGTACTGTTGTGAACTTATTATTTATTTATATTGGTGTAATATCTACTAGATTCCAACTTTTCCATGGTTCATACCCCTCGATACTACCCATAGAATCATTAAAATAAGCAAACAACACATAGAAAACAGAATCTGTCAAAAACAGAACAGTCTATAGTAATCTGTAGCTCTATAATACTTATGTAACTCCAAAAATTCTGAAAACTTAGGACAACCTGAGCAATTTTTTACTAATCTTCTTCAAAATGAATCAAATCAAAATCCCGCTTCTATAAAACATGAGAATTGTTTTCCTGAGCTTAAAAGTTTCTGTTTTTCAGCAAGATCAAATCAACTATCACCGTAAGCCATCCTAAAGGTCTTACTTGGGACTAACACTAATTAAAACACAAAACCACATCCAACCAGAGGCTAGATGAATTATTTATTGCAAAACTGAAGAAAAAATCAAAGAACTAAAATAAAATTGGGTTGCCTCCCAACAAGCGCTATTGTTTAACGCCCTTAGCTAGGCATAAAACACGAATAGATCTAGGTATTGTCATCTTTGGTATGCAATCCATATATAGCTCTCATAATAGATTCATATGGCAATTTAATTTTCTTTCTTGGAAAGTGTTCCATGCTGTCGGTGTCAAAACCGGCGGATCTCGGGTAGGGGGTCCCAAGCAGTGCGTCTTAGGATCAATGGTAACAGGAGGCATGGGACACGATGTTTTACCCAGGTTCGGGCCCTCTTGATGGAGGTAAAACCCTACGTCCTGCTTGATTGATATTGATGATGTGGATGTTACAAGAGTTGATCTACCACGAGATCAGAAAGGCTAAACCCTAGAAGCTAGCCTATGGTATGATTGTTGTTGTACATGTGTCGACTAGCCTGGCCCTGGTTTATATAATGCACCGAGGCCTAGGATAACAAGAGTCCTAGCCGAATCGCCGGTGGGGAGGAGTCCTTGTCTTGATCGCCAAGTCTTGTGGATTCTTCCTTGTATGCGGCAGCTGTCCGGACTGGCCCATGAGTATACGGCCCCGGGTCCTCGGCCCAATCTAACCGATTGGGGACGATGTGGTGAGTACCCCTAGTCCAGACACCGTCGAGAGCCCCTCGAACCGGTCTTCGTTAGGGACGCCCTCGATTCTTCCGAACTGTTCTTCATCTTCTGATCGTCGGTCTTGAAAACTGGTTCAACAAATCTTCTCATCTTCTATCTTGAGGATCACCAAATGCATTCGACGAGTTTACACATCGGGTATCCGAGGAGCCCTTTAAGTTTATGGCCTTTTTCAATGCCTTATTTTTATGCCACGCCTCGGGTTTGAAGCTATTCACGGGAGGCAGTGTCCTCTTCGTCCGAGCTCTAACGCCGGACTGCATTCGAGGTATCTTTGCAGCCGATCACCAATGCCGGTCGCTTCCCAGCTCTATCGCTGGACTATGTATCCGAGCTCCAACGCCGGATCAGATCCGAAGTTAACGCCGGACTGTATCCGAGGTGTCGAATCACCTTGGTTCAAAGAAGTTTGAAGGAGTTTAGCCGGGCTTAATGCCGGAAATGCCCTCTATGGAGCCAGCCACTAGCGTCCGAGCTTTATGCCGGACTACTTCCGAGGTGGTGCACCACCCCGAATGTGGGCCGATTTTTGTCAATATTTTTTATTGATGCAATTTATTCTCTGACGAGATATATAGCCAGTAGCCCTCAAGGAGTGTATTGGTCTAAAACCCGAGATGCACCTGAAGGATGACATAAGACCGCTGATCCCAGTAACCGCTGAGACTCAGGTTGATTTGCAAAATCGGTCTGAGGATCAAGTCCTAGCTCGCGAATACTTTGGGACACAAAAGCAGCGTGCGATCCTCAAGACTCAGGTTGGGTGCGGCCGACCAACCCGAGGATCAAAATCTCCTCGAAACTGATTGCACTTAAGATTTTCTGCATAGAACAAGCAATACAAGAGCCCCGAGACATCGGGTCGGTGGCAACACCGCATCGAGGGATTGATGTGCCCTTTAATATTTGTAAATAATAAGCCCTAAGCCCAAGAGCCCCGAGCCTTAATGCAGGCACAGGAGGCCGAATTAAGGATCGATATCCATAGTAAAATCACAAATTATGTGTAATGACTCTATGTATCCAAGTACTTTACGTCATTAATGCTCGGATCCGCATTGTACAAAACTTTGTTGACCGACCATCGGCTTCCACCTCCTCGGCCAATAACCGAGGAGTGTTTGTCCTACTTTATAAAGCCTTTATGAGGGCAAAGATTTACAACAAACAAGGCAATCTGGCCATATGGTTTTATAAACAAAGGTACGCGGAGAGGCATGTTATATTATTGTTTAACAGAAGAAATGTCTTCCAAAAATAGTCCCGCTATCGGTTCCTTTCTTTGGGTTGTCATGCTAAGCATGATCATGAAACCTCAGCTCTAATGGTAGAGCCAAATATTGAGGATTTAGTTTGGGGGGCCAGTTACTAGCCCCCGGTAGTGTTCGGCGACAGTCGAGGTCAAGCCATAAACACTTTGGCCAATGTTATGAATGGCCCGTCATTTAATATAGTCATCGGATCGCTGACCAGTTTACACCTATTGTGACAGTCAGTTTTCGGCTTTCTCCACTGAGGTGCTTGACCATGCGAGCTGGAAGCACAATCGCAGTGGTTCTCCCTTTGCACACCTAGCCGAAAGCGGAATGTAGGAGGCAAGCGCGGGAGCCGGGCAACCCAACTATTGACCGAAGACACAATTTGAAGCTGATGCATATATAGCAATATCCGAGAATGTTTTTGCCGAATCTCTAAAGGTGTCTGGCGTTGCACTCATGAGACTTGTGCTGAAAACACATAAATAGTTAAAAGTGCCATAAGCTTTGAAACCAAAAACGCCAAGAAAAACATGACGTCCTAACAAGATCAAGTGTTCGGTGCCAATCCGAAAATTGACTTTAGAAAAAAAATTTCGCTGCGTGCTTTAACTTTGCAACGACTAAGAAGAAAAACACTCAAGATGAAACGGCTCAAATAAACATAAGAGCCCCCAAGCGACTTGGGTAAAATTTGACTATAAAATGTAAGGTGACATGTAGAATGCCTTCTAGCCGGATTGTAGATCGCTTGTCGAAGCGGACCTTTTCGCTTCAACCTCTGGACCCAATAGTCCGGAGTGTGTCCGAATACCCTCGCGTTATAAAAACCGGGCATGCGTGGAGACCAGGCGTAGGGGTCATTAGTGCTTTATCGCACAAGTGCCCAACTAGTTATGTTATATTACATGGTTAGTAAGAAACATCTTCCGTGGAGAATAGTTCCGTTAGGGGTTCCTTTCTCGAGAGGCATGCCCTAAAGTGCATGTCCGACTGCGAAAAGAGCAGAAAAACATCCGGGGCAGGTAAATAAATAGGTAAGAAATTGTCTTTAGTTCACCGACCGAGTATTCCCTTAAGAACGCTAGCTTTCGGCTTCACCCAGTCTGAGGTACACATCCGCTGACCCGCAAGAATAATCGCAGAGGTGCTCCTTTACCACCTAGCCGAACAATCGGGAACGAGGGGTAAGCACAGAGCCAGCAACCCAGCTTGGCCAAAACTTAAGTCATATCGATGCATACAATGGTGAATAAAAGGTACATGCGGAAGTGTGACACATGTGTTGGGCATAAGGCCAATTAATAAGCTTCATTAAAGAAGTCCCGGTATAATGGCGCGGTAGCGCGTCAAGTGTCTGAACAAAGTTTCGACAAGGAAGATTTTACAAGCAACTTTTTTCCGAGAAAGTATAATGCTTGGTCGAACCAACACAAGTTAGAAATTTTAAAACTTTGAGCATGAAGGCAACTTAGCTGGTTAATATGTTCGGTATTGACGATGCGGTCCGAGCTTGATGCGGACAAGGTTCCATCCCCAAGCCGGTCCCGAGGTGGCGGAGCAAAGAGCTCGCACTGTGAAGTGGTGACATAGCATGGTCAATGCAGGACGGCAGAGTGATGCCAAGTCCCTAGCATGGGGTAATGAAGTGTTGACGAAGCCCCCGTCCAGCCGAGGTGACGCTAAAGGATATAGTCCGATCGATCATTTTCCGTGCACAAAAAATAGTGCAAACCAGAGATAATAGTAAAAAAATTTGTTGCATAATAAATAATTTATGCAAAGTGAGTAATAAAAGAAATATGGCCTGGCGCCGAAGTCGATGTCGATGCAGGTCGTCGGTGTAATGGAATGAAGGCGTGGCAAAGCCTGGATTCCCAGGTCGATCCGAGTTCCGGATGCAGCGTTCGCCGGACTATGTACGAAAACTGACCGAACCATCATGCGACCGTCGATAATGCGGCCACTATTTGATAGACCTGTGTACATATGATGGACTAACCAGAGTAATAATTCCTTGGGAAAAATTAACCCAAACAAGCAAAAAGAAACACTAGGATTAATAGCACCTGGTTTATTTGTTGTAGCAATCCGAAGGAAGGTGATTCCCAAAATTGGGACTCGATCCGCGCACCCATTGCCTGGTCGGCTAGTGACGCCGAAGTGTCCGGAGTAGGTTGATGAAGAGATGGCGAAGCCCCCGGTCCAGCCGAGATGTCGAAGTAGGTCGGCGTGATGGACACCAGCTTGAAGAAGCAATAGTGCGGCCCTGCCGATGCAGGTCGTGACGTGGTCGATGCCGGCTTGATGAAGCGACCGTGCGGCGATGCCGGTATGCCCGCTCTGTGTAATCCGTGGGGCGGCGATGTTGGTGATGATTTATCCTTCGCGATGCCGGACTCTTGTTCGGCTTGCCAAGATGATGATCCGAAGAAGTTGAGCTTGGCTCAACAAAGTGACGACGTGTCTAGCACAGGTCGGCAGCCGTGGAGCAATATTGCCGGACTGGTTTGACACCAGCATGATGTTGAAGATCATGTTCAAAAGATCTTAAAGTTAGTGGGATGTGTTCGGGAACAAAACACAATACCCCATACAAAACTTCCTTCAAAAAGGATGTCCGAAATCCCGTTCATAAAAAAGACGAACTCGTGTCGGATTCGTTTTCGCGCAGAAAACAGATCCGAAAAGTGATGCACTAGTCGGAAGTTTCCCGGAGTTTGGACGGTCGGATCGAGCTGAATTTTTGGCAGGTGGTAGATAAGGGAATTACGCAGCAAATCAACGGTTGGATCCTCCAAAGGACATCCGATCTAGACGCTGGATACCACGCCCTAAACTCGTCCGGATTCTCGTCCAGATTCAACAGGGCTCCGATATATCGGAGATTGCCGGAGATTCCTCCATCGGAACTCGACGAAATTTTTGCAGGGTTGTTGTAGACTTAATTCCGCATAATTCCACCGAAGTAATCGTTTAGGGGACACTCTAGGAGGCGGTGGCGGCGGATACAAGTTTGTTGTCCGTAAAAACAGCACGGTCGCCGAGGGCAATGTTGACGTTGAGCCCCGAGCTCCATGGATGACTCCTCCATGATCTTGATAGAGATCGGAGTTGGTGTTGATGAAGGCCTTCATCCGAACATGACGATCGGAGGTAGGGCGCAGTCCTCGGTCAAGCTAAGGTGACCAATGAGCTGGTGACGAAGAAGCCGATGTCGCAGCTTGACTGCAATCGAGCCATTGATCCTTTCGCCGATCGCACAGCGGAACTCTCAATGAAAGCACCAATGTCGGTGTCAAACCGCGGATCTCGGTAGGGGGTCCCAAGCAGTGCGTCTTAGGATCAATGGTAACAGGAGGCAAGGGACACGATGTTTTACCCAGTTTCGGGCCCTCTTGATGGAGGTAAAACCCACGCCCCGCTTGATTGATATTGATGATGTGGATGTTACAAGAGTTGATCTACCACGAGACCGAGAGGCTAAACCCTAGAAGCTAGCCTATGGTATGATTGTTGTTGTACATGTGTCGACTAGCCTGGCCCTGGTTTATATAATGCACCAGAGGCCTAGGATAACAAGAGTCCTAGCCGAATACGCCGGTGGGGGAGGAGTCCTTGTCTTGATCGCCAAGTCTTGTGGATTCTTCCTTGTATGCGGCAGCTGTCCGGACTGGCCCATGAGTATACGGCCCCGGGGGTCCTCGGCCCAATCTA
This sequence comes from Aegilops longissima, assembly GCA_021605205.1. Lineage (NCBI taxonomy): Eukaryota > Viridiplantae > Streptophyta > Magnoliopsida > Poales > Poaceae > Aegilops > Aegilops longissima. The sequence goes on from CM038676.1 coordinate 131,372,847, forward strand.
ACCGATTGGGGGATGACGTGGTGACTACCCCCTAGTCCAGGACACCGTCACATGCCCTTCCATAATGGAATTGAAATTTAATGTTTCCTTCTTTCATATCAATAATTGCACCAATCATTGTAAGGAAAGGTCTACCAAGAATAATAGGACATGTAAGATTGCAATCTATATCAAGAACAATGAAATCTATAGGCACATGATTCCTATTGGCAACAATAAGAACATCATTAATCCTTCCCATAGGTTTCTTAATAGTGAAATCCGCAAGATGCAAATTTAAAGAACAATCATCAAATTCATGGAAACCTAACACAGCACATAAAGTTTTAGGAATCATGGAAACGCTAGCACCCAAATCACACAAAGCATGGCACTCGTAATCTTTAATCTTAATCTTAATAGTAGGTTCCCACTCATCATAAAGTTTTCTAGGGCTAGAAACTTCCAATTCAAGCTTTTCTTCAAAAGATTGCATCATAGCATCAACAATATGTTTAGTAAAAGCTTTCTTTTGATTATAAGCACGAGGAGAATTCAACATGGATTGCGACAAGGAAATACAATCTATTAAATAACAATTATCATAATTAAATTCCTTGAAATCCAAAAGAGTGGGTTTATTGCTACTTAAAGTTTTGACCTCTCCAATCCCACTTTTATCAATCTTTGCATCAAGATCTAAAAACTCTGAATCATTGGGACGCCTTTTAACTAAAGTTGACTCATCTCCAGTCCCATATTTATCAAGATTTATATTGGAAAACAAAGATTCAATAGGAGTCACATCAATCACTTTAAGATCTTCATCATTATTTTCACGGAAACTAGAAGAACAAGTTTTTATAAACCAATCTCGCTTAGCATGCATCTTAGCGGTTCTTTCTTTGCACTCATCAATGGAAATTCTCATAGCTTTGAGAGACTCATTAATATCATGCTTGGGTGGAATAGATCTAAGTTTCAAAGAATCAACATCAAGAGAAATTTTATCCACGTTCCTAGCCAAATCATCAATCTTAAGCAAGTTTTCTTCAATCAAAGCATTAAAATTCTTTTGCGAACTCATAAATTCTTTAACACTATTCTCAAAATGAGAAGGCATCTTGTTATAATTTCCATATGAATTGTTGTAGGAATTACCTTAATTATTAGTGGAATTACTAGGAAAAGCCTAGGATTAAAATTACCTCTATACGCGTTATTACCAAAATTGTTCCTACCAACAAAATTCACATCCATAGATTCATTATTATTGTCAATCAAAGTAGACAAAGGCATATAATTAGGACCAATAGAAGCACTCTTTCTAGCAAATAATTTCATAAGTTCATCCATCTTTCCACTCAAAACATTAATCTCTTCAATCGCATGCACTTTTTTACTAGTGGAAGATCTTTCAGTATGCCATTGAGAATAATTAACCATAATATTATCTAGGAGGTTAGTAGCTTCTCCTAAAGTAATTTCCATAAAAGTGCCTCCCGCGGCCGAATCTAAAAGATTTCTAGAAGCAAAATTCAATCCGGCATAAATTTTTTGTATAATCATCCACAAATTCAAACCATGAGTAGGGCAATTTCGTATCATCAATTTCATCCTCTCCCAAGATTGTGCAACATGCTCATGATCAAGTTTCTTAAAATTCATAATATCGTTCCTAAGGGAGATGATCTTAGCGGGAGGAAAGTACTTGGAAATAAAGCATCTTTACACTTATTCCATGAATCAATACTATTTTTAGGCAAAGATGAAAACCAAGTTTTAGCACGATCTCGAAGTGAGAACGGAAATAACTTCAATTTAACAATATCATTATTCACATCTTTTTTCTCTTGCATATCACACAACTCAAGGAAAATATTAATATGGGATGCGGCATCTTCACTAGTAAGGCCGGAAAATTGATCTTTCATAACAAGATTCAGCAAACCGGCATTAATTTCATAAGATTCTGCACAAGTGGTGGGAGCAATCGGAGTACTAATAAAATCATTGTTATTAGTGTTGGAAAAGTCACACAATTTGGTACTCTCTTGAGCCATCGTGACAAAGCAATCCAACACATGAGCACACAAAAAGCAAACAAAGAAGATGAACGAAAGAAGGGCGAAAGAAAAAGGCAAATCTTTTCGAAAATCATTTTGGAAGCAGGGGAGAGGAAAATGAGAGGCGAATGGCGAATAATGTAATGCAAGAGATGAGAGTTTATGATGGGTACTTGGTATGTCTTGACTTGGTGTAGATCTCCTCGGCAATGGCGCCAGAAATTCTTCCTGCTACTTCTTGAGCTTGCGTTGGTTTTTCCCTTGAAGAGGAAAGGGTGATGCAGCAAAGCAGAGATAAGTATTTCCCTCAGTTTGAGAACCAAGGTATCAATCCAGTAGGAGACAACACACAAATCACCGAATACCTACACAAACAATCAAACAACTTGCACCCAACGCGATAAAGGGGTTGTCAATCCCTTCACGGTTACTTGCAAAAGTGAAATCTAATAGAGATAGATAAACGATAAAGTAAATATTTTTGTTATTTTTGGTTTATAGATCGAAAAGTAAAAGATTGCAAAATAGTAGATCGGAAACTAATATAATGGAAAATAGACCCATGGGCCATAGGTTTCACTAGAGGCTTCTCTCAAGATAGCAAATAATACGGTGGGTGAACAAATTGCTGTCGAGCAATTGATAGAAAAGCGCAAAGTTATGATGATCATGAATATAGGCATCACGCCCGTGTCAAGTAGATCGAAACGATTCTGCATCCACTACTATTACTCCACACATCGACCGCTATCCAGCATGCATCTAGAGTATTAAGTTCATAAAGAATGGAGTAACACATTAAGTAAGATGACATGATGTAGAGGAATAATCTCAAGCAATATGATGTAAACCCCATCTTTTTATCCTCGATAGCAAAAATACAATATGTGCCTTGTTGCCCCTACTGTCATTTGGAAAGGATACCGCAAGATTGAACCCAAAGCTAAGCACTTCTCCCGTTGCAAGAAAAACCAATCTAGTTGGCCAAACCAAATCGATAGTTCAAAGAGACTTGCAAAGATATCAAATCATGCATATAATAATTCAGAGAAGATTCAAATAATATACATAGATAAGCTGATCATAAATCCACAATTCATCGGATCTCGGCAAACACACCGCAAAAAAGTATTACATCAGATAGATCTCCAAGAACATCAAGGAGAACATGTGTAACATCCCAAATTTTCAATTTGGAATGTTATACATTAGGTCATCATGCATATCATATTTTTCTCGCATTGTTCCGATCCTAGAAAATTTCACGCAACTCAAGGACCCTCGGAGAGAGTTGGAAGTTTCATTATTTTCATATTTGGGATTTCTCAAATTTTGAAAATAGGATCATTTGGATTTATTTAAATTATCTTCATAAAGTTTTCTTATAAAAATTTTAAGAGAGGGAATAATATGACTTTCCCAACATTTAGGAAAAACGAAGGTATTATAAATAAATCAAATTTGGCTTTTGAAGATTTATTTTGCTTAGGCAAAAATGAGAATTTTAAAATATATGCATGTTTGCCGCTTTTAAAGTTCATTTTGTTCGACTCATTTTTAGGAGTCGGGAAAATTATTTTATTAAAATCGAGTTCGCTTTGGTATTTTTTTAACTCGCTTGGTTTTGATTTAAAAAAATCGCTTCCAGGCCAAGGCCCACTGCCCAGCCAAGCAGCGCCCGCCCACCTCCTCTCTCCTCACAAGACGCCACTGCCATGTGAGCCCCCGCACAAGACGCCACCGCCGCCGCTGGCTGTGTCCGGTCTGGACACGAGGTCGCCACCCCCTGCCCTTCCCAAGCCGCCAACCCTCCCCTCTTAAATACCGCCGCCCCCCCTCTCTCTCATCCCGCCGCCGCCCTCCAAGCCGAGCCCGCCGCCGCCAAGGACGCCGCCGCCGCCGCCGTCCCCGACGCCGAACCCCGCCCGCCGCCGCATCGAGCCTCACGAGCCCGCCGGCGAAGCCCCGGAGGTAGCCGACCTCGCCGCCCTGCCCGATCCGGTTTTCCCTATAAAAACCGATCCGGTTTTTTTTGTGATGTTCGGTTTTTTTTTTAAAAAAAAAACCTAGATGGTTTTATTTTATTCGGTTTTCTTAATTAACGAACGTTCACCGAACCGTTCGTTTCAATGAATGTGTTCGTTGGATTAGTTCTGTTAACGAACGTCCGTTATTTAAACCGTTCGTCATTTTCTTTTAATCGGATTTTATCCGTTATTTTTTTTCTGATTCGATTTCCGATCCGATTTTCAAATCTGTTTATTTTCTCGCTCGTTTATCGGAATCAGGTGATTCAAGCGCCTGGAGTTTCGTTACGAAACCGCCGTTCCGACTAACCTACTTACACAGAGTTTTGTTACTGTAAAATTTTGACCTAGTTTCAGATTGCTAAACCGAGTCGTTCTCTCTCGAGTTTCGACTTTCGATGCTTTATTTGATTCGATTCTTTTTGCAACCAGGGTTCTTAAGTTGAACTCTCTGGTTAGACCTTTTATTCGATATTTCCCCGTGCATTAGATGAGTACTTATTGTATGCTTGTTGTTTGTCTGCGTTAGATCACCCGGTCGCCGCTTGTTACTTCAATCTCTAGGTCTCGCGGATCATCGCAAGGCAAGTAACACTTGATCATACCTTTTCTACTACCCAGTTTTATTGCATTAGATCAAACCTCAAACACTTGCATGTTTAGGATCAAATTAAATTGTGGGTTTGGGAAGTAGATTGAGGTAGTACCTATTACCCGCTTTACTTATGAAACCTTGGGAGTTACTTCTACGCTTGCTTATTGTGCCATGCTATGCTAGTAGACGTGGATTGGGTGAGTGAATATCCATGACAGATGTGAGATTGTTAATTAATGGTTTATCTAAGGTGGCAACCTAAACACACATCCGGGTGGATTGAGGCACCTGGTTTCTATCAGACTTGCTCAGATTTCTTCGACCGCCACCCGTGCTCTAAGGGATCATAAGATTATTCAAACTGAAACTTCCGTGTGCAGCCACAAGCCAATTATGGGCTCTGGCGTAGTTGACTAAGTTGTGCGAACTCTTACGGGTAGGCTAGCTGATGTAGGGGATGTAGGTTGGTACGGTCTACCCACATGTAAGGTGCTAGCGCTTCTGAAAAGACTATGTCTCGGTCATCGGTTTTCAAACACCATGTAGTGCGGGAACCAAGCGGAGGCGATCGAGTCTTGTGGGGAAAAGTGCGCAAACCTCTGCAGAGTGTATAAACTAATCATGATTAGCCGTGTCCCCGGTTATGGACGCCTTGAGTATCTAGTTCTTGAATATCATGTGAATCTCAACATGTTACTTCTAAATAAAAGTTATTGGGTTTTGATGAGTACTTTTAATTGGGATTGAGGATGTCAACCATTCTCAATGTTTAACAACCACCATGATAGTTAAATAAAGTTATTCCTTTGATGTAGGGAAAACCAGCTTTAAGCAAATGTAACAGAGAGCCTTACCACCAGCCAAATATGCATGTAGTATAGGCTTATTCCTTCATTGTTTTATGTGTTACATTGCCAAGATATTCCATGTGTGACCCGTTTTGGGCTGCAACTTTCACGTTGCGAGACTTTTCGAACGACGAGTAAGGTGTTAGGTCGTGGTTCTATACTCGATGATGCCGTTGGAGTTGATGGACTCGCTTATCTTCCAAGCCTTCCATGTTATCATTAGATGGCCTTAAGCCATATTATTGTAATAAGTTCCCTTGTGGACAACGATGTAATAAGTGTGTGATTGCTACTCGCTATAAATCCTTGAAGCACTGTGGTGTCAAGACATCGATCCAGTGGATGACACTGAGCACAGAGACTTGATCCATTCGGGTCTGGTCGCTACAACATGGTATTGAGAATCAAAGAGAGAGAAGAAGCCATCTAGCTACTAGCTATGGACGCGTAGGTCTGTGGTAAACTACTCACGCTTCATCGGGAGGGCAATATAGTTGATGTAGAAGCCCTCCGTGATCGAATCCCCTCCAGCAGGATGCTGGAAAAGGCCCCTAGATGGGATCTTGCAGGTACAGATTGCGGCGGTGGGAAAGTATTTTCGTGTATGCCTCTGGTGGTTTGGGAATATTTGGCATATATAGGCTGAAGAATTAGGTCAGGAGGATCACGGGGGGGGGGGGGGATAAGACAAGGGGCGTGCCCTACCCCTGGGAGCGCCCTCCACCCTTGTGGTCGCCTCGTGGCTCCTCCGAATTGATCTCCAAGTCTCCTGGGTGTCTTCTGGTCCAAGAAAAATCATCGCAAAGGTTTCATTCCGTTTGGACCCCGTTTGGTATTCCTTTTCTGCGAAACTCTAAAACAAGGGAAAAGCATAAACTGGCACTGGGCTCTAGGTTAATAGGTTAGTCCCAAAAATAATATAAAATAACATAATAATGCATATAAAACATCCAAAACAGATAATATAATAGCATGGAACAATCAAAAATTATAGATAGGTTGGAGATGTATCAAACGACAGTTCCTAACCAGCAATCAGAGTTGCAATTCTTTCCCGATATCCTACATGATAAATAATACTGTCGTACTACTTATACAAACAGGACACTTGTTTCACCATGCCACATTATTACATCAAAAGCTCTCGGAGGATAGATCAGTTCTGCAGTTGCGTGCTGCTAGTGAAGGATTTCAAAGTTAATTTGGACCAGCTCTCCTTGCCGAGAAAGTTCGATTTTGACATCGTCCCCTACTGCAAGATTGGATAGAGTTTTGAACCTTGACCATCCTTTAGCATCACTCATCATGCGACCATCCTTTGTACTTATGGTATATTGAGCAGGTTCATTCACACCAAGGTTGCACATGGTAAGAGAAACTTGGCCACGGTCACCCGGACTATTGAACGACACCCTTGTTGCTCTAGGAATTATCTGCTTGCAAACAAGAAGACATACACAAACAGTTAGATCAACACAGTGAATCATGTGAAACAACATGGAAAGAAAAATGAACAAAGCACTTAGGCTACCAATGCTTACCAAGAAGGTGGAGATGTCGGTTTTTGTAAGGACTTTGGTATATGTAGTGCGAACTGCAGCCCAGTCTGTTGCCGATGCAACTGTTGGTTCCGTTACCATTGCACGAGCCGGAGGAGATGCAAGTGCAACTTCAAGTGTTGGTGCAGGTGCCAAAGCCGTTGCTGGTTCCCTTGCCAGTGCGACTGGTAGTGCCGCTGCTGCTGCTGGAGATGGTTCTCCTTGTGGAGCTGGTGCCGGTGTCAGGGCACGTGCCCGTGTCGGTGCCCGATCCTCCAGTAGATCAGCCTAATCTGTTGATGCGGTCGGTGCCCAATCCTCTGGTGGATCAGACTGAGCTACTGTCGCTGTCAGTGCTAGAGCTAGTGCCGTCGGAGAAGGTGCCGGTGCTCGATCCGATGCTGAAGGTGGTACCGATGTGCGAGACAACAGCGATCATCTCTGGCCTGCTATGATTTCATACTTCAGCTTTCTAACTTCACTAGGCTCCGTGACCTTGATCCAGTCTTTTTCTTCAGTTCTTTTAAACATGAGAAGGACTAATTGTGGCGTGTTTGTTAAACCAAACTGCAGTTCATCGTAGGGCTTCAGATTGTACTCAGACAACAGACTGATCCAATTGTGTCCAACAATATAAGTGATGGACAGTGCCTTCGTTAGTAACATGACATAAGAAGTGATACCTACAAAAATAACCATCATAGAGAAAAGCAAATGGTTTATTCTGCAACGAATGTCACATGGCAAAACATGCATCATAAAATTGCAGCAAAAGTAAGAAAACATGACAGTAAATCAATAAGATTTAGACAGTAAATCAATAAGATTTACTTGATAGGACATGAGTGAATCCTTACCAGGAAATCACTATGTTCAAGTTCTAAATTGAAGGTTGATCATCCAATTATGGGTGGCATACAGGGCCCCCGCTTACTCCCGCAAGCAAGACAACCCAAATGTCGTGACAAATCGTATGGACCGAACATCCATGGGACTGGAAATCCTGGTGGGTGCGATAAACCTTGCAATGCATACAAATATTGGAGTGTAACCATAATTGATAAACCGTCCTCACAAAAAAGGTGATCTGGATACTTAAAAATATACAGACTGAATTGAGTGGACAAACATGTTGGGGAACGTAGTAATTTCAAAAAATTTCCTACGCACACGCAAGACCATGGAGATGGCATAGCAACGAGAGGGAAGAGTGTCTGTCCACGTACCCTCGTAGACCGAAAGCGGAAGCGTTATAACAACGCGGTTGATGTAGTCGTACGTCTTCACGATCCGACCGATCCAAGTACCGAACGTACGGCACCTCCGAGTTCTGCACACGTTCAGCTCGATGACGATCCCCGGGCTCCGATCCAGCAAAGCGTCGGGGATGAGTTCCACAAGACGACGGCGTGGTGACGATGATGATGCTCCACCGACGCAGGGCTTCGCCTAAGCTCCACGACGATATGACTTCTCCGGCGCAGGGCTTCGCCTAAGCTCCGCGACGATATGACCGAAGTGGAATATGGTGGAGGGGGGCACCGCACACGGCTAAGAACGATCACGTAGATCAACTTGTGTGTTATGGGGTGCCCCCGCCCCCGTATATAAAGGAGCAAGGGGTGCGGCCAGCCCAAGGGGGGCGCGCCTGGAGGAGTCCTACTCCCACCGGGAGTAGGACTCCCCCCCTTCTCCTAGTTGGATTAGGATTGGGGAGGGGGAAGAGGGAAGGGGGGCGCCGCCTCCCTCTCCTTGTCCTATTCGGACTAGAGGGGGAGGGGGGCGCGGACTGCCCTGGCCGGCCCTTCCTCTTCTCCCTATGGCCCATCAAGGCCCATTGACCCCCCGGGGGGTTCCGGTAACCCCCCGGTGTTCCGGTAACTTCCTGTTTTCATCCGAACCTTTCCAAGTCCAAACATAGGCTTCCAATATAACAATCTTTATGTCTCGACCATTTCGAGACTCCTCGTCATGTCCGTGATCACATCCGGACTCAACAACCTTCGTACATCAAAACTTATAAACTCATAATGAACTGTCATCGAAACGTTAAGCGTGCGGACCCTACGGGTTCGAGAACTATGTAGACATGACCTAGAACCATTCTCGGTCAATAACCAATAGCGGAACCTGGATGCCCATATTGGTTCCTACATATTCTACGAAGATCTTTATCGGTCAAACCGCATAACGACATACGTTGTTCCCTTTGTCATCGGTATGTTACTTACCCGAGATTCGATCGTCGGTATCCAATACCTAGTTCAATCTCGTTACTGGTAAGTCTCTTTACTCGTTCCGTAATACATCATCTCACAACTAACTCATTAGTTGTAATGCTTGCAAGGCTTATGTGATGTGTATTACCGAGAAGGCCCAGAGATACCTCTCCACAATCGGAGTGACAAAACCTAATCTCGAAATACGCCAACCCAACAAGTACCTTTGGAGACACCTGTAGTACTCCTTTATAATCACCCAGTTACGTTGTGATGTTTGGTAGTACCCAAAGTGTTCCTCCGGTAAACGGGAGTTGCATAATCTCATAGTTATAGGAACATGTATAAGTCATGAAGAAAGCAATAGCAACATACTAAACGATCAAGTGCTAGGCTAACGGAATGGGTCAAGTCAATCACATCATTCTCCTAATGATGTGATCCCGTTAATCAAATGACAACTCATGTCTATGGCTAGGAAACTTAATCATCTTTGATTCAACGAGCTAGTCAAGTAGAGGCATACTAGTGACTATATGTCTGTCTATGTATTCACACATGTATTATGTTTCCGGTTAATACAATTCTAGCATGAATAATAAACATTTATCATGAAATAAGGAAATAAATAATAACTTTATTATTGCCTCTAGGGCATATTTCCTTCAGTCTCCCACTTGCACTAGAGTCAATAATCTAGTTCACATCATCATGTGATTCAACACTAATATTCACATCTGTATGTGATTAACACCCATAGTTCACATCGTCATGTGACCAACACCCAAAGGGTTTACTAGAGTCAATAATCTAGTTCACATCGCTATGTGATTAACACCCAAAGAGTACTAAGGTATGATCATGTTTTGCTCGTGAGAGAAGCTTAGTCAACGGTCTGTCACATTCAGAGCCATATGTATTTTGCAAATATTCTATGTCTACAATGCTCGCATGGAGCTACTCTAGCTAATTGCTCCCACTTTCAATATGTATCCAGATTGAGACTTAGAGTCATCTGGATCGATGTAAAAGCTTGCATCGATGTAACTCTTTACGACGGCTCTTTTATCACCTCCATAATCGAGAAATATTTCCTTAGTCCTCACTAAGGATGTTCTTGACCAATGTCCAAAGGATCTACTCCTAGATCACTATTGTACTCCTTTCCAAATTTAGAGCAAGGTATACAATAGGTCCGGTACATAGCATAGCATACTTTATAGAACCTATGACTGAGGTATAGGGAATGACTTTCATTCTCTTTTCTATTTTCTGCCGTGGTCGGGATTTGAGTCTTTACTCAATTTCACACCTTTGCAACACGACAAGAACTTTTCTTTGACTGCTCCATTTTGAACTACTTCAAAATCTTGACAAGGTATGTACTTATTGAAAAACTTATCAAGCGTCTTGATCTATCTCAATAGATCTTGATGTTCAATATGTAAGCAGCTTCACCGAGGTCCTTCCTTGAAAAACTCCTTTCAAATACTCCTTTATGCTTTGCAGAATAATTCTTCATTATTTCCGATCAACAATATGTCATTCACATATACTTATCAGAAATGCTTGTAGTGCTCCCACTCACTTTCTTGTAAATACAGGCTTCTCCAAAAGTCTGTATAAAACCATATGCTTTGATCAACTCATCAAAGCGTATATTCCAACTCCGAGATGCTTGCACCAGTCCATTGATGGATCGCTGGAGCTTGCACATTTTGTTAGCTCCTTTAGGATTGACAAAAACTTCTGGTTGCATCATATACAACTCTTCTTTAATAAATCTATTAAACAATGTAGTTTTGACATCCATTTGCCAGATTTCATAAAATGTGGCAATTGCTAACATGATTCGGACAGACTTAAGAATCGCTACAGTTGAGAAAATCTCATTGTAGTCAACACCTTGAACTTGTCAAAACCTTTTGTGACAAGTCGAGCTTTGTAGATAGTAACACTACTATCGTTGTCCGTCTTCCTCTTGAAGATCCATTTATTTAACATGGCTTGCTGATCATCGAGCAAGTCAATCAAAGTCCATACTTTGTTCTCATACATGGATCCTATCTCAGATTTCATGGCCTCAAGCCATTTCATGAATCTGGGCTCATCATCGCTTCCTCATAGTTCGTAGGTTCATCATGGTCTAGTAACATGACTTCCAGAACATGATTACCGTACCACTCTGGTGCGGATCTTACTCTGGAAGACCTACGAGGTTCGGTAGCAACTTGATATGAAGTTTCATGATCATCATCATTAACTTCCTCACTAATTGGTGTAGGAATCACTGGAACTTATTTCTGTGATGAACTACTTTCCAATAAGGGAGAAGGTACAATTACCTCATCAAGTTCTACTTTCCTCCCACTCACTTCTTTCGAGAGAAACTTCTTCTCTAGAAAGGATCCATCTTAGCAACGAAAAACTTGCCTTCGGATCTGTGATAGAAGGTGTACTCAATAGTTACCTTTGGGTATTCTATGAAGACACACTTCTCCGATTTGGGTTCGAGCTTATCAGGTGAAAACTTTTTCACATAAGCACCACAACTCCAAACTTTTAAGAAATGACAGCTTAGGTTTACTGTTAAACCATAGTTCATACGGTGTCGCCTCAACGGATTTAGATGGTGCCCTATTAAACGTGAATGCAACTGTCTCTAATGCATAACCCCAAAACGATAGTGGTAAACCGATAAGAGACATCATAGATCGCACCATATCCAATAAAGTGCGGTTATGACTTTCGGAACACCATTATGCTGTGGTGTTCCATATGGCGTGAGTTGCGAAACTATTTCACATTGTTTCAAATGAAGACCAAACTCGTAACTCAAATATTCATCTCCACGATCTGGTCGCAGAAACTTTATTTTCTTGTTACGATGATTTTCCACTTCACTCTGAAATTCTTTGAACTTTTCAACTATTTCAGACTTATGTTTCATCAAGTAGATATACCCATATCTGCTCAAATCATCTGTGAAGTTCAGAAAATAATGATACTTGTTGCGAGCTTTAATATTCATCGGACCACATACATCAGTATGTATGATTTCCAACAAATATGTTGCTCGCTCCATTGTTCTGGAGAACGGAGTCTTAGTCATCTTGCCCATGAGGCATGGTTCGCAAGCATCAAGTGATTCATAATCAAGTGATTCCAAAATCCCATCAGCATGGAGTTTCTTCATGCGCTTTACACCAATATGACCTAAACGGCGATTACACAAATATGTTGCACTATCATTATTAACTTTGCATCTTTTGGCTTCAATATTATGAATATGTGTATCACACGATCGAGATCCAACAAACCATTTTCATTGGGTGTATGACCATAGAAGGTTTTATTCATGTAAACAGAACAACCATTATTCTTTGACTTTAAATGAATAATCGTTTTGCAATAAACATGATCAAATCATATTCATGCTCAATGCAAACACCAAATAACATTTATTTAGGTTTAACACTAATCCCGAAAGTATAGGGAGTGTGCGATGATGATCATATCAATCTTGGAACTACTTCCAACACCCATCGTCACTTCCCCTTCAACCAGTTTCTGTTCATTCTGCAACTCCCATTTCGAGTTACTACTCTTAGCAACTGAACCAGTATCAAATACCGAGGGGTTGCTACGAACACTAGTAAAATACACATCAATAATCTGTATATCAAATATACCTTTGTTCACTTTGCCATCCTTCTTGTCCGCCAAATACTTGGGGTAGTTCCGCTTCCAGTGACCAGTTCCATTGCAGCAAAAGCACTTAGTCTCAGGCTTAGGTCCAGACTTGGGCTTCTTCACTCGAATAGCAACTTGCTTGCCGTTCTTCTTGAAGTTCCCCTTCTTCCCTTTGCCCTTTTCCTTGAGAATAGTGGTCTTGTCAACCATCAACACTTTGATGTTTTTCTTGATTTCTACCTTCGCCGATTTTAGCATCGCGAAGAGCTTGGGAATTGTTTTCGTCATCCCTTGCATACTATAGTTCATCACGAAGTTCTAGTAACTTAGTGATGGTGACTAGAGAATTCATCAATCACTATCTTATCTGGAAGATTAACTCCCACTTGATTCAAGCGATTGAAGTACCTGCACAATCTGAGCACATGCTCACTAGTTGAGCGATTCTCCTCCATCTTTTAGCTATAGAACTTGTTGGAGACTTCATATCTCTCAACTCGGTATTTGCTTGAAATATTAACTTCAATTCTGGAACATCTCATATGGTCCATGACGCTCAAAACGCCTTTGAAGTCCCGATTCTAAGCCGTTAAGTATGGTGCACTAAACTATCAAGTAGTCATCATATTGAGCTAGCCAAACGCTCATAACATCTGCATTTGCTCCTGCAATAGGTCTGTCACCTAGCGGTGCATTAAGGACATAATTCTTCTGTGCAGCAATGAGGATAAACCTCAGATCAAGGATCCAATCCGCATCATTGCTACTAACATCTTTCAACATAATTTCTCTAGGAACATATCAAAACAAACATATGAAAGCAACAACGCGAGCTATTGATCTACAACATAATTTTGCAAAATACTACCAGGACTAAGTTCATGATAAATTAAAGTTCAATTAATCATATTACTTAAGAACTTCCACTTAGATAGACATCCCTCTAGTCATCTAAGTGATTACGTGATCCAAATTAACTAAACCATGTCCGATCATCACGTGAGATGGAGTAGTTTCAATGGTGAACATCACTATGTTGATCATATCTACTATATGATTCACGCTCGACCTTTCGGTCTCCGTGTTCCGAGGCCATATCTGTTATATGCTTGGCTCGTCAAGTTTAACCTGAGTATTCCACGTGTGCAACTGTTTTGCACCCATTGTATTTGAACGTAGAGCCTATCACACCCGATCATCACGTGGTGTCTCAGCACGAAGAACTTTCGCAATGGTGCATACTCAGGGAGAACACTTCTTGATAATTTTAGTGAGAGATCATCTTATAATGCTACCATCAATCAAAGCAAGATAAGATGCATAAAGGATAAACATCACATGCAATCAATATAAGTGATATGATATGGTCATCATCATCTTGTGCTTGTGATCTCCATCTCCGGCAGCACCGCCATGATCACCATCGCCACCGGCGCGACACCTTGATCTCCATCGTAGCATCGTTGTCGTCTCGCCAACTATTGCTTCTACGACTATCGCTACTGCTTAGTGATAAAGTAAAGCAATTACATGGCTTTTGCATTTCATACAATAAAGCGACAACCATATGGCTCCTGCCAGTTGCCGATAACTCGGTTAGAAAACATGATCATCTCATACAATAAAATATAGCATCACATCTTGACCACATCACATCACAACATGCCTTGCAAAAACAAGTTAGACGTCCTCTACTTTGTTGTTGCAAGTTTTACGTGGCTGCTACGGGCTGAGCAAGAACCGTTCTTACCTACGCATCAAAACCACAACGATAGTTTGTCAAGTTGGTGTTGTTTTAACCTTCGCAAGGACCGGGCGTAGCCACACTCGGTTCAACTAAAGTGAGAGAAACCGACACCGCCGTCACCTTTAAGCAACTAGTGCTCGGCGGTGAAACCAGTCTCGCGTAAGCGTCTGGCGTAATGTCGGTCCGGCCGCTTCATCTCACAATACCGCCAACCAAAGTATGACATGCTGGTAAGCGGTATGACTTATATCGCCCACAACTCACTTGTGTTCTACTCGTGCATATGACATCAACGCATAAAACCAGGCTCGGATGCCATTTGTTGGGGACGTAGTAATTTCAAAAATTTCCTACGCACACGCAAGACCATGGAGATGGCATAGCAATGAGAGGAAGAGTGTCGTCCACGCCCTCGTGAGACCGAAAGCGAAGCGTTATAACAACGCTGTTGATGTAGTCGACGTCTTCACGATCCGACCGATCCAAGTACCGAACGTCACGGCACCTCCGAGTTCTGCACACGCTTCAGCTCGATGACGATCCCGGGCTCCGATCCAGCAAAGCGTCGGGGATGAGTTCCGTCAAGACGACGGCGTGGTGATGATGATGATGCTCCAGCGACGCAGGGCTTCGCCTAAGCTCCACGACGATATGACTTCTCCGGCGCAGGGCTTCGCCTAAGCTCCGCGACGATATGACCGAAGTGGAATATGGTGGAGGGGGGCACCGCACACGGCTAAGAACGATCACGTAGATCAACTTGTGTGTTATGGGGTGCCCCCCTGCCCCCGTATATAAAGGAGCAAGGGGGGGTGCGGCCAGCCCAAAGGGCGCTGGAGGAGTCCTACTCCCACCGGAGTAGGACTCCCCCTTCTCCTAGTTGGATTAGGATTGGGAGGGGAAGAGGGAAGGGCGCCCCCCTCTCCTGTCCTATTCAGACTAGAGGGGGGGGCGCGCCTGCCTGGCCGCCCTTCCTCTTCTCCCTATGGCCCATCAAGGCCCATTGACCCCGGGGTTCCGTAACCCCGGTGTTCGAGAACTTCCTGTTTTCATCAGAACCTTTCCAAGTCCAAACATAGGCTTCCAATATATAAATCTTTATGTCTCGACCATTTCGAGACTCCTCGTCATGTCCGTGATCACATCCGGGACTCGAACAACCTTCGTACATCAAAACTTATAAACTCATAATGAACTGTCATCGAAGCGTTAAGCGTGCGGACCCTACGGGTTCGAGAACTATGTAGACATGACCTAGAACCATTCTCGGTCAATAACCAATAGTGGAACCTGGATGCCCATATTGGTTCCTACATATTCTACGAAGATATTTATCGGTCAAACCGCATAACGACATCGTTGTTCCCTTTGTCATCGGTATGTTACTTACCCGAGATTCGATCGTCGGTATCAATACCTAGTTCAATCTCGTTACGGTAAGTCTCTTTACTCGTTCCGTAATACATCATCTCACAACTAACTCATTAGTTGTAATGCTTGCAAGGCTTATGTGATGTGTATTACCGAGAAGGCCCAGAGATACCTCTCCGACAATCGGAGTGACAAAACCTAATCTCAAATCGCCAACCCAACAAGTACCTTTGGAGACACCTGTAGTACTCCTTTATAATCACCCGATTCGTTGTGACGTTTGGTAGTACCAAAGTGTTCCTCCGTAAACGGAGTTTCATAATCTCATAGTTACAGGAACATGTATAAGTCATGAAGAAAGCAATAGCAACATACTAAACGATCAAGTGCTAGGCTAACGGAATGGGTCAAGTCAATCACATCATTCTCCTAATGATGTGATCCCGTTAATCAAATGACAACTCATGTCTATGGCTAGGAAACTTAATCATCTTTGATTCAACGAGCTAGTCAAGTAGAGGCATACTAGTGACTATATGTTTGTCTATGTATTCACACATGTATTATGTTTCCGGTTAATACAATTCTAGCATGAATAATAAACATTTATCATGAAATAAGGAAATAAATAATAACTTTATTATTGCCTCTAGGGCATATTTCCTTCAAAACGTTAACATAAATTGTTCTCAGGACTCACCACACAAAAAAGCGGCAGTACTAAACAATACAGGGTTCACACACACAAATCAAGTACTGAACAATAGTACTTACTACAGACAAGCAAAGTTGCACTAATTAAACTATATAGAATATTTCTTGCCACCGACCTACGGGATGTACCCCACATAACTGACTAGGCCATGGACTTCATGGGAGATGTCTAACGGCACCATCGCCATCTCATAAACCTTGGAGAACCTAATAGAGTGGTCTTTCCACTCATAAACATGACGATGAAGACAGTCCACGTCAGATTTGTCGGGAAGCTTTACAAGAACCACACCCTTCGTAATCGAAGGCACAACTAGGAAATTGTTGTGGTGAAGTACACCCTCGAGAACACGCCTGACAACAATGCTACCGGAAAACACGTGTGCACGCCACGTAGCGACAAGGACACATCAGCTGGATAGTTTAGTAGTAGAACTCATCCTCAGGCCTTCCAGTTCATACGACATGACTTTGAGAACTTCATCTCCACCGCGGACCTGGTTCTAATTAAAACAGAAACCAAATATTTTATTACTACCTTTGTTCAGAAATATAAGATGATTTTTGATATTTTACTCCATATAAGACTACATATACGCACAGAAATGAGTGAATAAAGACACTAGAACATGTCTTCAAAGGCATGAGAGCAGAGGGATTACTTGCAATATCCATAACACTAGTTACTGAGGTTACTATATTCTCTTCAAAGGCATGAGAGCTAAAATCTTGCATTTCCTACAGCTAGCGTTGATGTTCATAAAGTAGTTGAAAGTAATCTATAAGAAATCACTATTATGTGCAATAATCATATGTATGTCACTAGTATGCGTCGGTGCTATACAAATGATTTTTAACCCCTTTCCGCGATGGCATTTGGGACCGTCGCCAAGTGAGTGTGTGCGATAGGGTGTCCTTCCCACATGACTCAGAAACCATCGGGGATATGGAGCAGTGATCTAGAGGCCTTTCAAAATGTAATCGTGTGTGATGCAGCACACACTAAATTCTTTCGCACGTGTGGTATCGGTGATTAAGCGTTTCTAATGACGCAGTGAAACCATACAGTCTGTCATAACGAACCGTTTGGGAAACAATATGTAAGGCACACGGGCCAACATATGAACTATGTGCGATTTGTGCCCCATCGCACACAAGTTTTCTGCGTAACCCGTCTGCCATGCTAGACTCCATCGCACACGTTTGCCAACAATTACGTCTGCGACAATGTTCTATCACAAACGGTTCAGGAGCCCCTTCACACACATACAAGTGCTACAGACCGTTTGTGATTTGTTGGGTATCACCGACGGTTGCCGCAAGAGTGGCGTGTGCTTTTCGTTTGGGATCGCACATGTTTCCAGAAAAAATTACGACTAGGATTGTATTTTGCATTGGGCACAATTTACTCCCAGTTCTCGTGTGCGATAACGTGATATCACAAATGGTTCCGGAGACCCTACACACACGTAGTAGTGCTGCAAATCGTTTGCGATCTGCTGTGTATCACCAACGGTTCTGCTACGATTGACGTATGCTTTCCGATGTGGATCGCGGACACTCATTTAGTTGAACAGTGTGCGGAGCAATTGCCAGGTTAAAACAAAAATATCCCATTTTGGATCGGCACGCAAAAAGCAAATTCGCCACAATATTCAATTGAACAAATAGTGTCCATAGGAAGAACATTCATAAGATTTCACAACAATTGCAATTGTACATATGGTAGCTAAATTCCAATGATTTGTCCACACATATATGCATTACATAATTAATCATTGTTGGGTTCTACGGTAGGGTGCGTCGACTGCAAATTAAAAATTCCTACGCGCAGAACATCCAGGAACATGCTATGGGAGATGGATCACAGTTCGTTACCACTAGACGCGCAGTGCCGTGCAGCGGAAGAAGAGTTGGGGAAGCGCGTCCGCGTGGATCGTCTCCTCCTCGTTCGATCTCCCTCGAGCGGCCTGTCGTCCGATCCCACGTACGAGTTCGCCGGAGCGGCGCAAGTGCACCGCCTCTAAAGGTATCCGCGCGTGCGGGAGGAACGTCGTGCGGCGGACTGCTAGGTCCGATCACACAGTCGGCGGCAAGTGGAGGTGGCTCCTGAGGCCGAAGCGATCAACCTCTTGAGGCCGAAGCGATCTGCCTCCTGAGGCCAAAGCGTTCTCTCTTTTATCTGAGTGTGCCGCACCTCCACTTTATATAGGCGTCCGTCGCGAGCTCAACACTTGGGCCTCGCACGGACCCTAAAGCCCAAAGTCTACTCGGTCACGTTCCTAGTCCAGTTCGGATCACATCCGACCAGTGTCCTACGAACCGACCTCGTAGGTTCCTTCCCTTAAGCGCGCGACCCCTTAGGTTCAAGTCGGCTTGGTCACGATTCGGATCACCTCCGACCATGCGGTTGGTAGCGGCCTCTAGCAAGGCGTGCCGACCACCAAGCGACGATGAAGCTGGTTAAGCGAACACGTACATCATACTTCCATTCCTTTTGCCACACGATATATGTTGTCGGGCTCAAGGCGAGACTGTCATCCTTGTGCTAGCCCGACCTCTTTCTCGTTCGAAAGGATACCGACCACTATCCGGATTATCTCATAATCCTTGTCGCATGGCCATGCTATTCCTGGTCGAGATCACGAGGGGCCCAGAGTATATTTCTCCTGATCGGAGGGCAAATCCCATCTTGCTCGACCATGTCTTGCAGCATGGGATTGGACAAACCCAAACCTACCTTTGTAACTACCCGATCACGGAGTAGCGTTTGGTCGGCCCAAAGCAAGTCTATCACCATCTCGAGTACATGCGGCTCCAGTCTTAGGACATAGAACGTATGTTGTACTTGAGACTCACAGATGACATATCGCTCGTCCTCATAGTTGGGTCTGTCCGACTCGGACCTTATCTCGACTGGATCCGACTATGTCGAATCCGACCGAACCTTTCCAAGTCCATATTATCCGGTTAGCATCCAATGCTCCATGGCTAGTGAGACCGAGCCATCGACCGTGTCATATGCTAGTCTAGTCGGCTGCGCGTCCACACAGCCCTTTCGACTAGGGACCTTTTAGGACAATCATCATACAATGCATAGTCCCACAAACAAGTCACGTACTTGCTGATACACATCATTGATAATGTCCAAGGACTATCTTTATTCATAAACGCATAGGAAATATCATCATACATGATTGCCTCTAGGGCATATCTCCAACAATCATAGTGTACGAAATACGAAGACCTGATCAGATGGAAAACAATGGATCCATGCGTTATATGTTTAGTGGCTAACTCTTACTCAATGTTTCAGGAGAGAATGCATGCTGAAATCTTCATTATCACCAGTGGGATTGATGTAGTGATCCAGGAAGAAGTCGCTGATAAATCTTCGAACCATCATCAATTCACCAGCCGGGAGCGGTCCAGAGGTCCTCGTTTTTAAGATGAGCTGCAGTATTTTTAATATCAGAATGTGCCATATGAGTGGAGTAGAAGATATTAATTAAGATCGACTTACTGGTACTAATTCATGAGGATCGTCACAACTATCAGCAGATTTGCAGATGGAGATCATGTGTTTGCAAACATAGTATCCACAAAGGTTGGTCCCTGCTTCTTGCTGAGGACACTAAATTTTTTTGTACAAAATTAGTCATGTATTTGTCCTGTTAGGAACAACCTAACCTGTGTTAGATGTATTATTTTTTCTTTGGACAAAATAGAAAGTGGTTTATTTAGAAGCTTGAACACTTGACTAGCGTAAGGAAAGGTATTTGCAGACTGTTGGATAAATTTTCCAAAAATAACGGATTTCGGTGTGTTACTGGAGAAATGATCTCGTGCTGCAGAGGTAGTTCCCTCTTGAACAGGTTCCCTGGTTCAGTTTTCCACAATGCGAGCACATTGCAAATGATGATGAATTTTGACAACATCAATTATTGAACCAGATATGAATGGAAATTAATTTCATAATCATAGAATTCAATACCTATCCATGAATTACTGAAGATGCGTCAGACCCTGAGCGTTTGTTGACTCTCTGAGAGTCGATGTAGTAAACTGTGTTCTTGTTTGGAACAATGAATACCAATATCCATTGATCGCTACATATTAAGAAAGCCACGAACTTACGAATTATGTCAAAATCTGAAAGAAAAAAAGTGTACATGTGGTTGTTTACTTGACTTACCATTCATGATATGGCCAGAGAAATGATTCTGCATGGGACGTGTTTTCGAAGAGACGGACGACTGTGTTAAAGGCCTAGTTCCGTAGGTCCTTAGCATGTATTGTTGTGCCATTTGCTACTTCAGGATATATGAAATATACACCCTCCCATTTTCTTCTCTGCGCGTTCAATCCCCTGAGAGGAATAAAATGCAGTTAGCTCTTTTACAGCCTTGCATGGAGAAGTTGATCAGAGTTTCTTAAGTACTTACAAAATCAGGCATCTAACAGGAGTGGCATCGAGCACATTGAAATTGAAGAAGAGATGTAAGTCCTCAAAACTCACATTGATGGAACCAGCATGGTGTCGGAAATGATCTTTATTGTAGTGGACTAGCAAAGCATGATGACCTGCTGACAATTGATCCATGCAATATTCATGTAACTCGCGGCAACTGGAGCTGCACTCATCAAAGTATTTGCCAACAAGAAATGGCTAGCAATGGACATAATTGCGTGCTTCAAGTATGTATGCTTTACTTTTAGCAAGCAACAAACGTACTTCTTCATCATCCATGGCGTCAGAAATAATATTACTCCCTGATTCAAACAAGCTGCTGTTAATTTGGTTCTGGGCGATGAGTGCTTTAAGCTCTTTCCTCTTCACTCTCCTGCTGCGCTTCCTCATGGTCGTGGGTGTAGCCTTTTTGGCCACTTCCTTCTTGGTACTTGAAGCATTTCTGGCAGAACAACTGGTTGCCTGCAAGGTAGACTGCCGAGCAGACGGTGAAGCTTGGACGAACTGCTTAGCATACGGTTTATCTATGCCGGACCACTGAGCTGGTGGTGCTGCTGTGACGGACTGCTGGGCTGTAGGAGCAGAGGCATCAGACTGCTGACCATGCGTTGAAGCTATGTCGGGTTTCTGTGCAGGTGGTGCCAACTTGTCGATGTGCTGAGGAGGCCGTGCCAACGCGTTGGTTTGCTGAGCAGGAAGTGTTGACGCATTGGTATGCTGATCACGCGCCTACGGACCGACAGACTGATGAGCAGTCGGTTCTAGACCTACAGACTGCTTAGCAGGTGGTTCCGAAGCATCAGACTGCTTAGCAGTCTGTTCCACCAAGTTGGTCTGCTGAGCATTTGTTGCAGCTGGGTCTCCCCCCGCTGCTTCAGCGGCCGGCATTTGAACTGGTGGAGCGTCTTCAACAGTTGCAGGCCTTGCCACTGGCTGCTTTGGGGCGGAGGATGGCATGGCTTGTACGCCACAAAGTCGGGCCGGCTGATCACATGTTGATGCATCAGCCCGCGAGAGCTACTGTGGCAAGGAGAGCGTCACCGGTTGAGGGGCGACAGTGCTTGCTCTTGGCGGGGCTTCAGGGATCTCATCAATGAACTCTATTTCCTTTTGTAGCCACTGGATGTGATGTAACAGTGTTTCTCCCAAGGTCCTTTGCTCATCGAAGTATCCTAGGACATTCTTCAGGGCAAATTCATTGAATCCAGGCTTTACTTCAGTCACGTAGCACTTCACACAACCCAGCTTCAATGGCACATTGTCCAAGAAGAGGCCATCTTCCAAGAAGGGTGGGCAAACCCAGGCTGTTGCACATTTTAATGTACCTTCATAATGTGTAATCACGCCCTTCAGTCTATCTTTCATTCCAGATAGATCAGATATAACATCATCACGAGCAGCTGCAGTCTCAGTGTCGCTGGGGTCAGCTGATGCACAACTACTCTTGTGTAGTGTTGTCGCGCGCAATAAGCAGCATCCTCCATGCCCGCCTCCCCTCCCATCTGCTGGCTATCTGTCAGTGTTAGAGTCTTCTGCGTCATCATTGACTCCTCAACACCCTTTCGAACAGCCGGATAAATCTCCTTCTTCAACCTTTCGTACAATGCATTCTGCTTCATTTCACTCCTCACTTTTTCATGCTGAGCCTCTCTTCTTTGCTGAGTGTGAAAGCCCTCTTGTGCAGGATATTAACACCTATACCCCTTGCACGGCCAGGGGGCTCTTTTGTTTCTAGAGCAATGGACAAAATGTCACATGGTCCGGTGTTCCTGTACAACCTTCCAGGGATCTTGGAAGCCTCTAACATCACTTCATACAGTTTGGCGTCACGTGCGTTTTCAAAGCAATAAGTTCCGTCATCACGCCTCTTTGCAGGCGCCCGCAAGTAGTCTCTGGCGCGTTCGCCCTTGATTTCACTAAAGGCCGGATTCCCACCCACTGCTATTGCTTCTTTGTCCTCCTGTTCCCATATCAGTTTCATGCAGTAGTATCCTTCCACACACATATGGTGGGGGTGTATGTTCTTCTTCTGAAGTTCCGATTGCTTGAAACTCTTCTCAACAAACTCTTTAGTTGCCTTTGTAATTTGGGGGTATGCGGGGATTGGGTCCTTGCCTTCTAGTTTCTCCAAGCATCCCTAGCCTTCTTCAGTGCAGCGTGTTCCACCTGCATTCTCCACTGCTTTGGAACGTTGAAGTGATCCATGATCTCTCGGACTATCCTTCGCCGTGTTTCTGTGTTAGCCTTCCGAAACCCCGGCAGATTAATGTTGAGCCTTGCCCTGCCTACAAATCCACACACACTCCTGAACCTCACGCGTGCTTTATCTGGTTTAGTTGGAGCCCAAGACTTTAAATCAATCTCGGTTACTTCATATACACCTTTAGGCTGGTGTGTGGGCTTCCTTGGAGCGTTCCGCCGTGTCCTGACCGAAAGGGTAATTGCTGCAGCTCTATCCCGTTCAAGACTACTTGATCCCTCACAATCTGCTGAAGACCTAGGGTTGTCCGAATCAGATGAAGATACATGGCTTGAATGAGTGTTGTCGCTGCTACTCGGCATCTACAGAGAACACATGCGAAACTCAGGAAAGGAGGATATGCATAAAACTAACAACTTGGTATCAAGCTTTCTAAACATGCCATGCAATAATTTAGAAAATGTATGGCTAATTTGTTAAGTTTGTGTGACTCGGGTGCCCGCGATCTGTAAATAGGCAGTAACTTATTGGAACAAATACAACTTATATGTAGTAAGTAAGGTAAATAATGAACATATATACGCTCTCCGTTATTTATAGCCAATTTGGGAACATACGAAACAAAATTGGAAGAGGGATTGCGAGGAAATATGCCTCACCGCGATGGAGATCAATAACTAACAGGCTTCTTAATGCAAACTCGGCCGGACCACAGGAGAGGCGAGGGTTCCTTCATCAATATGCTCGAGGGTGGCTGGCGAGCAAACAAAGACGGCAAGGCGCGGGCCGCCGCATGTTGGGAACGACAGTGGAGGTAGGCTTGATGCCGAAGAGCGGGCACACGACCGGGGTGAGCACGGCGACACTGGAGAGGGTTCTGCTATGGATCTGGGGGAGGGGGAGCTGGCGAAGGAGATTGGGTGGACTAGTTGAGTGAAACGCGGGCAGACGATGGGGGGTGTTGGGGACTCCGGGTGTTGGCGGCCTAGGTGAAAAGGGTGAAAAATATCCTCGATCGCCGCTCCGTGGAAAGGCCTATGCAAACGGTTGCCTCTAAGCGCTCGTGTGCACAAACAGAATAATTTCGTTTGAAATGAAGACGTACTAATTTTGAAATGAAGACGTGAGTTTATCGTTTCGCCTCTAAATTTTTCGCACATAAACCAATCACAATTTTACCATGGGTTTGATTTGCTCGCGCATTTCAAGTCTCGTGTGCTATATGTAAGACATTTTTTTGGCATTTTCCGTGCATGTTGGCATATAAATCAATTCCTAGCCGGACTGCATTTCCTGTCGAAAGGTATGAGGATTGTCCTTCGATCTGGGAGCATCCAATGGTGCAGACGTACGATCCGTGGGGTTTGGGTTCTGGCCAATCAGAACGCACGACTCATATCGCGTGCGCAGAAAGTGGGGGCATCGGCCACGGTTTGGTAGGCACACGTCTTTCGTGTGTGAACCGTGTGCTATTTGAAAACATTTTTTGGGAGGGGCTATTTGAAAACATTTACATGTGTTGTCGAAAGGGATGAGGACCGCCGTTCCATCAAGGAGAGTCCAACGGTGCAAACGTATGATCCGTGGGGTTTGGGTTCTGGCCAGTCAGAACGCACGACTCACATCGCGCGCGTGGCAGTGGGGTGGGTGGTGCATCGGCCACGGCTTAGTGGACACACAGCTTTCGTGAGTGAACCGTGTGCTCTTTGAAAACATTTACATTACCTAACATCATATTTTTGTTCGAATGAAAACATGAGTTCATCGTTTCGCCTCCAATTTTTTTCCACGGTAAGAAATCACGAGTATAGTGGAGAGTGTCATATACTAGTATCATGAATGTACATTATATATGATACTAGTGTATGATACTACCTGTCGTGGAATTCTCACGGCAGATGTCCTAGTGTGAGGACTTAGTCATGGAGCCATCGCACTAGGTTAGCTTTAAGGTGTTAAACGGGACAAAGGACACAGGAGTTATACTGGTTCGGCCCCTTGCGGTGAAGGTAAAAGCCAAATCCAGTTGAGGTGGTATTGCTTATGCCTCGATTACCAGGGAGCGAATACGCTTGACCTAGCTTTGATCTGTTCTCTCTTGCCTTCAACCGTCGTCGGGTCGTCCCTTTATATACATAGGTTGATGCCATGCGGCTTACAGAGTCCCGGACGGCTCATAAACGTGTCTGGCCCGGTGACTAACTACACTTGCCTTACAATACAAGTCATGCATATATGGCGGTTTACACCTATGGGCCTTAAGCCGCCTTTGGGCCTTGGGCTCTTCATAAGTCATCTTCATGAATCGCCATCTTCGGTTCCTTCATGGGCTTCGTGACAATTAAACCGCCGTTGGTATAACCCGGCCCCTCCTGGGCGGGTCATACCTAATAATTATATCCCCAACATTAGGCCCCAGGTTGATTTGAACTTGTTCATGTCAATCTTCAACACTTAGAAAAAATCCTTCTTCACCTGTTCTCACAAGATATTGTAACCCACCATGACGTCATCTCCTGAAATTATGGAAAACCGCCATGACGTCATCTTCCATTAATTTCGCACAATACCTAGCATATCTAATAGATCCTTATCTTTAATAACCATCCCAAAAATCGAGGCATCCGATTAGTTGGATAATCATTTTTTTGCCTCCTCGTTTTTCACGCCCACCTGTTACCCTTCTCCTTATAAATAGGGTCAGGCAGCTCTCTTTTCATTTTCCCCTCTTTCCTTCTCGTCTTCCACCTCTCTCCGCGACGCATCTGCACGTCTGAGCACTGCCGCCGCCGCGAAGCTCATCGCCGTCCTCGACCTCGGCTGCTTCATCGACCTGAACGAGACTAGAGAAAGCTGCGGCGCCTATCCATTTCTCACTGGTTCTAGTAAGCACCTTATCTTCTCCACCATAGATCTCCATTAGGGTTTCTTCAGTTCTTATGAGTTCATCATCGTTCTTCGTCATGCTTCTGTTTAATCCTTACTTTGATCCAAAACTGGCCTTTACAATATGCAGAACCTGTTTCTATCGTTTGCCTTAATCACTGAACATACCCTTTAGATGCAGAAAACTTGCCAATGCGCTAGTTCCTCCACTGCTGCAATATTTAGGTCTTAATTTATTTTCTTTTTCCACACAACGCTAGATCGAAATCACCTGCTCTAGTCTGTAAAACCTGTTTATTCCACACTTAGCAGATCTCACTTTTGATAGATATCAATCTGGTCATGGCAGCTTACATCACCGGTTATTACTAGCCATATGTCATTAGGCCCCATTTAAGCCGCCACTGTGAATGTATGCTATAGCGTTTTACTTCCGCTCACTAAACCAACTTAAACCGGCAGAACTTTTCTTTCTTTTAGGCTTCTTTCTTCACAATGCTGCCAAAGACAGTCACCTCATGTAACTGGGTTCCCTCCATTGTCACGGAGAATACGCTCAATGACTTTGTCAAAATCGGCTATCTGCCAGCAAAAAATATTATGCATTAGCGTGCCCCCAATCCAGACAAAGAAAAACCTCAGCGAAAAGATGATCAAGTCATTTTTTTTACTGATCACATGAACCGGGGCTTCTCACCGCCCGGTTCTAAATTTTTCCGAGATGTTCTGCACTTCTTTCAACTTCATCCTCAAGACATCAGACCCAATTCCATATCAAACATTTGCATCTTTCAAGTTTTCTGCGAAGTATACCTTCAAGAGGAACCCAGTGTTGAACTCTTTAGGGAATATTTTTATTTGAACCGCCAAAACAAGTTTACGAACGGACCCAGCCTGGAACTTGGCGGAATCTCAATTCAACGAAGAAGGGATGCTATCTTCCCCTATGCCCGCTTGCGGAGTCACCCCAAGGATTGAAACCAGACATGGTTTTACTGCAAAGATACTTCTCCGGCTGATGCGAATCCACTGCCGGGTTATCGTGTCCAGCGTCTTGACTCAAAGCATTGTCTTCCTGAAAAGCTTACCACCGCTGAACATGTAAAGCTTGCTCCCACCATTGCAAAGGTCAAGGCTCTGCTGGGAAATGGGTTAACTGGCATTGACTTGGTTCGGTGCTGGGTTTCCTAGCGAATCATACCCTTGA
The DNA here is from genome assembly GCA_021605205.1 of Aegilops longissima. Classification (NCBI taxonomy): domain Eukaryota; kingdom Viridiplantae; phylum Streptophyta; class Magnoliopsida; order Poales; family Poaceae; genus Aegilops; species Aegilops longissima. The sequence continues at coordinate 131,400,408 of CM038676.1, forward strand.
GCCGCCGACCCGGCTTAATGTTTACTTACACGGGCAGTATAAAGGATCCACTGTGCCACAACTCCATGCATTTAACTAACGAGGCAATCAATGAAATGACAAAGACCCTTCTGAATGAAGATGCGGAAGACTGCAACAAAGTGGGTCTGAACCCTTTCTGCAAACTTAACCCGCCACCGGATGTGAGTCTCCAACTTACTTACTTTTACCTCATCATTCAAATATTTTTATTAACTCAACTTTGATGACTTTCACAGGTTGACTCTGATTTTTGGAAAAAGAAATATGACCATGAAGCTGCCAAAAAGGCCAGGGCTACCAAGAAAACCGCCAAGAAAACTAAGAAGAAATCAAGCACTTCCGAGATGTTTGAACTGAATGACAGCTCTGAGTCGGAGTTAGCCCTTGACTCCCTTGGCTCCTTTTTCAACTATCTTATTGACACTGATTATTATCAGGATGACACGGGGGCCAGCCAAGCAGTTGAAGAAGAGGTAACTATTATTTCCTCCAGCCCAACACCTTTGCCAAGACAGAAAATTCGATGAGTAACCCAGAAAGTAAGATTTTCACACCCCTTAGCTCATTTGGATCCTCACTTTCTTTTGAAGCAACAGCAGCACAAGAACCGGCGACAGACTCAGACTAGCGGAGGTGAAGAATTATCGTCCGACTTACCAAATACTCCAGTTCCGCGGAAACGCCAAAACGAGGTCCTTTCGAACTTAAACTCTTTTTACCAACTGGTGGGTCTCATTCACCAGCCACATAATTCTTCCGATTCAAACTACCAGGAGGCTTCTCGCTCTTCCTCTGGCGACTCATCACAGACCCAGCTGCCAGCTTTCAAAACTTCCCCTGGGTATCAACAATTACTTTTTATTCTGTACCTCCTTATGCTCTTATAATTGTACTGACTTGTCATAACCCGTGCAATGTATAAGAAAAGCCTAGTAAGAAGGCAAAGGTGACCAAGCCGGCTGAAGATCCTAAAGTCGTTGAACTGGAGCAGCAAGTCCCAGCATCAGACGCTTCTGTAAAACAACCAGAAGAACCTGCCCATGATGTTCCGCCGGAAATTCCCGATCTCTCCCATGATCACATAGATGTCAATCCTTTGAACACTGAATCATCAAACCCACTTAAACCGTCAGAAGAGCACAGTGAAGATGTGATGGTCACTGGCACCGGCTTTAAAGAACCGGGAAATCCAACTGTCTTGGCAAAGCACTCCGCCAAACAAGAGGTCATTGAAAGGCGGAAAGTGAGGTTTGATGTCGCCCACTATTTTCAATTGAGTGGTAGCGAAGTACTCTCTGGCTACCTCAACCAAGTACACACCAGCCGCAATCTTGAAATTGATATGGGAAGCAGATGCATCAAAAATATGAGGTATGAATTCCTGCTTAAATAAGTTATGTACATCCTGCCAACCCCCGAGTCTACTGGTTATGATAAAATTGAATATGCTGTAGACTTAGAATAACCATGAGCATCTTTAGTAGAATCCTTCCAAGGCGGGCTTTCGCCATTATAGTTAAACCGGATTTTAAACAATTAATATTGCATCCGTAGTCCCCAAGGGCCGGTTTAATCAGCATGAATGAGCCGGTCTTGTTCACCATTGTTTATAAAGAGAGCTTACCTGTATAGCCCCCATAAACCAGTTGTGATTGTTTATGGCACAACCGGGTTATCATAAAGTAGTAAGGAGACGCAAGAGATATGCATTAGCCCCCAAGTGCCAAGTACTCTTGCTTGCAAAGTGCTTGGGACTTATTTACATGAGCCGTTGTATGAAGAATTTTTCGGCAGGCATTAGCCCCCAAGTGCCAAGTACTCTTTGCTCGCAAAGTGCTTGGGACTTATATTCCTGTAACCTGGATATGAATGTGTTGGCCACTCTGTGCTTCTACAGGACACCACTGCTGAAATTCAATCACAATTGGCTGATGCAAAGACCCGGCTAGAGAATCAAGAATCCGAGACCCAGAAAGCCGATTCAAAATTCCAATTTAGCGTTGCTGAAATGGAAAAACTGAAGACTAGCTTTGAGGCTGAAAGAAACGCTTGGGCTGAAGAGAAAACTGCTTTGACGCAGCGAGCTGAAAAAGCGGAGGCGGCTCTTCAAGAGGTGAGCACTGAGCTCACCGGTTTAAAACACCATGTATCCCGGATGGTTTCTGCTATCTTTGGTGAGTCGCCTTGCTAACATCGAAACTGAATCTCTTTCTTGATGATATAAACCGCCTCTAACCAATCTACGACTATTACTCAGGTCCCAGGAGCAGCAATCTTAACCAAGATATGCTTGTGAATCTCAAGGCTGTTTACACATTGAATAGTTATATACTGGGGCTCAGCGTGCACTGGCCATAATTTCTCCGACGAATCAAGCACCTACTCTCCTGATTGATGTCTTGAAAAAACTCTTTGTGCTTCCTGCTAGGATGGACGAGATGAAGCGATCATCTGCAAGAGCCGGTGCCGTGAAAGCTTTAAGCTGGGCCAAGGCATGGTTACCAGAGCTAGACCCGACTGAGGTAGCTAATGGATATGCAAGATTGAAAGAGGGCGACACTTCATTTGATCAAAAGGACTTTGCTGCCTGTGTGAAAGAAATACGTCCTCTTGCCAGCCCGATTGCCAATGAAACAAATCTATCAAAATACCACCCAGCCTACAACATGGAGAATCAGAAGATGCCCATGCCGGCTTATAAAGTGATGGATCTAATCCCCTCAATTCGTAAGCATACTTTCGCCCCTGAAGTTGAACCGTCCAAACTTATAGATGATGAAGCTGAGTTTCAAGCCTTATGTGGCATCGATTGGTCATCACCAAATTTCTAGACGGTGGAGGAGGACGAAGAACCGAGAAGGATGATCCAGAAGCCTCAAGTCATCAAGGCCAAGAAGAGTGATCCGCCGAGCGATTTACATATTTGATCCTTTGAAAACACTTGATCTTTATTGGCTCACTGAGTTGTGTAATAGGCTAGTGAGAGTTAGATCTGTCGTGCCATCGTGCATGTTTTTGTTTTGCGCAACACTGTTTGACCCGCCATTTGAAGAGCTATCATTTTATGCTTACGATGGCGACAACTTATGCAGATGAGATTAATCATTACCCTGCACACAAGTAAATCACAAATGCCTTGACGGTTTATCGCAGGACGGGTCAAAATGCCCCATATAAAACCACTGGTGACTAAAACAGTGCATAACCAGAGTTGGTTCAAATATAATCAAAAATATCATACCTGTGATATGTGATTAAACTGCCGGCTTACCATACCAAAGCAGTAAGGGTGATAACCCCAAACTTAGAAGACAATACTTCCAAGTACTTACTATCATCATATGCTGCCGGTTCATCATATACCTATGTTTGAGCTGTGATGTGCAACAAACTCTCTTTGGTCTTTGTAACCTGGTCATTAAGCCTCCAAGTAGGTGAGAGCTATACTCATATGAAGTTATAATACTGGCTTGATAACCGAAATCCCAAGGTAATCAGAGCTGGGCTCTTATGAAATTATCATATTGGCTTGATAGCCGAATTACCAAGGTAATTAGAGCTGTGCTCTTATGAAATTATCATATTGGCTTGATAGCCGAATTACCAAGGTAATCAGAGCTATGCTCTTATGAAATTATCATACTGGCTTGATAGCCGAATTACCAAGGTAATCAGAGCTGTGCTCTTATGATAGTATCATATTGGCTTGATAGCCGGATCAAGAGGGTAGTAACGCTATGTTCTCTTTGGTGAATACACCTATGTTTGAACAGGAAGCCCCCAAGTGATTTGTAAGAACGACGTTGCGCTAGATCAAGAGGGATATTCACAGCTATGCTCAATGAGCAGGAAGCCCGCAAGTGAGCTTTTTGTAATGAAAAAGACTCATTATTCTTAGAAATGAAACGACGAGAGGTCCCGCTTTATCGGGAATGCGGCTTTATTATAATCATCATAATATATACATTGTCAAAATATATGCGATTAAGAGCGGTGGCTCAAGTATAGTAAGGCCGAAGATGAGCAATATTCCACGGCCGATGGGTCTCCTCCTCCGACTTACGTGAATCCTTGTGTTCTCGAATGTCGATAAGGTAGTACGATCCGTTGTTCAGATTTTTATTGACCACAAAGGGTCCTTCCCAAGGTGGGGATAACTTGTGCATGTCAGTTTGATCCCGGATGAGCCGGAGCACCAGGTCACCTTCTTGAAAAGTTCTGGTTTTAACCCGGCGGCTGTAATAACGGTGATGATCTTGCTGGTAAATCACCGAACAAGCCGCCGCGATGTCACGCTCCTCATCTAATAGGTCAAGTGCATCCTGACGTGCTTTTTCATTGTCAGCTTCAACATAAGCCGCCACACGGGGCCAATCATGATGGATGTCACTAGGGAGAACAACCTCTGCTCCGTAAACCATGAAGAAAGGCGTGTAACCCGTAGATCTGTTGGGGGTAGTATTGATACTCCATAACATGGAAGGTAACTCCTCCACCCAACAACCCGGTGTCCTCTGTAGAGGAACCATAAGCCGGGGCTTGATGTCTCTCAAAATTTCTTGATTGGCTTTCTCAGCTTGACCATTGGATTGGGGGTGAGCCACGGATGATACATCAAGTTGAATATGCTCACGTTGACAAAACTCTTTCATAGCACCCTTCGATAGATTAGTGCCACTATCAATTATGATACTGTAGGGAAAGCCAAAACGGAAAATCACCTTTTTGATAAATTGAACCGCCATCACTGCGTCACATTTACTGACCGGCTTTGCCTCAACCCACTTTGTAAATTTGTCAACTGCCACCAGGAGGTGTGTCTTTTTATCCTTGGACCTTTTGAAAGGCCCAACCATATCGAGCCCCCAAACTGCAAATGGCCAAGTAATTGGAATCATCCTCAATTCTTGAGCCGGCACATGAGCTTGTCGGGAAAATTTCTGACAACCATCACATTACTAACTAGATCCTCAGCATCAGCGTGAGCCGTCAGCCAATAAAATCCATGACGAAAAGCCTTAGCCACAAGAGACTTAGAGCCGGCATGATGGCCACAATCGCCTTCATGAATTTCACACAGAATCTCACGACCCTCTTATGGAGACACACAACGTTGAAACGCCCCTATGACACTGCGATGATGCAACTCTCCATGAACAATAGTCATTGACTTGGACCGCCGGGTTATTTGCCTGGCCAAAGTTTCATCCTAAGGTAACTTGCCCCGGGTCATATAAGCCAAATATGGAACTGTCCAATCAGGAATCGCATGAAGAGCCGCCACCAATTGTGCTTCTGGGTCAGGAATAGCCAGATCTTCCTCGGTAGGCAATTTGACAGAAGGGTTATGCAGAATATCCTGGAAAGTGTTAGGTGGCACCGGCTTACACTGAGACCCTAACCGGCTTAAAGCATCAGCCGCCTCATTTTTCCTGCGATCAACATGTTCAACTTGACAACCCTTAAAGTGACCCGCAGTAGCATCAACCTCTCGACGATAAGCCGCCATGAGTGGATACTTATAATCCCAGGTGCCAGAAACTTGCTGAGCCACCAGATCCGAGTCACCAAAACACCTCACCCGGCTTAAGCTCATCTCCTTAGCCATCCGAAGACCATGGAGCAAGGCCTCATACTCAGTTGCATTGTTAGTACAAGAGAACATCAGCCGAAGAACATAAGAAAATCTATCACCTTGTGGGGATGTTAATACAACTCCGGCTCCCAAGCCTTCCAACTGCCTGGACCCATCAAAGTGAATAGTCCAATATGTGTTATCCGGCTTCTCCTCAGGCATCTGCCATTCTGTGCAGTCATTGATAAAATCCAAAAGTGCTTGAGATTTTATGGTTGTACGGGGCACATACTTTAAACCATGAGGTCCAAGCTCAATGGCCCACTTGGCTACCCGACTTGTGGCTTCTCTGTTTTGAATGATATCCCCGAAGGGGGCAGAACTAACCATAGTGATAGGATGACCCAGAAAATACTGCTTAAGCTTCCGACTAGCCATAAAAAACCCCATACACAAGCTTCTTCCAATGTGGATACCTCTGTTTGGATTCAATAAGGACCTCAATGATATAGTAAACCGGCGATTGAACCGGATATTCCTTGCTTGTCTCCTTCCTTTCCACCACAATGGCTACACTGACAGCTCGGCTGTTGGCAGCCACATATAACAGCAAAGACTCCTTATCAATGGGAGCAGCCAGAACGGGCGGCTCAGCCAACTGTTTCTTCAAGTCCTCAAATGCTTGATTAGCAGCATCACTCCAGACAAAGTGATTTGTTTTCTTCATCATCTGGTACAGTGGTATAGCCTTCTCACCCAGCCCGCTTATGAACCGGCTTAAGGCCGCAATACTACCTGCCACACGTTGAACATCATTGACACATGCCAGCTCAGCCAAGGAAGTAATGGCTTTGATCTTCCCTGGGTTAGCTTCGATGCCTCTGTTGGAAACTAGAAAAACCAAAAGCTTACCAGCTGGTACCCCAAAAACACACTTGGCCGGGTTAAGCATCATCTTATAAACCCAGAGATTATCAAAGGTCTCCTCCGAATCATCAATCAAGGTTTCCTTCTCTCTGGATTTCACCACAATGTCATCCACATAAGCATGAACATTACACCCGATTTGATTATGAAGGCAATTTTGCACAAACCGTTGGTAAGTCGCCTGGGTGCTTTTGAGCCCAAAGGGCATGAATACATAGCAGAAGGCCCCAAACGGAGTAATGAAAGTTGTCTTCTCCTGGTCCTTACACTACAAAAAATACACTTCTGTGATGATATGTGTTTGTCATAGTAGGTCGCGTTTTTTGTCATGCATGTACATCCATGACGATTTTATGACAGAATCAAGATAGTCATACATGTGCTGTCGTAGAAGTGTTCCATGACATTACCAAAATTATTATCATGGAAGTGTCCACTTCCATGACGATAAATCGCGCGTCACAGAAGTGCTTTCGTCAAGGGTGACCGACACGTGGCATCCACCGTAACAGAATGCCGTTAAGCTATCGGGTCGGGTTTTGGATCCGATAACCCGTTAACAGCCCGACCAATGGGGATTTTCCGTGTAAAATCATCATTGGTGGAGAAAACTGCGTGTCGGCTCATCGTTGGGACGGATGTCATCCACTCATTGGGCGTAAAGCGCCTATTATCGTCGACCGTGGCACGACCAACAGAGGCCCATTCACGTGAAAAGGCCGGCTCGTTTGACTTGGTCAAAGGTGGCGGGCCAGCCCATGGAAAGCCTCGTTAACGGCTGTTCGCATATAGCCCATTTACAAAGACGCTAACCCAAGGCCCGTTCGCCCTATCCGAATTAGGCCCGGTAGCATCATCGGGCCATCAATATGATTCGGCCCGTTTTCGCCGGCGCATGTATGGCCCATGACGTCTTCGGCCCATATGAGGCCCTATGTAACTCTTGGCCTATTAACGACTCGTGGTGAAACGGCGATAATGAACGATGTATCACTTTACACCCATTAACGGCCCGTGGTGGCGGCCCGTAATGAACGATGTATCACTTTATACCCATTAACGGCCCGTTATTCCGTTGGGCTGTTTCAAGCCCATGTTATCTTTCGGCCTTCTCAGAGCCCATTTATTCTTGGTCTCATTTCCAACATTCGTTTACTTATGGCCCGTTACTGTCATTTTCTGCTTGTGGGCCAAATTTAGCCCATGGTTACAGTTGGCCCGTTTGTGGTCCGTTAATCGTTGGGCGTTTTCATAGCGTCATCAAATCGACCTATTAACGATGGCCCGTTATGGTCGGCCCATGAATGGAAGATTCCAACTCTAGCCGTTTACGGCCATAATCTGATCTGTTTGGCCCATGTTTGTGTCGATCATCTGACCCGTATAAGGCCCATTAATGATCTGACCCATGAAGGCCCATTGTTTCCACGGCCCGTAGAAGGCCCATTGTTTCTCTGACCGTAGCAGGCCCACTTGTTTCTACAGCCGATGGGAGGCTCGGTGCCACTACGGTAAATATTAGCCCATGGTTATTGTGGCCTAGTTTTAAAAATAGGTTATTGCAGCCACTAGCAAACCGCGGAAAAAGAACGCAATGACTACAAGCAAACAAATAAACAAGACAACAAGGAAATAAATAAGCAAGCAACTAACGCTAGGCTATCACGACTATTACACATATTACATTCATTTGGGCATCAAAGTTAGCCACCGGTGCAAATATAGGAACAAAGCAGCATATCATATACCTTTGGTTGTCAAAGTTGGTGACCAGCGCAAATAAGCGCCGCACAAAACAAATCCATAACTGAAACCACTTGAAGATCTCAAGAAACAATATCACAGGTACCCATAATCTTGGCAAGATGCTTAGTAAGCTTATTAACTTTCTCTTTTTGGCGCTTAAATCCTCCGATGCTTCTTTGTTGCACGAATATATGCATCTGAATTCTGCAGGACTTCCTCGGTCCTTGACTTCCTATCGCAACACATCGATCGATGTCTTTCAACTTGAAGTTGAGACTCAAGAAGGCAATTGATTCAGCAGCGAGTTCGAAGAGCTTGTGCGGCGATGAGTGGCGATAACTTTCGAACACTACATTAAGACATGACTTTTAGGTTCCCTCATTGTCGTCAAGATAGTTTTATCAGCTTTCTTGGAGACCAACTGGGATGTCTCACTATCTTGAACCTTATCTGCATTACTTCCTTTACCATTGGATAACGCGGTACTGTTCTCCAATATTTTGTCCGCATTCTAAAAGAGAAACAAGCAGACACATCACATGTTTACCATCACTACAAAAAAATACACTTCCGTGATGATACGTGTTTGTCACAGTAGGTCGTGTTTTTTGTCATGCATGTACATCCATGACAAATTTATGACAGAATCAAGATAGTCATACCTGTGCTATCGTAGAAGTGTTCCATGACATTACCAAAATTATCATCACGGAAGTGTCCACTTCCATGACGATAAATCGCGTGTCACAGAAGAGCTTTTGTCAAGGGTGACCGACACGTGGCATCCACCGTAACGGAACGCCATTAAGCTATCGGGCCGGGTTTTGGATCAGATAACCCGTTAACAGCCCCGTCCAATGGGGATTTTCCACGTGTAAAATCATCATTGGCTGGAGGAAACACGTGTCGGCTCACCGTTGGGACAGATGTCGTCCGTTCATTGGACCGAAGTCACCTATGATACGGTGACACGTGGCACGGCCCAACAAAGGCCCATTCCTGTGAGGCCGACCCGTTTGACTTGGCCAAAAGGTGGCGGCCCGGCCCACGGAAAGCCTGTTAACGGCCTGTTCGCATATAGCCCATTTACAACCCGCTAACCCAGGGCCCGCATCATCTGGGCCGTCCCATATGATTCAGCCCGTTTTAACTTCTGGCCCATGTGTGGCCCATGACTTCTTTCGGCCCATATGAGGACCTTTGTAACTCTTGGCCCATTAACGGCCGTGGTGAAACTGGCCCGTAATGAACAGTGTATCACTTTATACCCATTAACGACCCTTTATTCCATTGGGCCGTTTCCAGCCCAAGTTATCTTTCGGCCTTCTCAGGGCCCGTTGATTCTTGGGCTCATTTGCAGCATTCGGTTACATACGGGCCGTTACTGTCATTTTCTGCTTGTGGGCCAAATTCAGCCCGTCGTTACAGTCGGCCCGTTTGCGGACCGTTAATACATTGGGCCGTTTTCATGTAGAAAAAACCCGTTGGGCTGTTTTCATAGAGTTATCAAATACGGCCTATTAACGGCCCGTTATGGTCCACGAATAGTACGGCCCATGATTGGTGAAATGATGATACGCCCCGTAGAAGGCCCATGGATCCTACAGCCCGTATGAGGCCCATGGATAGTACGGCCTGTAGAAGGCCCATGGATCGTACGGCCCGTAAAAGGCCCATGGACCCTACGGTCCGTAGAAGGCCCATGGACCCTACGGCCCGTAGAAGGCCCATGGACCCTAAGGCCCGTATAGAAGGCCGATGGATCCCACGGCCCGTATAGAAGGCCAATGGATCCTACGGCCGCACGAAGGCCCATGGATCATACGGTCTGCAGGAAGCCCATGTTTACAACAGTCCGTGTGTTGCCATGATTATTTTGGCCTAGTTACCAAAAATAGGCTATTGTGGCCACTAGAAAACACGAGAAAAAGAAGCAGTAGTGACTACAAGCAAACAACTAAACAAGACAATAAGGAAATAAATAAGCAAGCAATTAACGCTAGCCTATTACCGCTATTACACATATTACATCCTTTGGGCATCAAAGTTAGCCACCATGCAAATATAGGGAACAAAGCGACATATTACATACATTTGGCCGTCAAAATTGGCCACCATTGCAAATAAACGCGGCAGCAAAACAAAACATAATCTGAAACAACTTCGAAGAGCTCAAGAAACGTTATCTGGGTATCCACCATCTTGGCAATAAGCAGCAAGCTGATTAGCTTTGTCTGTTTGGCGCTAAAATCCTCCAACGCTTGTTGTTGCACCCAAAAGTATGCATCTGAATGCTCCGGGACTTCCGCAATCCTTTAAGCTTCTTGCAAAGACAAATGATCGATGTCTTTCGACTTGTAGTTGAGACTCAAGAAACAGAACTGATTCGATACGGTGAGTTTGAATAGCTTGTGCAAGCGGTAGTGGCGATGCTCTCGAACACTAAACCAAGACAGGACTTTGGGGTTGTCTCATTGTCTTCAAGATAGTCTTCCTTAGCTGTTTTATCAGCTTTGTTGGAGACCAACAAGGATGTGTCACTATCATGAACCTTATCGCATTACTTCCTTTACCATTGCTTAATAAGGCACTTTTCCGAATATTACATCAAGATTCTAAAAGGAGAAACAAGCAGACACATAACAAGTTTAGCATGTACTAGTATATGAAACTCATTTCGGTTAACCAGTTCATTAGTAAGGTGGACAGGATTAAACTAGCAAGTCTTCTATTGCCAAGTACTAGTACATAATAAAAGCATCAAACAAACATATATCTATGTCCTATGGTCACTGCATTGTCTTGCCAAATCAAAATAGAGACACGGTTCAAATCATATCAGTTCAAGACAAAGCAGCAGTGAAAGAATACAAAGCATGGGAAACTACACGGCACAACAAGATTTCAGATGGGTACCACGGGTCTACATGTACAACAACACTATTGGCTCTATTGTGATGCTAGTAATGTGCATGATATGAAAGTCAACTGTATTCACAATTGAAATTGAAATCAAAAGAGCTATTGATAAGACCAAACCTGTTAAAGAAACATGCGTGAACATATCTGCTGTGCCATTGGAGTTTCGATTGGATCCTTCAATTTAAAAATAAGTTTGTATCAGTAAATACAGTGATACAAGAGCAAAGCAATCATAGTTAAAAAAAGGCGCGCCTAAGCGAGCGCTTAAGCGCGCCTAGGCTCTAGGCGTTGGCAAAACGCATTGCGCATAACTACACTTAATCTATGCATAACTGCGCATAAGCATGTGCTTTGGTCGATAAAAGCGCAAGGCGGTGGCAAACGCACAATTAACGCCTAGCGCTTTTTGAACTATGATAGCAATGGAATCTTAAATTAGAACAGTTGTTCTTGAGGTTTAGGCACTTGTTCTACATGAACAAAGTATAGTAAGACGCAAGAATATAATACTTAAAAATAGAAAATGAGCTCATAGACCTTACCACATTCTTGGTTCGGGACGATCTGAACAAAGCGTTCCCGATCATCGTCCGATAAATGTGTCTCGGGAGAGCGTAAGGGAATTTGATGAGTTTCTTTGCGGTGCAAAGACGTTTTCTTGAGTAATTCGATACGCCACCAAGCATTCTTGAAGATAGCATAGGTATTAGCACAGGTTACCTCATCCTGAGTTTCCAAATCGGTCCTTCTCTATAGAGAAAAATGGGAAAATTTGCTGTATTATAACCATCATGGAGGTAGGATGTATGGGACGAAGCAAAGTAATTGCCATGAACAACATTACTTACACATAACTCCTGGACAAACACCTGCAAAATATTAGTCTCTTCTTGGACAGCGGAGACTTTCTCAATAAATGCATTAATATAGTAATTGTATTCATAATTTTCATAGCAATATCTAAGTATAGCAACAAGTAAATTTGCATGAAAAGGGAAGGTGTGGAGCCTTCATCCTAGAGCAACAAGTAATATCATATCTCAAGCATAGATCCCGGGCATACCAACGCAACATAATAAATTGATCCCATAATGGTTTCCCTTTTTGTATCGAGCGATAATCCCTAAAATATTCACGTTGATCCAACGTGTCTCCCATTATAAAGTTGAATGGGGTTTTCTCAGGATTATCAAAGTAGTACTTAATATCTTTCACATAATGAGAATCGAGGGTTTTAGGAGTTACCCCATCTCCATGAGTAGCAAGTACACCTAATTTTTTTGGTATTTCGTGTTCCATATCCATAACTAAAGATAAAGAACAACTAAGAACAGCAAATAAAAATTACTTACTGATAAAGCAAACAAGCACACACGAGAATATTCACCCCACGCTATGGCTCCCCGGCAACGGCGCCAGAAAAAGGTCTTGATAACCCACAAGTATAGGGGATCAATTGTAGCCTCTTTCGATAAGTAAGAGTGTCGAACCAAATGAGGAGCTAAAGGTAGAACAAATATTCCCTCAAGTTCTATCGACCATCGATACAACTCTACGCACGCTTGACGTTCTCTTTACCGGAAACAAGTATGAAACTAGAAGTACTGTGTAGGTGTTTTTGGATAGGTTTGCAAGAAAGTAAAGAGCACGTAAATAAAAGCTAGGGGCTGTTTAAATGAAGACACAACTAAATTAGTAAAGAGCTTGTTGTCACGAGAAAGTTATTTGTCCCTAGGCAATCGATAACTAGACCGTTAATCATTATTGCAATTTTATTTGAGGGAGAGGCATAAGCTAACATACTTTCTCTACTTGGATCATATGTACTTATGATTGGAACTCTAGCAAGCATCCGCAACTACTAAAGATTCATTAAGGTAAAACCCAACCATATCATTAAAGTATCAAGTCCTCTTTATCCCATACGTAAACAACCTACCTACTCGGGTTTGTATTTCAGTCACTCACGCAACCCACTATAAGCAAATCATAAACATATTGCAAACCCTACAGCGGAGATCCCTCACGCTTGCGCGACACGGAGAGCACCATAGGACAACACCAATAATAAAACATGCAACTCAAACCAATCTTGATCATCAAATAGCCATTAGGACAAAACGGATCTACTCAAACATCATAGGATAGCCATACATCATTGGGAAATAATATATAGCGTTGAGCACCACGTTTAATTAGAGATTACATCGGGTAAGAGAGAGGTTACACCGCTGCATAGAGGGAGGAAGAGTTGGTGATGAAGGCAGTGAAGTTGTTGGTGAAGATCATGGTGATGATGATGGCCCCGGTAGCGCTCCGGCGCCACCGGAAGCAAGGGGGAGAGGGCCCCCCTTCTTCTTCTTCTTCTTCCTTGACCTCCTCCCTACATGGGAGAAGGGTTTCCCCTCTGGTCTTGGCTCCCATGGTGTGGGAGGGGCGAGAGCCCCTCCGAGATTCGATCTATCTCTCTGTCTCTCTCTGTTTCTGCGTTCTGTTCTGCTGCCTTTTCACCGGTTCTTTTATATCCAGAGATATGTAACTCCGATTGGACTGAAACCTTCGCCGTGATTTTTTTCCAAAAAATAGCTTTCTTGCGGCCGAAGAAGGGCATCAACCGCCTTACGGCTGGCCCACGAGGGTGGGGGGCGCGCCCTCCTGGTACGGGCGTGGGCCCCTGCCTCGTGGCCACCTCGGACTCCATTTCGCGTTGATCTTTCTCCCAGATTTTCCAAATATTCCAAAATAAGCTCCGTCCGTTTTTATCCCGTTTGGACTCTGTTTGATATGGATATTCTGCGAAACCAAAAACATACAACAAACAGGAACTGGCACTGGGCACTGGATCAATATGTTAGTCCCAAAAATAGTATAAAAACTTGCCAAAAAGTATATGGAAGTTGTAGAATATTGGCATGGAACAATAAAAAATTATAGATACGACGGAGACGTATCAGCATCCCCAAGCTTAATTCCTACTCGTCCTCGAGTAGGTAAATGATAGAAAAGATAATTTTTGATGTGGAATGCTACCTAGCATAATCTTGATCATATGTCTAATCATGGCATGAATATTAAGACACGAGTGATTCAAGGCAATAGTCTATCGTTTGACATAAAAACAATAATACTTCAAGTATACCAACCAAGAAATTATGTCTTATTGAAATAACATAGCCAAAGAAAGCTCATCCTTACAAAACCATATAGTCTGGCTATGCTCCATCTTCACCACACAAAATATTCACATCATGCACAACCCCGATGGCAAGCCAAGCAATTGTTTCATACTTTTGACGTTTCTCAAACCTTTTCAACTTTCACGCAATACATGAGCGTGAGCCATGGACATAGCACTATAGGTGGAATAGAATATGATGATGGGGGTTATTTGGAGAAGACAAAAAAAGGAGAAAGTCTCACATCAACTAGGCGTATCAACGGGCTATGGAGATGCCCATTAATAGATATCAATGTGAGGAGTAGGGATTGCCATGCAACGGATGCACTAGAGCTATAAGTGTATGAAAGCTCAAACTGAAACTAAGTGGGTGTGCATCCAACTTGCTTGCTCATGAATACCTAGGGCATTTGAGGAAGCCTGCCGTTGGAATATACAAGCCAAGTTCTATAATGAAAATTCCCACTACTATATGAAAGTGATAACTTAAGAAACTCTCTATATGAAGAACATGGTGCTACTTTGAAGCACAAGTGTGGTAAAAGGATAGTAACATTGCCCCTTCTCTCTTTTTCTCTCATTTTTTTCTTTTTTCCTTTTTTTTGGGCCTTCTCTTTTTTTGGCCTTCTCTTTTTTTGGCCTTTCTCTTTTTTTATTTTTTTATTTTTTTCATCTGGAGTCTCATCCCGACTTGGGGGGAATCATAGTCTCCATTATCCTTTCCTCACTGGGGCAATGCTCTAATAATGATGATCATCACACTTTTATTTACTTACAACTCGATATCTAGAACAAAGATATGACTCTATATGAATGCCTCCGACAGTGTACCGGGATGTGCCATGATCTAGCATAGCAATGACATAAAAAACGGACAAGCCATGAAAACATTATGCTAGCTATCTTACGATCATGTAAAGCAATATGACAATGAATGCTCAAGTCATGTGTATGATGATGATGGGAGTTGCATGGCAATATATCTCGGAATGGCTATGGAAATGCCATGATAGGTAGGTATGGTGGCTGTTTTGAGGAAGATATAATGAGGCTTATGTGTGACAGAGCATATTGTATCACGGGGTTTGGATGCACCGGCGAAGTTTGCACCAACTCTCGAGGTGAGAAAGGGCAATGCAGTGCATCAAGAGGCTAGCAATGATGGAAGGGTGAGAGTGCGTATAATCCATGGACTCAACATTAGGCGTAAAGAACTCACATACTTATTGCAAAAATCTATTAGTCATCGAAACAAAGTACTACGCGCATGCTCCTAGGGATAGATTGGTAGGAAAAGACCATCGCTCGTCCCCGACCGCCACTCATAAGGAAGGCAATCAGTAAACACCTCATGCTCCGACTTCGTTACATAACGGTTCACCATACGTGCATGCTACGGGACATGCAAACCTCAACACAAGTATTTCTCAGTTTCACAATTACTCAACTAGCACGACTCTAATATCACCACCTTTATATCGCAAAACTATTGCAAGGAATCAAACATATCATATTTAGCGATCTACAAGTTTTATGTAGGGTTTTATGACTAACCATGTGAATGACCAGTTCCTGTCATCTCTCTAAATAGTTATAAGTGAAGCAGAGAGTATTAATTCTTTCTACAAAAGATATACCCACGCTCTAACAAATATAAGTGAAGCAAAAGAGCATTCTACAAATGGCGGTTGTCTATGTAAAGAGAAATAGGCGATCCAAACTTCAAATGATATAAGTGAAGCACATGAAGCATTCTATAAAGCCATACTCAAAAGATATAAGTGAAGTGCATAGAGAATTCTATAAAACAACCAAGGACCATCTCATACCAGCATGGTGCATAAAAAAATGAAAACTAAATGCAAAAGACGCTCCAAGATTTGCACATATCACATGAATGAAACGAATCCGAAAACATACCGATATTTGTTGAAGAAAGAGGGGATGCCTTCCGGGGCATCCCCAAGCTTAGACGCTTGAGTCTCCTTGAATACTTACTTGGGGTGCCTCGGGCATCCCCAAGCTTGAGCTCTTGCCTCTCTTCCTTCTTATCACATCGAAACCTTCTCGATCATCGAACACTTCATCCACACAAAACTTCAACAGAAAACTCGGTAAGATCCGTTAGTATAATAAAGCAAATCACTACTCTAAGTACTGTTGCAAACCAATTCATATTTTGTTTTTGCATTTTGTCTACTTTAATATAACTTTTTCATGGCTTAATCCACTGATATAAGTTGATAGTTTCATCAAAACAAGCAAACTATGCATCAAAAACAGAATCTGTCTAAAACAGAACAGTCTGTAGCAATCTGAACATTAACCATACTTATGATACTTGAAAAATTCTTCCAAAATTAGGAAATATAAAAAATTTGTATATAAAGACAGCGCAAAAAGAATCAGAACCATTTGACGTTCCAGTAAAAAATTAAAATTCGTGCAGTATCTCCAAAGTTTCTGTCCTGCACCGCACAAACCAACAAGCATTGTAAACATCCTAAAGGCAAACCTTGGCACATTATTTTTATAATACAATGGAATTGTACAAGGGGATAACTATTTTTTTTGAAAAGTTTTTGTAATCAAGATTCACAAAGTTTTCGTGAGCATGAACAAAGTTCAAGGCTAGCTCCCACTTCAACAATGCTTGTCTTTCTCACTTTCGTTTTTCTTTATGAAAAGTTTTGGGTTCCCCTCTTTATTTTTGTTGTTTTTAAACTATATGAAAGCACTCAACAGAAATAAATGACTCTCTAAAACTTCCGGGTTGTGTCCCTGGCAGCGCTTTTTTTAAAGCCATTAAGCTAGGCATATAGTGCTCAAGTAGTGAATCCACCCGGATCCCAAGGTATATCAAAGCCAATTTTAATTAGCAATGATTTGTAATTTAGTAGTGAGCACAAAGTAACATATATCATGTAATGACGAAGTCTAACTCTCTTCCTATGCATCGGCATGTCATAAAAGAACAATTCATGCACACCTAGTAAAGGCCAATGCATAGTATAAACAGTTTCTTGCAATTTTATCATGTTGGAAACATAGAGAGGTGGAGATATAGTTCCTCTCTCATAATAATTGCAAGTAGGAGCAGCAAGCACACGCATATTATATCTATCAAAATCATCATGTGTAGTAGTAAAAGGCAACCCATCAATATAATCCTTAATAATCACAAACTTCTCCAATATAGTATAATCGGGAGAATTCAAAAAGATAATAGGACTATCTTGCGTGGGTGCAATAGCAACAATTTCATGTTTAACATAAGGAACTATAGCAAGTTCATCTCCATAAGCATAATTCATATTGGCATCTTGGCCACAAGCATAGCAAGCATCATCAAAAAGGGATATTTCAAACAAATTCAAGGGATCATAGCAATCATCCTTTGGTAGGCACGAAGGGGAATTAAACAATGTATGAGTTGAAGAGTTGCTCTCATTAGAAAGTGGGCACGGGTGATCAATCCGCTCTTCCTCCTTTTGTTCTTCGCTCTCCTCATCATCTTTTTCATCCAATGAGCTCACAGTTTCATCAATTTCTTCTTCCATAGCTTTCTGCAAAATATTAGTCTCTTCTTGGACAGCGGAGACTTTCTCAATAAATGCATTAATATAGTAATTGTATTCATAATTTTCATAGCAATATCTAAGTATAGCAAGATTTTCAGGCCTATAAACATCATCATCTAAAGCTTCATACTTACCAAACAAGGATTCAATTTCATAAGCAGCCTTAAAAGCAACAAATTCTATTATTTGTTCCACATCATAGTAATCATATATACCATTAGCATAAGAAGCTAAGGTTTCATTATCATTAAATTTGCATGAAAAGGGAAGGTGTGGAGCCTTCATCCTAGAGCAACAAGTAATATCATATCTCAAGCATAGATCCCGGGCATACCAACGCAACATAATAAATTGATCCCATAATGGTTTCCCTTTTTGTATCGAGCGATAATCCCTAAAATATTCACGTTGATCCAACGTGCCTCCCATTATAAAGTTGAATGGGGTTTTCTCAGGATTATCAAAGTAGTACTTAATATCTTTCACATAATGAGAATCGAGGGTTTTAGGAGTTACCCCATCTCCATGAGTAGCAAGTACACCTATTTTTTTTGGTATTTTGTGTTCCATATCCAGAACTAAAGATAAAGAACAACTAACAACAGCAAATAAAAATTACTTACTGATAAAGCAAACAAGCACACACGAGAATATTCACCCCACGCTATGGCTCCCGACAGCGGCGCCGAAAAAGGTCTTGATAACCCACAAGTATAGGGGATCAATTGTAGCCTCTTCGATAAGTAAGAGTGTCGAACCAAACGAGGAGCTAAAGGTAGAACAAATATTCCTCAAGTTCTATCGACCACCGATACAACTCTCGCACGCTTGACGTTAAACTTTACCGAAACAAGTATGAAACTAGAAGTACTTGGTAGGTGTTTTTGGATAGGTTTGCAAGAAAGTAAAGAGCACGTAAATAAAAGCTAGGGGCTGTTTAAATGAAGACACAACTAAATTAGTAAAGAGCTTGTTGTCATGAGAAAGTTATTTGTCCCTAGGCAATCAATAACTAGACCGGTAATCATTATTGCAATTTTATTTGAGGGAGAGCCATAAGCTAACATACTTTCTCTACTTGGATCATATGTACTTATGATTGGAACTCTAGCAAGCATCCGCAACTACTAAAGATTCATTAAGGTAAAACCCAACCATAGCATTAAAGTATCAAGTCCTCTTTATCCCATACGTAAACAACCTACCTACTCGGGTTTGTGTTTCAGTCACTCACGCAACCCACTATAAGCAAATCATAAACATATTGCAAACCCTACAACGGAGATCCCTCAGGCTTGCGCGACATGGAGAGCACCATAGGACAACACCAATAATAAAACATGCAACTAAAACCAATCTTGATCATCAAATAGCCATTAGGACAAAACGGGTCTACTCAAACATCATAGGATAGCCATACATTATTGGGAAATAATATATAGCGTTGAGCACCATGTTTAAGTAGAGATTACAGCGGGTAAGAGAGAGGTTACACCACTTCATAGAGGGAGGAAGAGTTGGTGATGAAGGCCGTGAAGTTGTTGGTGAAGATCGCGGTGATGATGATGGCCCCGGCAGCGCTCCGGCGCCGCGGGAAGCAAGGGGGAGAGGGACCCCCTTCTTCTTCTTCTTCCTTGACCTCCTCCCTAGATGGGAGAAGGGTTTCCCCTCTGGTCCTTGGCTCCCATGGCGTGGGAGGGGCGAGAGCCCCTCCGAGATTGGATCTATCTCTCTGTCTCTCTCTGTTTCTGTGTTCTGTTCTGCTGCCTTTTCACCGTTTCTTTTATATCCGGAGATCCGTAACTCCGATTAGACTAAAACCTTCGCCGTGATTTTTTTTCCAAAAGTTAGCTTTCTTGCGGCGAAGAAGGGCATCAACCGCCTTTACGGGTGGCCACGAGGTGGGGGCGCCCTCTGAGTGCAGGCGTGGGCCCCTGCCTCGGTGGCCACCTCGGACACCGTTTCGCGTTGATCTTTCTCCCAGATTTTCCAAATATTCTAAAAATAAGCGCTGTCCGTTTTTATCCCGTTTGGACTCTGTTTGATATGGATATTCTGCGAAACCAAAAAATGCAATGACAGAACGGCACTGGGCAATGGATCAATATGTTAGTCCCAAAATAGTATAAAAAGTTGCCAAAAAGTATATGGAAGTTGTAGAATATTGGCATGGAACAATAAAAATTTATAGATACGACGGAGATGTATCACACCTCAGTGGGGGAATAGGACTGGTCATCTGTGTCTGAATCCATCTCTGAGGAGCTATCGGGACCCAACAAGAGATCTGCTTGACTGTGTAGCATGCGCTCTCTCAAGGCCTTGTTTTCACTCCAGATTTTCCATCTCCCACCCAAATGGCTGATTCACGGGAAGAGTAGTTTAATGTACAAACATTGTCGACAAATGGAAATGAAATGAAGAAAAGGATGGGCAAGATATCATTCAAATATATGATTCCTGGTTAAACAGGATGGCGTTGCACATTTCACATATATTATGGCTGGCTAAAAGACATGAGGCGCATAATTCCCATATATGATATAGAAACTAAACAGGTGGCATTACGAACATGTCTAAACTAAGCGGATGACATATATGATGTCAAAAGTAGGCACTTGCAAGGCAACATATGCATGATATGACTAACATCATCATGCCAAGGTAGAGCAAACACCTTGGGGGTAAATAGGAGTGGTCAGCGGTGTCTGAATCCGCCTCAGAACAGATATCTTCCTCTGGATTACAATGCTGGAGTGGGGTGGGGAGGGTTTGCCATTGAATCCACCATGGAGCGATGTCTGCATGACATTGTATTGCCGCATAAAACTCTTCTCTTTTCTCTACATGTTCAGCATGATTGTGTACAATATCGACATGCATACGAAAAAATATGGTGAGATTATGTAAGGAGAGCATGCAGAAATTTAGAGTGATGGTAACAACCAGTGGATGGATCCAAAATAATGATAGCAGGCTGATGATTGCTTTAAATTAATAAAAGACAGATGATGATTGCTTTACTATTTGTTTCCCACCCAAGATGAACAACATAGGCATACCCTAGGTGAACCAGATATTAGATGACATACTATTCATTGCTGCCTCGATATGTGCCCCACAACTAATTTAGAACTCAAGTTTGAACATTAATTTGGACTGACTTGGGAGTCCAAGAGCTGAACAGGATGATAAAGTAGCAGGTAAGTTTAAGCAATGCATAACATAAGAAGAAACAAAAGAGTGCGACCTCTCTTGTGGACCTGTGTACTCCTCAGGTTCATCTGCTAAGTCGATGATGGTGATGCCGTTGCGGTGGGTGCCGCGGCAGGGAAGGAGATCTGAGGCGGCGAAAGACGGTCAAGAGTCGTGATGTCTGGTTTGGTGGATGCTTCATTGATGGAGCAGCTCAGGTGAGGTGGACGACGTCGCGACAGAGCAGGACAAACCACACAAAGTTCCCTTCGACACGCACATGGCTCAAGTAATTCAGTAAGGGCTCATTTGGCTTGCATGATTCTTAAAACGCAGGGATAGGAAAAACACCGGAATAGGATAGGAAATTCACATGGTAAACAGAGCATTTGTAAACACAGGATTTCTGTCAACTTGGGTGTTTGGTTTACAGGAATTGGAAAAGCAGAGAAATGCATAGAAACATGGCCAAAATAAAGTGAAACCATATGAAAGCGTGTACAATTAGAATGTTATTCTGGCACTAATGCGCTTGGTCTTGTTTTCATGCATAGGATTTGAAAAGTAGGTCCAGGTGGATGTTTTGCTTCATTCCTTTCAACAAAATGCATGAATAATTGAATAGTAGTGTGCCATTGGAAAATTCCCTATTGCTATGTTTTTCCGTTGAACAAAAATAGCCCTAATGGATCGACGTGAATGTATAGTAATAAGTGATGCAACAAGTGTACAACCTCTTTGTCGTAGCCGTGTCGACCTCAAAGATCATTGGGTTGGTCATTTGAAGCGAGTTGAGGCAGAGGTGGCTGTCGGAGGTGTGGAGGAAGATCTGAGGAATCTGTAGACGGCGTCCAGGGCACTACTCTGTTGTGATGGATCGTTCTATCGTTGGAGCAGCTCCGGTGAGCCGTAAGACATCAAGGCTGAAGCAGCACAAGATAGACATCGTCAATCTCAAGTGGGATTCTAATAGCATCTCCAGTAGATGATGTAAAATGGATGTAAAATTAACATCACCAAAAACCACCTGACTACAACAGATGAGGTAAAAACTATTGACTCTAAAATTAACTATCGAAACTGAAATTTACTGTGGCATCTGAATGCTACTGTAGAAATTGAACGCAATGGTAGCAGAGAGGCACTTGACATGTAGTTTAGGGAGGGCCTGCAGTTCATCTTCAACCTGCAGCCCCCTGAGCCGCCAGCCACCACCGGCCGAACCGCCGGCCCCAGCGCCGCCTTGCCGCCCCGAAACAACTCGTCACCGCCGCCCCGGCCAGCCCTCTAGGCCCCCCGCCCCCACCTGAACCCTAAGATAGATAGTGGGGTACCTCTCCGGTGAGCCCCGTCCCGCTGCCAAGTGGTGGTTCTTCCTTAACTCCGCGAGCCCCCAACCCCTGAAAATCGATGACCCAAAAGTCGATTCACCGATCAAGTGTGGCTTAATCGGAGCAGAGTAGCAGCACGAGCGAGGGGGAGAGCAGCAGCAGCAGCTGGGCGAGCGAGCGATCGAGCGAGAGCCGGAGCAACAGCAGCAGCGCGAGCAAGCGAGCGAGAGCCGGAGCAGCAGCAGCAGATCTGACTGGTATGGACGCCGCCGCCAAAGGGGCCTCGCAATGGGGGAGAGCCGCCTTGGAGATGTCGCCCGTGGCGCCGGCTTCAAGGTAGCCGCTCCATGGGGTGCGGGGTGGAGCAACGTCGGCGCCGGGAGGTCGAGTTAAGGAGAAGGTGTGATGCGATGAGTGTACAACCTCTTTGGTGGCGCCGAGTAGGCCTCGGCTTCGTCCTAGGAGTCGGTGAGGATGCTGCGGTTCCGGTGGAGCGGGTTAAGGCGGCGCTGTGGGGATGGAGCAGCCGCGATATACGAGGCAATCGTCGAAGCAACTCCTTGGAGGTGGAGGACGGAGCGGCTGAACTGGCGGGACGGCGAGATGGACGACGGATCCTCATCCGGGGAGGTGGACGAGGGAAGTCGAGCTGTTGCGGTGGACAACGTCGTTGGGGAAGAGGCTCCGGCTGGGCAGCGGTGACGTGGCGGACGGAGGAGGGTGGGGTTTTGCGGCTGGAGCGGAGAGGTTATGGCGGCCTGGGATTTCGAATGGCGAAAAGGGGGCGATGGGAGGGGGTGAAGCATGACTTAGGGACGCGCTTGTCCAAAATGTAGGGTGTGTTGCAAAAGTACCCCCCATCGATTTGAACTGGTGGCCCTTCGGCTCGGGGTTAGAAGGGGATTTAAATGCATGCCGGGATTTGGCAGCTGGAGGGAGTTTTCGCGTTGTAATTTCGGGATAGCAAGGCGCGGGTTGCTTGAAAGCGCCAGTTTTGGGAGCACGATATCTGAATTTTCGGGATATAACAAGACGCGGGTTGAATTTTAGGGACAAGCCTAACGTGTAGTAATATTGTACTTGTACGTACCAAATCAATTCGCACTTCCCTCAACCAAAAAGAAAACGAAAAAAATAAAACTATACACACCACACAAAGAGAGAGTCTTGCCCCGTTTTACTATAGAAATGCTATTCAAAGCTACTCCCTTCTTCCATCTATATAGGTCCTAATGCGTTTTTTGATGCTAACTTTGACCAAATATTAGAGCAATGATATATGACATGCAACTTACACAAAGCACACTGTTAACTTCGTCTGTGAAAGGTTCTTTCAATGATATAATTTTCACATTGTGCATGTCATGTACTATTAATCTTGTCAATAGTCAAAGGCGGTCTTAAAAATCTCATTACGCCCTATATAGATGGAAGGAGGGAGTATGAATCCATCTTATGTCTGATTAAATTTTTTCGCTTGCTGTATAATGCATGTAACCTACTCATACCAACATTTTAGTGCATTCCAAATGTCTATACTACCGCAGCAATTCGAACTAAATTTGAATTCATTTCTCTATTTCAATAAGAATCTACAATCGTGATTGTTGCCAACTTCAACCATCATTCATGTATTACCTTAATAACACACCACATGATTGCTATAGAGATAGATATGAACTATGTGTACTACATGAACTCGAATTCTATTTTTTGAATACACTTGATGTTGATTCCAAATAATAGTACATTTGATGTACTAACTATATATTCATCTAAACCATGTTCCATACGTACACCGTGTTTATCACACAAAGTATAGTGCCCCGCCCCCTACATTATGACAAGTATTTAGACCTGAGTTGCAAAAGCCACACACTAGCCCAAATTATAATCAATGTTCTACATTATGATATCTTCTTCAAGTATCCGTATCCACTTTTTTATTATGAATTATGATCTTTGTTCGTCTTTTACACCTTCACGATCCTCTTCTATTTGTAGCTAGCTAGCGCTAACTTTCTATCGTGCATGCACACGCCCGCCCCCCTCACACACCCTTAGCGTCCCCTCCATCACGCACGTTCATTATTTCTCTTTAGGTCGTCCACCAGCGGTGTGTGTAGGCCCCCGGCTCCTTCTTTTTGGGACACACCGGTCGATATACCTCTCTAGCCAAGTGTGCCTACAACACACACATATATACTTCCCCTGTTCTCATCTCACCGTCCATGCCCCCATATGTCCAATATGATTCCACGCAGGTGCACACTCCCACCCCTCTTTTCATTAATCACATGCTCGCACACTCCTCCCCCCTCGACATGGTAGGCCTCTCGCACCACCTCCTAGCCACACCCTCTCCCCCTATCTGCCTCTCCGGACCTTATTTGCTTCTAACACATGCAGGCGTGTATACGAACTGATCTCCCTACATATAGCCAGGTCGACTATAATTCGTTTTCACCAAGCACCGATACACTTACCTCGCTAGTTATGTCTCTCCTTTTCTCGGACACACGACGGTTGATCTTCCTATGTAGTTACACATGCTTACCACAACCATATGTTCTCCCCTCATCATCCTTGAATACCTCCCGACCCGTCTCTCACACGCACGTGCATAGACAGGCACACATCCCTGGTTTGTCTAGCAGGCCTCTCCCACCATTTGTGAGACGCCACTCCACCACCAACCCTCCGACGCTCTACCTTTGTCTTTTCCCCAACCTTATTCCTCTGCTACACATATCCATGGATGTCGATCGATCTCTCTCAATACAAAGCTAGGTCTCTCTCCTTCCCCACACATATACTAGTCGACCGGTCTCTACCCCCCACAAACACACACCGATAATCGAACGTTGTAGGTAGGTATCCATGCCACGGAGAAGAACTGCACCTCTACCCTCTCAAATTCCAATAGGCCAGCCGCCCTGTATCTTTGACGTGGGCAAACACAAATTCTATGGCACTCTTTATCGATCGCGCAGCCACACACTTCATCCCTGTTTTCAATTCTATCGACATCTCACGTCCATGACTCCGTTTCACACACATTGCATATGTTACGTTTTTCTGATTGAGGTATCATCAACACATTGCCTCTGTTTCGCACAAACCATCTCTCTCACACCCACCCACGTACGTACCTGCACCTAAAGAAGAAGTGCATGCAGGATGCACGTACTCACGTCTCGTTCCCGGCCACACCCGCGCGGGTACACGGTGGAGTTCGTTTCTGTACGAAAAGGCAGCCCATGTGATAATTTGACGCTTGTAGCGGTTGTTTGCTCGAAGGAGGGTCGGGTATCATAGAATATAAAACGATTGCCGTGGGGAAAATGGAAAAATGGGTTTGTCTCTCGTCACACCATCTCACACAAGGCCGCCGTGGCCTCTCTCTCTCAGCGTTGGTCAGTGATCCGGACGCATCCCGTCCGCCGGCGGAAAGGGAGGATGTGCATCGTCTATCCGTTCGACGGCGTTGAGGCAGCTCGTCCCGATCTGCGGTACCCGCCGTTCTCTCTGACCAAGCTCCGGCGCGGTAGGGCCTTCGCCACTTGCTCGTTGCCGCAGTATGGGCAGATCCCGGCCGCCGACACCCTCCTAGTAACATCCCAACGACCCTCAGGTACAACTTCCTCCGGCCTTGCTCCACTGCCCATTGTAACGCCCTCGATGCGGCTATATCTCCCACGTGTCGAAGCACGACTTAGAGGCATAACCGCATTGAAAGCAATGTCGCAAGTGAGGTAATCTTCACACAACCCATGTAATACATAAGGGAAAAAGATACATAGTTGGCTTACAATCGCCACTTCACACAATACATGAGTAAAACATTACATCATGCAGATACAATCAAGGTCCGACTACGGAACCAAAATAAAAGAAGACTACCCCAAAAGCTACACAGATCCCGATCGTCCCAACTGGCTCCACTATCGATCAATCAAACGAAACAACACAATGAACAAGGTCTTCATCGAGCTCCTCCTTGAGCCCAGGTGGCCACCTGCACGGTTTCATCGGCACCGCAAATTGGTTTTGGAAGTATCTGTGAGTCACGGGACTCAGCAATCTCACACCAGAGATCAAGACTATTTAAGCTTAAAGGTAGGACAGGTAGTGAGGTGGAACTGCGACAGCGACTAGCATATCTGGTGGCTAACATACGCCAAAGAGAGCGAGAAGAGAAGCAAAGCACGGTCGAACAGCTATGATCAAGAAGTGATCCTGAAACTACTTACGCCAAACATAACTCCAACATCGTGTTCACTTCCGGACTCCGAGAAGAGACCATCACAGTTACACACGCCGATTGATGTATTTTAATTAAGATCAACTTCGGGTTTTCTACAACCGACATTAACAAATTCCCATCTGCCTCATAACCGCGGGCACGGCTTTGAAAGATAATACCCTGCAGGGTGTCCCAACTTAGCCCATTATAAGCTCTCACGGTCAACGAAGGATATTCCTTCTACCGAAGACCCGATCAGTCTCGAATCCGGACTACAAGACATTTCGACAAAGAATAAAACAAGACCAAAAAGCCGCCCGAATGTGCCGACAAATCCTGATAGGAGCTGCACATATCTCGTTCTCGTGGCACACCGGATAAGCGAAGCGTCTGGTACCGACGTAATCCAAGTTGCCAAGGAATGGTCCCGACGGTGCTCTAGTTTGGACCAACACTGGAGGAGCACCGCCCGGGGTTAAAACAAAGATGACCCTTGAGTCTGCAGAACCCAAGGGAAAAAGGCTTAGGTGGCAAATGGTAAAACCAATGTTGGGCCTTCTTTGAGGAGTCTTATTCAAAGCGAACTGTCAAGGGGGTCCCATAAATCACCCAACCGTGTAAGGAACGCAAAATCCGGGAACATAACACCGGTATGACGGAAACTAGGGCGGCAAGAGTGGAGCAAAACACCAGGCATAAGGCCGAGCCTTCCACCCTTTACCAAGTATATAGATGCATTAATTAAAATAAGACATATTGTGATATCCCAACAAGTAAACATGTTCCAACAAGGAACAACATCTCCATGTTCCAACAAGGAACAAACTTCATCTTCACCTGCAACTAACAACGCTATAAGAGGGGCTGAGCAAAGCGGTAACATAGCCAAACAACGGTTTGCTAGGAAAGGATGGTTAGGGGCTTGACATGGCAATATGGGAGGCATGATAAGCAAGTGGTAGGCATCGTAGCATAGGCATAGCAAAAGAGCGAGCATCTAGCAAGCAAAGATAGAAGTGATTTCGAGGGTATGGTCATCTTGCCTGAAATCCCGCAAGGAAGAAGAACGAGTCCATGAAGAAGACAAATGGACGTAGTCGAACGAATCCTCACAACTCCGGAACAAAACCGAAGCTAACGAGAGAAGCAACCCGGAAAGAAACAAACAACATGGTAAACAACCATCACATAAACATGTCATGATGCACAAGCAAGTATGATGCATGTCCGGCTTAATGAGGCATGGCATGGCAATATGCACAAACAACACTACAAGTTAAGTGGAGCTCAATATGCAACGGGTTGCATATTGACAAAACACCACAACACTTATTTAGTTCTCTCTCGGTTATGCTACCCAACAATATTAAATGTTGTTAACATGGCAAGAGGTGAAGCACGATGAAACTACCTATCTAGGCAAGTTTAAATGAGGCCGGAAGCAACAAACAACAATTCCGGAAAATCCTCATGTGCATATTTTAGATTCGGTACTGTTCTGCCCTAAACACAATTTTAAAGTTATTAAGCAGCAAAATAAAATGCACCAAGTTAATCTATGCATTTTTTCTACCCCATTTACATATATAATTTATTTAAATCAGGGCTACGGTTATTTAGTTATGAAATAAATCATTTTAGCATGGCATTTAAGCAAATTAATGCAAACAACAATTTTAAACATTTAAATGTTGTTATCATGATGCGGATGACATGTGCAAGTTTTATGCAGTTTTAATAAAAGTTGACATGAGCATGTTATGAAGCATTTGGTCACCATGGCGGAACGAAAAGGGTGCCACGGCGGCGAAACAAAAATGGTGCCACGGCAACATATCCGAAAATGATGCCACGGCAACATATCGGTTTCAGTAGCTCACGGAGATACCGGTGCAAAAGGAAGTGAGCGGATGAGCGTGTCATGCAAGGATGGTGGGGTGTTCCCGGTTACCGGGTTCCCACGAGACGATGGCATGACAACGAGGAGGAACAAGCGAGCGACAATTTCGGACACGGTGCAAACGGGCATCTCATACGACATATGCATTCGTTCACGGCGGTCGTTCCGGCGGTTATACCTTAGAAGCGTTCAAACGGGACGGTTCGCGTTTCGTAGAGGGAAGTAGTCGTACACGGCGATGGTAGTGCAAGTAGTGGTTCACGTTCGTTTTCGAAGAGGTACTTGACGGGTCCGAATCCCTTCGGGGTTGTCGTGGTACTTGCGGTCTCGCGATGGTAGTCGTACATCTTGTAGTGGAACTCGGGCGTAGTGGTACACACATTGTTGGGGTACTTGTCGGGTCATCGAGGTACACGGTTCGTAGACGTTCGGCGTCGCCGGTAGTTGTACACAGTCGTTGTTGGACTTGACGGATCCGAGGGCTCCGGGCGTCGAGGTACTTGGCGAAAACCACGAAGAGGGTACTTGTACTCGCATCATCGTGGAAGTGGTCGTTCGGGCTCCCGTGCGGTCTTGGTCTTTGCAGCGTAGTTGTACAAAAACAGCATCGGACTTGGACGAATCCAGAGGCGTGCACAGGCAGTGGTGGTCGTCCTTGGAGGAGCGCTAGTTGCCGGAGAAGGGCCACGCCACGGGGCTCAGCAAGGAAGGCGGGTTCGCGGGAGGCGCAGGAGGCGGCGGGCAGCAGAGGCGATCTTGGGTCGGCCTGGCGTCCACTTGGCGAGGAGATGGCGGAGGGCTTGGAGCCGCGGGGACGGCTTGCAGAAACTCCGGCGAGGGCACCGGTGGTCACGGACGGGCGAAGCGACGACGAGGAGGTCGGGGAAGGTCCGGGTGCGGCGTCCTGGAGTGGCAACGGCGGGGAGGAGGCAGCAAGGCGGCGGGGTCGCACTCAGGGGCCTGATCCAGCCGGAGTCGGGACAAAGCGAGCTCGCGGCAGGGCTTGAGAAGATCGGGCGCTGCAGCGTCAGGGTCACTAACGTCCGGCAGGGCAGCTGGCGGTGACTTCAAGCGTGGGAGCCGAACGGAGGCGGGCGAGGCGAGGACGACGGCGAACTGGAGAAGGAGCTGCAGCTACTGGCGAGCATCGAGGGCCACGCGCGCAGTGCTCGAGGAGCCTCTCCTCGGCCTTCGGGCGACGAGGGTTTGGCGAGAAGGAGGCGGGGATCGAGAGGGAGAGAGTGAGATGGGGATCGGGATGAGCGAGGAGATGGCGGCGCTGGAGGAAGGGATCGAGGAGAGAAGTGGATCGGGAGAGGGCAGCTCGATCGGGCTGGATCGGTTGGGGCTAGGGTTAGAGCTGGTGGGCGGCTGGGCCTTGGGCCGTGAGGCCAAGGGGGAGGTTGGGAGGCCCAGAGGCATGGCTGGGCTCTCTCTCTCTCTCTCTTATATTTTCTTAGCAGAAAACAATTAAAGAGAGACAAAAGAAAGAGAGGGTTAGGGAAAGAATTTAAGATGCGGACAATTTTCCTGGACTCATAAAAATAAGCATGACCACAGAAAAATAGAAGTGGAAAGAATGCAATATGTAAATTCAAACTCATTTGAATTAAATTCAAATGATTTGAATAGGAAGTGAGGTTTTGGGAAGGTCCAAAAATGTTGAGGATTTCAGTGGAGCTCCGGAAAATGATGAAATAATATTGGCAAGGTTTTGAGGTCAACTCGGAACAGAAAAGGCATGGGATTTATTTTGCAAGTGGGTTATGGTGATTCCAAAACAATGGAATATTTATTATAGCTCCCTAATAATATTGGTAGTATATGTTCTAAAGAGAAATCACCATTGTGAATATCCCTCGATTTAAATGGATCGAGAAATCCATGCAATTTATTTAGTTGATTTTTTTTTAAAAAAATAATGATATGATGGCATGATGACATGATGCAATGCAAAAATAAAAGGGCAGGCACAGATGGAACACACGGCGACACCCGGAATATATGGAAGTCTTCTGAAGCATCGGTCTCGGGGCGTTACAACACTCCACCACTACGAGAGGATCTCGTCCCGAGATCTAGGATGGCACCGGAGAAAAGCGGAAGAGGAAGAGGTAAAACTAAGTTGCTTCTTTGACAAACGAGTGAAACCAATGAACCACGAGAGGTTGAAAACTTGAAAGAATAACACAATAGAGTTGAACGAAATTGAGAGCATTCCAGTAGAAAATAGAAACAAGGACCACCATGTGAACCTTGGGGGTTGCAAAGTTATGAATGACGAGTACAATGGACAAGAAGGAATTGGAACCACTCTGGTTGAAACGAGATAAGAATGAACAAGAATGATATAATTTTGGCAGCACTCCGACTGTAAATGGAAGGAATTGAACATGATCTTGACAAGATGAGAGGATACTTGATGAAATCAACAAACACTGCCTCCGGAACTATTGAAAGAATGGCACAAGGGGTAAGAAGGATTTCAGACAGCACTCCGGTTGAGGAAGCAGGCAAACTTGATAAGATGAGAGAATTCGAATGAAAACATGACACTCCGGTTAAATGGATAATGCAAGAAAAAGAACATGATCTTGACAAAACAAGGCGATGGTTGAAGAGCACAACATCGCAATGCCTCCGGAAGAAAGAATAGAAGATAGATCATTGGAATAATAGAATGGAGAACAAAAAAGCCAACTTCTACCACAAAAGAGCTTGGAAAGCATCCTTGTAACGAAGAATTGAACGGAGTTTTTGCCAAGTGAACAACGAAAAGCACAAGCTTGTTGTGGGCTTATGGCAAACATCTCAAAATTATGAGGTGAGTTTCTGCCACCAACGGAAAACAAATGATTGGATTTAAAATACCTCATTCTTGACAACATGTGAATCATGAAACACGAACTCAAATTGTCGAGAATGACATAACACCACCTCAAATGATAAGGTAGAACGAATTGCACTTCGGAATGCAAGATGAAGAATACTTGAACGCCTCAAAACAAAACATGTGTTGGAACCATGTTTATTTTTGAGTATTTCTTGACGGATCTTAACTCCGAGAGAAATCTTGAAGAACAATTAATAATTAAAAGAATCCTTGACGAACCATCATGTAGAGCCTCCATGAAGAACTCCGGTAAACAAAAGGATGATAAAAGAAAGAGAAGTTGACAACACAAGGTGAAGCCTTGCAGTGATAAGATGAAGCTTTGAAATGATATAGCCGAGAAAACTTGGAACTCCGGAAAGAAAGATGAACAAATGGAATCACGAATTTTGACGATCCTCCGGAATAAGGAATTGAATTTACTAGATGAAACAAGAATAAGAATTACATTATGCTCATCCTTCACCAATTAAATTGATGGCAAGCAATGGATTTGGCATACTACTTATTCTCATTGAAAAAATGATTACAGATAGAGATATAGCGCAAACTTGAGAAGGTATTGATGGAACCACCGGTGGGATTTGGAAACAACAAATGAATTGATATGATAAAGAAGGAAGTGAAATCTTGAACGAACCACCGTAAAAATTGAAAATGAACGAAGATACTTGAGAGAATTTAGATACATGAGAACAAATAGATCACGAGCTGATTAGAGAATACTAGAATGATGCGCCGGTAAGATTTGGAGAACGAAAGCTGAAAACTGGAATGAATAATTCTGAGATGATGGGCTTCGAAGAATCAAACTGAAAAGACTCCTGAATTGCTCCGGATGGATGAAAAGAATTCTCACAATCAAGACAATTATGAGAGGATGGCATCAAGCTAGAACCATGAATCTTGAAGAGAATGGAGCAAGATTTAAGAGAAACTCTTCTTCAGTCTTCAAATGTTGAGAATGATGACGAGAAACACCACCATGAATTGTTGAGATACTCCGGGAGAATGAAAAGCAAAGAGGTTGATTCAACAATGAAATGGTTTGAAATTGATCTTGGAAAAGGCATGTGACTGATGGAATCCATTCTTACGTCACACTTGAAAAGAATTGAGAATAACTCCGGGGAAATTAAAAGAGTCAGGTAAGATCCTGGGAAAAGACCTGTGGGTTAGGGCCCACTCACAAGAACCACCGTTGAATGATTGCTTGAAAAGAGAGATTGCACCAGTTGAATTAAATGGGTCAAAAGGGATAACAACTACGAGAAATCTTGCACGGATTAGGAATGAAAACACGAATCTTCTGAGATAATCTTTAGCACTCCGGAAACAAATGAATAACAAGAAGTAAAAAATTAAGAGGTGCACCGGCATGAGAAAACATTTGAAACAAGGAAAAGAATACGATCAACACTGAAAGCTTGACTTGAGTCCACCGGAGAAGAAAATTAGAATGGAACAATGATAAGGTGGAAACTTCCTTAGCGTCTTCATGAGAAATCACCGGATAAAACATTAAAGGAAAAGAATGAAGAAACTTCACTCAATAAAATGGATACTTGATTAAAAAATCTGAGTCCTTGAAGAAAAAGGGTGGGAGGGCGGGAAAACAAAACAACTTGGGGCGGATGAAACAAACACCGTTGAGAAAACTTAGAATTGATCTTGCGAATGTTGGAATGATCGGATTTAATTGGAGAGAAGCACACGGTTGGCAAAAGAATTGAAAAGACGACCTTGATGAACAAGAAGGATTAGCATCCACATAGAAATATGAGAACACCGTTTAGGAAAGGTATGGAATCAACACTTGACATTGAAGCAACTCGAATACCACAAATAAAACAAAACAAAGGATTGGCTTGCAGAATAAGCCGGAACCATACATACGATAGATCCCATATCGTATCATGTGTCTGTTGGAAAGATAATCTAGGAGCTACTTGAATTCCCACCTGTAAACTCCCGAATCTTTCTGGTTATGCAATCAGGTGTTGGGGATACAGGGGACACAAAATATATCACCCAAACTAACAATAACTAGATCCAGCTGTATCCATCCGTCAACACATAACCAAGAAACCTTCGGAATCGGTTTACTCGACCTTTAAAAGCATCCCTTATACGAGTCACGGCAATACTCTCTCGAGCTCGCCCCAGTATTGGGTTATCGAGGTTATCTCACCAACAACTGCATAAAAGAGATTTTCGATGTCGGCAAAACTCGTATTCCAGAATTGCAACGATAAAATTGTGACGACAACACCTCGGAGCTCAACTCCCCGGGACACTGCCACAACCCCTAAATGACAGGAGGCACCAAGAACAATGTTCTCGTCACAAAACCATCAGAACGATTCCAAGATACCCGCGTGATCCTAAATTTTTTTTTAGTGAAATTTGAGAAGAGAAAAGTCAAAACTCTACGTCAGGATGCCTCACCAGAGTGACGAAGGGACTGAGGAGTAAAAAGAATCCTACTCTCCGATATATATAATCCTAAGACTCAAAACATTTTTTTCTAGACTCAACAAAGCCAGCAAACAATCAAGTAGGGGGGCTCCTAAGGGGGGCTCCTAGACTCATACGACATATGCATTCGTTCACGGCGGTCGTTCCGGCGGTTATACCTTAGAAGCGTTCAAACGGGACGGTTCGCGTTTCGTAGAGGGAAGTAGTCGTACACGGCGACGGTAGTGGAAGTAGTGGTTCACGTTCGTTTTCGAAGAGGTACTTGACGGGTCCGAATCCCTTCGGGGTTGTCGTGGTACTTGCGGTCTCGCGATGGTAGTCGTACATCTTGTAGTGGAACTCGGGCGTAGTGGTACACACATTGTTGGGGTACTTGTCGGATCATCGAGGTTCACGGTTCGTAGACGTTCGGCGTCGCCGGTAGTTGTACACAGTCGTTGTTGGACTTGACGGATCCGAGGGCTCCGGGCGTCGAGGTACTTGGCGAAAACCACGAAGAGGGTACTTGTACTCGCATCATCGTGGAAGTGGTCGTTCGGGCTCCCGTGCGGTCTTGGTCTTTGCAGCGTAGTTGTACAAAAACAGCATCGGACTTCGACGAATCCAGGCGCGCACAGGCAGTGGTGGTCGCCCTGGAGGAGCGCTAGTTGCGGAGAAGGCCCACGCCACGGGCTCAGCAAGGAAGGCGGGTTCGTGGGAGGCGCAGGAGGCGACGGGCAGCAGAGGCGATCTTGGGGTCGGCCTGGCGTCCACTCTGGCTGTGGAGATGGCGGAGGGGCTTGGAGCCGCGGGACGGCTTATGGAAACTCCGCGAGGGCACCGTGGTCACGGACGGGCGGCAGCGACGAGGAGGTCGGGAAGGTCCGGTGCAAGGCCCTGGAGTGGCAACGGCGGGAGGAGGCAGCAAGGCGGCGGGTCGCACTCAGGGGGCTGATCCAGCCGGAGTCGGGACGAAGGCGAGCTCCGCGCAGTGGCTTGAGAAGATCGGCGCTGTCAAGGTCGGGGTCACTGCGTCCGGTAGGGGCTGCCAAGCGGTGACTTTGGTGTGGGAGCGAACGGAGGCGGGGTGAGGCGAGGACGACGACGAACTGGAGAAGGAGCTGCAGCTACGGCGAGCATCGAGGGCCACGGGCGCAGGTGCTCGAGGAGCTCCTCTCCTCGAGCGCTCGGGCGACGAGGGTTTGGCGAGAAGGAGGCGCGGGATCGAGAGGGAGAGAGTGAGATGGGTATCGGGATGAGCGAGGGAGATGGCGGCGCTGGAGGAAGGGATCGAGGGAGAGAAGTGGATCGGGAGAGGGCAGCTCGATGCGGGCTGGATCGGTTGGGGGCTAGGGTTAGAGCTGGTGGGCGGCTTGGCCTTGGGCCGTAGAGGCCGGCGCGGGAGGTTGGGAGGCCCAGGAGGCATGGCTGGGCTCTCTCTCTTCTCTCTCTCTCTTATATTTTCTTAGCAGAAAACAATTAAAGAGAGACAAAAAGAAAGAGAGGGTTAGGGAAAGAATTTGCGCATGCGGACAATTTTCCTGGACTCATAAAAATAAGCATGACCACAGAAAAATAGAAGTGGCAAGAATGCAATATGTAAATTCAAACTCATTTGAATTAAATTCAAATGATTTGAATAGGAAGTGAGGTTTTGGGAAGGTCCAAAAATGTTGAGGATTTCGTGGAGCTCCGGAAAATGATGAAATAATATTGGCAAGGTTTTGAGGTCAACTCGGAACAGAAAAGGCATGGGATTTATTTTGCAAGTGGGTTATGGTGATTCCAAAACAATGGAATATTTATTATAGCTCCCTAATAATATTGGGAGTATATGTTCTAAAGAGAAATCACCATTGTGAATGTCCCTCGATTTAAATGGATCGAGAAATCCATGCAATTTATTTAGTTGATTTTTTTTAAAAATAATGATATGGTGGCATGATGACATGATGCAATGCAAAAATAAAAGGGCAGGCACAGATGGCACACACGGCGACACCCGGAATATATGGAAGTCTTCTGAAGCATCGGTCTCGGGGCGTTACACCCATCTTCCCACGTTGCTGCATGTGGATCTTCTTTAGTTTTTTTTTGCTTAAATCGTATCTCGGCCGGCGTACTTTCCATCTTGCAATCTCGTCCTCAAACCATTTTTGATAAACCACCATGTGCTATCTTTCCCTTTTTACATGGAACATGCTTCTTTTTTGTCGGCGTATGTGTCTTCAACTTGTGTTATTGGGCAGTAATTGTTTCCTTTCGACCTCCTCTTGCAAACAGGGCTATCCATTTTCACCTCGTTGCTATTGCGACCTTTTGGTGAACTGCACAAATCACTTTTCTGAAGAGTTTTTGTGCAGCTCCGCTAAAATTTCATACGGGCAATGTTTCTACATTTCTGTGGGAATGGAAAAGGGAGATTGGTTTTGCTATCCTTCTCATCCAACTCTGTGCCTAATCTTTCTCCAACAAGAAGTTAGTCCTAAAGAGAGATCGTAGGGGTGATCGACTTTTATTTATGTGTGTTATGTTTCATCATCTAGTTCCACTATTATTGTAATCACTGTCGGGGGTTGGGTGCGACATATGCCAAAGGATGGCTTATCATGGAGGGGGCGAGTAGAACGTCGCCGGTGCCTGGAAACGGGATGAGGTGAAGACATGCACGCCGGTGAATCTTACCCAGCTTCAGGGCTCTCCGAGGAGATAACACCCCTATCGCTGCTCAAGGGTCTCCGCATGATCACCATTGCAAAGTGAGTACAAGATGCTCCTTGAGCTGTTCGGGGTGAGGAAGGAGAAGGGCACGGCTAGCTCTTCTCTCCCTCTATGTGTGTGTCTAAAACTACTAGGTTCCAACCCTTTGCATGGGTGCCCCGGGGGGTTTATATAGGCCTACCCCCCGGGGGTACAATGGTAATCCGACTGGGTGCGGGTCCAAGCCGTCAGTCTCTTAAGTCGCCGTCTTCTCCGCCGACTTCTGGGGCCCGCCGACTAGTGGGCCCCGCCGACGGTCCAGCATGGGGCCGACAGCCCTTGTCCGCCGCGGGCGGGTCTTGCCGGCTGCGGATTACTGTAGCCGTGCTTCTAATGACGCGAGCTTGGTCATGGGGTCATGGCAACAGTGCCGCCGCCTGGCGGGCGATCACCGTTGCTATTCCCTCGCTTTGTCCTGTTAATGGCGATGGAGCTCGTGGGAGAGGCCGGCCGACTTCGAGGCTGACTCCCAGCAGGCCGCCTTGGGATGCTTCATCGTTTTCTCAGACTCCCCGACAGCGGGCCCCGCCGCCTTCGGGTCGCATGCATGTGCCATTGTGGGTACAGGATCCGCCCACGGGCTGATGTCGTGGCGGGCGGTAGAACAAGGCCGCGCCGACGGAGATCTCCATCAAGACGGGCGCTTCTGGGCCATA
Organism: Aegilops longissima; assembly: GCA_021605205.1. NCBI lineage: Eukaryota > Viridiplantae > Streptophyta > Magnoliopsida > Poales > Poaceae > Aegilops > Aegilops longissima. Next base: position 131,437,796 of record CM038676.1, read on the forward strand.
CTCGCCATTTATGAGCGGGCAGGGATGGGCCGCGAGGCGGCTTTATCCCATCCCGCCAGAGTCGCCAGCAGGAGGTGGTTGAGTCGCTGGCTGACTCCTGAGCCGCTTCATTGGAGGTCGCCGGCTTGGAGTCGGCTTGTCCCGAGGCCGCCTCTGGACTCAGCCTAGAGGGGCAGCTGGCGACTCCGCCGACTTTCTCAAGGCGGCTCGTTGTCTTGGGGTCTTGAGGGGCTCAGTCTGCCCCGATGTTTTGAAAGGTCCAGGCTCGGGTCTCCCTACCTGTGGCCCATTACTCCGGCAGAGTCCCCGGCTGGTGAGGCGCCGAGGGAAACATGTCGAGGAGCCTCGGCGCTTCATCCTTTGGTAGAAGAATCTGACTCGCCCGCTGCTCCATCTTGAGCCGACTAGCTGGAGTCGGCCTTGCAGGGGTCCGTCTTGCTCTTCAAAGGTTTCGAAGGTTGCAACGGGATCCGGGCGGCGTGTTCGATAAGCTTCCCCAGCTGCCGTTGCAGGCCCGCCACGCTGGCAGGCTACCGCCAGCCCACGCTGCGATAAGACAGGCCCGTCAAAGGGGCCCATCGACGGTGTCTCGGACTAGGGGTACTCACCACGCTGCCTCCCGATCAGTTGGATTGGGACGAGGATCCCCATGGCCGATACTCATGGGCCAGTCCCGACAGCTTGCCGATACAAGGAAGATTCCACAAGACTTGGCGATCAAGATAAGGACTCCTCCCCACCGGGCGATTCGGCTTAGGACTCTTGTTATCCTAGGCCTCAGTGCGTTATATAAACCGAGGCCAGGCTAGTCGATAGAGACAATATACAACAATCATACCATAGGCTAGCTTCTAGGTTTAGCCTCTTTGATCTCATGGTAGATCCACTCTGTAACACACATCATCAATATTAATCAAGCAGGACGTAGGGTTTTACCTCCATCAAGAGGGCCCAACCTGGGTAAAACATCGTGTCCCTTGTCTCCTGTTACCATCCGCCTAGACGCACAGTTCGGGACCCCTACCCGAGATCCGCCGGTTTTGACAATCGACATTGGTGCTTTCATTGAGAGTTCCGCTGTGTGTTCGGCAAAAGGTCGATGGCTCGCCTGCAGATCAACTGCGACTTCGGCATCTTTGTCACCAGCTCGACTGGTCACCTTGGTTCGACTAAGGACTTCGCCCTGCCTCCGATCGTCATGTTCGGATGAGGGCCTTCATCAACATAAACTCCGATCTCTATCAAGATCATGGAGGAATCATCCAGGGAGCCCGGGGGCTCAACGTCAACATTGCCCTCGGGCGGTCGTACTGTTTTTCTGGACAGCGGACTTGTGTCCGCCGCCACCACCTCCTCAAGCGTCGTTTTAACGATTGCTTCGGTGGAATTGTGCGGAATTGAGTCTACAACAACCATGGAAAATTTCGTCGAGTTCCGATGGAGGAATCTCTGGCAATCTCCGATATACCGGAGCCGCATTAAATCTGGACGAGAATCTGGACGAGTTTAGGGCGTGGTGTCCAGCTTTAGCTCGGACTTCCTCCGAAGATCCAACCTTTGATCGGCTGCGAATTCTATATCTACCACCCTCTAAATTTCAGCTCGATCCGACCGTCAAACTCCGGAACCTTCCGATTGGTGCATCACTTTTCGGATCTGTTTTCTGCGAAACGAATCCGACCCGAGTTCGCTTTTTTTATGAACGGATTTCGGACATCCTTTTGAAGGAAGTTTTGTATGGGGTATTGTGTTTGTTTCCAACACATCCCACTAACTTTAAGATCTTTTGAACATGATCTTCAACATCATGCTGGTGTCAAACCAGTCCGGCAATATTGCTCCACGGCTGCCGACCTGCGCTAGACACGTCGTCACTTTGTTGAGGCGAGCTCAACTTCTTCGGATCATCATCTCGGCAAGCCGGACAAGAGCCCGACATCGCGAAGGATAAATCATCACCAACATCGCCGCCCCACGGATTACACGGAGCGGGCAATACCGGCATCGCCGCACGGTCGCTTCATCAAGCCGACATCGACCACGTCACGACTTGCATCGGCAGGGCTGCACTATTGCTTCTTCAAGCTGGTGTCCATCACGCCGACCTACTTCGACATCTTGGCTGGACTGGGGGCTTCGTCATCTCTTCATCAACCTACTCCGGACACTTCGGCATCACTAGCCGACCAGGCAATGGGTGCGCGGATCGAGTCCCAATTTTGGGAATCACCTTCGTTCGGATTGCTACAACAAATAAACCAGGTGCTATTGATCCTAGTATTTCTTTTTGCATGTTTGGGTTAATTTTTCCCAAGGAATTATTACTCTGGTTTGTCCATCATATGTACACAGGTCTATTAAATGTAGCCGCATTAACAACGGTCGCATGTTGGTTCGGTCAGTTTCCGTACATAGTCCGGCGAACGGCGCATCCGGAACTCGAACCGACCTGTGAATTCAGGCCTTGCCATGCCTTTATTGCATTATGCCGATGTTGAAGATCAGTTGGATTGGGACGAGGATCCCCATGGCCGTATACTCATGGGCCAGTCTGGACAGTTGCCGCATACAAGGAAGATTCCACAAGACTTGGCGATCAAGACAAGGACTCTCCCCACCGCGATTCGGCTAGGACTCTTGTTATCCTAGGCCTCTTGTGCATTATATAAACCGAGGCCAGGCTAGTCGATAGAGACAATATACAACAATCATACCATAGGCTAGCTTCTAGGGTTTAGCCTCTTTGATCTCGTGGTAGATCCACTCTTGTAACACACATCATCAATATTAATCAAGCAGGACATAGGGTTTTACCTCCATCAAGAGGGCCCGAACCTGGGTAAAACATTGTGTCCCTTGTATCCTGTTACCATCCGCCTAGACGCACAGTTCGGGACCCCTACCCGAGATCCGCCGGTTTTGACACCGACACCCGCCACTACCACGCCCCGGCGCGCAGCGGATCCGCTGCGGTCTTATGGCGGTTGGGCTTCCACACCGCTATCGCGCAGAGAACGCTGTGGGTTAAATCGTGAGGCGTGGGGGACGGGCGCAGTTAATCCCACGCCCCGGCTTGCAGCTCAGGGCGCTTATAAGTAGGCGGGGAGGGAGGCGGCGACGCACGCGCACCCTCTCTTCCCCGCCCCCTCTTGCTCCCTCGCCGCCTTTTCCTCGCTCCGCTGCCCAACTCGCCAAGCCAAGGAGATGAGCTCTCATCCGCCGCCGCCCCACCGCGCGTTCGCGAAAGGGACGGCCCATCGCCGACGACGACATTATCGAAGTTTCTTCACAAACGCGCCGCATCCCCGCAGCCACCTAGTGCGGACTCAGCGCCACGGCCGAGGGCGAAATCACGCGGCGCCGAGGAGGGCGAGCGGGTCATTTTCCGCCGCACCTCATGCGCTGGCTAGGGCTGCCGGCGAGCGCTTCTTCCGCGTTTGAGTTCTTCGGCTCCACCGCACCACTCACCCCCAACACGGTGGTGCTGCGGCCGCCAGCTCCTTATGCGAAGGCTTCTCGCGTTTCTCCCCACCATCGAGCTGTGGGGAATTCTTCCGCCAAGCTCGGGACCCACGCCACTCGCGTGCGGCTGCTCGGCGGCACGCTCATCGCCAAGAGGAGGCCGGTGCCCGAGAACCTTTTCCTGCCATCTCCTCATCAAGTCGGTGAAGATGTGGCAGCGCATATACTTCTCGCCAAGAACATCGCCCCGAGGGCGATCGGTCAACTTGCCGCTTTACGTGGGCGGCGAGTTGGCGGGCCGACCTCCAGCCTGGTCCTATAGGGCCCGGACGCTGACTCCGCAGCAGTAACGCCGCTGCCGTCTGCTGCGCGCGGATGACGCAATGGAGGGCCCGACTGGGCAGATTTGCGGCCGCCTTTGTGGCGCGCCGAGTTCTCCCTCTTCAAGGCCGACCTCATCTGATCTGTCAGATGAGCGGCCGCCGGGACCCCAGCCGGCTGTGCTCCAAAGACATGCCCCACGCGGAGGTGGTGGACACGGTGAACTTCTTGGCGAACTGCGGCCTCACGGAGGAATGGCAGTTCGGCAAGGAGCCATACTCGCGCGCCCACCCCCCGCCATTGGTAAGTTGTCTCTTGCTTCTCTGCTTCTTCTTCACCGAATCCGCTCTAATTTTCCTTGGTTTTCTCCGACTCAGAATCCCTCATGCCGCTTCGGCGGCGCCATGGGCCGGCTCTGTGAATTCATCCCCGACCGGGTGGAGAGCGACGCCGACGACCCCGACTTGGGCGTGGCGGTGATGGAGGCCGACGCCGAGGGAGGAGGAGGGGCCGACGACTTCAGGCCTTCGGCCACCTTTACCGATTGGCCCGACGACGACGGCGTAGAAGGAAGTCGCCCCCGCCAGCCAGAAGCCGCCATCCAGGCGCGAGCCCTCCGCCGCCTTTGGTGGTCGAGGCGGCCAAGAAGCTGGCCGGGCCGAGTCCGCCAGCAGCCGGGCCAAGAAATTCAGAGGAGCGCCGCCACGACTCAGCAAGAAAGAGGCGGTCGCAAGGCTAACCGCCTGCAAGGAAGTGAAGAAGCCACCGCTGGTCTCCGTAAGTATTTTTATTCTGTTTTGTTTTCTTCTCGTCCATCTTGTCCAAGTCTTCTCATGTCTTTTTTCTCATGAGGGCTCCTCACCTTGAGAGGGTCGCCGCCCTCCATCATGGGGTCGGTGGAGACGCCCACCAATAGTCGGCGGGTTGATCTCGCGCCGCCGCCTCGGGAGGCAACGGAGCGGAATGCGCAGGAGAAGCGCGACGAGGAGGAGGCCGCCCGTCTGGAGAAGGCGGAGACTGAGAAGGCGGTCGAAGCCGCCGCTGCAGCCAAGAGGCGAGCCGAGGAGGCCGCGCGCCTGGCTGGCGCTGCCGTCACCCCGCTGAGCTTCGCGCCACCGCCGCCGGAGTTCACGGGCAGTCAAGGGAGTCGGCGAGGTCCCTGCCGCAGGGAGGGAAGGCGCGAGGTCTCCTCACCGGGCGCTGCCGCCACCTCCGCCGCCCACCGCAGTCCGAGATCGCGAGGCAAGCAGCCGGGCGACTCGCCGTGCCGCCGAAGCGACGACGAGGCCGTGGCGCAGCTACTTTTCAGTCGCCGCCAGCGACGCCGTTTTGAGATGGCGACGGGCGCCGCGCTTTTGATACCGGGCGCCGCCACTCGCTATCTCGACGCCGAGGCGATAAGCGCCACAAGACGCTGGTGGGTGCGAGAGGTGGCACGGCCCGCTAAACACGGCGCCCTAGACGCCCAGCGGTTAAGGGCTGAAGGCGACGCCATCCAGAACCTTTCCAAGGCGCACTCGCATCGCGATCCACCGTAAGGGTATGTTTCTTTCAACTTTTTCTTGTTTTTCTCTGTGGTGGCGCTACCGCACTCCATCTGGTAGTCCCCGAGTTCGGGCTGGCCGAGCAAAGCGGCGCTCGAACTCCATTTGCTTACTTCCAAGATTTTTTTTACCTCTGTCTGGAATTCATGTCGCAGGAGTATCACAATCTCCGCGCTACTGCCTTCAACCGCAACGTTGAGGAGCTGAGCAAGCGGGCTGCTGACTTGGCGAGGAGCCGAGGTAGTCCCCGAGATTCGGGCCGACTGCTGCGCAGTCAGGCCGAATCTTCCTGGCGACCTTCTTAGCTGACAACTTCGCGTCCTTCTTCTTTTTATTCTTCAGAGTCCAACGCCGCTCTTCGGGGCAGTTGGGTGTGGCCGAGACCGCTTTGCACGCCAAAGAGGAGGAGTGTGGCAAGCTCGCCAGAAGGCCACCTGCTGGCTACGCAGCAAGCGAGAGCAGGGAGTTGCTCAAGGTGGCGCAGCCGAGGCGGAGAAGAAAGAGGCCGCTTCCGGCCGAATTTGAGAACGAAGCGCCCGCTCGACCGGCTGTGGAAGCGCTGCTGACCTCGCTTCCACGAAATCAAGATATCATCGGCGGTGAGTTTGCTTTACTTTTTCTTTTGTCGCCGACTATGGGTCAAGCCGACTCTCTGCTTTTCTCGACTTGCTTCTTCTTCTTCTGGCGCACTTCTTCCCGGTCACACGCAGCGCCAATCAGGCCATCGAGGCCGAGCGCGAGGCGCCGGAGGGCGGAGGCGCCGAGATCGCAGCCAACGCCCTCGACCATTGACGCAGCAGCTCCTCGAGCATTGAGGCTCGCCCGCGCCGCCCATCGGATGCTGCGCCGCCTTCGCGTGTCGGTGCCCAGCGATCGCTGCTCGCGGGCCGGACATGCCGGTTTCACAGACTCCCAGCCGACCACCGACCGGGTGGGGGTCGCGGCTGGCCGCCTTGAGGCTTGAAAGGTTCCGCGGCTCGGCCGGAGCTCGCCGAGCCCCGGAGTTCGCTGGGCGTGGTATCTGTGGCTGGATCTCGACCGGCTGGCCACGCTCCGCCGAAGCCCGTGGAGCTGCTGGCCGTGGAGGACGCCTCGCCGAGCGCAGCGGCAGCGATCGCCGATTACACGGACACCGTGTCTTCGCCCCCGAAGCAGGTGAAGACGGTGGGAGGCACCGCCGAGTGGTTCGATGAACCGGACTACGGGCGAGGACTCGACGGAGGTGATCGACTCCAGCCGAGGATGAAGACGAGGCGAGGACGGAGACGGCATGGAGGCGCCGAAGACGGAGCGGGCGATCAGCCTCAGCTCGACCAAGGCCCAAAGAACGAAGTCGCGCCCATCTCGGCGGCCGCCGCCGAGACGATTGCCGAGATCGCCAGCCAAGCCGCCCGGGCGCCGACGCCGCTGCCCTCCGGCCTTCCAACCTTATCCACGCTTCTTGGCCGCTGCCTTGCCTTTTATTTTGTCTGCTTGCTAGTCTTTAAAAGAACTTGTTAATTTGTACAATTCCACCCATGGTGTATTCTCAACCTCTGTCAAGATCCGCCAAGGGCCTAAGCTTGTGTAAATATTATTCTAATTTTACCTTTCCTTGCTTATTGCTCTTGTGGCTTTTTCCTTCGCCGCCTTCCCTTAGATGCTGCTTTGCCCATCGGGCAACCGCTCATGGATCGCCGCTCAGGTCAAGTGCTTGGCTACTTTGAGAAGGCAAGTACTTGGCCATTTTAGAGTCATAAGTTAGGTAGAAAGCGTGTCGCTACTTAGAGTCGGTTTACTTAAACGGGCTGGAAGCCGATTTAAACTATGTTTATGCTTTGGGTCCTTAGCCATTTTTTCGTGTACTGTTTACCTTACTCCTGCCCACCAAACAGTCACTCTGAAGCTGCGGCTTCGACAGAGACGGCTTAGGCACCGCATGTTACTTGTCCGACTTCAGAAGCATTTCATAGCCCAAATGGTGAGTCCCCGGCCACTAGTCGAGCCCGTGCCAAACAACATAATCAAAGGGTAACATACTCAAAGGCATAATTTTATCATACAGATAACAAAGAGGGCAGTCCCCGAGCCGCCCTCGGGGCCCCGAGTCTTGGTACTTCAAACACAAAGGGTAGCTGGTACATACTGCATCAACTATAAAATCTTCGAGGAGATTCAGATTCCATGGCCGCCCGCCTCTTTGCCGGAGTCGCCCTCTTATGTCGTTCGGGCTTCGAGCATCGATCGTAGTAGGAGTCGCTGTCAAAGACTTTGTCGATGATGAATGGGCCTTCCCAAGGCGCCAACAGCTTGTGCTGGCCGGCTGTTCGCCGGATCAGCCGGAGCACAAGGTCACCTCTAGGAATGATCTTGGCTTGACCTTCTTGTTGTAGTAGCGCGCAGCTCGGCCGGTAGATGCTCGGACCGGCCGAGTGCCAACAGCCGCCCTCTTCCAGCAGATCGACGCCGCCTTGACGTGCTTCTTCCTTCCTCTTCGTGTACATGGTGACTCGCGAGAGTCGAACTCTATATCCGCTGGGATGACAGCCGCACCGTAGACGAGGAAGAAGGTGTGAAGCTGCTTGACTTGTTTGGAGTCGACGCAGACTCGTGAGGATCGGTCGGCAACTCCTCGTTAAAGAGGGCCGAACGCCCAATGGTTCGACCAATGAGGCTTGATGCCGACATGATGAGGCCGTTTCGCCGCTTCCACCTGGCCGCTTGATCGGATGGGCAACGGACGCTAAGTCCACCGGATGCCTTTGCGTCGCCGCAGAATAGGCCAGGCGCTTTGGCAAAATTTGTGCCGTTGTCGGTGATGATGCTGTGTGTGGTGCCGCATCGAGTCGTGATGTCGGCGGCGAAAGTCACCGCCATAGGACCATTCAACTTCTTGATGAGTTTTGCTTCTATCCACTTGGTGAACTTGTCCACCGCGACAAGTAAGTGAGTTAGGCCACCCCTGCGTCGCTTTTGAATGGTCCCACCATGTCCAGGCCCCAAACAACAAAGGGCCAAAGCGATGGGGATAGTCTTGAGCGCTGAAGCCGCTAAAGCGGCTTGGAGCGGAACACCGCACCCTTGCATTTTTGAACTAATTCCTTGGCCTCTTCTAGGGCAGCTGGCCGTAAGAAACCGTGTCGGCGGCTTTGGCAACGAGTGCTCTTGAAGCCGCATGATGGCCGACTTGCCCGATGGATGTCTTCGAATTGCTTGGCCTTGTTCGACTCGACGCAGTGCCGGTAGACACCGTGACGCTGCGCCGACCAGCTCACTATTGACTACAAAGGCTGCCGCTCGGCTGCACTTGCCGAGCCAAGGTTTCATCATTGGTAGCTCTCCGCTTACTAAGAACTTCGGGATGGGCTGGGCCCATGAGGGTGCTGCTATTTGTTTGACTACCAAGATGCTACTTGGACGAGGGCGGCTGGGCTGGGAGGCGGCGGTTGGAGTCCGCAGAGCTTGTTGGTTGAAGAAGTCCCGGCCGACCGGCGAGTCCCCGGCCGAGTATTGAGTCTTCAAGATGGTCGCCGCAGTCCCCGGCCGGGTTCAAGTCCCCGGCCGGCTTCACCGCCGTGTTCTTGGGGGCGCCTCGCAAGGATTCTTGTGCCGTCTGGCGAGGCTTTGGAGTCGATCCGACTTCTGTGGGGAGCCGCACAAAATGGAGTCTAACTCGTGACGGCTTGACAGATGGCTTGAGGAGGCAACCTCAAGGGCGACGCGGATGGTATTGCTCGGGCGGTAGAGCCGATTCTTGCTGTGGCATCTGCTTGGTCATTGTCGCTTTTGGTACGTGGAGGAATTCGTGATCCTCAAAATATCCACTCACTTGTACCAAAAAACGGTAGCTCGCCATATTTGCATCTTTGGCGCCCCACGGATGACTGTTGACTGACCAAGTCGGAGTCGCCATAGCACAGATCCGCGAATGCCAAGCTCTTGGCAAGCCGAGCCCGTGAATGAGCGCCGATTCAGCGACGTTGTTGGAGGCGGCGAATGGATCTGCATCGCATACTTGAGCTTGTCGCTTTGGGGGATGTGAGGACCACGCCGGCTCCCAAGCCGGTGCGCATCTCGAGCCATCAAAGTGCATCCGCCAATGGTGGAGTCGGTAGGTGGCGGCAGGTATCGTGGTCTCGCCCAGTCCGACGAGGAAGTCGGCTGCTTGTGACTTGATGGTGGTGCAGGGTTGATAATAGATGGTGTAGGGGCCAACTCTATGGCCCATTTGGCCACTCGGCTGAAGCATCTCGGCCTGATGATCTCGCTAGTGGGGTCGTAAACCACGGTGATTGGATGCTCTTGAAAGTAAGGCTTCAACTTAGCGGTAAAGTGCACGCAGAACACATCTTCTGGGTAGTGGGGTAGTTCTGCTTGAGGTCGACAGACTCGCCTGTAATACATCTGGTCTCGGACAGTAGCGCTTTGCCTTCCTCCTTGCATTCAACTATAATGACTCGGCTGACTACCTCTGCTGGTGGCGGCAATATACAGGAGCATGGGCCTTTGGAGTCGGAGCCGCCAAGACTGGGGAGTAGTCAAGATTCTTCAATCGAGAAAAGCTTCATTCGCCTTTGAGTTCCATTCAAGAAGGTGGTCTTCATAAGCTGGTACAGAGGAAGAGTTTTCGCCAACCGATCGATGAATCGGCCGATAGACGCCAAGCAGCCGTGAACTTCGCACATCTAGCAATACGGGTATTTCCATCCTTTCGATCGCTTTGATCTTCACGGAGTTGCACTCTATGCCGCTGCTCAGAGACCAGAAACCAAGGAGCTGGCCGGTCCGGTAATTCAAGACGATTTCTGGGTTGAGCTTGATCCGAATCGGCGCAGATTTTCAAAGGTCTCCTTGAGGTCTTCCAACAGTTGTTCCTCGCTTCCGCCTTCACCACCACGTCGTCCACGTAAACGTGGGTGTTTCTGCCAAGCTTCTTGAGGAGGCACTTCTGCATGCAACGCTGAAAGGTGGCGCCGGTGTTCCTTAAGCCGAACGTCATGGTCAGGTAGCAGAAGGCTCCAAACGGTGTGATGAAGGCGGCTTCAATCTGCCGGGCCGGGTTCAGCTTGATCCGGTGATATCCTGAATATGCGCTCTAAGAAGCTCAACAGCTCGCATCCCGCCGTGGAGTCTATCACCGATCAATTCTTGGCAAAGCGAACGGGTCCTTGGGGCAGGCTTTGTTGAGGCTTGTGTAGTCAATACACATCCGCCATCGCTTGTTCTTCTTAGTACCAAGACCGGTTCGCTAACCATTCTCGAAAGAACACTTCCATGATGAAACCGCTGCAGGAGCCGGGCTATCTCTTCTCCAACAACTCTTTCTTTTTTCTTCCGACAGCGGCACAAAGGCTGCTCGACGGGCTTTACATCGATCAGACATGTAACTTGTGCTCGGCGAATTCCGCCGGCACACCGGCATGTCTTTGGGGACCATGCGAAGATGTCCCGATTCTCACGGAGGAAATCGACGAGCTCGCTTTTCTATTTGTCAGCCGAGGTTTGCACCCACGACAACAGATCTCCGGTGCTCCGGGTCCAAGGGTATCATCTTGGTCTCTTTGGCCGCTTGAACGAGCCCTCATCGACTCCTTGGGTCGGGCGATATCTCCGGGCGGCTTGCCGCCATTGCCACAACCCGATCCAGAGTCGCTTCACCTGCGATCACTGTGGACTCGCCAGACGGCTGCTTTCAACAGACAAAGGATTTTCAGAGTCGCGGCCACGGTCGAATCCCTTGGTACTGGCATCTTCATCTTGAGGTAGGCGAGTGGGGATCGCCATGAACTTGGCCAGAGCAGGTCGGCCAAGCAGTAGCATGGTAGGGGCTTTCGAGGTCCACCTCTTCGAACCGCACCGGCTCTCGCGAAAGTGATCCTTGTCCCCAAAGAGGACGCTCATCGAATCTTGCCAATCGGTGAGCAGGAAAGGCCAGGTACAATCCTGCGGAACACAGTCCGACCGGTCAAGCTGTCGCTGCTTGATTCCTAACTTCTCCAACGATCCTTGTGCAGATGTTGATGATGTCAGCCTCGCTCATCGCGACCGCGCGAAGCGAGCGCCCGCCTATCCGCTGCAAGGGTGGCTCCTAAGACCAGGCGAGGAGCCCGGTTCGCATCACCTCTCCGGTGATCAGCCCGCCCAACTGATGGGCTTCGCATCAAAGGCATGAATTCTCGAGTATCCGATGCTATCAGATTCACTTGTTGTTGTTACGCTACCGCCGGGCGATCATCAGCCACACCGTAAACACTACGAGGGCACCATGCTCTTCCGGTAGTCGTTTTGTATCGCGCGCCGACCGGCCTGACAGCCATTGGGGGCGTGGTGGAGGCGCGCCCAGGTGGAGGAGGGGCAAGGCCGCCTCCTTGGCGATCCCGTGAGCCAGCTGGCACTTCCGGTGGTGTGATTTGACGACTTTGCGCCGCTATGGAACTTGCGGTGGTCTGTCCAGTAGTCTCGCCAGAAGAGAAGGCCGGCAACCAGTTGACTTGCCGCCTTTCGCCGCTTGGCAGAGGCTGCCCTCCGTTGCTGGTCTTCGACTGCCGCCACCTACCGCTGTTGGAAGCCGCTGCGGGCCTTGCGCCAGGATCATTCTGCTGTTGCTGCTGATCAAGGCCGCCACTGGAGTTCTGGGAGCATGAGGAGCCACCTTGCCAATCGTGACTCGATTTCGATCTCCGACTTCATGGAGGAGTCGGCTATAGCGCATTTGTTCTGCTATGATCAGCAGCTCGTCGAGGGTCTCCGCTTGCCGCAAAGGAGCTTGTGCTTGAGGAGGGTGCCTTGTCTCGCACCGCCGGTGAAGTACTCGATTGCTTGCACCTCATGCACTCCTTCGCAGGAGTTCCGGAGCTCGCCCAAAGGTGAGGTAGTCATAGTAGACTCATTAGCCTTGCACGCACAAGGACAGCCGACGAGGCTTGGGAGGTCGCCAGGCGTGCTCGTGAAGTTGCGGACGAAGGCCTCGTGAAGTCGACCCAGCTGTTGATGCTGCGGGGCTTCGTTGTTCAACAATGTCCGCCGTGCCTCGGAGCATGAGGGGAATATACTTTACGGCAACGCGCTTTGTTGCCGCTTCGCTATGCCGGCACGGCCGTGGAGTAGTCCACCAGCTGGCCTCCGCTTCACGGAGCCGTGTATTTGGGCATGTCTCGGGAGTGTGAATCCTCCGGGAAGGGCTCGCCTCGTATGCGAGGTCCGAAACATGGCGGCCCAACTTCGCTTCTTCTTCCAGCGCGCAGGATCGGTGGAGTCGCCGATCCGTGGCGGGTATTGTTTTTCGACTTCTCTCGCCGCCAAGGCGGTCGCCGAGAGTCGGATGCTCGGCGGTGGCGGGAGACTCGCTTTTCTCGGGGGGAGGAGGCAGATAGTCATCCGCCGCCAATCGCTTTCGGCGCCGCCTTCGTCGCGCCGATGGAGATGTGAGTCTCGCTATGGCTGACAGCCGATCCTTGTTTTTTTTCCGCGACGCCGCCACATGCGTTCGAGACGCGCGCTTGATCTCGGCGGGAGGCAAGTCGCCAGTGTTGTCGCCGCGGCGCCTGCAGGCGGCAGCCGGCTTCGTTTTGAGTAGCGGCGCTGTCGAGAGCTGCTGGACTCGCTCGCTCATCAGCGGCGCCTCGCCTCGGTTATCCAGTTTATCTCGCCGCCGGGCGGCGCGGATGTTCTCCGGCGTATGCATATACAGCGATCGCCCCAAACAGACCGGGCGATGGTTACGGCGGCTGCTGGACTGGTGTTTAGGAGGCTAGCCTGGGCCGGAGTCGGCGAAGGCCAGGCGCGATCCATCTCTGGTAGGCTTCCGGCAAGCGCCTCATGCTTGATAGCTTCGTGGCGCCCACGAGCTGGAGGGCGGCATGCTTCCTAGCGCCCCAGCCGGGCGTTTTCCGGAATGGGGGGTCGTCGGTCTTGCGTAATCGCCGAGATGGTCACGAAGCCCTCGCCGAAGGCTCGCCAGACCGATGACGAGCACCTCCGACGGTGCAGCTTCCGCCGCCTCCGCGCGAGGGAGAGGTTTGCATAGACCACCACGTTGAGGGGAACGCGCCGAGCGACGCGGTGTCGGAGTTGAGCAAAGATCGGTCGGTGGAGCCTACAGACTCTGTGTCGGGCGGGCTGGCCGGGCGACGTGGAGCTGCTCGAGGAGGCCCACGAGGAGGTTGGGGCCGTCCGTGCTCTGCTTGGATGCAGGCTCGCCGGAGAGGCTAACCTCGCCGACAAGTTCGGGCGAGGCAGCTCGCCGCCGCGGCGACCTCAGCGCCATGCAACGATCGGGCGCAGACTCATCTGTGTGCCGGGCTGGCTGAGCTCGCCAGGGAGGAAGAGGGTTCCGCCCGCAGCAGTGTCTCCGGACGACGGTGCACTGGCCCCACGGTGGGCGCCAAATGCTCGGGTTGGTGCGACATATGCCAAAGGATGGCTTATCATGGAGGGGCGAGTAGAACGCCGCGGTGCTCGGAAACGGGATGAGGCAAAGACATGCACGCCGCTAATCTTACCCAGCTTCTGGCTCTCTCAGGAGATAACACCCCATCGCTGCTCTGCGGGGTCTCCACATGATCACTATGGCAAAGTGAGTACAAGATGCTCCTTGAGTTGTTCGGGGTGAGGAAGTAGAAGGCACGGCTAGCTCTTCTCTCCTCTATGTGTGTGTCTAAAACTACTAGGTTCCAACCCTTTGCATGGGTGCCCGGGTTTATATAGGCCTACCTCGGGGGTACAATGGTAATCCGATCTGCGCGGTCCAAGCCGTCCCAGTCTCTTAAGTCGCCGCCTTCCGCCGACTCTGGGCCCGCCGACTAGTGGGCCCCACGACGGTCCAGCATGGGGCCGACAGCTTTGTCCGCCATGCGCGGGGTCTTGCCGGCTGCGGATTATCAGAGCTGTGCTTCTAATGACGCGAAGCTTATCATGGGGTCATGGCAAAAGCAGCCGCCTGCGCGGGCGATCACTGCTGCCATTCCCCGCCTTGTCTCGGTTAATAGCGCATGGAGCCGTGGGAGAGGCCGCCAACTCGTAGGCCACTCCCAAAGAGGCCGCCTTGGGATGTTTTGCCGTCTTTTCAGATTCCCGCCGACAGCGGCCCCGCCGCCTTCGGGTCAGAGTAGACAGCCATCGTGGGTACAGGATTCGCCCACGGGGGCTGATGTCGGGGCAAGCGTGGCAACAATGCAGCCGACGGAGATCTCCGCCAAGACGGGCGCTCAGGGCTATACCTGCCTCAGATGAGCTGGGCAGGATGGCCGCGAGGCGGCTTTATCCCATCCCGCTCGTAGTCGCTCAGGCAGGAGGTGGTTGGAGTCGCGGGCCGACTCCCTGTAGCTGGCTTCATTGGAGGTCACCGGCTTGGAGTCGGCTTGTCCTGAGGCCGTCTCTGGGACTTTCCTAGAGGGGTAGCCGGCGACTCTGTCGCCGACTTTCTGAAGGCGGCTTTTTGTCTTGGGGTCTTGAGGGGCGCAGTCTGCCCCAATGTTTTGAAAGGTCCAGGGGCTCGGGTCTGCCTACCTGTGGCCCATTACTCCGACAATCACACTGACTGGATATCTTTGCAAATAGGGATGGTCCGCTCGATTTTAGTGGAGCTGCAGAAAATGATCGGATTGTGGTGTCCTTCATACACCTCTTTTTTGGCTACAGAGCTGGGTGAAACTAGCTCCCAAACAATGAACACTGTGCCAAGGAAATGGAGCCATGCCTACGAACAACATCGATCAATTATATATTTTTTCTTTATTTGTACACCTTCTCACAACTTTGTCTTCAATTGTGATGTGAATATTGGCGCTGATCTGCGAACCATTCAGATGCATTAGCCATGGTAGTTTCATTTGTATTTGATGGAATGTTGTAACGAGATAATCTCGAGGCAAGACACATGAATCCCAAGTTGAAACCTTTTTTTTCCTGCGGGAACCGAAGTTGAAACCTTCATAGCATCATAGTACAATTTCATCAAAATTATGCCTACATATAAACAAATCCTAAAGGATCGATAGCAATGCCAGAAACAATTCAACTTCGTTTCGCCGAAATTGTTGGACATCCTTCATCCGGCTCTACCTACCATGCAGCAATATTGAGTGCACAACACAACTTCAGGGAAAGATTCACCCCGGTCGTTGCGCCGCAGTAGTAATGACTAGTGAGCAGTCAAATCACAGAGCCCCACCTTCGCCACAAAGAAGTTGCTCTTGACGAAGCAACCATCATTTCTCTGCTCCTTGAACTACTGGTACTCCCATATTCCCACAGTAATAAGTTGCTCGGACGAATCAACCATCACTATATCCGCCACGTGTGATGACCACAGGAGCTATCCATTCAGATTGCATGTTAAAAAAATAATGGTCGATAACTAATGCGGCAAACTTTCAAAAAAAACTATGCGGCACCTCGAGCCAACGCGCCGATCGCTTTTGCACGAGAAATTACACACCATGTTTCGTTGACATGTGGTCCCGCTCAACATATCGGTGAGACGATGGCGAGTAGTAGGAGTATTTCCAACCCACGTAGGCCGGGCGCCCTTCGTGAACTGTGGCAACCGGCAACCGCCCACCGACTCTTCGCCTTTCCCTCTTGATTTGGAACTGCTCAGACGCTCTTCCTCTCCTCCTCCATAATTGTACGTGCATTGCAACAGGTTATCGGATGAGGCCAATCAACAATAGTACTCCCTCCATTCCTAAATGTAAGTCTTTGTAGAGATTTCACTATGAACCATATACAGATGTATATAGATGCATATTAAGTGTAGATTCATTCATTTTGCTCTGTATGTAGTCCACCTAGTGAAATCTCTACAAAGACTTATATTTAGGAACGGAGGAAGTAGTACACTATTTGTACTAGCTTCACATGCTTCACAAGGTCGTAGCGGGTGTTTTTACAGTAGCTATATTGTACTACGTAACCAGCACCTCGGATCCTCGATACTAGTACTATATAGTAAGTAGTAGGAGTAGTAAGGTGGCATGGGCCGTAACAAGCATTCACGCCCAGAGTACGGCACACGCCACCAAAGACAACTTCCATCCGACACCATATTTCTTGGAGTCCGTATAGAGCAATCTCTTCAACCTCATCGCTTTCTCTAACTCGCCATCGCGCTACAGGCGAGGTGGTGGTTTGCCGATAGTCGGTTTCTCAACCTCGGTCCCACTTGTAAGGCCAACTCCAACGCCTATCAATATATGGATGTACTCTTCTTCGCAATACAAAAACTTGCATCCATTCTACTCCCTGTTGCACAATACATGCCTTCTATTTGTCAAAATATATATATGTATCTAGACATGTTTTAGTATATAGGTACATCCATTTTGGACAAATGGAAGTCAAGTATTTTGGAACGGAGGGAGTACACAATAAAATTTTTAAGTTAGCACAACTAGTCTAATCCGAGAGCACAACCAAGATTTGGTCGGGTTCTTCCTCCTTTGCCGACACGTGGGACATCCAAAGATCCGTGTCGTGTCATGAAAGAATATAGAGTGGTAGTTGAAGCCACGAGATGTGCATCTTGGGTTAAATCAGAATAGAATCTTACTACTCTTGAGTAACTCCAAAAGAGGCCATCAAGATCTTTATTGATTTGTTTTTCATCACCAAAGACGCCGAGGTGAAAGATGTGCAGGTTCATGGGTCCTCTTGCGCTTTTCACCGACATGTGGGGCCGCATGTGAGCAAACAGACGATGGGCTCCAAGGTCTACCGGCTGGCTGAGAAGAGAGATAGAGGAGGGCTGAGCACGGATCGCAGGAAATTTGTTCTACGTAACAAGCACCTTGATATTCGCGTGGTTGTTTCTAGAATAAAAAAAGGAGGTACCCCTACTTATGTTACTCCTACTACGCCTAGCCTAAGGTTAGTAGGTGACCTTGCGCTTGGCTCTTCACCTCTTCCGGAAGTCGATGGTTCTACAGTAGTGCTTCTGGCAATCTGACACCAAATGAACTGCTACACGTCCACCGCTTGTAAGGAGAAGTTTTCCTCGTGCTGCGAGCCACCGCGCACGCGTTGGCAAGGGAGAAGGCGTAATCAATCTTCTTGTCGTTCTGCGAGTTGACGGGACACATCAAAGTTATTTACTAGTACTACGTACTCTCTCCAAAAAAGGGGTGACCATGTCATTGCTACCATCCCGTGCTTCGTCGTTGAGTACGCGCACTATTCACGTGCCATCGAGGAGAAAAATATTGCGAGGTGCCATCGGTGCACGACTCACTTACTTAAAAAGGGTTCCCCCGCTTCCCCCAGACGACTCACTTACGCATCGCTTATCCGATTATTCCATTTTCTTGCATGACACGTGCACCTTGATGCTAGATGTCTCGCATGTTGGGAAAAGGATGAACAAAGCTCACGTAAAAGAAAAGAGTTGAAGAGCATAGATTCCTCGACGACCGAGGAGGAGCAAGGAACCTCGTGGTGGAGCATCCGCAAGGAACCTTGCATGTTTTCCCTGTTTTTTGTCCGGCCCACCTATAAACAACTAAAAGAACATGAACTTTTCGCTAACCACTAGAAACGGTACATCAGATGCTAAGTTGAAGATATTTTATTCTCCGTTTCCCAAATATAAGTCTTTTAGATATTTCAATAAGGGACTACATACGAAACAAAATGAGTGAATCTACACTCTAAAATATGTCTGCATACATCCGTATGTTGTAGTCTATTTGAAATGGCTAGAAAGACTTATATTTAGGAACGGAGGGAGTAGTTTATATTGAATTATTGATAACCACGCAACAAGCCACACATGTACAGGACGCATGCAGCCACGCATGTACACAAGCCAACGCACTAACTCCATCCGATCCAACTCATGCACATACGCGCACAACATGGAGCACACAACGCACGTACACAAGACGTGCATGCACACACGCTCGGCCGCAGAATGCACGTGAATAACACATGCATGCGCACACACTCGGCTGCATGGAGGCGTGCGCCATCCGCGGCGACGTCCGGTTCGTCGTGTACACAAATAAGCTCAGACGCGAACGGCGATACGCATCTCTTGCAGCACCTCTTTGCCGTCGTTGCTCAACTACTACTCGGAGACGAAGACGACCGCATCCTCGGCCTTAGAGCTAGCACCGATGGAAAAACACGCACGCTGCACGCACACGAGCACATACGGAGTGCCCACAACGTGGTGGTGGTGCGTCCCCAGTCGCCTCTACTCCTTCTGCGCACGTTGTCTATCAAGGCGGCTGCATGCTAATGATGATGTGGGTGAGATCTTCTAGGACTTAGATGATGACGAGGAAAATTATGAGACACAAGGTGACTTACACCGTCAAGGTCCATGGTCAAGGGGGTGCTAGTAAGTGCTTAGATGTGCTTAGAGCAAGTACAATAGAGCTGAGTCGGCGGGCTATAAGGAATAAACTATAGTATATTTCTGCTTAGTTGGAGGAAAGAGAAGAGGAGAGAGAAGGTAAGCGGGCTCTTCGTGAAGAGCCAGCTCTAGCACGTGCTCCTAGGCACTTTGTGAGAATGAAAGGTGGGCCACAGAACAAAAAAGTAGTAGTACACTCTTTTGATCTACTACTATTGTACATGTTGACTATAAGATGGGCTGTAGATGACATGGCACTGGCTTATAGCCAGCAGCTGGCTATACTATTAATGCTCTTTAGATGAGGTGCTAAGTGCATTAAATGGCTTAGTAACTCAAGTCTTCAATGCATAGGTGCTTAGTTTATTGGTGCCACATCATATTTTATGCCTACGTGGCAGGCTTAGCAGCTATACATGGTGGAGCACCGGGAGAGGCCAATGGCTGGTCATAGTGGGGAGTAATTTGTATCAGTAACATATTACTATGTTACTCTAAACATCTCTATAAACCGGAAAGGAGGGAGTAGTAACGACTAGACTAGTGTCATATGCAGTATGGGAGCACATGATATTTCCCGTCCGGACCGATCCCAAGTTGGCTTCTCACCTTCTTGGCCCAACAAAACCCTCCTCCTCCCGCTTCCCGCCTGGACGCCACCGAGCCCGCCGCCCCACATTGATGGCAAGTGAGGGCGACGCGACCTCTCATCGCTTCCGCCGTTGAAGCGGCCATGACCGAGGGCACCGCCACGCACGCCTGCATTTCAGACTACACAGTGGATAGTAACTTTAGAGCAAGTACTACAATTAGATGACATAAGCAGGCTATACGGATTTAAATATAGTATTTGTGCTTAGTTGAAGGAGAGAGAAGAGAAGCGAATTGTAAACGTGTAGCCGGTTGTACTCCAACATACTTTGTGAGACAAAAGTTGGGGCCATTATTAATGATATTGTATTTATACTAAAGGGACTAGCAGACGCCTTAATTACTCTGTTTTTTTGAGACAAACCTTGGTGGGGCTATTACTGACTTTTTTTGAGCTATTATTGACTTGGACGTGGGGTTTGGGGCCAAAGGCCTACTATTATACTCGCACGATCGACGTGACATGCTCTACCCTAGCCGCCACAGTATCATATGGTTTCAAGACTGCTCCAGATCTTAGCGCCACCACGCAATTCTTCTCCAGCCCTCCTTCCGCGGCACCGCGAGAAGGGACAACAGTCCTCGAACCCGCCTTTCGTGATCCTCAGACGGAGAGGGGCGATCAGGTTTTGGGGAGCACACTCCGTGATCGCTGCCAGCGACGCTTCCTCAATGACAGCCTTCTTCCCCGACCTCGTAACCTCTTCATCAACGACATGAGTGACAACATCAACCACATCGGTTCTCGCTCCCGCTGTACAAGATGTGATTCTGTCCTCCGGTTTAGTCCGATCATTACTTTGATGTTTGCAATTGTCGCCATGATCTATTTATCGCTGTTTCGGATTAAATCTCATACTAAATTGCTCATATATTCAACAATCCAATCCAAAAACCTGATCACAGTGCAATTTACTCCGAGTGGTTTTGCTGCGCTTTTGAAACCGCCTACTTTTAAGGGGTGCAATATAAAAGGTGGCGCACAAGAGCAGTATATTGGTTTCAGATCATGTAATCGCTATGACGCCACTAAGGGTAAGCCCGAGGGCGATCTTAATCCTACACAGCAGAAGCTTTTCGAACATGGATACCCTCTTCAAAGCCGCCTTGCTGAGTGTTCTTGACGATTCCATTGTGGATTCATGTCATTTGACAGCGGCAAAGACATGTGGGCTGCCCTCGAGGCCACGTTTGGGCCCTCGGGCGCTGGCAACGAGTTGTACGTCATGGAGCAATTCTATGACTACAAGATGGCTGATGAGCGCTCTGTTGTTCAGCAGACTCATGAGATACATTCACTCTCTAGGGAACTTGAGTACTTTAAGTGTGTGTTGCCGGACAAATTTGTTGCTGGGACCATCATTGCCAAGCTTCCACCTTCGTGGAATGATTTTGCTACTTCTCTGAAAAACAAGAGACATGAGTTTTCTGTTTTGGATCTCATTAGCACTCTTGATTTTGAGGAGAAGGCGAGAGCAAAAGACACACGTGCTCGGGTCACTGACGGAGCTTCTAGTGCCCACATGGTACACGAGAAGAACTTCCAGCCCAACCAGCCCCAAAACAACAAGAAAAAATCTCAGGGAAAGGCAAGTTTGATGCAAAGAACAAGCCATTACATTCTACCAACTTCAAGAAGAATTCTCATAATGGGAAGGATACAAACCTCAATTTTGGTAGCACCGCACAAAATTTATATGGCTGCATCTACCGCTGTCACCTAACCTCATGGTGCTCCGTATTCCTACATTTGTAACTAGGTACAATGACCACCGCAAGATGAAATTAGCTTATTCAGACGTTGACTTGCTGAATGCAAAGGCGGAAAGATCCTGTCATGTGTGGAGGAGCAAACAAGCAAAGTGCAGCCAAGGTGGAAATCAACCAAGGACTTATGAAATTATATGTAATCTTCCTCGTGCAGGTCAAGATCCCTTCGTCCCGATGATCGTGTTTTGTCATGCCGAGCTATTGATATGTGCTACTGTTTTGCAACACCGCTTAAGTATAGCTACTGTTTTCCTATCTTTTCAGATTCAGGACAATGAATATGATATTAGGGGAACTGCACAATATGGACCCATGTTGAGTCATCTCTATTGCCTCATGTGTTTGCAGCAAATGTGTCAGCATCAATTGCAAGATGAGGCAGGTAGTTAGCTGTGGATTTGCCAACATGCTCAAAGTGCTCGCAACATTGAGAAGAAACAAGCATGCCCAGGAAATTAATGCATGCGTAGGGAGGCCCTTTGCTCAGAGAAGCATCGCCCGATTTTATTTATTTCCACACCTTCTCACAACTTTGTATATTGGTTATAGTATGGTGAATCATTGAGATGCATAGACATGCTGAACTTTTGTTCTTCTGAATGTTAGTTTAATGTGAGTGTTCAGATCCAGCACCAAGATCCTCTAATTTGGTGGATGCACACAGAGAAAATAAATCTCCTTAATTTACTCCATAACCACCCTATTAAATAGGCCTAGTAACAAACCAGGCGCATGCAAGGGTCGGCGGGCACATGCATCCTGCATGCATGGCCGGCCACCAAGCCCATGCGCCACCTCCAATGCAGCAACACAAAAGAAGAGAGCGGTTCTTGGGAAAGCGAGTAGTTAGTGCAGCAGGCCTTATAATAACGAACAGCTCGCTTCTCCCGCCTGCCTCCCCACCCAATTCCCCGCCCCCAATCTTCCTCACTGGTCCGTAAAACCCCGCCACCTTCTTCCTCACTGCATGTAAAACGCCTTGCTCCTCTTCTTCCACTCCTACAGAAATCCCCAACCCTCCTTCTTCCCCACTCGCACTGCCACTAGGCTCATCTCTGGCTACTCTGCTCAAACCCGTGAGCTCAGCGCGACGCCCACAAGGAAAATGGAGTCGGCTGGCCCCAGCGCCAAGAAGATGAGGCTCCCGCCAGCGGCGATGCCGGTTGTAGATCCCGCAACCGGTAGCGCGGGGAGAAGCGGCGGCCCCCCCACTCGGATCTGAGGAACCGGTAGAATCTCCGGTGGACCGCATCAGCGATCTCCCAAAGGCCATCCTTGAGGAGATCATCTCGCTTCTCCCCACCAAGGATTGCTGCCGCACACAAGTCCTTTCAACTCGGTGGCGCTTCTATGGCGCACCGCGCCTCAATCTCGATCGTCGCCGACATCCGTCCTTCCTGAATTTGATCTCATCGAGCCATCGATCTTCTCACCAAATAGGCCCCGCTCAATGCCTCTCGCATCCCGACAAGCTACCTGCTGTCCATACCCGCAAGGTGGACGCTATCGACATCCCCGAATTCAGAGAACTCCAGCAGTTTGAGTTCTACCATTACCACGAAAGTTTCATACCAAGAATTCGTGCCCACACCACCGTTGTCCATCTCGCGGTTTTCCTCCTCTCTCCACACCGCCACCTTCGCCAGGTGCCATCTACCAGACGATCTGGTACAAATGCTTCGACTCCCATCGCTAAAAAACTTTCGCTTGTGGTAGTTTATCCGTCGAGGTCTCACTACACAACATCATCCACTCCAGCTTGCCCTGCCCTCGAGCGCTTGTCGATTGTTTTGGGAATAGAAATCGTATCAGTTGTCTCCAAATAAAGTCGCCTCACCTTAAAAGCATTGGAATTTGTTTTAAAGGACAACAACTCATCATCGAAGATGCCCCTTCACTTGAAAGGTTGCTCCTTCATAGTTGTTATACACCTTCAGAAATAACTATCGTCTCTGTGCCCAAACTGGAGACCTTGGGTGTAATTCGTGACCCATTTAATAATCACAAGGAGTTGGTGTTTGGCTCCTCACTTTTTCAGGTACCGTATATTATCATCTACACATATGTAATCATATGCTGCATTTTTCATTTGTGCACATAAGTTTTATATCATCTTGGAGTACACTTTGGGTACTAATATTATGTTATATGCTCAATCAAGAGTTCGTCCATTGATAGCCTATCAATGCTGCTGGATTCTGTCAAGATCATATATATCAGAATGTATAGTTTTGAACTGGACATAATTATTGGCTTGCTGCGATGCTTTCGATCTCTGGAGAATTTATACATAGAGGTGATGATTTCATGCACACTGAAAGCCCGTATATATTGTACTAGAATTAACTGTTCAGCTGTCGTTCTTTCGACATACTCTTTTTTCAGACCTTAACTATTTTCAATCTTCATGTCTACTTAGGGAGAACCACATGGAGAAAAACATATAACCAATCGTTGGCATAATAAGCACAAGGATTTTCTCAGTTCTCATGACATTCATTTGAGGACGATAACGATGGGACGATATGCATCCAACCAGGCTAACAGAAGCTTTGTCACATTCTTCCTGTTGAACACGAGGTTACTATTGTCCATGAGGCTTAATTTTTACAGCAAGAGATTTCTCACGGACGAACATGTTGAACAGCAAAAAAAAGAAGTTTCAGGTGGACAAATGGGCTTCTAAACGTGCTCGGCTTATATTTACAATAAGTTGTAGACATCCTGAAATAAATTTTTTTTGCACAGGATGTTGATTTTATGGATCAGACCGATCCATTTGTTTGTGACTGCAAAAAAGAGTGGTTGGGTTAGATGTTACCGCTATGTTCAATCTGGGTTTTGTCTAAAAATTTGATGAAAAATTAATCCTTTGGCTTTTTGTACCATTTGTATGCTTGACTTGCATGTTGTTGCCCTCGTACTCCCCACCACCTGCCACTACACTGCTGCATCTTCCATGGCTGTTGTTCGTTCCCGTCCGAGGCCTTGCCGTCGTTCTCCGCCTTGGTTAGCTCGCTGTGCCCGCCACCGTCTGACGTTGTCAACTTGGTCAACAACCAAGAGGAATCAAGAGATGACTGTACGTGGAGGAGGCTGACAGTAGGGACCCACCAGGGTCATTGCATTTCGCAAGTAGGTGCCTCGTTATTACAAGCCAAAAAAATACTTCCTCCTAATTGTTTGACAACTAGGTTCACGCCATTGTCAATGTAGTCAATAAATGAGAAAATTACACAACGAGCGGATAACACCAGGGACCCAAAGAGCTCGCCCAGCTTGTTTTTCGGTTTAGACGGAGCTCAATCTTGCACATGTGTAGGGGCTGTGGCCCGTCTAGCCCACGCTTACGCTTTTATTAAGCACATGACGAGCCCAGTTGATATATTTTTTCTTTCTGAAATTGGCTAGCCCAGTTCTTTTTTTGGAGAATACCAAATCCGAGGCCTACTTGCTTTTCTCAGCCTTGTTGGGCTGCAAATCTTTCAACATGAGGAGGGATGTAAGTAGTAAGAAATGGGCTTCCCCAGAAAACAAGCTATAAGTTGTAAGAAATGGGCTGTAAATTTTTAAACCAAAGCCAACCGGCAATTGCATTAAAATATCATTTTTTTCAGGATTTCTCTAGCTATAAGTTGTAAGAAATGGGCTGTAAATTTTAAAACCAAAGCCAACCGACAATTGCATTAAAATATCATTTTTCAAGGTTTCTCTACTCTCTACTCTTATAAAAACTAAAGCCAACTGGCAATTACATTAAAATATCATCTTTTCTCCCACAAGATAAACTACTCATACAAATGCATCTTCATGTTCCATGCAACGAACGTGCATCTTGCTAGTTAAGATTCTAAATTTCATTCATTTTTTTGTGGAGAATTGTTTTTTGAATTTTATTTTGATATAATTTTTTGAAAATTATTTTTAACGTGACTCGAAATTTCGTGATTAAAAGAGTTCGGACCCCACCGAAATATGCAAAATTTCGTTGAATTTTTAGCAAAGGCCTGAATATATTGTCTGTAATGCTAATAAAAAGAATATGGGCTTAAAATATCCTTAAGAATTAGCAAATGGGCTGTAAATTATTGAAAATAATGGCTAATGGGCTGTATGCTGTTTTTCACAGATTTGGAGTCTGACTTCTGGGCCTACTAGGTTGACGATGACGCTGTCCTAATTTTTTTTGACGCGTACGCAAGTCTTTGTCAACTTAGTCAACACACAAGAAGGATCGTTGGATGTCCATCCAACGGCCGCCGTGCTTCTTCAATCTCTGATCTTCTGCTCCCACCCAAAGCAGCGCCGGTCGTGCAAGCATGCTCCTGCCTCCCGTGGGTCGATCGTGATGCCGCCAAGGCCTAACCGCCTTACTACTCCCACCGCTGGCCAGGCCATCCCTCTACTCACCTACACCCCCTGTTATGCTGCGGCGATGACAGCCTCACCCTCGTACTCCTCTTCGCGTGGATATCCACTGCTGCCTCTTCCCCGGCTCCGCGTCGTCCCCTTCCTAGGCCTCGCCGTCTTCCACCGCCGTGGTGCTCTCGGCGCGGCCTGGTCAATGTGGTCAACGACCGACTTCCATCGGAAGAGTACTGTGCTTGGAGAGGCTGACAGCTGGGTCCACGGCGGCCGCAAGGAAGTGCCTCCTTATTACGCGCAAAATAATTATTCCTCCGCCCTGGTGCTCTCGGTGCGGCGTGGTCAACATGGTCAAGGAACGACTTCCATCGGACGTGGATCAGACGTAGAGAGGCCGACACCGGGTCCATGACCGCAGAAGGAAGTGCCTCCTTATTACACGAAAAATAATGATTCCTCCACCTGACAGCTGGGACCCACCGGACAGGCCACCGTATTTCACGAAAAAACGATTCCCCCTGACTGCTGGGACCCACCAGCTACATCTTCGCACGCAAGGAAGTGCGTCCGGGCAAAAAAACAAACAAACGATTCGCCCCCCTGACTGCTGGGACCAACCAGCTACATCTTTGCAGGCAAGGAAGTGCCTGACAGTCGGGACCCACCTAGTCGAAGCGTACATAGTGTTGTCATTCTAGTCGCGAACGTGTACGTACATATATATTGGTCGATGTAGAGGCACGCACGTAGCATGTACACGTATGTACAACGGCCGTGGTGCAAGAAAGAAAATACGCCACGTATGTGTACATACAAAGCGGGTCTCAACACCTACCATGCATACGTATGGCGAGGGCTCGTACATGGATGGGTCGGAACGGAGAAACAACGCCGCCGCCGTGTTCATGGGGAGGCAACGGAATGCGCCGTGTTCATGGGGAGGCAACGGAATGCGCTGCTTTCATGGGGAGGCAACGGAATGCGCCGTGTTCATCGGGAGGCAACGGAACGCTGGGAGCCAACCGCTTGGACGGAACAGTGATGGAAATGAGGCTCGCGCATCGCACAACAGAGGAAACGACCTTGTGTTCGACCGCCACGCTCGAACGGGTCCTGTTGATCGGGAGGGGTGTGGCGTACCGCAAAACGGAGGAAACAGACCTCCTATGGTCGAAACGGGGGTCCTGTTGATCGGGAGGGGTGTGGCGTACCACAAAACGGAGGAAATGGACCTCCTACGGTCGAAACGGGGGTCCTGTTGATTGGGAGGGGTGTGGCTTACCGCAAAACGGAGGAAACGGACCTCCTATGGTCGAAACGGGGGTCCTGTTGATCGGGAGGGGTGTGGGTACCGCAAAACGGGACTCCACGGGATACTGTTCATCTCCACCGTCGACCTCCTCCAGCCTCCACGGGCTACCGCCGACCTCCTCCACCTCCACGGGCTCCTGCTCATCCAGCCTCCACCGCGCTACTCCACCGACCACTGCTCAACCACCCTCCACCGCTCACTGCTCATCCAGCCCTCCACACCATGGGGTCCTGTTCAACCACCCTCCACGGGCACCCCTCCACCCTCTACTGCTCATCCAGCCTCCACACCACGGGTCCTGTTCAACCACCCTCCACGGGCACCCTCCACCGCTCATCGCTCATCCAGCCTCCACCATACCACGAGGTCCTGTTCATCCGAGGCAAACGCCACCGCCACTGCTCATCCAAACCCCCGCAACACTCACCGCTCATCCTGCAGGTAGCATCTATCGGCTTGTGTAGCAGCAAAGAGCGGCGAATCGCCGATCGGGTTCGATTAGCAGCCATCGATCGATCGCTCGGGTTCAAGAACGCCAGAGCTTCGCAAAGGTAATCGCCGGGTTCGCTAGAGCCCAACGCCTTGCTTGGGTTCGCTTAGAGCCAACGCCACATACACGCAGCGACGTGTATGAGAGAAACACGATCGCCGCCCCGACCTTCCACCGTAACCGAACTCCCCGAAATTTTCCTCCCCCTCGCTTCTACCACGGTTTTTTTCGTCATGGATGGCCCAAAGAATGTCATACATTTGCGTCTCCGGCCCGCCCAGGATGAAAGCCCATTTTCTGTCATGATTTTTTGTCATAGAAGTAGGAGCCCACCACATCTATGATGATACCGGGTTTTGTGACAATTATCGTCATAGAAGTGTCATATGTATGATAGAATTTTTTTTCGTTCGGCCCAAAATGTCACGGATGTGTCTTATTTTGTAGTGCATGTTGTATATGAAACTCATTTTGGTAAATGAGTTCAGTAGTAAAGTGGATAGGATAACAGCATGAAACAAACATATATCTATGTACCATGGTCACTTTATGGTCTATATCATTCTAGTTTTTGTTGCCAAATCAAGATAGAGACACAGTTCAAATAATATTTGTTCAAGACAAAGCAGAATAGACAGAATATAAGTGTGGGTAACTATAGAGCAATAAGAACACTTGTAATGTGCATGACATGAGAACATAACTGTTTATTCAATTGAAACTGAAATCAACGTAGAGCAGGTTACAACAAAGAAACCAGCTTAAAGAAACAGTTTAAAACATACCTGCTTGCGCCATTGGAGTTTCAATTCCATCCTTCAAATTTGAAAATAGTTGGTATGAGTAAATACAGAATGCAAGAGCAAAGGAGTATGAACCATAGCTACGTAACCTGACCTCGACAACAAATCTTCTTCTCCTTTAAGCGCTGAGTTGGGATTCGAGTGGTGGTCCTCGTGCTTTGGGCACTGCAGTTCCTTTACTAATTGCTCGTGTTTGGGTGCTCTGTGGTGGAGACGGTGATGTGTCAACTGAACTGGGTTACTATCTGCCGGGTTGGGGTTAGAAGGGGTGTAGCTGGTTCTCTGTCCAACTGGGTAGGGGTACAATCTGCGAGAGTCTGGGTTATGTGTGGTGGATCTGGTCTTTGGGCAAGTAGAACCATGGTTCTATCTGCATCAACTGGTAGCACTATCTTTTCTGAAGACCGTGTTGTTACTCCCTTAGATACTGACATCACGCTCTCCAATTCAAATGGCTGATAAACAAGAAAAGTATTGAAAGTATAGACATTGTATGATATACAGGTGCAATGGATAGTGGGGAATAAAAGAGGGCATGAAATAATTCATATTTATGTTGTCTAACCAAACAGGATAGCATGACACAATTTCACATATATGATGGATAACTAAACAGGATAGCATGACACAATTTCACATTATGATGGCTAACTAAAAAAGATGGAAAGACATAGTTCAAAATATGAGACTATGTAAATAGGATGACATGACATAACTATATAATGTGTTTATTAAATAGGTTGGCATGCCATAATTCACATACATTCACTGATAGAATGCCATAATTCAAAATATGACGACTGTAATCACTAAACAGGATGAGATGATATAACTATATGATTTCTTTATTAAATGAGTTGCCATGCCATAATTCAGATAGATGATGTGTATGTACTATGTAAACATGATGGCATGATATAATTCAAATATATGATTTATATAGTAAGAAAGTAAGCAGATGTCAATCCATATATGATGTAAAAACTAAGCAATGCAAGACAACATGCATGACATGGATAATATAACCCTGCCAAGTTTGAGCATAGACCTCAGGGGGGAAATAGGACTGGTCATCAGTCTCTGAATCCTCCTCCGAGGAGCTCTCTGTAACCAGCAAGATGTCTGCTTCAACTCCAGATACTTGCATCACCACTTCAAATGGCTGATGCACAGGAAGAGTAGTTGAATATACAAACTTGTCGACAAATGGAACACGTAATACAAAAAATGATAGCATGATATAATTCACATACATGATGATTGGCTAAACAACATGGCATTGCATAATTCACATATATAATGCCTTTTCAACAAGATAGCATTGTATAATTCACATATATAATGTCTTGCAACTAGATGACAACGCATAATTCACATATATGGTAATTAGACACTGAACAGGTGGCATTCACACAAAGCATGTCTAAACTAATCAAATGACATAGCTATCCGTAAACAGCGAGATATGCGCTTCGTCAGATAGCATAGTCTGCTCTGAAGACCTTGTTTTCACTCCAGAATTTGCCATCACCGTGTCAAATGGCTGATGCACACGAAGAGCAGTTGAATGTACTAACATTGTTGACAAATGTAATATGTAACGCAAAAAAAAGGATGGCCTAATATAATTTACATATAAGATGACTGACTAAGCAGGATGGCATTGCAAAATTCACATATATGATGCCTGGCTAAACAAGATGACATTGCATAATTCACATAAACGATGAATAAATTAAATAGATGGCATTCGCACAAAGGATGTCTAAACTAAGGAGATGACATATTTGATGTATAAAGTAAGCAATGCAAGACACCATATGCATGATATAACCAACATCAGCATGCCAACTTAGAGCGAAGACCTCAGGGGGTAAATAGGAGTTGTCTTCTCCTTCTGAATCCCCCTCAGAACAGATATCTTCCTCTCGATTACAATCCGAAATGCGTGGAGGGGGGCTGCCTTTGCGCCTACCATGGAGCGACGTCTGCATGAAATTTTATTGCCACGCAAGGCTGGTCTCTTTTGCTCTACATGTTCAGTTCCATTGTTTACAATAACTGTCATGCATAGGAATAAAACATAGTGAGATTATGTAAGGAGTGCATGCAGAAATCCAGAGTGATGGTAGCAACCTGTGGATAGACCCAAAACCAAAAATAGAAGGAAGATAATGGCTTCAGTTAAAAAATACAGATAATGGCTTCTTTACAGTTTGTTTCCCACCCAACATGAAACTCATAGTAGACACCGGAGATTAACCAGATAGTAGATAGATACTATTGATAGCGGCCCGATATGTACCACACAACCATTTAAAACTCAAGTTTGACCATTAGTTTGGAGCTGACTCGAGTCTAATCGGTGAACAGGATGATAAAGTAGCATGTAATATTGCGATGCATAACGTAAGCGTACACGAAGAGTGCGACCTCTCTTGCGGACCGTGTAGTCCTCGAGGTCATCTGCTCGGTTGATGATGGTAATGCAGTTTTCATGGCTGCCGCCAAGGGAAGAAGATCTCGAGGCGGCGAAAGACAGTCCGAGGCCGGATCCTCCCTGTGCTGGACCCTTCGTCGCTGGAGCAGCTGAGCTGGGGTGGACGACGGTGCAGCAGGAGCGGGACAAACCACGCAAGGTTTTCTTCGACAACTATTTGTAAGAGAAGTAAGTCTGTAAGGGCTCGTCTGAATTGGAGGATTCCAACAATGCAGGGATAGGAAATGGACAGGAATAGGATAGGAATGCACGTGCAAAACAGAGAATTTAAAAACACAGGATTTCTGCCAATCTGGGTGTTTGATTCACAACAATTGGAAGATCACACGATGCAAATAAGAATGGTGAGATTTAAGTCAAACCACAAGAAAATGTACGGTTATAATGCTATTATGCTACTACCTCTTAGTCATGTGCTTCATGAATAGGAATTTGAAAAGGAGGACAAGTGAAAATTAAAATTCCTACATTTTTTCTTTCAAGGAGACACTAAAGGAACAAATCCGTGTGCTCAAGTGGACAATATATATAACATGTAGAGTAAAAAGAGATGCAACAAGTGTACAACCTCTTTGGCGGCCATGTCGATCTCGGCGTGATTGGGTTGGCGGTGAGGATGCTCCGCTGACTTTGTTGTCGGAGGAGGGAAGAAGATCTTAGGCGTCCGGAGATGGAGCCCGAGGTACTGCTCCGCTGTGATGGAGGGTTTCATCGTTGGAGCAGCTCCGGTGAGTTGTACGACTCCGAGGCTGAAGCAGGACAAGAGAGACAACGAACAACGTTAACCTGAGTGGAATTCTAATAGCATCTCCAATACGTGACGTAAAATACATAACCACAAAGTGCTAGATGTAAAATACATCAGCCGCTCATCTCTGAACTTAACTGTCGAAACTGAACTTAACTGTCGAAACTGAATTTTGCTGTCAAAACTGAATTTTGCTGTCGAAACTGAACGCACTAGCAATGTAAGGCTACACGTCGGTCGACTGACTTTTTCATCTCTGGTCAGTCAATTTTGTAGCCATTGGATACGCAATCAAGGGCCTGCGGTTCATCTTCAACCTCCACCTCGAGCCGCCACCACCACCGCCAAACAGCAGCCCCCGCCGCCATGCCGGGCGGTGCGCCGCCTCGCCGCCTCAAAACACTCCCCACCACTGGTCCGCCGCTGCCCCGGCCATCCCTCTAGGCCCCCCTGTGCCGAGATTTTTTTCCGGTGATCCCCACGCCCGCCCGCCAACGCCCGCCACCGCCATGACCACCGCCCCATCCTCGAACCCTAAGATAGATAGTGGGTACCTCCGGTGAGCCCCCCTCCCCAAGGCTGGTTCTTCCTTCACCCAGCGAGCCCCTGAAAATCGATCGACCCAAAAGTCGATTCAACGATCAAGTGTAGCTAAATCAGAGCAGCATCGCAAGCAAGAGAAAGAGCGAGAGCAGTAGCGCGAGCATGAGCTATAGCAAGAGCAGACCATCATGCAGGGACCGAGAGCAAGTGAAGAGCAGCAGCGCGAGCGAGAGCTAAAGCAGCAGCAGCTCCTATCGATAGGGGCGCCGCCGCCGGGAGCGACGCCTGTGGAGGAAGTGGCGGCGACGCCGCCGCGGATGGAGCAGCGCCATGTCGGCTCGGGGATCGAAAGCGCCGACAAAGACCGTGAGATCGAATCAAGAAGAAAATGCGCGATTAGTGTACAACCTCTTTGGTGGCGCAGATTAGGTCAAGAAGCTTCGCGGACGCCCTGATTCAATCGTGACACTAATCATGCACGCAAACGCGTAATGCGATCAAGATCAAGGACTCACGGAAGATATCACAACACAACTCTAAAAACATAAATAAGTCATACAAGCATCATAATACAAGCCAGGGCCCTCGAGGGCTCGAATACAAGTGCTCGATCATAGACGAAGTCAGCGGAAGCAACAATATCTGAGTACGCATATAGGTTAAACAAGTTTGCCTTAAGAAGGCTAGCACAAACCGGGATACAGACGAAGAGGCGCAGGCCTCCTGCCTCGATCCTCCTAACTACTCCCGGTCGCCGCCGCCGGGATGCACGTAGTAGTAGGCACCTCCGTAGTAGTAGTCGTCGCCAATCAGCGGTATGCGTCGCCCTAGTCTCCGACATCTAGTTGCGACAACCAGGTAGAAGGGAAGGGGAAAAAGGGGGAGAAAAGCAACCGTGAGTACTCATCCAAAGTACTCGCAAGCAAGGAGCTACACTACATATGCATGGGTATATGTGTAAAGAGGCAATATCAGTGGACTGAACTGCAGAATGCCAGAATAAGAGGGGGATAGCTAGTCCTGTCAAAGACTACGCTTCTTGCAGCCTCCATCTTGCAGCATGTAGAAGAGAGTAGATTGAAGTCCTCCAAGTAGCATCGCATAGCATAATCCCACCGGCGATCCCCTCCTCGTTGCCCGGTTAGAGAGCGATCACCGGGTTGTATCTGGCACTTGGAAGGGTGTGTTTTATTAAGTATCCAGTTCTAGTTGTCATAAGGTCAAGGTACAACTCCAAGTCGTCCTGTTACTGAAGATCACGACTATTCGAATATATTAACTTCCCTGCAGGGGTGCACTACATAACCCAACACGCTTGATCCCATTTGGCCAGACACACTTTTCTGGGTCATGCCCGGCCGTGGAAGATCAACACGTCGCAGCCCCACCTAGGCCAACAGAGAGGTCAGCACGCCGGTCTAAACCTAAGCGCACAGGGGTCTAGGCCCATCGCCCTTAGCACACCTGCACGTTGCGAGGGCGGCCGAAAGAAGAACTAGCTCCCTAAATACAAGAGCAGGCTTACGTTCCAATCCAGCGTGCGCCGCTCAGTCGCTGACGTCACGAAGGCTTCGGCAGATACCACGACGCCGAGTGCCCATATCTTTCCCACGTAGTTGGTTAGTGCGTATAGACCAAATGGCCAGACTCAGATCAAATACCAAGATCTCATTAAGCGTGTTAATGATGTAATTGCGGACAACGACCAGGGCCAGGCCCACCTCTCACCTAGGCGGTCTCAACCTGCCCTGTCGCTCCGCCACAAGGATCCACTTGCGGGTACTCCTACGAGCCGACCCGTCTTTAGTCCCCACAGGTATCATGTAATAGTATATAAGTATATACCCGTGATCACCTCCCTAGTGATCACGACTCGATAGTATAGCAAGGCAGACGGACAAGAATGTAGGGCCATAGATGGAATACTAGCATCCTATACTAAGCAGGTAGGATTGCAGGTAAAGGTATCATCAGTAGTAGCAAGGACATGCTATGCATCATGATAGGATTTGACGGAAAGCAGTAACTGAAGGAAATATGCCCTAGAGGCAATAATAATGTTATTATTTATTTCCTTATATCATGATAAATGTTTATTATTCATGCTAGAATTGTATTAACCGGAAACATAATACATGTGTGAATACATAAACCTACAGAGTGTCACTAGTATGCCTCTACTTGACTAGCTCGTTAATCAAAGATGGTTATGTTTCCTAACCATGAACAAGGAGTTGTTATTTGATTAACGGGATCACATCATTGGTTGAATGATCTGATTGACATGACCCATTCCATTAGCATAGCACCTGATCGTATAGTTTGTTGCTAGTGCTTTTCTTCATGACTTATACATGTTCCTATGACTATGAGATTATGCAACTCCCGCTTGCCCGAGGAACACTTTGGTGCTACCAAACGTCACAACGAATCGGGTGATTATAAAGGTACATTACAGGTGTCTCCGAAGGTACATGTTGGGTTGGCATATTTCGAGATTAGGATTTGTCACTCCGATTGCTCTGGAGAGGTATCTCTGCCCCTCTCGGTAATGCACATCACATAAGCCTTGCAAGCATTGCAACTAAATGTGTTAGTTGTGAGATGATGTATTACGGAACGAGAAAAGAGACTTGCCAAGAACGAGATTGAACTAGGTATTGATACCGACGATCGAATCTCGCAAGTAACATACCGATGACAAAGGAACAACGATGTTGTTATGCGGTCCGACCGATAAAGATCTTCGAGAATATGTAGGAGCCAATATGGGCATCCAGGTCCCGCTTATTGGTTATTGACCGAGAGGTGTCTCGGTCATGTCTACATAGTTCTCGAACCCGTAGGGTCCGCACGCTTAACGCTTCGATGATGCTTATTATGAGTTTATATGATATTGATGTACCAAGGTTGTTCGAGTCCCTGATGAGATCACGGACATGACGAGGAGTCTCAAATGGTCGAGACATAAAGATTGATATATTGGAAGCCTATGTTTGATTCCGAATCACTCCGGTGAAATTGGGAATTTTACCGAGTACCGGGGTTACCGAACCTCCCGGGGGTCAATGGGCCTTGATGGGCCTTAGTGGGAAAGAGAAAGGGGGCCATAGTGCTGGTCAGACCTTCCCCCTTCCCTAGTCCTATTAGGACTAGGAGAAGGGGCGCCTCTCTCTCTCCCTTCCCACTTGGGAAAACCTAGTTGGACTAGGATTGGGGGAATCCTACCCTAGTAGGAGTAGGAAACCCCGCGCGCCTCCTCTCTGGCCGCCAGCCCCTCCCTTCCCTCCTTTATATACAGGGCAGGGGCACCCCATGACACACAAGTTGATCATTGAGATCGCTCTCAGCCGCAGCGGTGCCCCTTCCACCAAACTACACCTCGAATATACCGCTATGGAGCTTAGGCGAAGCCCTGCGCCGTGGAACATCATCATCGCCACCACGCCGTCAGGTCGATTTAAACTCTCCTCAACACTCGGCTGGATCGGAGTTCGAGGGACGCCATCGAGCTGAACGTGTGCAGAACTCGGAGGTGCCGACGCTCGGTACTTGGATCGGTTGGATCGGGAAGAAGTACGACTACTTCCTCTACGCTATGCCAACGCTTCCGCTGTTGGTCTACGAGGGTACGAGACAACACTCTCATCTCGCTGCTATGCATCACCATGATCTTGCGTGATCGTGAGGAAAATTTTTGAAATTACTACGCTCCCCAACAAAGGGTATCGAGCCTGGTTTTATGCGTTGATGTCATGTGCACGAGTAGAACACAAGTGAGTTGTGGACGATACAAGTCATACCGCCTACCAGATGTCATACTTTGGTTCAGCGGTATTGTGAGATGAAGCGCCCGACCGACATTACGCCAGACGCTTACGCGAGACTGGTTTCACCGCCCGAGCACTCGCTGCTTAAAGGTGACCGGCGGTGTCTCTCTCTCTCACTTTAGTTGAATCGAGTGTGGCTACGCCCGTCCTTGAGAAGGTTAAACGGAGTCTATTTGACGAAGTATCGCTGTGGTTTTGATGCGAGGTAAGAACGGTTCTTGCTCAGCCCGTAGCAGCCACGTAAAATTTGCAACAACAAAGTAGAGGACGCCTAACTTGTTTTTGCAGGCATGTTGTGATGTGATATGGTCAAGACATGATGCTGAATTTTATTGTATGAGATGATCATGTTTTGTAACCGGTTATCGGCAATCGGCAGGAGCCATATGGTTGTCGCTTATTGTATGAAATGCAACGCCTGTAATGCTTTACTTTATCACTAAGCGGTAGCGATAGTCGAGAAGCATAAGATTGGCGAGACGACAACGATGCTACGATGGAGATCAAGGTGTCGCTACCGTGACGATGGTGATCATGACGGTGCTTCGAGATGGAGATCACAAGCACAAGATGATGATGGCCATATCATATCACTTATATTGATTGCATGTGATGTTAATCCTTTATGCATCTTATTTTGCTTTGATTGACGGTAGCATTATAAGATGATCCCTTACTAAATTATCAAGAAGTGTTCTCCCGAGTATGCACCGCTATGAAAGTTCTTCGTGCCGAGACACCACGTGATGATCGGGTGTGATAGGCTCTACGCTCAAATACAACGGTGCAAAACAGTTGCACACGCAGAATACTCAGGTTATACTTGACGAGCTATGCATATAAGATATGACCTCGAACACGGAGACCGAAGGTCGAGCGTGAATCATATAGTAGATATGATCAACATATTGATGTTCACCATTGAAACTACTCCATCACACGTGATGATCGGTCATGGTGTAGTTGATATGGATCACGCAATCACTTAGAGAAT
Source organism: Aegilops longissima (assembly GCA_021605205.1). Taxonomy (NCBI): domain Eukaryota; kingdom Viridiplantae; phylum Streptophyta; class Magnoliopsida; order Poales; family Poaceae; genus Aegilops; species Aegilops longissima. The sequence goes on from CM038676.1 coordinate 131,474,462, forward strand.
TGAAGGATATTTTTCTAAGTGGGAGTTCTTAAGTAATATGATTAATTGAACTTAAATTTATCATGAACTTAGTACCGATAGTATCTTGCTTGTCTATGATGTGTAGATAGATGGCTCGTGCCGTTGTTCCGTTGAATTTTAATGCGCTCCTTGAGAAAGCAAAGTTGAAAGATGATGGCAGCAATTACACGGACTGGGTCCGAATTTGAGGATTATCCTTATTGCTGCATTGAAGAATTACGCCCCGAAGCACCGTTAGGTGCCGTGCCCGGTGTAAGGGCTGCGCCGAAGTTGTGAACGCCCGCAAAGCAAAGTCGATGACTACTCTATAGTTCAAGTGTGCCATGCTTTACGGCTTAGAACCGACTTCAACGCTGCTTTTGAACACCATGGAGCATATGAGATGTTCCAGAGTTGAAGTTAATATTCCAAGCGAATGCCCGGATTGAGAGATATGAAGTCTCCAATAAGTTCTATAGCTGTAAGATGGAGGAGAACGGTTCACAAGGAGCATATACTCGTAATGTCCGGATATAACAATCACTTGATTCAACTGGGAGTTAATCTTCCGGATGATTGCGCCATTGATGTAATTCTCCAATCATCGCCACCAAGCTACAAGAGCTTCGTGATGAACTATAATATGCAAGGGATGACCAAAACAATGCCCGAGCTCTTCGCGATGCCGAAAGCCATGGAGGTAGAAATCAAAAGGAGCATCAAGTGTTGATGGTTAACAAAACCACTAGTTTCAAGAAAAGGGCAAAGGAAAGAAAAGGAAACTTCAAAAGAGCGGCAAGCAAGTTGTCGATCAAGAGAAGAAACCCAAGTCTGGTCCTAAACCTGAAACCGAGTGCTTCTATTGCAAGCAGTGCTGGTCACCGAAGCGGAACTGCCCCAAGTATTTGGCGGATAAGAAGGATGGCAAGGTTAACAAAGGTATATGTGATATACATGTTATTGATGTGTACCTTACTAATACTCGCAGAGCACTGGTATTTGATATCGGTTCTGCTGCTAATATTTGCAACTCAAACAGGGCTACGGATTGCCGAAGATTGGCTAAGGACGAGGTGACAATGCGCTGGGAAATGGTTCCAAAGTCGATGTGATCGCAATGGCACGCTACCTCTACATCTACCTTCGGATTAGTATTAGACCTAAATAATTGTTATTTAGTACCAGCGCTGAGCATGAACATTATATCTGGATCTTGTTTGATGCGAGACGGTTATTCATTTAAATCGAGAATAATGGTTGTTCTATTTATATGAATAATATCTTTTATGGTCATGCACCATTGAAGAATGGTTTGTTTTACTTAATCTTGATAGTAGTGATACACATATTCATAATGTTGAAACCAAAAGATGCAGAGTTGATAATGATGGTGCAACTTATTTGTGGCACCGCCGCTTAGGTCATATCGTGTAAAGCGCATGAAGAAACTCCATACCGATGGACTTTTGGAGTCACTTGATTATGAATCACTTGGCACTTATGTAACCGTGCCTTATGGGCAAGATGACTAAAACACCGCTTCTCCGAACTATGGAGAGAGCAACAGATTTATTGGAAATCATACATACCGATGTATGTGGTCCAATGAATGTTGAGGCTCGTGGCGGATATCGTTATTTTCTCACCTTCACAGATGATTTGAGCAGATATGGGTATATCTACTTAATGAAACACAAGTCTGAAACATTTGAAAAGTTCAAAGAATTTCAGAGTGAAGTGGAAAATCATCGTAACAAGAAAATAAAGTTTCTACGATCTGATCGTGGAGGAGAATATTTGAGTTACGAGTTTGGCCTACATTTGAAACAATGCGAATAGTTTCGCAACTTACGCCACCGAACACCACAACGTAATGGTGTGTCCGAACGTCAGAATCGTATTTTATTAGATATGGTGCGATCTATGATGTCTCTTACTGATTTACCGCTATCGCTTTGGGGTTATGCTTTAGAGACGGCTACATTCACTTTAAATAGGGCACCATCTAAACTGCTGAGACGACGCCTTATGAACTGTGGTTTGGCAAGAAACCAAAGTTGTCGCTTTCGAAAGTTTGGGGCTGCGATGCTTATGTGAAAAAGCTTCAACCTGATAAGCTCGAACCCAAATCGGAGAAATGTGTCTTCATAGGATACCCAAAGGAGACAGTTGGGTACACCTTCTATCACAGATCCAAGGCAAGTTTTTGTTGCTAAATTCGAAACTTTTGGAGAAAGAGTTTCACGAAAGAAGTGAGGGAGGAAAGTAGAACTTGATGAGATAATCAGTATCTACTCCCTTATTGAGAATAGTACATCACGTAAAACAGTTTCGTGACACCTACACCAAATAGGAGGAAGCTAATGATGATGATCATGAAACTTCAGATCAAGTTTCTACAGAACTTCAGAGATCAACCAGAGCAAGATCCGCACTGAGTGGTACGGTAATCCTATTTTGGAAGTCATGTTATCGAACATGATGAACCTACGAACTATGAAGAAGCGATGGTGAGCCCAGATTCCACAAAATGGCTTGAGGCCATGAAATCTGAGATGGGATCCATGTATGAGAACAAAGTGTGGATTTTGGTTGACTTGCCCGATGATCGGCAAGCAATTGAGAATAAATGGATCTTCAAGAAGAAGACCGACGCTGATGGTAATGTTATCGTTTATAAAGCTCGACTTGTTGCAAAAGGTTTTCGACAAGTTCAAGGGATTGACTACGATGAGACCTTCTCACCAGAAGCGATGCTTAAGTCCGTCTCAATCATGTTAGCAATTGCCGATTTTATGATTATGAAATTTGGCAAATGGATGTTAAAACTGCATTCCTGAATGGATTTCGGAAGAAGAGTTGTATATGATGCAACCGAAGGTTTTGTCGATCCAAAGGAGCTAACAAAGTGTGCAAGCTCCAATGATCCATTTATGGACTGGTGCAAGCCTCTCGAGTTGGAATAAACGCTTTGATAGTGTGATCAAAGATTTGGTTTTATATGACTTTTGGAGAAGCCTCAGATTTACAAGAAAGTGAGTGGAGCTCAGAGCATTTCGATATTATATGTGGATGACATATTATTGATCGGAAATGATATAGAATTTCGATAGCATAAAGGGATACTTGAATAAGAGTTTTTCGATGAAAGACCTCGTGAAGCTGCTTACATATTGGGCATTAAGATCTATAGAGATAGATCAAGACGCTTAATAGGACTTTCACAAAGCACATACCTTGATAAAGTTTTGAAAAAGTTCAAATGGATCGGGCAAAGAAAGGGTTCTTGCCGGTATTACAAGGTGTGAAGTTGAGTAAGACTCAATGCCCGACCACCGCAGAAGATAGAGAGAAAATGAAAGATGTTCCTATGCTTCAGCCATAGGCTCTATCATGTATGCAATGCTGTGTACCAGACCTGATGTGTGCCTTGTCAGAAGTTTAGCAGTGCAGTACCAAAGTAATCCAGAGTGGATCATCGACAGCGGTCAAGAACATCCTAAGTACTTGAGAAGGACTAAGGATATGTTTCTCATTTATGGCGGTGACAAAGAGCTCGTCAGAACGGTTACGCCGACGCAAGTTTTGACACTCGATCCGGACGATTCTAAATCGCAAACCGGATACGATTTACATTAAACGGTGGAGCTGTCATTGGTGCAGTTCCAAACAAAGCGCCGCTATGGGATCTACATGTGAAGTTGAGTACATAGCTGCTTCGGAAGCAGCTAATGAAGGAGTCTCGATGAAGGAGTTCATAACCGATCTAGGTGTTGTACCTAGTGTATCGGGTCCAATGAAAATCTTTTGTGACAATATCGTGCAATTGCCTTGGCAAAGGAATCCAGATTTCACAAGAGAACCAAGCACATCAAAAGACGCCTCAACTCCATCCGGATTTGGTCCGTGGGAGACATAGAGATATGCAAGATACATACGGATCTGAATGTTGCGCACCCGCTGACTAAGCCTCTTCCACGAGCAAAACATGATCAGCACCAAGACTCCATGGGTGTTAGAATCATTACCGTAATCTAGATTATTGACTCTAGTGCAAGTGGGAGATCAAGGAAATATGCCCTAGAGGCAATAATAATGTTATTATTTATTTCTTATATCATGATAAATGTTTATTATTCATGCTAGAATTGTATTAACCGGAAACATAATACATGTGTGAATACATAAACCTACAGAGTGTCACTAGTATGCCTCTATTTGACTAGCTCGTTAATCAAAGATGGTTATGTTTCCTAACCATGAACAAGGAGTTGTTATTTGATTAACGGATCACATCATTGGTTGAATGATCTGATTGACATGACCCATTCCATTAGCATAGCACCTGATCGTATAGTTTGTTGCTAGTGCTTTTCTTCATGACTTATACATGTTCCTATGACTATGAGATTATGCAACTCCTGCTTGCCCGAGGAACACTTTGGGTGCTACCAAACGTCACAACGAATCGGGTGATTATAAAGGTACATTACAGGTGTCTCCAAGGTACATGTTGGGTTGGCATATTTCGAGATTAGGATTTGTCACTCCGATTGTCTGGAGAGGTATCTCTGGCCCTCTCGGTAATGCACATCACATAAGCCTTGCAAGCATTGCAACTAAATGTGTTAGTTGTGAGATGATGTATTACGAACGAGAAAAGAGACTTGCCAAGAACGAGATTGAACTAGGTATTGATACCGACGATCGAATCTCGGCAAGTAACATACCGATGACAAAGGAACAACGATGTTGTTATGCGGTCCGACCGATAAAGATCTTCGAGAATATGTAGGAGCCAATATGGGCATCCAGGTCCCGCTATTGGTTATTGACCGAGAGGTGTCTCGGTCATGTCTACATAGTTCTCGAACCCGTAGGGTCCGCACGCTTAACGCTTCGATGATGCTTATTATGAGTTTATATGATATTGATGTACCAAGGTTGTTCGAGTCCCGGATGAGATCACGGACATGACGAGGAGTCTCAAATGGTCGAGACATAAAGATTGATATATTGGAAGCCTATGTTTGATTCCGAATCACTCCGGTGAAATTGGGAATTTTACCGAGTACCGGGTTACTGGAACCTCCCGGGGTCAATGGGCCTTGATGGGCCTTAGTGGGAAAGAGAAAGGGGCCATAGTGCTGGTCAGACCTTCCCCCTTCCCTAGTCCTATTAGGACTAGGAGAAGGGGCGCCTCTCTCTCTCTTCCCACTTGGGAAAACCTAGTTGGACTAGGATTGGGGGAATCCTACCCTAGTAGGAGTAGGAAACCCCGGTGCGCCTCCTCTCTCGGCCGCCAGCCCCTCCCTTCCCTCCTTTATATACAGGGCAGGGGCACCCCATGACACACAAGTTGATCATTGAGATCGCTCTTAGCAGTGTGCGGTGCCCCTTCCACCAAACTACACCTCGAATATACCGCTGCGGAGCTTAGGCGAAGCCCGCGCCGTGGAACATCATCATCGCCACCACGCCGTCAGGTCGACGTAAACTCTCCTCAACACTCGCTGGATCGGAGTTCGAGGGACGCCATCGAGCTGAACGTGCAGAACTCGGAGGTGCCGTGACGCTCGGTACTTGGATCGGTTGGATCGGGAAGAAGTACGACTACTTCCTCTACGCTATGCCAACGCTTCGCTGTCGGGTCTACGAGGGTACGAGACAACACTCTCATCTCGCTGCTATGCATCACCATGATCTTGGCGTGATCGTAGGAAATTTTTTGAAATTACTACGTTCCCCAACAGTAACATGCTACACTATGCTAATGCAAGCAGTAGAGAGTAGATTAGGCGATATCTGGTGATCAAGGGGGGGGAGGGGGGCTTGCCTAGTTGCTCTGGCAAGAAGGAGGGGTCGTCACCTCCGTAGTCGAACTGGGTAGCAGTAGCGTCGGTCTCGTAGTCTACCGGAGAGAAGAGGGGGGAAGAAACAGCAAATACAATGCAAACATAAGCATGACGATGCATGACATGACAATGAGCGATGGTGGGTGTGCCCTAACGCGGTAGTAGGTGATACCGGCGAAAGGGGGAAACATCCGGGAAAGTATCCCGTGTTTCAAGCGCTTTGACAGGTGAACCGGAGGGGAAAGTTGCGTGTTCGCTATGCTAGGGATGTGTGGCGATTTAACGGGTTATGATCCGGATTCGTCTCGTCGTTTTGAGCAACTTTCATGTAGAAAGTATTTTCATCCGAGTTACGAATTATTTTATGTGATTTTCTAAAGTTTTAATCATTTGTTGATTTTAATTAATTATTTAAATCCAACATTATCCAGAACAGTATGGGATGACGTCAGCATGACGTAGGTGTGATGTCAGCAGTCAACAATGCGGTTGACTAGTCAAACCAGACAGGTGGGTCCATTGGGACCCACATGTCAGTGACAGTGCTAACTAACAGAGTTATTTTAACCTAACTAACCTAATTAGCGAGTGGGGGGCAGTAGTTAGTGAGAGATTAGGGTATTAATTAGCTAAACTATTTAATTAACTAATTATTCTTTTTAATTATTTCGGTTATTGAGGTGGGGCCCAGAGGTCGCTGAGACAGGGCGCCTAGTCGCCAGCTTGGCCGGTCAAGGGTTCAACGGGGCCCACCCATCAGCGACACAAGGGGGCCCATGCGTCAGGCCAGCTCAGCGACGGACGGAGACTCGTCGGAATCACGCCGGCGAGCTCATTCCCGGCGGCGCGTCCTCTGGCATCGTCGGAAATCACCCACAGGGCACCATTTTGGTCGTGGCCGGGCGCGTTAGAATGGCAAGACGATGACACGACGGTTGGTGGTGGTTACGCGGGCAGTGGTGGCCGGAATCGAGCGCGGCGAGCTCGTCGGCGGACGGCCAGAGTCGGGCGCGAGAGGAAACGACGATGCATCATGTTAGCGAATGAAAGGAGAGGCCATGCGAGTCGTACGCGAGGCGGCGAACGCAACAGGCGCTGGCCCGTGACCATTTGGTCACTGGAGGCACGCCGGCGACGAGCGCAGGCGGCAGCGCGTTCGGGCGCTCAACGGGAACGGTGTTAGGAGGCACGGGAGGGAGCGTGCGCAGGCGCGTTGGGCTCTTAGGAACCCCAGGAGTATAATGGTGAGTTCGGGCGAGCGTGACGGCGGCTGTGGCCACGGCGGCGAGGTACACCGCGGTGACCAGAGCCTGGGCACGACGACGAGCTAGCTAGGACGTGAGCTAGGGGAGCTAGAGGGCAGAGGAGGGAGGCAGCTCACCTAGCGGCACACACGGTGGCCTTTGGTGGCTTAGTAGCTGCAGAAGGCGTCGCTGGAGTTGGTGAAGAACGGCGGCGACCGGAGACATGGAAGAAGGGGACCGTCGCAGCAGCGCCCGAAGCCTAGCTGCGCCACCGTTGACGAGGAAGACGATGGCGAGACGATGGACACGCCAAGCAGGTGAGGTGGGGTGGCTGCTGCTGCTTTCACGGGCGGGTCCATGGCGGCGCTCGGATGCGATGGGAGAGGAGGAGAGCGGGGTGGATCTGAGGGAAGAGGGAGAGGCACAGGGACCGAGGGCGTGAGTGGGGGCAAGTGGGAGGCGGGATCGAGGAGGCGGGGGGCGTGGCGACCTTATCCCTCCTTGACGCCGGCGAGGGGGTCCGGTGAGCGCACGCCCTGTTCCGACCTCGGTCGGGGAACAGGAAGGGAGGAGCGACGGAGGAGGCGGGCCAGCCGGGCTGGGCCGGGCTGGCTGGTTGTTATTAGTTGGGCCATTTGGCCCAGGAAGGGGTTTCTTCTTTTCCTTTTCTTTTTCTTTTTTTTGTTTTGTTTTCTGTTCTATTTATTTTAGGGCAATTAAGTATTTTATAAAATTGTTTCTTCTACACCTTAATTACTCGTGTCATACTTGGCAATCGCCTTAACATTTTTGTTTCCACTTTGAAAACTTCGGTGTTTGTCACTAATTCATTTTTGAATTTGAAATGTTTTGAACTAACATTTGATTAGCAATGTAATGTAGATGACATGGCATCATTAGGAGAGTTTTATCAGAGCCTAATTATCCGAAAGCTACAAATCTCCTCCACTACAAGAAATCTCGTCCCAGATTTAGGAGGTAGATGGAAACAGTCGCGGGTATTCTTCATGCGATTTATCCTCATGTTCCCAAGTGGCTTCATCTTCAGAATGGTGCGACCACTGAACTTTGAGGAACTTGATCGCCTTCTGACGTGTGCGGCGTTCAGCTTGGTCGAGAATGCGAACCGGATGCTCTTCATAGGAGAGGTTCTGTTGCAATTCGAGCACTTCATGATCCACTCCTCGGATTGGGTCCTTGAAGCAGCGGCGGAGTTGTGACACGTGGAACACATCGTGAACCTGAGAAAGGTTCGACGGAGGTTCCAATTGATATGCCACTTTTCCACGCCTTTCCAGAATAGTGAATGGACCAATATAGCGAGGAGCTAGCTTGCCCTTGAACCCGAAGCGGTGAGCACCCTTCATTGGTGTAACTCGAAGGTAAGCCTTTTCGCCGGGTTGATAGACCATGTCTTTATGATGACGGTCATACTGACTCTTCTGACGTGACTGAGCAGTCTTGAGATTCTCGCGAATAATGTGGACTTGTTCTTCGGCATGTTGGATAATATCCGGACCGAAAAGTGGACGTTCCCCAGTTTCTGACCAGTTCAGAGGGGTTCGGCACTTTCGTCCATATAACACTTCGAAGGGGGCCATCTTCAGACTAGCTTGATAGCTATTATTATAAGAGAACTCAGCATACGGGAGAGATTCCTCCCATTTCTTGCCGAAGGAAATAACACAAGCTCGAAGCATTCTTCGAGAACTTGGTTGACACGTTCAACTTGCCCTTGCGACTAAGGGTGAAATGCAGTACTGAATGACAAATGAGTTCCCATAGCTTCTTGGAAACTTGCCCAGAATCTTTAAGTGAATAAGCTGCCACGGTCCGAACTGATAACCAGTGGAATACCGTGAAGTGAAACAATCCTGGACATATAGAGAGTTGCCAGCTAACTAGCAGTGATTGTTTCTTTGACTGCCAGAAAATGAGCAACTTCAGAAAGCCGGTCAATGATGACAAGAATAGCATCATTACCTTTCTGCGATTTGGGAAATCCAGTGACAAAGTTAATTTCAACATGGTCCCATTTCCATTCAGGAATAGAGATAGGTTGCAGAGTTATAGCAGGCATTTGATGTTCTGCTTTGATACGACGGCAAACGTCACACTCAGCAACATAACGAGCAATGTCTTGCTTCATATTAGACCACCAGAATCTCTGACGGATGTCTTGGTACATCTTTGTACTACCAGGATGGATACATAGGGGCGTATCATGAGCTTCCTTCATAACTTCCTGAGTCATATCCAGGTTTTTCTCTGCACATGGCACCACTAGGCGGCCCCTGAAGCACAAAGCGCCATCATCAGCAATAGTGAAGAATGAGGGCTTTCCTTCTACGAGGTACCGCTTAATATTGTGGGCTTCAGAGTCATATCCCTATATTCTCTTGATGGAGTCCAAGAGATCTGGTTCGACAGCCAGGGTATTGAGGGAACCCTGGGAAACAACACGGAGGTTCATCTTGCAAAACTCCTTAGGAGGGGGAGCGAGTGCACCCGGAGGAACAATATGGAGGTTCAGCTTTCTGAATTCTTCAACAAGCGAGGGCTGAACTTTGCGAACCTGGAGGTGGTTGCAGTAAGACTTGCGGCTCAAGGCATCAGCCATTACATTAGCCTTGCCTGGTGTATAGGAAATACCCAAGTCAAAGTCTGCAACAATCTCCATCCATCTCTGCTGACGGAGGTTCAGGTCTGGCTGAGTGAACATATACTTCAGACTTTGGTGGTCAGTGAAGATCTCGCAACGATTACCGAGAAGGTAATGTCGCCACTGCTTTAGTGCATGAATGACAACAGCAAGTTCGAGGTCGTGAACTGGGTAGTTCTCTTCGTGAGGGCGCAATTGCCGAGAGGCATAAGCAATCACTTTGCGCTCCTGCATTAGGACACAGCCTAATCCTTGACGAGAAGCATCGCAGTAAATGACGAAGTCCTTCTTAGTATCAGGTGGAGCAAGCACTGGAGCAGAAGTCAACTTGTCTTTGAGTGCCTGGAAACTTTCCTGACATTTGTCCGTCCATTGGAAGTTGACGCCCTTATGCAACAGGTTAGTTAGAGGCCTGGCGATCTTGGAGAAGTTCTCGACGAATCAACGGCAATAGCTGGCGAGACCGAGAAAACTTCTGACTTGCTTAACGTTCTTGGGAGGAGTCCAATCAAGAATAGCTTGGACTCGTTCAGGGTTGACGGCAATACCATGCTTAGAGATGACACGCCCAAGATAGGTTACTTCGGGTAGCCAGAATTCACACTTGGAGAACTTGGCATATAGCTGATGCTCTCATAGCTTTTCCAGCACAAGACGAAGATGTTCAGCATGTTCTTCTTTGTTCTTGGAAAATACCAGGATATCATCCAGATAAACCACGACGAACTTGTCGAGGTAATCCATGAATATATAGTTCATCAGTCGAGAGAAGGTGGCTGGAGCATTGGTTAAGACGAAAGACATGACGGTGTACTCATACGAACCATAACGAGTCACGAATGCAGTCTTTGGGATATCCTTCTCACGAACACGGATCTGGTGGTAACCCAACCTCAGGTCGAGTATAGAGAACACTGACGAACCACCCAGTTGATCATATAGATCATTGATCTGAGGAAGAGGGTATTTGTTCTGAATGGTAGCTTGGTTTATAGGACGGTAGTCTTGGACTAATCGGTTTGTCCCATCTTTCTTCTTGACAAAGAGAGAAGGTGCTCCCCAAGGAGAGAAACTTGGGTGAATGAAACCACTGCGAAGAGACTTGTCGATTTCCTCCTTAAGCTCAAGGAGTTCGTGAGGGGGCATCTTGTAGGGCTATTTGGCGATAGGAACGATGCCTGGTTTCAAGTCGATGACGAATTCGACAGCTCTAGCAGGGGGAATCCCTGGAAGTTCTTTAGGAAAGACGTCTTGGAACTCGCAAACGACAGGAATGTTCTCAATGCCCTCGAGTGGTGCAGCGTTCAATGCATTCAACGCATAAAGCCGTGCCTCGGCATTTTGCACCAGATGAGCTTGGTAGGTAACTATTTCATCTGAAGGGTGTAGTAGATGGACGGTCTTAGTGGCGCAAACTATAGAAGCAGTATGCGCTTTCAACTAATCCATTCCCAGAATGAGATCAATGCTACAGGACTTCAGTACGATGGGAGAGACAAGAAATTCCAGTCCTTCGATTTCAACAGGGACGTCGTTGCAAATCATGGAGGTTCGACATTGGCCCGCAGGGGTGTGTACTAATAGCGAAGCGTTCATGCCTTCACTTTTAATGCCATGCATGAATGCAAAATCTTCGGACATGAATGAATGCGATGCACCTGTATCAAATAAAATTGATGCTGGTACTGAATTTACGAGGAGTGTACCCATCACGGTAGCAGGCTGGTCTTGAGCTTCGTTGAGATCAACGTGGTTGGCATGAACACGACCATAAGACTTGGCACTCTTGTTGTGGGGCTGGTTGCTTCCACGGCCAGCTGCAGGAAGGGCCAGTTGATTCTGGTTCCGATTGCAGTCCCTGGCACAATGACCTGGTTGACCACACTTGTAACACAGACTATTATTGGGAGTGAGAACAGGAGCTTGGGGTGGTGGAGCTGGAAGCCTTGGCTGCCTAGTTGGAGGAGTAGGCAGGCGAGGTGCTGCATAGGTCTACCTTGGGGCAGGTGCAGTTGGCTGGTACATGCTGTTGGGAATCCATATCTTACGCTTCTGCGAGGGCGGGCCTGAAGATGAGCCCATGTCACGATTGCGCCTGTCAGAGCTCTGGTATTCCTGCCGACCCGTTTCGACATTGATGGCCTTGTTCACCAAGGTGGCGAAATCAGTAAAGTCATGCACTAGCAAAGGCGAGCTTGATGTCGCCTTGAAGGCCGCCACGAAACTTCTCATGTCTCAGGCATCGCTTGCAATGTCCTCTTCAAAGATAGCGAGACAAGTCCGTAAACTCTCGCTAATAAGCTTCAATAGTTTTGTTGCCTTGGGTGAGGTTATGAACTCACGCTTCTTCCGTCCATGACTCGAGGAATGAAGCGGGCACGAAAGCAGCTTGGAAATCTAGCCAGTGATGATTGTTCCACCGGCGAGTACGCCTGTGGCTGTCCCACCATTGAGCTGCGGTCCTTCAGATAGAAGGAAGCAAAGGTGACATAGCCGGCAGGGCTACATCAGCAGATCGCATCTCATAGGTGATGTCACGGAGCGCCATCAGCCTCCAGAGGCTGGGTTGAGCTGCGTACACAGCTTGGGTTGAGGCGATGAAATCCTGCAGCTATCGGGCTGGCTGCTGGTTCATATTGGGGCGAGGAACCGAGCCATCATATTCTCCATGAACTCAAGCTTCATCTCAAGCTGTTGGATCATACAAGCCATGTACTCAGGCGGTGGTGGGGCGTTGCCACCACAACCACGACCACCTGGTCTAACCATCCTACTAATATATAACAGGGGTAGTTCAGTATTGAGAAATTTGCAAAGACAAGAATCATTCATGATGAAACATGCATAATGGAAGGAACACGATAGCTACTACATAGTAGTCGGCATAACTTACAAAAGGGGTCATGCATAGAGTTCTGTACACAGAGTTCAGTACATAGACTAAAAAAACATCATAGGCAACTCGCAGACTCGCGGCAAATGCACCTAACACTAACAAGCAAGCCTACCTCACCCCACGCTGGTATCGCAGAGGTAGTCAGAGCCCAAAGCTAGTAGTGTGGCATCGAACTCCACGCCAAGAACTGGGGTCCGCGGATACTCTGGTGTAGAACCCGACGCTCAAGTGGCAGAAGAGGACCAAGTGGGGGAGAGTAGCCTCCCACCTCTGGCCAGCCGACATCCTGGGGCATCACGGCCCTGGCTGGGTAGATCGCAGAGGCAGCTCTCTAGATCCGGCAAAGGTGCAACAGCCGAAAGCACGGTAAAGGTGCCGACGGGTGGTGTACAACTCGTGGCGAAGAGCTCGTTAGCTCGATCCAGCCCATCGCATGCGTAACAAGGTTCGATGGTAGAAGGGCTCTCGGTGACAAAGATGGAGTAGGCAGCAGTAGTAACCTCCGCACCAACATCGGATGCGATAGCAATGTGCCCGAAAGGGAGGTGTCCAACTCCCGATAGTCTCCACGAAGACGGGTCGAGCAGCATAAGCAGCATCGTGAACTGCCATATCGATGGTCACCCAACACCATGAGCGTGTGCAGCACAAGAGTGGAGTCATACTCCCAAGAGTAGAGGTGGACGATGGCACGGCATCGCTCTCGTTAAAGTCCCGGTACTCCTCATAGACGGTGTACTGTGGTGCCGCCGATAACCCAGATAGGTCATCATCTCAGCTAGCACAAGAGTGATCCCGAGGCACCAATGGCCATCGTGTGGCGCATTTACCTGCCTCGTGGGTTCCATCCGAAAGCAAAGATGTTTCAAAGGAGTCAAATGACAAGGTGGAAATTGTTCAAAATACTATTCTAAGGAATAAATATGGCTTTATCCAACTTTGGGGTGAATGTGGTCATGGGATCCTAGTGTTAGTTAGTAAATTCGTTTAACCCGAGTAGAAGAGAGTTCAGAGTCCCAGAGTAAAGGTCGAGGAGTAAAAGATCCTAGTACCACCCAATGGCGACGTGGGCCCATGGGCCGCACAACCATGTTAGTAAAAGTTTTGTAAAGTCTAGACTCGACTTCGGCCCAGGAGTGTGGAAGGGGATTCTCACAGCAATGGCTCGATACCAACTTGTGACGCCCCGATTCAATCAGACACTAATCATTCACGCAAACGTAATGATCAAGATCAAGGACTCACGGGAAGATATCACAACACAACTCTAAAAGCATAAATAAGTCATACAAGCATCATAATACAAGCCAGGGGCCTCGAGGGTTCGAATACAAGTGCTCAATCATAGATGAGTCAGCGGAAGAAAAAATATCTGAGTACAGACATAAGTTAAACAAGTTTGCCTTAAGAAGGCTAGCACAAACTGGGATACAGATCGAAAGAGGCGCATGCCTCCTGCCTGGGATCCTCCAAACTACTCATGGTCGTCGTCAGCGGGCTGCACGTAGTAGTAGGCACCTCCGGTGTAGTAGGAGTCATCGTCAACGGTGGCGTATGGCTCCTGGGCTCCGACATCTGGGTGCGACAACCAGGTAGAAGGGAAGGGGGAAAAGGGGGAGAAAAGCAACCATGAGTACTCATCCAAAGTACTCGCAAGCAAGGAGCTACACTACATATGCATGGGTATATGTGTAAAGAGGCAATATCGGTGGACTAAACCGCAGAATGCCGTAATAAGAGGGGATAGCTAGTCCTCGTCAAGACTACACTTCCGCAGCCTCGCCTTGCAAAGATGTAGAAGAGAGTAGATTGAAGTCCTCCAAGTAGCATCGCATAGCATAATCCTACCCGGCGATCCCCTCCTCGTCGCCCTGTTAGAGAGCGATCACCGGGTTGTATCTGGCACTTGGAAGGGTGTGTTTTATTAAGTATCCAGTTCTAGTTGTCATAAGGTCAAGATCATGGCTATTCGAATAGATTAACTTCCCTGCATGGGTGCACCACATAACCCAACACGCTTGATCCAATTTGGCCGGACACACTTTTCTGGGTCATGCCCGCCGCTGAAGATCAACACGCCGCAGCCCCACCTAGGCCAACAGAGAGGTCAAAGACGCCGGTTCTAAACCTAAGTGCAGGGTCCTGGCCCATCGCCTTAGCACACCTGCATGTTGCGAGGGCGGCCAAAGCGAACTAGCCCCTTAATACAAGAGCAGCTTACGCTCCAATCCGGCATCGCGCCGCCATCATCGACGTCATGAAGGCTTCGCCGATACCACGGCGCCGAGTGCCCATATCTTTCCCACATAGTTGGTTAGTGCGTATAGGCCAAATGGCGGACTCGAGATCAAATACCAAGATCTCGTTGCAGCAATGATGTAATCATGACACCGACCAGGCCAGCCCACCTCTCACCTAGGCAGCCTCAACCTGCCTGTCGCTCCGCCACAAGGATCCACTCATGGTACTCCTACGAGCCGACCTGCCTTTAGTCACCACAGTATCATGTAATAGTATATAAGTATATACCCGTGATCACCTCCCTAGTGATCATGGCCCGATAGTATAGCAAGGCAGACGGACAAGAATGTAGGGCCACCGATGGAATACTAGCATCCTATACTAAGCAGGTAGGATTGCAGGTAAAGGTATCATCAGTAGTAGCAAGGACAGGCTATGCTAGGGACATGCTACACTATGCTAATGTAAGCAGTAGAGAGTAGAATAGGCGATATCTGGTGATCTAGGGGGGGGGGCTTGCCTGGTTGCTCTGGCAAGACGGAGGGGTCGTCAACTCCGTAGTCGAACTGGGCAGCAGTAGCATCGGTCTCGTAGTCTACCGGAGAGAAGAGGGGGGAAGAAACAGTAAATACAATGCAAACATAAGCATGACGATGCATGACATGACAATGAGCGGTGTTGGGTGTGCCCTAACGCGGTAGTAGGTGATACCGGCGAAAGGGGGAAACATCCGGGAAAGTATCCCCGGTGTTTCGCGTTTTTGGACAGGTGAACCGGAGGGGGAAAGTTGCGTGTTCGCTATGCTAGGGATGTGTGGCGGGCGAACGAGCCGCTTATCCGGATTTGTCTCGTCGTTTTGTGCAACTTTCATGTAGAAAGTATTTTCATCCGAGTTACGGATTATTTTATATGATTTTCTAAAGTTTTAATCATTTGTTGATTTTAATTAATTATTTAAATCCAACATTATCCAGAACAGTATGGGATGACATCAGCATGACGTAGGTTTGATGTCAGCAGTCAACAATGCAGTTGACTAGTCAAACCAGACAGGTGGGTCCATTGGGACCCACATGTCAGTGACAGTGCTAACTAACACAGTTATTTTAACCTAACTCACCTAATTAGCGAGTGGGGGGCAGTAGTTAGTTAGAGATTAGGGTTTTAATTAGCTAAACTATTTAATTAACTAATTATTCTTTTTATTTATTTCGTTTATTGAGGTGGGGCATGTAGGTCAGTGAGACAGGGGCGGCCCAGTCAGCAGTTGGCCGGGTCAAGGGTTCAACGGGGCCCACCCGTCAGCGACACAAGGGGGCCCACGCGTCAGGCCAGCTCAGCGACGGCCGGCGACTCGTCGGAATCACGCCTGCGAGCTCGTTCATGGCGGCGCGTCCTCGGGCATCGTCGAAAATCGCCCATAGGGCAGCATTTTGGTCGCGGCAGGGCGCGTTAGAACGGCAAGATGACGACACGTCGGTTGGTGGTGGTTACGCGTGTAGTGGTGGCCGAAATCGAGCGCGGCGAGCTCATCGACGGATGGCCGGAGTCTGGCGCGAGAGGAAACGACGACGCATCATGTTAGCGAATGAAAGGAGAGGCCAGGCGAGTCATACGCGAGGCGGCGAACGCAACGGGCGCTGGCCCGTGACCATTTGGTCACCGGAGGCACGCCGGCGACGAGCGCAGGCGGCAGTGCGTTCGGGCGCTCAACGGGGACGACGTTAGGAGGCACGGGAAGGAGCGTGCGCAGGCGCGTTGGGCTCCTAGGAACCCCAGGAGTACAACGGTGAGTTCGGGCGAGCGTGACGGCGGCTGTGGCCACGGCGGCGAGGTACACCTCGGCGACCAGAGCCTGGGCACGACGACGAGCTAGCTAGGGGAGTTAGAGGGCAGAGGAGGGAGGAAGCTCACCTAGCGGCACGCACGGTGGCCTTTGGTGGCTTAGTAGCTGCAGAAGGTGTCGCCGGAGTTGGTGAAGAACGGCGGCGATCGGAGATGTCGAAGAAGGGGACCGTTGCAGCAGCGCCTCCGAGCTCCAGCTGCGGCCACCGGTCAACGAGGAAGACGATGGCGGAGACGACAGACACGCTGGCGAGGTGAGGTGGTGGCTGTGGCCGCGCGTTTCACGGTGGCGGGTCCATGGCGGCGCTCGGATGAGATGGGAGAGGAGGAGAGCGGGGTGGATCTGAGGGGAGAGGGAGAGGCGCAGGGACCAAGGGCGAGAGTGGGGGCGAGTGGGAGGCGGGATCGAGGAGGCGGGGGCGTGGCGACCTTATCCCCTCCTCGACGCCGGCGAGGGGGTCCGGTGGCGACGAGCCCCTGTTCCGACCCTTGTCGAGGGAACAGGGAAGGGGAGGGAGCGACCGAGGAAGGTGGGCCAGGCCGGCTGGGCCGGTCGGGCTGGCTGTTGGCTAGTTGGGCCCTTTGGCCCAGGGGGAAGTGGGTTTCTTCTTTTCCTTTTCCTTTTCTTTTTTTGTTTTGTTTTCTGTTCTATTTATTTTAGGGCAATTAAGTATTTTATAAAATTGTTTCTTCTACACCTTAATTACCTATGTCATACTTGGCACTGCCCGAACATTTTTGTTTCCACTTTTGAAAACTTTGGGTGTTTGTCACTAATTCATTTTTGAATTTGAAATGTTTTGAACTAACATTTGATTAGCAACAGTAACAGAGATGACATTGCATCATTAGGACAGTTTTACTGTAGCCTAATTATCCGGGCGTTACAACTTCATCCGAGGAAACGGTGATGATGATGCTCTTCCGGTGGTGCAGGTGAAGACGGCGGTGTGGGAATGGAGGTGGTGCGAAAGACGAGGGGAACGTCGGGGCAGCTCCTTGGAGGTGGAGGACAGGGTGGCTGAACCGGCGGGACTATGAGATCGACGACGGATCCTCATCCGATACGGTGGATGAGGGACGTCGAGGTGTTGCTGTGGACGACGTCGTCGGGGAAGAGGCTCCGGCAGAGTGGCGGACGGAGCAGGGTGTGGGGTTTCGTCGCGGGTTTTCGCGGCCTCGGTGTACGAATGGATGGGCGGATGGGATGGCAGTGGGGAACCATGGCTTGGAGACGCGCTTGTCCGAAATGTGGGGTAAGTTACGAAAGTACCCCCACCGATTTGAGCCGGTTCTTTCGGTTCAGGGGTACCACGGGCATTTCACGTGTCGGGATTTCATAGGAGGTGGTAGTTTTCGCGCCGTTGTAATTTCGGAATAGCAAGGCGCGGGTTGAGATGGAGGGAGTTGTCGGAGCACAACGAGACAAAGATATATCTTAAATGTTTCGGGCTAACAAGGCGCGGGTTGAAATTTTCGGACAAGCCTAACATGTACTGTACCAAATCAATGCGCACTACAAATGTCATTCAAAACTTTGAATTCATGCTATGTTCAATTAAAATATTTCGCTACGTGTATAATGCATGCAACCTACTACTCAAATGAACGTTTTAGTGCATTCCAAACGTATATACTACCGCTTCAATATGAACTAAATTTGAATTCGTTTCTCTATTTGAATAAGATCTACAATAATGATTGTTGTGAAGTCAAAGCATTTGAATTCGTTTCCTCTGTTTAATAAGATCTACAATCATCATTATTGTCAAGTTAAACCATCATTTGTGTATTATCTTCACAGCACACCACATGATTAGTCTCGAGTTACATATGAACTATGTGTACTATATGAACACGAACTAGATTTTTTGAATCCACTTTATTTTGATTTCAAATCACATTACATTTCTAGATCTAGCTAGATCTTCATAATCTAAACCATGTCTCATATGTATAATGTGTTTATCACATTATGTATGGTGCCCCGCCCCCTACGCCTACAAGTATTTAGATGTGAGTTGCAAACACCACACATTACCACAAATTCAAATAAAATGTGAGAATGTTCGATATATAGTATTGTTTAGGTAGTTCGATATTTAGTTGTAAGCTGCAGACGCCACACATTATCACAAATTCAAATAAAATGTGAGATTGTTTGATGTATAGTATGGTTTAGATTGTTCGGCATTTAGCTGTGAGTTGCAAACGCCATGCATTATCACATTATGGTACAACATGTGCACAACACGTGTATCACCGCTATATTCATGCATGCAATGTTTAAAACACTATGATCTCCTATTCAAATCTATGAATCCGCTTTCATATCAAATTATGATCTTTGTTAGTATCTTACACCCACACAATCCTCTAACCTTTGTAGCTACCACTAAATTCCTCTCGTGCATGCACACGCCCTCCTCGCCCTCCCCCTCCCTCGGCATTCTATCCACTAGGCACATTCATTTTTTTCTTTAGGTCGTTCTCCCAGAGTCTCCACAACTCCTTTCCGACACACACCGATCGATAAACCTCTCCAACGATGCCTGCCTACAACACACACACACACACACACCTTCAATCTCCTCCTTTATGTGTCCTTGCCTCGTGTCTCTCATACGGCCAGGCACACGTGTAAACTCTCGCCCCTCTTTTCATCGATCTCACAACCGCACACTCTTCCCCCTATCTAGCTAGTAGTTGGGCCTCTTGCACCACCTCCTAGCTCCATTCTCTCTGTCTATCTGTCTCGCTGGGCCTTATTTGCCTCTAACAAATGGACGTACACCGACCGATCTCTCGCTATACATATAGCTAGCTAGGTCCTTATAACTCGTTTTTACCCACACGTCGATCGATCTACCTCATTAGTTGTGTCTCTCCCTTCCTCCGACAAACAAAAATTGATCTACCGATCTAGTTAGGTTTGCTTACCAAACACATGGTTCCCCTTCATCATCCATGGATGCGTCCCCGACAGATCTATCACGCACGTGCACACACGTAAACACATCCCCACTCTTATTGATAACATTGCAGTTCCACCTCGCTTTGTCTAGTAGGTCTCTCCCACCATCTCCGAGAAGCAACTCCATCACCCATCCAACACTCTACCCCTCTCCCTCCCTCTCTCTCTCTCTCTCTCTCTCTCTCTCTCTCTCTCCATCATATTTCCGTCCCTTCGCTTATGTATGGATGTCGACCGATCTCCCTCAAGACATAGCTGGGTCTCTCCTTCTCAAGACATATACGAGTCGTTTCTACCTCTATAGTTAGGCCTCTGCCTACCCCTCTCCCCACCCCCTCCCCCCCACACACACCGATACATCGAGCGCTCTAGTCATGTCTCCCTGCCACACACAAACTTGACATGTGCCCTCTAACGTTCCGGTAGGCCAGTCGCCCTATATCTTTGACTTGCACACACACAATTTCGATGGCTCTCTTCATCGATCTCGCACCCACCCACTTGATCCTCTCTTCGACTCTATCGATAGCTATGACCCCTCCCTCTCTTCTCGTGGATTGCCCGACCCTCTATGTATGATATGGATAGGCCTCCATTTCACACACATTGCATGCAAAATTTTGTTTGAGATGTCATCGACACATATTCCCACAAATAATTCACGAAATCAACCCCCACCCCACCCTCACCCCCACCCCAAAACAAAAAACACTCATGAACGAGGTTTGCATCTCTCACACACACCCACGTAGGTGGGGGACGTGCAGGAAGAGAAGAGGTGCATGCACGGCGCACGTACTCCTGTCTCTTTCCCAACCACACCCGCTGGTACACGGTGGAGCTCAATTCAGCATTTAAAAGGCAGCCCACGTGGTAATTTGGCACGTAGTGGTTGTCCACTTGGTGGAGGGAGGATCGTCTACCACGGGTGAACAAACAAATTGCGACTTGACGTGTTATGTTAAAAAAAGAGGCAAACCATGTGGGGCCTACCTTAGAGGCAAGGCTCTATACACTGGAGTACTTTTGATGTGTCCCGTCAACTCGCAGAACGAGGAGAAGCTTTCTTAGTACGCCGTCTCCCCCGCCCACGGGCGCGGTGGCTCGCAGGATGAGGTGAAGCTTGCTCCGCCTTACGCCTGCTCCCTCGCCCATGCGCGCGGTGGCTCGCAGGACGAGGAGAAATATTTACCACTCCCTCCGTTTACTCCTTGTCCCTACTACCTTGGTTATAGAGATTATATCATATTGTTTGGAATATATATGTCCTTTAGTAGATTTCAATATGAACTACTAGTACATACTCCAAACACTGATGTATATAGACGTATTTTAGAGTGTAGATTCACTCATTTTGCTCCTTATGTAGCACTCTCCCTCAACCCTCGACCCTCGCCCACGTGGTGGACGTGCAGTAATTCATTCGGTCTCATAAAGCCTGAATGATATATACTGCACTACCATTATTGCTCGACTTCCCGAAGAGGCGAAGAGCCAATCGCAAGGTTAATATTTTGGAGATGCCAAGTGCAAGGTTATAGGAGAACGAGTAGTAGGTGCCGCGTCATTTATAAATAAAGTTTTTTTTTCTTCAAGGGCACGACGCAATATGATAGGTTCATATGGAGAGAAAAGGAAACTGCTCCACTATATACATAGTCAGGACGGGCCAGCCTACACGGTTGCTTGCTGGGGTTGCTCTCTTCACACTCTCTTGCACAAAACGATCGTGGCCACATCTCTAACATCCCGGCGGATCACGTCCGCTTGGGGAAGGGGTGGATGCTTAGCGTGATGCGGTGGCCATCGCCGACGGCGAAACCCACCGCCGGCACGTCCCCGATCAGGGTTCCCGCCGTTCTCTCTCACAACGCCGTGAGGTTGCCTTCGTCCCTTCTCATCGCCGCGGCGTGGGCAGTTGCCGCCCCGCCACCCTCCTCAAGGTTGAGCTACGCCCCTCGTGTACAACTCCCTTTACAGCCGGCTTGCACCATCGCTCCAGCTGCCCACATCACTCCCTCGTGGATATTTCTCTACTTCTTTGCCCGCACATACCTCTACTGGCTTCTACGTACTATATTTGTGATGAGTTTATGTCTCATCAACTAGTCCCAGAATCTTATTCTAATCACGCTTCTTCAATTTCTTTGCCACAGGATGCTCATCTCGATTTTGGTGAAACTGCACAAAATGATCCAATGGTCAAAAGGTTGCAAACTTCATTTATTAGGAAGCTCGAACGCTGCCAAAGAAATTGAAGCCTGGTCGTGGTTCACGGTTCAAGGGCTAGGGACTGCATGGATCGCTTTTTTTTTAGTTGCCTCTGCTCCAAAATAAGTGTCAACTTTAGTAGTAGTACAACTTTGTACTAAAGTTTGCACAAAGTTGAGACACTTATTTTGGAACGGAGGGAGTACATATTTGCTATGATCTGTCAATCATTGAGATGCAATAGCATGCATGTTAGTCTCCTTTGTATTTGATGAAATGTTGCAACAGGCAACCTTGGACGCAAGATACATGTAACAGAAGCTGGAAGCTTCATAGCAATTTACAAATTTTTCTCAGTGATAAATTACAGTACGTACTATACTAGTACTTCCTCCATTCCTAAATATAAGTCTTTGTAGAGATTCATTCATTTTGTTCCGTATGTAGTTCACCTAGTGGAATCTCTACAAAGACTTATCTACTAGTAATAGCTAGCCCCCACTACTAGGAATTCTCTATCCTCTCCTTGAGCCACATCATCAAAATTGATGTAGCCGTTAGATGAAGTAAATCAGTCCATAATATCCGTCTGATCTAGACGTTAAAAGGCTCCGCACTAAGCCACATGCAAGCATGCAGAAATACCGTGGCACATGCATGTGAGTGGGTTTTAAATCACATCAACATGTTTACATGCAAGCATGCACCGGTAGCACGCATGTAAGTGAGCTTTTAAGTTCCATTAACATGTAAAAAAGAAAAATATAATCCCATTATGTAGTAGGAGATGGCTGATCTTTTTTCCTTACGTGGGATGATCTAAATGATAATGGGAGTTTATTTAGTTTGGCTACCACATTTGTCATGCGGTTATAGATTTTTTGTAGTTCTATGAAATCAATAATTTTGCGCAGAGAGATATACCGTTGTTCTGCGGCAAGGCGTGGGGACTCATCTAGCAATATTTAGGAACGGAGGGAGTACTATGTAAAGAGTTAGGTGTCGCACGATGATAGTGTGAGGTGGGCCATGTAATCACTGAGCCTGCGTGTTTTCACTGCTCTTGCACTCCTCCGCTGTAAGAATGGAGAAAATTGTAATCTAGTACCTCATTTCGCCGAAAGCGTGGGACATCCAGCAGTCCTACCACCTCAGTAATAAAGACCAATGAGCTGTCAAATCACATAGACCCAGCAGTAAGTTGGACGGACGAAGCAACCATCGCTCTTGCGCCAGTGAGAGGTCGCGATCCGCTCTGCCCGGCATGAATGCGGCACCGATTCTTTGAGCGGCGCTGACTGCTTCATGGGAAGCGCAAGCTGGCGATGGAGGGGCTTTGGGTGGGCCAGCTGGTCGAGCGGGCGTGGCAGCTGTCCGCATGTCCCTACCGGACACGCCTGAAACGAGAGGATGCACCACTCTCGGCTAAAATCGCACACTACACACCATCTCTCAGAGGAGTAGGTCGATCTGTCGCACTCTCTAACACACACATGCTGTTAAACACACACACACGCACACGCACACACCTTGGTCCCATGCACCTTCTAACGTGACTTATTACACCTAGACGGAGGGAGTAGTAAGTATACGAGATACGGTGGCACACCGACTTAAGTCGAATACAAGTGCCCAAAATTTGTGTGCATGTTATAATAAGGATTCACTTAAAATAGTACTTGAGCGAACAGAGGGATCAATTGGACAAAGGTTCCCGAGCAAAGAGCGTAGATGTGTGAGGTAAGATACACACCGGCGCTTTTAATTTTCTTATTAATTTGTTTGTTTCACCTCCGACCGGTGGGACCCAACGACTACGTGGAGAGAGGTAAGGTGACTAAGGTTGCATTATTTCGCACCACTGTGGATAGTCTTACCACCAAAGCCACATGACAGATTATGATTGAAATCCCAATGACTCCCACACACACAAAAAACACGGCATGCTTGTCACACTAATGCAGGAATGTATAAAGGTTATTTTCCTCTCGTCGAACATAACGGGAGGGTTGTGTAGCTGGTTAGCCTGTTCGCTCATCAAACTTGAGGTCTCGGGTTCGATAACTACACTTGAGCATAATTTTGCCAGAGGATTCTTTGACCGGTCAAAATGTTTTCTAGGGTTTGCATGCTTCACACTCTCTCTCCAGTATATATATACACGCTGGAGCCTGAGCGCTTGTAGTTGCTCTCTTCACACTCTCTCGCCCTCTCCCACTGGAGCCTTAGCGCTTGTAGTTGCTCTCTTCACACTCTCTCGCCCTCTCCAGATCTAAACAAGACTTCGTTGGCCTCTCTCTCCCCTCACTGCTGCTCAAAGAGCCGGCAGGATTCATCCGCCGTGAAGGGAAGGAGGCTTAACGTTGTCGCCGTCGGCGAGGGAGGGAATCCACTACCGGCGCAACTGTTCACTTTCCACCCAGCGGCGGCGCGGGAGGGCCTCCGACCGCTTCTTCTTCACCGCCGTCCCGTCGCCCACCGGACCACGCCCCAAGAACCTTAAGGTATAATTTACTTACTCCACATGCATGCTCTAGCTGCATGTATACCATGGATCTAGGACGTGGTTCAAAGAGGAAAGGAGTGGGGGAAAGTAGTGGGAAAAGTTGTATATAGCATGAATCTAGGACGTGGTTCAAAGAGGAAATGAAGGGGGAAAGTTGTATAGCATGAATCTAGGATGTGGTTCAAAGAGGAAAGGAATGGGGGAAAGTAGTGGGGAAAGTTGTATCGCATAAATCTAGGACGTGGTTCAAAGAGGAAAGGAAGGGCGAAAGTACTAGTTCAAAAGGAAAGGAAGGGACAAGGTGTAGAGTTTGAGCAGACTAGATTTGTTGCGCCACATAGGGAAAGGTGTCTAAAGATAACAAAACCGACCAACACAAATATGCTCCTTGGTTGTTTGTTCTTTGTTGCAACAGATCGTGCATGACCACAAAGACATTGGTAGATGCACATGGTGCTGGTCGGCCCACCGTCCCCTGCAACTCATTAGCTGTTGTTAATCTAAGGCCATGTTTGGTTAAAACTCCTAGTCCCTACCGCTTGGTTCCAGGACTAAACATGGACTAGAGGTTATTAAACGACATGCTAAAAGACCATCTTACCCCTAGTAATGAACTAATAGAAACAAGGTGCGATGCGTGGCAGGGGCAACTGTTGGAAAAAGTCCCAAAAATACTCCCTCGGGGTCTTCTTTCTTTAGTCCCAAATGCCAACTTTTAGTCCCTAAAAGTCCCTCCTGTTTGGTTTAGATGGGATTGACACGGAGTTTTTTAGTCCCTACACCAAAATGTCCCCGTAAACAAACACCTCTAATAATGCCACTGAAAATTGATGCAATGCCACGCTTAAAAGCAAATTACATGTTTAACTAATTTTATTGTTAATATAATCTCTATGTTAATATTAATCAATGCCACCGCTTGAGAAATGCTACTATCTTGCTTTCTTTCCCATTTATATAAGGTAGATGCTTCTTTTGTTGGCTTCGTGTCATCCACCGTTATTGACCACTAATTGTTTCCTTTGCACCTCTGTAAACATGGTTATCTATTTCACCTTGTTGCCATTAGACCTTTTGTTGCAATCGCACAAAACACTTTTATTTTAAGAGTGTTTTGTGCAGTTCAACCAAAATGTCACATCGACAACGTTGCTTGATTGCTTGATCTTAGTGGAACTGCACAAGAGGAGATCTTACTTCCTATCCGTTAAGGCGAATTTGGTTCAGATCTTCTTGTGAGTTTGAATTCCGCATCATGAGATGTCAGTACTAGCCTTCTTTCACATGATTCTCCAGTGTGCTTTCATATGTTGTGCTACTTGTACGATAATGTTGCTTGATTTTAGTGAACTACACAAATGGAGACAAGACTTCCAATCTGTATGTGCACCGTAATATCCCATTGAGGTAAGATAAGGATATTTCACAACTGCTGGCCTGTATTTTGCCACTTTCATTAGAAAATTAAGTTTAGTACTATACTTGCGGTCCCTAATTGACATGCCAAATCTTACATTGAAGGCGAAGCTTGTCTGTTATTGAACCAAGTAATGAAGGGGAAGAACAAGCGAAAGAAAAACAAAAATCAACTCCCGGTGCTGTAATGAAGCACTGGAACTGTGATGACACAAGTAATGGTATAGTTTTGCATCTTAATTTATTGCTATGGCTGCAACGAGCAATTGTTTTTCCACTGATTTGATGCCATACGTAATTATCTCTACTTGTGCAAACAGGGATCTTCTTTGAAGATACCATATATTTTAGTGGAACTGCACAAGAAGATGTTGGAAACATTAAACTAATCGAGGAGTACATAGTAAGCATGGCCACCCCCGTAGATAGCAACAGATGGTTCCGAGAAGTGCTTCATCTGTATGCTCTACACAATAAGCCTCCCGACAAAGGTTGGTACTCGCCACCGATTTCATCCATATGATTGAGCTTTGTCATCTCTATTGGTGTTCTGCTACTGTTTAGATACTGTCATGAAAAAGTGGTATTGTCCTTGAGAAGTGCTTCATCTGTGCTATTTTAAATATTTCCTTTCCTTTTTTTCGAGCAAACAGGGATGCTAGCATTTAGTAGTCCTCTTGTCTTTGCACAACAGGATCATCTTCCTCTGAAGAAGAATATGGAGTACGTGAAGTGACTAGTTCCGATTATGCCAGGATGAAGAAGCCCTGTCTATCTTCTCATCAGAAGGAGCAGTTGAAGGATGGTTACTTTACTCCCCACAAGACCAAACTAACTTCAGCTCAGAAGGACTGACAAATCTCCATTTTTTTGCTGTGATGTGCGAGTACAATGTTGTTCTAGGATTATTTCTGGTGAGTTCCATTTTTCTAAAAGTGTGCTCTACATGGACCATGTATGTGCATGTTGAAACTGTCAAATCATAGTACAGTTTGCTTTATACTAATCACTTTCTTGTATTTGTGCAAACAGGGGTGCTCAGCTTGATTTCAATGGGAACTGCACAAAATTTTCATGAATACATCGAATCATTCATTTCCACCACAAGAAAGGAGGTGCCGATAAGTTCAAGGCGTTGCAACATATAAGGGCGAAATCATACAAGCTACGCCCGAATTTTGTTGATTTTGGTGGAACTGCACAAAAAGAACAGCTGGTTTATTTAGCATGAGGTGCCATGTCAATGTCTGAACTGATGGCAAACCTTGCCCATTCCACAATTGTAGGCATTTGATATTTTGGAATGGGACAACCTTGTCAAATTTTGCTCATTGATTTTAGCAATACATGCGTTTGATATTTTCGAATGGGACGCCCTTTGCTGTCAGCAGCGTCGATCAATTTTTTATTTTTTATTTAGTTGTGAAGTAAATATTGCCTCTGACATGTGAGTCGCTGAGATGCATAATCATCGATTGTTTTGAATGTTCTCTATGAATTGCCAGGCCTGTGTGTTTGATTGCAATGTACGTAAACGCTAAAAGCTGCTCAAACTCTTTGTACTCCTGTTCCTTTTACTTAGCACATTGTGAAAGTGCATACTTTTTGTATAAGATTGGTCAAAGTAGAGATACTTTGACTGCAGATAAAACTTGTATGCAGACTAGAAAGGACCGGAGGGAGTACATGTGAAAGTGCTGCAAACGAGGTGATCACCACAGGAATAATGCTAGTATCGTATTGTTTTGCATGTTCATCCAATGCCGGTGATACAGAAATTGAACTAATCAAATAAATTCATTAATACACGGTTGGATTTCATATAAACATGCCGGATTTCATTACATTTCATACATTCTTCAACTAAAAGGGTGCGCTGGAGGTATAATTAATTAACCGGTTACCCACTGTGTCCCGCTGAGCCGAACAGAAGCTTGACTTAATCAGCAGTGCGAAGCATAACCGACATGTGGCCTATTGGGCCCACGTGTCACCAGCCAACCGCACCAGCAGCTAATTAGAATCGATGTTCTTATCCAGCGCAGCTCTCGACTCCACGTCGCCGCCAAGAAGCTAACCGCCGTCAATGGTCAACCCGCTTAGCTTGGCTTCAACCGAGGGTAGCAGCGGTGGCCTTACTTGGACCAGCGGCGGCGACCTACCGTGTTCTACTCTTCCTCGTTTTCTGTGTGGCGCGGCCTCGTTGGCAGCGGGGCGGGGCCTCGGCGGAGCCGGCGATGTCCTCTATCTCGTTGCCGGCGGGCAGTGCCTCAGCGGAGCGGTGGAAATCCTCCCTCACGTTGCCGGCAGGGTGGGGCCTCGGCTGAGCCGGCGATGCCCACTGCCTCGTTGTTGGCGGGGCGGGGCCTCGGCGGAGCCGGTGGTGTCCTCTCCCTCGTTGTTGGCGCCGCGGGGCCTCGGCGGAGCAGGGCCTCGTCGACTCCAGCAGAGTGGGGACTCGTCGGAGCCGTCATTGTCCTCTGCCTCGTCCTCGGTCTCGCCAAACAGCGCCTCGCCTGTTTCATCACCCTCTTTGCTAGCCTCTTTGTAGGCGGCCGCAGCCTCCGCCACCCGCATGCGGTACCGCCAGCGCTCGAGGCGGCCCTTGCGGGCTGAGCGGTACGAGTCGAGCAGCGCCTCCTGCTCCGCCCGCTCCGCGGTGATCTGCTCCTCCGCCTGCAGGTGCTCCTGGAGGAGATGGTGGTTGTAGGCGGCGTCGGCCTGCGCCTCCCGGAACTGCTCCTCACGCATCTGCCTCACCCTGTCCATATATTGGGCACGTGCCTCGCCGATGGTCATGGTGCAATGCACCGGCGAGGATGGCGCGGTGGAGGGGGTTGGCACCGGATCGTCGACTACCATGTTCTCCATTGGGACGTCGTCGTCCTCCGGCTGCCTGGCGGCCAGCCGGTCGGCAGCAATGGCTGCCATCTCCTCGTGGTCCGTCGTCCGCCCATCCCGAAGAGCGCTGGAGCGCGAGGAAGCCATGGTGGGCAGTAGTGGTGTGGACAGGAGAAAGGAAACGGATGCGGATGACTGCGGCTATGGCCGGCGCAGCAGTTTATATAGCAATGGTGGGCGGGCGGAGGGACGGACGTGTGGTTCCGGAGTAGCCGCCTCGGCAACCGCGTATCATTAATGTGGGCGGCAGATGGACGGACGGACGTCACTTGTGTCGTTTGAAGGCGGAGCAATCGCCTGCATCGGGAAGCGGGGCGGGCTGCGCTGACTATTTCGAGCGGAAAGCGCGCGCGGGCGAGGAGATGACTTTACTTGGAGAGGATGGCAATGGGGACTCACCAGGTCCATAGCCTCACGTACGCAAGTGCCTCCTTATATATATATATATATATATATATATATATATATATATATATATATATATATATATATATATATATATATATATATATATATATATATATATATATATTTTTGCTTCCTCCTGGTTTCCTGACATCACGATCCCACACCATTGTCAACCTCCTGGAGTAGTCAATAAACGAGAGAATTGCACAAGAAGCGGCCGACAGCTGGGACCAAGCAGCTCGAGCAGTATTTGTGTTTTTGAGGTGTGAACACTGCAGAGTTTTTCGATGTTTAGCCTAGATATTAATTTTTCTCCTCTGAACAACAACGAAAACATCGCTGCCAGTATTAACTGGGCGGGCTGTGGCCCGTCTAGCCCAGGCCAGATATCTAGCCCAGATATTAATTTTTTTCAAGCTGAAAATGGCTAGCCCAGCTATACTTTTTTAGGAATACCCAGGCAAGGTCAAGTTGTTATTCTCCGCCCCGCTGGGCTGCAAATCTTTCCTAGGAGGGATGCATTAGGCTTAACAAGAAAATGGGATTTAAGAAATAATAATGGGACATAATTATAAAAACTGGGCAGTAACTATAAAAAAATGCACCAAACACGTGATTACTTTATAAATTATTATTTTTGGATACTGAAAATTTTAATTTCATTAATTGTTGCGAGCGCAATGTTTTGTTGGATTTTTACGTAATATAAATTTATATTGAAATTGTATTTAATCTGACTAGAAATTTCGGGATAAAAATATTTCGGATCCCATCAAAATGTGGGAAATTTTATTGAATTCTGTTTTGAATGGTTGGTTGAAATGGGCTGTACTTTTAACAAACTGTAAATGAGCTGTAAGTTCCCTAGAAAAACAGAGTTGACGCGTATGCAAGGCTTTGTCAACTTATAGTCATTACACGGTTCTAGCAGCAGTGGCCGTTGGATGTCCATCCAACGGATGCCGTGCTTCTTCTTCAATCTCGGATATTCTAGCTTCACCCGCCCAATAAATGATTCCTCCCACGACATCCGGGCGCACTGCTTCGAAGCGACTGTGGGCCTACTAAGTTGACGTACCAAGGGCTTTGTCAACTTAGTCAATATAAATGATTCTAGCTGCAGTGACCGTACGATGTCCATCCAACGGCCGTCGTGCTTCTTCAACCTCTGGTCTTCTTGCTCCAGCCGCCCAAAGCAGCGCCGGTCGTGCCGCCTACTCCTGCCTCCCATGGCCGGCTGTGCTGCCGCGGAGGCCTCACCGCCCCCTACTACTCCCACCGCTGGCTAGGCCATCCCTCCACTCACCCACACCCCCTGTTATTCTGTGGCGACGGTAGCGTAGCCGAACCAGTGAACCCTCGTACTCCTCTCCGCGTGTGCATCCACTGCCGCGTCTTCCCCGGCTCCGTGTCATCCCCTTCCTAGGCCTCGCTGTCGTCCACCGCCGTGGTGCTCTCGGCGCGGCGTGGTCAACGTGGTCAAGGAACGACTTCCATCGGACGTGGATCAGACGTGGAGAGGTCGATACCGGGTCCACGACGGCCGCAAGGAAGTGCCTCCTTTTTACGCACAAAATAATTATTCCTCCACCTGACAGCGGGGACCCACCGGACGGGCCACCGTATTTCGCGAAAAAAATGATTCGCCCCCTGACTGCTAGGACCCACGAGCTACATCTTCGCACGCAAGGAAGTGCGTCCGGGAAAAAAAGATTCGCCCCCTAACTGCTGGGACCCACCAGCTACATCTTCGCACGCAAGGAAGTGCGTCCGAAAAAAAACTATTCGCCCCCCGACTGCTGGGACCCGCCAGCTACACCTTCGCACGCAAGTAAGTGCCTCCGGGCAAAAAAAAAAACGATTCGCCCCCTGACTGCTGGGACCCAGCAGCTACACCTTCGCACGCAAGGAAGTGCGTCCGGGCAAAAAACCAAAACGATTCGCCCCCCTGACTGCTGGGACCCACCAGCTACATCTTCGCAGGCAAGGAAGTGCCTTGACAGGCGGGACCAACCTGGTCGAAGCATATGTAATGTTGTCATTCTGGTCGCGAACGTGTACGTACATACTGGTCGTTTTAGAGGCGCGCATGTGTCGTACTAGAGGCGCGCCGTAGCATGTACACGCACGCACAGCGCGAGGTGCAAGAAAGAAAATACTGCCACATACGCACATACGGGCAGGGTCTCGACGCCTACTCGCGCATACGTACATGGCTGGGTCGGAACGGAGAAACAACGTCGTCGTCGTGTTCATGGGGAGCCAACCGGCTGTGTCGGAACGGAATGTGTGGTCGTGTTCATCGGGAGGGCTTGGACGGAACAGGGATGGAACGAGGCTCGGCGTATCCGCAACGGAGGAAACGGACCTCCTACGTTCGGAAGGGGTCCTGTTGATCGGGAGGGGTGTGGCGTACCGCAAAACGGAGGAAACGGACCTCCTACGGTCGAAACAGGGGTCTTGTTGATCGGGAGGGGTGTGGCGTATCGCAAAACGGACGAAATGCAGACCTCCTACGGTCAAACGGGGTCCCGTTGATCGGGAGGGTGTGGCGCATCGCAAAACGGATTTAAACGGACCTCCTACGGTCGAAACGGGGGTCCTGTTCATCGGGAGGGGTGTGGCGTACCGCAAAACGGGACTCCACGGGATATTGTTCATCTCCACCGTCGACCTCTTCCAGCCTCCACGGGCTACCATCGACCTCCTCCAGCCTCCACGGGCTCATGTTCATCCATCCTACACCGCGCGCTACTCCACCGGCTACTATTCAACCATCCCTCCACCGTCTACTGTTCATCCAGCCCTCCACACCACGGGGTCCTGTTCAACCACCCCTCCACGGGCACCCCTCCACCGCTCATCGCTCATCCAGCCCTCCACACCATGGGGTCCTGTTCATCCGAGGCAACGCCACCGCCATGCTCATCCACCCCCCACCCCGCCCCGCAACGCCACTTGCTCATCCAATCGATCGGCTTCGTTGGCAGCGAGAGCGGCGAATCGCCGATCGGGTTCGATTAACAGCCATCGATCGATCGCTTCGGGTTCGATAACGCGTAGCTGCGGTCAATCGCCGGGTTCGCTAGAGCCCAATGCCTCGCTTGGGTTTAGTTAGAGCCAACGCCTCACACACACGCGCGCGTACGTGTACGAGACATACGCGCATCGCTCGGCCCCCGACCTCCCACCGTAACCGGGAACTCCCTGAAATTTTCCTCCCCCTCGCTTCTACCATGGTTTTTACCGTCATGGACGGCCCAAAGAATGTCATCCAGCTGCGTCTCCGGCTCGCCCAGGATGAAAAGCCCATTTTCTGCCATGATTTTTTGTCATAGAAGTAGGAGCCCACCACATCTGTGATGATACCGGGTTTTGTCACAATTATCGTCATAGAAGTGTCATATGTATGACAGATTTTTTTTCGTTCGGCCCAAAATTTCACGGATGTGTCTTTTTTTTGTAGTGTTAACTGCCATTTTGATCTGATGATAACCAGAATAAGCATCCAAAAAACTCAAACGCTCACAACCCGCTGTAGCATCAATAATTTGATCAATACGACGGAGGGCGAAGGGATTAGCCGGACAAGCCTTATTTAAGTCCGTGTAATCCACACACATACGCCAAGTGTCGTTCTTCTTAAGCACCAGCACTATGTTAGCCGACCACTCAGGATGAAAAACTTCGACAATGAAACCAGCCGCCAAGAGCCGGGCCACTTCTTCACCAATGGCCTTACGCCTCTCTTCATTAAAACGACGAAGGAATTGCTTGACCGGCTTAAACTTCGGATCAATATTAAGAGTGTGCTCAGTGAGTTCCCTTAGTACACCTGGCATGTTAGAAGGTTTCCATGCAAAGATGTCCCGATTCTCATGGATGAACTCGATGAGCGCGCTTTCCTATTCCGGATCCAGATTAGCACTGATGCTGAACTGCTTGGATGAATTGCCAGGAACGAAATCAACTAGCTTGGTGTCATCCGCCGACTTAAACTTTAAGACCGGATCATGTTCGGTAGTTGGCTTCTTCAAAGATGTCATATCTGCCGGGTCAACAGTATCTTTATAAAAGTTCAATTCCTCTCTTGCACAGACAGACTCAGCATACGCAGCGTCACCTTCTTCACACTCCAAAGCTATCTTCCGGCTTCCATGCACTGTAATAGTCCCCTTGTGACCCGGCATTTTGAGCTGCAGGTAAACATAACAAGGCCATGCCATGAAATTGGCATAAGCCGGTCGTCCAAACAAAGCGTGATACGGACTCTGAATCTTGACCACTTCAAAGGTTAGCGTCTCAGCCCAGGAGTCATGATCATCCCCAAAGGCCACTTGGAAAGAGATCTTGCCCACCGGATAGGCCGACTTACCGGGCACCACTCCATGGAAAACAGTATTGGATGGCTTAAGATTTTTGTCAGTTAATCCCATACAACGGAAAGTATCATAATAAAGGATATTAATATTGTTGCCTCCATCCATGAGTACCTTGGTGAACTTGTACCCTCCAACCTGAGGCGCCACCACCAAAGTCAATTGACCCGGGTTATCAACCCGGGGCGGGTGATCCTCACGACTCCACACAATGGGCTGCTCGAACCATCGCAGGTAACGGGGAACCGCTGGCTTAACGGTGTTCACAGCCCTTTTATGGAGCTTCTGATCCCGTTTGCATAAACTCGTGGTGAAAACGTGGTATTGCCCAGCTGCTTTAGATTATTTTGATAACCAGATTGCTGCTGCTGATTCCCCTGACCAGACTGTTGATGAAAACCTCCCTGGTTGCCTTGATTTCCTTGGAAGCCGGAATTAGAACCGCCGCCACCGTGACCCGGACCATAAGAGCCGGAACCTGAGCCGCCGCCTGGCCCATGATTGTTCTGGAACAAGTCGGAATTTGTGAACTCCTTCATAATGTGGCAGTCCTTCCAAAGGTGCGTGGATGGCCTTTCCCGCGTACCATGCTTTGGGCAAGGCTGATTCAACATCCGCTCCAGATTATACGACCCTCCCGCCCGAGGAGGTGGCTTTCCTTCTGACGCGACCATTGTTCTGCGTGTTGGTATTGGCCACAAAATCTAAATTATTATCAGCCTTGCGTTTACCGTTGCCCCCCTGACTCGCTGGGTTATGATGCTGGCCCTTAGTGTTGCCACTCTTCTTTCCCTTTCTCGGCTTTTCATCATCAGACTCGGGGTCCTTGGTACTATCAGATTCGACATATTTAATTAGAGCCGCCATCAGCTCCCCCATATTATTGCAGCGGCGCTTGAGCCGCCCTAACTTCTGTTTAAGAGGCAAAAACGACAATTCTTCTCTAACATGAGGACCGCTGAGCTGGCATTAATGTTATCTGATGAGTGTAGGATGGCTTTGACCCGGCGCACCCAATGGGTCATTGACCCACCCTCCTCTTGGGCACAGGCATCTAAATCCACAATCGACATGGGCTGTTTGCACGTATCTTTAAAATTCTGGATGAACTGGGCCTTTAACTCAGCCCATGATCCAATTGAATTGGTTGGCAGTCCCTTTAGCCAAGTGCGGGCCGTCCCATCCAGCATCATGGTGAAATATTTAGCACACGCGGCATCACTGACCTCCAGCAGCTCCATGGCCATCTCATGACTCTCAATCCATGCCTCAGGGGGTAAGTCGGCTGTGTAGTTGGGCACCTTACGAGGTCCTTTGAAATCCTTGGGCAGTCGCTCATTATGCAGAGCCGAAACTAAACATGGTACACCCGAGCTTCTAGAGGTCGTGCCTGCCTCCATCGAAGTTGTCAGATAAACCGGAGATGGTTGATGAGCCGTGTACTGAGCTGCCAGCTCAGCCTCCCGACGTGCTCTATCCTGATCCATCAGGGCCTGAGTATTATGGGGCGGGTCATGTCCACGGGGCGGGTTACGACGCTGCTCACTGCTTGACACCGCCGGGGAGTCCATGTGTCTGCTATAACTTCGGCCTGGGTGAGGGGTTGAATGCATCCTCTCACGACTGTAAGAATAAGCCTCCTGCTGCACCAATGCTGTCTGAAGAAGCTCTCTAGCCCTCCGCGTTTCAACCACAGCTGGAGACTCGCATTCAACTGGGAGAGCTGCCAATTGCGACGCCGCAGCGATCATGTTACCCAAAGGGTTAGAATAATGACCCGGTGGTGTCGGCAAATGTTGTGATGGGATATTATTCTGACGGGGCGGGTCCGTCGTGCGTGGTTGAGCTGGCACTCCAGTCCCAGGTGCGACTACTGCCTGGTTTACCCCTGGGGGGTCACTGGTCCCTGCACCAGGTGTGTTGAAGAGGTTCCTCGCCTCGTAAACCGGAGGCAGACGACTTCGGTGCCTTCTCCTCAAAACTTCATTTGAAGCGTTCTGATCCAACGAGAGCCGGAAGGAATCAGCCTGGATTCTTTGCACCTGAGCATCCAAAGCGACTCGTTCCGTAGTCATCCTCACGTCCTCCGCTGCCAGGTCTTCCTTGGCTTGAGCTATCTCATCTCGTACTTTTGCAACTTCCACATTATGCTGAGTTTGATTTGCCGGGTTAACCTCCGCTGTCAATAGTGTTGTCAAAGTGTCTAATAAGTCGGACAAGACTTGAGCCGGCGGGCGTGCAGGGCCTCCTGACCCAACCGTCGTCGTCGCCGCTGACCCAGAAATCATTACCGCTACAGTCGAAGAATTCTGCACTAACTGCGCACCGGCCATGAAAATCACGACCCGGTTCGGCGGCTCATAGGGGTCCGGAATACTATCGCCATCAGAACAGCCCCCAAGCCTGCCGTCCTGCAGTTGATACAACGAAGTAGTCTCGCCCGTGAACGACTCACCGTCAGAATAGATGGTCGTCTCACCACCAGACACAGATCCTTCCTCAGATTCTCCCCCATGGATGAATTCCACGAAGGCGCGCTTCACGGGGGGTTGATCCTGGGCAAGCCGTGCATGCTGAGCCGTCTTGATGATGTCAGTGCAGGTGTCCGGCTCAGGGCCCGGTTCGCGGATCTTGCCGATGAAGACGTGAATTCCGCCAAAGGGGACCCGGTACCCGTACTCGATTGAGCCGGCCTCGGGGCCCCAGTCTGCGTCGTCGATGTAGAGCTTGCCGCAACGACTCTTGGTCATTCGCCCCATGGCGTATCCCTTGATCCCTTCAAAGTTAACCTGTAAGAACTCGAAACCACCGTGCGCTGGCCCCATGGTGGGCGCCAACTTTCGTGGAATTGTCACGACAGATGTCCTAGTGTGAGGACTTAGTCGTGGAGCCATCACACTAGGTTAGCTTAAAGGGGTTAAACGGGACAAAGGACACAGGAGTTTTACTGGTTCGGCCCCTTGCAGTGAAGGTAAAAACCTAATCCAGTTGAGGTGGTATTGCTTATGCCTCGATTACCGGGGAGCAAATACGCTTGACCTAGCTTTCGATCTGTTCTCTCTTGCGTTCAACCGCCGTTGGGTCATCCCTTTATATACATAGGTTGACGCCCTGCGGCTTATAGAATCCCGGCAGGCTCATAAACATGTCCGGCCCGATGACTAATTACACTTGCCTTACAATACAAGTCATGCATATATGGCGGTTTACACCTATGGGCCTTAAGAAGCCTTCGGGCCTTGGGCTCTTCATAAGTCATCCTCATGAACCGCCATCTTCGATTCCTTCATGGGCTTCGTGACAATTAAACCACCATTGGTATAAACCGGCCCCTCCTGAGCAGGTCATACCTAATAGTTATATCCCCAACACTACCTTTAATTAATTATAGCGCATAGTATAATACGTAGAGTATGGTATCATATATAGATCATATTTATTGCCATGCATGACACAAATTAGCATCGCATTTAACATGATACGGTATCTACCTTTATGTTACTCTAACCCTCTTTATATATATTTAATTCTTTGCCACATCAGCATACTTGCTATTTCCGACTGCATGACATCGTCGGCTATGATACCAACACTATGGCCAGCCTTATATAGTGGGGAGTATCATATACTATATATGTATAGTATCATGCATATGATACTAGTGTATGATACTACGTACTTACCTTCATGGTGCATATATACTATAATAGAGTAGTATATATCACAGATGACCGTATTTATGGCCATGCATGACACAAAGTAGTATAGCATTTATTATATATATATATATATATATATATATATATATATATATATATGTTACGGTATCTACCTATGTTACTGCTTCTTTGCCAGATCATCATATTTTCTATTCCCGAGGGCATGATACCGGCTATGATACCCCCACTATGGCCACACTAATAAGGCTGGTCGTAATATGGGAGTATCAAGCACTATGATGCATGACAACTAGACTTTTTGGATGATGTGGCACATAGTTAAATGAGGAAAGAGAGGGTGTGGTATCATATCATGATACCGTATCATATCATGATACCGTATCATATTAAATGTTGTAGTACTTTGTGTCATGCATGGCAATTAATAAGGCAACCTAAGATACTATCTTATGATACTATGCATGCGCGCATTACAGAGGTATTGCCGATCATATACTAGTATAATGCATATATAATCCCTCCTTTCCGGTTTATAGGTTTATCTCAAAATTTTAGTTTTTCCATTTTATAAGGCTCAATTTGGTTGTTCCCCATCACATGTTCAGATTCCAAGGTGCATTAAATCATTGCATGCAAGTATTAGGAGAAAGTTGACCAATGCATGTACTTTATGCATGCATGTATTGCAATTAATACATTGGAAAACATAATTTTTTGAGAAAAACAAAAGCATTAATTGGGTGTTTTTGCAAACTACAAAAATTATTCCACCACTCACCATCTATCTATTTGGTGAGATTTTTTAATTGAGCCCTATAAGGCTGGTTGTAATGGGGAGTATCATATACTAGTATCATGCATACGATAGTGTATGATACTACTTCCGTAATGCATAGTATCATAAGTTAGTATCTTAGGTTGCCTTATTAATTGTCATGCATCACACAAAGTAGTACACCATTTAATATGACACGGTATCATGATATGATACCACATCCTCTCTTTCCTCATTTAATTGTGTGCCACATCATCCAAAAAGTCTAGTTGGCATGCATGACACCGCTTATGATACTACCATTACAACCAGCCTAAACCGGAAAGGAGGGAGTATGAGACTAGCCACAATGGAGAGTAACATACACTAGTAACATACACATATACCTAGACTATGTTACTACCTTCATTAGTAGGTAGTAAGACTAGCCACAATGGGTAGTAACATAGACTAGTAACATGGGCATGTTACTAGTCTATGTTACTACCTCTATAGTGGGGAGTAACATTTGTGTTGTAACACTGGATTGCCACATCATCTATTTTATCAAGATATGTGTGATCTTACTACCTACGTTACTCCCACTGTGGGTATAGTCTAAGTGTAGTGTCATGCAAAGCTTCATTTATTAGGTCATAGACTCACATTGCATTGGGACATGTGATGTTACAATAACTAGCTAAGTTACTGAAACTATATCTCTCCTCATTAACTTATTGCCACATAAGCAAGTTTGCTGAGTTGGAGTCAATGTTACTGCTGAAGTTACTACCACTATGGCTAGTCTGATACTAGCTAGTTGTCTATGATATACTAGCTACCTCACTAAGAGCATGGTTAATAATACAACCAAGGGTCGGCTATAAGAAGTTGCCATGTCATATACAACCAACCTCTTAGCGAGCATGCACAATAATAAGTTTTAAATATGTACTGGTTTATCAATAGTAGGCCCACCTTACATCCTCACAAAGTGTCTTGGGTCTCGTGTTGCAGCTGGCTCTACTAACCAAGAGCCCGCTTCTCTTCTCTCTCATCTTCTCTTTCCTCCAACTAATAAGCACATATATATTATTCTATTCCTTATAGCCTGCTTAGACAACCCACAGTGGGAGTAACATAGGTAGTAACATCACACGTATCTATATAAAATAGATGATGTGGAAAGCAATAAATGAAGAAAGAGAGGAAAGTGGTAACATAGCTAGTTACTAGTAGTATGAGTAACATCACACATCTCAAGGCAAGATGAGTCTATAGCCTAATAAATGAAGTGTTGCATGTTACTACACATATATTACTTCCCACTATAGAGGTAGTAACATAGACTAGTAACATTCTATGTTACTACCATTGTGGCTAGTCTTATGTCACTCTATTGTACTTGCTCTAATGCATAGTATCATAGAGTAGCTAGTATATATCATATGTAGTACTTTATTTATATTGTCATGCATGACACATAGTAGCATAGAATTTATTATGATACGGTTTCATGATATGATACTTAACCCTCTCTTTCTTCATTTAATCCTATATACCTAAGAGATTTATCCCCACTATCTTATTTATCTTGACATGCAAGCTATCCACATCATCAAGGAGGTCCACCATGTAAAAATGCTTTCCCACTAACTCTTCATGCACATGCTCCTACTATTTTTTCATGCGCATGCAATATGCCACATATAATCATTAATTTTGTTTTAGTGCACTCTCAAGCAACAATGTCATCGTAGGTTTCTTTAGCTATAGGCATATGTCTTGACGTCATCCAATCCACTCCATACATACAACACGAGTCCAACCATTTGGTTAGACTTCATGTGTTGCTAATGCTTTCATCTGATTCTGAAAGCGCAAACAACCGTCTTTTCTGATTCTCAATCTCTCGCGCTTTCTATCCATGTCTCTTTTGCTCCCAACAAGTCAGAGAATTGTGTTAGATGCCTTCTTCCGAACCTCCAGTGTTCCAAGCAATCTTTTAATTCCATTGCATACAGTGAGGTAGTTCATCATTTTTTTCTTTTTTAAGAATCCACTATTCCCATTCAACTGTTTAATCCCTATTTTATTCCGTTGCATACACCTGGGTAGCTAATCATGTCTTTTAGTGACTAAACTGAGGTTCACCTAATGAGGAAGCATGCATGGTAGTGCAGGTGAAAAATATAAACAAAAAGAATTAGAGCTACCCGGGTATATTGTGGTGAATGAGCTACCTGGTTAAGTGACCTTCTTCTTTTAATAGAAAATCAAATTACTATGAGTGAACTCATATTTTTTCCATGCGATCTATGTTTTTATTATCAATGCACATATGTAGTTGATACCGTTATTTTAGGTTTAGCCAAGGGTTAAGATGTCTCCACTATCTCTACGCAACACTGTTTACATGTCATATCGCCTTGCTGATATATTGCCAAGGTAATAGATCAGAACAAAAATCACACCTATTTTCAGTTTTTCATCAAATTTGCTTTAAATGCTTACTTATAGTATCTCTTCCAAACTAAATTCTTTACATCTACTTATACTATGTTTCATAATCTTTTTCATGTTTTTAAACATTAAACTATTCATTAAAAGTTCTCGCAGCAACGCGCGGGGTATCATCTAGTTAATTCTATGACAGTTCATCAAAATTGCTTAGTTGGCATGCATGATACTAGCTATGATACCACCTTACTATGAGCCTAGCAAAGAAGGTGTACAGATCATTTGTGCATCGCTTTGTGAGTTTTCATCCATTTGTTCGAGAAGTGGGGAGAAGTTTCAAACATTTCGGCCGCGAGGTGCGGCCACTGGCATAGGCCTAGTTGGTATTTTAATTACAAGAAATTCATATGGAGTTAGGACATCATCCAAATCTATGTGCGTGCTCTCACGACCCCGCGGGAAAAAATTGGTAAAGTTTGGCACAAGTTTTGATGACCGCTCCTTCCAAACCGGAGCATCTCACATGAAGGATCATGGTTTTCCAAAAGGAGACGTGTCAATTCAAACTCCTGTGGCCGGTGACTTCGTCGTTTGGCCTTATAAAAATTTCCATGGTACGCAATCACCATTATACCACGGGTTTGATTTTTTGGCGCATTTCAGGTATCGTTAGCTATATTTAAGACATTTTTTTAGATTAACGTGCATTTTGTGCATAAAAATAAAATTACAACCAGAACTGCATGTGCTGTCGAAAGGGGTGAGGATCGCCGTTCGATCTGGGAGCATCCAACGGTGCAGATGTACGATCCGTGGGGTTTGTGTTCTGGCCAATCAGAAAGCATGACTCAGATCATGGGCGGGTGGCGGGGTTTGGTCGGCACACGACTTTCATCAACGAACCGTGTGCTATTTGCAAACCAGATTGCATATTTTTGTTCACACATACTGTAGTGAGATCAATTGAGTGTGCTACCTCTATGATATAATAATAATAACAAGAAAAAACAGTTCATATTCATTGCCTGAGCTGATAGCATATCAAGGTCAACATATTAACAGTTCTTACATCAACAGAAAACCGGGCATAACTCAAAAATTCAGTACACGCGACAGTTCTAAATTGAACGAATTAAGTTGTAGGGTAAGCATAAAGACTAGTCTTACGGCTTAATTCCCATGTACATGGGGGAACTGGGATCATTAAGTTGACCCCGAATGAACTTGGGGTTTTTGATGATTTTATGCTGCTCTGTTACACGGGTGCGTGATCCCTTGGCTGGCAACTCATCAAATTCATCGTACTCGTCCTCATCGGCAACATCATCGGCATCCAGTACCCTTCTCTTCCCATGCATCGCTAAATGGCCGTTCTTATGCAAGGGGTCTTCCACAAAGAAAATCTGGGTAGCATCGCTGGCAAGAATGAATTGGTCCGCGTGATATGCCATCGTTGTCCTGTTAACACATGTCTTCCTGTACTCATCAATCCTTACCTGACCAAGAGGGATCCATGCGCACTTGAATAATGCCACGTTAACTTTCACATAGTCAAGCTCCCAAATCTCTTTGATGGTTCCATAGTATACCATTTTATCAGCTTCATTTACAGTCATGCATTCTATTCGAACAGAGCTGTTCTGATACGAGGTCTTCTGATCACGTCCTTAGTTTAGAACGTGTATCCATTTATGTCATATGCTTGGTACGTCAACACCATAGGTGATGGCTTTTGTGCCAACCACGTAGCAATGTCATTGATGGATCCTTGTGCCAAACGATTCTCCAGCCATTCAGCGTAGTTCTTAGTGTGCTCCTTCATCTCCACATCTAATGAAGGCACCATTGGTAAGAAGCTTTTGCGTATCTCTGCCAAGTGTTCTTCGGCATAAGCAATGATAACTGGGCTGTTAAGCAGTACTGTCAAATGGGCTTTCTCTGCCAATTCTCCGGGTGCAGCCATTTGCGTGCCAGCAAGGACCGGCTTACCTTTCAGCCTTCCCTCGTGGCGAGAGAGGGGCAAACCTATATGTCTTTGTTTCATGTATTCCGTGCAAAACTCAACCACCTCCTCCGCGGTATAACCTTGTATGATGCTTGCCTCTGGATGGTTTCGGTTCCGAAAAAAGCGCTTTAGTATTCCCATGAACCGCTCGAAGGGATACATGTTGCGAAGAAACACAGGACCACAATACTTTATCTCGTCGACAAGGTGCACAATGAGATGGACCATGACATCAAAGAATGACGGTAGGGAAAACATCTCTAGGTTGGACAATATTCTTGCAATATCATCTTGCATATGATCCAACTCTTCAGGATTTACAACTTTCTGCCATAGTTGGTTGAAGAAATCACAGAGGTCAATGAGTGTGTTTCTTATATCTTTGTCCATCAGATTCCTGATGGCCACCGGGAGGATTTGTGTCAACATTACGTGGCAATCATGTGACTTCATGTGTCCCAACTTCATTTTACCTGAGCTCACATCCACGAGACTTCTGATGTTTGTGCAGTAGGAAGAGGGTGTCTTAACTGACAACAAATAGGTGAAGAATTGTGTTGCTTATTTTGTACTGAAATTGTAACTCTGGCGAGCTTTGATGAATTTGTCA
This sequence comes from Aegilops longissima, assembly GCA_021605205.1. NCBI lineage: Eukaryota > Viridiplantae > Streptophyta > Magnoliopsida > Poales > Poaceae > Aegilops > Aegilops longissima. The sequence continues at coordinate 131,517,509 of CM038676.1, forward strand.
TCATCTTCTGCTTGACTCTTGCGTTTTGATTGATCAGCAAGCATATCGAGCCGTGAACTGTCACCATCCTTTCTTTTACCTTTAATCTTGAGCAGAGTACAAAGGATGTTTTCACATACGTTCTTCACTACGTGCATGACATCGATGCAGTGACGTACATGCAGAATCTCCCAGTAAGGTAATTTCCAGAACACCGATTTCTTCTTAAACACTTGAACCTTGGGTGTTTGTTTCACCATCAAAGGGTGGTTCTTGCCAAGCACAACATTCATTTTTTTAGCCATGTTGTGGACCACCTCCCCGTCATAGGGTCTTGGCCCCGCACCTACCTCTGCCGTACCATAAAATTCATCTTTCATCTTTCGGTATGGGTGATTTTTTCGCAAGAACCTATGATGACGCAAATACACTATTTTGCGTGAGTTGGAAAGTCTTCTGCTAGCTGTCCTATCCACGCATGTGACACACACTACATCTCCCTTTGTTTTCTGCCCCGATGTGTTGCCTAATGCTGGCATATCTTGAATGGTGTGCACCAGCATCGCATGTAGATCGAAAATCTCCTTTCTGTAAGCATCATAACATTTTACAGCGGGCACATCTATCCACACTGTCAGCAGTTCTTCTACCAGTAGCTGAAAGTAAATGTTGATGTCATTCCAGGTTGCTTTGGGCCTTGGATAATCATTGACATCATAATGTATTTTTTCTTCATACACAACCAAGGAGCTAGGTTATATATATATATATATATATATATATATATATATATATATATATATATATATATATATATGCATAGAAGCACCGCCATGTGTCTGTGATTGGTGCTCATATCGCCAAAAGGATTCATCCCATCAGTACACTCCTCGAGCCTTATACTTCTAGGATCATTGGAAACAATTTAAAACTTTTTGTCGATTAATTCCCACTGAGCCCCATCTTTTGGGTGCCTCATAAACCTATCCGCAATTCGCTCATCATGATGCCACTGCAACCTCTTTGCCTCCCTAGGGTTTGCAAACAAATGCCTCAACCTTGGAATTAAAGGCAAGTACCAACCAACCTTGAACGGGATTCCTGTCTTGATCTCGTCGTCTAATTTGTACTTGTCCTTTGCTCTCATGCGCTTGTATCGTGCATGCTTGCAGGTGGGACATGCACGCAAATCTTTGTACTCACCACCGTACAATATACAATCATTCACACAAGCGTGTATCTTCTGTACTTCAAGTTCCACAGGCAAACAATTTTCTTTGCTTCATTCGTGCTTCTATGGAGCACATTATCTTCCGGAAGAATTTCTTTGAAAAGACCTAACATCACTGTGAAGCCCTTGTTTGATAGACCGTTTGCTGCTTTAAATCTAAGAAGCGCCAGGGTGGCACTCAACCTGGAATATTTCTTTTTGCAACCTCGATACAATTCTTTCTTGGAGTCCGCATCAATGGTTGGAAGATCCTTGTACCCAATCATATCCTTTTTTGGGCCCTCGAAATCTGCAATCATAGCAGAAAAATCTGGCATATGAAGATCGTCGTCATCTGCGTCGACGTCTTGGTTTTCCAGTGGGAGTTTCGGCTTTCCGGTGTTCCATTGGTAGCTTTTCGCCTCTGCCCCGATGTTAGATTCAACATCCATGTGACACTGATCGGGGTTTGGCATCTCGCTGCCTTGGGTATCTTCATCCATGACCTCCTCTTCGTCATGTCTGGTCCAACGTGTATATCCATCCATGAATCCCCTAGAGACTAAGTGCATCTGGACATCTGAAACTTCATGTGACTCTGTATTGGCACAATCAGTACATGGACACAGGATGTAATCCGCATCACCAATTCTCCTCTTTGTACTTTCAGCCAAATTCATGAACTCTATCACGCCACTGATAAAATCTACGGTTTTATGATTCTTCATCCATCGAGATCATCCCATCTGCAGCACACGAATGGTAATAAAAAACAAAACAACAACATTAATACACGGATTAACTTCTGCCCAAAGATGCGTCCATAAATCACAAGGTTTTATTTTAATAATTACCGAGGGCGCTCCATGTTGTTATCTAGACGTGCAATGGCAAAAATAAATGGCCAGTTAAATACACGCAAAGTACTAGTACAACACTACCCTTAGGAATTGAATACCATAATTAATCCACTCACGAAAAGAATACCTTAATTAATTAGCCGTGCGGCGGCCTCTACCCAGCAGACAGACAAGCGCGATGTGGCAGCACGCCGAGACAGCAGGGTCGAGGAGCAAAGCTCAGTGCGGCTGTCGCCTGAAGTTCGACTTCCACTATCCCGCCATTGACCGCGACGGATGTGCTCGAATCACGCCGCAGCCGACCTCGACGGTTGAGCTCCTCCTATCTCCTGCCGCAGACCGAGGATTGACCTCCTATGATGCTGCCACCGCCCACCGACCGAGGATTGACCTCTTCTCTGGTAGCCGCTTCCTAGGCCGCCTCCGCCATCTCTATGCGCAGAGCGGCTTATTATTTTATGGATATCCGCAGAGCAGATGTTTACACGACATCTCACCATAACTCAATTATATGGACAAGGTAGTACATCACATACGGTTATGTAACATCAACCGTGTCTAACCTACGTTGTGTTCTCACACGGTTTGGTGCGGAAATCGTGTGTGATATTGTAATACCTAACACACAAACGACATGTATAAACAGTGTGCCGTATACAACATATAGTGCCATAAGTAGTTCCCGACTGTTAGCTTATCTCCATAGTTTCCCCATTTCCCCCAAATCCCTACATAGCCTCCAAATTCCCTTGCGTGGCGCTGACATTGGGGTAATGTGGACGAGTGGTGTTGATGGTTTCGGTGCGGCTGCTCTTGCTCGTATCGCCGCCACGACGGCGGTCACCGCCGAGCACTTCCCTAAGGTCATCAGAAGGCAGGTGTACTACGGATCCGAATCGTCGTGTCAGGTTCCAATCTATCCCGATCTATTTTAGCATGTCCAAAGTATAGCTCCTTGTTGAATCCGTCCTGAATGACCCCCCTAGGAAAGCGATCTACCACCAGATCCGGAGCATGACTCCAGACTCTTGCAACACGAGTTCGACTCCAAGTTTTGCGCCACCGAGAAGTACCAAAAGCTGAGTTGTGTGCACGGGCACACTCCCGCTCGACGTGTATGCATGGAGGGATTTGACATTGGTAGGCGGTTTCTCAGTTGCCCCTTAGAGGTTAGTGCTAATTAAGTTCATCATTTTACTTCATTTAATGACACCGCTCATCTAGAATACTATTTAACATTGGCAGGGATATGAGGCTTGTGCCTTTGTTAACTGGCTGGATGAGAATGGCATGGCAGGGCTCGGAGTGTTATCACCAAGCTCGCAGAAGATAACGTAAAGCTGAAGAAGAAACTGGCTGATCTAGAATGTACAATCAGTACGATGAAGCAAGAAAGAATCAATCACAGGCAACAGATGAAAGAAAGAGACAAGAAGGAACTAGCATGTGTAGTAGTAGTTGTCGCATTAGCCATGCGCTGTTTGCAATGATGATTGGGGTTTTATTTGACAGTATTGCTAAAGCACATCTAGATGTGCTCTAAGTAATGCACATCTATGTCCTATGCCATTGATGTTACATGAAGATTCGTGCAAATATTTTTCTTTGTCTTTTTTCTTTTCCTTTCTAGTTTGATCATTACTGGCTTTATCAATAAGAAGAGCTCAATGTATTGCTTGCCAACTGTCCTACTCCATTCATACCGGTACCGGTGCATAATCCAAAAACTCGTTCCTTGTTTTTATCCTGAAAAAGGAAACCAGCCAAATAGCCAATAGGAGTCCTGCACAACCCCGGGAATTTGGAGCGATTGGGTACAAATAATTGCGGTTGATTATATCAGCGGTTAGATAGTACGTCAACCCCCGCTTCAATTGGCAGTTCCACTTCTCTGCATACCTTGCTTAAGTGTCCACCATCTTCATCATCTCCGGCAGGCCGCGCTACACACTGGCACACACTCTGCAGCCATGTCGAGCGACAGCGTGGACAATAGTTCGGCCAGCAGTCTGGCGCCCGATGATAGGTCAACATCGGAATCAACCCGCTCGTCTTCCATTAGTCTGGCTTCGAGCCCAGACCTCGATTATATCCGATTCATGGAAGGGACGCCGCCTCCGGAGTCGTCAGATGATAACCAGACGGACGAGGAGCCGTCGGAGGACGAAGAAGAGGACGACGATGATGATGAGGAGGAATGGTCGAACGAGGAGGAGGAGGACGACGACCGCAACGACGATGACGACGCGTCGGTGATGAAAAGCCAACGATGATGATGACGGCGGCGACGATGATAACATAAATCTGAGAAGCATCCTCGCCAAGACGATGTCGCGGGGCCATCCAACAACAACAAGAAGAAGATGGACTGAATTAAGCAGACTGTATATATATATATCCGTTTATCCTGTCAATCTCATCGAAGATGGTTAGTAATATGTATTCGACAGAGATCTTCTACATTATCGCCCACAGGTTGGTTTGTTGAACTGTGTGCCCTAACGAGCACACAATTCACAAAAAAGACCGTATGGGCTGTCGATAATGATCGCACACAATTCTGATTACCGACCTGTTTGCCGGGTATCACACACATCTTGTTACGCCGAATCGTTTGTGTTCACCTCAATCATCGCAAACGGTTCATCAGAGTGAACTGTATGCCGTATATCGCACACACCTTGATCTGGTTGCCCATTTCTGTTGTTCTGTCTCATCGCAAACAGTTCGTACAGATCAACCGTATGCCCCTCATCGCACACGCAACTAAAATCGGAACCGTGTTTGATGTATCATCCATCGCAAACGTTTTGCACCTTTTTTGACGGTTTTTTACATCACCGTTTGCGATTAATGCATCGCACACAGTTTCATCAAAGGGTCTCTGATCGTAGTGTCACGTTAGCAGCATCCTGCAGTAGTATGTCAACCTCTCGCATGTTTTGGTCAAAAGAGCAATTTAGAACCGTCATTTGGCACACAAAAATCACATGCAAGATCACCCAGAAAGTTGTACTACTAGTACTAGTATTGCGTGTTAGATGAAAAAACACGATCAAGGTCACCAAAAAGATCATCAAGAAGAGATATTACCTGGACTGGCTTAACGAGAGATCCCAGAGAGGGGGGCTTGGACAAGGCGATGGCCTTGAGCTTGTCTGTGGTAGTCTTGGCGGGGTGCTTGCGCTTCTTCGTACCTCGAGCCTCGATGGTTTTGGCCAGAGCCATAGACATCACTTCGGCCGGTGCTCCAGGGTCCATCAAGTAACTGTCAAATAGAAATAAAAGAAATTAAAACATAATCACAAACCCAAAAGAAGAACAGAGAGGGAGTTATAGGATCAGTCTCAGGGTTGCAAGACCGGGCCTTGGCCAGAAGCAACACCATTGATGCGCTTGATATGTCCATTTTGCATCATGTTTACCTACTGTTATTTATAATGTTTTTATGCATAATAATGCTTTTTGGAACAATTCTAGTGCCTTTTCTCTCATAATATGCAAGGTTCACACAAACAGGGAGAATTCCGGCAGCTGGAAATCTGGTCCTGAAAAAGCTACGTCAGGCTACCTATTCTGCACAACTCCAAATGAGTTGAAACTTCACGAGGATTTTTTATGGAATAAATAAGAAATACTGGAGCAAATAACCACTGGAGGGGGGGTCACCTTGTGAGCAGAAGACACCAGGGCGCGCCTGGCCCCCCAGGCACGCCCTGGTGGGTTGTGCTCAGCCTAGCCCACCTCCGGTGCCCATCTTCTGGTATATACATCATTTTGACCTAGAAAAAATAAGGATGGGACGTTCAGGATGGAGCGCCGCCATCTCGTGGCGGAACTTGGGCAGGAGCACTTTTGCCCTCCGGTGAAGCGATTCCGCCGGGGGAACTTCCCTCCCGGAGGGGAAAATTATCGTCATCATCATCACCAACAACTCTCCCATCTTGGGGAGGGCAATCTCCATCAACATCTTCAAAAGCACAATCTCCTCTCAAACCCTAGTTCATCTCGTGTTCAGCCTGTGTACCAGAACTATAGATTGGTGCTTGTGGGTGACTAGTAGTGTTGATTACATCTTGTAGTTGATTACTATATGGTTTATTTGGTGGAAGATTATATGTTCAGATCCAATATACTATTTAATACCCCTCTGATCTTGAGCATGATTATCATTTGTGAGTAGTTACTTTTGTTCTTGAGGTCACGGGAGAAATCTTGTTGCAAGTAATCATCTGAACTTAATATGTGTTTGATATTTTGATAGTATGTATGTTGTGATTCCCTTAGTGGTGTCATGTGAACGTCGACTACATGACACTTGCTACCTCTTGAGCACTGCGTTGGTTTTCTCTTGAAGAGGAAAGGGTGATGCAGTAAAGTAGCGTAAGTATTTCCCTCAGTTTTTGAGAACCAAGTTATCAATCCAGTAGGAGACTAAGCTCGAGTCCCACACACCTACACAAACAAATAAGAACCTCGCAACAAACGCGATAAAGGGGTTGTCAATCCCTTCACGGTCACTTACGAGAGTGAGAGCTGATAGAGATGATAAGATAATATTTTTGGTATTTTTATGATAAAGACTAAAAGTAAAGAAAGCAAAATAAACGGTAATAGAAATAGCTTGTTGATGGAAGATTAATATGATGGAAAATAGACCCAGGGGCCATAGGTTTCACTAGTGGCTTCTCTCAAGATAGCATAAGTATTACAGTGGGTAAACGAATTACGGTCGAGCAATTGATAGAAAAGTGCATAATTATGAGAATATCTAGGTATGATCATGTATATAGGCATCACGTCCATGACAAGTAGACCAAAATGATTCTGCATCTACTATTATTACTCCACACATCGACCGCTATCCAGCATGCATCTAGAGTATTAAGTTCATAAGAATGGAGTGACGCTTTAAGCAAGATGACATGATGTAGAGGGATAAACTCATGCAATATGATATAAACCCTATCTTTATATCCTCGATGGCAACAATACAATACGTGCCTTGCTGCCCCTGCTGTCATCGGGAAAGGACACCGCAAGATTGAACCCAAAGCTAAGGACTTCCCTCATTGCAAGAAAGATCAATCTAGTAGGGCAAACCAAACTGATAATTCGAAGAGACTTGCAAAGATAACCAATCATACAAAAAAGAATTCAGAGGAGATTCAAATATTGTTCATAGATAATCTTGATCATAATCCCACAATTCATCGGATCTCGACAAACACATCGCAAAAGAAGAGTTACATCAAATAGATCTCCAAGAGAATCAAGGAGAACTTTTTATTGAGATCCAAAGATAGAGAAGAAGCCATCTAGGTAATCACTATGGACCCGAAGGTCTAAGGTAAACTACTCACACATCATCGGAGAGGCTATGGTGTTGATGTAGAAGCCCTCCGTGATCAGTGCCCCCTCCGGCGGAGCGCCGGAAAAGGCCCCAAGATGGGATCTCATAGGAACAGAAGGTTGTGGCGGTGGAATTAGGTTTTCGTGGTCGCTTCTGATGGTTTGGGGGTACGTAGGTATATATAGGAGGAAGAAATAGGTCGGTGGAGGCACGAGGGTGGAGGGCGCGCCCTGGGGGGTAGGCGCGCCCCCTACCTCGTGGCTTCCGCGTTTGTTGCTTAACGTCCACTCCAAGTCCTCTGGATCACGTTTGTTCCAAAAATCACATTCCTGAAGGTTTCATTCTGTTTGGACTCCGTTTGATATTCCTTTCCTTCGAAACACTGAAATAGGCAAAAAAACAACAATTTGGGATGGGCCTCCGGTTAATAGGTTAGTCCCAAAAATAATATAAAAGTGTATAATAAAGCCCATTAAACATCCAAAACAGAATATATATAATAGCATGGAACAATAAAAAAAATTAGATACGTTGGAGACGTATCAAGCATCCCCAAGCTTAATTCCTGCTCGTCCTCGAGTAGGTAAATGATAAAAATAGAATTTTTGATGTGGAATGCTACCTAGCATATTCCTTAATGTAATTCTCTTATTTGTGGTATGAATATTCAGATCCGAAAGATTCAAGATAATAGTTTAGTATTGACATAAAAATAATAATACTTCAAGCATACTAAGTAAGCAATCATGTCTTCTCAAAATAACATGGCCAAAGAAAGTTATCCCTACAAAATCATATAGTCTGGCTATGCTCTATATTCATCATACAAAGTATTTAATCATGCACAACCCCGATGACAAGCAAGCAATTGTTTCATAATTTTGATGTTCTCAAACTTTTCAATCTTCATGCAATACATGAGCGTGAGCCACGGACATAGCACTATATGTGGAATAGAATGGTGGTTGTGGAGAAGACAAAAAAAGGAGAAGATAGTCTCACATCAACTAGGCATATCAACGGGCTATGGAGATGCCCATCAATAGATATCAATGTGAGTGAGTAGGGATTGCCATGCAACGGATGCACTAGAGCTATAAGTGTGTGAAAGCTCAACAAAAGAAACTAAGTGGGTGTGCATCCAATTCGCTTGCTCACGAAGACCTAGGGCATTTTGAGGAAGCCCATCATTGGAATATACAAGCCAAGTTCTATAATGTAAAATTCCCACTAGTATATGAAAGTGACAACATAGGAGACTCTCTATCATGAATATCATGGTGCTACTTTTGAAGCACAAGTGTGGTAAAAGGATAGTAACATTGTCCCTTCTCTCATTTTCTCTCATTTTTTATTTGGGCCTTTTCTTTTTTTGGCCTGTTTTTTTCGTCTGGAATCTCATCCCGACTTATGGGGGAATCATAGTCTCCATCATCCTTTTCTCACTTGGGACAATGCTCTAATAATGATGATCATCACACTTTTATTTACTTACAACTCGATACTTGGAACAAAAATATGACTCTATGTGAATGCCTCCGGCGGAGTACCATGATATGCAATGAATCAAGAGTGACATGTATAAAAAATTATGAACGGTGGCTTTGCCACAAATACGATGTCAACTACATGATCATGCAAAGCAATATGACAATGATGAAGCGTGTCATAGCAAACGGAATGGTGGTGAGTTGCATGGCAATATATCTCGGAATGGCTATGAAAATGCCATAATATGTAGGTATGGTGGCTGTTTTGAGGAAGGTAAAGGTGCGCGGTATTAGAGAGGCTAGCAATGGTGGAAGGGTGAGAGTCCGTATAATCCATGGACTCAACATTAGTCATAAAGAACTCATATACTTGTTGCAACAATCTATTAGTTATCGAAACAAAGTATTACGCGCATGCTTCTAGGGGGATAGATTGGTAGGAAAAGACCATCGCTCGTCCCCGACCGCCACTCATAAGGAAGACAATCAATAAATAAATCATGCTTCGACTTCATCTCATAACGGTTCACCATACGTGCATGCTACGGGAATCACAAACTTTAACACAAGTATTTCTCAAATTCACCACTACTCAACTAGCATGACTCTAATATCACCATCTTCATATCTCAAAACAATTATCAAGCATCAAACTTCTCTTAATATTCAACGCACTTATAAGAAAGTTTTTACTAATCTTGGATGCCTATCATATTAGGACTACCTTCTCAATTTAAGCAAATTACCATGCTGTTTTGTAGGACTCTAAAAATAATATAAGTGAAGCATGAGAGAACAATAGTTTCTATAAAACAATACCACCGCTGTGCTCTAAAAGATATAAGTGAAGCACCAGAGCAAAAACTATATAGCTCAAAAGATATAAGTGAAGCACATAGAGTATTCTAATAAATTCCAAATCATGTGTGTCTCTCTCAAAAGGTGTGTACAACAAGGATGATTGTGGTAAACTAAAAGCAAAGACTCAAATCATACAAGACGCTCCAAGCAAAACACTTATCATGTGGTGAATAAAAATATAGCTCCAAGTAAAGTTACCGATGGACGAGGACAAAAGAGGGGATGCCTTCCGGGGCATCCCCAAGCTTTGCCTTTTTGGTGTCCTTGGATTTACCTTGGGGTGCCTTGGTCATACCCAAGCTCAGGCTATTGCCACTCCTTGTTCCATAATCCATCAAATCCTTAACCAAAACTTGAAAACTTCACAACACAAAACTTAATAGAAAATCTCATGAGCTCCGTTAGCGAAAGAAAACAAAACACCACTTCAAGGTACTGTAATGAACTCATTCTTTATTTATATTGGTGTTAAACCTACTGAATTTCAACTTCTCTATGGTTTATAAACTATTTTACTAGCCATAGATTCATCAAAATAAGCAAACAACACACGAAAAACAGAATCTGTCAAAAACAGAACAGTCTGTAGTAATCTGTAACTAACGGAAACTTATGGAACTCATAAAAATACACCAAAATAGGAAGGCCTAGATAATTTGTTTATTGATCTACTGCAATTGGAATAAGTATTTTATCACGTTCTGGTGATTTTTAACAATTGTTTTTGTGAACAGAAAGTTTCTGGAATTTTTCAGCAAGATCAAATAACTATCATCCAAGAAGATCCTATAGGTTTAAGTTGGCACAAGCACTTATTAAAACACAAAAACAAATCTAACCAGAGGCTAGATGGATTATTTATTCCTAAACATAAGCAAAAAGCAAAAATCTAGAATAAAATTGGGTTGCCTCCCAACAAGCGCTATCGTTTAACGCCCTTGGCTAGGCATAAAAACAAGGATAGATGTAGGTATTGCCATCTTTAGTTTTAGGAAAGAAAAGTGAAAACTTGTTATCTATGGAATTAATCTTTCTGTTTTGATAAAGCACATGGCTATTAATGGTAGAAGAAAGATTAAGCACGTTACAGAAATTTGCATCTAAGCTAGTCTTCATCTCTTTGATAGTATTGTTTTGATAGGAAAGCAAAAGAGAGGTAGATTCGACCTTCTCATTCATGGGGTGCCCAAATATGGTTTTCATCTTTTCATAGGTATCTACGGCATCCCCTTCAAGAAAACCTTCTTCAAAAATAGAGTCTAAGACATGCTTAAACGACGAAGGTAAGGCAACATAAAAGCTTTTTAAGTATATTTCACTTTGATATTGGGGCACAAAGCTAGCCCGGATTCTCAATAACCTACCCAAGCATCTTTCAAATACTCATCAAGTAAATAACAAAATATTCCGGGATCATCTTCATCGAAATTATTCGGATTCTCATTGACAACCCCGGTAGGTTTTTCCATAGCATCATTATTTATGAGCTTAGAGAGGACGGAAGGGCATTCCAAGGCATTGAAACCTAGGAAAGAACCCCAAGCCCCCTTTGATTCGACCATGGCAAAGGAAAGGCGAGCAAAGAGAGGGCGAATAAAACGGCAAGGGTGAATTGGGGGAGAGGAAAACGAGAGGCAAATGGCAAATAATGTAATGCGTGGGATAAGGGTTTGTGATGGGTACTTGGTATGTCGTGACTTGTGCGTAGACTCCCCAGCAACGGCGCCAGAAATCCTTCTTGCTACCTCTTGAGCACTGCGTTGGTTTTCCCTTGAAGAGGAAAGGGTGATGCAATAAAGTAGCGTAAGTATTTCCCTCAGTTTTTGAGAACCAAGGTATCAATCCAGTAGGAGACTACGCTCGAGTCCCACGCACCTGCACAAACAAATAAGAACCTCGCAACCAATGCGATAAAGGGGTTGTCAATCCCTTCACGGTCACTTACGAGAGCGAGATCTGATAGAGATGATAAGATAATATTTTTGGTATTTTATGATAAAGACTAAAAGTAAAGAAAGCAAAATAAAAAGGTAATAGAAATAACTTGTTGACGGAAGATTAATATGATGGAAAATAGACCCGGGGGCCATAGGTTTCACTAGTGGCTTCTCTCAAGATAGCATAAGTATTATGATGGGTAAACGAATTACTGTCGAGCAATTGATAAAAAAGTGCATAATTATGAGAATATCTAGGTATGATCATGTATATAGGCATCACGTCCGTGACAAGTAGACCGAAACGATTCTGCATCTACTACTATTACTCCACACATCGACCACTATCCGGCATGCATCTAGACTATTAAGTTCATAAGAACGGAGTGACGATTTAAGCAAGATGACATGATGTAGAGGGATAAACTCATGCAATATGATATAAACCCCATCTTTTTATCCTTGATGGCAACAATACAATACGTGCCTTGCTGCCCCTGCTGTCACTGGGAAAGGACACCGCAAGATTGAACCCAAAGCTAAGCACTTCTCCCATTGCAAGAAAGATCAATCTTGTAGGCCCAACCAAACTGATAATTCGAAGAGACTTGCAAAGATAACCAATCATACATAAAAGAATTCAGAGGAGATTCAAATATTGTTCATAGATAATCTTGACCATAAACCCACAATTCATCGGATCTCGACAAACACACCGCAAAAGAAGAGTTATATCAAATAGATCTCCAAGAGAATCCAGGAGAACTTTGTATTGAGATCCAAAGAGAGAGAAGAAGCCATCTAGCTAATAACTATGGACCCAAAGGTCTGAGGTAAACTACTCACACATCATCGGAGAGGCTATGGTGTTGATGTAGAAGCCCTCCGTGATCAATGCCCCCTCCGGTGAAGCGCCGGAAAAGGCCCCAAGATGGGATCTCACGGGTACAGAAGGTTGCGGTGGTGGAATTAGGTTTTGTGGTCGCTTGTGATGGTTTGGGGGTACGTAGGAATATATAGGAGGAAGAAGTAGGTCGGTGGAGCCACGAGGGGCCCATGAGGGTGGAGGGCATGCCCTGGGGGGTAGGCGCCCCCCCCTACCGCGTGGCTTCCTCGTCTGTTGCTTTACGTCCACTCAAGTCCTCTGGATCACATTTGTTCCAAAAATCACGTTCCCGAACGTTTCATTCCGTTTGGACTCCGTTTGATATTCCTTTCCTTCAAAACACTGAAATAGGCAAAAAAAGTGCAATTTGGGCTGGGCCTCCGGTTAATAGGTTAGTCCCAAAATAGTATAAAAGTGTATAATAAAGCCCATTAAACATCCAAAACAGAATATGTAATAACATGGAAAGATCAAAAACTATAGATATGTTGGAGACATGTGAACACTTCACCATATTTGGGCCTAAGGGAATGGATTGTGGATTATAGATGATGGGTTGCGAGAGTGGCAGAAGCTTAAACCCTAGTTTATGCGCTATTCCGTAAGGGACCGATTGGATCCAAAAGTTTAATGCTATGGTTAGAATTTATTCTTAATACTTTTCTCGTAGTTGTGGATGCTTGCGAGGGGGTTAATCATAGTAGGAGGTTTGTTCAAGTAAGAACAACACCTTAGCACCGGTCCACCCACATATCAAATTATCAAAGTAGCGAACACGAATCAGACCAACATGATGAAAGTGACTAGATGAAATTCCCATGTACCCTCAAGAACGCTTTGCTTATTATAAGAGACCATTTTGGCATGTCCTTTCCCTCAAAAGGATTGGGGTACCTTGCTGCACTTTTGTTACTATTATCGTTACTTGCTGTTACAAATTATCTTGCTATCAAACTACTCTATTACTTACAATTTCAGCACTTGCAGACATTACCTTGCTGAAAACCACTTGCCATTTCCTTCTGCTCCTCGTTGGGTTCGACACTCTTACTTATCGAAAAGGCTACAATTGATCCCATATACTTGTGGGTCATCAAGGCTCTTTTCTGGCGACGTTGCCGGGGAGTGAAGCGCTCTTGGTAAGGAACAATTATTACTACGTGCTGAAATTTATTGTCACTTATTACTATGGAAAACAATCCTTTGAGGGGTTTGTTCGGGGTATCTTCACCTCGACCAGAACCACAATTAGTTACCCCTCAACCTACTGCACCTACTGAAAATATTGAATATGAAATTTCTTCAGGTATGATAGAACAACTGCTAGCTAATCTTTATGCAGGAGATGGAATCGAACATCCTGATATGCACTTGATATATGTGGAAGGAATTTGTGGATTGTTTAAATTTGTAGGTTTACCCGGAGATGAAGGTAAGGAGAAGGTTTTCCCTTTATCTTTGAAGGGAAAAGCATTAGCATGGTATAGGCTATGCGATGATATTGGATCTTGGAATTGGAATTGATTGAAATTGGAGTTTCACCAAAAAATTATCCTATCACGATGAATTAGATGCATAGGATATTTTTTATGAATACTCGACGAAGGTAAAGAGTCGGGTGTTAAGCTTAAGTATGATTGTGTTGAATCTTTTATGAATACCGATGCTTTTCAAAAGTTTAGCACTAAATATGGACTTGACTCTGAGATAGTAGCGTCCTTTTGTGAATCTTTTGCTACTCATGTTGATCTCCCTAAAGAGAAGTGGTTTAAATATCACCCACCTATTAAAGAAGAAATTAAAGAACCGGTGATAGCTAAAGAGGAAACTATTATTTATAATGTTGTTCCAGTTGTTCCTACTGCTTATATTGAGAAACCACCTTTCCCTGTTAGGATGAAGGAACATGCTAAAGTTTCAACTATGGTCAACAAAAGTTATATTAGAACACCTAAACCTGATGAACAAATCAAAGTAGAACCTAGTGTTTCCATGGTTAAAGATCTCCTGGAAGAAAAATATAGATGGGCATGTTATCTACTTCTGTGATGAAGCTGCTAGAATTGATAAACCCGATAAAAAGGGTAAACATAGACCCGTTGTTGGCATGCCCGTTGTCTCGGTTAAAATAGGAGATCACTGTTATCATGGTTTATGTGACATAGGTGCAAGCGTGAGTGCTATTCCTTTTACCTTATATCAAGAAATTATGAATGATATAGCACCCGCAGAGATAGAAGACATAGATGTTACTATTAAACTTGCTAATAGAGACACCATCACACCTTTTGGGATAGTTAGGGATGTTGAAGTCTTGTGTGGGAAAATAAAATACCCTACTGATTTTCTTGTTCTTCGTTCCCCACAAGATGACTTTTGTCCCATTATCTTTGGTAGACCTTACTTGAACACCTTAATGCTAAAATAGATTGTGAGAAACAAACTGTCGGTGTTAGCTTTGGTGATGAGTCTCATGAGTTTAATTTTTCCAAGTTTAGTAGAAAACCTCATAAAAAAGAATTGCCTAGTAAGGATGAAATAATTGTTCTTGCTTCTATTGTTGTACCTCCTACTGATCCTTTAGAACAATATTTGCTAGACCATGAAAATGATTTGCATATGCATGAAAGAAATGAAATAGATAAGATTTTTTTGAACAACATCCTCTGCTTAAACACAATTTTCCTATTGAAACTCTAGGAGGTCCTCCTCCACCTAAAGGTGATCCTGTGTTTGTATTAAGACAATTGTCAGGCAATTTGAAATATGCTTATCTAGATGAGAACAAGATATATCCTGTTATTATTAGCGCTAACCTTTCATAACATGAACAAGAAAGATTATTAAAAGTTCTAAGGAAGCACCGAGCTGCTATTGGATATACTCTTGATGATCTTAAGATTAATATGGAACCTGATGCTAAACCCGTTGTTGATCACCAACGTCGGTTAAATCCAAATATGAAAGAAGTGGTAAGAACGGAAATATTAAAACTTCTGGAAGCAGGTATAATCTATCCTATAACTGATAGTAGATGGGTAAGCCCAGTTCATTGGGTCCTAAGAAAGGAGGTATTACTGTTGTTCCTAATGATAAGAATGAACTTATTCCACAAAGAATTGCTACAGGCTATATGATGGTAATCAATTTTAGAAAATTATACAAAGCAACTAGAAAAGATCATTACCCTCTGCCTTTTATTGATCAAATGCTAGAAAGATTATCCAAGCACACACTTTTTTCTTCCTTGATGGATATTCTGGTTTTTCACAAATACCTATTTCTCAACATGATCAAGAAAAGACCACTTTTACTTGTCCTTTTGGAACTTATGCTTATAGACGTATGCCTTTTGGTTTATGCAATGCACCTGCTACCTTTCAAAGATGTCTGACTGCTATATTCTCTGAATTTTGTGAAAACATTGTTGAGGTTTTCATGGATGACTTTTTTGTTTATGGAAAGTCTTTTGATGATTGTTTAAGCAATCTTGATCGAGTTTTGTAGAGATGCGAGCAAACAAATCTTGTCTTGAATTGGGAGAAGTGCCACTTTATGGTTAACGAAGGTATTGTTTTGGGCCATAAAGTTTCCGAAAGAGGTATTGAGGTGGACAAAGCTAAGGTTGATGCAATTGAGAAAATGCCATGTCCTAAAGATATCAAAGGTATTCGTAGTTTCCTAGGTCATGTTGGTTTGTATAGGAGATTTATCGAAGACTTTTCTAAAATTTCTAGGCCCCTTACAAATCTTTTGCAAAAGGATGTTCCTTTTGTTTTTGATGATGATTGTTTAGAAGCCTTCGAAACACTCAAGAAAGCCTTAATTTCTGCACCTATTGTTCAACCACCTGATTGGAACTTGCCTTTTGGAATTATGTGTGATGCTAGTGATTATGTTGTTGGTGTTGTTCTAGGACAAAGAGTTCATAAGAAACTGAATGTTATTCATTATGCTAGTAAAACTCTAGAAAGTGCACAACAAAATTATGCTACTACTTAAAAAGAATTTCTAGCAGTGGTGTTTGCTTGTGATAAATTTAGTTCTACATTGTTGATTCAAAAGTTATTGTTCACACCGATCATGCTGCTATTAAATATCTTATGGAAAATAAAGATGCTAAACCTAGGCTTATTCGATGGGTTCTCTTGCTACAAGAATTTGATTTGCAAATCACTGATAGAAAAGGAGCGGAGAACCCCGTAGCTGATAACTTGTCTAGGTTGGAGAATGTCCTTGATGACCCACTACCTATTGATGATAGTTTTCCTGATGAGCAGTTAGCTGCAATAAATGTTTCTCATAACATTCCTTGGTATGCTGACATTGCTAATTATATGTTGCTAAATATTTACCACCTAGCTTGACATACCAACAAAAGAAAAAATTCTTCTATGATTTAAGACATTACTTTTGGGATGAGCCACATCTTTATAAACAATGACTAGTGGTATCATTAGACGTTGTGTACCTGAGCATGAACAGGGACAAATCCTACGAAATGTCACTCCGAAGCTTACGGAAGACATCATGCGGGAGACAGAACTGCTCACAAGGTACTGCAATCTGGGTTTTATTGGCCTACTCTTTTCAAGGATGCTTGTAAGTTCGTCTTATCTTGTGATGAATGTCAAAGAATAGGTAATATCGGTAAGCGTCAAGAAATGCCTATGAATTATTCACTTGCTGTTGTACCATTTGATGTTTGGGGTTTTGATTACATGGGACCTTTTCCTTCCTCTAATGGGTATACACATATTTTGGTTGCTATTGATTATGTTACTAAATGGGTAGAAGCTATTCCAAATAGTAGTGCTGATCACAACACCTCTATTAAAATGCTTAAGGAAGTTATTTTCCCAAGGTTTGGAGTCCCTAGATATTTAATGACTGATGGTGGTTCACACTTTATTCATGGTGCTTTGCGTAAAATGCTTTCCAAGTATGATGTTAACCATAGAATTGCATCACACTGTCATCCTCGGTCTAGTGGTCAAGTTGAACTTAGCAATAGAGAAATAAAATTAATTTTGTAGAAGTCTGTCAATAGGTTCCGGAAGAATTGGTCTAAGAAATTAGATGATGCACTTTGGGCTTATAGAACAACATATAAAAATCCTATGTGTATGTCTCCTTATAAAATGGTTTATGGAAAAGCTTGTCATTTGCCTCTTGAGTTAGAACATAGAGCTTATTGGGCAATCAAAGAACTCAACTATGATTTTAAACTTGCCGGTGAAAATAGCTTATTTGATATTAGCTCATTAGATGAATGGAGAACCCAAGCTGATGAAAATGCCAAGTTATTTAAAGAAAAAGTTAAAAGATGGCATGATAAAAGAATCCAAAAGTGTGAGTTCAAAGTTGGAGAATATGTTCTTTTGTACAACTCCCTTTACAGATTATTTGCAGGAAATCTCCTCTGCAAATGGGAAGGACCCTATGTTATCAAGGAATTTTATCGATCTGGAGCTATCAATATAAATAATACCGAAGGTTGTTAATGGGCAACGAATAAAACATTATATCTTAGGTACGCCCATTAATGTTGAAAGCAATATTATCCAAACTATGACACCGGAAGAACACAAAAAGAAACCTTCCGGAACACTATAGACTCGCGAAAAAGAGGAGGTACGTGATACGGTAAGTAAACGGACTCCGAAAAATCTGCAAAAATATTTTCTGTCTGTTTTGGAAAATAACAAAAATTAGGAAAATAAGAAACTACCGGGAAGGTGATCCTGGTGGGCACAATACACTAGGACGCGCCTGGCTTGCCTGCTAGGTGCGCCCAGGTGGGTTGTTCCCACCTCGGGTACCTTACGGGCTCCATTTTTCTCCCGTTGTCTTGTTTCCCAAGATAAAAATCTTTATATACTCCCGGAACCTATTTACCACCGTATCACGGAGAAATCTTCTATTTTCTTTTCTTGCTGTTTTCCTGATAGATCTGAAAATATATCATCCCAATACTCAGAGGGTGAGAGCTTTGTTGATGATTTCATCGCAAACCCCAAGTCTTATGGGGATGTGGAGCATTATAGCTGGACTTCTGAAGAGGATGAAGATGAATCAATTCCTCCTCGTTTCAAAAACGAAAGCATGGAGGCATTATGCAAGAGGATAATAAAGCTCGAGATGGGGAATGATGATTTGAGGATAGATAACTTTATCCTCCGGCGTAAGTTGGAGGAAAAGAAAGACAAACCCACGACTTCATCACCAGCACCTTCTTCTTCATCACCAAAAGAAAATTGAGTATCGGGTATGGGCACTCCCCTTGGCTTTCGCCAAGCTTCGGGGAGGTGCCCCGGTATCATATCTCCCCCACCATCTTTTGCCTTTACTTATTTTAGTTTGATCCTTAGTTATCTTTTGCTTTAGATGAATAAAAGTATTGTTCGATCCTTTCTTTTTGAGAGTTTGCTTAGTGATCTATCCTTGTAATCGTGTGCGAGATATATAATAAAGTTTATTTTGAGTTTTTGCTTTCTTTACTTTCATGTTTCAATAAAAAGAAAGGAAATAAATGAAAAAGATCATATGTTAATCTTATAGTAAGTAATGACATCGCATAAGGAAAAGTATAAGTAGAAAATTTTATTAGAGATTGACAAACATAGCATTGGTCAATGATGCAAATCATGAAATAATTAATAAGCGAAGAGAAGATTCACATACAAATGCACTATCCTGGAAATCTTTTGTGATTGTGAGCCCCCATCAAAATATTATATGCCAAAATTGTTGACGTTGGACAAGGAAGAGAACGTAATGGTTTATGTTTGTTCATATTCACATAGAAGTAATATTTTCATAGATCCTTTAACATGTGGTGCTTGCCCCCTATCTTTGCTAGCAAAAAACCCCGCACCAACTAGAGATACTACTTGTGCATCCAACAATCCTTAAACCCAAATCTTATTTTCAAGAGTCCACCATACCTACCTAGGGATTGAGAAAGATCCGTCAAGTAGGTTGTCATCGGTGCAATAAGGCAATAAAAATTGCTTCTAAAAGTGTTAGATCATTTAGTGTAAGAGAAAATTGAGCATTGTACGAACTTGTGATGGCAAAGAATAAAAGTGACAGACTGCATAATAAAGGTTGCTACCATAAGGGGAAATATAATGTGACATTGTTTTGCACTAAGGGGTTGAGCATACAAACAAATAAGCGCATGGCAACCTCTGCTTCCCTCTACGAAGGGCCTATCTTTTACTTTTATGTATTTACTTTCATGCAAGAGTCAAAGTTTCTCTTTCTATTACTTTTTATTTTTCTCTTTTGGCAAGCATCATGTCGTGAGGAAAGATCTTGGCACATATGTCCAGTTGAATATGGGTAGCATGAGTTATTATTGTTGACATCAACCTTGAGGTGAATATGTTGGGAGGCGAAATTATAAGCCCCTATCTTTCTATGTGTCCGGTTGAAACGTTTTGCTCATATGTATGCGGTGAGTGTTAGCAATCATAGAAGACTATATGATGGTTGAGTATGTGGACTTGCCTAAAGGCTCCGGTACGTGACCCTTCCTGAAAAGATGATGAATTGTAGTTGCAAAGTTGAGTGAGAACATAGTTTGTTGGTTTCCAATAGAGTTTATGCTTTATACTTCGACGTTGTGATGAATTGTTACTTATTCATGGGAAGTCTATGATAAAAAAAGTCTATGTATAAGTTTTATGTCAAGGTTTGTTGCTGTTATAATAATTCACATGATGCTTCTGTGTCCATATTTTGTTTTTATCGACACCTCTCTCTCTAAGCATGTGAACATGTTTTTCGATTTCGGTTTTCGCTTGAGGACAAGCGAGGTCTAAGCTTGGGGGAGTTGATACGTCCATTTTGCATCATGTTTACCTATTGTTATTTATAATGTTTTTATGCATAATAATGCTTTTTGGAGTAATTCTAATGCCTTTTCTCTCATAATATGCAAGGTTCGCACAAAGAGGGAGAATTCCGGCAGCTGGAAATCTGGACTTTAAAAAGCTACGTCAGGCTACCTATTCTGCACAACTCCAAATGAGCTGAAACTTCACGAGGATTTTTTATGGAATAAATAAGAAATAATATAGCAAATAACCACCAGAGGGGGCCACTGTCGGTGTCAAAACCGGAGGATCTCGGGTAGGGGGTCCCGAACTGTGTGTCTAGGATCAATGGTAACAGGAGACGGGGGACACGATGTTTACCCAGGTTCGGGCCCTCTCTATGGAGGTAACACCCTACTTCCTACTTGATTGATCTTGATGAATATGAGTATTACAAGAGTTGATCTACCACGAGATCATGATGGCTAAACCCTAAAAGTCTAGCCTGTATGACTATGGTAATTTGTATATCCTTTCCGAACTAACCCCTCCGGTTTATATAGACACCGGGAGGGGGGGAATCTAGGGTTACATAGAGTCGGTTACATAAGAAGGAATCTTCATAGCCGGTCGCCAAGCTTGCCCTCCACGCCAAGTAGAGTCCAATCCGGACACGGGTACAGTCTTCGGCCTTCATGTCTTCACAGCCCATCAGTCCGGCCTATGGATAACAGGCCGGGCGCCCAAGGACCCCTTAGTCCAGGACTCCCTCACTAGCCCCTGAACCTGGCTTCAATGACGAGGAGTCCGGCGCGATGATGTCTTTGGCATTGCAAGGCGGGTTCCCCTTTTTC
This sequence comes from Aegilops longissima, assembly GCA_021605205.1. NCBI lineage: Eukaryota > Viridiplantae > Streptophyta > Magnoliopsida > Poales > Poaceae > Aegilops > Aegilops longissima. The sequence continues at coordinate 131,538,762 of CM038676.1, forward strand.
CGAACTCCAAGATAGTCTTCGAATGCAATGATAGAATCCGGACCTGTCACACACACCATACACAACCGCAGATAGAACATATTTTTACACGAGTTTATCCGCTGACAACTTTTTGCAGCACGGTATTACATCTAACCGGCCATAATTCCAAACCGCTTTTGTGTTCGACGCTCCACGTCCCGAGGCGCGGTTGCCATTGGCACGTCTTGTCAAAGCAGAGATCATGTCCCCTTATCACGGGATTCTCATCAATGCGAGTATGGGTAATCCAACTGTGTCGTTTATACGGTCATTGGGAATAGGCGAATCTTAAGGCGAGTGAGGAGGTTCTTGATATTCAGGGCCTTTATAAAGGGGATAAGAATTCCCTCTTCCTCTCTCACGCCTTCTCTCTGTCTCCGTCTTTCTGATCTCGAGCTCCAACGCCCAAGTTCTCATCTCCTTTCCACTCAAGCAACCATGTCCGGATCCGGAGGCCAGGGCAAGTGGATGGTCACCTCCATCAAGGAGGAGGACATTACCGAGCTTCGGGCGGCCGATTATCTGGTGAAGGAGATCGCCCACTGCCTGCCGCCCGAGGGACAGGTCGTCCCAACGCCGAAGCCCATCGAGAGGGTAGTATTCATCCCCCATTTCTTCCACGGGCTAGGGTTTCCACTCCACCCTTTCGTCCGGGGCTGATGTATTATTACGGGATAGATTTCCATGATCTGTCCCCGAATTCCTTCCTCAACATCTCGGCGTTTATCGTCGTGTGTGAGGCCTTCCTCCGCGTCCAACCCCACTTCGGGCTGTGGCTCAAAGTCTTCAACGTGAAGCCGAAGGTGGTGGATGGCCAGCACGCGGAGTGCGGAGGAGCCATGGGGCGCAAGCTGTCCAACGCCTCCTGGCCCAAAGGTACTTTTGTGGACACGGTAAAGGAGTGGCAGAAGCAGTGGTTCTACATCACAGAACCTCGGGGCACCACTTGGGCCGCAGCTGCCGAATTCCGCTTCGGCGCTCCCATGCGACTCACCTCCTGGGTCGAGAAGAGTCCGGGCTGGTGTTCACCTGACGAGCTGATAGCGCTGTAGATGCGTGTTCAAAGCATGGTAACCAAGAAAGTCAAGCTTGTTGATGTGATCGAGGTGATGCTAGTTCGTCGGATCCTTCCGTGCCAGCGCCGAAGCCGCCCTCTATGGGAGTTCAATCCGAAGAAGCACCAGACCCTGGTGAGGCTCTTCGAGACTACTCACGAAGGTGCATGGAAGTTGCTCTTTAAGGGCAATGAGAAACCGCCGGCCGCAGATTCAGATCGCGGACACGACGCTAAACACCTCGCTAGTGAGGTATGCCATTTTTAATGCATTCTCCACTTGTTTGTTTCAAGAATGATGCCTGAGCTTTTATTGTTGCTTTTTCAGGGCTGGATGGAGAGGGCGAAGCGGATCCAGTGTCCGGCTCTGCTGCCCGAAGAACCGGTCATCCCGCGTCTGGCGAAGATGCTGGTGCCGGCGCCAGAGAAGAAGGCCAAGAAGAAGGCCAAGGGGGCCAAGAGTGGCCCCCGTCGCAAGGGCACTTCGGACATGACGTCCGAAGATGACGAAGCTCATTCCTCTGTCCCTGAGGACAATGACGAGGAGGAGGAGGAGGAAAACAACCCTCCCCCTAAGGAGAGGAAGAAGAAGAGGGCGGCTTCGGCGCATCTGGAGGCGGAAACTCCCAAGAAGGGGAAGGGCGTCCAGCGGTCAATACCGCATGGGACGTTGACAACAGTCCGGAACGACGCCCCTGTACTAAGCCCCAGGCCGCATCGTAAGTGACATGGCTCACTCATGCGCACATCCGGCCCTTTCTCTTCATTATTTTGACATAGTTAACTGTACTATTGCAGTCCGGCCCGCGACCTTATCCAGCGATCCTTATCTGGAGGTTCGTTGGCTCCGTCGGAGATGACGAGCATGTCGCCACCGCCTGCTTATTCCCCCGGGGCCAGGGACAACACCGAAGTGTTGTCCCGGAGGATCGCTCCGAACCCGGGAGGAGCTCAGGACGCTGTCCAGGAGGCGCCACAAGGCGAGACCACCACTGCCGGACACATGGGGGAGCCGATCCCCATGGAGACTGGCGAAGAGGGCCGCATCCAGTCCGGCCCTTAGCAGAATACGATTCCGGAGACTCAGATGGCTCCAGAGTCGGGCGAGCAGCCCCCTTTGAAGGAGGGGGTGCCTCGCTTCCACTGGTGGCCCCTGTCCATCCAGGGGCGCCGGATAACCTGATGGAGGCGCTACGAGGCGCCTCCGTCATGGACGAGCACTATGTCCTTATGGGTGCGGTGATCGAGAAGGTTCAGTCCGCCAAGAGTGGACTGAATGAAGCCTGCAGCAACCTGTTAATAGGTTTCGAGGTAAGAAAGAGAAAAACTCCATGTAGACAGTAGCCCCTGAGACACTGTCCGGTGTTCGGCAAGAAGAACCAGACAGAGGATCAATCCTTTGTTATAGGAGACTAACTTAATATGTATCAATAAGCAGGCGTCATTGTTGGCCTCAAGCTCGCATGTTGCCGAAGTCTCTGAACTGAAGCAGAGGCGGGAGTGGACCGAGAACGAGCTCGGTGAGGTTAAAATTCGGATCCAGGAGAAGCAAGGTGAGTGACTACTTGCTGTGTGCTCGGAAGGAGTAGGCGCTGTATATTGACCGCAGTGTCGTAACATGTGCAGGAGCCGCGACCGAGGTCGAGGCCCTGAGGAAGGCCCTGGGTGAGGCTGAAGAGAAGGCTGTCCAGTAGCAAGTCGCCCGTAAGAAGCTCAAGGCCCGGGTCAATGAAGTCCAGCAGGCGCTCCAGGATGCGGTGAAAAAATGCGAGGCCTTGGAGCATGATGTGTCGGTTCATGGGACCGAACTCGCCAAGACTCGTTAGAGTGCAGAGATCGCACGGAATGAGGCCCAGGCCGCCCTCCAGGAGATCCAAGAGGCCAAGAAGATCACGGCGGGTAAGGCATTTAAGATGCAAAGCAAGTATGCAGAGAAGTAGTACCTTTTACTAACCCGAGTTCGGAGTTCCCCAGGGGCTTTTGCGTATTTGCCATGCAGTGTATCAGACGCCGCGGAGTTCGATCGAGCCGAAGGAGGGGGTTCTACGGAGAAGCTATTCTGGTCGCAGTATGCGGCACCAGACCATCCCGTGTCCTTCACCAATCAGCTGAAACAACTGGTGGAGCTGCATAGGGTGGCCGAACTAGCCATTAAGGATTTGATAATCCAGCTATGGACAACCAAAGCTATGCCAGGCAGCTACTTCGGACTCGTGAGGCGGATGGTGAACGCCTGTCCTTGGCTGGACATCATCAAGCGTTCGGCCTGCATTGAAGGCGCGCGCATGGCCATCGCCCGTTTCAAGATGTGGTGGGCGAAGATGGATGCCGTCGAGGTGAGCAGAGGTCCACCGGAGGGCGAGGAGCATGGCACACCCGAACAGTATTTTGCGGATGTCCTGGAGGGGTCTCACCTTGCGGCAACACAATGTTCGCAGAACATTGTATTTGAATAAATGTATTCATGTTGCCTTTGCCTTGTATTATGAAAAGTAAGCCTGTTTTGTAATGTAATTTTATTATGCTTTTAATTGTTTCCTCCTGTGCGGCCATGTTGTATGTAATCTGAGGGTTGGCTAGTCGTCGGCTTCTGCCCTCACGTGTTGGTAGTACGGAGGTGTTCGAGATGGAATCTAAACAATCTTGATCCAATTACATGGTCCTTGAAGGAGTTGTTTAGCGCAACGAACAAGGCAATCAGACTATGCGGCTTAAACGCCCTCACTTAGCCATAGGAGTTTTATAATAAAGCGTGGGCGCGGCCCCTGGTGTTGTCAGCATCTGATCGGGAAGTGCCGATCTTTCGCATAGTGCGGAAAAAATCTCCAACGGTTTGTAACCCTCGAACAGCTGACCAGCTCCCACTGTATCATGACAGTCAGTCGGTTTTCTCTACTGAGGCGCTCATCTGGTCAAGGCCAGGGCACAATCGCAGTAGTTCTCCCTTTAATACCCTAGCCGGTTTAGCGGAACGTAGGGTAGCAAGCACAGGAGCCGGGCAACCCAACTATTGAACAAAGACATGATTAAGAGCCAATGCATATAATGCTAAATTCCGGGTGCCGAACTTATCTTTAAGGATTGTTCGGACTTTGTTGCCGTATCGTGGGACGATGGAGAGCCCCTGGAAAATATGAAACGTACCAGAGTGTACGGTTGCTGGGAAGTAAGTAATTTAAAGGAAACGGAGGGAGAACAGAGATGGTATCTGGAGCCCTTGAACTTGGACCATGAACTGTTTCCATTATAGTTGGATTGATGCATCAAAGCACATCGGTACAAAGTAATGCCATAAGCAACCGGCTATTTGACATGCCACAACTAAAGGCAAGCTGCGCGTGGGTCCTGAAAACAGATAGAGTAATCGTTGGATTGGCCTCTAGGGCTGCCCCTGTACGCCTGTGCTCCATGTAGATCCGGTATATTTGTCCTTTGACGGGACTATAAATCAGGCCGTCGAAAGAGGCCCACATAAGAGAAACCTGCGACAAAGGGAAAAAGGAAATAGTAAAGTTGTATGTGTGTCCGGGATCCGTCTCGCCGAACTGTAGATCTCGGGCTAGCTTGTGCCTCCGTCGATGTCCATGGAATTTTGAGTGCGTAATTATGTACGTGTGGTACAAATGCCACTACTTCATCGGGACTGGGACGGAGGCCGAATTGCTAATCGAGCTCTTGACGAGCCGCACTGTCATGTTGCAGTGTAGTCCGGAACCTCTTAATGATGTCCAGGGGCTCGGCAGCCGTACTAAGGTGCTGCTTGAGAAGGCCGCTTTGCACCTCTGCTGCTAGGGCAGCGGTGTGCTCCTCTGTCCGGAGGGAGCGTTCTGTGTTTCCGTTGACTGTTATGATGCCGCGTGGACCAGACATCTTAAGCTTGAGATAAACATAGTGTGGCACCGCGTTGAATCTAGCAAACGTGGTTCGTCCGAGCAGTGCATGGTAGGCGCTGCGGAAGGGGACGATGTCGAAGATTAACTCTTCGCTTCGAAAGTTGTCTGGAGAACCGAAGACCACCTCTAGCGTGATTGAGCCCGTACAGCGGGGCTCAAAACCTGGTATGACTCCTTTAAAGGTAGTCTTTGTGGGTTTGATTCGTGAGGGATTAATGCCCATCTTCCGCACTGTATCCTGATAAAGCAGGTTGAGGCTGCTACCACCGTCCATTAGGACTCGTGTTAGGTGAAATCCGTTGATGATTGGGTCGAGGACCAGTGCGGCTGAACCGCCATGCCGGATACTAGCTGGGTGATCCCGACGATCGAAGGTGACCGGGAATGATGACCACGGATTGAATTTTGGGGCGACTGGCTCTACCGCGTAGACGCCCCTGAGTGCTCGCTTACGCTCCCTTTTGGGGATGTGTGTAGCGTATATCATATTCACCGTTTTGACTTGAGTGGGAAATTTTTTTCTGTCCCCCGGTGTTCGGCTACCGGGGCTCTTCGTCCTCGTCCTCACTTTGTGATCCCTTTTCTTTGCTTTCGACATTTAACTTGCCAGCCTGTTTGAAAACCCAACAATCCCTGTTGGTGTGATTGGCTAGTTTATCTGGGGTAGCATGTATCTGGCACGGACGATCGAGTATGCAATCCAGGCTGGATGGTCCCTCACTGTTCCTTTTGTAGGGCTTCTTTCGCTGGCCAGGCTTGGTGCCGCTGAATCCGGCGTTAACGGTGGTGTCATCAGTGTTGTCGCCATTGCTTCAGCGTTTGTGTCTATTGCGCCGGAGCTTGCCGGTGCTGTTCTTGGCCTCGGAGGGGCCTGTCTTGCCGGCTGTGTTTTTGCTATGAGCCAGCCAGCTGTCCTCACCCATGCAAAAGCGGGTCATGAGTGACGTAAGGGCTGCCATGGTCTTCGGCTTTTCTTGGCCAAGGTGGCGTGCTAGCCATTCGTCACAGATGTTGTGTTTAAAGGCCGCTAGGGCTTCGGCATCCGGACAGTCAATGATCTGGTTCTTTTTGGTTAGGAACATAGTCCAGTATTTTCTGGCTGATTCTCTAGGTTGTTGAACTATGTGGCTTAAGTCATCAGCATCAGGTGGCCGGACATATGTACCTTGGAAGTTGTCAAGGAAGGCTTCTTCCAAGTCCTTCCAGCTGCCGATGGAATTTTTAGGCAGGCTATTTAGCCAGTGTCGAGCTGGCCCTTTGAGCTTTAGTGGGAGGTATTTGATGGCGTGGAGGTCGTCTCCACGGGCCATGTGGATGTGGAGAATAAAGTCCTCAATCCATACCGCGGGATCGGTTGTTCCGTCGTATGATTCAATATTGACGGGCTTGAACCCCTCGGGGAATTCGTGATCCAGCACCTCGTCTGTGAAGCAGAGGGGTGTGTGGCGCCTCTATAGCGGGCCGCATCAAGGCGCACCTCCGATGAAGTCCGTCTGCGGTTATCTGCCCGGGTGTGACTAGGTTTTTCACCTCCGAATAGGTAGCTGTCATCCCGAGTAGGGAAGTGTTCTCGCGATCCGTAGATCGATCTGGTGTGTCCTGCTCTGCTGTCCAATCATTGCCGAAGGTCGTATGTATGGTCACGAGCTGGTCTGTCCCTGTGTTTACGAGGCGGTGGGGCGAGCTGTTGTTCGACCTGAGTTGTCGTTTTATCCCGACCGCGGGGTGGTCGGTCTGCCGCACTATCCTGACCACGTGGTGGTCGGTCCGCATTGGACGAGGGAGGTATACGATCTGGTGCCTCCTCATCAAACTAAGGTAGCAGTCTGCGCTTTTGGTAACTCTTCGTTGGGCGCTTGAGGCCGTATTCTTTGGCTGCCAGGACATCAGTCCACCTATCGATGAGTAGGTCTTGATCGGCTTGGGGATGCTGCTGCTTTTTCTTTAGGCTTCTTGCAGTAGCCATGAGCTGGCGCTTAAAGCGCTCATGCTCGAGGGGTGCCTCAGGCACGATGAAGTCCTCATTGCCAAGGCTCTCATCATCCTCGGAGGGTGGACGGTAACTATCGTCCTCCGGGTCACTGGGCATGGCCTGTTTATCAGGGTTAACTTGCTCGTTGTCTTGTTCCTCTTGTTCGGATGTTGCTCCAACAGGGTCTTCATTGTTTTCGGCGTCATCAGGAGTACTATTTTCTCCAGCGCCGGTGTTGCTGTCTTTTGAGCGACGTGACTTAGAGCGGCGTTTAGGGCGCCGTGCACGGACTGCGCCTCGTAGGGTTTATTCAAGATCTGCTCTTCTTTGTCGTCGCCGCCAGATCCTTTAGGTGTATCAACCATGTACACGCTGCACGTAAGAGGTGGTCGCCCAACGCCCGAAGAATGGCGGGTCTTGGCCTTGCTCCTTGTTGGCATCGTCGTCCATACCGTCTATGTCTTCGGAGCCATAATCGAGCTCGTCGGTTAAGTCCTCGACGGTAGCTATGAAGTGGGTGGCGGGTGGGAAGGAAAATTCTCCGTCGTCAGCCCCTAGATCGAACCGGACATAGTTCAGCTGTGAGTCTCCCACCATCGACAAATTCTTTAAAGAGTTTAGCATATGGCCCAAAGGCGAGTGCTGGAAGATGTCTGCGGTGCTAAATTCGGAAATCGATAACCGATCCAGCTCGGTGTCCGCAGGCGTACCCGGTCCGGAACTTATAGTCGGAGACGAGTCCGGAGTTCCATGGACGCAAATATTGCGGGGTGTCAAGTCCGTGTGCGGCTCCGTTGCCACGGACTCTATGGCCTTGGATGGCACGATCTACTTTGGTTCTAAGGCCGTTGCAGCAACAGGAACCATCTCCTGGACGTGATCCGATGACAGATTTAAGTCATGTTCATCGGGGCGAAGGGGAGCGATCGTTGCGGTCTCAAATCCGTTGAAGATCAAGTCTCCACGGATGACCACGACGTAGTTCAAGCTTCCGAATCTGACCTGGTGGCCAGGGGTGTAGCTATCGATCTGCTCCAGATGACCAAGCGAGTTGGCCCGCAGTATGAAGCCGCCGAACACAAAAATCTATCTGGGGAGGAAGGTTTCTCCCTGGACATCGTCACTATAGACGACCGAAGGGGACACCAAACCTTTCATCGACGACACAGTGGAACTCTCAATGAAAGCACCAATGTCGGTGTCAAAACCGGCGGATCTCGGGTAGGGGGCCCAGAACTGTCCGTCTAGGATCGATGGTAACAGGAGATGGGGGACACGATGTTTACCCAGGTTCGGGCCCTCTCTATGGAGGTAACACCCTACACTATAAAAAAAGACACATCCGTCACATTTGGGCCGAACGAAAAAAATTTCTGTCATACATATGACACTTCTATGACGATGATTGTGAAAAAACCCGGTATCATCATAGATGTGGTGGGCTCCTACTTCTATGACAAAAAATCATGACATAAAATGGGCTTTTCGTCCCGGCGGGCAGAGACACAGCTGCATGACATTCTTTGGGCCGCCCATGACGGAAAAACCGTGGTAGAAGCGAGGGGAGGAAAATTTCGGGAGTTGCCGATTACGGTGGGAGGTCGGGGGCGGAGCGATGCGCGCTTTCTCGTGCGCGCATACGCTGTGTGCGAGGTGTTGGCTCTAATCAAGCCGAGCGAGGCGTTGGGCTCTAATCAACCCGAAAGCGATTGCAGACTGCAGGCTACGCGCGCATCGAACCCGAGCGATCGATCGATGGCTGTTAATCAACCCGATGGAGCGATTCCTACGCTCGCTGCTAGTGAGCGCTATGGGGGGTGGATGAACAAGGAGCGGTGGCGTTGCCTCTGGATGAACAGGAACCCGTGGTGTAGAGGGCTGGATGAACAGTAGACGGTGGAGGGGTGGCCGTGGAGGGGTGGTTGAACAGGACCCCGTGGTGTGGAGGGCTGGATGAACAGTAGACGGTGGAGGGGTGCCCGTGGAGAGGAGTGGTTGAACAGTAGCCGGTGGAGTAGCGCGCGGTGGAGGTTGGATGAACAGGAGCCCGTGGAGGCCGGAGGAGGTCGACGGTGGAGATGAACAGATCCCGTGGAGTCCTGCTTTTGCGACGCCACACCCTCCCCTGCTTTCGACCGTAGCGCCCAACGCAAGTCCGCTTTAAATCCGCTGGCGGTACGCCACACCCTCCCGATCAACATGACCCCGCTTCGACCGTAGGAGGTCCGCTTCTCCGCTTTTGCGGACGCCAGCCCCTCCCGATCAACAGACCCTGCTTGAACGTGGCGGTCGAACACAAGGCCATTTCCTCTGTTAGCAAGATGCCAGCCTCGTTTCCATCGCCTGTTTCGTCCAAGCCCTCCCGATGAACACGACCACGCATTCTGTTCCGACCCAGCCGGTTGGCTCCCCATGAACACGACGATGAAGTTGTTTCTCCGTTAAGACCCAGCCATGTTCGTATGCACGATAGGCGTTAGAGACCCTGCCCGTATGTGGCCGTATTTTCTTTCTTGCACCCTCGCTGCTGTATGTACGTGTACATGCTACGTGCACGCCTCTACATCTACGACACGTGCACGCCTCTACATCAACCAAGATGTACGCATATCGTCACGACCAGAATGACAATGCTACGATGCTTCACCAGGTGGGTCCCGACCGCCGTGCAGTTCCTTGCGCGCGAAAATGTAGCTGGTGGGTCCCAGCAATGAGGGACGAATCGCTTTTTTTGCCCGGACGCACTTCCTTTGCGTGCGAAGATGTAGCTGGTGGGTCCCAGCAATGTGGAGGCGAATCGCTTTTTGCCCGGACGCACTTCCTTGCGTGCGAAGATGTAGCTGGTGGGTCCCAGCAGTCAGGGGGGCGAATCGTTTTTTTGCCCGGACGCACTTCCTTGCGTGCGAAGATGTAGCTGGTGGGTCCCAGCAGTCAGGCGGAAACTTTTTTTCACGAAATACGGTGGCCCGTCTGGTGGGTCCCCGCTGTCAGGTGGAGGAATCATTATTTTCCGCGTAATAAGGAGGCACTTCCTTGCTGCGGCCGTGGACCCAGCTATCAGCCTCTCCACGTACAGTCCACGTCCGATGGAAGTCGTTCCTTGACCACGTTGATGATGCCGCACCGAGAGCACCACGGCGGTGGACGACGGCGAGGCCTAGGAAGGGGACGACTCGGAGCCGGGGAAGACGCAGCAGTGGATGCCCACGCGAAGAGGAGTACGAGGGTTCACTGGTTCGGCTGCGGTGTGAGGCTGTCATCGCCGCAGAATAACAGGGGGTGTGGGTAAGTAGAGGGATGGCCTGGCCAGCGGTGGGAGTAGTAGGCGGTGAGGCCTCCGCGGCATCACAGCCGGCCACGGGAGGCAGGAGCACGCGACACGACCGGCGCTGGTTTGGGCGGCTGGAGCAAGAAGACCAGAGGTTGAAGAAGCATTGCAACCGTTGGATGAACATCATACGGTAACAGGAGCTAGAATCGTTCATATTGACTAAGTTGACAAAGCCCTCCGTCCCGTCCAACTTGGTAGGCCCACAAGTCAGCCTCCCAAAGATGCCGGGTTCCAAATGGCAGGGGAGTATTCATTTTTTGTGCGTAATAAGGAGGCACTTCCTTGCATGCGAAGATAGCTGGTGGGTCCGACAAGTCAGCGGGGGCACGCTTTTTAAATACGAGGTTCTTCCGTGGGTCCCAGATGTCGTGGAGGAATCATTATTTTGTGCGTAATAAGGAGGCATTTCCTTGTGTGCGGTCAGGACCCAGTTGTCACCTCTCCACGCACAACCTACTTCCGATGGTGTCGTTTGTTGACCACGCCACCGAAAGCGCATCCAAGGTGGTGGACGACGCAAGGCCCCTGACAACAACGAGTCGGAGATGGGAAGACGTGGGAGTAGAGTCACGCATGAGAGATGTACAAGGTTAACTGGTTCTAGCGCGGTGTGGTTCAGCAATGGGTGGAGAAGAACAGGAGGTGTGGAGGGTTGGAGGATGGCCTGGCCAACGGTGGAGTAGCGCTCATAGCGAAGCGCATAAGCAGAGCTGCTAGCGAGAGGAGGCGGAGGTGGTCCCAACGGCGCTGGAGGAAGAAGACGAGAGATTGAAGATGGATGCCGGCCGTTGGATGTAAATCCAACGACTAACATGTCAGAATCATTTGTTAACTAAATTTACAACGACTTGCGTTGGCTTCGACCTATTGGCCCACATTTCAGCCTCCAAAAATGTGGCACGTATTCAACCCATTTTTTCAGAATTTACAGTCTATTTTTGCGCGGTAGAATTTACAGTCAATTTGATCTTTTTTTTGAATTACATCCATTAGCTGGGCTGGGTGAACAATTAATGTAGCTTTCATGCGGCCCATTTATTTTATTTCCTAAAAAATTACAGGCCATTTGCACTTTATCTAGATACACGATTTTGTTGGGCTGATTCTAATTATAATGTTGGGTTGGGCCAGCAATGTTATCAAAAAATAAAAAAGGGCTGAGCATTTTGTTATAAATATATTTAAATAATAAGTGATATTATTACATTCGCCCTTAAATCTTACCAAGCTTTTGTACACAATCACTAGGATTTTCGTACAAAACAATCCAGGATTTTATTTGTTAAGAAATTATTTTATAATTAATAAGATGTGGGATATTGTTTTCTTACATATGTAAGTATCTCATAAATATATGATGACAATAAAATAATATATAATAACATATAAAATAATTTAAATATATATAATATAGTTAAAAGGAAACATAAGTTGTACCCATGCTCCTATTCTTATATAGAAAAATAGAACAGACCGCCATGCTTTCTTCAAAAAAATACATAAATTGGCTGCCAAAATAAAACCTCGGATGGGAGGTCCATAGGCGGTCGATGCATGACGGCCCTAAGAAAATACAAACAGGCCCTCCCATCCGAGGTCGTGGGCTGCGATGTTAAAAATGAAAGCCTAGACGGGCAGCCCAAAACCACGCCCAACACTTGCCAAAACTCCGCCCCTCGTTTTTCTCAGTGTTTCGCACACTCAACATTGTGTGTGCATTTTGACTGCATCATATGAAGATGTGCTATGCATGAATGTTGATCAGCATGATGTTAACTGGCTGGTAGTTCCATTTTCGACCACGAATAAGACTTCCAACATGATGTTAACCCTGTTTGAAAAGGTCGTGTTAATATAAATGCTCGCCTCAAAAGTTGCAGTTTCTTATCTGAAACTAAACTTGCGCTTATCTGAAACTGAAACTTGCGCTTTCTTCTCGTCTGCACTTTTATACTCCTATGAAACTACATTTTTTAAGTGCTAAAATAGATCTCTAGAATTCATAAAATTCTTCATATGCTCAATACTGCAAATCTGAAATTCAAAAGACATTCATATCTGAAAGTACTCTCAAAATACACAACACAAAACACAATTCACAACCTGCAAATATCGACAACCCTAAGCTCCTCCCCGACAATTCACAACCTGCCCGACTATTGGGCTGGGGGCAGTACCCTCCTATTCCTGTGCGGCAGACAGCCGCCCCGTGAGACGATGTGAACGACGAGGGAGACGATGGCGGGTAAGCGTCGTTGGGCCAACTACTTTTCTCCTCTTGCAGTTGGGTTCGGTCGACGAAGACTCCACCGCTCGCTCCGGCAGACACCTCACAAACGGCACCTCAGATGCTCGATCCTTCAATCTCGTGGATGCTCCATCCGGGATCGATACTCCCACCACCGCTTCCTCACGATCGGATTCGTGAATCTGTTTGCTCCATGGCCCAGAGGAGCAGCTCTATGTACTCCGGCGCGACTCCCTTCGGGAGTATCGCCACCTTTTCGCTCTGTTGCAGATATTTGGCCATGGATGTCGCCGCCGCCGCTTAGTTGGTCCTTTTTGTCAAACCAAGACTGATCTCCAACATCCTAGCTAGCTTCACAGGGTCGCCGTCTGCGATCCTCACATATCGGTTGTACTCTCCATCGATCTATTTCTCCACAGACCTTCACGCCGACGGTGGTTTTTGAATGGAAGAGGAGAGAAGCGGCGCTGGTTTTGGATTAGAACGGGAGACGAGCGACGCTGGTTTTGGACCGAACAGAGAGGAGGGGCGGTGGTTTTGAAATGGAAGAGGAGAGGAGCGCGCTGGATTTAGATTGGAACAGAGAGGAGCGGCTGTGGATTTAGATTGAACAGAGAAGAGCGGAAGAGCGGCGCTGGTCTTGGAAGTATTTTTTTGTTGTTTTATGATTTTGGGTCAAAGTTTGACCATGTACAGTATGTGACAAGAAAATGTGAATGCATGTCACCAAAATTGTATCGCTTTGGTTCAGATTCGAATGTACTTTCAAATTATATTATTTTTGCAACGATAACATATATTTTATGTGCGAAAATCATGGTCAATTATGACCGAGAATAAAAGGAGACTAGTTAATGTGGGGTCGCTTTCTTAATTGAAGGGTAAATTGATTTTGATCCAGTCACAGCGGCGGCCCTCTCGCCTAATCCTAAATCGCTGCAGACGCCTCCTCTCCCTCTTCTCCATTGCAAAACCACCTCCTCTCCTCTCCATCATCTCCATTCCAAAACCACCATCTCGCCTCTCCTCTTCTCGATCTTCTCCATTGCAAAACCACCTCCTCTCCTCTCCATCATCTCCATTCCAAAACCACTGCCTCGCCTCTCCCTCTTCTCGATCTTCTCCATTGCAAAACCACCTCCTCTCCTCTCCTCTCCATCATCTCCATTCCAAAACCACCTCCTCTCCTCTCCATCATCTCCATTCCAAAACCACCGCCTCGCCTCCCTCTTCTCGATCTTCTCTCCATTGCAAAACCACCTCCTCTCCTCTCCATCATCTCCATTCCAAAACCACCTCCTCTCCTCTCCCTCTTCTCTATTGCAAGACCACCGTCTCTCCTCCCATCTTCCAAAGCTACCACCGGACCACTCAGAACGACATCTATGGAGTGGATGCAGCAGCGAATCAGGCAGATCGCTGGCGGCGACCAGGCAAAGCTAGCCAGGTTGAAGGAGATCCTTAGTTGGTTTGAAATGAGTGGGAGATTTCGAGGACGGTGCAGGCCATGTGGCAATGTATGCGAAAGAGCGAGACGGTGGGCGGCGGGAGGCCGGATCTGCCCACACTACGACAGCGAGGAAGAAGAGGTCGGAGGTCCTCCCTCGCCAGCGGTGCTTGGGAGAGAACGACAAGGCAAGCTTATCGGGATGCGCCCAGCAGTGGGTAAGAGCCGTCGCCGAGGACGACCACGTGAACGTTGCACCTTCTCACCTTCCCCGACGGAGAGGATCCGGCTGGATCTGTGACCAGCGGTGAGCAGAGAGAGATGGAGAGAGTGTGGCCACCGTTGTCGTGTTTAGATCTGGAGAGGCCGAGACGGTGTGAAGAGAGCAACACTAGCAAGCAAGCGCGGAGGCTCCTGCCTATATAGTGGAGTAGTACTTAGTTTTCTTTTGTCTACCGGAGTCGGCTTGACCTTGTCAATGACTGTCGAGAAGTCTTCATGCACGTGGCCCGGAGGCGCAGTTGTCGTCATTTTGATCTGAAGCGCCGGATTATAACATATAACACGAAAAAATGCCACATGACAAGAAATCATGACCTCACTGCCCAAAGGAGACAACATGAATCCCGACGGACAAACTAGACGAGGAACAAAGCTCAAATTAAAGATAAACTCGTAGAAAAGGGGTCCGTCGATAGATGTCCTAATTAACATAGCCGGCTTGACATAGATGGCAGCCGAGTAGTCACTGTTCGTGCATGTGCCCCCAATGACTAGCCCAACTCAGTTGTCGCTGTTTAACCCTCGCAGTGATCCGAAGCACATGACACATAATTTTGTGAGATGACAAGAAACCTTTTTTTAGATTTCTCACCACAACTATAGCCATGTATAACACAGCCTGCACGATATGTAGACAATAGCCAATCCAGGCGTGTCTGCTGGAGTCTGGTCACATGCATGGAGGAACTGATTTTCCGTGTCTTGCGTGGATCGCCCGTGCACCAATGTAGTACAACACTTCTCTAGTACTATCGCCGCCTCCTCTTCTATTAAGTCACCCGACTTGCGGGGCGGGAGTGTGCCTATGGTCGGTTCTCAATTGCCGCCCCACATGTGTGTGCGAACGCAATATGACGCGCTGCTCCATTTGAGAGCAGCGTGCTGCATCGACCGACCGTCTGGGTGCGACGCGAACGCGACATGCGTGCTGTATACTCCGTACATGTGTACCGCCGTTTTCTAGACGCTTTGCTCCATGGCGCGGGCGCAATCCATGGATACAAAATTAGTATACTGTATAGTATTTAAAAGTCGAGGGCGGGGCTTTTCCTGCCCGGTAGGCGGCGGGACAGTTCCGCCTAGTCGGTTCGATAGGGACGCAAGAAGACAAGGGAGTAGGCTGCTGCAGACGTAGGGCTGTGTGATTTGACAGCGAGTTACTGATGGACAGGTGGGGCCCCGTGATTTGACTTGCCATTATCATTTTAACTGCGGTGCTACGACCGGCGTGAGTCTCCAGATTCCTGACCACCTCCATACAGGTGCCTCTCCCAATGCTCCACAATGTAGTAGTAGAGGTTGGCTCTTGCATGAGAGCCCACTTCTCCACTTTTTCCTTGCCTCTTTTTCCTCCACATATGCAAAAATGCCATGTAAAGCGGCAAAGCGCACTATTGTACTTACTTGCTCCTACAGGTGCTTAAGCTTGCCACATAGGCATAAAGTCTGATGTGGCAAGTTAATCAAGAAGAGGGAGACTAGTTTGGTGACCCAAGGAAGAAACGGTGCTAAGCGCGTGTACCTAGGTGAAAAGACAATTTTGAGGCTAGTTGTAATGGTAGTGTCATAGATAGTATCATGCATGTCAACTAGGCAATTTTGATGAGGTGTCATAAAATTAAATGAACAAAAAGAGGGTTGAGTATCATATCATGATAATATATCATAATAAATGCTATACTACTATGTGTCATGCATGGTAATAAATAAAGTACTACATGATACTAGTATATGATACTATGCATTAGGGAGGTAGTACACTAGTATCATATGTATGATATTAGTATATGATACTTCCCATTACAACCAGCCTGAGTCTATAGCTAATTATCTCAAGTACTACCTCCCTAATGCATAGTATCATATACTAGTATCATATGTATATGCATTAGGGAGGTAGTACTTGATGAGGTGTCATACACTAGTATCATATGCATGATATTAGTATATGATACTTCCCATTACAACCAGCCTGAGTCTATAGCTAATTAAATGAAGCAAACTTAGCAACTCCATTTAATTGGAAGAGGTCACTCCTTGGCAAATGCAATAATACTAGTACTTTTGTGTCCCATAATATAAGAACGTTTTGGCACTACACTAGTGTCAAAAACGTTCTTATATTATGGGACGAGGGAGTATGAAGAAAGAGATAGAGAGGAGTAAAAAAATACACTTATAGCCAACCTTATAGCCAACCTTGTTGTAGTATGAGTGACTAAGTGATGACTATGTATGACATGCCAACATCGATAGCCTAACGCACCGTGTTAAATCTCCAAGATGCGCGACAGCGCTGCGGCGACGTGACGGTCGTGGTAGGCGTGACCATGATACGGGCTCTTTGGCAGCCCTTGGATCTGAGATCAAACGGTCGCATGCTAAGTTGCTGAAAATTTGCGAATAACCTCCGTGATAGGATATTCACCCATTGGCCTAGAATCACTCCATGCAACCGTTCGATCTCCGATCCAAGGGCTTTCGGAAGCCCGTATCATGGGAGAATGGAAAGCCACTACCTTGCCGTTTGCACGCTGGCAGTTCGCTCCTACTCGTCCCCGCACGTCCTTTAATACTACGGCGGTTCGCTCCTAGTCGTCCCGTCCATTCACATTACGGCAGTTCCACTAATCCTAACCCTCCTCCCAAATCCATGGCGTCCCAAATCTCCCCGATAGGCGGTGAGTACAAGGTTAGAACCATCACCGGCGATGAGTTCAACGTCATCTACACCCGTTCTTCCGCGACGGTGAAAGGATGCTTTTCTCGCTTCAGATGCCTGTTCGAAGACTCACATGATGAGTGGGTCGCCGGGCTAGATGTTGAGTACACCACAGTCGTGGGACGAGAGAAGGATCTAAAGGATGAAGAGAGGAAGAAGCCCGCCGTGATCCAGGTTTGCGTGCATGACTTATGCTTGGTCTACCACATATGCCATGCCGACGTTGAGTGCCAGGATTTTAAGGACTTCCTCGAGAGCAACCTAGTCAAATTTGTTATCAGATACTTTGGTAACAACAAAGAAGTCCTGCGTCGGATAGGCCTCGTTGTAGGCAACACCTTCGACCTCCAAAAGAATCGGCCGGTGTCCTCTCGTCACCTTCAACGCCGACCGGCAGGAGCCATGGTTCATCCTTCAGACGGTAAACCGGAGAAACCTCCATACACGCTTTCATCGTCATGCATGGCAGCGAATGTACTAGATATAGACCACATCCAAGACGCTGCAATGGATGGCTACCTTTGTTTCAATATCTACAAGGGTTGGATGAAGAGCAACAGCCAAGTTGGCGGTTCAAGCAAAGAAGTATCGCCAAGAGGAAGAGGGACAAGGACGAAGTCGAGGACGTGGACGAGGACTCCGAGTAAGGTGGCATGTCGTTGCTCATGGTGGTTCTAATGCAGTGTCTACCGGAATAGTTGCAAAGTTTAATGTCGTGTGCTTAATTTAATTTGAGGGTGTGTTGTGTTTGAGCCCCAGCGTAACTATGTTATGTTTCTTCTTGTTACTTTAACTCTTCATGAAGTACATACTAGTATTTCTTACATTTCATCTTTTAGTTGGTATAGTACTACCACTGCTTATTCACATTATATAGTACAATATATATGGCCAACATCATATAGCCAGCAGTTTAGTTGTCAAAGAATTTCAGGGTGCTTAGTTTTGTTAAAGAATTCCGTGGTTCTTAGTTTTATTTGAGGGTGGGTTGTGCTGGACACCATTATTGTGACTAGCCTTTTAATAGTACTATATGCATAATTTGGCGTTTAGCCTCTATATGTACCACCTTTTTTAATTTCAAGTTTTGCTCCATGGCGCAATCCATCGATACTACTTGCTGTACAAAAGTATACATTTTTAAAAGGCTAGAGGGCGGGCAGTCTAGCTTGGTCGGTTTCACGAGAGGCGAGGGCCTTTGTGATTTGACGGCTCATTACTGCTGGAAGGCGGGCCTTGTGATTTGACTGTCAGATAAATGCGCCGACGACCTGATCGAGGAGGAGCAAAGAACCGTGCGGTATACTCAAGTTTTCCATCGGAGTAGTATCGCGACGGAGGAGCACTAAACACGGCAGCCCAAAGGCCATATGGCAATAAAAATGATCTAATTTGCTAGTCATCTCATTGTTAGCATTGTTCTACTCATTCCTTAAAAACAAAAACCATTGTTCTATTCATGCCTCACAGAGAACGTGACACATGCGGCGTAAACACCAAGCAAAAGATGAAACACAAAGAGCAAAAGAAGAAGGAAGATTATCACCCCAAATGATCTAATTCGCCATGAGTCGTGAATCGCTTCTTCATCTCCTCCACGACCTCCATCTCCTTGCGCGTCTCCTCCGCCATCTTCTTCATTCTGTCCATGACGCGGGATTTCGGGATTTCTCGACGCGAGCCTTCATCATCTGTTCCACGGCCGCATTACGCACCTTGACAAAGAGCCGGTGCTCGATGTAGAGCTTCGCCAACTCCTCCTTATGTTCCATGACGAGGGCCTGCAGCATCTTCATCGAGGAACTACTATTCTCATGCAGCTTCTTCCAGCCGGCGTTCTTCTCCTTCAACAGGTCGATCTCGTGGCGAGCTTCGCCTTGTCCTCCCGAAGTCGCAGGATTTCGCGGTCGCCTTCTTCTCCGAGGCAATGCTCTTCTTCATCAGATCACCAAGCCGGGCGGTCAACTCCCCGCTGATTGAGCTCAGCGGGCATGTCGTCGAGGCTCTCCTTCAAGAACTCCGTCAAGCCTTGGATGAACTCCTTCGCTTATTGAGCTGATCGGGCATGCCGCCGAGGGATAACGACTCCAGCTCCGCCCTCTCGGCATGTTCGCCTCCAGGGTAGGGCGCCATGGGAGCCATCGCCGCCTGTGAGAGATCTTTCGAGGTCTCGCGGGCGGCGAGCCCTCTTTTTTTCCGCAGCCTTGGTTGCCGCCTCCTTGTTACGAGTAGTTCTCGACCTAGAGCTCGCTCACCGCCATGACAACGACGGACGAAGAAGAAGCACTTATGAGGAGGAAAGGTAGAGTAATTTTCGGTTAGGTAGTTCCCCTTTTTATAACCTAAGTACTAGCACTAGTAGTACTAATACCTGCATAGTGGGAACATGTTCAGGTTTGGTACGTAGTACTAGTAGGTGTGAGCAGGCTTTCGAATGTGATGGGAACAAGGTAAAGATTAATTGATGGTTTTGGTTTCGAGGCCCGAAACGGCTCCCGATGAGTTTAGTGGAACATAAATTTCAAGTAGACTACACTGCTCAAATGCGTAAATATTATGTTACCGCAAAAATTGGCACAAAATACTGAAGGAGACCAATGGAAGTACTACTAGCAACCCACGATTTAACTACTCGCATGCGCGCAGTGGAGTAATAATGTCTTTCTTCCGCCCTCACGCCCACTCAATTTGCATGCCTTATATTAATTGACCATCAATGAAGTGAACGACTTTACACGCGTCAAATTATCACATGGGTGGATCTTGGTACAAAATTGCGTCCGCCCGCACCACCCGCATGTGCGTGCGAGGGAATGAGTGCGTGCGTGGCGTGCGTGCACATCTTCGCTTCGGCATGTACCGCCAAGATGGCTCACGGAGGACGAGTACATTCTTCGGAACCAGCAAAGACGTCATCGTGATCAATCCACGCAAGGAGGTCGCGACAACACCTCCACATGTGCCACGTGGCTTCATGAACTATAAGAGAGACACCGTAGCGTGCCATTGGTATTCTAATTTACGTGTTTTTCACATACCAAGTACTAGTAATTTACACGTGCATTGCACGCATCAGATTTTGCAACCAAATTATGAATAAATACCACACTATAGCATGTAAGCTCTTAGTCATATATGCGTGATGTAGCCCTTTGTTTAATTCTTATAGTTCATCTCATTCAAAATCAAATTAGTTTTTATAAAAAAGCTAAGAACGTGTGAATAGGAAAAACATGGGATTATAGTGGAAAGTCGTATTGAATCCTACAGGATTGTACGAGTGTTTGATTGTGCATAGAAAAAACGCAAAATTCTTTCAAAGAGGTTTGAGTGGATGGGATGTTTCCTATGAAATCTAGTGCAAATGAATCATATGGAAAAATTCCTATGGTTTACAATCCTACGAATCAAACAACCAAGATAGGAAAAATTCATAATGATTAGAATCCTCCAAAATTCCTTTGAGAATCCTTTGAATCAAAGAAGCCCTTAATCTATTTTATGATTCATGGAATTGTGCGTTGTAAAGCATAAAGTAAAAACAAATAATGGCAATTCAACTAGAAAAAAAGTTTGGGCAGTTATGATACGGAAGATTCTAGAACAAAAGAGAACCACTATTGTTTTGAGGTTTGTGCATTATGCTTAAGTTCAACCATGGAGTCTGCTAGATTGTACATGTGGAAAAATCCGGTGGGGGGCTAGAAGATGGTGCGAGGGACCGAGTGGAGGGAGACTATGAAGGAATGCACAAGTGCGAGATCGATATTTAGAGAGAGGGGGCGAACACGTGCGCTGTTGCACGTGGTGGCGGAGCCATGAAAAATAAATGAGCTAGGGGGCCAAGCATTGCTAATCCTTTACGAGGAGGGTCAATTCATGAAATTAAACCTTTTTTAGCAGCAATTGTCTAATGATCACATTCATATTAGCCTCGATATATAGTGATGTTAGGGGGGGGCAGGCCTTATCGCCTCGCCTTCGCCATTGTGCACGATCCGAGAGATGAAGCGGAAGGCATGGATGATGAGAGGGGGACGTTGGATATATAATTAATGTGGGTGTATTACCTATTTATGTTAATCAAATATAGAGAGGTACAGATTGATCGATGTGGACGTGGGAGAGGTATAGATTGATCGATGTGGACATGGGAAAGAGGGTGAGATCTCACTGGATATATCGATTGATCGGTTTGTGTGGAAAACTATGAAAGACCTAGCTATATACACACATACATAGAGGAACATCGATCGTTGCGCATGCACGCGTGAGAGATAAAGAATGCCCGGTATGAGGGAGAGGGGGATGTGTGTGGGTGTGTGCCTTCATGGGAGACCGACCCGAAGAAAAAGATTGCATGCGTGCGATAGATAATGCCGACTGGTAGTGTGTGTGCATGCATGCACGAGAGAAAGTTAGTGGTACAATTATAAAGAGAAGACTACTGTGTGGGTGTAAAAGAATAGGTGAGGTCATAATCAATGTAAAGTTGAATTCAAATATTTGAATAAGAGACCCTGATGTTTGAAACCCATGCATGCATGAATATAACGGATATCTGTGCGGTGTGCTTTGGAAACGAGCATGTTGTAATGTATACACATTGAACAAGGTCAGACTGATTTGAATTTGAGATACCGATGGCAGACATCATTTGCCCATGTCGCATCCGTGCATGTAATTGGAGATGATGGGCGGCTTTCGCATCACATATCTATATCTATACCCCTATATATATTATATATTATATATTTCTTTATATTGTGAGCGGGTAACTTTAACTTTGAAAGATGGTCATTGGATGACGCGAATCCGAAGGTCCAAAGATGGCAAATTTGAGCACTATTGGTCGTTGGATATCATCTAGATTCCACCAGATTTCGCCACATGTATAATCTAGAAGACTCCATGGTTGAACTTAAGCATAATGCACAAACGTCAAAACACAAGCACTTCTTATTTGTTCTAGAATCTTCCGTATCATAATTGCCCAAATGTTTTTCTACATGATTTTCCATTATTTGTTTTTACTTTATGTCTAACAACGCACAATTCCATGAATCTTAAAATAGATTAGCTTTCTTATAAAAACTAGATGATTTTGAACGAAATGAACTATAAGAATTAAACGAACATCTACATCATGAACATATGACTCAAAGCTTGCATGCTATAATGTGGTATTTATTCATAATTTGGTTGCCAAATCTCATGCGTGCAATGCACATGTACCTTACTCTAGTCTAAATGGTGTTTGTGTGTGTGTTGTGCGTGTTGAGGTGCAAATTGTCTTTTTTGGGTACACGTTGCTTGTTCTTCCAAATTTCAAGCCGCTACTTTGTTATGCCGAAAATTGAAGCTAGCGCCTCTGCTCATCGTGGCGCGAAACTCCCGCTTCTTCAACCCGCGCTTTGTTAGCCCGAAATATTTAAGATATATCTTTGTCTCACAGTTCGACAACTCCCTCCATCTCAACCCGCGCTTGCTATTCCGAAATTACAACGCGTGAAAAATCCCACCTCCTGTGAAATCCCGACACGCCGAAATGCCCGTGGTACCCTGAACCGAAAGAACCGCCTCAAATCGGTGGGGGTACTTTCGAACTTACCCCACATTTCGGACAAGCGCGCCTCTAAGCCATGGTTCCCCACCGCCATCCCATCCGCCCACCCATTCAGACACCGAGGCCGCGAAAACCCGCGACGAAACCCCACACCCTGCTCCGTCCGCCACCCACCGGAGCTTCTTCCCCGACGACGCCGTCCACAAGAACACCTCGACGCCCTCATCCACCGCATCGATGAGGATCCATCGTCGATCTCATCGTCCCCGCCGGTTCAGCCACCCCGCCCTCCACCTCCAAGGAGCTTCCCGACGTTCCCCTCGCCTTTCGCGCCACCTCCATTCCCACACCGCCGCCTTCACCGCACCACCGGAAGAGCATCATCATCACCGCTTCTCGATGAAGTTGCGGCCTAATCGGCGCCACCAAAGAGGTTGTACACTAATCGCCGCATTTTCTTCTTGATTCGATCTCATGGTGCTGCCGGCGCTCGGTCCCGAGCCGACACGGCACGACTCCATCCACGGCGGCGTTGCCGGCCACTTCCTCCACGACGGCGTTGCCGGCCACTTCCTCCACGACGTTGCTCCCTCGACGGCGACGTCCACATCAGTAGGAGCTGCTGCTGCTTTACCTCTCGCTCGCACCGCTGCTCTCTGCTTTTGCTCTCGGTCCCCTGCCTGTCTCTCTTGCTATTGCTCTTGCTCACGCTGCTGCTCTCGCTCTTGCTCTTTCTTGCGATGCTGCTCCGATTTGGCTACACTTCAGTCGACTGAATCGACTTTTGGTTCAGTCGATTTCCAAGGGGTGGGCTCGCTGGGGTGAAGGAAGAACCAGCCGCAGGGAGGGGGGGGCTCACGGAGAGGTACCCCACTATCTATCTTAGGGTTCGGGATGGGGCGGTGGTCGCCGGCGGTGGCGGGCGTTAGCGGGCGGTGGCGGGGGATCACCGGAGAGAAAGCTCGCACGGGGGCCTAGAGGGATGGCTGGGCGGCGGACCGGTGGTGGGGAGTGTTTTGGCGGGCGGCGGCAGACCACCGCATGGGCGGCGGGGGCTGCTGTTTGGCCGTGGTGGCTAGCGGCTCGGGGGTGGAGGTTGAAGATGAACCGCAGCCCTTGATTTCATATCCAACGGCTGCAAAATCGACCGACCAGAGATGAAAAAGTCACGACCGACGTAGCCTCACCTTGCTAGTGCGTTCAGTTTCGACAAAGAAAATTCAGTTTCGACAAAGAAAATTCAGTTTGGACAGCTTAGGTTCGGTTTGACGCTTAAGTTCAGTTTCGACAGCTTAAGTTCAGAGATGAGCGGCTGATGTATTTTACATCTAGCACTTTGTGGTTATGTATTTTACGTCATGTATTGGAGATGCTATTAAAATTCCACTCAAGTTAACGTTGTTCGTTGTCTCTCTTGTCCTGCTTTAGCCTCGGCGTCGCACAACTCACCGGAGCTGCTCCAACGATGAAACCCTCCATCACAAAGGAGCAGACTCGGCTCCATCTCCAGACGCCTAAGATCTTCTTCCCTCCTCCGACAGCAAAGTCAGCGGAGCATCCTCACCGGCCAACCCAATCACGCTGAGATCGACATGGCTTCGCCAAAGAGGTTGTACACTTGTTGCATCTCTTTTTTACTCTACATGTTATATATATTGTCCATCGAGAACTCGTAGTAACGGGAAATACGATTATTTTATCCTACTATATGACAAGCAAAGAGGTACCGTGCAACTTAGCTATCCGTGATGGACTCTCTTGAATGCCATCATTATTTATCTCTCGCTTGAGCTGTGCATTTGTCGATGGGACCGGGAGTTGAGCTAGTATGGCAAAGGGCTGGGTCCAAAGTAATAGAAGTAGCACAAAAACATTTTTTTAGTGTAGGATTTTCCTTGCTCAAGCCTGCCTACTAGAATCGCCAGTGCTTGAAAGGAAAAGTGAATGAAAAACATAGGAATTGGAAAGTTTCCTATGGTACTATGAATTTGGTGCAAAGGAATGGAGCAAAGGAAAACTTTAGGATTTGTTCCTTTAGTGTCTCCTTGAAAGAAAAACAGTAGGAATTCTAATTTCCACTTCTCCTCCTTTTCATATTCCTATTCAACAAGCACAAGACTAAGAGATAGTAGCATAATAGCATTATAACCGTACATTTTCTTGTGGTTTGACTTAATCTCACCATGCTTTTTTGCATCATGTGATCTTCCAATTGTTGTGAATCAAACACCCAGATTGGCGGAAAATCCTGTGTTTTAAATTCTCTATTTTGCACGTGCATTCCTATCCTATTCCTGTCTATTTCCTATCCCTGCATTGTTAGAATCCTCAAATTCAAACAAGCCCTTACTCAATTACTTCACATTACAGATATGTGTCAAAGAAAACCTTGTGTGGTTTGTCCTGCTCTGCAAGGCGTGGTTCCACCCCAGCTCACTGCACCAATGATGGAAGGGTTCACCACATCGGGATCCTCTCTCTAGACTGTCTTTCACCGCCTCGCATCTTCTTCCCTGTCACGGCAGCCACGACATCGCATTACCATCATCAATCGAAAGCAGATGACCTTGAGGACTACACGGGTCCGCAAGAGAGGTCGCACTCTTCCGTGTTCCGCTACGTTATGCATCGCTTAATATGATGACATGCTACATTATCGTCGTGTTCACCTATTAGACTCGAGTCAGTCCAAACTAATGCTGAAACTTGAGTTTTAAATGGTTGTGGGGTACATATTGGGGCAGCAATCAAGACTATCTGCCTACTATCCGTTAATCTCCGGTGTCTACTATGAGTTTCATGTTGGGTGTAAACAAACATTAAAGGAGCCATTATCTGTATTTTTAACTAAAGCTATTATCCGCTCGCTATCATTTGTTTTGGGTCTATCCACGCTTTGCTACCATCACTCTGGATTTGTGCATGCACTCCTTACATAATCTCACTATGTTTTATTCCTATGCATGCCGCTTATTGTACACAATGGAACTGATCATGTAGAGCAAAAGAGACGAGCCTTGCATGGCAATAAAATTTCATGCAGACGTTGCTCCATGGTGGGCGCAAAGGCAGCCCCCTCCACCCATTTCGGATCATAATCAAGAGGAAGATAACTGTTCTAAGGGGATTCGTATGAGAAGACCACTCCTATTTACCCCATGAGGTCTTCGCTGTAACTTGGCATGCTGATGTTGGTAATATCATGCATATGGTGCCTTGCATTGCTTACTGTATACATTAAGATGTCATCTTCTTAGTTTAGACATGCTTTGTGTCAATGCCATCTGTTTTGTTTCTTTATCGTATATGTGAATCATGCAATGCCATCTTGTCTAGCTAGGCATCATATATGTGAATTTTGCAATGCCACCCTGGTTAGCGAGTCATCTTATATGTGAATTATATCATGCCATCATTTTTTTATTATGTGTTAAATTTATCAACAATTTTAGTACATTCAATTACTCTTCCTGTGCATCAGCCATTCGGCACGGTCATGGAAAAATCTGGAGTGGAAACAAGGTCTTGAGAGCGCATAATGCTATCTCGACGAAGCGCATGTCTTGTTGGTTACCGATAGCTCCTCGAGGAGGATTCGAGAGACAGATGACCACCATATTTCCCCACGAGGTGCATGCCCTAACTTGGCAGGGTTATGTTACTCATATCGTGCGATGGTATCTTGCATTGCTATGTCATTTTCTTAGTTTAGACATGCTTTGTGTGAATGCCACTGCTTAGTGTCTAATTACCATATATGTGAATTATGCAATGCCATCTTGTTGCAAGACATTATATATGTGAATTATGCAATGTTATCTTGTTGCAAGGCATTATGTATGTGAATTATGCAATGCCATGCTGTTTAGGCAAGCCTCATATATGTGAATTATATCATGCCGTCCTTTTTTGTATTTCTCATTGCTTTTGTCGACAATGTTTGTATATTCAACTGCTTCTTCCTGGCATCAGCCATTTGAATTGGTGATGGAGAAATCTGGAGTGAAAACAAGGTCTTCAGAGCAGACAATGCTACCTGCTGAAGCAGATATCTTGCTGGTTACAGATAGCTCTTTAGAGGAGGATTCAGAGGCAGATGACCAGTCCTATTATCCCCCTGAGGTGTATGCTCAAACTTGGCAGGGTTATATTACTCATATAATGCATATGTTGTATTGCAATGCTTATTTTTTACATCATATACACAATATTGAATGCCATCTCCTTAGTTGACACATCATATATGCAATTGCCCTCTGCTCACTTCCTTAGTATATAAATCATATATTTGAATTATGTCATGCCATGATGTTTACATAGACAGCATGTATCTGAATTATGGCATGCCAACCCATTTTCTAAAGACATAATATAGTTATATCATCTCATCCTGTTTACATAGTCATCATATTTTAAATTACGTCATTCTATCCGTGAATGATATCATGCCATCATGTTTCCATCGACGACATGTTTGTGATTTCTGGCATGCCAACCACTTTAATAGACACATCGTATAGTTATATCATGTCATCATGTTTACATAGTCATCATATTTTGAAGTATGTCATTCTATCCTGTTTAGTTAGCCATCATACATGTGGAATTGTGTCATGCTATCCTGTTTAATTAGCCATCATACATGTGAAATTATGTCCTGTTATTCTGTTTGCTTAGACAACATAAATGTGAATTATTTCATGCCCTGTTTTCTTCCCTACTATCCATTGCACTGTCTATCTTACAATGTCTCAGACATTCAATTACTTTTCTTGTTTATCAGCCATTTCAATTGGAGGGAGTGATGGCAGTATCTGGGAGTAAAACATGGTCTTCGAAAAGATCGTGCTACCTGTCGATGCAGATAGAACCACGGTTGTACTTGCCCAAGAATCAGCCCCACCACACATAACCCACACTCATGCAGATTGTACCCCTACCCAGCTTGGACAGAGAACCAGCTACACCCCTTCTAACCCCAACCCCAGCAGATAGACACCCAGGTTCCGTTGACACAAGACCGCCTCCACCACAGAGCACCCAAACACGAATAGTTAGTAAGGCAACTGCAGTGCCCAAATCACGAGGACCACCACTCCAACCCAAGTCAACGCTTAAAGCGTAAGAAGAATTGTTCTCGTGTCAGGTTCTCAGTAGCTATGGTTCATACTACTTTGCTCTTGCATCACTTGTATTTATCGATACCAACCAATTTCAAATTTGAAGGATGCAATTGAAACTCCAATGGCGCAACAGGTATGTTTTAAACATGTTTCTTCAACATGTTTGGCTGTTTGCTGTTGTAACTTGCTCTATGCTGATTTCAGTTTCTATTGAATAAACAGTTAAGTTCTCATGCCATGCACATTACAAGTGTTGTTATTGCTGTGTAGTTTCCCACACTTATATTCTGTGTATGCTGCTTTGTCTTAAATAGATATGATTCAACTGTATCTATCTTGATTGGCAACATAAACTAGAATGATATAGACCATACAAAGGACCATACTACATAGATATATGTTTGTTTCATGTCTGTTATCCTGTCCACCTTACTACCGAACTGGTTTACCAAAATGAGTTTCATATACTACATTGTAAACCTGAGATGTGTTTGTTTGTTTCCTTTAGAACGCGGATAAAATATTGGAGAAGAGTACCTGTTATGCAATGGTAAAGGAATTAATGCATATAAGGTTCAAGATAGTGAGACATCCTGTTGGTCTCCAAGAAAGCTGATAAAACTATATTGAGGACACCGAGACAACCCCAAAGTCCTGTCTTGATGTAGTGTTCGAAAGTTCATCGGCTTACCATTGTTGGCACCAGCTCTTCAACTCGTTGCTGAATTAGTTCGGTTTCATGAGTCTCAACTTCAAGTTGAAAGACATCTATCGATGTTATGCGACAGAAGTCAAGGACCGAGGAAGTCCATGCGAATTCAGATACATACTTTCGGTGCAACAAAGAAAGCGCCGGATGACTTAAGCGCCAAACAAGAGAAAGTTAATAAGCTTGCTAAGCATCTTGCCAAAGATTATGGGTACCTGTGATATTGTTTCTTGAGCTCTTCAAGTGGTTTCAGTTCGGACTTGTTTTGCTGCGGCGTTTATATGCTGCTGCGTTCCCTATATTTGCACTGGTGGCGAACTTTGATGCCGAGTGGATGTAATATGTGTAATAGCCGTGATGGCCTAGTGTAAGTTGCTTGCTTATTTATTTCCTTGTTGTCTTGTTTATTTGTTTGCTTGTAGTCAGTGCAGTTCTTTTTCTGCGGTTTGCTAATGGCTGCAACAACCTATTTTTTAAAACTAGGCCATAATAACCATGGGCTAATATTAACTGTAGTGACACTGCACCTACGGGATGTAGAAACAGTGGGCCTTCTACGGGCCGTATAAACAGTGGGCCTTCCACGGGCCATAGAAATAATGGGCCTTCTACGGGCCGCAGAAACAATGGGCCTTCTACGGGCCGCAGAAACAATGGGCCTTCTATGGGCCGTATCATCAATGGGCCTTTGTAGGACCTTGAAGTATGTCTAGAGGGGGGTGATTAGACTACTTGACCAATAAAAACTTAAGCTTTTCCCAATTTTATAGTTTGGCAGATTTTAGCTATTTTAGGACAATTCAAGCAATCATCACACAATTCAAGCAAGCATGCAAAGAGTGTATAGGCAGCGGAAATTAAAGCATGCAACTTGCAAGAATGTAAAGGGAAGGGTTTGGAGGATTCAAACGCAATTGGAGAAACAGATGTTTTTGGCGTGGTTCCGATAGGTGGCGCTATCGTACATCCACGTTGATGGAGACTTCAACCCACGAAGGGTAACACCCATGAGTCCACGGAGGGCTCCACCCACGAAGGGTCCACGAAGAAGCAACCTTGTCTATCCCACCATGGCCGCTGCCCACTAAGGACTTGCCTCACTAGCGGTAGATCTTCACGAAGTAGGCGATCTCCTTGCCCTTACAAACTCCTTGGTTCAACTCCACAATCTTGTCGGAGGGTCCCATGTGACACCTAGCCAATCTAGGAGACACCACTCTCCAAGAAGTAACAAATGGTGTGTTGATGATGAACTCCTTGCTCTTGTGCTTCAAATGATAGTCTCCCAAACACTCAACTCTCTCTCATAGGATTTGGATCTGGTGGAAAGAGGGTTTGAGTGGAAAGCAACTTGGGGAAGGCTAGAGATCAAGATTCATATGGTAGGAATGGAATATCTTGGCCTCAACACATGAGTAGGTGGTTCTCTCTCAGAAATGGTAAGTTGGAAGTGTAGGTTCATTCTGATGGCTCTCTCCACAAATGAAGAGGAGGTGGAGGGGTTAGGGCATAACGTAATCTCGGTGAGACCGATTACACAAACTCGGTGAGACCGATTTGGTAATACGCTTTCCAGAGAGTTGGTCAGGTAAACTCGGTGGGACCGATTTGCTCTTTTCGGTGAGACCGAAATGTTACAAAAGGAAACAGAGAGTTTACATTGCAATCTCGTGGGACTGACGCTCAGTTCGTTAGACCAAACGCTACGTAAGGGAAACAGAGTGATTGTAACCCCATCTCGGTGAGACCGAGATCCCTATCGGTAAGACCGATTTGCTTAGGGTTTGTGGCGTGGGCTATGACTTTTGGAATCGGTGGCGCGGATAGAAAGAATTGGTGTGACCGATTTTGGCTTTAGGTTTAGGTCATTTGTGGATGTGGGAAAGTAGTTGAGGGTTTTGGAGCATATCACTAAGCACATGAAGCAAGAGGCTCATTAAGCAACACCTCATCCCTTCTTGATAGTATTGGCTTTTCCTATATACTCAATGCGATCTTGGATCACTAAAATGTAAAATGAAGAGTCTTGAGCTTTTGAGCTTGAGCCAATCCTTTGTCCTTAGTATTTTGAGGGATCCACTTTCATCATCCATGCCATGCCATTCATTGAGCTTTCCTGAAATAATAGTCTTGGAATAGCATTAGCTCAATGAGCTATATGTTGTTATGAATTACCAAAACCACCTAGGGATAGTTGCACTTTCAGCCTTATACGGGCAGTATGATCGATTGGCCAAACATGGGCCAATAACAAGCCGCATTATGGCCGTAAACGGGCTAGAGTTGGATTTGTCCGTTCATGGACCGACCATAACGAGCCATCGTTAATAGGCCGTATTTCATGACGCTATGAAAACGGCCCAACGTGTTAACGGACCACAAATGGGCTGACTGTAACCACGGGCTGAATTTGGCCCATAAGCATAAAATGACAGTAACGGGCCGTAAGTAAACGAATGCTGGAAATGAACCCAAGAATAAATGGGCTCTGAGAAGGCCGAAAGATAACATGGGCTGGAAACGGCCCAACGGAATAATGGGCCCTTAATGGGTATAAAGTGATACACCGCTCATTACGAGCCGCCACCACGGGCCGTTAATGGGTGTAAAGTAATACATCGCTCATTACGGGCCGCCACCACGGGCCGTTAATGGGTGTAAAGTAATACATCGCTCATTACGGGCCGTTTCACCACGGGCCGCTAATAGGCCAAGAGTTACATAGGGCATCATATGGGCCGAAGACGCCATGGGCCATACATGGGCCGAAATGAAAACGGGCTGAATCATATTGGGTGGCCCGATGAAGCTACCGGGCCTAATTCGGATAGGGCGAACGGGCCTTGGGTTAGCGGGCTGTAAATGGGCTATATGCTAACATGCCGCTAACAAAGCTTTACATGGGCCGCCCGCCACCTTTCGACCAAGTCAAATGGGCCGCCTTTTCACAGAATGGGCCTCTGTTGGGCGTGCACGGTCGACGATCATAGGCGCCTTCTTCGTCCAATGAGTGGATGACATCTGTCCCAATGGTGAGCCGACATCGCAGTTTCCTCCACCAATGATGATTTTACATGTGGAAAATCCCCATTGGTCGGGCTGTTAAAGGGTTATCGATCCAAAACCCGACCCGATAGCTTAATAGCGTTCACATGATGGATGCCACGTGTCGGTCACCCTTGACGAAAAGCACTTCGTGGACGCCGATTTATCGTCATGGAAGTGGACACTTCCGTGATGATAATTTTGGTAATGTCATGGAACACTTCTACGACAAAGACAGTATGACTATCTTGATTCTGTCATAAATTTGTCATGGATGTACATGGATGACAAAAAACGCGACCTACTGTGACAAACACGTATCATCACGGAAGTGTATTTTTTTTGTAGTGCTACTTCCTGCTTGAGTGATCTTGATGAATATGAGTATTACAAGAGTTGATCTACCATGAGATCGTGATGGCTAAACCCTAAAAGTCTAGCCTGTATGACTATTGTAATGTGTATATCCTTTCCAGACTAACCCCTCCGGTTTATATAGACACCGGGAGGGGGGGGGGAATCTAGGGCTACATAGAGTCGGTTACATAAGAAGGAATCTTCATAGCCGGTCGCCAAGCTTGCCCTCCACGCCAAGTAGAGTCCAATCCGGACACGGGTACAGTCTTCGGCCTTCATGTCTTCACAACCCATCAGTCCGGCCTATGGATAACAGGCCGGACACCCGAGGACCCCTTAGTCCAGGACTCCCTCAGCCACCTGGTGAGCACAAGACACCAGGGTGCGCTTGGCCCCCCATGCTCGCCCTAGTGGGTTGTGCTCAGCCCAGCCCACCTCTGATGCCCATCTTCTAGTATATAAGTCATTTTGACCTATAAAAAATAAGGAGAGGACTTTCGGGATGGAGCGCCGCCGTCTCGAGGTGGAACTTGGGCAGGAGCGTTTTTGCCCTCCGGTGGAGCGATTCCGCCGGGGGAACTTCTCTCCCGGAGGGGGAAATTATCGTCATCATCATCACCAACAACTCTCCCATCTTGGGGAGGGCAATCTCCATCAATATCCTCAACAGCACCATCTCCTCTCAAACCCTAGTTCATCTCTTGTGTTGAATCTGTGTACCAAAACTATAGATTGGTGCTTGTGGGTGACTAGTAGTGTTGATTACATCTTGTAGTTGATTACTATATGGTTTATTTGGTGGAAGATTATATGTTCGGATCCAATATGCTATTTAATACCCCTTTGAACTTGAGCATGATTATCATTTGTGAGTAGTTACTTTTGTTCTTGAGGTCACGGGAGAAATCTTGTTGCAAGTAATCATGTGAACTTGATATGTGTTCGATATTTTGATAGTATGTATGTTGTGATTCCCTTAGTGGTGTCATGTGAACATCGACTACATGACACTTCGCCATATTTGGGCCTAAGGGAATGCATTGTGGAGTAGTAATTAGATGATGGGTTGCGAGAGTGATAGAAGCTTAAACCCTGGTTTATGCGCTATTCCTTAAGGGACCGATTGGATCCAAAAGTTTAATGCTATGGTTAGAATTTATTCTTAATACTTTTCTCGTAGTTACGGATGCTTGTGAGGGGGTTAATCATAAGTAGGAGGTTTGTTCAAGTAAGTACAACACCTAAGCACCGGTCCACCCACATATCAAATTATCAAAGTAGCGAACACGAATCGAACTAACATGATGAAAGTGACTACATGAAATTCCAGTGTACCCTCAAGAACGCTTTGCTTATTATAAGCGACTATTTTGGCATGTCCTTTGCCTTAAAAGGATCGGGCTACCTTGCTGCACTTTTTATTATTATTATCATTACTTGCTTGTTACAAATTATCTTGCTATCAAACTACTCTGTTACTTACAATTTCAGCACTTGCAGACATTACCTTGCTGAAAACCACTTGTCATTTCCTTTTGCTCCTCGTTGGGTTCGACACTCTCACTTATCGAAAAGGCTACAATTGATCCCATATACTTGTTGGTCAGCAGCGCTCACCTTTCCTTCTTTCTGAGAGAAGAACAATGGCAGTAGCGCGTCGGGGTTTTCTTGAAGAAATGAGGAACAAGATGAGGGAGAAGCGAGTTGGGGTTTTCTTCAAGAGAGGAAGATGAGGGAGAAGAGTGAAGTGATGGGTTTTTCATCTGTCCAACTTACTGCTGGAAAGGTGGGGGTTTTGTGATTTGACGGCTCATTGGGCATTACTGCGGCACTTCGATCGGTGTAGTCTACCGTGCTATTGTGCTCTCTAGTATGAAGTAATTTAGTGTGTGGCAAGTGGACCCCGATACTGGATGTCCACATGTCGGCGAAAGTGAGTAGCAAGGTTCCCGACGACCGTCGAGGAGGAACCGCATGGTAGAGCGTGTCCACTGTTTCTGAAGAAAAAAATGATTATAGCAAGTGTTTCGGCTCTTACGATGGAGGAGTGCGAAACACATCAGCCACTTGAACTTACACGGTACTTCTACTACTAGGCATGTGCAGTGGTTCATACGTCAGTACTATATAATCTTCTTGCTAGTGTAGTAAGATATGACGATAACAAATGATGTTGTGCGCATGTCAACTATATGAACAGTAAAGTAACATACCCCTTTTTTGACTGTCCGGCTGAGAATGAATGGTGAGATTAATGTTAACAGAACTAGGTCTACAATGCATGGAGAGTACTGTGCTACAGTAGTCCACGGAACATGAACCATATGAAGCACGAATTAGTGTTGGGTAGGGTTTATGAAGGGTGCATGGGAGCAAAAGTTCCCTTCTCGACCCACTTTTGGGTGTTTGGCAGAGTGCATGAAGGGTGCATGAGTCCACACTAGTAGGTTAACACAAATACACTAGGAGCATGTATGAAGAGGGGTGCTGAGATGAGCATGCACGAAGACGGAACAACTATATTGAGATGAGAATGCAACCAAACACACCCACACGCTTTGTGCTACAGTGACTGATCTGCACCGTCTGAGTTTGATCCAACGGTCATGTTGCACCGAGACATGGCCATGCAGAGGATGCCTAAACACCACCGAAGTCCCTCTACTTCTCGAGGCGCACGATGTTGGTGATGCAGGGTGCCACCGCCCGCAGAGCCCGCTCTCGATCGACGGGAGCTAGCTCGTCAAAGACGGCGTCCAATGGCACGAATGGATTCCGCTGACGAAGCCCTGAGAGGATTCGCCCGACAACAGCGACGGCCGCCCGCAACTCCTCCTTGTCTAGCTCCGCCCCCACCATCGCATGGAGATGGCTCAGCTCCTCGGAGATATAGGTGAAGAAGGAGACCAGGTCAGGAAGCCGTAGCTCATTGAAGTCGACGGGGTGGTCGAACGGGTTTAGCCCGACGGCCGACATGGTCGCGCTGGCACGACGGTAGGCATTGCGCAACCGCAACACATGCGTGGAAACATGGTCCACCAAGTGGTTAAGGCAATCCTGGACCTCGTCACGATCGGCTAGCTCGCGCTCCATTCGGCTTGCCTGACTGCCTATCGCATCTTCCGCTTTCTGTAGCCGACGCCTCGAGCATCTTTGTGGTGGACGCATGCCGTTTTGAAGCTTCTTGAACTCTCGCACATAAAGGTGGAGCATGGCACTCCTCTCCTCTTTGATCTCATGGAGCTCCACGTCCTTGGCCCTGAGCTCTGCATCCTTGGCCTGGAGCTCCTGTGTTAGGCACCTCACCTCAGATTCTGTGATCTGGTGCGGCGCCATGAAACCAGGTAGAAGCAATGGGGAGAGGAAGCAAAGGGGGTGAAATGGCTGAAAGGCAATGCAATCTATAGGAAGGCGGAGGGAGCCAGCCAAGGAGCAGGGTGAATCTTTTGGTTTTCACCATGGGAAAACACAAGTCGACAACTGAGGGAGTCCTAGATTTGGGGGTCCTCGGACAGCCGGACTATATCCTTTGGCCGGACTGTTGGACTATGAAGATACAAGATTGAAGACTTCGTCCCGTGTCCGGATGGGACTCTCCTTGGCGTGGAAGGCAAGCTTGGCAATACGGATATGTAGATCTCTTCCCTTGTAACCGACTCTGTGTAACCCTAGCCCCCTCCGGCGTCTATATAAACTGGAGGGTTTAGTCCGTAGGACAACAACAATCAGACCATAGGCTAGCTTCTAGGGTTTAGCCTCTACGATATCGTGGTATATCAACTCTTGTAATACTCATATCATCAAGATCAATCAAGCAGGAAGTAGGGTATTACCTCCATCGAGAGGGCCCAAACCTGGGTAAACATTGTGTCCCCCGCCTCCTGTTACCATCCGCCTTAGACGCATAGTTCGGGACCCCCTACCCGAGATCCGTCGGTTTTGACACCGACATTGATGCTTTCATTGAGAGTTCCACTGTGCCGTCACCATAAGGCTTGATGGCTCCTTCGATCATCGGCAACGATGCGATCCATGGTGAGGTTTTTCTTCCCGGACAGATCTTCATATTCGGCGGCTTCGTACTGCGGGCCAACTCGCTTGGCCATCTGGAGCAGATCGAGAGCTACGCCCCTGGCTATCAGGTCAGGTTTGGAAACTTGAACTACAGTACCGACATCCGCGGAGACTTGATCTTCGACGGATTCGAGCCCATGTCAGGTGCACCGCACAATCACGATGAGCATGATTTAGCTCTGCCGTCGGATAGTCTTCGGGAGATCACACCTGCAACCACTCCGGCCCTCAATCCGGAACAAATTGTGCCATCTGAGGACGGGTGGATGGACCCCGCCACAGAGGCCGCACACTCAGTGGCGATAGAGCCGAATACTGACTTCACCTCCTACAAGACCCGTGTTGCCGAACCGTTGGATTTGTCCCCGGCCACGGACTCCGAGGCGCCTGTGTCCGTGCCCATCAAATACGATTGGGCACCGATCATGGAGTTTACCTCCGCGGATATCTTTCAGCACTCGCCCTTTGGCGACGTGCTAAACTCGTTGAGGTCTCTCTCCCTGTCAGGAGACCCTTGGTCGAACTATGTCCAGCTAGAATGGTATGCGGACGACGAAGAAATTCCCTCCCCACCCGCCACGCACTTAGTAGCCACTGTCGATGATTTAACCGACATGCTTGACTTCGGCTCCGAAGACATCGACGGTATAGACGACGATGCAGGAGACGAACAAGAACCACCGCCCATAGGGCGCTGGACTGCCACCTCATCGTATGACATATACATGGTGGACACCCCAAAAAAACCAATGACGAGGAACGGAAGGATGCAGCGAAGGATTGCTCCCTCGAGAAGCAACCAAAGCGACGGCGTAGTCGCCGTTCCAAATCCCGCCTCGGCAAAAACAGCGATAACAGCGCAAGGAAAAATAACACCCCGGTCGACTCCAGAGGAAACGACGACCACACAGACCCAGCGACAGAGCCGGACAATACAAGCGAACGGCGAACATAGTACGGAGCCGCTGTCCGATCAGGGCGACACCGAATATAAAGCTAATCCACCTCTCTTCGGAGAGGAAAACAGTCCGGACGATGATGCACACATCATCCCGAAAGGGCACTTGGAACAAGAGAACCTCCACAGAAGGCTTATTGCCACCGTGAGGAGTCTGAAGAAGCATAAGCAAAGGCTTAAGGCCGCGTAGAATACGCTGAACAGTAGATGGAACAAAGTGCTCGACACTGAAGAAAAGTATGGTGGTAGTTACCACACAAAGAGCTATCCAAAGTGCAAGCTGTTGCCTGAATTCGATGATGAGGCCTTAGAGCCCACATAGCCGAAAAACAAAACGGCCGACCGGTCGGATCGACCACCTCGTGGCCGCGATAGAGCGACTAACAAGGCCACACATAAGTCAACACACGATTCACATGAGGAATTGCATCAGAAGGCCGGCGTGACCAGATCCATCTACGGATCTAGGAAGCATGCTCCAGCGCACAACCAAAACCGAACACTACAACCGTCAGAACGCCATGACACATCCAAATACAGGTGTGCCGCACACCCCCTATGTTTCACCGATGAGGTGCTGGATCACGAATTTCCAGAAGGATTCAAACCCGTGAACATAGAGGCGTACGACGGAACGACAGACCCTGGGGTCTGGATTGATGACTTTATCCTCCATATCCATATGGCTCGCGGAGACGATCTCCACGCCATCAAGTACTTCCCCCTCAAGCTGAAAGGACCAGCTCAACACTGGCTGAAGAGCCTCCCCGAAAATTCAATTGGAAGTTGGGAGGAGCTTGAGGATGCTTTTAGGGATAATTTTCAAGGGACCTATGCCCGACCTCCGGATGCAAACGATTTAAGTCATATAATTCAACAGCCCGGAGAGTCAGCCTGAAAGCTTTGGAACAGATTTCTCACTAAGAAGAGCCAAATCGTCGACTGCCCGGACGCCGAAGCCTTAGTAGCTTTCAAACACAGCGTCCGAGATGAAAGGCTCGCCAGACACCTCGGCCAAGAAAAACCGAGAACATTGGCAGCCCTAACAAGCCTCATGACCCGCTTTTGCGCGGGCGAAGATAGCTGGCTAGCCCGTAGTAGCACCAGCGATCCAAGCACATCCGAAGTCAGGGATGGCAATGGAAAACCACGATGCAGTAAAATCAAGCGTCAAAATAACGAAGAAGCCCATACAACACGGCGGTAAATGCTGGATTCAGGGGCTCTTGACCCGGTCAGTGGAAAAAGCCTTTCAAAGGCAGTAGAGATGGTCGTCCAGCCTAAACAAGATTCTAGACAAATTATGTCAGATTCATGGCACCCTTGATAAACCTGCAAATCACACCCACAGAGAATGCTGGGTCTTCAAGCAGGCCGGTAAGGTAAACGCCGAACACAATGGGAGGGAGACACCAAGTGAAGACGAGGACGAGCCTCGCCAGCAAAGCACTGGGGTACAGAAAAAATTCCCACTAGAAGTCAAAACAGTGAACATGATTGACGTGACGAAGAGGAGAAGCAAACATGCACTCCGAGACACACGCGTCGTAGAGCCCGTCACCCCTAAGTTCAACCCCTGGTCGGCCTGCCCGATCACTTTTGATCGCAGGGATCACCTGACAAGTATCCGGCACGGAGGATTGGCTGCCTTGGTATTAGACCCAATAATCAACGGATACCATCTCACACGAGTCCTTATGGATGGCGGCAGTAGTCTTAATCTGATATATCAGGACACAGTCTGCAAAAAGGGGATAGACCCGACAAGAATCAGCCACAGTAATACTACCTTTAAGGGAGTAATACCAGGCCCAAAGGTCCGCTGTACGGGCTCTCTAGTACTAGAGGTTGTATTTGGTTCTCCCGACAACTTCCGAAGCGAAAAGTTAACCTTCGACATTGCTCCATTCCGAAGTGGCTATCAAGCACTACTCGGAAGAGCAGCTTTTGCTCGTTTTAATGCAGTACAACATTACGCTTCTCTTAAGCTTAAGACGCCTGGTCCACGTGGCATCATCACAATTAGCGGAAATATCGATCGTTCCTTACACGCGGAAGAACGTGTGGCGGCTTTAGCAGCCGAATACTAAACGGCCTCTCCAACCAGAATAAATGATTGGTCGTCAAGACCGCTGTCGGTGTCAAAACCGGCGGATCTCGGGTAGGGGGTCCCGAACTGTGCGTCTAGGCGGATGGTAACATGAGACAAGGGACACGATGTTTTTACCTGTGTTCGGGCCTCTCGATGGAGGTAAAACCCTACTCCCGCTTGATTAATATTGATGATATGGGTAGTACAAGAGTAGATCTACCACGAGATCAGAGAGGCTAAACCCTAGAAGCTAGCCTATGGTATGATTGTTGTTCGTTCTATGGACTAAAACCCTCCGATTTATATAGACACCGGAGAGGGCTAGGGTTACACAGAGTCGGTTACAATGGGAGGAGATCTACATATCCGTATTGCCAAGCTTGCCTTCCACGCCAAGGAAAGTCCCATCCGGACACGGGACGAAGTCTTCAATCTTGTATCTTCATAGTCTAGGAGTCCGGCCGAAGGTTATAGTTCGGCTATCCGGACACCCCTAATCCGGACTCCTCAAGAGCCCCTTTAACCAGGCTTCAATGACGATGAGTCCGGCGCGCAGATTTGTCTCCGGCATTGCAAGACGGGTTCTTCTCCAAATTCTGTGTACCTATTGAATAGTGTCCGGATTTTCGTGAATATTGTGCTCCTTGGCTTCCACGCCCAATAATGGCCGTCTTCCACGTGTCAAACGAATGCGAAAAGCCAGGGTGTTTTTACTTTTACCCCCCTAGCTGCGCAAATAAGCTGCCTTATAAAAGAGACGAGGATTTAGATCCGAATCACACCATCTTCCCTTCGCGAGCATTCATCGGAGCGCATCCGACAGAAATCCATTCCATCATGGCCAGTCGACGCAACTCCTCTTCTCGCCCTACCAGCCCTTAGCCTGGAGATTGGGAGAGATGTTCCGTCCCACACAGCGAGCTAGTGACGCTCCAAACCAAGGGATTTCTTCCCCCAGCCTTCATGGTCCCGGTTCGAGCCGGACTCGCCACCTATTATGGCGGTAAGTAGGCGGAGAGCGTCCCCAATCCCTCCAAAGGAGAGCGGGTATGCCTTGTCCCTTACTTAATAAGAGGGCTCGGATTTCCAATTCATCCATTTCACCGGGGGCTCCTGGAGTTCTACGGCCTCCAGCTGCACAACCTTACGCCTGCCTCCATATTGCATATTGCGGGCTTCGTAGCCCTTTGTGAGCTGTTCTTGGGCGTCGAGGCTCATTTCGCGTTGTGGAGGAAGTTGTTCGCCTTGTGCCCCGCTCTCGGGAGGGGTCGATATATCAAGTGGGCGGAGCCAACTATGGCGATCACCGACCGGATATCTATCCGGAACCCCAAAGAAGGCATCCGAAGACTGGCCTTCAGAATGGTTTTATATAGAAGATGTTCCCCTGCCGGACCCTGTTCGGATCGGCCTTCCTGAGTTCAATAATGCTCCTTTGAAGAAGCGCCTAAGCTGGCGCCCACGGAGCCCTCAGAGGGAAAATGATAGGGACGTCCTTTACCTGATGAACCGGATAAGATTATTAGCTCATTCTGGACTGACAATGATCGGGTCATGGCCACATGCATCATGCGGGGGTGCAGCCGCCAAAGATAGAGGCCACCCCATGTGGGATTTCAAACGGAGGATGATGCCACCCGCCGCGCCGTAAGGGCCGGATCGGTTGCTGCTCGACGAAGGCCTTGTCCGCATTGTACAAGGGAGAAGAGGAGGAGTTCCTCCGCGTCAATCCACAGGGCGGATTTTCTATGTACGATCCTCCAAGCTGGGTAAGCGGACACTTCTTTATGCCCATCCGTTCCATATTCCCATAGTTAAGTACCTTATCTTGTCATTTCGACGCAGGAATTGCGCCGGGCCATAAAGGATATAAACATCCCACATCCACAACCCGAGGATCCGGAACAGTCCCTCGATCCGGCCTCCCTAGAGGATCCGAACATATCCGTGGAGCTGATCGATGGGGTATTTTACCAACTGAGCATCGACAATGCCTTGGTTGCCATTACGGCCGATTACCCCGGAATATTTCCAGCCTCACAGGTAACTGAGACCGAAGTCCCAATACTTTAAAAATGATCCCTCCGTGCTTATCTTTGATCACCGTATATCAATAGTGTTTTGCAGGGGGAGCCCTTGAGGCGGAAGGCCGAGCTGCGTGGCTAGACAACAAGGCAGCAAGGCCCAAAGAGCTGAAAAGAAGTGCGGTTCGATTGAGACGCCGGCACCACGGTATGGCATGCCGCCTTATTCCTGTGTTTTATTCCCGAAGGTATACTAACGCCGTGTTTCTTCAGAAAAGAGCGCCGCCGGACTATATCCGGAGAGGCTGCCAATCGAGCCTCCACCAGCCAGGCTCCAAATCCCGGTCTAGAAGCGGAGGCGAACACGAGGCATGCGTCGGACACTCCTCTGACAGAGGATGCCGACGGACTATCAGCCACCAATTCCGAGGTGGAGAGTGCCATGAATCACAGGCGTCGCCGGACTGTTCTTCCTGACGCATGTTTCTCCCAAGAGGCATTGGATGCCTTCAATTCGGGAAATGCGCACCTCCGCGCCACTCAAAATGGTCTAGCCAGAGCCACGAAGCAGTATGTGAAAGACATACATGTGAGAAAATTTGATGGTTATATATACCAGTAGCCCCCGAGATTGAAGTAGTTAGAATAACTGATTTAAGGATCATTTGTTATGCAGGATCTTACAAAAAAGAATACCCAACTGTCCCAGAGCTGGAAGAGTGCAAAGCCCAACTTGAGGTCAAGACTAGCACGCTGCAGGGGAGGCCAAGGAGACCCCTCCGTAATATACGCTGTGAAAGATAAGTATGTTGTGAAGTGTGGCGTGTGTGTAAATCTGACAATATGATTGCAGATGGCGCCGGAGCAGATTCGGACAAGCAACAACTCTTGCGCTGGTTAAAGGCCGGGGAGAGCGTGCTTACGAGGGTGAGGCAGGAGAAGAATAATCTCCAAGATGCCAACACC
The DNA here is from genome assembly GCA_021605205.1 of Aegilops longissima. Lineage (NCBI taxonomy): Eukaryota > Viridiplantae > Streptophyta > Magnoliopsida > Poales > Poaceae > Aegilops > Aegilops longissima. The sequence continues at coordinate 131,580,646 of CM038676.1, forward strand.
CAGCTGGGCGAGGAACTAAAGGATGTTCGTGCCCAGCTGTCGGACTACGTGAAGGAGAATCGATGGCTTCGACGCGACATTTTTAGTAAGTGCTTGAACGAACTTTGAAAAAGAGTTCGGCGAGGAAGTCGACTAACAGAGTTATGTCTCAGAGGTATGCTCACTGTGTCGCCCCGCAGAGGAAATGCCCAGTTCTACGGGTGACCTTCTTCCCGAAGTTTGCAACTGCACGAACGAAGTTCGGCAGTGATGAAGGGCGTTGCCCATGCCTTGTGGCTATCTCTGCCTCCCCGCCCAAGGCCTTGGAGAGCTTGCAGAGAGGCTTAAGGGAGCGTGCGGCGCTTCTGATTATGGAAGATATCGGCTGCCGTCAAGGCGCCAGGAGGCCTCGAGCCATGGTGAAGACGCTGCACACGGTTGTTGACCCAAACCACATGGCCGAGGTCGGACCTGTGGGGCCTGATGGGAAGGAGATCCTGTGAGTTTAGTGTACGCCAAGTAGATTGGCCGCAAAGTATTCCCAACAGGACTGTAAACTAGACAGCCTATTAGATGGTATTGAAGAGGAATACACCCAAATCAAATTGACTATGTAGTTGAAGATGACATGTAAAATGCCTTCTAGCCGGATTGTAGATCGTTTGTCATGGCGGACCTTTTCGCCTCAACCTCGACCCTATAGTCCTGAGTGTGTCCGAATACCTCATGGTTATGTAAGAACCGGGCATGCATGGAGACCAAAGAGGGTCATTAGTGCTTGAACAGTAAAAGTGCCCAACTAGTTATGTTATATTACATGGTTAGTAAGAAACATCTTCCAGGAGAATAGTTCCGTTAGGTGTTCCTTTCCCGGGAGGCATGCCTTAAAGTGCATGTCCTGACTGCGTAAAAAGCAAAAAGCATCCGAGGGCAGATAAATAAATAAGTGAGAAATCATCTTTAGTTCACCGATCAATATTCCCTTAAGAACGCTTAGCTTTCGCTTCACCCACCTGAGGTACACATCCGCTGACCCGACAAGAATAATCGCAGAGGTGCTCCTTTACCACCTAGCCGAACAATCGGGAACGAGGGGTAAGCATGAAGCCGTGCAGCCCAGCTTGGCCAAAACTTAAGTCATATCGATGCATATAATGGTGAATAAAAGGTACATGCTGAAGCGCTACACATGTGTTAGGCATACAGCTCTGCATAAATAAGCTTCATTAAAGAAGCCCCTCAGTATAATGAGCGCGATAGTCGGCCAAGTGTCAGTAATAATGCGCGAACGAGCCTTTAAAGGCTGTAAGAGAAAAAGAGGGAGAAGGAGAGAAATATAAGACATCTAATGTGTAAAAAATAGACATAGGAAGGAGACGAACTTAGAATCCGGTGCTAGACGTAGAATCTTCGGAGACGGGCTGCGTTCCATGGGTTCGGCTCGAGTCGGTTATCCGATGCATCTCACAGATGGTACGCTCCACCGGTCAGGACTTGGTCAATAATAAAGGGACCTTCCCATTTGGGCTTGAGTTTGTCCTTTTTCTTGTCCAGCAGGCGTAGAACTAATTCGCCAACATTGTAAGTTTTGGCCCGTACTTCTCTGCTTTGATATCTTCGAGCCTGCTGTTGATAGAATGCGGAACGGGCTTTGGCCATGTCATGATCCTCCTCCAAGGCATCCAAACTATCCTGCCGATCGAGCTCGGCTTCTCTTTCTTCGTACATGCGCACGCAAGGTGAGTCATGAATTATGTCGCAGGGCAGAACTGCCTCTCCGCCGTATACCATAAAGAATGGTGTGAATCCGGTGGTGCGATTCGGCGTGGTCCGCAGCCCCCAGAGTACGGATTCGAGCTCCTCTACCCAGTGCGTGTTAGATTCCTTGAGGGACCGCACTAATCTGGGTTTGATGCCGCTCATGATTAGACCATTTGCTCACTCGACTTGACCGTTAGTTTGAGGGTGATAGATCAAGCATAGTCGAGCTTGATGCCCATGCTTTGCACCGAGTTTGACCTCGTCGGCCGTGAAGTTCGTGCTGCTATTAGTGATGATGCTGTGGGGATGCCGTAACGTGTACGACCCTGATATGAAGTCTATCACCGTCCGGATTCAGCCGCCTTAACAGGCTTGGCCTCTATCCATTTGGTGAATTTATCCACCATGACCAGTAGGTATTTTTGCTTGTGGGTTCCTCCTTTAAGGGGTCCAACCATGTCAAGCCCCTGCACTGCCAAGGGCCAGTGACGGGTATAGTTTGGAGGGTGGTGGGTGGCATGTGGCTTTGATTAGCAAAGAGTTGGCAACCGACGATCGTTGGACTAAGTCCCGAGATCTGCCTCGGCCGTCGGCCAATAGAATCATATACGTAAGGCCTTGCTTACAAGGGCCCGGCTGCGGCGTGGTGCCCGCCGAGTCCGCATGAATTTCAGCCGTAAGATTCCGCCTTCCTCTTCGGAGATACACCTTGAAGGACTCCGTGGTAATTTTCTTATAAAGCTCTCCTCATGGACTTTATAGGCTTTAAATCGCCGCACTATGCAGCATGCCTCATTTTGGTCCTCGGGAAGTTCCTGCCTGGTTAGGTAGGCTAGCAATGGTTCCTTCCACGGGGCAATGACTACCGTTATTACGTGGGTTGAAGATGTTACTTCGTTGGCAGAGCCTCCAATTGTGTCAGAATGTTCGGTGTCGGGCAGTGGTGCTGGGTCCAGGCTGTTATTTCCGAACTCCCCTTCCCATGATACGGATGGCTTGAACAGCCTCTCTAGGAAGATATTGGGGGGGACGGCATCGCGCTTTGCGCCAATGCGTACCAAGACGTCTGCTGCCTGATTGTTTTCCCGGGCTATATTGTGAAATTCGAGCCCTTCGAACCGAGCTGACATTTTTAGGACGGCGTTGCAATAAGCTGCCATTTTCGGATCCTTGGCATCAAAGTCTCCATTTATTTGGGATATCGCGAGGTTCGATGTCACGTCCCTAGTTCAGGTATGCTCGAGGCTAGCTAGTCATGTGTGCATCATGTTTAAATTCCATTTAAATTTTGAAATGGGGATTTGTGAAACCCTCAGAATCATTTTTAGAAATGACCTAAATAAAAAGTGCTCCAAAAGGGTCCAAGAAAATGCTCATGTTGCTCTCTGAAAATATTGGACAGAGATAAAAATCAAACCAATATTATTAGGAGCTCATAAGTATTTATTTTGGGCATTTGGAATTAATGCATAATTATTTGCATTGGATATATATATGTTATATATATTATATATGTCCAATAATTATGCTAGTTGCTGAGGAGCTCTGGAATAATATAGTTAGCTCCTGCAAAATTGGCATAAGGAAATAAAGTGATTTAGTATTTTAATTAAATCAAAACAAATGTCAGAAAAATAGAAAAAGAAATAAAAGGGAAAAACCTTACCTGGACCTACCTGCGGCCTAGCTCCTGTGCTGGCCCGGCATCGCAGAGCCCAGCAGCTGGCCCAGCCCACCTGCCCCCCTCCTCCGTCGTCTTCGCCTCGACAGAGGATGGGCGCGTCTCGACACGCCAGCACCGCCAAGGCCGCGCCACCTCCTCCCTCCCTGCCTGCCTGCTCCCTCCACCTCGTCGCTCTGATGGCCCGGACGACGCCACGCGACGCCCGCACCTCTCTCCTCTCTCTCATTCCTCCCTCCTCCGGTTTCTCTCCCACGCCGCGACGGCCGAGCGCCACCGCCACCACCAGCCATTTGTTGCCGCCCACAGCCACGGCCGCCTCCCCGACGCGCTCCATAGATCCGCCGCACTCCTCTCCTCCTCACCAAGCCACGCACCTCCAGACGGCTCTCCATCGCCGCCACCGCCGTTTCTTCATCGCCGCCGCCGTGGATCTCCGCCGCCGCCCTCCGCCGCCGGCGCCTCCCCGAGCTCGCCGTCGCCTCTTCCGGTCCTCGGAGCCCTCCGCCGGTTCCCACTCCTCTCCTGCCTCCCGTGCTCAGAGCCCGCAGCCGCTCGAGCCCGAAGCTCCGCCGCCGCCAGCCCCCGCCCGCGAGCTCGGCGCCTCGCTGCTTCCTGCTCGCCCTCGATGCGAACGAGCCGGGCTACGCCGGTGCCCTTAGCCGCCGCCCCGTGGCTTGTAACGCGACGCCGCTGCCCCGAGGTCGCCGCGACGACCTCGCCCGCCTGACGGTGGGTCTTATCGCCGTGATTAGCTTAGTGCTAATCACCGCCTAGTTAACCATCGACATCACCAAAGGCCCCAGCCCCTAATCTTTTAATTAGGCTTAAACTAACCCCTGCTTAACCTGTCACCGATGTGTGGACCCCACACGCCAGTTTGACGAAGTCAGCGCTGTTGACTTGCTGACGCAAGCATGACGCAGTGTTGACGCAATTATTTATTTTCTGGATTTAAATTAATCAGGAAATTCCAGAAAATGATTCAAACTTCAAAACATCATAGAAATTCAACCGTAACTCAGATTGAAATAATTTATATATGAAAAATTATCAGAAAAATGCAATCTTTCCATCTGTACTAGTTTCATGCATGACAAACCAACTTATACATGCTGTATAAGTGAAAACATGTAAATGGCATTTATAAGAGCTTAAGTTGGAGTTGCATTTGAATCTTTGGTTCAAATGGACTTCAACCAAATGTACTCTAGCTGCATTAGCCCAAACATCATCACATCTACATGCCATGTTCATGCATCATATTGTTGCATATGATTGTGTATTGATTGCCGGCACCGTTCCTTCTCGATAGGTCCTGCTCCGGAGCCGTTCCAGAGTACCTGTCCGTGAAGCAGTGCCTCCCTTGTTGTTTTACCAGGCAAGCAAACCCCCTTGTTCATTCCGATACAATCTTACTCTCTCGCTCCTGCTCTCAGTTATTGCATTAGGACAACAACGATTCATCTGCTACTTTGTGCTGCGGTAGTTGAACCCATTCCTCCGCATGACCTATCATTGCCACAAGAATAGTTGAAACCCACTAGCATGTGTAGGAGTTGATTGAGCCATGTTGTGTTCCTACCATGCTATGCCTGCTATTGCTTAGAGTTGTGTCAGTCTGATTCATTGGGAATGAATTGGAGTGTTACGATATGTTCTGATGCTGAGAATGAAGTGTGTGAACACGATTTGGTAAAGGGAGCGGTGAGAGGCCATGTAGGAGTACATGGTGGGTTGTCTCACCGAACCGCCCTAAGCAATCGAAGTTCTATGTATGTTGTCCAATGACTCGATACTACCACACATTGGGTTCCGTAACTCGCCCTCTCGACTTATTAATCAACTTGATCTTTGTCCAGAGTCGCAACTAGTTTCGTGTTTGTAGGTAGTGCTATTTTTCTACCAAGTGGCACCCGGTAGGGTGGGCTTGGGATGACTAGGCACACGTGGCTGGTGTACCGAGTGGCACCGGATGGTGGGCTCGGGAACCCTGCACACATCGCTTGGGGCCGTGAGCGACACCCCGCCGGATCTCCTTGCGGATGGAACCCGAATAGGCGATAAACCTGGCTAGAGTCTTGTGTGGTTAGTCGTCGTGGCCGACACCCTCGCCAAAGCTTCGCTTGAAGGTTGCCGAGGTACATGACGATACATGGTGATAAGTGGTGAGAGCGTGTGTGAAGAAGTACACCCTGCAGCAGGTTATCATGATCTATTCAATAGCCGTGTCCTCGGTTATGGACTTCTTGGATGCTTACGTGGTACATAGACAACTTGAAGTGGATACACTAAAATGCTCAAGACAAGTGTGAGTGCTATGGATGGCCTTCTCGTGGGGAGACGGGATGAATCCATAGTAGTGTATTGTGTGGTGATAGTGGACTGCAGCGCCATATCACCTCAAAGAAGTTCTTGTAGTCGAGAACAGATAGCCACAGAGTCAAAGCTGGCTTGCTGCAACTAAACTCCACATTACCCTCTTGATACAAATGCATGTATGTTAGGATCTGATGTAAGTCTTGCTGAGTACCTTTGTACTCACGCTTGCTTTATTTATGTTTTGCGATGAGACATCTGTCTCACTAGTAGTTCCGCTTGACTTCGACAAGTAGCTTGTTACCTCAGCTACGATCTTGTACCCTTGGGAGGGTCTTGTAGATAGTCGCTTCTCAAATTTTTTCTTTTGTAGTTGTCTCACTCGCATATGTAATGCTTCCGCTTGTTGCTTGTATGCTCAATGATGGGTCATGTGACTCTGCTTGTATTTAATGCTATGTGGCTCTTCTGAGCCTTTATCTATATGAGTTTGCGTTATGTTGTGATGCCATGTTGTACAACACATACTTGCATGTTATGCGTACGTGTAATGTGTATTGCTATGTGTGGGATCCGACAACCTAGTTGTCTATCCTTGGTAGCCTCTCTTATGGGGAAATGTAGTCTAGTGTTTCCACCGAGCCACAGTAGTCCGCTACAGCCCGGTTTACCGGAGTCCTGCTAGCCCAGTACTACTGCTCCGGAACACTTGACTGGCCGGCATGTGATTCACTTCATTCCTGTGTCTGTCCCTTCGGGGAAATGTCACACGGTGACATCCGGAGTCCTGCCTAGCCTGCTACAGCCCGAGGTTCCCGGAGTCCTGTTAGCCAAGTGCTACAGCCCGGATTCACACACTGCTGACCAACATGCTCGATGTTGATTCATGTATGCCTGTCCCCATAGGTTAGTGCCACTTTGGGTTCACGACCAGTCATGTCGGCCCGGGTTCTCAGTCATATGGATGCTAGCGACACTATCATATACGTGAGCCAAAAGGCTAAACGGTCCCGGCCATGGTAAGGCGACACCCATGGGAATACCGTGCGTGAGGCCACAAAGTGATATGATGTGTTACATGCTAGATCGGTGTGACTTAGGATCGGGTCCCGACAGCTTTGGTATCGAGCTCGACTGCTCAGAGGATTTCCAAGCCAACCTGGTCAAGTTGAGTCTAGAAATGCTTTAGTTATGTAGGGAATTGATTGTGGAAGGGAACGTAAGGCTCTTTTTACTCCTTATATCTCATGCCCTTCTGATCTGAGTCGTCCTATCTTTCCTACGGGGTTAAGGAACTAGGTTTTCTCTTCTGTCTATCAGGATCACGTGTTACTACTCCGTAGTCTCTTAGGATTGGTTGATCAGAGTCATATCCCAGTTCGAGTACTTCCGGTGCAGTCTGTTTAGTATTATCCCAGAACCTTTGAGTGGTGATGTTGAGTTGTTGTACTACCCCATTTTGGCAGGATGTCTCATTCTGAGCATTTTACTGCCGTTATGCTGCCGAAATTGCCCTAGGAGTCCAAGAGATACTAATTTCCTTGTCCTACAATCTATAGCATATAGTTGATGCTGATTCGCCTTTGGTTTCATTTCTCAGGATGTCATCAGTTAAGCGAAGTTCTGTTGCTTGTAGCCAGAACCACGGAGATGGTAGGGATGAGGATCCTCCCGACCAGCCTTCATTGGCAGAGTTCATGTTAGAGTTGGAGAGGAACAAGCGTGAGTCTAACCGCTTGTTGGCACGAATCGAGGAGAACACCGCACATCAGTTCAAAGGGTCTGCAACCATTCATGACTTCATTCGCTTGCACCCACCTACCTTTGATCATTCCATCGAGCCATTCGATGCAGATGACTGGCTCCGTAGTATTACACGCAAGCTCCGTTCTGCGAACGTAGCTGAAAGTGACAAGGTCACCTATGCTGCATACCACCTGGAAGGTCATGCTAGTATTTGGTGGCAGAACTATGAGGCTATGCTTCCAGCTGGCCAGATTCCATCCGGGAGAGATTTCACTGAGGCTTTTCCCGAGCATCACATTCCTGAAGCCCTCATCGATCGCAAGAGAGAAGAGTTCTGTAGTTTCATCCAGGGTAAGTTGGCTATTGATGCTTACAGCAGAGAGTTTGAGAACCTTGCCCGCTATACTACAGAAGAAGTGTCCACGGACGCCAAGAAGAAGGCTAGGTTTCGGAAGGGTCTCAACCCCAAGTTGCGTCGTGATCTCCACCTACATCATTGTGATACATTCCAAGCTCTTGTGAACAAGGCCATTAATGCAGAGACAGCTCAGCTCACTTACGAGGAGTCTCGTAAGCACACCCGTGAGTTGGGATCTTCCTCCGGTTCTAGTTCTCAGAAGCGCCGGATTTGGATTCCGAACTCTGCTCTTCCACCCGGATATTCACCGAGGCCATCTTATGTGGCGCCTCACCCAGTTCAGCAGTATGCTCCACCCAAGCCTGTTGGTAGACTGCCTTCCAATGCAGGTCCACGCCCAACTTCGTGGACTTGCTTCACATGCGGAGAGCCAGACACTATGCACGGATCGCTCTCAAGCCGCTTATACTCCACCCCAGCCCGAGAAGACTGTTGGCTGTGTTAAGCCATCACGCAAGATGATCAATGTCAAGACAGCTCCCATCGAACGTGTACGTGCATCACGCCTCAGCTAAAGACGCCATGATGATCCGATGTCGCTCTTGGTACACTCCTTGTCAACTGTCATCCAGATCGGTTCTATTCGATCTCGAGCATCTCACCCTTCATCTCTCAAGGCTATGCTCGCTTGCACGACATGTCATTTTGTGATATGCCAACTCCGCTTGAAATCCAAACCCCAGGGTCTAGATGGCAAACCACTAGAATCAGCTATGGTAATGAAATCCTTGTTGATAGACTTGTATTTCTTGCATCACTTGTAGCCCTCAAGTCCTCAGATATTAACATCATCTTGGGTATGGACTGGATGACAGCTCATCATGCCAAGATTGATTGTTATACCAGATCTGTTCAGCTTACACACCCATCTGGCAAGATAGTCACCGCTCCACCAGAGTTGCAAAGCGCCAACTCTATTCTCTTAATGCCAGCCCTCTTCCGCACCTTGAAGATATCCCGATAGTCCGTGACTTTCCGGATGTCTTTCAGAGGAACTGCCAGTGTTCCACCCGATGAGATGTAGAGTTCGCTATAGATCTTATCCCGTGAACCGCCCCAATTTCTAGGAGACCTTACAAGATGGCACCCTTAGAACTAGCCGAGCTTAAGAAGCAACTTGATGAGTCCTTGCAAAAGGGTTTCATCCGTCCCTAGTTCTTCTCCTTGGGCTTGCCCGTCCTCTTCGTCAAGAAGAAGGATGGTACGGACCGGATGGTTGTAGATTATCGTCCGCTAATTTGGTCACGATAAAGAACAAATATCCGCTCCCGTGATCAACGACCTGTATGATCAGCTCGCTGGATCCTCAGTCTTTTCCAAGATGGATTTGAGGTTAGGCTACCACCAAATCAAGATCAGAAACGGGGACATCCCCAAGACAGCCTTTGTCACTCGTTATGGCCAGTACGAGTACACCGTCATGTCCTTTGGTCTAACCAATGCTCCAGCCACATTCTCCCGCTTGATGAATTCGATCTTCATGGAGTACTTAGATAAATTTGTCGTGGTTTACCTCGATGATATTCTTATTTACTCGAAGAACGAGGAAGAGCTTGCCGAACATCTTAGACTTGTGCTAGAAAAACTCAGAGAGCACCGCCTTTATGCCAAGTTCTCCAAGTGTGAATTTTGGTTGCCAGAAGTGACCTATCTCGGCCACGTAATCTCTGGTAAGGGTATTGCTGTCAATCCCGAGAGAGTTCAGGCCGTTCTCGATTGGACTCCACCTGAAACCGTTAAACAAGTTAGGAGTTTCCTTGGTCTAGCCAGCTATTGTCGCCGCTTTGTTGAAAACTTCTCCAAAGTAGCTAAACCCCTCACGGAACTTCTCAAGAAAGATAAAAGTTTGAGTGGTCCCCACAGGTGAGTACAGTTTTCAGAACTAAAAGACGCATGACTTCTGCTCCCATACTTGTGCCACCGGATTTCACTAAAGACTTTGTTATCTCATCGTGACGCCTCACGACAGGGACTAGGTTGCATTCTTATGCATGATCGCCATGTGATTGCCTATGCATCTCGCCGCTTGCATCCACATGAGGAGAATTATCCTACACATGATCTAGAGCTTGCAGCCGTAGTCTATGCACTTAAGACCTGGCGACACTACCTTCTTGGTAAACGCTATAGATCTACACCGATCACCGTAGTCTCAAGTATATCTTCACCCAACCAGATTTGAACCTTAGGCAAAGACGATGGTTGGAGTTGATCTCAGATTATGATCTAGGGATTACCTACACCCTGTAAAGCCAATGTCATGGTTGATGCGCTGAAGTCAGAAATCCTATTGCAACAATCTCATGTTGCAGCAGGTCAACCACTTCTCCATGAGGAATTCTGTAAGCTTAACCTTCACATTGCTCCTCACGGATTCCTTTCTACCTTGGTGGCGAAACCTACTATTGTGGATCGTATCGTAGAAGCCTAGAAGCATGATACGGGGATTACCCGGATCAAGAGAAACATTGCCAAGGGAGTAGCTGGTTGTTTCTCTATGGATGAACGAGGTGTTGTTTACTTTGGGAACCGCTTGGTGGTTCCCAAGAGTCAGCACATGCAGCAACTGATTCTTAAGGAGGCGCATGAATCCCTCTCACAATTCATCCCGGTAGTACTAAGATGTATCAGACCCTCGCCAGAGGTTCCGTGGACTAGGATGAAGAGAGAAATCGCCGCTTTATTGCTAATCGCGATGTTTGTCGTCGCATTAAGGCAGAGCATCAAAGGCCTGCTGCACCCTTCAGCCTTTAGCCATTCCCGAGTGGAAATGGGATAAAGTTGGTATGGACTTCATCACCGCTTTCCCAGACCAAGAAAGGGAATAACGCTATCTTCGTAGTCGCTGATCGCCTTTCCAAAGTGGCTCACTTCCTTCCTGCTCGAGAGAGTATCACCGCTAGTCAGCTCGCTGACTTATATATTTCTCAAATAGTGTCACTTCATGGTGTTCCACTAGAGATCAATTCAGACCGTGGCGTCTTTTCACTTCTCATTTCGGGAGAGTTTCCAAACTGCCATGGGCACCCATCTTTCCTTCAGCACCACTTTCCACCCTCACCAAGTGGTCGTGGAAAGGGTCAACCAAATTCTCAAGACATGCTTAGAGCTTATGCTATCTCATTCGGTATGGATTGGGAGAAATGCCTTCCTTTCGCCGAGTTTGCTTATAACAATAGCTACCAATCCAGTCTCAAGAAAGCTCCTTTTGAGATTCTCTATGGACTAAGATGTCGAACACCTTTGAACTGGTCGAAACCGTGAAAGACAATTCTTTGGACCGGATATGATCCAGAGGCGTAAGAGCAAGTTCGCATCATTCGTGAGAATTTGAAAACAGCCCAATCTCGCTAAAGAGCCAAGATGACCATCGCCATAAGGAAGTGGCTTATGAAGTTGGCGACAAGGCTTACCTTCGGGTTACTCCTCTAAAGGGTACCCATCGTTTCGGTATCAAGGGCAAGTTGGCTCCTTGTTACATTGGTCCCTTTCGCATTCTCGCTAAACGAGGAGAGGTTGCCTACCAGTTGGAACTACCCCCACATCTTTCCAGAGTGCATGATATCTTCCACGTCTCCCAACTCAGGCGTTGCTTCTCGGATCCTATCCGCGGAGTGGACCACGAAACGCTTGATCTCCAAGATAACCTCACGTATCGAGAGTACCCTGTTCGCATTCTTGATCAAGTAGAGCGTGTTACCCGACGTCAGAACATCAAGTTTCTCAAGGTTCAGTGGTCTCATCATTCCGAGAGAGAAGCTACCTGGGAGCGAGAAGATCGTCTTCGACTGGAGTACCCCGCTTTCTTTCCGTCGACCCCTGAATCTCGGGACGTGATTCTTCAAGTGGGGGCGAGTTGTCACGTCCCTAGTTCTGGTATGCTCGAGGCTAGCTAGTCATGTGTGCATCATGTTTAAATTCCATTTAAATTTTGAAATGGGGATTTGTGAAACCCTCAGAATCATTTTTAGAAATGACCTAAATAAAAAGTGCTCCAAAAGGGTCCAAGAAAATGCTCATGTTGCTCTCTGAAAATATTGGACAGAGATAAAAATCAAACCAATATTATTAGGAGCTCATAAGTATTTATTTTGGGCATTTGGAATTAATGCATAATTATTTGCATTGGATATATATATGTTATATATATTATATATGTCCAATAATTATGCTAGTTGCTGAGGAGCTCTGGAATAATATAGTTAGCTCCTGCAAAAATTGGCATAAGGAAATAAAATGATTTAGTATTTTAATTAAATCAAAACAAATGTCGAAAAATAGAAAATGAAATAAAAGGAAAACCTTACTCGACCTACTGCGGCCCAGCTCCTGTCTGGCTGCCCTAAGATCACAGCCCTAGCAGCTGGCCCAGCCCACCTGGCCCCCCTCCTCTGTCGTCTTCGTCCTCGACAGGAGGATGGGCGCGTGCCCGACGCGCGCGCATCGCCGCGCCGCGCCACCTCCTCCCTCCCTGCCTGCCTGTCCTCCCCCTCGTCGCTCTGGATGGCCCGGATGACGCCACGCGACGCCCCGCACCTCTCTCCCTCTCTCTCATTCCTCCCCCTCCCCTGGTTTCTCTCCCACGCGCACGGCCGAGCCCCACCGCCGCCACCAGCCACTGTTGCCGCGCCCACAGCCACGACTTCGCCTCCCCGACGCGCTCCATAGATCCGCCGCGTACCCCTCTCCTCCTCACCAAGCCAAGCACCTCCAGACGGCCTCCATCGTCGCCACCGTCGTCTTCTTCATCGCCGGCCGCCGTGGATCTCCGTTGCCGCCCTCCGCCGTCAGCGCCTCCCCCGAGCTCGCCGTCGTCTCTTCCGGTCCCCTGTGAGCCCCTCCGCGTCGGTTCCCACTCCTCTCCTGCCTCCCCATGCTCTATAGCCCGCAGCCGCTCGAGCCCGAGCTCCGGCCGCTGCCGCGAGCCCCGCTCCGGCGAGCTCCGGCGCCCAGCTGCTTCTTCTGCTCCCTCGATGCGGACGAGCCTGGCTACGCCCGCGCCCTAAGCCGCCGCCCGTGGCTTTATGTAACGCGCGACGCCGCGCGTCCCGAGGTCGCCGCCGACGACTCGCCCGCCTGACGGTGGGCCCTATCAGCGGTGATTAGCTTAGTGCTAATCACCGCCTAGTTAACCACTGACACTGACCAGTGGGCCCCAGCCCCCTAATCTTTTAATTAGGCTTAAACTAACCCCCCTGTTTAACCCGTGTCACTGATGTGTGGACCCCACACGTCAGGTTTGACGAGTCAGCGCTGTTGACTTGCTGACGCAAGCATGATGCAGTGCTGACGCAATTATTTATTTTCTGCATTTAAATTAATCAGGAAATTCCAGAAAATGATTCAAACTTCAAAAAATCATAGAAATTCAACCGTAACTCAGATTGAAATAATTTATATATGAAAAATTATCAGAAAAATGCAATCTTTCCATATGTACTAGTTTCATGCATGACAAACCAACTTATACGTGCTGTATAAGTGAAAACATGTAAATGGCATTTATAAGAGCTGAAGTTGGAGTTGCATTTGAATCTTTGGTTCAAATGGACTTCAACCAAATGTACTCTAGCTGCATTTGCCCAAACAGCATCACATCTACATGCCATGTTCATGCATCATATTGTTGCATATGATTGTGTATTGATTGTCGGCACTGCTCCTTCTCGATAGGTCCTGCTCCCGAGCCGCTCAGAGTACTGTCCGTGAAGCAAAGGCTCCTCCTTGTTGATTTACCGTGCAAGCAAACCCCTTGTTCATTCCGACACATTCCTACTCTCTCGCTCCTGCTCTCGCTATTGCATTAGGACAACAATGATTCATCTGCTACTTTGTGCTGCGGTAGTTGAACCCATTCCTCCGCATGACCTGTCATTGCCACAAGAATAGTTGAAACCCACTAGCATGTGTAGGAGTTGATTGAGCCATGTTGTGTTCCTACCATGCTATGCCTGCTATTGCTTAGAGTTGTGTCAGTCTGATTCATTGGGAATGAATTGGAGTGTTACGATATGTTCGATGCCGAGAATGAAGTGTGTGAACACGATTTGGTAAAGGTAGCGTGAGAGGCCATGTAGGAGTACATGGTGGGTTGTCTCACCGAACCGCCCTAAGCAATCGAGTTCTATGTATGTTGTCCAATGACTCGATACTACCACACATTGGGTTCCGTAACTCGCCCTCTCGACTTATTAATCAACTTGATCTCTGTCCGTGAGTCGCAACTAGTTGCTCGTGTTTGTAGGTAGTGCTATTTTTCTACCAAGTGGCACCCAGCAGGTGGGCTTGGGATGACTAGGCACACGTGGCCTGGTGTACCGAGTGGCACCCGGATGGTGGGCTCGGGAACCCTGCACACATCGCTTGGGGCCGTGGCGACACCCCGCCGGATCTCCTTGCGGATGGAACCCTAATAGGCGATAAACCTGGCTAGAGTCTTGTGTGGTTAGTCGGTCGTGGCCGACACCTCGCCAAAGCTTCGCTTGAAGGTTGCCGAGGTACATGACGGTACATGGTGATAAGTGGTGAGAGCGTGTGAAGAAGTACACCCTGCAGGTTATCATGATCTATTCAATAGCCGTGTCCTCGGTTATGGACTTCTTGGATGCTTACGTGGTACATAGACAACTTGAAGTGGATACTCTAAAATGCTCAAGACAAGTGTGAGTGCTATGGATGGCCTTCTCGTAGGGAGACGGGATGAATCCATAGTAGTGTATTGTGTGGTGATAGTGGACTCGTGCGCCTATATCACCTCAAAGAAGTTCTTGTAGTCGTAGAACAGGATAGCCACAGAGTCAAAGCTGGCTTGCTGCAACTAAACTCCACATTACCCTCTTGATACAAATGCATGTATGTTAGGATCTGATGTAAGTCTTGCTGAGTATCACGATTGCTTTATTTATGTTTTGCAGATGAGACATCTGTCTCACTAGTAGTTCCGCTTGGACTTCGACGAGTAGCTTGTTACCTCAGCTACGATCTTGTACCCTTGGGAGGGTCTTGTAGATAGTCAGCTTCTCAGCCTTTTTCTTTTATAGTTGTCGTACTCGCACATGTAATGCTTCCGCTTGTTGCTTGTATGTTTCAATGATGGGTCATGTGACCCCTGTTTGTATTTAATGCTATGTGGCTCTTCCCGAGCCTTTATCTATATGAGTTTATGCTTATGTTGTGATGCCATGTTGTACAGCACATACTTGCATGTTATGCATACGTGTAACGTGTATTGCTATGTGTGGGATCCGACAACCTAGTTGTTTATCCTTGGTAGCCTCTCTTATGGGGAAATGTAGTCTAGTGTTTCCACCGAGCCACGATAGTCTGCTACAGCCCGGTTCACCGAGTCCTCGCTAGCCCAAAGACTACCGCTCCTAACACTTGACTGGCCGGCATGTGATTCACTTCGCTCCTATGTCTCCCCTTTCGGGAAATGTCACGCGGTGACATCCGAGTCCTGCCTAGCCTGCTACAGCCCGGGTTCCCGAGTCCTGTTAGCCTAGTGCTACAGCCCGGATTCACACGCTGCTGACCGACATGCTCGATGTTGATTCATGTATGCCTGTCCCCATAGGTTAGTGCCACTTTGGGTTCACGACTAGTCATGTCGGCCCGGGTTCTCTGTCATGTGGATGCTAGCGACACTATCATATACGTGAGCCAAAAGGCGCAAACGGTCCCGGGCCATGGTAAGGCGACACCCGTGGGAATATCGTGCGTGAGGCCACAAAGTGATATGATGTGTTACATGCTAGATCGGTGTGACTTAGGATCGGGGTCCCGACATTCGAATCCCCGCGCACCTCTAGGCGTCGAATGCCCATGGATACTGCCATCCGGAGACCATGTAGAAGGGCCTCGTATTCGGCTGTGTTGTTGGAGTCCGTATACATTATCTGGAGTACGTATTGAACTGTATCTCCTGTTGGGGACGTCAGAACGACGCTAGCCCCCAGACCAGCCAACATTTTGGAGCCGTCAAAATGCATGATCCAGTTGGAATATGTGCCGTACTCTTTAGGGAGTCCGGCTTCAGTCCATTCGGCGAGGAAGTCGGCCAAAACTTGCGACTTAATGGCTCGCCGTGGCTTATAGGTTATGTCGAACGGGAGGAGCTCAATGGCCCATTTGGCAATCCGCCCGTCGCGTCATGTTGTTTATAATGTCGTTAAGAGGTACTTCGAGGCTACTGTTATCGAACACTCTTGAAAGTAGTGTCGCAGCTTCCGGGATGCCATAAACACCGCGTACGCTATCTTTTGATAATGCGGATACCGTGACTTGCATGGAGTGAGGACAGTGGACACATAGTAGACTTCTTTTTGAAGGGGAAACTTGTGTCCGTCCTTTTCTCGTTTGACAACGAGCACCGCGCTTACAACTTGATGAGTTGCGGCGATGTATAATAGCATTGGTTTTCCCATGTTGGGCGCGGCCAGGACCGGGTTTGTTGCCAATATGGCTTTTATTTCTTCGAGTCCGGCTGTGGCGGCATCCGTCCACTCGAAGTGTTCAAAAGTCCGAGGAGGCGATAGAGGGTAATGCCTTTTCTCCCAAACGGAGATAAAAGCGGCTTAAAGCCGCCACGCATCCATCAATTTTTGTATTTGTTTGAGGTCCTTTGGGATATCCAGCCAGACAGAGCTCGGATCTTGGCTGGGTTTGCTTCAATTCCTCTACCGGATACAATGAAGCCCAAGAGCTTTCCGGTGATACGCCAAAACGCATTTTTCGGGGTTGCTTGATATCATATGTTCAAAGATTATCGACAGAGCCTCAAGTCGCCTACTAGGGTTTCGACATGCTTGGTTTTGATGACCACATCATCTACGTATGCCTCCACTGTTTTGCCGATCTGGTTTGCGGACATGTCCGAATCATGCGCCGATATGTTGCGCCGGCGCTTTTGAGCCCAAGGGCATTGTGTTGAAGCAGAATGGGCTGTATGGGGTGATAAATGCCGTTGCGGCTTGGTCAGGTTCTGCCATCTTGATTTGACGGTAGCCGGAGCACGCGTCGAGGAAACACAATGAATCGTGTCCTGCGGTAGCGTCGATAATTTGATCGATGCGGGGGAGGGGGAAGGGATCCTTTGGGCAAGCCTTGTTGAGGTCCTTGAAATCGACGCATAGGCGCCAGGATTTGTCCTTCTTTGGTACCATCACCAGGTTTGCTAGCCAATCCAGATGTTTTATATCTCTTATGAATCCGGCCTCCAATAGTTTGGCTAGCTCCTCTCCCATGGCTTGTCTCTTAGGTTTGGAGAAATGCCGAAGAGCTTGTTTGATTGGCTTGAATCCTTTTAGGATGTTTAGGCTGTGCTCGGCCAGCCGGCGTGGGATTCCTGGCATGTCTGAAGGGTGCCAGGCAAAAATGTCCCAATTTTTGTGTAGGAATTCTCTTAGTGCGGCGTCTACATCAGGGTTTAAATGTGCCCCAATGGAGGCCGTTTTTGTAGGGTCCGTTGGGTGGACTTGGAATTTGACTATTTCGTCTGCTGGTTTAGAGGAGGTGGACTTGGATCTTTTATCGAGTATCACATCGTCCCTGTTCACCGTGGAGCGCAACACAGTCAGTTCCTAGGCCGCTAGGGCTTCGGATAGTGCCTCGAGGGCTAGTGCGGCTGTCTTATTTTCAGCGCGGAGTGCTATGTCCGGGTCGCTAGCAAGAGTGATTATTCCGTTGGGCCCGGGCATTTTGAGCTTCTTGTACCCATAATGGGGTATAGCTTGAAAGATTGTGAATGCCTGTCGCCCTAATAGAGCGTGGTATCCGCTGCTGAACGGGGCCACTTGGAACATGACCTCCTCGGACCTGTAATTATCCGGCGTGCCGAACACCACATCCAGTGTGATTTTTCCTATGCAGCACGCTTCCCGACTAGGTATTATTCCTCTAAAGGTTGTGCTGCTTCGCTCAATGCAGCTCCAGTCTATTTCCTTTTTTCGAAGGGTTTCCTCATAAATGAGGTTCAATCCGCTGCCACCGCCCATGAGTACCTTGGTAAGGCGAAGCCATCCCACTATTGGACCGAGGACCAATGCCTTTGGTGCTCGGGCTGTTCGAATTTAGGTTCATCACCGCATTAAAGGTAATAGCCGTGTCACCCATGGATTTATTGTTGCTACTTGGTAGACTTCGCAAGGCTGGGAGTGTTCGCCGATATTGTTTGATGCGAAATTCTCGAATCTTTTAATACCGCATCTTGGTATCTCCGGCTGGTGCTCTGTGGATGTCAAGTTAGAAGCTCTTCGCCACTTTTGGCCACCTACCGGAGTATCCAACATGCTCTAAGGCTATGAGTTGGTGTGCGCCTCAGATTATGAATTTTATAGGGTCCGTTGAGCCATCCCTCCAGTACGGTTCCATGCCCCGTAGGGGTTTTTTGTTTTTGGTGTTTAACCCGGTGATTGGCGATAATGCACCCTTTTATTTCGGACCGGGTTTGTATTCGGGGCCGGATTGTCCCAAAATCTTACTTCGGTTTTCCAGGCGCTTTCCATCGCACAGTACTTTCGTACTATGGACGCCAAGTCGGCAAAGCGTGTAATTTCAGTATGACCTATGGCGTTGAGGATTCCCTTGTCCGCAATTATTGCGAAAGAATGAAATTATGCTTTTCCTCAAGGGCAGTCCTTTATCCTGTTCATAACCAGGAGGAATCTGGCCCAGTAATGATGTATTGTTTCTTCGTGCTCTTGCCTGATATTGGATAGATCGCCTATGTTCGGGTGGGTGGGTGGAATTAGATCCAAAACCCCACCCAATCCGAGGCTCAAGGGCCAAGGAGTTTCCGAACTCGGAAGCTTGGTTTCTTGGATGTTGTCCACTGAATCTAGCCCGTTGCCTGACTCTAAGTTCAGGTCTTGAGTGTCGTCCTTCCCTCCGCGGGTATCCGGCTTGGAGAGATCGGGAATCCGGACATAGTTAGTCCTTAAGATAGATGAAGGGTCGCTGCATTGTTCCTCCACCACATCAACGTGATGGGTGACCTGGTGTCGGTGTACAAAAAGAGGGGTGCACTTTTTGTACCCCTATAACTGTGCACGGGCAGTCTGAGCCACGGGCACCACCGCACTGAGCAAGGCAAGGGAGGTGAGCCAAGGTAAGGCCAAAGCTTGAGAGGAACAGGACAACGCCAAGACCAAGACCACAAAGAGCAAAGGGGACGGAGCGGACTCCCCCGGCAAGACCCTTGCCGGGAGGCTGTTTTAGCAAACCCGGCAAGACCCTTGCCGTGGCAGCTCGTCCCACACCTACGGAGCGAATCACAATTGAGTCCACTGCCCCCATAAGGCAAGGATTCGGGAGACATACCCGTGGTGGCATGCAGATCTTTGTGAAGACATTCAAGATCAGATACACACTATAGAAGATGACGACCCTTGGCGGGATCCCAGCCAAGGAGGACCACAAGGCCCCCAGCAAGAGCCTTGCCGGGGATGACAGCAGACGCCCCGGCAAGACCCTTGCCGGGGCTACGGTGAGGCCCTTGCCAAGGATACCCGTAGGGCAACCATCGGGCCCACGCCAATCAAACCTTCACCGCTGTTCGCATGCAGCTGCCGACCCAACCAGTTGGGCAGGCACCTGCGTGGCTGCAAGCGGATCTTCGTGGAGACCCACCATTGCGCCACCTCGGCTGCCCGCCTTACATGGCACCGTGGGCACCGCTGGCTGTATGCCGGTCAACACGAGAGGGAGCGGCGACGGACGAGACAGGGCTCTCCCCCGTCCTTGATAAAGCAAGGACACCTAAGCAAGACGCATTTAAGGCGCCTTGTCATGTAATGCGAGGGAAAGACTCGCATCATTGTACCCTTTCCACCTCATGTGTGCCACTGTGGCAACCCCTTTCCCTATAAAAGGAGGCCCAAGGCGACCAGGAGGAGGATTCGGCTTTTGGGAGCTCCTCACGCCCCATTGCTAGTTCAAGAACGCAGATAAACAAACCACCAAAGCAGGAGTAGGGTTTTACGCATCATCGCAGCCCGAACCTGGATAAAGAAACTGTGTGCTATCTGTTTGATCCGCTCTTCTCACGACCCCGATCCCCGCAACCGTAGTAGGGATTCATGTGATCCCATAGGTGTCGTCCTCGCACCACATCTTTGGCGCGCCAGGTAGGGGGCGCAATTGTGAGAATCAGCTCTAGCAGTTAGTTCGACGCTTCTTCATCGTCATGGCGCCCAAGAAGAAGATGACGGTGGCGGTTGGCCCGTCGGAAGCCGGACATCCCGTCCCGACATGGGCGAGCAGCGGACCGGTCGCAGAAAGGACCCGGGGCGCCGCTCGCAAACACCAACACCGTCCCAGCAGCCGAAGTTTGGGAGGCGGCGATGTTCGTGCGCCTGGTAACGGGCTGCACGCCGCCAAATCCAAAGACGGAGCCAGGCCCTCCGCGGGTGGCGCGGGTCCTTCCAAGATCGCTGCCACCCCGATCGCAGGCGACGCGAGGGCTTCCAAGACTCCCACGCCGGCGCCGACGGCGCGCTCTTCTCAAGCGGCGCGCGACGAATGGCGTAATCACGCCGAGGACCCCGGGCATCGCCGCGGAAAGAGCCCCGAGCGCCACTCCCGGGATTTAGAAGACCTGCCCGCTTGCCGAGGCGCTGGTGAAGATGGCATGCGACCGCGGGGTCGTGATAGAGCTCCTTCTGACATGGTCAGAAGTCGAAGCGCGTCGCGATCCGTGCAGGTTTCGCTGCCACCAACGCCAGCAGAAGCCCTGGCGCGCGCGAAATTGCTCCTCGATTTTCCTCCTGCTACAGGGAAACTCGACGAATGGAGAGCCACTATCCGAAGCCTTGTTGCGGTGGCCAACAAAGACGAACCGAGTCCGGTGGAGCCCCCGGGTCGACGCTCCGACGGAGTCCCACGCACCAGTGGCAGGAGAGTCGGCGGCGCCGCAACCACGGTGCACTCGCCTCCTCCTCGCTCGGTACCGCGGACTCCAGCCCGTCACGACGTTACGTGTGACGAGATCTCCGTTGCATCGTCCGACCCGTGGGCCCACTCTGACCAGCGCCAAGTTCTTCGGGAACGAGAACATGAAGACGCTCGAACCACTATCGAGCGCCGGCGCGGAGCGCGCCACCAATCAGACAGGCGAGCAGGGCCTGCTGTGAGCCACCCGGCACCGGGGAGCCCTGGAGGCCTACCTTACGAAGTAAGCTGTCCGGCTTTTACCCATGAGCTGCGGCAGTTCCAGTGGCCCACTCACCGCACCTTCAAACCCGATGTGGGCGAAAAGTACAGTGGCAAGACCCACCCATCCGAGTTCCTTAGCGTCTACACCATCGCGATGCAAGCAGCCGGAGCCCGCGATGATAAGGTGCTTGCAAATTACTTTCCGTTGGCTCTTAAACCCAACGCCATGTCATGGTTGATGCACTTGCCAGTAGACTCTATTTCCTCCTGGTCGGATTTGTGCCATGAGTTCATGGGCGCCTTTACTGGAGGCCACCAAGACCATGGCCAAGCAAGCGACCTGCACATCATTCCCTAGAAGGGAGGCGAGAGTCTCCACAAGTATATACAGAGGTTCAGCCGGGTACAGTACAATATCCCTGATGTTCACCCTACCGCCATCATTAGCGCTGCTCCATCGTAATACGCGTGCATCGCAAGATGCGCCAAGAGCGGCAATGAACAAGGTGAGAGATGTAGCAGAACTCTATGTTCTTGCTGACAAATGTGCCCGGGCTGAAGAGGGAAGAAAGTACCCCGGCGAAGATGCCGGCGTGGAAACCAACTCCTCAGATGAGGATATTGCCGCCCCGGCGAAGAAAGGCCGACGCCGCAACAGGAAGCGCAAAGGAAAAGCCGTGCTTGCCGTCGAGGGATCTGATGACGCCGGATCCACCAAGAAAACCAAGGCAGACGACCCCGGCAAGGAGGTTGCCGGATGTGTCGCCTGCCGGGCCTTGGCGGCTGCCGAGAAGCCAGAAACTCCGACAAGCGACATCTTGCAAGATCCATCGCACCAAAGGCCATGCTCTCCGTGACTGCCGACAGTTGAGCTCCTCACGAGAAGCAGAGGGCTGAGTATGAGAGGCGGACAAGGAGAAGGGCCCAGACGGTGCTGATTGGTCCGCAAGAAGCGTGATTTGCCAAAGGGCTGCTATGCAAGGATAATCAACAGAGAGGCCCGCCTGGGCCGTGATGAAAGCCGTAAGACGACGATCATGAAGAGGACGGCGAATCCGCGACCAAGAGTTTTAGAAAGCTACAGAGGCTATAAAAGGCCGACGGCGGCGGCGCCTGCAGATTTTTCTCACCGCCGCAACCCGGCAATTCGACCCATGGGTGGTCACCCATGGGCACCCGACCAATGGGTAGGGTATGGGTCGGCATATTCACCCATGGGTAAGCCCGATGGGTAACCCGATTAGTCACGGGTAGGGCAAGGGCGAGGTCCTGCCCATGGGTCACCCGATGGGTCGCCTGATTAGCGACATGTGGGCCATTTATATCTAAATAGTAGTAGTAGGCTAGTCTCCCCACTCCACCCAGCCCACACCTCGCCCGATCGAAGAAGTCAAGACCTAGGTTTTACGAGGCAGAGAAGCCAATGCTGCCAACCCCGTCCTCCACTCCTCCTCTCGCAGCCAACGCACAAACCTAGCCGCCCCCCAGTCCCCCACTCCTGCAGTCTCGCTCTCGCCCTTTCCCAGTCCCATCGGCAAGCCGCCGCCGCCGCACACTGTCCAACGCCGTCGCAGGCTGCCGGATCCCCGCGGACGCCATCCTCCTGGGCCATAGGATTCCCTCCTCGGCCCCCGCTGCCTCCATCCTTGCTTGCTAGATCTACGGCCAAGCCCCAAGCACCACCTCCGCCTCCATCCCTCGAGCACCAGGCTCACCGCGCCGGAGCAGCAACACCGCCACCTCTGCATTGATCCCGTCCAACCGGAGCAGCACCGCCGCCATCCTCGTTCTTCCTCCAAGGCATCACCGCACCGGACCAGCACCGAGGCCATCATCGCGCCGGAGCAGCACCGAGGCCATCACCACGCCCTCCTTCTATCTCTGTCTTACCAAGGTTTACAACAGTAGAACAATTCCCAACCTTTTCTATTCACTTTACATCAGTATAATAGATGAGAGATGAGTTGAACTAAAGTAATTTTGTGTGGTCTTGTATAGATGAGTTCACCAGTGGATAGTTTCTCGGCGCCGGGAGTGGAAAGCTTAGCTGTTCATGGAACTCAACATGACAAGTCATCCACTCCACAAGGTACAGATGGCATCAAGGCTGAGACGGCCCAAGGTACTGGTACAGAACCTGGACAACCTAAAAGGAGGAAACTTACATCTGAAGTATGGAATGAGTTTCATAAAGAATTTATTGGTGGGAGATGGCAAGCTCAATGCATGTATTGTAAAAAATGGCTTAGTGCAGCAAGCATAGGTGGCACCACACATTTGAACAACCATTTGAAAACTTGTTGTGCCAAGAGTGCTCCTGTAGGCCTAAAGCAACAGAAGTTAAGGTTGGCGGCTGCTAGTGGTGGGAAAGTTGAACTCGATAACAATGGGGTTTTTGACCAAGATGTAGCTAGGAAAAATCTTGCCTTAATGATCTGTGTTCATGAATATCCTTTATCGATGGTTGATCATTCTATTTTCCGAATCTTTGTGCTTCAATGCAACCTTTGCTCAAGGTTGTCTC
Organism: Aegilops longissima; assembly: GCA_021605205.1. Lineage (NCBI taxonomy): Eukaryota > Viridiplantae > Streptophyta > Magnoliopsida > Poales > Poaceae > Aegilops > Aegilops longissima. Next base: position 131,604,223 of record CM038676.1, read on the forward strand.
AAGAAATACCATTAGAAAGGATATCTTGCTTATGCATTCAGCCCAAAAGGAAAAGATGGTCAAATATTTTGCAAATTTCAAACAACGAGTAGCTGGCACCTCAGACTTGTGGACTGCATGCCATCAAAATAAAGGCTACATGGTTGTTACAGCCCATTTTATTGATGAATCTTTTAATCTAAAGAGCATCATTTTGAGGTATGTTTTGTTAAAGCGAAGCTTTTCTGTATCATTATGAATCTGAACTATTTTGTTAATGATTGTGAAGCTGAACCTGGATGTTTATTGTATATTAGGTTTGCATATGTACCAGCACCACATAATGGTGAAGTTATTTGTCAAGCTTTGCACGAATGTCTTCTTGATTGTCATCTAGAGAGGAAGTTATCCACAGTTACCCTTGACAATTGCACAACTAATGACAAGGCTATTGATATCTTGATAGATAAGTTGTATACTAAATCACTTATGTTGGAGGGTAAGTATCTGCGTATGCGTTGTTGTGCACACATCCTTAATCTGATTGTGAAAGATGGAATGAGTGTCATGGAGAAAGGTATTGCTAGAGTCCGCGATAGTGTTGCATTTTGGCAGGCCACACCTAAAAGGCACGAGAAATTTGAAAAGATGGCACACACTCTAAACATTGACTATTCTAGAAGGTTGTTTTGGATTGCAAGACTAGGTGGAATTCAACATATCAAATGATATCCATTGCATTACTATACACCGATGTGTTAGAAACTAAGAACACGTGAGCTCCTATTCAACGGTTGCCCAACCGTAGAAGATTGAAATTTGCAAAAGAACTTTGTGCTAGGCTACAAGTTTTCTTTGAGATCACTTGAACTATTCTCGTGGACTAAATATGTTACAAGAAATATGTTCTTCCCCAAAATATCTTCTATTAGCCTAGCAATATGAAAATGGTCTACTAGTGAGCATGTTCCTTGCAAAAGATGTCCGAGGAAATGAAGACGAAGTTTGAGAAGTATTGGAAAGAAGTCCATGGTCTTATGTCCGTGGCAACAGTCCTTGATCCAAGATATAAGCTTCACATGTTGCAAGCTTTGTTTGGCTCTCTCTATGGGTTTGAACATGCAACTACAGAAGTGGAGAAAATTAGAAAGTTAATGGGTGATTTGTTGCTAGAATGTCAAGCATCTGATGGTGGTGTGGGTACCTCGGAGTCACAGGTAGGTGGGAGTGTTTCTACCCAAGGTGGTGCTGCAGTAGATGAAATGGAGAATATATTTAAACAATATATGTCCTCGAAGCCTGTTACGAGTGCTTCTCAAAAAGTGCGGACAGAATTGGACTTATATTTGGAAGAGGAAATTATCCATAGGCCGAGGGTCTCGACATCATCAATTTGTGGCGATGCGGGTATCAAGTATCCTACATTGCTAAGAATGGCTCATGATATACTAGCCATTCCTGTAATAACTGTATGCGTGAATCTGCCTTTAGTACTAGTGGGAGAATACTAAGTGCACATAGATGTTCACTTGCACCAAACATGACCGAAGCTCTTATGTGTATGCAAGCTTGGTCCCGTGCAGACATGTTAGGTGATAATCTATTTCAATCATGGCTCTTCTTTCCATACACTATTATTTCCTTGCTATATGTTAATATCTAAATCTATGCATCAGGGGATTGCAATTCTACTCTCTTTGCAGACTTTGAAACTGTTCTTAAGGATGACACAGAAATGATGGTAACAGATTCTACTTTTAGCAACTTAGCATGCCTTTTAATCTTAGATTTTAACGCAAATCTTGTTCTTTACTTTGAATGCTTCTATTTTCTTGTGTTTCAGGAGGTTGATGATCAATCCATCCTAACTGAAGCCTGAAACATGATTGTATGATGTTGCTGCTGTTGCTTGGTTGCGACGAGAAGGCCGACGACCCGATGTGCTACACTACTACCTGCTGTTATTTACATTTATCCATGGCTGCTACACTACTACTTCCTAGTTCCTACTGCTAGCTTGTTGGCACACAACTACTCAACCTGAACCTTGTATTTGTGCTGCTGCTGAACCTTGTATTTCTGCTGCTATTTGTGCACCTGAACCTTGTATCTCTGCTCCTGAACCTTGTATTTGTGCTTCTGAAGACCTGCACCATGTATTTGTGATGCTATTTGTGCTCTTGAACCTTGTATTCGCCTTCCTGATATTTTGTTTTCTAGCTGTTCTACTATACATTCACATTGATGGTTAGTAACTGAAGCTATTTGTGCATTTTTGCCACTGTGTGAACCAATATTTGTGCATTTTTGCCACTGTACAAGAACACTATACAGCAGCCTGATGGGTAACCCATCGGGTCGGGTTACCCATCGGGTTTGGGCGTGGGTCTGATCCTTCGCCCATGGGCAGGGTCGTGGGCGACTGGGTAGACCCATTTAGTAATCGGGCATGGGTTTGGTAGACCTCGACCCGGGCAAACCCGACCCGACTGCCAGGTTGACGCCGTCTTAAACAGTGGGCGCGAGAGATTATAGCGGCAGAGCCGTCGTTTGATGCCCAAAGGCCGCTGAAGTGGTCCAGCACACCTATCATTTTTGACATTGAGGACCACCCTGATCGCACTACTGCGGTCGGGTGCTTGCCATTGTTGGTTTCACCGACAATACACAACCTCAAGGTGATGAAGATGCTAGTCGATGGCGGGGCCGGTCTGAACTTGATCTCGCCTGCCGTGATCGAGAAACTGCAGATTCCTGATGGAGACCTCGAAGAGACGGGCATGTTTCAGGGGGTCAACTCGGGAAGAAGCCAATCCAAGGGAAAGGTCACGCTGCCCGTGACTTTTGGAAGCGACCTGAACTTCAGGATGGAGAGGATCGTGTTCGATGTTGCCCAGATCCCCTTGCCCTACAACGGGATCCTTGGCCGCCTAGCGCTGGCCAAGTTCATGGCGGCGTCACACTACGCCTACAACACCCTGAAGATGCCAGGACCCGTGACGATCATCACCATCCCCTCCGACAAGAAAGATGTGCTGATTTGCGTTGACCAACTATACCAGCAAGCAGTTGCAGCAGCTGCCGCCACTAGGGCACTTGCTCCTGCCACTGGGACCCCAGGAGGGAAGAAGAAGAAGAAAACCGGTGAGACCTCGGACACCCACTCCGGCAAGCGCACCTCTTTGGAGTGTAGCGCTGCCATCGAGGACGTGCCAGAGAGCTCCACCGGCGGAAACAAGAAGCCCAGGGCCATACCGCCGGGAACCAAGAAGGTTTCATCAATGAGGATTGCACGGGAGGAGCTTTTACCATAAGCTCCACCCTTGACAACAAATAGGAAGACACGCTCATCACCTTCCTACGGGCGAATGTCGATGTGTTTGCATGGCAAGCTTCCGACATCCCCGGTGTTCCCAGGGAGGTGATTGAGCACCACCTTGTTGTCTGCCCTCATGCGCGGCCCGTCAAGCAGAATGTTAGAAAGCAAGCTTTGGAATGACAAGAGTTCATTACAGAAGAGATCCGGAAACTGGAAGCTGCGGGTTTGGTAAGAGGAGTGCTCCATCCAACATGGTTGGCCAATCCGGTCGTGGTGCGCAAGGCAAATGGGAAGTGGAGGTTGTGTATTGATTACACAGATATCAATAAGGCTTGCCCTAAAGACCCCTTCCCATTGCCGCGCATCGATCAGATTGTTGACTCCACGGCAGGGTGTGATCTGTTGTCATTCCTCGATGCCTACTCCGGCTACCACTAGATCTTCATGACAAGAGAAGACGAAGAGAAAACAGCATTCATCACCCCATGTGGTACGTATTGTTTCATGCGGATGCCTTTCGGGTTGAAGAGTGCTGGTTCGACGTTTGCAAGGGCGGTCCAGATTGGTTCTGAACCCCAGCTCCATAGAAATATTGAAGCTTATATGGATGACATAGTGGTCAAAACCAAGGACAGGGCAACCCTCATACCAGATTTGCAAGAAACATTTACAAACCTGCGCAAGATCAATCTCAAGCTGAACCCCGAGAAGTGCGTCTTTGGCGTCCCGTCCGCAAGCTTCTCGGTTCTTGGTGTCACAGCGGATAGAGGCCAATCCGACAAAATCAAAGCTATAGAGCAGATTGAAGCACCTGCTTAATCAAGGATGTGCGTCGGCTTGCTGGTTGCGCCGCCGCCATGGGCAGGTTCATTTCAAGTTCGCTGAAGCGCGCCTTCCCTTTTCAAGATCCCGAAAAGGCGGGCCCAATGGAGTGGATGCCGAAGTCAAGCAGCATTGCAAGGTTTGAAGAGATACCTCTCTTCCGCGCCAATACTAGTTGCGCCTAGGCCACAGGAGCCGTTGCTGCTATACGTGGCGGCAACGGACCAGGTGGTCAGCGCCGCACTGGTGGCGCAGAGAGAGGTTGACGACAAGGAGATGGCAGCGACAGAGCCCGACACCACCAATGCAGAGACGACACAGCCAGTTGGAGTGCCGCCGAAGAAGAAAATGATGGAGCACACGGTCTACTTTGTTAGTTCCCTCCTGCAGGGGGCTAGATCAAGGTACTCCGGCATGCAGAAACTGCTCTTCGGCCTTCTTATGGCCTCGAGGAAGCTGCATCACTACTTCCAGGCACACGAGATCGCTGTCGTCACTCGCTTCTCTCTGCAACGGATATTGCACAATCCGGATGCAACGGGAAGAATTGTGGAATGGGCACTGGAGCTGTCCAGCTTTGGCCTCAAGTTTGAAAGTACTTCGATGATTCAGAGCCGAGTCCTAGCGGAGTTCATTGCAGAATGGACCACAACGCCTGACGAAGAAGTCCAAGGGACTGCTCTCCCCGGCAAGGAGGCAAATTGTGATTGGATCATGTACTTTGATGGAGCTTTCTCCTTACAGGTGCCGGGCTGGCGATCGCTTGTCGCTACCACCGGAGAGCACCTCAAGTACGTGATCCAGATGCACTTCCCCAGGGAGGTGTCAACAAACAATACGACAGAGTACGAAGGGCTGCTTGCCGGTCTTAGGATCACGGCGGACCTCGGAATTAAGAAACTCATCGTCAGGGGGGACTCGCAGCTTGTCGTCAAGCAAGTCAACAAGGATTACCAGAGCCCGTTGATGAAGGCCTACATCAATGAAGTGAGAAAGCTGGAAGAGCGTTTCGACGGTATACAGGCTGAACACGTTCCCCGAGCGGAGAACGATATCGCCGATTACCTTTCAAAACGCGCTGCCCTCAAGCTACCTATGAAACCAGGTACCTTTGTGCTTCAGCTAACTCAGCCATCCGTTGATCCATCAACAGAGCAGAATAAGAGGAGGAAATCAGGGCCCGACAAAGTACTTTCCTGCCGAGCTCCCCGGAGCCGCCGGCAAGGATGTTGCCGGGGATACTGAACCCGCCACGGGACGACTAGATATGGCGGAGCGTCAAGCTCTTGCCGTCGAGACAGCCGCTCCTGTAGTGGAGGAAATGCCTTTAGTCCTCGCCGTCGAGCCCCAGGCTCCAGCGTGGGCACAACATACCGTCCGATTCCTCCAAACAGGGGAACTTCCTGAGGAGCAGGAAGAAGCGGAAAAAGTAGCCCGTCGCTCTACCATGTACCAGTTCGTCGATGACGCCCCGCATGTAAAGAGGCCGAACGGTGTGAAATTGAAGTGTATCCCTCGAGAGGAAGGACTGGAGTTGTTGGCGGAGATACACGGAGGCATATGTGGATCCCACATTGGGTCAAGGGCCCTTGCCGGCAAGGCATTTCGGCAAGGCTTCTTCTAGCCCACCGCCCTCCAGGATGCGACGACACTAGTCACCAGGTGTGAAGCGTGTCAGTTCCATTCAAAGAAGCTTCATCAGCCAGCTCAATCCCTTCAAACCATTCCTCTCTCCTGGCCCTTCTCGGTCTAGGGGCTCGACATACTGGGCCCTTTCCCCCGCGCCGTCAGGGGCTTTGAGTACTTGTATGTTGCAATCGACAAGTTCACAAAGTGGCCGGAGGTAGAGGCAGTGAGGAAGGTCACAACTTAGTTAGCCGTCAAGTTCTTCAAGGGACTAGTGTGCCGTTTTGGCGTACCCAACAGGGTTATCACCGACAATGGCACACAGTTCACAAGCCGCACCTTCATGCAATATACCCAAGACCTCGGCAGCAAAGTCTGTTTAAGCCTGCTGCTCACCCGCCAAGCAATGGTCAAGCTGAGAGGGCAAATGCTGAAGTACTGTGAGGATTAAGGACCAAGACCTTTGACAGGCTGCACAAGAGTGGAAGGCACTGGATTGATGAGTTGCCGGCGGTTCTTTCGTCGATCAGGACGACCCCAAATCGAGCCACCGACCAGACACCTTTTGCCCTAGTATACGGGCAGAAGCAGTTCTCCCATCGAACTCATATACGGGTCACCTCGAGTGCTCGCTATGACGAGCTTGAGCAAGAGCAATCATGCAAGATGATGCAATGCTCCTTGAGGAAGATCGTCTTCGGGCGGTGAGAGCAGCACGCTACCAGCAAGCCTTGCGCCGCTACCATAGCCGCAAGGTTCGTGCGAAGCCTTGAGGAAGGCGATCTTGTCCTTCGCGCGCTCAATCGCCAAGAATTCCAACAAGTTGACGCCAAAGTGGGAAGGCCCTTATCGGGTAATACGAGTCACCGGCCTGGCGCAGTCCGCTTTGGAGACCGTTGCTGCCCGTGAGTAACTCCTTGAACATTGAGCATCTTCGCAAGTTTTACCCGTGGTAGCGGCTTGCTGTGCCCCGGCAAGCCACCTTTTGTACAAGCATTGCCGATGATGCATGTAACCCTTTGTACAAAGCCAAAGCAGACCACGAGCATAAATAAATGAAGCGCTGGCGCCCTAAGTTATATCATGCATACTAGGTCGAGTCTCGTCCTTGGTTAGGGTTGATAGTGCTTAGCGGTGACTAACCCCTAGCTTAGAGGTTGAGTGTGCGTCTCTTTGCATTTCTTTTGTCTTCTCTAGTTCGCAGGACTCACAGATATCCTTGCCGGATCACCTGAGGACGAAAAAGAGGAGAGGGGCAGACCGACATTTAAACCTGGCAAGCCAGTATTGCCGGGAGCTGCAAGTGCAAAGACTCACTCACGGCAAACCAGAGTTGCCGGGGGCTACAGTTTCAGATAATTTCTTCATCCCTTATCATGCACTCCCTTATGGACTGAAGTATGTGAAACCTCGCTTCTTCCCAAAGCTACCGTGCTCCCCTAAAACTCTAGGCCCTAGGGCTCGTTCCCGGGGCCAGGTTTGGTCGTAGTCGCAGTAGCAAAAGGATGAAATGAGGAGCCTGAACCCACCTCATCCCTGCCTCCGCCAAAAGCGTGAGAAAGGTCGAGCGAAGTGGGAAGACGGCAGGGCCTGTTGCCGGGCAAGAAAATGTTTATCTTAGAGATATCAAGCATTTACTCCTTGTCGTGGGTTCTACCCGCAAACAACTGACCTGGCAAGCATCCCTTTTTCATTAAAAAAATTCCATTCAGATACAGTCGATGGGGAATGAAAAACATGAATGATGGGATTACAAGTTTTAAATTCAGCTAAGGCCCAAAGGCTTACAAAATAAAAAAAAAGATAAGGTGCCCATAACCCCTTTCTTATCCCTCTCCTCAGGAGGCAGGTCAAGGAGGCGAAAAGGGCAAAAGGGGCGCCTAGGCAAGCTACGGGTGGCAGGAGGCACCAAGAGAACATCTCGGTGGCCGTCCGAAGGCTGGATGGTGATGGCGGCGCCGGAAGCAGAGCTCGAAGACGAGGCGGCAGGATGTCAGCACGCGTCGAAGGCGTGGGTGCCCGTGTACTCTGATTTGACGGCCTTGCCGCCCGCCCTCTTCCTCTTCTGCAGCCTCCCAATGCCAGCCGTTCAAGGAGACGACCCCGAGAAGTTCAGGAAGCCGGCGACGCGGATGATGGGATCGCCGGTGCCGCACGGAGCGGCGCCCGACACCTAGTCGGACCGTCATCCTACCGCCTGCTACCCTCGTCGTCGCTGCCGCTGTCCTCCTCGCCACTCCCGCTCGAGGAGGAGCCTTCGCTATCAGAAGATCTCTCCACGCAGCACCTTGCCCGAGTCTCGAAGCACCAAGACCTTGACGGAGAGGAGGCCGCCCTCCATCAGCTTGAAATGGAGAGTGAGCCCCGCCGTCAAGCGGTGGATATGAGCGAACGTCTTCCATCCTCGGCAAAGATACATCACGTGAGGGGCTGGGAAGTCGACGCGAACTCGCATACCACTGATCCAACAGCCCCTCATGTGCAGCTCCAATAACTCCGACGGATCCAGCTCCATCTCGCTCGCGAATGGAGTCTGGAGACGAAGGCGACGGCGAAGCGGCCGACGCAGCCTGACGAAGAACTCGCAAGGATCATCCCCAACATGGCCCTCCATGGGGGGAGGAACTACGGGCGGAGGCGAGACCGGCGCCACCCCGCCCTCCTCTTCCCCGCGCCTCGGCTCGCCCCTCCCTTTCCTCATGGATGGCTCTGCCACCACAGGTGCAGGAGAAGGAAGGAAGCGTTGTCGAGCGGCGACCCTTGCCGCCACCGTTGAAGAGCCAGGATTCCCTCTCTCCATGGCGGACGGAGGGGGGGAAAAGCTGAAGGAAGGAGAAAATGGAAGAGTGCGGACGCCGTCCCCGCTCTTTATAAAGAACGGGTGGGGCTCGCCCCCACTCAGCCAATCAAGACGCGGAAGGCGCAGAAAACTGGGACCGACCGCTGCCCCGCCCGCGACGGCCCGGTTTTTCCGCCTCCACCATTCGCCACCCCAAGTGCATGAGAACCACGTGGCAGGCATGCGGACCGAGGCGACGGTGAGGCGACCTCTCCCACCCCGTGATCGGGGGAGTGGACGCCTTGAAGACCAAGCCTCGGTCCTGCTTCAAGAATGGGCCGCCCACGCCCCCTCCGCTTATGGGGAAGGCGCGAATCGCCCCCTTTTACTACGACGTGACGCATGCGCGCAGAGCTCAGCCCCACGCATGCCGCTCACGTCACGCACGCCTCCCCACGCCGAACCACGTGTGGGAGGCATGGGAAGCGCAGCACGCGAAGAAACTTACCACGGTAAAAACCACCCCGCCTGCTCACAAGACCGCTTTTGGTCCTAGCCCAACAACGCGATTGCGCTTACGCAGGCCCAGGCCCGGGCTCTGCCGGTGTACAAAAGAGGGTGCACTTTTGTACCCCTATAACTGTGCACGGGCAGTCTGAGCCGCGGGCACCACCGCACTGAGCAAGGCAAGGGAGGTGAGCCAAGGTAAGGCCAAAGCTCGAGAGGAACAGGACAACGCCAAGACCAAGACCACAAAGAGCAAAGGGGACGGAGCGGACTCCCCCGGCAAGACCCTTGCCGGGAGGCGGTTTTAGCAAACCCGGCAAGACCCTTGCCGTGGCAGCTCGTCCCACACCTACGGAGCGAATCATCCTTGAGTCCACAGCCCCCATGAGGCAAGGATTCGTGAGACATCCCCGTGGTGGCATGCAGATCTTTGTGAAGAAATTCAAGATTAGATACACACTATAGAAGATGACGACCCTTGGCGGGATCCCAGCCAAGGAGGACCACAAGGCCCCCTGCAAGAGCCTTGCCGGGGATGACAACAGACGCCCCGGCAAGACCCTTGCCGGGGCTACGGCGAGGCCCTTGCCAAGGATACCCATAGGGCCACCATCGGGCCCACGCCAATCAAACCTTCACCGCCGTTCACATGCAGCTGCCGACCCAACCAGTTGGGCAGGCACCTGCGTGGCGGCAAGCGGATCTTCGTGGAGACCCACGATTGCGCCACCTTAGTTGCCTGCCTGCCTACATGGCACCGCGGGCACCGCTGGCCAGGGCGCGTGTCAACACGAGAGGGAGCGGCGACGGACGAGACAGGGCTCTCCCGCCCCCGATAAAGCAAGGACACCTAAGCAAGACGATTTAAGGCGCTTTGTCATGTAATGCGAGGGATAGACTCAGATCATCGCATTCTTTCCACCTCATGTGTGCCACGTGGCAACCCCTTTCCCTATAAAAGGAGGCCCAAGGCGACCAGGAGGAGGATTCGGCTTTGGGAGCTCCTCACGCCCCATTGCTAGTTCAAGAACGCAGATAAACAAACCACCAAAGCAGGAGTAGGGTTTTACGATCATCGCGTCTTAACCTCGATAAAGAAACCGTGTGCTATCTATTTGATCCGCTTTCTCACGACCCAGCGCCCGCAACCGTAGTAGGGATTCATGTGATCCCATAGGTGTCGTCCTTGCACTGACACCTGGGGAGAGTTAATCTCTCTTAGATCGGGTTTAGGCCCAATCGATCGTAGTCTCGTAGCGACTCCTGTATATGGATGCGATCCAAGAGCTCGCTTAAAGAAGAGAGCTCCATCGATCTAACTGCTCGGCGAAGTTCCGCGTTGACGTGAAGATTGCTTTTGATGACCCGAGAAGTCATCGCTTGCGCTGGCGAACCGTAACAGCGGTCATAAGAAAACCGCCCAGCCGGAGAGTTTAGCCGATAGCCAAAGCTCCTTTAGCAACAAAGGCTGCCTTTAAAGACGGATGAGGCATCCTTCCCGATGGCGACGGCACAAAGGAACTCTCAATGAAAGCACCAATGTCGGTGTCAAAACCGGCAGATCTCGGGTAGGGGGTCCCCGAACTGTGCGTCTAGGCGGATGGTAACAGGAGATAAGGGACACGATGTTTTTATCTAGGTTCGGTCCCTCTCGATGGAGGTAAAACCCTACTCCTGCTTGATTAATATTGATGATATGGGTAGTACAAGAGTAGATCTACCACGAGATCAAGGAGGCTAAACCCTAGAAGCTACCTATGGTATGATTGTTGTTCGTCCCCATGACTAAAACCCTCCGGTTTATATAGACACCGGATAGGGTTAGGGTTACACAGAGTCGGTTACAATGGAAGGAGATCTACATATCCGTATTGCCAAGCTTGCCTTCCACGCCAAGGAAAGTCCCATCCGGACACGGGACGAAGTCTTCAATCTTGTATCTTCATAGTCCAGGAGTCCGGCCGAAGGTTATAGTTCGGCTATCCGGACACCCCCTAATCCGGGACTCCCTTAACCGCGGACACGGCTAGACGAGCCCGGCGCATCACTAGCTGTAATAGCTTAGATATACCTAAGATTGGTTCGATGGATTTACCCTCATAGGCGGTACCAGGGGCTTCCCGCATATAAAAGGACTACAGTTCGGCTCGACCTTACTTATCTTGATTTTTAATGGTTTATTGAGAATAACCAATTTTTCGCACGACAACTTTGACCTAAGTTCTTCTCTTTTATAGATGGTAATCGTGCTACACCCTTCCAGGATACGGCACAAAGGAGACACAGGCGCAGACATGCAGCAGGGCCCCGCTCAAAGGTTTCTTTTTAGAATAAGACCCTGCGTAAACCTGTTTTACTGTCTTTTGTTGCTTCACATCCTCCGGATACTCAGTAACCAAGAGCGATACTGACGTTATTGGCATTTCGCCACGTCAGAATGATGCACGTACCTGGACACTCAGGGATCATTATCAAGGGTGTTATTCAGCCCGGATATGTTGTAAAGACCGAATACCTTAGGGAGTGTTCGGCGTCATGAAGTTTGGCCTTATATGCATCAGCTCCAATCATGTCTTTGGTCAAATGTTGGGTTTGCCTGCTCCCGCTTTTGCTACCTTACGCCCGCTCTATCGGCTAAGGTGGCACCGGGAGAACTACTACAATTGTGCCCTGGTTCATCCGGATGAGCACCTCAGTAGAGAAAGCCGAAAACTGACTGTCATGATAAAGCGCGAGACTGGTTAGCCACTCGATGACTTAGCGGAATCTTAGGGATTCCTCCACATTAACGGCGGGCCGCTTCCGGTCATGTACGTCGCGCCCAGATTCGGATGAGCGGAGGTACCAGGGCTGTATAGTAGTCCCACCGCCAAACTCCTATGGCTAAGGAAAGTGTTAAAGCAATATAGTCTGATTGCCTTCGTTACGCGCTTATCACCTCCTTAATGGACCAAGATGTTGGATCAAGTGTGAATACGCGTTTTTGCGAACACCCCCGCATTATGTGCGTGGGGGCTGAAGCCGCCGCCTGCAAACTTTCAGGTTATATACATATATACATAAACAGCCGCACAGGAGGCATCATAATACTTTCAGGCAAAAGTATAAACACAACCTTTATAATTTAATAGCATTGTTTTTACAATCGGGATACATGTCACTTGAACATGATATTCTTCGAGCATTGAGCCTCTATTACACGAGCGCCTTCTAGGACTTCTTCAAAATAGTGCTCGGTCGGGACCTGGCCTGCGGCCGGGCCTCGGGTTGCAATAGCGGTGGCCTCCATCTCCGCCCAGTACGTCTTAACACGGGCAAGAGCCATCCGCGCACCCTCTATGCACGTCGACCTCTTTATAGCATCAATTTGCGACACAACACCAAGGAATCGTTGCACTAGACCAAAATAACTATTCGGCCTCGGTCCCTCAGGCCAAAGGTGATCCAGGACTGACCTCATAGCAAGTCCGGACAAGCTATGGAGCTCGGCCCACTCGGCCATTTGTTCATTTAACAGCAGCGGATGCATTGGAGTGCTGAACTATGACTAGAACAACCTTTCCACTACATGATCTTTCTGATCTTTGAAAAACTTGGTCGCATCAGCGGCACTCGCTGCTAAATCCAAGTACGCGTCTGCAGAACTCTATAGTTTATCCAGAGGGGCATACTTCGGGTCTCCAAACCTCGTCCACAACAAAAAGGGCTTCCCAGCTGCGATATCTCCGGCTTGACGGAGTTCCTCCTTCGCCGCTCTGACTTGCGAGCGGGTTTCCTTGGCCGCTACCATGGCCTCCTTCAGGTCCGCCGCCTTTGCTTGGCTTTCCTTTTCAACTAGCAAGATGCCCATGCATTGCACGGAACATCAAGATGCATTTGTATGAGTAGTTTATCTTGTGGGAGAAAAGTATGAACGAGGGAAGGCCTTGTTTGCAAATGTGGAGAGGGGTGTGGGTATCTTTTTGCAAAATTTCCATAGTTTCCTTCCTATCCGTCAGATATAAATTGGACGGCCTATATTGCAGGATGGCAGGCACACCATCATCACCAACTCTGTTTTTTATAAGAGTAGAGAGAAGCTCATACTGGCCGGCGGCATCTTTCAGTTCAACAGCCATCTTGGCTATTTTCTCTTTGCTCTAGCAATGCGCAGCCTGTTCGGCCCTTAGCTCTTCGACCGCCTTCAGGGCGGCCGCATCACTCTTCCTGGCTTGTTCCTTGGCCCGGGCAAGTTCCGCCTGAAGGGTCTCCACGGCGACAGCTCCATCTGCAGTCACAACATATTATAGATACTAGCATCATGCTCCTCTTAATATGTGTTGATCATAGGAGAATACATACCCTGTGCCTCGTCAAGCCGCTTGTTTACAAGCACGATGTCGGCATCTGCCTCATCAAGTTGCCGCTTGGGCCGCAAATTCACCATCCGCTAGCCACCAGACCTCAAACTTACCGCACGAAGGCAGCACGGTTATTACTCGATTATGATCCTCTAGTTGCCGCCTTGTTCGACAAAGAACCGTAGTCTCGTGGGCTACTATTCTGCATAGGGCACACCTAACGGTGTGGTACCATCAAAATATATATTACTTTGCATACCTCAAAGCCTCTCAAGAAGCTCATAAAAGCTTCATGCAACCCGCCGGCGGATGAAATCCTCTCAACCACCGCATCCATTAGCGCATTTACGCGCTTCGAGATAGCCGCCGCCCGTAAGATTCATCGCAGCATCTGGTCGCGCACCGGACGGTCCCGGACTCTTTCTGTTGTTTCCTTAGGAACCGGATACTCGGACTTCGGTGGCGAAGGGTTACCTTCGCCTTGGCGGATCAGGAGAAACACTCGTGATTTACACCTCGTGGTCGTCCGCTTCATGAGGCGGGGAGGCATGGGGAGGCGTTTCGCTCTCCATCAACTCCAGAAGAAGATCCCCCGAAGACGAACTCTGTCGAGAAGGGCTATGATCCAGACTGCAAGACATATGTCCCAGTTATCATTCTAAAAAATGAAGCAGGATATATTTATTGAAAGTACTTTTGTTTACTCACAGCTCGGTGGAGGGCTGATCCCCTTGCGGGTACTATACTGTAAGGATGCCCTCCGGGGTAGGACCCTCTGACAAAGGTTTCTTCCCTCGCTTGGAGACCATTACTTCCAAGTCTTCAGAGGCGGTTCTCTTCCTTCCCTGGGGAGAGGGAATTTTAGATTCTTCCCCCGGTTATCCTCCTTCACGGAGGCACTAATTCCCCCTGTTTGGATGAATAGTGAGTGAGGCTCCCTCTCGGATTCTTTGTTCCTCCCTTTATCTTCCCGAGATGGCGCTTGATAAGGCGCAAGTTCAAGCATCCTGGCCAGTACAGGATCCGATGAGCCTTTGGGAAGGGGGGCCGGACACCTGATCATCTTCGCCTTTTTCATCCAGTCCTGGTCAAAAGGCGACTTTTCAGAATGATGTTGTGATAAATTAAAAGACAACGTGTTCGGTTGCGGATTACTTACTTGAGTGTCTGAATGATTGCAGTTCAGACCCGCATCCTCGGAGGTGTCCGGAAACTCTATTTGTGATCCGAAGAACAATCTGTACATCTCTTCGAGCGTCACGCCGAAGAAGTGCTGAATAGTTCGCGGTCCTTCCGGGTTGAACTCCCACATACGGAGAGGTCGACGTTTGCAAGGTAGGGCTCGATGAACTAGCATGACTTGCATTACCTTAACAAGGCTGACATCTCTCTCGAGGAGATCTCGGATGCGACTCTGCAATGTCGGCACATCATTTATCGCCCCACCCAGCCCCTTGTTGACCCATGATGCCGCCAGTGGTGGGGGCCCGAGCGGAAGGCAGGGGCGGCTACCCACTTAGTACCCCAGGGAGCTGTGATATATAACCACTCCCATTGCCAAAAACTGGACACCTCCGGGAAGGAACCCTTTGGCCATGGAACATCATCGCCTTTGCTTATTACGGCACCTCCGCACTCTGCTCGCCCCTCAATCAGCTTTGGCTCCACATTGAAGGTCTTGAGCGATAAGCCGAAGTGTGGGGTAATGCAGAGGAAGGCTTCACACACGACGATGAACGACGAGATGTGAAGGATGGAATCCGGAGCCAGATCATAGAAATCGAGCCGTAGTAGAACATGAGCCCTCTGACAAAGGGATCTAGACTAAAACCTAGCCCTCGGAGGAAGTGGGAGACAAATACGACACTCTCGCCAGGTTCAGGAGCAGGAATGACCTGCCCTCGAGCAGGCAGCCTGTTTGACATTTCGCCGGTCAAATACCTAGCCTCTCTTAGCTTCTTGATGTCCTCCTCTGTGATAGAGGAGGGCATCCACCGACCTTGAAGGTTGGATCCGGACATGATTGTAGGTCCGAAGCGCCTAGCCAGAGCCTTGGGTGTTGGAACTCGAGGTGGGGGAGGATTCGATTGAGCGCGAGAAGAAGGGGACAGGCCTAGGCCCCTTTATAGAGAGGGTGAATATCAAGCGTCCTCTGCTTGGCCATTTGGGACTTGCCTAAAATTGAGGAGTCATACCAACAGGCACGATTGGGTTATCCATACCCGTATTGATGAGAATCCCGTGAAAAAAGGGACACGATCTCTGCTTCGACAGGACGTGCCAATAAAAACCGCCTCACAACACGTGCAGTGGCAGGCTCAGAAAAACGGTTCATCATGACCAGACCATGCAGTACGTCACGTTATGAAAATTTGTCAGCAGATTACATTTGTGGAAATATTATTCTCTCTACGGTGGTATGTGTAATTTCTTTTGCAGAGCCAGACACTATCCTTGTAATCAAAAACTTCTGTGGAGTATTCGGAGGAGGAACCCGCCTTGCAATGTCGAAGACAATCTGCGCGCCGGACTCATCGTCATTGAAGCCTGGTTCAGGGGCTACTGAGGGAGTCCTGGATTAGGGGGTCCTCAAACAGCCGGACTATATCCTTTCGCTGGACTACTGGACTATGAAGATACAAGATTGAAGACTTCGTCCCGTGTCCGGATGGGACTCTCCTTGGCGTGGAAGGCAAGCTTGGCAATACGGATATGTAGATCTCCTCCCTTGTAACCGACTCTGTAATTCCTAGCCCTCCGTGTCTATATAAACCGGAGGGTTTAGTCCGTAGGACAACAACAATATGACCATAGGCTAGCTTCTAGGGTTTAGCCTCTACGATCTCGTGGTAGATCAACTCTTGTAATACTCATATCATCAAGATCAATCAAGCAGGAAGTAGGGTATTACCTTCATCGAGAGGGCCCGAACCTGGGTAAACATTGTGTCCCCTGCCTCCTGTTACCATCCGCCTTAGACGCACAGTTCGGGACCCCCTACCCGAGATCCGCCGGTTTTGACACCGACAATGACTTTTCACATCAGGTAGCAGTGGGTTTTATAGGCGGAGTCACCATGACTAATTGCTGTCGCGCTGATACGTCTCCAACGTATCTATAATTTTTTATTGTTCCATGTTGTTATATTATCAAGATTGGATGTTTTATAATCATTTTATAGTCATTTTATATCATTTTTTGGTACTAACCTATTGACATAGTGCCAAGTGCTAGTTGCTGTTTTCTGCATGTTTTTTACATCACAGGAAATCAATACCAAACGGAGTCCAAATGCAACAAAACTTCACAAAGATTTTCTATGGACTAGAAGACACCTAATGGGCCATGGCTGGGCCTGGGGGTGCTCCGAGGAGAGCACAACCCACCAGGGCGCGCCGGGACGCCCAGGCGCCCCCTGGTGGGTTGTGCCCACCTCGGGTGCCCCCCGGACCACCTCTTTACTCTATAAATACCCTAATATTCCAGAAACCCTAGGGGAGTCGACGAAAATCAATTCCAGCTGCCACAGAGTCCAGAATCACCAGATCCAATCTAGACACCATCACAGAGGGGTTCACCACTTCCATTGGTGCCTCTCTGATGATGCATGAGTAGTTCTTTGTAGACCTTCGGGGTTCGTAGTTAGTAGCTAGATGGCTTCCTCTCTCTCGCTGAATTCTCAATACAATGGTCTCTTGGAGATCCATATGATGTAACTCTTTTTGCGGTGTGTTTGTTGGGATTAGATGAACTTTGAGTTTATGATCAGATCTATCTTTTTATATCCATGAAAGTTATTTGAGTTTCTTTGATCTCTTATATGCATGATTTATTATAGCCTCGTATTTCTTCTCGGATATTTGGGTTTTGTTTGGCCAACTTGATCTTTTTATCTTGCAATGGGAAGAGGTGCTTTGTAGTGGGTTCGATTTTACGGTGTTTGATCCCAGTGACAGAAGGGGAGCCGACACGTATGTATCGTTGCTACTAAGGATAAAAATATGGGGTCTATCTCTACATAGATAGATCTTGTCTACATCATGTCATCATTCTTATTGCATTACTCCATTTCTCCATGAACTTAATACACTAGATGCATGCTAGCGGTCGATGTGCGGAATAATAGCAGTAGATGCAGGCAGGATCGGTCTACTAATCTTGGACGTGATGCCTATGTATTGATCATTGCATGGTTATTTTCATGATTATTTGAAGTTCTATTAATTGCCCAACAGTAATTTGTTTACCCACCGTTTGCTATTTTTCTCGAGAGAAGCCACTAGTGAAATCTACGGCCCCGGGTCTCTTTCTCATATTATTTGCCTTCGCGATCTACTTTTCCTTTGCTTTTATTTTCAGATCTACTAAACCAAATATACAAAAATACATCGCTGCATTTTATTCTTATTTATTTTGTTTGGCGTTCGATCTATGAATCTACTACAATTTTATTCACGTCTGTTTGCCTATCTTGGGGCGCCGCTACCCGAAAGGGATTGACAACCCCTTTTACACGTCAGGTTGCGAGTATTTGTTATTTGTGTGCAGGGGCTGTTTACATTTTGTTGCTTGGTTCTCCTACTGGTTCGATAACCTCGGTCTCATAACTGAGGGAAATACCTACCGCCGTTGTGCTGCATCATCCCTTCCTCTTTTGAGAAATTCCGACATAGCTTCAAGCCGCATCAAAAGGAATTTCTGGCGCCGTTGCCGGGGAGGATCTTCAACACATACCAGGTTTCTAATCACAAATCTCATCTCCTCGCAATTTACATTATTTTCCATTTGCCTCTCATTTCCCTCTCCCCCATTTCACAAAAAATTGCCGTTTTATTCGCCCCTCTTTTTCGTTCGCCGTTTTCTTGCCGGATCTGTTTTTGTGTGCAATCTTGTTTGCTGTTATTATTGTCATGGATAGTTCTTCCTCTATTGCGTGTACTCCCGAGAACGAAGTTCTCAACTTTAAACAAAGGGGAGGAGAAAATTTAAAAGATGCTTGGTATAGAATTCGCAATGCTCATAATAGATCTATTCGAAAGCAATATACCGTTGTTCTTCTTTGTTGTTTTTATGTGGGCATCACCACTTGGTATAGATTCGTCCTTGATACGATTACCAGTGGAGATTTCTTGATGTGTCCCTCTCTTGATGCTTTTAATGCTATGGGAAATTTATTGGGCTCACCACCCCTCATGATTAATGAAACAACTTTGACTCTTGAGCATGTTATGGAAAGATAGATGCTATTGAAAAGAAAATGCTTACTGAAGAACATATTGAAAATTTGGATAAAAAGATGCATAATTTTTCTACTAAAATTGGATCAAAAGCGGGTGAAGTTTTTAAGTTGTTAAAAGAAAAGGGAACCATAATTCATGAAAGAATTGAAGAAAGCCCATCCCGGATTGATAAATTTGAAGAAATCTTTGTAATTTGAGTACGGCTTTTGCTTCCGCTAAAACTTTTGAAACAAATCCCGTCAAAATTCGCAAGACTACCCAAGTTACTAAGAGCAAGGGTGCAACTTCTAGTAAAGAGGATCTTAAGATGATTAGTACCCACCCGGATTTTGTTGAAGTTATAAGAGATCCCTTTGGCAAGAATGAATTCTTTAAATTTGTTCCTAGGAGTATTGTTATTGAAAACCTTTATGCCAAATCTCTAAGGAATTATAAATGCTTGATTGAAGAGTTTAACAAAGATGACAAAACTTAGATCCTTGCTTTATGCCTAGGTAAGGGCGTAAAACGATAGCGCTTGTTGGGAGGCAACCCAACAAATAAATTTCATTTTTTATTTTTGCTTTCTGTTCTTGAGTGGTTGCACAACTATGATACTGTTATGATTGTGTTTTTGTGTTTTATTTAGTGTTTGTGCCAATTAAAACCTATATGATCTTCTTGGGTGATAGTTGTTTGATCTTGTTGAAGAAACAAAAAAATTGCGCTAACGAAAACAACTCATATTTTTTACCAGAGCGTGATAAAATGCCAATTCTTTTTTGTAGAAGATTTATATACAAATTTCTCAGGTCATCCTATGTTTTCAGAATATTTGGAGTTTCAGAAGTATCCGAACAAATCAGATTGCTACAGTATGTTCTGTTTTTGACAGATTCTGTTTTCTTTGCGTTGTGTGCTTATTTTGATGGCTCTATGGTTTTCTTTGATTATTTTTGGCCATAGAAAAGTTGGAATACACTAGATATAATGCAAGAATAAAATATGAATATGTTGCAAAAGTACTTATAGTAGTGATTTATTTTCTTATACTAACGGATCTCATGAAGTTTTTGTTCAGTTTTGTGTGATTGAAGTTTTCAAGTTTTGGGTTAGCTTACGATGGATGAAGGAATAAGGAGTAAGAAGAGCCTAAGCTTGGGGATGCCCCGGCATCCCAAGCTATTATCCAAAAGTGAGCAAGCAACTAAGCTTGGGGATGCCCCGAGTGGCATCCTCTCTTTCTTCTAACGACCATCAGTATTTTACTCGAAGCTATATTTTTATTGCTCACATACTATGTGTTTTGCTTGGAGTGTCTTGTATGATATGAGTCTTTGCTTGTTTTATTTTTTGTTTTAAGTCTTGATTCCTTGCTGGACACACCTATTTGAGAGAGCCAAAATTATGTCATGACTTGTTCGAATTGGTCTCAATGTGTCGGGGAAGCTGATCGTGACCCACGAACACCTATGGGACGGCGGACCGAGTCCCTTTTGGTTCGGAGGGGGGAGGAGATTGCACAAAGAGCAGATCGAGGCGATGCACACGAGCAGTTTACCCAGCTTCGGAGCTCTCCGGAGAGATAATACTCCTACTGCTGCTTGGTTGATTGTACTGTGTTCTTGCTAGGGAGCAATGAGGGCTACAAAACCTAGCTTCAGTGAGTGTAGTCTCGAATGAGTCGAATGAACCGAACCCTTTCTACGCTGCACATGGGCCTCCTTTATAGGCTCAAGGGTCTCCGCAGTGGCAACGAGATGAGGGTACAAATGGAAAACAGTAGTTGGTACACCGACTTGTACAAAGGTACAAAGGCATTATACCTAACTCGACGGCAAGGGACAAGATCAATAAATGCCGGTCCTCGCCGCCAAACAAAGGCAACAGGGACCGCTGTGCACCACCGCTTGCCACGATGGCAAGCTTGTCAGCCGCTTATCGCTGCTCCCGCTGGCTGCACAGCCTCTTGACACGCACGCCGGAATGGCCCCATGGCGACACGCTGGTGGATGAGCTGGAGCGGAGATGAAGAGAGTTGCTCACGCTGCAAGCGCTTTGCCGCCGAATCCTTTTCGTGCTCGGAGCTTGTCGCCACCAGCCTTCCCGGCAAGCTCCTCTTGCCGGGCCTTGTTTTCTTCGTGCCTTGAGTGGCCTTCCCGGCAAGCTCCTCTGCCGGGCCTTGAACACTTTGTTCTTGAATGGCTCCAAAGGAGCTGCGAGGACCTTGGCGGTCACTAGGCAAGCCTTGCCGCTGGGTGCTGCGATTACCTGCGGCACGAAGTTCGGGATACTAGGGTACCCTTACTCTAGTACACCGACAGAGCCTCGGCTCGGGCCACACACGGCGCCGAGCTCATGGGCCAGCCCAAAACAAGGCACGGGCACGCTGCCCCAGATCACGCCAAGCATCGCCCCGGACCCACCACGCCTCCCATGAACAGCACGCGCCGAACGTGGCGTCGTGGGAGAGATCGTGGGGCTTTTAATTGAAAGCAGAACGTCCGCCTTTCTCCCTCCTTATAAGCAGGGGAAACAGGGCAGGACGCCCACCTTGCCATTGCTGTCACATCTCAAAACCACCGCCGCTCCCCTTCTCCTCAAGTCCAAGAGAGCGACGCCCGCCCCCATCGCCACTCAACGCCTCAACGCCGCCGGCCTCCTCCACCACCTCCACCATGGCTCAAAGCCGACAAGGGAAGGGCATGAAGTCGGCCGAGGCGCAGCGGCTCATGGGCGCCGCGAAGGAGCGGGCCACCTTCACCCCTTGCTCGACGCACAGGAGCTGCGGAGGGGTACTACCTCTTCGTCGACGGAGACGCTGGCGCACTCCAAGACGAGGGTGATCTCCGCCAAGATCCGAGAAGGTCTCTGCGGGTACCCTTCTTCGCTTTTTCTATCAAGGGCTCGCCCGCCTTTTCCGAGTTCTTTTGCGACATCATGAACACCTATGGCCTCCGCCTGCTTGATTTCACCCCCAACGCTGTCCTGATCATGGCGGTTTTCGCACACCTTTGCGAGAACTTTGTCGGAGTCCACCCAAATGTAGCCCTCTTCCGCCACTTCTTCATGCCCCGCGTTGAGAGAGGAGAGCCGCTTGCCGGAGGGATTGCTTGGATCTCCAGGATCGGCAAGAAAGAAGCGATTCGAAGGAGAGCTCCGAGCAAGTGGGAGGAGTGGAGAGCCGATTGGTGTTGGATCATAGAGGAGAACCCGCACCCATTCACTGCCCAGCGCCAAACTCCCATAGTGCGCGGCAACGATTGGAGCAACTTGGCGCTGGAGGATGCGAGGTTGAAGATTGCCGTGATCCGGATCTCGCGCCTCGTGCATGCCGGACTCACAGAGGTGCTGTTGGCGCGATTTTCTTCGCCACAGACGCTTCCCTTGCAGGAGAGGAGGAGACCTGCTTGGGAGTTCCAAAATGCGGCAGACATCATGAGGCTGCGCCTGGCCTCAACTGAACTTCACCGTTTTGAGCTGGATGCGATGCTGCCGAGCTGTTCAAGCCCGACCCAGATCGCCCCGAGTGGTTCATGTTGCCGAGGGGGTCGCCTTTGTGCAACAACTTTGCTTGACCGCATCCGCTGATGATGCCGCCAGCGATTCCCATGGTATCGCTCCAACTTGGCAAGAGCCCGCCGACGACATCGCGCAGCAGCTTCGACAGCTTGGAAGAAGTGCCGATCCGCGCCGACGAGCAGAAGTGGCTCACCCGCGACACCACTGACGCCGAGCTGCAGTGCATCGCCACCAGGCTGGAGGAGGCGGCGGAAGCTGCTGCTGCTGGTGAGTTTGGGTTCACCGTGGAGGAGGCAGAGGCAGCCGAGGCGGCAAGCCTTGCCGACCAAGAGGAGCTTGCCGGCGCGGAGGAGCAGGCCGAGCCTGATGCTGAGCCGAATGAGCATGCCGGGGGCGCCTCCCCTCCACCTTCAGATAACTTGACGCGGGAGGAGCCCGCAGCTCCACCAAGAAGGCGCCTCCGCAAGACCGGGGAAACGGCGGGGTGACAGACGGGCCAACAGCCGTCGCGCCGCGCGACGCGCTCCACCGCGGCAAGCTCTATTACCGCGGGAGCGCCTCATGCCGCCATAGCAACTGGAGCAGGGCCTTCTGGGACCACGGCTCCCGCACCCGCCAAGTGTCCGAGGGAGCCTACTCTTCCAAATTGCCGACCGAGGCGGAGCGGAATTCGACTTCTCCGCTCTCAGCTCCGAGGAAGAAGAAGAAGAGTAAGATCTTGTCGCTGTACTTGTAATCCTTCAATTTTGCTGCTTTGTCTTGTATTTGATGCTTCATTCCGAACTCTTTCCTTTTTCAGGATGCTGGCTCAGAGGGCGTCGAAGAGAGCCAAGACTCCGGTGGTTGTCATCGAAGATGATCCCCTCGTGGCGACAGGAGGCGCGTCTGAGACCCCCTTGCCGGACCCGGCAACCCTTCCTCAGAGCAGCCCCCAGCACAACCCCCATCGTAAGTATTTGGTTTACTTCTTACGGTTAGGTGTGCGTGGGTGCTCTTTCTTTATTGATATCTGACTTGTTGATTTGTGTAGGAGCAGAGCAGCCTCATCAGGAGGGCCCGGAAGTCACTCCCGAAGTTCTGTCTGCTTCAACTACGCCGCCAAGGGAGAATTCCCCGGCAAGGGAGGCCTCTCCGACAAGGGATGTTTCTTCCGCAAGGGAAGCGCCATGCGATCCTCGGTGGTGGAGACCGCGCCACGATCCCATCGCAGTAATCTTCTTGCTTGGAAATTTCCCTTGGGTTCCTTTTCTTCTGTTCTTCTTTTCAAACATTTGCTTGACTGTTCTTTCTTTCTCTGATCATCAGATCCATCTGCCGGAGAGCCGATGGAGACTGAGGTTGCCGGCGAGGAGGACGCGAGCGGCAACAATGACGACGCCGCCAACATGGAGGAGGAGGCCGGCGCCGATGGGTCCGCCGGCGAGGAGGCCGCCAAGGTTGCCGGGCGCAAAGGCTGGGAGGGTCTGTGATCGTCTCGATGACCTTGAGGCCACAGGAGCGCCAGCGCCACGCCGACCGCGATCCCTCCGCCACCGATGCAGCACCAGTTCAAGAGCCCCAGCCCGCGCTTATTCAAGGCCGGCGACGGTGTCTTCATCAAGCTTCCATGGGCGCCGAGCCTGTGGCGCCGGTCGAGGGAGAGACCTTCGACGAGGAGCTGCTCACTCCGCTGGGCTATCGCTGGTTGACGCGCCAAGCAGCAGCGGTGGCGAAGTTCGAGGAGGAGCAGCTGAAGAAGCTGCTGCCGCCTACCGCGCCTAACAAGCTAAGCTGGAGTCCCGGAAGCACTTGTCGCGAGGGCGGAGCTGACATGGAGAAACGCAGAAGAGCTCCGCGTACAATCAGGAAACTCTCCGGACGAAGGTAAGCACGGAGCAACTTGTTGAGGAGCGCATGCCTTCATCCCGAGAAGGCCGAGGTCGAGGAGCAGCAAAGGCTTGCCGGCGAAGCTATCTGCAAGAAGAAGGTGAGCTGGCGCAGCGAAGATCAACCTTGACAGCTATGAGGAAGATCTTGCATGAAAGCAATCACTTGGCGGAGCACTCAAGGAGGCAAAGGACGCTGCCGCAGCTGCCGAGGCTGCCAAGAAGGAGTTGGAGACAAAAGTAACGCAGCTGGAGGCCAGCTTGCAGAAGAGCGGCGAGGAGGTCACTGCGCTGAAGCACGAGCGCGAGAAGGACGCCTACACTCTTGGCGAGTTGCAGGGCCGCCTCGCTGAGAAAATCAAAGAGCTCGACGCCGGCAAGGACTCCAAGGCGGATCTTGAGCTGAAACTGTCCACCCTGACGGAGACGCTGGACGGTGCCAAGGAGCGGGAAGTGGGTTTGTTGGAGAAGATCAAGGCCAACGAGGAGCTGCTGGCGAATGCCACGAACGCCCATAACACCTTCAAGGAGAACGTGATGCATTGGACCGAAGGTCTTGTGGATACTGCCGCCGCCATTGACAAGGAGCTGATGGAGATGGGAATGGTGGATCTCGGGTACTCCACCGACGAGCATCTCCAACCCAGCGCCAAGCTCAGCCTGTTCTCAAGGGCGTGGGACGGCTTCCAGCCGCTCGGAAGAGATCCCAAAGCAGCTGGTCGACGAAGTCGCGCCAAATCTGCGCAGGGCTCTTCGAAGGTGCCGATGAAGGTGGCCTTCCGCAATCCAGCGCCAACTTCGCCAACGCCCTCAAGTCCTTGCCGCCGATCGCCGACGCTGAAGCGCTCAAGGCCCTTGTCGCACCATTGTGACAGGTGAGCGGAGTCAAGAGAGTTGATGGCGACCGCGTGGACTAGGCTGCCAAATTTATCTTTCCCTTGTCGCTGTTGATCATGTTTAGGAGAACAATTCACTAGATCAGCGACAAGTTATTTTGTAATATACTCTATCTTAGGCAAACGATTGCAATGTTATTTCCTTTACTCGATTCCTTCCTTTGTATGTCTGCGCCTCACGCCTTAGGGAACTTGTCGGCGCTGGCACCTTGTCATGAAGCGCTGAAAGCGGAACATCAGAGCCTGTTGGCGATGTCGCCTCCGACAAGCAACCTTGTCGCAACTAGTTGCAGCTCACTTAAGTTGTTGAGCGGACTCAAACAAAGTAAGGGTGCAAACTAGCTACGAGTCGGTTCCTCTGCGCACAGGTTTTCCATACAAAGTACTATCGTTCGAGGAAGATAACTAAAAAAATTTAAAAACTGATTGCTCAAACTTTGGCAACTTAGCTTTTCTGTCGTTTGCTTCCCGGCAAGGCGATATTTCCTCGAGCGACGCTTGGCAGCCCACACCATTATCTTCTCCTCCCCCCTGGTTAACTTGTGCGCAAGGGGACCTTCCTTTCTTTGAGAAGAAAGAAGAGAAAATAAAGTTATGGAGCCTCGTGGCTCGTTATTGCTTACCGGGTGCGGATGCTGCACAAAATGTCAGATAACACATGCAAAATGATTATGAAAGCATGAAGTTGACAATTTGCGCGCAACGCATGAGCTTTACTGATGCACGGGGTCTGCGCCCGGCTTTGTACAAAGGATTACATGCAACATCGGCAAGACTTGTATAAAGGATGGTTGCCGAACGGGTTCCGCAACCGCGCTCTATGGGTAAAACTTACGAAGATGCTCTATATTCCGTGAGTTGCTCACCGAACGCCATCTTCGGTCTCAAGGCGGACAGCGCCAGCCTAGTGACTCGCTTCACCCGATAAGGGCCTTCCCACTTTGGCGCCAACTTGTTGGAATTCTTGGCGGACTGAACGCTACCAAGAACAAGGTCGCCTTCCTCGAAACTTCTGGCCTTAACTTTGCGGCTATGGTAGCGGCGCAAAGCTTGCCGGTAACGAGCAGCTCAGACAAAGAGCTCAAGACGATCCTCCTCAAGGAGCAGCGCCATCTTGTCGCAGCTGCTCTTGCTCAAGCTCATCATAAGCGAGCACTCGAGGTGACCCGTGATACGAAGTTCCGTGGGGAGAACTGCCCTGCCCATAGACTAGAGCGAAGGTGTCCGCCGCTGGCTCGATTTGGCGTCGTCCCGATCGACCAAAGAACCACCGCAGCTCCTCAATCCAGTTTCTTCCGCACTTGCGCAGCCTCGTCGAAAGTTCTGGTCTTGAGTCCTCGCAGCACTTCAGCGCTTGCCCTCTTCGCTGACCGCTGCTCCTTGGATGAGCAATGTATAAAGCTGACCTTGGCGCCAAGATCTTGGACGATTGCACGAAGGTGCGACTCGTGAATTGTGTGCCGTTGTCGGTGATGATCCGTTAGGTATTCCAAAACGGCAAACAATTGACCAAGATCTTGATCACGATCGCGGCTGTCACCTTCCTCATCGCTTCCACTTCCGCCACTTTGTGAACTTGTCGATTGCAACGCATAAGTACTCAAAGCCCCGACAGCTCGGGAAAGGGGCCGAGGATGTCGAGCCCCTGCACCAAAAATGGCCAGGATAAAGGGATCGCCCGGAGAGCTTGAGCTGGCTAGTGTATCTGCTGGAATGGAACTGCACGCTTCACACTTGGTTACTTGTGCAGCAGCATCCCGGAGGGCTGTAGGCCGAAGAAACCTTGCCGGAAGCTTTGCTGCAAGTGTTTTTGCGCCAATGTGGTGACCACATATGCCTCCATGTATCTCTCGCCAACAGCTTTTCGTCCATCTTCCCGCAAATACACTTCAATTTCACACCGCTGAGTCTTCTTCTCGCATGCAGTGTCTGTCAACAAACTGGTACATACTTGACCGCCGGGCTACTCTTTCCGCTTCTTCTTGCTCTTCGGAAGTTCTCCGTCTCAAGGAAATGGACAATCTGCTGCGCCCATGCCGGAGCTTGCGGCTCGACAACAAGGACTAAAGGCGATTCGCTGCTGCGGAACATCCGCTTCTCGGCAAGAACTCGCGGCTCAGCCGAGCTTGATGATCCCGGCAAGCTTGCCGGAGCAAAACTTGTCGGGAGCGCCCGCTTCAATGAAACAAACCCTAGGGCTTGTCGGAGCAGACTCGCCTCAAGAATCTTGGTGTTGATCTTGGGGACCTTCATGGCAGCGGCTTCGGGAGCTCGGCCGAAGTAGTCACCGAAATCAACTTCCTCTTCTTGCTCGTCCGGTTGATGGCGCATAGCTTGGTTGAGTCAGCTTGAGCACAAAAATCCCTGGTTCCATGTGTAACTTGAGGCGGCGACTTTGACAGCCATCAGAATATCATTCTCGAGCACTTGGAACATGTTCCATTTGCGTGCCTTCAAAGTGTTCTTCTAGCTTTCTCACTTCATCGACATAGGCTTCCATCAACGGACTCGATAATCTTTGTTTACTTGGCGGACGACAAGCTGTGAGTCACCCCGACAATAAGCTTCCCGATCCCAAGGTCCACTGCATCTCGAGACCGCAAGCAAACCTTCATACTGCAGAGATTATTTGTTGCTTGCTCCTTGGGAAAGTGCATCCGACTATGTACTTGAGGTGCTCACCGGTGGGTGCGATAAGCAGCACGCCGGGCACCGGCGCTTTGCAGCGAGAAGGCACCATCAAAGTACATCAGCCACTCTTTACTTGCTTCCTTGACGGGATGCTCATCTCTCGAATTTCTTCATCTTATGCTACGCCCATTCTGCTATGAACTCGCCAAGTGCTCGCTTTGGATAGTAGAAGTGCTCTCAAACTTGAGGCCAAAGCTTGATAGTTCCAAAGGCCCACTCGACAATCCTGCCTGCTGCTTCGGATTCGCAATATCCTCTTCAGCGGAAAGCGAGTGACGATCGTTATCTCATGTGCTTGGAAGTAATGGCGCAGCTTTCGAGGCCATGAGGAGGCCGAAAAGCAATTTCTGCACACCGTAGTACCTTGACCTAGCCCCCCGCAGAAGGGAACCGACAAAGTAGATCAAGGCGCTGCACCATCCTTTTCTGCACCTTCTCACGATCCTGCGCAGATCCGTCCTTGTCGGGACCAGAGCTTGACGGTGAAGCCCCGCTTGTCGCTGGATGCATCTGCCTCGGTTGTCGGCTCATCATCCGCCTCCTTTCCGCTACTAACGCAGCACTAACCATTTGATTGGTTGCCGCTATGTATAGCAGCAACTTCTCTTTGGCCTAGGTGCGACAAGTATTGGAGTGGAGGACAGTACCTCTTTAAGTCCTGCAGTGCAGCCTCCGCTCGAGTCCATTTCATTGACCTACCTTTTTCAAAACCTTGAAAATGGCAGGGCGCTACCAGCAGACCTAGAGATAAACCTGCCGAGAGCAGCCACGCAACCGCAAGTCTTCGTGACATCCTTGACGCTTTGGAGCTTCAATCTGCTCAATGGCCTTGATCTTGTCGGGTTGGCTTCAATTCCCGCTGAGACACGAAGAACCCGAGAAGCTTGCCGGAAGGGACTCAACACGCACTTCTCGGGTTGAGCTTGAGGTTGATCTTGCGCAAATTTGCAAAGGTCTCATCTAAATCTTGAACCAGAGTTGCTTTGTCCTTGCTCTTGACCACTATGTCATCCATGTAAGCTTCTACATTTCGTGCATTTGTGGCTCAAAAGCGCCATGGACTACTCTTGCAACGTTGAACCAGCATTCTTCAAACCAAAAGGCATCCGTATGAAACAAGATGTGCCACATGGTGTAATGAATGCGGTTTTCTTCATCCTCTTCGCCATGAAGATCTGATGATATCCGAGTATGCATCAAGAAACGAAAGCAAGTCACATCCAGCCGTGGAGTCAATAATCTGGTCGATATGTGGCAAGGGAAATGGGTCTTTGGACAAGCTTTATTAACATCCGTGAGGTCAATACAAAGTCTCCATTTCCCATTTTCCTTGCGCATAACCACCGGATTGGCCAACCACGGGATGGAGCACTCTCTAACAAGGCCTCGCTGCTTCCAACTTCTTGATCTCTTCGCTATGAATTCTGGCGCCCACCGCCGCTTCCTGACTTTTTTCTTGACGGGCCGCGCATGAGGACAGACAGCTAGGTGGTGCTCAATTACTTTCCTGGGAACACCGGAGATGTCAGACGGTTGCCATGCAAACACATCGACATTCGCTCGCAGGAAAGCAACGAGCTCGCCTTCCTATTTAGGGTCGAGAGTGGCACTGATGGTGAAGGTACCACCAGTGCCGTCCTCCTTGGTGGGCACTTTCTTGGTCTTCGCGGAGCTGCCATCATCTTCTTGCACTTGCCGTTGAGCTCGATGGTGCGTCCTCGACGGTAGCGCAGCACTCAAGAGGTGCGCTTGCCGGAGTGGGCATCGAGCTCTTGCCGGACAAAGTGGTCTTCTTCTTCGGGCTTCAAATGCAAGTGATTTGCTATCCGTCGCAGCTGCTGCATCCCGGTAAATCTTGTCGGCGCAGATAAGAGCATCTTTCTTGTGAACAGAAATGACACTTATCGGGCCGGGCATCTTGAGCAAATTGTATGCATAATGAGAGGCTGCCATGAACTTGGCGAGTGTCGATTTACCAAGTATTCCATTGTAGGGCAATGGAAAATCAGCAACTTCGAATGTGACCCTCTCAGTCCTGAAATTCAGTTCGCTGCCAAATGTTACCGGCAACGTGATCTTCCCTTTCGGCTTGCTCCTTCCTGGATTGATCCCTTGGAAAGTGTCAGTCTCTTCGAGCTCATTGTCAGGATTTGAAGCTTCGGAGCACCGCGGAGGAGATCAGGTTTGCCGCCCCGCCGGCAACTAACATCTTGGTGACCTTGAGGTTGCGGATAGTTGGTGAGACCAACATCGGCAAACACCCAACCACAGTTATGCGATCAGGGTGGTCCTCAATATCAAAGTTGATAGGCGTGCTGGACCACTTCAGAGGCCTGCGTGACTCTATGGATGGTTCTGCTGCATTAACCTCCCGCATCCATTGCTTGAGTTGGCGGTGTGAGGTATGCAGAGAAGCACCACCGTCAACGCAGAGAACCTCCGTGGCTTTCTAAAACTCCTGCTCATCAGCTTCGCTGCCTTCCATGTCTTCATCGCCATCGCTGCCTTCATCCTTGTCGCGCCGCTGGGAGGTCTGTCTCCTTGCCGCTGCTTGGCCTTTCAAGGCGCCCCTCCCCGCCGGGTCTCTTCTCGCTAGCTGCCCCAGCACCTTCCTGGGCCTTCTCCTTGTCTCGCCGTTCGTACTCAGCCTTCCGCAGTTCAACAAGCTCCTCAACTTTCTTGCAGCTCTGGAGGTCATGGCCCTTGGTGCGGTGAATCTTGCAATACTGTTTGTTGGAGCTGTCCTGCTTGTCGGCGGCCGCCACAGCTTGGCGGTCGGTGTGAGCGGCAACCTCCTTGCCGGAGCCACCAACCTTGGCATTCTTGGCGCCACCTCCGTTGCCGGACTGCTCGACAACTAGTACCTCTTTGCTCTTCTTCTTTCTGTTGTTCCGCCGTCGACTCTTCTTTGCCGGGGCGGTCTCCTCACTGTCAGATCTTGCTTCCACATTCTCTCCCGGGAGTCTTCTCCTTCTTCAAAGACGCACACTTGTCGGCCAAGGCATACAGCTCACTGATGTCCTTGACTTTGCACATCGCCATCTCCTCCCTCATCCTGCGGTTCCGCACGTTCTGATGAAATGCACTGATCACCGCGGCAGGGTGGACATCTGGGATGTTGTAGTGCACACGGCTGAATCTCTGAATGAACTTGCGCAGGGACTCTCCTTCCTTCTGGGCGAGCAGGTGAAGGTCACTCTCTTGGCCATGAGGTTTGTGGCCGCCTGTGAAGGCGCCGAAAACTGATGGCACAGATCCGCCCAAGAAGATATGGAGCTGTCCGGCAAGTGCATGAGCCAAGATCTGGCATTTGGCTTGAGTACCAGCGGGAAGTAGTTGGCGAGGATTTTGTCGTCTCGTCCCCCTGCAGCCTGCACCCAATGGTGTAGATGCTGAGGAACTCTGATGGATGCGTCCTGCCATCATACTTCTCTGGCACATCTGGCTTGAAGTTTTTCTTGTCGGGCCACTGGACTTGCCGTAGCTCACGAGTGAACGCAGGGCAGCCTACCGCGTACGGCAAGTCACCTGGTTCCCCTGGCGCTTGCATGTCGACAGTGGGCCCAGCGCTGATCGATCGACGACGCTGCTTCTTCGCGCGCCGATGCGAAGTTCGAAGCGCCTTCTTGTTGCCGTTTGAAGAACTTGGCGCTGATCACGGCAAGCTCATGGATCCGGCGACGCGGTGGAGTCGCCGCCGAGGTGGATCCGACGAGTTGGCGATCTTGGCCTTCGGGATGGAGAGTGCATGGTGGTTGCACCTCGCATGTCTGCCGCCACCGCTCGTGTTTTGTCGCCCCGCCGCTGCAAGGACGCAGTTTGTTGCCGCGGGTACGCCGCTGGCAAAGCCGGCGAGACTCGATGGTGGCCTCCATTCGCCGACCTTGTCGGCCGCTGGAGGGTAGTCTAGAAGCGCTTGAGCTCTCGCCAAGGCTTCGCTGGAGTGGTGGGTGGCAATGGCGTGCGGTGCGAGGAACGGATATGCTCGACTTCTAACCGTTAGAAGGAGCAGCATCCCGCCCAGCGATCGACTCACTCGCATCAGCATGCCGGGCGCATGCTGGTCTCGAGGGCTTCGATCCTCCGCTTGGCCTTGATCCAACGAAGCGATGGCGCTGCGAGCACCGTGACGCTGTCGGTCTCGCGCCTCGAGATGGACGCTGCACGTATCCGGACGCCGAGGTCTGCGCCGCTTTGTCCTTGACTTGGCAGCGTGTGGGCCTCGACGACGCCGGTTCCTTCCGCTGGCGTCCTCCCACCACTCGCCAGCCCGTGGTGGTGGGTTTGACGCGACGGCTTCGCTGCCGCCAAGCCTTCTTCTTCGTGGCATGTTGATGAAGATGATGAAGAAGTTGCTCGTGTGAACGCCGGATCAGGTTCACACAGCCTCGACGCTTCTACCGGCGCGCCAAAGATGTCGGGAAGTTGATCGTGACCCATTTAACACCTATGGGATCGGGCGGACCGAGTCCCTTTTGGTTCGAGGGGGCGGAGATTGCACGAAGAGCAGATCGAGGCGATGCACACGAGCAGTTTACCCAGCTTTGGAGCTCTCCGAGAGATAATACTCCTACCGCTGCTTGGTTGATTGTACTGTGTTCTTGCTAGCGAGCAATGAGGGCTACAAAACCTAGCTTCAAAGTGAGTGTAGTCTCGAATGAGTCGAATGAATCAACCCTTTCTACGCTGCACATGGGCCTCCTTTATAGGCTCAAGGGGTCTCCGGCAGTGGCAACGAGATGAGGGTACAAATGGAAAAACAGTAGTTGGTACACCGACTTGTACAATTAATACGCTGCATTATACCTAACTCGACGACAAGGGACAAGATCAATAAATGCCCGCCCCTGCCGCCTAAACAAAGGCAACAGGACCGCTAAGTGGACCACCGCTTGCCACGATGGCAAGCTTGTCGTACGCCGCTTATCGCTGCTCCCCTGGCTGCACAGACCTCTTGACACGCACGCCGAATGGCCCCATGGCGACATCGCTGGTGGATGAGCTGGAGCAGAGATGAAGAGAGGTTGCCTGTCGCGCAAGCGCCTTTGCCGCGCCGAATCCTTGTCGTGCTCGGAGCTTGTCGCCACCAGCCTTCCCGGCAAGCCCTCTTGCCGGGCCTTGTTTTCTTCGTGCCTTGAGGCCTTCCCGCAAGCTCCTCTTGCCGGGCCTTGAACACTTTGTTCTTGAATGGCTCCAAAGGAGCATGGAGGACCTTGGCGGTCACTAGGCAAGCCTTGCCGCTGGTGTGCATGCCTGCGGCACGAAGTTCGGGATACTAGGGTACCCCTACTCTAGTACACCGACACAATGCTTCACTTAAATTTTTTATGAGACATGGACTTGCTCTAGTGCTTCACTTATATCTTTTTTAGCACGATGTGCTTTAGTATTTTTGAAGAAATGCTCTCTTGCTTCACTTAGATTTATTTGAGAGTTAGTAAATTTTTCAAGAAATTATCTCTTGCTTCACTTAAATTAATTTGAGAGAAAGAAATTTTATGCTCATGATCTTCACTTATATTTGTTTGAGCTTATCAAAAGCAACATATGAAAATTAGTTCCAAAGTGATAGATATCCAAGAAGGATATAATAAAAATGTTCATGAAGATCATTGGACAAAATAAACTTGATTCTTAGTAATAGTTTTGAGATATGATGATGTGATATGTGAGTTATATTGATGAGTAATTATGCTTTAGTAAGAATATTGGCGTTAAGGTTTGTGATTCCCTATGCAAGCACGAAAGTCAATAATTATGCAATGAAATTATATCCTACTTGTGGTGCATTATTCGATGTTAATTATGCTTAATGCTCGCTTACGAGATTATTCATTTCTTGGTTGGTCACTTCTCAATCTTTTGCTAGCCTTCATTTTGCACTAAGTATGATCTCTACTTGTGCATCCAAAAACCTTTAAACCAGTTTTGCCACATGAGTCCACTATATCTACCTATATACGGTATTCTTTTGCCGTTCTAAGCAAATTTGTATGTGGCATCTCTTATTTTCAAAATAAACTTCTCTTTTGTGTGTTCGTTCCGCTCACGGAGCGGTGAGGGGTGGCTAATATTTTCCATGCTAGATGTGTTATTCTCACGATGAGTGTTTATTCACTTGTCATTGCACGAGAGTAAGGCAAAGGTATTAGGGATGCCCTGTCCCGAAATGAAAAATGAATTTACTTTACGTTGTTAAATAATAAATTACTTGGAAAGTGTTGGTATGGAAGGCAACTGTGGATACGGCTAGCCATGGAAAGTGAAAGTATGGTTGAAAAAGGAATAAACTTTATTTTCTGTTTGGGAACCGCCTATGATATATCTAGCATGGAAAGTATTGGGAACTCTAAGTCGTTTTAGTTGGTGGGAAGGATGCACCTCCCAAAATGTTTTTATCTCTAAGTTTTTCGTTTTGAGCTCTAGCACCTCTACAAATCCCTACTTCCCTTCACGAAGGGCCTTTCTTTTACTTTATGCAATTTTTATATTTGAAATTGAGTCTCCATCTTCTCTTATAAAAGCACCAACTAGGAGGCACTATGATCGTACTTGAGTATTGGGTGTAGCTAATATGCGAGTGTGTTTCATGAATGGATCAATGATTGAGCATGATGGGCAAGGGATAACTTATTTTAGCATTGATATTTTGAAAGACTTGGTTGCATGGTGATATGCTTGAGTATTTAAGTTATCATGTCAAAACTAGACTATTTCTTTGAACAATATAAAAGTCCAAATGTCCATGATATAAAGAAAAGAAATATGATATGACATGTTAGGCAGCATTCCACATCAAAAGTTCTGTTTTTATCAGCTTGAGGATGCTTGATACATCTCCAACGTATCTATAATTTTTGATTGTTCCATGCTGTTATATTATCAATCTTGGATGTTTTATAAACATTTTATAGTCAATTTTTGGTACTAACCTATTGACATAGTGCCAAGTGCCAGTTGCTGTTTTTTACATCGCAGGAAATCAATACCAAATGGAGTCCAAGTGCAACGAAACTTCCCGGAGATTTTTTTATGGACCAGAAGACACCTAAAGGGCCAAGGCTGCACCTTGGGGGTGCTCCGAGGATAGCACAACCCAACAGTGCGCCAGGAGGCCCAGGCGCGCCCTCGTGGGTTGTGCCCACCTCGGGTGCCCCCCGGACAGCCTCTTTGCTCTATAAATACTCCAATATTCCGGAAACCCTAGGGGAGTCAACGAAAATCAATTCCAACCGCCGCAGAGTCCAGAACCACCAGATCCAATCTAGACACCATCACGGAGGGGTTCACCACTTCCATTTGTGCCTCTCTGATGATGCGTGAGTAGTTCTTTGTAGACCTTCGGGTCCGCAGTTAGTAGCTAGATGGCTTCCTCTCTCTTGCTGAATTCTCAATACAATGGTCTCTTGGAGATCCATATGATGTAACTCTTTTTGCGGTGTGTTTGTTGGGATCGGATGAACTTTGAGTTTATGATTAGATCTATCTTTTTATATCGATGAAAGTTATTTGAGTTTCTTTGATCTATTATATGCATGATTTATTTGAGTTTCTTTGATCTATTATATGCATGATTTATTTGGGTTTTGTTTGGCCAACTTGATCTTTTTATCTTGCAATGGGCAGAGGTGCTTTGTAGTGGGTTCGATCTTATGGTGCTTGATCCCAGTTACAGAAGGGGAACCGACACGTATGTATCATTGCTACTAAGGATAAAACAATGGGGTCTATCTCTACATAGATAGATCTTGTGTACATCATGTCATCGTTCTTCTTGCATTACTCTGTTTCTCCATGAACTTAATACACTAGATCCATGTTGGATAGCGGTCAATGTGTGGAGTAATAGTAGTAGATGCAGGCAGGAGTCGGTCTACTAATCTTGGACATGATGCCTATGTATTGATCATTGCCTGGATATCGTCATGATTATTTGAAGGTCTATCAATTTCCCAACAGTAATTTGTTTACTCACCATTTGCTATTTTTCTCGAGAGAAGCCACTAGTGAAATGTACGGCCCCGGGGGCTCGTTCTCATATTATTTGCCTTTGCGATCTACTTTTCCTTTGCTTTTATTTTCAGATCTACTAAACCAAAAATACAAAAATACTTCGTTGCATTTTATTCTTATTTATTTTGTTTAGCGTTCGATCTATCAATCTACTACAATTTTATTCATGTCCGTTTGCCTATCTTGGGGCGCTGCTACCCAAAAGGGATTGACAACCCCTTTTACATGTCGGGTTGCGAGTAGGGATGTTTACGTTGTGTTGCCTGATTCTCCTACTGGTTCGATACTTGGTCTCATAACCGAGGGAAATACCTACCACCTATGTGCTGCATCATCCCTTCCTCTTTGGGGAAATACCGATGCAGCTTCAAGCTGCATCACGCGCGCGCCTGCTCCCGTCAATCAAACAAATTAAAATCTTGCCACGCCTTCCGCACCCAAATACCAGAGCAACGCTGCGGTGGATATTTAAATTTACCTGACGGCAAGGAGAGAAAAAAAGGGGTGAAAAACAAATGTGGCGGCGACCTAGCTAATCGGTCGCACTAGCCCAACTAGCTAGCCACCGTGCTTCACTGATGTACCCGGCGGGAAAGGTGGGCTTTTGTGATTTGATGACTCATTTACTTGCTTCGGCGCTACGACCGAGAAGGATCAAGAAAACGCACGGTAGGGCGTCCCACATCTCGGCAAGGAAGAAAATATGTGTGTACCACCCGGGAGGACCCAGAAACCGCGTGGTAGGTTGTGCCACATCTCAGCACGGAGGAAAAATGTGCGTGTAATAATATACTGTATCAGATGTACTAGTACCAATGGTTTGACCTTGGGACCCAGCCAGTCCGTCGTAAACACCCCACTAGCCACATAGCTTCATCAGGCCAACGTGTCACGGAGGATAGGTGTGGTTAGCTCCATCTCGACCACCACAATGTCTCTTGTTCTAGGCGATTCTTCTATTTTCGAAGCATTTTTTAGTTACAATAACACCACGGCAAGCTCGCGCCGCTCTTCGTATGCGCCCGTGCGTCTAAAGGTTACTAGATGGAGAGGAGAGAGAGATAGCAAACATGGGACCCACCAGTAAGTGAGTCAACGGTAATGAACATGTTGACGAGCCGCTCCCTCTACTCTACTCAATGTAATACTGTATAAAATCAAGTTTTATGAGACAAAGCCAACAACCATTGCTGTTTCAGGGTATCGACGTATGCTTTGTAGTCCAGGTTGCCAGTTCGAATCTCGTCTTTCGGATTTACTAGTTTGAGGTCCAAATTTGATCAATGACAAGTGGGACCTCCGTGTGTTGTTCAGATATTTCAGTGTAGGATGTTTTTTTTGCACAAACACTTTGCGTGGTTAGACAAGTTATGCCACCAGTTACACGTATTTTTCAAGTTTTGGAACAAAAATGACAGCGACATAGAATATCACATGCACCCCGCAGTTTAGATGCTATGGTGATACAAGTTTTTACGTCGTTGGATCTAAGATCCAATGGCTTAGGAGTAGTCTTTGTAATTACTAGTGGACCCGTTGCGCCAAATGTCGTAGAGGCACGCTAAATCCATGTGCGCGATGAAAAAAATATCCATGGTTTAATCCCCTTTAATAGAAAACATGATGGATTGTTATCTAAATGAGATGTATATACACATTTTAATTTGATAGCACAAAGTATGTGCTACCATGTTCGTAGAGACCTCACATCAAATTGGGCAGAGTCTCATTTAAAACCATGAGTGCATTATAGAGACTACATCGGATGTATATAGACGCCTTTTAAAGTATAGTCCACTCATTTTGCTCCGTACGTAGTTTATAGTGGAATCTCTAAAAAGACTTATATTTCGAAACAGAGGGAATATGTGAGATCTACTTCTCCGTCTCGAATACTTGTCATCAAATGAATAAAAGGGGATGTATCTAGATGTATATTAGTTCTAGATACATCCTTTTCTATCTATTTTGATGACAACTATTTTCGGGCAGAGGGAATGTATTTCCTTCTTTTGAGAGAATCTATTCATTTCCTTGAGGGGAACACAATTACATGAAAGGGTGCAAACAGTCACACCCAAAAAGCTATCACACTACAACTGAATGTTAAACCAAGATTAGAGCATGACTCTCAGAGGAGCAAAGCTAGAGCTATAAGATTTTCATTCTTCTCTTCAACCACAGCTTTCAGCAGATGTCAACAAGGTGAGGCTAATATGCAAAAAATCTTGTAATAGTACAATGAATCAAAGTAGAACGGAAATTTTAGTTGTTTTTATAAATAAGAACTGATACCGAGTGTCAGATAGCGAGGTAGCATTATACACCTAATAGTACAATATTCCGCCGCATGTAACATAGGAAAAGCCCTTCTTTTACCACCGATATCTCTGAATAATAACAAGATATTCAAATTTTCCATAGACCTCAAGAGTGTGCACACTACGGTTGTCAATCCAAAAGGCGAGATCCGGAAGACGTAAACATGCTTCAACAGTACAGATAGTGGTACTGTGTTCACTATTACACAACTGAAAATACAGGGAGTAGAAAATAATTAGACAAACAACATATCAAAGCTAGATCTAATGTTTAGAACTTAGAAGCTCTCTTGCTTTTCTTTTCTCTACCCAATCTAACATGTAAGAAGTTAAAAGCTCCCTTGTTTTTCCCGTGTTGTAGCATGTACGTTTATTAAAACTGCAAGATTAGCAATTATTTTGGGCATGAGGGCATAAAGATGGCAAACAAACACACTGAAATAAGACAAAGCAAATGTGACATAAGGCTAAAGCTGTGAAAATATCCACTATTGCATCAAAATCGCATTGAAGGAGCATCTTCGAGAATAAAAATGTAGAACTACTAAACCTAAATATCAGTTATCATGGTGACCTTCTTCTGACTTCAAAACCAACGAAAATAAATATCTTACCATTCGTAAGTAAACATCGATATTTTTGTTGTGTAACTCAAACCTAAATACCATGAAAATTTATAAATGTGTTTTCAGAACCATCTGAATCCTGAACATGACAAGAATGAAATCAAAATTACCAACGCCGAAAATGCTCGGTTTTACATTTGCAAAGTCACACAATAACAGACCAAACTAATCGTTCGAATATATTTAGTTGTCTTACTAACAATGGCCCATCAAGCTAGCAATATTTCATAAGCAACACTTACTATACCAGAGATTGATGAGTATGATAAACAGTTTAATTAAATATCTGTCGTGAAATTCACGTATTTTCTTTTGCTGTTCAAGAGTATGTTTGTTAAGAGATTCAGTTGCCATGGTTCCCTGAGCAAGATTGACATTTACATGGATTATTCTAGACAAATTCAAGTTATTTGTGTTGGGACACCTAAATTAACCTTTATACCTTTCTATTTAGTACTCCCTCCGTCCCAAAATTCTTGTCTTAGATTTGTCTAGATACGGATGTATCTAATACTAAAACGTGACTTGATACATCCGTATTTAGACAAATCTAAGACAAGAATTATGGGACGGAGGGAGTAGATGGCAGCAGTATATACAAAATATATCACTAATTATTTGTAGAGTTCATTCTTGATAGGAACAGAACTGTTATAGATGATGAGTGACAGAGGGGAGAAAACCTTGATGAGTAAAACAGAGACGAAGCAACGAGCAGAATGGAGATGCAGCAATGGGTGAGATCGTACAACGTACAAAATATAGAAAAGAACCGGTCAGAACACAACCACGGCATGCAACGATGTGGATGCAAGCAAGAAACACTTGCGGTTCAGAAAAGGAAAAGAACAACATATTTAACAGAGCTAGGAAGAAAACAAAAAAACAGCCTAAACTGTAGAACAAAGGTAGCACAGGCGCATTTCATCGAACAACACGTGGAGCATTTCATCGAACAGCACGCGTGCATTTCATCGAACAGCACGCGTGCATTTCATCAAACATCTTATAGGCAAGTAGAAGTCGCGTGCACAAACCTGAACGCGAAGGACAGAAAGACACACGGTTCGACGTAGGCGACAACGGCAAGACGAAACAAACTGCGTGGGGACGAAACGAGCCCAAGCATGCGAGATTAGTAGGGCAAAAAAAAAGGTGAGGTGAACAACACAAGAAGATGAGCAGGACAAACCTCAACCAGCGTTGCCCATCGAGCAAACAAGGGCCATCACAACAGATCACAACAGTGTACAAGCGAAGGAAGCGAGACAAGCCGACGAGGAGATTCCAAGCTTAAACAAGCTAGCAGCGTATCAATTGCCAAATAATGATGGGAAATTCAAGCGGAGGCTAGCTACATTTGTGTCCGTATATACCTGGATGTCGAACTCGACGAAGGCGACGACCGCGTGCTCGGCGGCGTGGCTAAAGCAAAGCAGCGTGTTCTCCCGCTCGCTCGGCGCAGCGACCCGCGCCCCCGGCGGCGCCCCCACCGCATTCATCCCCATCCGATGGTGTCCCCCATCCCCTGCTCCGCCAGCAGCGTGATCGACAGCTCCCGGGGCCTCTCGCTAGCCGTCACTGGGGTCGTGGGCGCGCACGCCACGATCCGCAGCGCAGAAGCCAGCAAGATGGGGTCGCCGCCGAGCGCCATTTGATGCTGGTCTCCCTCTTTTTCTCTTTCTTCTCTGTTCTTCTGCTTCGTCACTTGTAGGTTGGTTGATTTAGAAAGAAAGGAAGAAAAAAGAGGCTCTCTCTCCACTCCCGCAGCAAAGCGCACGCCTCGCCAGCCCACCATCGCGGCGCGCCGACGTCCATTGGGCATGGCCTCGATCGCCACCACGAGAGAGAGAGAGGTGAGAGCACGCAGAAATCGACGACCCGCCTCGCATGCGGGGACCTCACACGCGACCGCAACTGACGACGCGACTGCCCTATCCTGAGTGCAACCGACGAGAAGTGCATCAAGTGCAGCTGACGAGCGGGACAAAAAACAGTGGCGTTCCACCCGTCATCACAACAGAACAAACACGGATGCAGAAGCCGGGTGCACACGGGCCGGCTGACCCATCCACAGCCACTCCCCGCAACGCACGACGAGCAGAGCGCGCGAACAGCGGTTGACCAGAGCAGAGCTAACCTACTTGTTGGGTCGCCCAGCTAGCGCAGCCGACGAGCGGGACCAGAGCAGCATCGGCCCACCCTTCATGAGGACAGCACAGGCGCGTGCCCAGAAGTCGGGTGCAATGCGCTGTCCAAACCACTCCGCAGGTCCCCACGACGCACGACATGGCCTGTGCGTGACGAGACACGGGAGGCAGCAGGAATGGCTGTCACGCGAGAAAATCTAACCCAGCCAATGGATGGTTTGCCCGAGCCCACCACTCATCGTCTGGCACCAAGAAACGCTGAGTCAAAACACGCTGTAAAAAATCAAACGGTTGACACAACCACGTTGACCCGACCAGGAGAGATCGAACGGGCAGAATGCTTCGAAATCGAGGGAGCCTCAGGTGAGCGGGTCGGCTAGCCACCTTATATGTTAGAATGTGCAATTTCCAAACTCTCCAAGGTTTTTTTGCAAATAAAACATTTAGGCATCGTGTGTGCCGCTGCAACTTGGATCCAATGGCTCCCAGTAGCTCATAATAGGTGCTCCCCGCAATTTAATTAGCTGCTATGGTGATACGAGCATCTAGGTCGTATGATCTATGATCAGATGCCACATGTGTAGTACTTGTACTTTCTGTGTAATTCCCAAACTCTTTGAGGCCTATATTGCAAAAACATTCAAACCTCCTACTGTGAGCCATTAGATCTCCTGGGAACTCGTATCACCATATAAACTACGGTGTGGGAGCACCTCATATTCTCCCGTGCGAGAAAACATCAGGTTCTCTCGCATCTTGGATGTTACGGTGATACGAGCTTCGAGGTTGTTCGATCTGAGATCCAATGGCATTTGAGCAGTCTTTGTGCTTGTGAGCAGTGCCCGAACTCTTTGGTGGCTTTTCTACAAAAAACATTCGAACCACCAAGGAGTTGTTGGATCACAAATCCAATGGCTCCGAAGAGCTTGTATAACCAAAGCATCTAAGGTGTGGTAGCACATGATACTCTTACATAATATGAGCTTCGATGTCGTTGGATATGGGATCCAAGGGCATCTGAGTAATTTTTCTACAAATTGTGTGCAATTCTCAAACTCATTAAGGTTTCCTGTAAAAATATTAAGACATCATGTGAGCTGCTATATCTCAGATCTACAAGGTCCAAGGAACTCGTATCAGCATATAGCATCTAAGGTGTGGGGGCACATGATATTCTCCCGAGGAGGGGGGGGGGTGCACAACCCTTCGGTGTTTGGGAGGTTGGGGACAAATGTAATGTTCAAAAAATATAATATAAACAATCCTAAATAGAGCTTCACAATTTTATAGAAGGTCGAGGGGTTACCCCCCAACAATCTATAGAGCTCCGACTATGCAAGAGGTGTTGTGCGATTGTCTATGTGTAAGAGAGACGACACATAAATGCAAGGTCAATCGAGTCATTTACAGAGGGAGAGATCGAGTGAGTGTGGCCTAGCGTACACTCGAATGTTAAAGACGATACACCGAGATATCGTGCGGCGAAACTGTGGTGAGGGCTGGAGGGAGATAATTACCGAGAGAGTGGCCTAGAAAGACTTTGTGTGTGCGCGCACGGTGAAGGTGTTTTACAAATATAACACATGTGTCTTGAGAGAGAGAGGGAGCTTTTGTCATGGAGGGCACGACGAGGTTGTGTGTGATAAATACATTTGTTGAGAATGTGAGGGCGGGAATGACATAAATGGAGATCGAAACGTGAAGAGAAATAACGAGCACACGTGTGTCAGATACCAATAGCTCTATTAACAAAGAAATGAACACCAATTGATATATGAAGTATGTCTGGTGGGGGGGGGGTCGGTGGAGCGACCTAAACACAACATTTGCATGTATGTAGTACTTCACTTAATATTTAATTGAGGACCATACATGGCTTACATTTTACTCCCTTCGTTCCTAAATGTTTGTCTTTTTAGAGATTTCAAATGGACTGCGACATACGGATGTATATAGACATATTTTAGAGTGTAGATTCACTCATTTTGCTCAATGTGTAGTCACTTGTTGAAATCTCTAAAAGATAAATATTTAGGAACAAAGGGAGTATTTTTGAATTCGTGTCATACATGCATTGTCTAAAAAAATAGATGCACTATGCTTACTGGATTGTTGTTGTATTCATGTGTGCGTGTGTGTGTGTGGTCATATGCTTGATACATACAAAGTTTTCTCACCACCATACCGTTCATCTTTTAAATTTGAATTTGCAATGAAAAACTTACTGGGGATACCATGAGATGTGAAATCCACGTTGAGATCACTATATCACAAACTCAGTCTAACTCAAGAACTCATCATAAATCAATTACCATGCCATTTGGAATGACCAGTTATTTGCAAGGAAAATATGGGCATTGTAATACATATAGATTCGTTCGGCAATTTAAAAGATTCCTTTCGTATTCTTGAATGGTATCACCCGACGGCATACCAGCTGATACGTCTCCAACGTATCTATAATTTATGAAGTATTCATGCCATGTTTACAATAGTTTTATATGATTTTGGTATGATTTGATTAGAACTAACCCGGACTGACATTGTTTTCAGCAGAACTACCGTGGTATTGTTTTTGTGCAGAAATAAAAGTTCACGGAATGCAATGAAAATCAACGAAGAATTTTTCTGGAAAATATAAAAAATACTGGAACGAAGAGTTACTGGAGGGGAGGCCCGTGGGCCCCACGAGTGTGGAGGGCGCGCCCACCGCCCTAGGGCGCGCCCCTGTGCCTCGTGGACTTCCCGTGGGGCCCCCTGACTTGTTCTCGACGCCAACCTCTCCTATAAATACCCAAACCTCCAGAAAATAACCTAGATCGGAGTTCGCGCCGCAAGCCTCTCAGAGCCACGAGAAATCAACTAGGCCCTCTATGGCACCCTGCCGGAGGGGGCCATCATCACCGGAGGCCATGGAGGAGGATCCCGGAGGGGCCATCATCGCCATGAAGGCCAAGATCCAGAGGGAGAACCTCTCCCCATCCATGGGGGAGACCATGAAGGAGGAAGCCCAAGGGGGAGAACCAATCGTCCTCTCTCTCGGTGGCGCCGGAGTGCCATCGGGAGGGGAATCATCGACGTGGTGATCGTCTTCATCAACATCACCATCCTCATCTATTTTAT
This sequence comes from Aegilops longissima, assembly GCA_021605205.1. Classification (NCBI taxonomy): domain Eukaryota; kingdom Viridiplantae; phylum Streptophyta; class Magnoliopsida; order Poales; family Poaceae; genus Aegilops; species Aegilops longissima. Next base: position 131,648,021 of record CM038676.1, read on the forward strand.
GCGGTCCACTCTCCCGCACCCCGCTGTAATCCCTACTTGAATATGGTGCTTTATGCCACATATTATGATCCAATGATGTGTTGCCATCCTATGATGTTTTGAGTAGATATCCTTTGTCTTTGGGTTGATTGCTGATCTAGATTGGTATGAGTTGTATGTTTTATTTTGGTGCTGTCCTATTGTGCCCTCCGTGTCACACAAGCGTGAGGGATTCCCGCTGTAGGGAGTTGCAATACGTTCATGATTCGCTTATAGTGGGTTGCTTGAGTGATAGAAGCATAAACCCGAGTAAGGGGGTTGTTGCGTATGGGATAAAGGGGACTTGATATGTTAATGCTATGGTTGGGTTTTACCTTAATGATCTTTAGTAGTTGCGGATGCTTGCTAGAGTTCCAATCATAAGTGCATATGATCCAAGAAGAGAAAGTAGGTTAGCTTATGCCTCTCCCTCATATGAAATTGCAATAGTGATTACGGGTCTTGTTAACGATTGCCTAGTATAATTCCGCACACCGACCCATCATTATTCCACACTCTCTATTTATAATATTTAGTAATATATTCTAACTTTATGATAACATCACCTACTTTTACATTTTAGCTCTCTGATACCATGCACAGTTATCCTCTTCATACCCACAACATAGTTTTATTTCTCGTTTCTAGTTGGAAGCAAATGTTCGGTGTACGTAGAGTCATATCAGTGGCAGATAGGACTTGAGAGAATATTGATCCCTTTAGCTCCTTGTGGGTTCGACACTCCATACTTATCACTTCCACCTTTGGGAATTGCTACGATGATTCCCTGCACGTGAGGATTATCACCAGCCAGACCTGGGCTCGTGTTGATCCTTAAAAAAAGACCCGGGCTCGTGTCCTTCTGGTGGCGTGCATGGTACACACATTAGCCAACCCCAACCACTCGAGCCTCTGTGTTTCAAGTCAAAATATCTGGCAGCTAGAATTCTAGCCCTAGGAAATTCCCCTCATGTCCCCGTCCATAATGAGTACCCATGAACAATGGAGGGATGCTTTAGTAACTAGACCACGTTACCTACCGTGCCGAGCACTGTTCAATTCCCTTGGTCGCCGCTACCCAAGCTCACCCGTCAACTCCATTGCCTAGTACTAATAGTACTACACCAGGATGAGCACAGAATTTATCCCTGTTTATTCGTGCCTAGTACTAGAGTTACTATGTCAGGCAATGCACTGTTACGGAGGGATTATCCTTTTACTCTGCATATATAACTTGTCTGAAGTCTAACTAAGCAAAATGTTTGACCAAATCCTTACTTAAGAAATATTAACATCTACAACAATAAAGATGTATCGCTTGAAAATTTATTTCAGGATGTAGGTTATGATATTGTTTCGAATCATGGATTTTAAATTTTAGAAAATCCCAAAGTGACCTGAAATTCATGAAGCTGAGCATTGTCTCGTGATATGGCACAAATATGCTGTCGTAATTTTTTTGTTCAATTTGAGACATGTTGCTTATAAAAAGTTGCACAAATGAAGAGCCAAGGTATTTTGGAACAAAGACCTTTCACGTTAATGCGAACAGTTTCACTATTCAAACCGTGGGTGTTTACGTGCGGCCACGAGTCTCGCTTCTCATCGGCAGGTGCCGTCCGAGCAAGCGTGTGAGTCGACGGGAGGCGTGTGAGCAGACCGCTGCGCCAACTGACCGGGAGGCATGCGAGCAGGCCGCTACACAGGCTCACCGGGAGGCAAGCCCTTTGACCAGGCTCTGCCGCCCACCTTCGTCCCAACTGCCCCCACTTTTAATGGTGCCCGCATCGCAGTTTAAAATCACCCCTGCACTACCCAGTATCACTACAATCTTCTCTCTTCCTCTTCGATTCTCCTGTCATCTACCTCCAATCAGCCTGAACTAACCGTACGCCATGCCGCATCGCGATGGGCTGCCCTTAGTCTTCCAGTTTCCTGACGAAGACACCCAGTCGGAGTCTCAAAAACATAAGGCGCTTTGGGACGAGCTTGAACTGGCATTGCGGGAAGACGCCTACCGTCCCGCTCCCCTGCTTCGCCCCGTCGCCTGACAGCCAAAGACCCATCCTGTGGCATTGATGGGCGGGGAGTCGCACATTGTCACCGAGCTTGATGCCACGGGATTCCATGAGGTCCCTGTCGGTGTCAAAACCGGCGGATCTCGGGTAGGGGGTCCCGATTTGTGCGTCAAGGCTGATGGTAACAGGAAGCAAGGGACACAGATGTTTACCCAGGTTCGGGCCCTCTCGATGGAGGTAAAACCCTACTTCCTGCTTGATTAATATTGATGATATGGGTAGTACAAGAGTAGATCTACCACGAGACCGTAGAGGCTTAACCCTAAGAGCTAGCCTATGATGGTATGATTGTAATTGTGATCGGCCTTCTAAGGACCAACCTCTCCAGTTTATATAGGCACCGGAGAGGGCTAGGGTTTACATGGAGTCGGTTACAAGGAAGGAAATGTAATATCCGGATGGCCAAGCTTACCTTCCACGCCAAGGAAAGTCCCATCCGGACACGGGTCGAAGTCTTGAGTCTTGTATCTCCATGCTTTAATAGTCCGGACGTTGTACACAGTCCGGCAGTCCGGATACCCCCTAATCCAGGACTCCCTCAGTAGCCCCTGAACCAGGCTTCAATAATGATGAGTCCGGCGCGCAGTATTGTCTTCGGCATTGCAAGGCGGGTTCCTTCTTCGAATACTCCAAAGTACCTATTACGACGAATAGTGTCCGACCTCCAATCAATGTTGTGCTCCTCGACTTCGGTGCCTCAGTAATGACCATCTCCATGTGTTGAGAGAATGCGAGGAGTCGAGGCATTTTTGCTTTTGCCACCCTCGATCCTCCGGGCTAACCGTCTATTTGAAGGGACGGGGATTCTCAGATCCAAACCTCACTCTCCCTCCCAGAGCAGCATCCAACAGAGCGCTCTGCGAAAAGCCATTCCAACATGGCCGACCGTCGCAGCTCTTCTGCTTGCCCTTCTCGTTCCAAGTGGGGGGATTGGGGAGAGTGTTCAGTTCCTCATAGCCGTTTGATAAAGTTACAAACCCAAGGGTTTCTCCCACCGGCGTTCATGGTCCCCGTCTGAGCTGGAATAGCCACTTATGATGAAGGAGACCAAGCTGAGGGATCTCCTAACCCATCTCCGGAGGAGCGTATATGTCTGATCCCTCATCTGCTGAGGGGCGTCGGGTTCCCTATCCACCCGTTTCTTCGCGGGCTCCTGGAGTTCTACGGCCTCAGCCATAACGATCTTACCCTGCCTCTATTCTGCACATAGCGGGTATGTTGCCCTTTGCGAGCTGTTTTTAGGCTGCGAACCACACTTCGGATTATGGAGGAAGCTGTTCTGCCTCGTCCCCCGCACCCAGGGGGAGTCCCTATGTCAAGTGGGCGGGGCCGAAGTATGGCGCATTGCCGAGACGGGATACCTGTCCGGCACTCCTGAGAAGGCACTAGAAAACTGGCCTTCAGAATGGTTCTATATAAACGACGTCCCCCTTCCGGATCCAGTCCGGACAGGTCTCCGCAAGTTCAGCAATGCCCCGCCGAGGGCACGCCTAAGCTGGCGCCCCCGGGGCCCTCAAGAAGAGGACACAAGGGAAATATTCCTCCTGATGGACAGGATAAAGTTACTGGCCAAATCCGGACTGACGATAGTTGAGGTTATGGTGATATGCATAAGGCGAGGCGTGCAACCGCTCCAATATCGGGGGAAGCCCATGTGGCATTTCAACGGGGAAGACGACGCCACCCGTTGCGGCCGTAAGGGTCCAGACTCCGCTACCGCTTTGGCAAGGATATTGTCCGATTTGTACAAAGGGGAAGAGGAGGAATTCCTTCGCATCAAAACACGGGACGAATTCTCCATGTACAACCCCCCAGCGTGGGTAAGTTGCCATTATTTTTCCCTACTTTACTTACTCTAGCGTTCTTCTGCTAAGATTACTTGCATCAATGCTTCTGAGCAGGAACTGAGGAGGGCCGTAGAGGGAATCTTCAGCCCTCCTCAAGAACTGAGGACCTGGAAGGGCCCTAGATCCGGGACTTAAAGTGGATCCGGATATCACTGTGGAGCTTGCCAACGGGGTATTCTATCAAGCGAGTTGGGACGGCGCCCTAGTGGCCATTACGGCCGACTACCCTGGACTGCTCCCCGTGTTGCGTGTAAGCCGAACTAAAAAATCCTATCCTTCGAAGAGGACTCCTCCCAGGTATTATAATTTACCCATGAGGCGTCGTTCTATTTGCAGAAATGACTGTCGGAGCGAGGGGTCGAGCCCCTAGGGACACGTCAACAATGGGCGTCCGGATCGGGCAGGCTCAAGAGGAAGGCGGTGAGGGTTGACACACTGCTACAGAGGTAAACTAGTAATCTGTCCTGTAATTATAGAATTTGAAAGGTGACAGCGCCCTTTGTGTCTGGCAGGAAGAGGAATAACCGGACTATATCCGGAGACCCCACTAATCACGCCTCCACCAGCCGGTTTCGAGTAACCGCTTGGGGCGAGGCGACATGTACCAAGACCGCATAGTTCCCCGACGGAGGATGCGGATACGTGTTCGGCCACGAACTCCGAAGTGGAGAGCGCCATGAATCACCGGCGCCGGAGGGCCGTGCGCCGGAACAACATCTTTTCCGAGAGGCATTTAATGCCTTCAATTCAGGAGACACATACATCCGAGCTGCTCAAGGCGGGCCTGCCCGGGTGACGGACCAGTATACCAAAGATATATGGGTAAGAAAATTTGATAAGCATGTGTAGCAGTAGCCCCTGAGACTTGAAACGGTTGAAACAACTATTTTAAGGATCAATTTATGCACAGGTCCTTGCAGACAAGAATGAGCAATTGTCTCGGGAGCTGGAGGAATGCAAGGCCGAACTGAGAGCCGCTGTTGCCAGGTTGGAGGAACCCCAAAGGCCATCATCTGGTAACAATTGTCACAATTGCAGGAAGATGCACCAGTTAGTAAATGGTTGATGTGACAAGTCTAACAAAAATTCTGCAGACAATACCGGGGTGAATCCGGAGGGCGTAAGAGAGGACACATCGCATCTCAAAAAGCAGCTGGAGCCTGGAGGCTGGCGAGCGCATTCTTACGCGAGTTAGGCAGGAGAAGAACGATCTTCAAGATGCCAAAGTCCAGCTGGATGTGGAGTTAAAAGATCTCTGCGCTCAGCTGGCGGACTCCGTGAAGGAGAACAAGAGGCTTCGACGCGGCATTTACGGTAAATGCCTAGACGAACTGTAGTATAGTTCGGCGAGGACGTATATTGAAAGAATTTTGCTTGCAGGAATGTTAAGGGGTCGCCCTGAGGAGGAGATACCTGCATCTGCAAGTGATTTACTGCAAGACCTTTCGCAACTACACGAGCGAGCTCGGCAAGTGATGCAGGGTGTTGCTCAGGTTTTATGGCCATCAAGCTTGCTGCCGAATGGCATGGCGGAGCTTGTGAATATGCTTCAAGGAGCACGGCGGCGCTTCTGACTCTGGAAGGTATCAGCATGCCGGCAAGGAGCAAGAGAAGCCTGGGCAATGGTGAAGACGCGCTACACCAAGCTGGACCCGAACCATATGGCCGAAGTGGGACCAGCGGGGCCCAATGGGCAAGAAATTCCCGTAAGTCTGGTGTATGACCAGGTAGCGTTAGCCGCTAAGTATTATCAATAGGATTGTAAGCTAGATAGCCTGTTGGACGGTATAGAAGAGGAATGTAATCATTCCAAGTGTCTGTGTAATTTAATGGGCTTAAGTAGCCCCTAGCCGGATTAAAATCATTTGTCATGGCGGACCTTTTCACTTCAGCCCCCGGATCCTACAGTTTGGGGTGTGTCTGAATACCCACTCAGTTATACAAAACCAGGGCATGCGTGGAAACAAGGCGTAGGGGTCATAAGTGCTTGAACAGACAAGTACCCAACTAGTTATGTTATATTACATGGATAGTAAGAAACATCTTCCAGGGAGAATAGTTCCGTTAGGGGTTCCATTCCCTGGGTACGCATGCGACGATGCACATGTCTGAACTACGAGCGATGGCGCAGGATACAAGACTTCTGGGGATTTATGTTATAATAAACAAATACATCTTTTGTTCACCGACCGAATATTCTCTTATGGAAGCTAGCTTTCGGCTTCACCCAGTCTGAGGTACACATCCGGCTGAACCGACAGTAACAATCGCAGAGGTGCTCCCCTTATGCCCTAGCCGAATTAACGGGAACGTAGGGCATAAACACAAGAGCCAGGCAACCCAGCTTGGCAACATCTTAAGTCATATCGATGCATATAATGGTGAAGAAAAGGCACATATGGAAAAAGAATGCATATGTGATGGGTAGAAAGCCATGTGAGTAATCATTTTTAGCTTCCGTATAGGAAGCCCCAAGTATTGCTTACACACTTAGTGCGGCCGGAGTGATCCGGAAATCCACACTGTATTGAATACTTTGTGTGAAGAGAGAAAAAGGTCGAGAAAGGAAAAAGGGATGGGGCATAATTAAAAGGGAGGGGTTAGGAGACGAACACTGTGTTCGGCGCTAGGCGTAGAATCTCCGTAGTCTGGCCGCGTTCCATGGGTTCGGCTCGAGTCTGTTATCGAATGCATTACGTAAGTGGTACGCTCCTCCGGTGAGAACTTTGTCAATGACGAAGGGACCCTCCCACTTGGGTTTGAGTTTGTCCTTCTTCTCCGGTAGTCGTAGAACGAGCTCGCCAATATTGTAAGTTTTGGCCCGCACTTCTCTGTTTTGGTATCGTCGAGCCTGCTGCTGATAGAATGCGGAACGGGCTTTTGCGACATCGCGCTCCTCCTCCAGGGCATCCAAATTATCCTGCCGATCTAACTCGGCTTACTTCTCTTCGTACATGTGTACGCGTGGCGAATCATGTATTATGTCGCAAGGTAATACTGCTTCCGCGCCGTACACCATAAAAAATGGTGTATATCCGGTGGTGCGATTTGGCGTGGTCCGTAGTCCCGAGAGTACGGAGTCGAGCTCCTCCACCCAGTGCGTATCCGACTCTGTCAAGGATCGCACTAGTCTAGGTTTGATGCCGCTCATGATGAGACCATTTGCCCGCTCTACCTGGACGTTTGTTTGTGGATGGTAGACGGAAGCGTAATCGAGCTTAATGCCCATTTTTCCGCACCAAGTTTTAACTCCATTGGCTGTGAAATTTGAGCCATTATCAGTGATGATGTTGTGGGGGACACCGTATCGGTGTACGACCCCGGATATGAAGTCTATTACTGGTCCGGATTCAGCCGTTTTGACTGGTTTAGCTTCTATCCATTTGGTGAATTTTTCCACCATGACCAATAAGTATTTATTCTTATGGCTTCCCCCTTTAAGAGGTCCGACCATATCCAGCCCCCAGACCGCGAAGGGCCAAGTTATGGGGATTGTTTGGAGAGCGGTAGGGGGCATATGACTCTGATTGGCAAAGAGCTGGCAACCGACGCAATGTTGGACAAGGTCTTGTGCGTCTGCTCGGGCCGTCGGCCAATAGAAACCTGTATGGAAGGCCTTGCTGACTAATGCCCGAGCCGCGGCGTGGTGCCCGCCCAGGCCGGCATGGATTTCAGCCAAGAGCTGCCGCCCTTCCTCTTCGGAGATGCATCTTTGGAGTACTCCGGTAGCGCTTTTCTTGTAGAGTTCCCCTTCGTAGACTTTGTAAGCTTTAGAACGCCGGACAATGCAGCGTGCTTCATTTTGGTCTTCGGGGAGCTCCTGCCTATTTAGGTAGGCCAAGAAGGGCTCGGTCCACGGGGCGATTACAACCATGATTTCGTGGGCCGAGGACGTTATTTCGGGGGTAGAACCTCCGACTATGTCTGATGGTTCAGAATCTGGGGGTGTATTCGGATCCGTGCTAGTATTGCCGGACTCCCCTTCCCATACTACGGAAGGCTTGAACAACCGATCCAAGAATATATTAGGTGGGACAGGGTCGCGTTTAGCGCCGATGCGAGCGAGGACATCCGCCGCATGATTGTTTTCTCGAGCCACATGGTGGAATTCGAGCCCCTCGAACCAAGCTGACATTTTGAGGACGGCATTACGGCAGGCCGCCATTTTCGGGTCCTTGGCATCAAAATCTCCGTTTATCTGTGATATTGCGAGGTTTGAGTCCCCGCACACTTCTAGGCGTTGAATGCCCATAGAGACTGCCATCCGAAGAGCGTGCAACAGAGCCTCGTATTTGGCTGCATTATTGGAGTCTGTGTATAATATTTGGAGGACGATCGACCGACCGTGTCTCCGTGGGAGACGCCAGACTACACCTGCTCCCAATCCGGCCAGCATTTTAGAGCCATCGAAGTGCATGATCCAGTTTGAGTATGCGTCGTACTCTTTAGGGAGTTCGGCTTCTGTCCATTCGGCGACGAAGTCAGCCAGCACTTGCGACTTGATGGCCCGCCGTGGTTTGTACGTTATGTCGAATGGAAGGAACTCAATGGCCCATTTGGCAATCCGGCCCGTAGCATCGCGGTTATTTATTATGTCATTGAGTTGTACTTCAGAGGCCACCGTAATCGAACACTCTTGAAAGTAGTGTCGTAGCTTCCGGGATGCCATGAACACCGCGTATGCTATTTTTTGATAGTGTGGGTATCGTGATTTGCATGGGGTTAGGACCGTGGACACGTAGTAGACCGCTTCGGAGCGGTATTTGTATCCGCTCGCCTCTCGCTCAACGACGAGCACTGCGCTTCTGACTTGATGCGTTGTAGCTATGTACAACAACATAGGTCCATCGATATTCGCACCTTGTTAGTACTAGATTACTGGCCAATAAGGTCTTTATTTCATCCAGTCCGCCGCGGCTGCATCCGGCCCATACGGTGTGTTGGGTGCGCCAAGAAGGCGGTAAAGCGGTAGTGCCTTTTCTCCTAACCTGGACATAAAGCGGCTGAGAGCAGCCACGCATCCGGCTAGTTTTCGGATGTGCTTGAGGTCTGTTGGTATAGCCAACTGTGACAGAGCTCGGATCTTTGCCGGATTCGCTTCAATTCCTCTGTTGGAAACGATGAAGCCGGTAGCTTCCCGAGGGGCGCCAAAACGCATTTTTTCGGATTCAGCTTGATGTCGTATGTCCGGAGATTGTCGAATGTAAGCCTCAAGTCATCTATTAGGGTTTCGACGTGTCTTGTTTTTATGACCACGTCGTCCACGTATGCCTCCACTGTTTTGCCGATTTGCTTTTCCAGGCATGTTTGAATCATGCGTTGGTAGGTTTCACCGGCGTTCTTGAGCCCGAAAGGCATAGTGTTGAAGCAGAAAGGGCCATATGGCGTTATGAAAGCTGTTGCAGCTTGGTCAGTCTCTGCCATCTTTATTTGATGGTATCCAGAGTATGCGTCGAGGAAACATAGCGAGTCATGTCCTGCTGTGGCATCAATGATTTGATCGATGCGAGGGAGGGGAAAGGGATCCTTGGGGCAAGCCTTGTTGAGGTCTTTAAAGTCGACACATAGGCGCCAGGATTTGTCCTTCTTTGGTACCATTACCAGGTTTGCCAGCCAATCCGGATGCTTGATATCTCTGATGAATCCGGCCTTGAGTAGTTTGGCTAGTTCTTCCCCCATGGCCTGCCGCTTGGGCTCAAAACCGCCTTAGAGTTTGCTTGACCGGTTTGTATCCTTTTAGTATATTGAGGCTGTGTTCGCCAATTGCGTGGGATGCCCGGCATGTCCGATGGGTGCCAAAGAAGATGTCCCAATTATCGCGTAAGAAGTCTCGCAGTGCGGCGTCCATCGCGGGGCTCAGCTGTGTCCCGACGGAAGCTGTCTTCGTGGGGTCTGTTGGATGGACTTGGAATTTGATTATCTCGTCTGCGGGTTTAAATGAGGTGGACTTGGGTCGCTTGTCGAGTATCACGTCGTCCCTGTCCACGGTGGCCCGCAGTGTTGTTAATTCTTCGGCTGCTAGGGCCTCGGATAATGCCTCCAGGGCTATGTTGCGGTTTTGTTTTTGACCCGAAGTGCAACGTCCGGATCACTGGCTAGAGTGATGATTCCATTGGGCCCGGGCATTTTAAGCTTCATGTACCCGTAATGGGGTATAGCTTGAAAGCTTGCAAACGCGTCCCGTCCTAAAAGGGCGTGGTATCCGCGGCTGAAAGGGGCCACTTGGAATGTGATTTCTTTGGACCTATAATTCTCCGGGGTGCCGAATACCACGTCAAGTGTGATTTTTCCCGCGCACCGTGCTTCCCGACTAGGGATAATTCCCCTGAAGGTTGTGCCGCTTTGTTCAATGCGGCCTTTGTCAATTTCCATCTTGTTGAGTGTCTCTTCATAGATCAGATTTAATCTGCTTCCACCATCCATGAGCACTCTGGTGAGCCTAAATCCATCCACGATTGGGCTAAGAACCAGAGCGGCTGGTGCCCGGACAGTCCGGGATCGAGGTTCGTCACTGGCATTAAAGGTTATACCAGTGTCATTCCAAGGGTTTATTTTTGCCACATGGTAAATTTCAGCGGAGCTTCGACGAGCTCGCTTGTGCCTATTGTTCGAGGCAAAAGTCTCGAAGACTGTTAGTACCATATTGTGTTCGCTGGCAGGATGTTGTTCCGCTTTATGGCCCATAAGAAGATCCTCGCCACTTTTTGCCACCTGCCGGAGTATCCAACATGCCTTAAGGCTATGAGTAGGTGTTGTATCCGGAGTACTGTGGAGCTTAGATGGCTCGTCGAGCCATTCTTCCAATACGGATCTCCGCCCTGGAGTGGGCTTTGGTTTCTTGGGGGTTGGGTCGGACAACTTATGAGAGTTCGTCCGTTTAGTTCGGACAAAGGTTTTGGCGAGAGCCGTACTATCCCAAAATTCTGTTTGGGTCTTCCAAGCGCTCTCCATCGCACAGTACTTCTGTACTATGGTTGCCAAGTCCGCGAAGCGTACTATGTCGCGGCGACTTATAGCATTGAGGCGTCCTTCGTCCATGCAGTTTTTGCAGAAAAGTGAGACCATATTCTCTTCACGGTAGTCCTTGACCTTGTTAAGCGCAAGGAGGAATCTGGCCCAATAGCGATGTACGGATTCCTGGTGCTCTTGCCTGATGCGGGAGAGACAGTTTAGGTCCGGGCAGGTGTTGTCAGCAGAATCCGGATTTTGATCCGATCTAACGCCCAAGGGCGCGGGCGGTCCCGAGCTCAACAGCTCAGAATCCGGAGTGCCCAATTTCTTCGGCCCAATGCCCGATTCTATGTCCGGGACCTGGGTCAGGTTTTCCTTTCAGCAGGTCTTTGGCTCAAGAAGTTCGGTGATCCGAACACAACTTCTCCTCAAAGTTGAGGGGCAATCCGCCTGTGGTTCCTCCACTATCACTATCTCATGGGTGGCCGGCGGGGACCTGATGTCCCTTTGGTCGGGTTTAAGCCCAATCCGGTCGTAGTCTGTAGCGACTCCTAGAGAGGCGATGCGATCCAAGAGTTCGTTAAGGGAGGAGAGCTCCATTGGATCCATTTGTTCGGCAAGTTCCGAACTGACGCGAAGGTTATGATTTATGACCCGAGAGGTCATCGTTGGCGCCACCGCCGATGGGGCGGCCATGATAAAGCCGCCGAGCCGGAGCGTCTGGCCTATAGCCAGAGCCCCCTCCGAGTTAATGTCATCCTTGACAATGAGACGAGCCATCGAGCCTTGTGGCGACGCCACAGAGGAACTCTCAATGAAAGCACCAATGCTGGTGTCAAAACCGGCGGATCTCGGGTAGGGGGTCCCGATCTGTGCATCAAGGCTGATGGTAACAGGAAGCAAGGGACACAGATGTTTACCTAGGTTCGGGCCCTCTCGATGGAGGTAAAACCCCACTTCCTGCTTGGTTAATATTGATGATATGGGTAGTACAAGAGTAGATCTACCACGAGACCGTAGAGGCTAAACCCTAAGAGCTAGCCTATGATGGTATGATTGTAATTGTGATCGGCCTTCTAAGGACCAACCTCTCCGGTTTATATAGGCACCGAAGAGGGCTAGGGTTTACATGGAGTCGGTTACAAGGAAGGAAATATAATATCCAGATAGCCAAGCTTGCCTTCCACGGCAAGGAAAGTCCCATCCGGACACGGGTCGAAGTCTTGAGTCTTGTATCTCGACGATTCAATAGTCCGGACGTTGTCACAGTCCGGCAGTCCGGATACCCCCTAATCCAGGACTCCCTCAGTCCTCACCGACTTTCACGTTCCTGTGCTCCTGCCAGCACATGCACCCGCGCGTGCATTGACGCGCGCGGCCATGCCAGTGCCCGCACACACGAATGTCTCCACCGCGCCGTTGCCAGCGCCTGTCCCCGCGCGGGTGCCAGTGCCCCCTCAGCGGCATGGATCGCCGTCCTCGACCGCTTCCTTGCACTAACGCTAGTCACCTCCTCCCGCCAGTTGACTCGCTCCTGGAGACCGAAATCCAGAGCATTCTGGCCTTCCTTAAAGCTAGGTCAACATCTAGGAGTACGCCAACAACGGCGCAAGATGCTGTCGTCGCTGTCGCCGTTGGTCAGTGGCTCAACGACACATGGAGCAGGGCAGAGAAGCCGCTTCCCACTGCAAGACGCCGCCGCCACCGCCTGATGTCTACTACACAACCTTCTTCTTGTAGACGTTGTTGGGCCTCCAAGTGCAGAGGTTTGTAGGATAGTAGCAAATTTACCTCAAGTGGATGACCTAGGTTTATCAATCCGTGGGAGGCGTAGGATGAAGATTGTCTCTCTCAAACAACCCTGCAACCAAATAACAAAGAGTCGCTTGTGTCCCCAACACACCCAATACAGCGGTAAATTGTATAGGTGCACTAGTTCGGCGAACAGATGGTGATACAAGTGCAATATGGATGGTAGATATAGGTTTTTGTTATCTGAAAATATAAAAACAGCAAGGTAACTAATGATAAAAGTGAGCACAAACGGTATTGCAATGCAAGGAAACAAGGCCTAGGGTTCATACTTTCACTAGTGCAAGTCCTCTCAACAATAATAACATAATTGGATCATATAAATATCCCACAACATGCAACAAAGAGTCACTCCAAAGTCACTAATAGCGGAGAACAAACGAAGAGATTATGGTAGGGTACGAAACCACCTCAATCTTTCCGATCAATCCATTGGGCTATTCCTATAAGTGTCACAAATAGCCCTAGAGTTTGTAGTAAAATAACACCTTAAGACACACATCAACCAAAACCCTAATGTCACCTAGATACTCCAATGTCACGTCAAGTATCCTTGGGTATGATTATACGATATGCATCACACAATCTCAGATTCATCTATTCAACCAACACATAGAACCTCAAAGAGTGCCCCAAAGTTTCTACTGGAGAGTCAAGACGAAAACGTGTGCCAACCCCTATGCATAGGTTCATGGGAGGAACCCGCAAGTTGATCACCAAAACATACATCAAGTGAATCTATAGAATAACCCATTGTCACCACGGTTATCCCACGCAAGACATACATCAAGTGTTCTCAAATCATTAAAGACTCAATCCGATAAGATAACTTCAAAGGGAAAACTCAATCCATTACAAGAGAGTAGAGGGGGAGAAACATCATAAGATCCAACTACAATAGCAAAGATCGCGATACATCAAGATCATGCCAAATCAAGAACACGAGAGAGAGATCAAACACATAGCTACTGGTACATACCCTCTGCCCCGAGGGTGAACTACTCCCTCCTCATATGGAGAGCGCCGGAAGATGGCCACCGGTGAGGGATCCCCCCTCCGGCAGGGTGCCGGAACAGGGTCCCGATTGGTTTTTGGTGGCTACAGAGGCTTGCGGTGGCGGAACTACCGATCTCTTCTGTTCCCTGATCGTTTTAGGGTATATGGGTATATATAGGTGAAATAAGTATGTCAGGGGAGCCACGAGGGGCCCACGAGGGTGGAGGGAGCGCCCAGGGGGGTGGGCGCGCCCCCTGCCTCGTGCCTTCCTCGTTGCTTTCTTGACGTGGACTCCAAGTCTCCCGGGTTGCTTTCCTTCTAAAAATAACTTCTCCAGAAGGTTTCATTCCGTTTCGACTCCGTTTGATATTCGTTTTCTTTGAAACACTAAAACAAGGGAAAAAACAGGAACTGGCACTGGGCTCTAGGTTAATAGGTTAGTCCCAAAAGTAATATAAAAGTGTAAAATAAAGCCAATAAACATCCAAGATGGATAATATAATAGCGTGGAACAATCAAATATTATAGATACGTTGGAGACGTATCAGCATCCCCAAGCTTAATTCCTGCTCGTCCTCGAGTAGGTAAATGATAAAAACGGAATTTTTGATGTGGAATGCTACTTGGCATAATTTCAATGTAATTCTTCTTAATTGTGGTATGAATATTCAGATTCGTAAGATTCAAGATAAAAGTTTAATATTGACATAAAAATAATAATACTTCAAGCATACTAACTAAACAATTATGTCCTCTCAAAATAACATGGCCAAAGAAAGTTCATCCCTACAAAATCATATAGTTTAGTCATGCTCCATTTTCGTCACACAAGAATGCTCTCATCATGGACAACCCCGATGACAAGCCAAGCAATTGTTTCATACTTTAGTAATCTCAAACTTATAAATCTTCACGCAATACATGAGCGCGAGCCATGGATATATCACTATGGGTGGAATAGAATATGACGATGGGGGTTATGTGGAGAAGACAAAAAAGGAGAAAGTCTCACATCAACGAGGCTAATCAATGAGCTATGGAGATGCCCATCGATTGATGTTAATGCAAGGAGTAGGGATTGCCATGCAACGGATGCACTAGAGCTATAAATATATGAAAGCTCAACAAAAGAAACTAAGTGGGTGTGCATCCAACTTGCTTGCTCACGAAGACCTAGGGCACTTGAGGAGGCCCATTGTTGGAATATACAAGCCAAGTTCTATAATGAAAAATTCCCACGAGTATATGAAAGTGACAAAACAAGAGACTCTCTATCATGAAGATTACGGTGCTACTTGGAAGCACAAGTGTGGTAAAAGGATAGTAACATTGTCCCTTCTCTCTTTTTCTCTCATTTTTTTGGGCCTTCTCTTTTTTATGGCCTTTATCTCTCTTTTTTTATTCCTCACTTGTGACAATGCTCTAGAAAATGATGATCATCACACTTCTATTTATTTACAACTCAATGATTACAACTCGATACTAGAACAAAGTATGACTCTATATGAATGCCTCCGGCGGTGTACCGGGATATGCAATGAACCAAGAGTGACATGTATGAAATAATTATGAACGGTGGCTTTGCCACAAATACTATGCCTAAAGAGAGCACATCCGCCCCACAAATACTATGTCAACTACATAATCATGCGAAGCAATATGACAATGATGAACGTGTCATGATAAACTGGATGGTGGAAAGTTGCATGGCAATATATCTCGGAATGGCTATGGAAATGCCATAATAGGTAGGTATGGTGGCTGTTTTGAGGAAGATATAAGGAGGTTTATGTGTGAAAGAGTGTATCATATCACGGGGTTTGGATGTACCGGCGAAGTTTGCACCAACTCTCAATGTGAGAAAGGGCAATGCACGTGCATCAAGAGGCTAGCAATGGTGGAAAGGTGAGAGTGCGTATAATCCATGGACTCAACATTAGTCATAAAGAACTCATATACTTATTGCAAAAATCTACAAGTCATAAAAAACCAAGCACTATGCGCATGCTCCTAGGGGGATAGATTGGTAGGAAAAGACCATCGCTCGTCCCCGACCGCCACTCATAAGGAAGACAATCAAAGAACACCTCATGTTTCAAATTTGTTACATAACGTTTACCATACGTGCATGCTACGGGACTTGCAAACTTCAACACAAGTATCTCTCAAATTCACAACTACTCAACTAGGACAACTTTAATATCACTACCTCCATATCTCAAAACAATCATCAAGCATCAAACTTCTCTTAGTATTCAACACACTCATAAGAAAGTTTTTACTAGTCTTGAATACCTAGAATATTAGGATTAAGCAAATTACCATGCTGTTTAAGACTGTCAAAATAATATAAGTGAAGCATGAGAGAATAATAGTTTCTATAAAACAAAACCACCACCGTGCTCTAAAAGATATAAGTGAAGCACTAGAGCAAACAACAAACTACTCCAAAAGATATGAGTGAAGATCAATGAGTAGTTGTATAATTATGTAACTATGTGAAGACTCTCTAACATTTAAGAATTTCAGATCTTGGTATTTTATTCAAGCAGCAAGCAAAGCTAAAGAAAATAAAATGAAGCTCCAAGCAAAACACATATCATGTGGTGAATAAAAATATAGCTCCAAGTAAAGTTACCGATGAATGAAGACGAAAGAGGGGATGCCATCCGGGGCATCCCCAAGCTTAGGATCTTAGTTATCCTTGAATATTACCTTGGGGTGCCTTGGGCATCCCCAAGCTTAGGCTCTTGCCACTCCTTATTCCATAGTCCATCGAATCTTTACCCAAAACTTGAAAACTTCACAACACAAAACTTAACAGAAAACTCGTAAGCTCCGTTAGTATAAAAAAATCACCACTTAGGTACTGTTGTGAACTCATTCTAAATTTATCTTGGTGTAATATCTAATGTATTTCAACTTCTCTATGGTTCATACCTTCCGATATTACTCACAGATTCATCAAAATAAGCAAACAACACATAGAAAACAGAATCTGTCAAAAACAGAACAGTCTGTAGTAATCTTTATCAAACGTATACTTCTGGAACTCCAAAAATTCTAAAATAAATTGGTGGACCTGAGGAAATTGTCTAGTAATCATCTGCAAAAAATAATCAACTAAATATCACTCTCCAGTAAAAAGTTTTAGCTAATCTCGTGAGCGCTAAAGTTTCTGTTTTTTACAGCATGATCATAAAGACTTCACCCAAGTCTTCCCAAAGGTTCTACTTGGCACAAACACTAATTAAAAAACAAAACCACATCTAAACAGAAGCTAGGTGGATTATTTATTCCTAAACAGAATCAAAAAGCAATAAACTAAAATAAAATTGGGTTGCCTCCCAACAAGCGCTAACGTTTAACGCCCCTAGCTAGGCATGATGATTTCAATGATGCTCGCATAAAAGATAAGAATTGAAACATAAAGAGAGAATCATGAAGAATATGACTAGCACATTTAAGTCTAACCCACTTCCTATGCATAGGGATTTTGTGATCAAACAATTTATGGGAACAATAATCAACTAGCATAGGAAGGCAAAACAAGCATAACTTTAAAACTTTAAGCACATGCACAGGAAACTTGATACAATTGCAATTCCTACAAGCATATATTCCTCCCTCATAATAATTTTCAGTAGCATCATGAATGAATTCAAAAATATAACCAGCACCTAAAGCTTTCTTTTCATGATCTACTTGTATATAAATTTTACTACTCTCCACATAAGCAAAATTCTTCTCATTCCGAATAGTGGGAGTATCATAAGAGACTTGAATACTATAATTTTTTCCACATTAAAAGAGTAATGTTCAGAAAAGGGTAATCATAATCATGAAATTTTTATAAATATAATCATCACTAATTTTTATAGCATAAGTTTCATCACTATAATCATCATAAGTAGCAACTTTGTTCTCATCATAATCAATTGAAACCTCTTCCAAAATAGTGGATACATCACTAAATAAAGTCATGACCTCTCCATATCCACTTTCATAAATTTTAAAAGATTCAACACCCTCCAAAATAGTGGGATCATTACTTCCTAAAGTTGACACTCTTCCAAACCCACTTTCATCAATATAGTCATCATAAGTAAGAGGCATGCTAACATCATAACAAATTTGCATATCAAAACTTGGGAGGTTAATAACATCATCTTCATTAAACATAGCCTCCCCAAGCTTGGGACAAACATTAATTGCAGAAAATATATTCTCAAAAACATCATTTCATCAAACATAGCTTCCCCAAGCTTGGGCCTTTTCATATCATAAGCATAATCACTCTCATAATTAATAGTATGGATATCACCAATAGTATAGCAATTATCATATTCTTCCAAGCAAGTGCCAAAAAGATTTTCAAGATCATAAGAAGTATCATTATCTTCCCAATCATAATCATCACAACAAGCAATAGGCATAACGAGATCATCATCAAGTGCATCATCTTCCACAATTATTTTTGATTCATTTTCATGAGGCACAACAATAATAGGAGCAACATTATTTGGGAGAGATATCTTTTTACCTCTCTTCCTTTTTCTTTTCGTCTTCTTCACCACATCATGTGTGGGTTCAATCCTCTTTTTGGAGCTCCTTATTAATGAGATTGGTTGAATAGAAGGCACCTCCTCGTTACCTGATTCATCATAAGAAATAATAGGAGGATATTGGGAAGTCTCTTCCCTTTCATTAGTGTTCTCTTCATCTTCTATTTGCTTTCTTTTCTTTATGTAATTGACAATATAAGGATTTTCAATGCAATTCACCGCGCAATACATATAAATTTCCTCTAGATCAAAATGAAGAACTCTATCAAGGGCAAATTCTGGAATATCCTTAGTTTTACGTTTCATTTCTTCATAACCCAAGAGCAAACTAAGTTCAATATGATGTGCAAGGGAAATCAAGTCATCACAATTTTTGGACACGATACGATCATGAAACAATTTGCATTGGGTACTGAAATAATCACGTTCATTGCAAAGTTCACAAGTATGGCTAAGAAAGTTTAAATTTTCAAAGACACGATCTAGCCTTTCTTGCAACCATTTAGTTTCTAAATGCTTATGCCTCTTGCAATATCTATCTTCTCTATTTGGTGTGTACTTGCAAACCCAATACACTCCACAAAAATTGAAATGCTTATACACTACAAAAAAAAGACACATCCGTGACATTTTGGGCCGAACGAATTTTTTTTCTGTCATACATATGACACTTCTATGACGATAATTGTGACAAAACCCGGTATCATCATAGATGTGGTGGGCTCCTACTTCTATGACAAAAAATCATGACAGAAAATGGGATTTTCGTCCTGGGCGGGCTGGAGACGCAGCTGCATGACATTCTTTGGGCCGTCCATGAAGGAAAAAACCATGGTAGAAGCGAGGGGGAGGAAAATTTCTGGGAGTTGCCGGTTACGGTGGGAGGTCGGGGGCCGAGCGATGCACGTTTCTCTCGTACATGTACGCGCATGTGTGCGAGGCGTTGGCTCTAATCAACCCGAAAGCGACAGACCGCAGCGAGCTACGCTTCATCGAACCCGAGCGATCGATCGATGGTCTGTTAATCAACCCGATCGAGCGATTCTTTGCTACTGCTGCTAATCAAGCCGATCGATTGATGAACAAGAAGCGCTGCGGGGTGGGGGGGTTGGATGAACAGTGAGCGGTGGTGTTGCCTCTGGATGAACAGGACCCCGTGGTGTGGAGGGCTGGATGAACAGTAGACGGTGGAGGGGTGCCCGTGGAGGGGTGGTTTAACAGGACCCCGTGGTGTGGAGGGCTGGATGAACAGTAGATGGTGGAGGGGTGTCCGTGGAGGGGTGGTTGAACAGGAGCCGGTGGAGTAGCGCGCGGTGGAGGCTGGATGAACAGGAGCCCGTGGAGGCTGGAGGAGGTCGACGGTAGCTCGTGGAGGCTGGAGGAGGTCGACGGTGGAGAATAATAGTATCCCGTGGAGTCCCGTTTTGAGGTACGCCACACCCCTCCCGATGAACAGGACCCCTGCTGATCAGGAGGTCCGTCGTCTGCTTTTACTGATGACGCCACACCTTCCTGCTCAACAGACTCCCGCTTCGACCGTAGGAGGTCCGTTTTGTCCGTTTTGCAGTACACCCCTCCCGATCAACATGACCCCCGTTTCGACCGTAGGAGGTCCGTTTCCTTCGTTTTGCGGTACGCCACACCCCTCTCGATCAACAGGACCCCGTTCCGAACATAGGAGGTCCGTTTCCTCCGTTGTGCGGTACGCTAGGCCTCGTTTCCATCGCCTGTTCCGTCCAAGCCCTCCCAATGAACATGACCATGCATTCCGTTCCGACCCAGCCGGTTGGCTCCCCATGAACACGACGACGACGCTGTTTCTCCGTTCCGACCCAGCGACCCAGCCATGTACGTATGTGCGAGTAGGCGTTCGAGACCCCGCCCGTATGTACACATACGTGGCCGCATTTTCTTTCTTGCACCCTGGCCGCTGTACGTACGTGTACATGCTACGTGCGCTTCTACTACGACACGTGCGCGCCTCTACATCGACCAGTATATATGTACGTACACGTTCGCGACCAGAATGACAACGCTACATATGCTTCGACCAGGTGGGTCCCGACTGTCAGGCACTTCCTTGCCTGCGAAGATGTAGCTGGTGGGTCCCAGCAGTCAGGGGGGCGAATCGTTTGTTTTTTTGCCCTGACGCACTTCCTTGCGTGCGAAGATGTAGCTGGTGGGTCCCAAGAGTCAGGGGGGAAACGTTTTTTTTGCGAAATACGGTGGCCCGTCCGTGTCGGGGAGGCTGATCGTGAACCACGAACACCTATGGGACCTAGCGGACCGAGTCCCTTGTGGTTCGGTGGGGAGCGGAGATTGCACAAAGAGCAAATCGAGGCGATGCACACGAGCAGTTTACCCAGCTTCGGAGCTCTCCGGAGAGATAATACTCCTACTGCTGCTTGGTTGATTTGTATTGTGTTCTTGCTAGGGGGCAATGAGAGCTACAAAACCTAGCCTGAGTGAGTGTGGTCTCGAATGAGTCGAATGAACCGAACCCGCCGAACCCTTTCTACGTTGCACTTGGGCCTCCTTTTATAGGCACAAGGGGTCACCGACAGGTGGCAACGCAGATGAGGGTACAAATGGAAAAACAGTGGTTGGTACACCGATCTGTACAGTGTACAGTGATCTATACCTAACTCTGACGGCAAGGGACAAGATCAATAAATGCCCGCCCTCGCCGCCTAAACAAAGGCAACAGGACCGCTGGCGCACCACCGCTTTCCACGATGGTAAGCTCGTCAGCGCCGCTTATCGCTGCTCCCCGCTGGCTGCACAACCTCTTGACACGCATGCCTGGAATGGCCCCATGGCGACACGTTGGTGGATGAGCTGGAGCGGAGATGAAGAGAGTTGCTTGCCGCGGCAAGCGCCTTGCCGCGGTTGAATCCTTGTCGCGCTTGGGAGCTTGTCGCTCACCAAGCCTTCCCGGCAAGCTCCTCTTGCCGGGGTCTTGTTTCCTTCGTGCCTTGAGTGGCCTTCCCGGCAAGCTCCTCTTGCCGGGGCCTTGAATACTTTGTTCCTGAATGGCTCCAAAGGAGCCGCGGAGGACCTTGGCGGTCACTAGGCAAGCCCCGCCGCGGGGTGCTGCAACTGCCCGTGCACGAGTTCGGGATACTAGGGTACCCCTACTCTAGTACACCGACAGTCCGGTGGGTCCCTTCTGTCAGGTGGAGGAATAATTATTTTGTGCGTAATAAGGAGGCACTTCCTTGCAGCCGCCGTGGACCCAGCTGTCAGCCTCTCCACGCACAGTACTCTTCCGATGGAAGTCGGTCGTTGACCACATTGACCACGCCGCACCGAGAGCACCACGGCGGTGGACGACGGCAAGGCCTAGGAAGGAGACGACGCGGAGCCTGGGAAGACGCAGCAGTGGATGCCCACGCGAAGAGGAGTACGAGGGTGAGGCTGCCGTCGCTGCAGAATAACAGGGGGTGTGGGTGAGTAGAGGGATGGCCTGGCCAGCGGTGGGAGTAGTAGGGGGCGGTGAGGCCTCCGCGGCATCACAGCCGGCCACGGGAGGCAGGAGCATGCGACACGACCGGCGCTGCTTTGTGCGGCTGGAGCACGAAGACCAGAGGTTGAAGAAGCACTACGGCCGTTGGATGGACACCGTACGGTCACTGGAGATAGAATCGTTCATATTGACTAAGTTGACAAAGCCCTCCGTCCCCGTAAACTTAGTAGGCCCACAAGTCAGCCTCCCACCAAGGTGAGTCCCAGCTAGCAGGGGGAGTATTCATTTTTTGTGTAATAAGGAGGCATTTCCGGTGGGTCCGAGCTGACAGCGGGGGGAACGTTTTTTTCGCAAAATACAGAGACCCTTCCGGTGGGTCCCAGCTATCAGTTGGAGGAATCATTATTTTGCGCGTAATAAGGAGGCATTTTCCTGTGTGGGCCCCTTCCGATGGTTGTTGTTTGTTGACCATGTTGACCTCGCCGCGCCGAGAGCACAAACGCGGTGGATGAGGGCGAGGCCCAGGAAGAGAACCACCCGGAACCGGCGAAGCCACCGCAGCGGATGCCCACGCTGAGGGGAGAACGAGCGCTGACTGGTCTGCTGCGGGGTGAGGCCGACGCCGCGAAAATAACAGGATGTGTGGGTGGTTAGAGGGTGGCTGGCAAGACAGCCAGCCACAGGAGGAGGGAGCAGGCAGTCCCGCCGGCGCTGGTTTTGGCGGCTGGAGCAGGAAGATCAGAGATTGAAGAAGCACGACGGCCAGTGGATGGACATCCAACAGTCACTGTTGTGTGTGGACTAAGTTGACAAAGCCTTGCGTATGCGTAAAAAAAATTTAGGACAGCGTCATCGTCAACCTAGTCGGCCCAGAAGTCAGACTACAAATCTGTGGAAAACAGCATACAGCCCATTAGCCATTATTTTCAATAATTTACATCACATTTGCTAATTCTTAAGGATATTTGAAGCCCATATTCTTTTATTAGCATTACGCACCATATATTCGGGCATCGCTAAAAATTCAACGAAATTTTGCATATTTCGTGGGGTCCAAACTCTTTTAATCATGAAATTTCGAGTCACGTTAAAAATAATTTTCAAAAAATTATATCAAAATAAAATTCAAAAAACAATTCTCCGCAAAAAAATGAATGAAATTCAGAATCTTAACTAGCAAGATGCCCGTTCGTGTAACGGAACATGAAGATGCATTTGTATGAGTAGTTTATCTTGTGGGAGAAAAGATGATATTTTAATGTAATTGCCAGTTGGCTTTGGTTTTTATAAGAGTAGAGAGTAGAGAAATCCTGAAAAAATGATATTTTAATGCAATTGCCGGTTGGCTTTGGTTTAAAAATTTACAGCCCATTTCTTACAACTTATAGCCCGTTTTCTGGGGAAGCCCATTTCTTACTACTTACATCCTCCTCGCCTTGAAGATTTGCAGCCCGTAAGGGCTGAGAAAAGCAAGTAGGCCTCGGTTTTGGTATTCTCCAAAAAAGAACTGGCTAGCCAATTTCAGAAAGAAAAAATATATCAAGTGGGCTCGCTATGTGCTTAATAAAAGCGTAAGTGGGCTAGACAGGCCACATCCCCGCAAGACAACAAGCAGTTGAGCTCCGTCTCTCAAACTGAAAAACAACTAGGCGAGCTGTCGGGTCCCTCGTGTTATCCGCTTGTTGTGTAATTTTCTCGTTTATTGACTACATTGACAATGGCGTGGAACCTAGTTGTCAAACAATTAGGAGGAAGTATTTTTTGGCTTGTAATAACAAGGCACCGCTATAAATGCAATGACCCTGGTGGGTCCCTACTGTCAGCCTCCTCCACTTACAGTCATCTCCTGATTCCTCTTGGTTGTTGACCATGTTGACAACGTCATACGGCGGCGGGCACAACAAGCTAACCAAGGCGGAGAACGACGGCAAGGCCTCGGACAGGAACGAACAGCAGCCATGGAAGATGCGGCAGTATAGTGGCAGGTGGAGGGGAGTACGAGGGCAACAACATGCAAGTCAAGCATACAAATGGTACAAAAATCCCAAGGATTAATTGTTCATCAAATTTTTAGACAAAACCCAGATTGAACATGACAGTAACATCTAACCCAACCACTCTTTTTTGCAGTCACAAACAAATGGATCGGTCTGATCCATAAAATCAACATCCTGTGCAAAAAAATTTATTTCTGGATGTCTAAAACTTATTGTAAATATAAGTCAAGCATGTTTAGAAGCCCATTTGTCCACCTGAAACTTCTTTTTTTCTGTTCAACATGTTCGTCCGTGAGAAATCTCTTGCTGTAAAAATTAAGCCTCATGGACAATAGTAACCTCGCGTCAACCGGAAGAATGTGACAAAGCTTCGCTTTTGCTGGTTGGATGCATATCGTCCCATCGTTATCGTCCTCAAACGAATGTCATGAGAACTGAGAAAATCCTTGTGCTTATTACGCCAACGATTGGTTATATGTTTTTCTCCATGTGGTTCTCCCTAAGTAGACATGAAGATTGAAAACGGTGAAGGTCTAGAAAAAGAGTATGTTGAAAGAACGAGAGCTGAACAGTTAATTCTAGTACAATATATACGGGCTTTCAATGTGCATGAAATCATCACCTCTATGTATAAATTCTCAAGAGATCGAAAGCATCGCAGCAAGCCAATAATTATGTCCAGATGAAAACTATACATTCTGATATATATGATCTTGACAGAATCCAGCAGCATTGATAGGCTATCAATGGACGAACTCTTCATTGAGCATATAACATAATATTAGTACCAAAAGTGTACTCCAAGATGATATAAAACTTATGCGCACAAATGAAAAATGCAGCATATGATTACAAATGTGTAGATGATAATATACGGTACCTGAAAAAGTGAGGAGCCGAACACCAACTCCTTGTGATTATTAAACGGGTCACGAATTACACCCAAGGTCTCCTGTTTGGGCGCAGAGACGACAGTTATTTCTGAAGGTGTATAACAACTATGAAGGAGAAACCTTTCAAGTGAAGGGGCATCTTCGATGATGAGCTGCTGTCCCTTAAAACAAATTCCAATGCTTTTAAGGTGAGGTGACTTTATTTGGAGACAACTGATACCGATTTCTATTCCCAAAACAATCAGCAAGCGCTCCAGGGCAGGGCACTGGATCGGATGGTGCTGTGCAGTGAGGCCTCCGACGGATAAACCACCACAAGCGAAAGTTTTTTAGCAGTGGGAGTCGAAGCATTTGTACCAGATCGTCTGGTAGATGGCACCGGGCGAAGGTGGCGGTGTGGAGAGAGGAGGAAAACCGCGAGATGGACAATGGTGGTGTGGGCACGAATTCTTGGTATGTTCGTGGTATGAAACTTTCATGGTAATGGTAGAACTCAAACTGCTAGAGTTTTCCGAATTCAAGGGATGTCAGCCAAGCGTCCACCTTGCCGGGTATGGACAGCAGGTAGCTTGTCGGGATGCAGAGGCATTGAATGGGGCCCTGCTGGTGAGAAGAGACGATGGCTCTGATGAGATCAAATTCAGGAAGGACAGATATCTGACGACAGTCGAGATTGAGGGGCGCGGTGCGCCATAGAGGGCGCCACCGAGTTGAGAGGACTTGTGTGCGGCAGAAATCCTTGGTGGGGAGAAGCGAGATGATCTCCTCAAGGATGACGCCGGAGATCGCTGATGCGGTCCACCGGAGATTCTACCGTTCCTCACATCCGGTGGGGGGGCTCACGCTTCTCCCCGCTTATCGGGTGCGGGATCTACAATCAAGGCCGCTGGCCGGGCAGAGCCTCATCTTCTTGGCGCTGGGGCCAGCCGACTCCATTTTCCTTGTGGGCGTCGCGCCGAGCTGACGGGTTTGAGCAGAGTAGCCAGAGAGGAGCCTAGTGGCAGTGCGAGTGGGGAAGAAGGAGGGCTGGGGATTTCTGTAGGAGTGGAAGAAGAGGAGCAGGCAATTTCTGTACGAGTGAGGAAGAAGGTGAGCAGGGTTTTCTGGATGAGTGAGGAAGATTGGGGAGCGGGGGGAATTGGGTGAGGAGACGGAAGCGGGAGAGCGAGTTGTTTGTGTTTATAAGGCCCGCTGCACTAACTACTCGCTTTTTCCCAAGAACCGCTCTCTTCTTTTGCATAGCTGCATTGGAGCTGGCGCATGGGCTTGGCTGACTGGCCATGCATGCAGGATGCATGTGCCCGCCGGCCATTGCATGTGCCTGGTTTGTTACTAGGCCTATTTAATAGGGTGGTTATGGAGTAAATTAAGGAGATTTATTTTCTCTGTGTGCATCCACCAAATTAGAGGATGCGGTACTAGATGCAGACACTCACATTGAACTAACATTCAGAAGAACAAAAGTTCAGCATGTCTACGCATCTCAATGATTCACCATACTATAACCAATATACAAAGTTGTGAGAAGGTGTGGAAATAAAGAAAATCGGTCGATGCTTCTCTGAGCAAAGGGCCTCCCTACGCACGCATTAATTTCCTGGGCATGCTCGTTTCTTCTCAATGTTGCGAGCACTTTGAGCATGTTGGCAACTCCATAGCTAGCTACCCGCCTCATCTTGAAATTGATGCTGACACATTTGCTGCAAACACATGTGAGGCAATAGAGATGACTCAACATGGGTCCATATTGTGCAGTTCCCCTGATATCATATTCATTGTCCTGAATCTGAAAAGATAGGAAAACAGTAGCTATACTTAAACGGTGTTGCAAAACAGTAGCACATATCAATAGCTCGGCATGACAAAACACGATCATCTGGACGAAGGGGATACTGACCTACCTGAGGAAGATTACATATAATTTCATAAGTCCTTGGTTGATTTCCACCTTCGACTACACTGCTTGCTTGCTCCTCCACACATGACAGGATCGTTCCGCACTGCATTCAGTAAGTCAACGTACGAATAAGCTAATTTCATCTTGCGGTGGTCATTGTACCTAGTTACGAATGTATGAATACATGGAGCACCATGAGGTTAGCTGACAGCAGGTAGATGCAGCCATATAAATTTTGTGCAGTGCTACCAAATTTGTATCCCTTCCCGTTATGAGAATTCTTCTTGAAGTTGCTAGAATGTGACGGCTTGTTCTTTGCATCAAACTTGCCTTTCCCCTGAGATTTATTCTTGTTGTTTTGGGGCTGGTTGGGCTGGAAGTTCTTCTCGTGTACCATGTGGGCACTAGAAGCTCCCTCAGCGACCCGAGCACGTGTGTCTTTTGCTCTCGCCTTCTCCTGAAAATCAAGAGTGCTAATGAGATCCAAAACAGAAAACTCATGTCTCTTGTTTTTCAGAGAAGTAGCAAAATCGTTCCACGAAGGTGGAAGCTTGGCAATGATGGTCCCAGCAACAAATTTGTCCGGCAACACACACTTAATGTACTCAAATTCCTTAGAGAGTGACTGTATCTCATGAGTGTGCTGAACAATAGAGTGCTCATCAGTCATCTTGTAGTCACAGAATTGCTCCATGACGTACAACTTGTTGCCCGCGCCCGAGGGCCCAAACGTGGCCTCGAGCGCAGCCCACTTGTCTTTGCCGCTGTCAAATGACATATATGAATCAACAGGGCGGCTTTGAAGAGGGTATCCATGTTATGAAAAGCTTCCTGCTGTGTAGGATTAAGATCGCCCTCAGGCTTATCCTTAGTGGCGCTATAGCAGACATGATCTCAAACCAATATACTGCTCTTGTGCGCCACCTTTATATTGCACCCCTTAAAAGTAGGCGGCTTCAAAAGCGCAGCAAAACCACTCGGAGTAAATTGCCCGTGATCAGGTTTTTGGATTGGATTGTTGAATATATGAGCAATTTAGTATGAGATTTAATCCAAACAGCAAAGAATAGATCATGACGACAACCGCAAACATCAAAGTAATGATGCGGACTAAACCAGAGGACATAATCACATATTGTACAGCGAGCAGAACCGATGTGGTTGATGTTGTCACTCATGTCGTTGATGAAGAGGTTACCGAGGTCGGGAAGAAGGTTGTCGTTGAGGAAGTCATCGCGGCAGCATCACAGAGAGTGTGCTCCCAAAAACCTGATCGCCTCTCTCGTCATGTGATCACGAAAGCGGGTTCGAGGATGCTGTTCCTTCTCATGAGCACGCCGAAGGAGGGCTGGAGAAGAATTGCGTGGCGGCGCTAAGATCTGGAATGGTGCAAAACCATATGATACAGCGGCGGCTAGGGTAGAGCATGTCAGGTCGGTCGTGCGAGTATAATAGTAGGCCTTTGGCCCCCAAACCCCACGTCCAAGTCAATAATAGCTCAAAGAAAAAGTCAATAATAGCCACACCAAGGTTTATCTAAAAAAATGGAGTAATTAAGGCGTCCGTTAGTCTCTTTAGTATAAATACAATATCATTAATAATGGCCCCACCTTTTGTTTCAAAGTATGTTGGAGTACAACCGGCTACACGTTTACAATCCGCTTCTCTTCTCTCTCATCTTTTCTCTCCTTCAACTAAGCACAAATACTATATTTAAATCCTTATAGCCTGCTTATGTCATCTAATTGTAGTACTTGCTCTAAAGTTACTATCCACTGTGTAGTCTGAAATGCCGGGCGTTCAGCGGGCGGTGCCCTCGGTCGGCGCGCCGCTTCAATGGCGGAAGCAGTGAGAGGTCGCGTCGCCCTCACTTGCCATCAATGTGGAGTGGTGGGCTCAATTGGCGCCGGGCGGGAAGCGCGCGCGGTAGGGGGGAGGGGTTTTTGTTGGGCCAAGAAGGTGAGAAGCCAACTTGGGATCGGTTCGAACGGGGAAATATCATGTGCTCCCATACTCTGCATATGACACTAGTCTAGTATGTTACAACTCCCTCCTTTCCGGTTTATAGAGATGTTTAGAGTAACATAGTAATATGTTACAGTACAAGTTACTCCCCACTATGACCAGCCTTGGCCTCTCCCAGTGCTCCACCATGTATAGCTGCTAAGCCTGCCACGTAGGCATAAAATATGATGTGGCACCAATAAACTAAGCACCTATGCATTGAAGACTTGAGTTACTAAGCCATTTAATGCACTTAGCACATCATCTAAAGAGCATTAATAGTATAGCCAGCTGCTGGCTATAAGCCAGTGCCATGTCATCTACAGCCCATCTTATAGTCAACATCTACAATAGTAGTAGATCAAAAGAGTGTACTACTACTTTTTTGTTCTGTGGCCCACCTTTCATTCTCAAAGTGCCTAGGAGTACCTTCTCTCTCCTCTTCTCTTTCCTCCAACTAAGCAGAAATATACTATAGTTTATTCCTTATAGCCCGCCGACTCAGCTCTATTGTACTTGCTCTAAGCACATCTAAGCACTTACTAGCACCCCCTTGACCGTGGACCTTGACGGTGTACGTCACATTGTGTCTCTTAATTTTCCTCGTCATCATGTGAGTCCTAGAAGATCTCACCCGCATCATCATTAGCATGCAGCCGCCTTGATAGACAACATGCACAGAAGGAGTAGAGGCGACTGGGGACGCACCACCACCATGTCGTGGGCACTCCGTATGTGCTCGTGTGCGTGCAACGTGCATGTTTTTCCATCGGTGCTAGCTCTAAGGCCGAGGCTGCGGTCGTCTTCGTCTCCGACTAGTAGTTGAGCAACGACGGTAAAGAGGTGCTGCAAGAGATGCGATGCGCCGTATGCGTCGAAGCTTCGTCGTAGCATGATTTAACCGGACGTCGCCGTGGATGGCGACGCCCATGCAACCGAGTTTGTTCGCATGCATGTGTTATTCACGTGCATTCTGCGGCGAAGGCAGTGTGTGCATGCACGTCTTGTGTACGTGCGTTGTGTGCTCCATGTTGTGCGCGTATGTGCATGCGTTGGATCGGATGGAGTTAGTGCGTTGGCTTGTGTACATGCATGGCTGCATGCGTCCTGTACAAGCGTGGCTTGTTGCGTGGTTATCAATAATTCAATATAAACTACTCCCTCCATTCCTAAATATAAGTCTTTCTAGGCATTTCAAATAGACTACAACATACGGATGTATGTAGACATATTTTGGAGTGTAGATGTCAGGACCCCGATTCCAAGTCACATCGACCTAGCCGGTAACACCTCATATC
This sequence comes from Aegilops longissima, assembly GCA_021605205.1. Taxonomy (NCBI): domain Eukaryota; kingdom Viridiplantae; phylum Streptophyta; class Magnoliopsida; order Poales; family Poaceae; genus Aegilops; species Aegilops longissima. The sequence goes on from CM038676.1 coordinate 131,677,843, forward strand.
ACTTTGCGGCCTCACGCACGGTATTCCCACGGGTGTCGCCTTACCATGGCCCGGGACCGCTTATGCCTTTTGGCTCACGATATGATAGTGTCGCTAGCATCCATATGACAAAGAACCCGGCCGACATGGCTAGTCGTGAACCCAAAGCGGCGCTTAACCCATGGGGACAGACATACATGAATCACATCGAGCATGTCGGTCATCAACGATGAATTCGGCTGTAGCACTGGCTAACAGACTCCGTATCCCGGCTGTAGCAGGCTAGGCAGGACTCGAATATCACCGCGTGACATTTCCCGAAGGGACGAGACATAGGAACAAGTGAAACACATGTCGGCCACCAAGTGTCCAAGCAGGACTCCGTGAACCGGGCAGAAGCGGACTACTATCGCCGTAAGCACGAGACTACATTTCCCATATGAGAGGCTGCCAAGGATAAACAACTAGTTTGTCGGATCCCACTCATACCAAGCATTTCAATCATACACGCAATATGCCCGATATGAGTACATACAACATGGCATCACAACAAAACTCTACAACTCAAAGTACTTTATTTAAGAGGCTCCGAGGAGCCATACATACCATATGCATTCAGGTAGGGGTCACATGACCCAACACTCAAGTCATACAAACATACAAGCACATGCGGAAGCAAACTAGTCTGAGTACAAACTCTAAAAAGAAAGAAAGCTTGTTGAAGCCTTTCTATCTACAGTGGCCCTTCACAAGCCTTGGATCACCACCTGGGTGGCTAGTTCACTCGTCGATGTCAAGGTCTACATAAAACCCATCGGAGGGGGCGGTGTTGTCGTCTGAAAACATTAATTAAGAAAACATGAGTACGGAGGTACTCAGCAAGTCTTACCACTGAATCCTATCATACATGAACATTCTCAAGAAGGTGGTGGAGTTATTGCAGCAAGCCAGCTTTGACTCTTGGCTAAGCTATCCTACGTGACCCCACTTGAAAAGCATTTGTCGCACACGAGTCCACTAATCACCATCACAATACTCCACCGTGGATCCTCTCTCGTCAACCCACGAGAGGGCCATCCGCGGCACTCACACTTATCTTGAGGCTTTTAGTAGTATCCATTTACTTGTCTATGAACTGTTATAGGCAACCCAGAAGTCCTTCTCCACGGACATGGCTATTCGAATAGATCATATTAACCCTGCAGGGGTGTACTTCTTCACACACGCTCTCACCACTTACCGCTGTTTACACGACGTGTACTCGGCAACCTTCAAGTGGAAGCCCAACGTGGGTGTCGGCCACGGCCTACCTAAACACTCAAGTCCCTAGTCCAGGTTTATCGCCTATTCGGGTTCCATCCGCAGGGAGTCCGGCCGAGGTTTCCACTAACGGCCCCGAACGATGTGTGCAGGGTTCCCGAGATACCAAACGGGCATTCGGTTCACCGGGCCACGGTGTATCTACCGTATCATAGCCCACCCCTAGGGTCAGCGCTACGCACGGCCTCCAACACATCCTACAAACACCAGAAACTAGTTGCAACTCCTGGACAGAGAACAAGGGTGGTTAAGAAGCCGAGAGGGTCCATTGGTTTTGGGCCCAATGCGTGGTAGTAACTGTTTCATGGATCACAAACACAGAACTCAGTTCTTAGGGGCGGCTTCAATGAAACAACCCACCATGTACTCCTACATGGCCTCTCATCGATACCTTTACCAAAACGTGTTCAACACTTTCACTCTCGAACACGACACAACCTTTCACTCCAGTTCATCATCCCGCCGAGCCAGACCTGACACAACTCTAAGCATAGCAAGCATAGCATGGTAGGAATCACAAACATGGCTCAATCAACTCCTACACATACTAGTGGGTTTCATCTAGTTACTGTGGCAATGACAGGTCATGCAAAGGAAGTGGGTTCAACTACCGCAGCACACAACAGTTTGAATCGCGTTGTCTTAATGCAGTAAACAAGAGCGAAGCGAGAACATGGGTTTGTATCGGAATGATCAATGGGTTGCTTGCTCGATGTAGTGGTGGTAGGATACGCCCTTCGCATTTGATATTCGAGATTATCCTGAGGCGTAACCTATCACGAAAGACACAATCAAATAAACAACAGATGACAATATGCAACAATATGATGCGTGCTATGACATGGCAATATGAATGTGTGTTGGCCTAATGCAAGCTGGAACAAAAAGGGATGAACATTTGAATCAAAGATTCAAATGTTAGCTCATTTAACATAGCCATAAAGGTGCATTATCTTAATCTGCCTAAACAGCAAGGTTAACTTGTTCTATCATGCATGAAACCTTTACCAATGGATAGAATGGATTTTTCTGATCATTTTTCATATATAAATCTTTGCATTTGGAGTTACAGATTAATTTCTATGATTTTTTGAAGTTTGAACTATTTTCTGGAATTTCCTATAACAGAATAATTCCAGTAATTCATTTGCTGCGTCAGCAATGCGTCAGGATGATGTCAGAGGTCAACGGGGACGTCCAGGTCAAACTGACCAGTGGGTCCCGCATGTCAGCAATTAATTTAACTAATTAAAATTAGTTTAAACTAGCTAGGTTAATTAGCAGGGGGGTGGCCCACCTGTCATGCACTCAGGAGAGTCAACCAGGCCCGCCCTGGTCAAAGTCAGCGCCAACTACGCCGGCGTTTAGCCGCCGGCGAGCCAGACACGGCGGCGAGAGTGGTTTTGGCCGTTCCGGCAACCAAATCAGCCGCGGAGGGCGTCTAGGTGTACCTGGGAGCAAGCCGCAGCTCTTGGTGGCGTTGGCTTAGCTCGGGGTGGCCGGAAACGGCGCCGGCGACGACCTTGGTAGCCGCCGGAGTTCGGGTGATGACGAACTCGTGGCTACGGTGTGCGGTGAGGTGCGTGAAGTGGTGGGTTCGACGCTACGCGGTGCGGTGAGCATGTTAGACACCGAGGGGTGACTGGTGGATGGCCGGGAGCACGTCGGCGACGAGCTCCGCGGCGGCGCGTGCGGGTGAGCTCCGTCTGCGATCGCTCTGAGGCTCGGAGCGAGAAAGGAAAGGAGGGGAGGTAGCTAGGCTCACGGAGAACTCGAGGAGGCAACCGGTGCGGTCGGGGACGGGCTGGTGCGGCGGTGACGTCGATGGGGATCTCCGGCGACGGCGGAGTCGGGCGAGGTCGGTGCAGAGGCCTCGGGCCACGCGAGCGCTCGGGGCTCGGCTAGCTCGAAGAAGAGGAGGGCGGCGGAGCTCCTAGACATGACGAAAAGGCGCAAGGATGACGGAGAGCGCGACTACGGCGACGGTGCGGCTGCGGTGGCGTCGGCCATGGCGTGGGAGAGCGAGGGGGAGGAGCTGGGGAGGAAGAGAGGTGTGTGAGGGCTCGGGGGAGAGAATGGGAGTGTTCCGCGTCGGCAGCTCGGTGAGGGAAGCGGCGAGGCGGCGCCAGCTGCGTGGCACGCATGCTTTGTGCTCGCTGTCGAGCACTGCCTACTCGCTGCCAAGCCAAGCAAAAGCTGGCCTTGGCCAAGGTGGGCTGGGCCGGGCAGGGCAGTTGGGTGGCGCCAGTAAGGTTTTTCCATTCTGTTTCCTTTTCTATTTTCAGTAACTTTGTGGACTTTCTAAAAATACTTACATAACTCCAAAATTCACCAAACTGCACCTAGTCCTTAGTTGGAATATTTCCAGCATGGAACATTTTAGTTTGGGATTATTTGGGCATTTGAAATATTTTATGTAATTTAAATTCCCAAACTCAAATACTTATGATTTAATTCAAAAACCTTAGGTGACCTAGAAAATTGTGCACCACTTTTGGCGGAGGCTCTGAACCAAAGCAAAGGTGATGAGCATTTTAGAAGGGCATTTCAGGTTCATTGAAAATAATTTTAGTAAGCCCTAGTTGATTCAAAAGGGGTTCTGGGGTTCTGCTTTCCCCATTTCAAATTTCGATGAAAGTTAAACATGATGCAACACACTAATGCATGGACTAGCTAGGATGTGACAACTCACCCCCACTCAAAAGAATCTCGCCCCGAGATTTAGGATCCGCTATAAAAGGTGGGATACTCAAGTCGAAGACGATCCTCCCTTTCCCAAGTTGCTTCTTGCTCGGAATGGTTTGACCATTGAACCTTTAGAAACTTGATATTCGGACGTCGAGTGGTACGCTCGGCTTGATCAAGAATACGAACGGGATATTCTCGATAGGTGAGGTTATCTTGGAGATCAAGCGTTTCGTTGTCCACTCCACGGATAGGATCCGAGAAGCTACGCCTGAGTTGGGAAACGTGGAAGACATCATGGACTCTGGAAAGATGCAGAGGTAGTTCCAATTGGTAGGCAACTTCTCCTCGTTTGGCAAGAATGCGAAAGGGTCCAATGTAATGAGGAGCCAACTTGCCTTTGATACCGAATCGATGGGTTCCCTTCAAAGGAGTAACCCTAAGGTAAGCCTTCTTGCCAATTTCATAAGCCATAGGCTTATGCTTGCGGTCATACTGGCTCTTTTGACTAGATTGGGCTGTTTTCAATTTCTCACGAATAACGCGAACCTGCTTTTACGCTTCCGGATCATATCCGGGCAAAGAGTTGTCTCTCCCGGTTTCGACCGCTTAAGAGCCGCTCGACATTTCCGTCCATAAAGAACTTCGAAGGAGCTTTGCCTGTGCTAGCTTGATAACTATTGTTATAAGCGAACTCGGCGAATGGAAGGCATTTCTCCCAATTCATGCCGAAGAGATGACAGAAGCTCAAGCATATCCTCCAGATTTGATTGACTCGCTCTACTTGACCACTTGATTGAGGATGGAAGGCGGTGCTAAAGGAGAGACGAAGTTCCCATAGCATTTTGGAAACTTTCCCAAAATCGAGAGGTGAAGAGACTTCCACGGTCTGAGTTAATCTCCAACGGAACACCATGAAGAGACACTATTCGAGAGATGTACAAATCAGCTAGCTGGCTAGCGGTTATACTCTCACGAACGGGTAGGAAGTGGGCTACTTTGGAAAGACGATCGACGATAACGAAGATAGCATTATTCCCTCTCTTGGTCCTGGGAAACCCGGTAATGAAATCCATACCGATTTTATCCCATTTCCATTCGGGAATAGCCAAAGGTTGAAGTGTACCAGCAGGCCGTTGATGCTCTGCTTTAACTCGACGATAGACGCCGCGATTAGCAATGTATTGAGCGATTTCTCTTCATCCTAGTCCACCAAAACCTCTGGCGTAGGTCTTGATACATTTTAGTACTACCGGGATGAATGGTGAGAGGATATTCATGAGCTTCCTTAAGGATCAATCGCCTCAGGTTACGCACCTTGGGAACCACTAGACGGTCTCCAAAGAACACGACACCTTGTTCATTGATGGAGAAACAATCTGCGACTCCTTTCTTGATGTTTCTCTTGATGCGGAAATTCCGGATCTACCTTCTGTGCCTTGATGATCTGATCCGTAGGGTAGGTTTCGCCACCGTGGTGGAAAGGAATCCTCGAGGAATAAGGTGAAGGTTAAGCTTACGAAATTCCTCATGGAGAAAAGGTTGACTTTGTTGTAACATCAGATTGTTACAATAAGATTTGCGACTTAGTGCGTCAGCCATGACATTGGCTTTGCCTGGGGTGTAAGATATTCCTAAGTCGTAATCTGTAATCAACTCGACCCAACATCTTTGCCTGAGATTCAAATCTGGTTGGGTGAAGATATATCTCAGACTTTGGTGATCAGTGTAAATTTCGCAACGATTACCAAGAAGGTAATGTCGCCAGGTTTTGAGTGCATGGACCACTGCTGCAAGCTCTAGATCGTGTGGGATAGTTATCCTCATGTGGACGAATCGTCGTGAAGCGTAGGCAATCACATGACGATCTTGCATGAGTATGCAACCTAGTCCTTGTCGCGAGGCGCCGCAATAGATAACAAAGTCCTTAGAAAAATCTGGTGGAACAAGTACGGAGCAGATGTCGCGCCTTTTCAGTTCTCAAAGCTGAACTCGCCTTTGTGGCGTCCATTCGAACTTTTTATCTTTCTTGAGGAGTTCAGTTAGAGGTTTAGCAACTTTGGAGAAATTCTCGGCGAGCGGCGGCAATAGCTCGCTAGACCGAGGAAACTCGAACTTGCTTGACCGATTCAGGTGGAGTCCATCAAGGACGGCTTGAACTCGCTTCGGGATTGACAGAATGCCCTTACCAGAGATTGCATGGCCTAGATAGGTCATACGGTAACCAGAATTCACACTTAGAGAATTTGGCATAAAGGCGGTGCTCTCAAGTTTCATCAATACTAGCCTTAGATGTTCGGCATGTTCTTCCTCATTCTTGGAGTAGATGAGTATATCATCGAGGTATACCACGACGAATTTATCCAAATACTCCATGAAGATTGAGTTCATTAACCAAGAGAAGGTGGCTGGAGCATTGGTTAACCCGAAGGACATAACGGTGTACTCGTATTGGCCATAACGAGTAACAAAGGCCGTTTTAGGAATGTCCCGGTTCTTGATTTTGATTTGATGGTAGCCCAACCTCAAATCCATCTTTGAAAAGACTGAGGATCCAGCGAGCTGATCATACAGATCGTTGATCCTGGGGAGCGGATATTTGTTCTTGATAGTGACCAAATTGACAGGTCGGTAATCCACAACCATCCGATCCGTTCCATCCTTCTTCTTGACGAAGAGGACGGGGCAAGCCCATGGGGATGAACTAGGACAGATGAAACCCTTTTGCAAGGACTCATCGAGTTGTTTCTTAAGCTCGGCTAGTTCTAGGGGTGCCATCTTATAAGGTCTTCTAGAGATTGGAACGGTTCCGGGAACAAGATCTATCACAAACTCGACATCCTGCGGGTGGAACACCGGCAGTTCTTCTGAAAGACATCCGGAAAGTCACGGACTACCGGAATATCTTCGAGGTCCGGAAGGGGTTGGCATTTATGAGTAAAGTCGACGCTTAGACACTCGGGTTAAAACATTAACTGCCTTGCCGAAGGATGGGTGAGCTGAACAGTTCTAGTAGAGCAATCAATCTTAGCGTAATGGGCTGACATCCACCATACCCAAGATGATGTTTATGTCCGAGGACTTGAGAGCTATTAGAGATGCAAGAAAGACTAATCTGTCGACAAGGATTTCATTCCCATGACTTATTCTAGAGGTTTGCCATCTAGAACCGAGGAGTCTGAATTTCCATGGAGGTGTGCATGTCACGTAATGTGGTGTTGTGCAATCGAGCATAGCTCTCGAAATAAATGAATGAGATGCTCCAAATCAAAAAGAACAGTTGCCGGATGACAATTAACAAGGAGCGCATCGAGAACGACGTTGGGATCCTCATGGGTTTCTCACTGAAACATAGTTGACGTGGCCACGCGCAAGGGCAGCTGGTTTGGCATAGAGCACCTTTCCCGCCGGGCTTACCACGGCCAATGACTTTCCGATCCGACCGGGTTGTTCTGGGACACTCACGGATGTAGTGGCCCGCCTCCACACTTGAAACAGGTTACCATATTGGGGCGTGGAGCAGCATTAGCAGCGGGCCACCATAAGTCTTGGGCGGTACATACTGCTGATTGGGGCGAGGCGCCTCAAAGGATGGCCTCGGAGTGAACTCAGGTGGCGAGCAAAGTTTGAATCCAGACCCGGCGCTTCGAGATCCAGAGCGGATGAAGAACCAAAGTCACGGAGTGCTTGCGTGAAGCTTCAAAGTCGACCGTCCGGTTTAAAGACCGATAGCCTTGTTGACTAACTTCTGGAAGGAAGTGCACTCGTGCAGACGAAGATCACGGCGAAGCTCGGGGCTAAGTCCCTTGCGGAACCTTGCCTGCTTCTTGGCGTCGGTAGAAACCTCTTCAGGAGCATAACGTGCTAGATTCCCAAACTCACGGCTGTATGCATCCACAATCGATCTACCACGGTGAAATTGCGTAACTCTTCCCTCTTATGATCCATGAGACCTTTCGGGATGTGATGCTCACGGAAAGCGGCACTGAATTCAGCCCAAGTAGTGATTTGGCCAACCGGGCGCATAGCCTCATAATTCTCCCACCAAAGGCTAGCAGGGCCTTCGAGGTGATAGGCGGCAAAGGTAACCTTATCAGCTTCAGCCACGTTGGCAGAGCGTAGCTTGTGGGTGATGCTGGGAAGCCAGTCATCCACATCGAGAGGCTCAACAGAATGCTTGAACTTCGGTGGATACAGCTTGACAAAGTCATTGAGTGACACTAGATCATTCCTTGGCTGGCGTGCGGTATTCTGGTCAATCCGCTCCAGCAAGCGATTGGTCTCACGCTTGTCGCGTTCTGCCTCCAACATAACTTCGGCCAAAGAAGGCGGTTGAGGCAGATTTACATTCCTAGCTGCGCTGGCTTCTCCCTGCTCCGGAGCAGCAGGATTGTTGCGGGTGTTGACCGTCCTAGGAAACAAAACAACGGTTTAAACCAGGATGGCAGAATTTAGCAAAGTAGTGCGGAATGTAATGGATAACACGGAATGCAGGGATGTTCATCCGTATGACATGGTAATATAGAAACTGCTATATATATACCAACGGTCATACACACCATTCATAGTTTAGTACAAGCCCGACGGAGTACAACTACAGTGAAAGGCGTTACATCTCATCGGAAGCATTCCAAACTCCTATACATTATTTTTCTACACTTCCGAATGATACACACTAAGTCATATTCCAACAGTCGCGCAGACGGTGGAAATACAACTATTACAATACTAGGGATGCTACTACTAACTCAGACAGCTCCGTAGTAGTCCTCATAAAAGTCACCACCCAAGCCTGGAAGTGGAACATGATCATCCGGGAACAAACGGTCCTGTGGAGCTTGCGGACCATTGGGACTCGGATGTGGCCGTGGTCCAACAAACGGCGGCATTTAGGTCCACGAGGAGGTGATGCCTCCTACCTCACGCCACTCCATAAAATCTGGCAGACCATCCCGCACGGGATACAAGTCCCTCATATCCATGTATCCGCTTGCACGGCAGTGCAAACCGAGTCGAGTGGCCCAAAGGATCGAGGCGGGCATTAAAGAGCTCCATACGCAAGGCCCGGTTTTCACGGTCCTTGTCTTCCAAAGATCTCTGTAGTGGTGCGGAGGAGAGTCCTCATGGGATGCGTCACTGTACATACCTCGAAGGTAACCATGCGCCCTGTGGAGGGATGCCGGCATGTAGCGGAAATCGGTGTTGCACAGCAAGGCGTTCGCTCGAATAATAGTCATCATTGAGTAGGCTGCATCCTGCACGGACATCCCAATAGTGATCCCAAGTCCATAGGAACAGTGGAGCGGTTCAAGAGCTCTGGGATAAGATGGATATATCCTGACCGTGCATAGATATTGGCTTTGATTAAAATCTCTAAACTGCTCCTCGATGGTATATTCGGGATACCATCGGTAACCGGTCTCGACCATCACCCGAACCAACATGGCCGTGTGACCACACACATCAATGCCACAGGTCAGACGAACCACTTGGTTCTGGGGACGGTTGGCCATCTGAAAGCACAGCCACAATGCAAAGAAATTAGAATTTCTAGGGAAAATCGGGCAGCATAACTGCTGTAAATGCTCAAGAACAGATTTCAGACATTCAAAATCAGATTGCAAAACCACTCAACAACATCATATCAAGGTTCTGGTTCAACTGATAGCATACTAAAAGTAGTAGAAACTGAACTGAGGCTGTAACCAACAATCCTATAAGTCACTATGGATTAGTAACACGTGAACCTGATAGAGAGAAGAGAGCCTAGTCCTATACCCACGTGGAATGAGAAGAGGATGACTCAGATCAGAGGGCATAAGGTAAAGGAGTAAAAAGAGCCTTACGTTACCTCCCACAATCAATTCCCCTACATATAACTAAAGCACTTCTAGACTCAACATCGACCAGTTTGGCTTAGCGAACCTACAGGCAGTCCTGCTCTGATGCCAACGCTGTCAGGACCCCGATTCCAAGTCACATCGACCTAGCCGGTAACACCTCATATCACTTTGCGGCCTCACGCACGGTATTCCCACGGGTGTCGCCTTACCATGGCCCGGGACCGTTTAGCCTTTTGGCTCACGATATGATAGTGTCGCTAGCATCCATATGACAAAGAACCCGGGCCGACATGGCTAGTCGTGAACCCAAAGCGGCGCTAACCCATGGGGATAGACATACATGAATCACATCGAGCATGTCGGTCATCAACGATGAATTCGGGCTGTAGCACTAGGCTAACAGACTCGTATCCCGGCTGTAGCAAAGGCTAGGCAGACTCGAATATCACCGCGACATTTCCCGAAGGGACGTACATAGGAACGAAGTGAAACACATGCCGCCAGTCAAGTGTCCAAGCAATAGTGCTGGGCTAGCAGGACTCGTGAACCGGGCTGAAGCGGACTACTATCGCCGTAAGCACGAGACTACATTTCCCCATATGAGAGGCTGCCAAGGATAAACAACTAGTTTGTCGGATCCCACTCATACCAAGCATTTCAATCATACACGCAATATGCCCGATATGAGTACATACAACATGGCATCACAACAAAACTCTACAACTCAAAGTACTATATTTAAGAGGCTCCGAGGAGCCATACATAACATATCCATATAGGTAGGGGTCACATGACCCAACACTCAAGTCATACAAACATACAAGCACATGCGGAAGCAAACTAGTCTGAGTACAAACTCTAAAAAGAAAGAAAGCTTGTTGAAGCCTTTCTATCTACAGTGGCCCTTCACAAGCCTTGGATCACCACCTGGGTGGCTAGTTCACTCGTCGATGTCAAGGTCTACATAAAACCCATCGGAGGGGGCGGTGTTGTCATCTGAAAACATTAATTAAGAAAACATGAGTACGGAGGTACTCAGCAAGTCTTACCACTGAATCCTATCATACATGCACATTCTCAAGAAGGTGGTGGAGTTATTGCAGCAAGCCAGCTTTGACTCTTGGCTAAGCTATCCTACGTGACCCCACTTGAAAAGCATGTGTCGCACACGAGTCCACTAATCACCATCACAATACTCCACCGTGGATCCTCTCTCGTCAACCCACGAGAGGGCCATCCGCGGCACTCACACTTATCTTGAGGCTTTTAGTAGTATCCATTTACTTGTCTATGAACTGTTATATGCAACCCAGAAGTCCTTCTCCGCTGACACGGCTATTCAATAGATCATTTTAACCTGCAGGGTGTACTTCTTCACACACGCTCACCACTTACCGTCGTTTACACGACATGTACTCGGCAACCTTCAAGCGGAAGCCCAACGTGGGTGTCGGCCACGGCCTACCTAAACACTCAAGTCCCTAGTCCAGGTTTATCGCCTATTCGGGTTCCATCCGTAGGGAGTCCGGCCGAGGTTTCCACTAACGGCCCCGAACGATGTGTGCAGAGTTCCCGAGATACCAAACGGGCATTCGGTACACCGGGCCACGGTGTATCTACCGCATCATAGCCCACCCCTAGGGTCAGCGTTACGCACGGCCTCCAACACATATCCTACAAACACCAGAACTAGTTGCAACTCCTGGACAGAGAACAAGGGTGGTTAAGAAGCCGAGCGGGTCCATTGGTTTCGGGCCCAATGTGTGGTAGTAACTGTTTCATGGATCACAAACACAGAACTCGGTTCTTAGGGACGGCTTCAATGAAACAACCCACCATGTACTCCTACATGGCCTCTCATCGATACCTTTACCAAAACGTGTTCAACACTTTCACTCTCGAACCCGACACAACCTTTCACTCCAGTTCATCATCCCGATGAGCCGACGACACAACTCTAAGCATAGCAAGCATAGCATGGTAGGAATCACAAACATGGCTCAATCAACTCCTACACATACTAGTGGGTTTCATCTAGTTATTGTGGCAATGACAGGTCATGCAAAGGAAGTGGGTTCAACTACCGTAGCACACAACAGTTTGAATTGCATTGTCTTAATGCAGTAAACAAGAGCAGAAGCGAGAACATGGGTTTGTATCGGAATGATCAATGGGTTGCTTGCCTGATGTAGTGGTGGTAGGATACTACCCTTCAGACGGATATTCGAGATTATCCTCGGAGGCAGAACCTATCACGAAAGACACACCGAAATAAACAACACATGACAATATGCAACAATACGATGCATGCTATGACATGGCAATATGAATGTGTGTTGGCCTAATGCAAGCTGGAACAAAAAGGGATGAACTCATTTGAATCAAAGATTCAAACGTTAGCTCATTTAACATAGCCATAAAGGTGCATTATCTTAATCTGCCTAAACAGCAAGGTTAACTTGTTCTATCATGCATGAAACCTTTACCAATGGATAGAATGGATTTTTCTGATCATTTTTCATATATAAATTTTGCATTTGGAGTTACAGATTAATTTCTATGATTTTTTGAAATTTGAACTATTTTCTGGAATTTCCTATAACAGAATAATTCCAGTAATTCATTTACTGCATCAGCAATGCGTTAGGATGACATCAGAGGTCAACGGGGACGTCCAGGTCAAACTGACCAGTGGGTCCCGCATGTCAGCAATTAATTTAACTAATTAAAATTAGTTTAAACTAGCTAGGTTAATTAGCAGGGGGGTGGCCCACCTGTCATGGACTCAGGAGAGTCAACCAGGGCCCGCCCTGGTCAAAGTCAGCGCCAACTACGCCGACGTTTAGCCGCCGGCGAGCTAGACACGGCGGCGAGAGGCTTTAGCTGTTCCAAAGAACCAAATCAGCCGCGGAGGGCGTCTAGGTGTAGCTGGGAGCAAGCCGCGGCTCTTGGTGGCGTTGGCTGGGCTCGGGGTGGCCGGAAACGGCGCCGGCGACGTCCTTAGCGGCCGACGGAGTTCGGGTGGTGACGAACTCGTGGCTACGGTGTGCGGTGAGGTTCGTGAAGTGGTGGGTTAGACGCTACGCGGTGCGGTGAGCATGTTAGACACCGAGGGGTGACCGGTGGATGGCCGGGAGCACGTCGGCGACGAGCTCCGCGGTGGCGCGTGCGAGTGAGCTCCGTGCAGTCGCTACGAGGCTCGGGAGCGAGAAAGGAAAGGAGGGGGAGGTAGCTAGGCTCACGAAGAACTCGAGGAGGCAACCGGTCCGGTCGGGGACGGGCTGGTGCGACGGTGACGTCGATGGGGATCTCCGGCGACGGTGGAGTCGGGCGAGGTCGGTGCAGAGGCCTCGGGCCACGCGAGCGCTCGGGGCTCGGCTAGCTCGAAGAAGAGGAGGGCGGCGGAGCTCCTAGACACGACGGAAAGGTGCAAGGATGACGGAGAGCACGACTACGGCGACGGTGCGGCTGCGGTGGCGTCGGCCATGGCGTGGGAGAGCGAGGGGAGGAGCTGGGGAGGAAGAGAGGTGTCTGAGGGCTCGGGGGGAGAGAATGGGAGTGTTCCGCGTCGGCAGCTCGGTGAGGGAAGCGGCGAGGCGGCGGCCAGCTGCGTGGCACGCATGCAGTGCTCGCCGTCGAGCACCTGCCTGCTGCTGGCCAAGCCAAGCAAAAGAAGTCATGCTGGGCGGCTGGGCTGGGCCGGCAGGTGGGCCGGTTGGGTGGCGCCAGGTAAGGTTTTTCCATTCTGTTTCCTTTTTCTATTTTCTGTAACTTTGTGGACTTTCTAAAAATACTTAGATAACTCCAAAATTCACCAAACTGCACCTGGTCCTTTGTTGGAATATTTCCAGCATGGAACATTTTAGTTTGGGATTATTTGGGCATTTGAAATATTTTATATAATTTAAATTCCCAAACTCAAATACTTATGATTTAATTCGAAAACCTTAGGATGACCTAGAAAATTGTGCACCACTTTTGGCAGAGGCTCTGAACCAGAGCAAAGTTGATGAGTATTTTAGAAGGGCATTTCAGGTTCATTGAAAATAATTTTAGTAAGCCCTGGTTGGATTCAAAAGGGGTTCTGGGGGTTCTGTCTTCCCCATTTCAAATTTCTGATGAAAGTTAAACATGATGCAACACACTAATGCATGGACTAGCTAGGATGTGACAGTAGATTCACTCATTTTGTTTTGTATGTAATCCCTTATTGAAATATCTAAAAAGACTTATATTTGGGAACGGAGGGAGTAAAAAACATCTTCAACTTAGCATCCTGATGTACCATTTCTAGTGGTTAGCGAAAAGTTCATGTTCTTTTAGTTGTTTATAGGTGGGCATGTGGCAAAAAACAGGGGAAAACACGCAAGGTTCCTTGCAGACGCTCCACCGCGAGGTTCCTTGCTCCTCCTCGGTCGTCGGGAATCTATGCTCTTCAACTCTTTTCTTTTACATGAGCTTTGTTCATCCTTTTCCCAACACGCGGGACATCTAGCATCAAGGTGCACGTGTCATGCAAGAAAATGGAGATAATCAGATAAGCAGTGCGTAAGTGAGTCGTATGGGGGTAAGCGGGGAAAACCCTTTCTCGTAAGTGAGTCGTGCACTTCGATGGCACCTACGCAATATTTTTTCTCCTCGATGGCACGTGAATAGTGCACGTACTCAACGACGGAGAACGGGATGGTAGTGGGAGTAACATAAGTAGGGGTATCTCCTTTTTTATTCTAGAAACAACCACATGCGAATATGAAGGTGCTGGTTACGTAGAACAAATTTCCTGCAGTCCATGCTCAGCCCTCCTCTATCTCTCTTCTCAGCCAGCCAGTGGACGCGCGGAGCCCATCATCTATTTGCTCACGTGCGGCCCCACATGTCAGTGAAAACGCAAGAGGACCCACTGAACCTGCACGTCTTTCACTTCGACGTGCTGGTGATGAAAAACAAATCCAATAAAGATCTTCGGTGGCCGCTTTTGGAGTTACTCAAGAGTAGTAAGATTCTATTTACAGTTTAACCCAAGATGCACATCTCGTGGCTTCAACTACCACTCTATTTTCTTTCATGGCACGACCTGGATGCTGGATGTCCCACGTCGGCAAAGGAGGAAGAACCCACCAAATCTTCGGTTGTGCTCTCGGATTAGACTAGTTGTGCTAACTTAAAAATTTATTGTGTACTCCTCCGTTCCAAAATACTTGACTTCCATTTGTCCAAAATGGATGTACCTATATACTAAAACATGTCTAGATACATATATATTTTGACAAATAGAAGGCATGTATTGTGCAGCGGAGGGAGTAGAATGGATGCAAGTTTTTGTATTGGGAAGAAGAGTACATCCATATATTGATAGAGCATTGGAGTTGGCCTTACAAGTGTGACCGCAGTTGAGGAAGCTGACTATCGGCAAACCCCCACCTCGCCCGCCGCGTGATGGCTGAGTTAGAGAAATGATGAGGTTGAAGAGATTGCTCTAGCACGGACTCCAAGAAATATGGTGTCAGATGGAAGTCGTCTTTGGTGGCGTGTGCCGTACTCTCGGGCGTGAATGCTTGTTCGCCCATGCCACCCTACTACTCCTACTACTTACTATATAGTACTAGTATCAAGGATTCGAGGTGCTGGTTACGTAGTACAATATGGCTACAGTAAAAACACCTGCACGACGCGCGAAGCATGTGAAGCTAGTACAAATAGTGTACTACTTCCTCCGTTCCTAAACATAAGTCTTTGTAGAGATTTCACTAGGTGGACTACATACAGAGCAAAATGAATGAATCTACACTTAATATGCATCTATATACATCCATATATGGTTCATAGTGAAATCTCTACAAAGACTTACATTTAGGAACGGAGGGAGTACTATTGTTGATTGGACTCATCCGATAACCTGTTGCAATGCACGTACAATTATGGAGGAGGGAGAGGAAGAGCGTGTGACAGCAGTTCCAAATCGAGAGGGAAAGGCGAAGAGTCGGTGGACGGTTGCCAGTTTGCCACGGTTCACGAAGGGGCGCCCCGGGATACACGTCGGTTCGGAAATACTCCTACTACTCGCCGCCGTCTCACTGATATGTTGGAACGGGACCACATGTCAACAAAACATGGTGTGTAATTTCTCGTGCAAAATGCGATCTGGACGCGTTGGCCCGAGGTGCCGCTTTAGTTTTTTTTTTTTGAAAGTTTGCCGCATTAGGTATCGACCTTAATTTTTTTTTACATGCAATCTGAATGGATAGCTCCTGTGGTCATCACACGTGAGCGGATATAGTGATGGTTGATTCGCCGAGCAACTTATTACCGTGGGAATATGGGAGTACCAAATGATTCAAGGAACAGAGAAATGATGGTTGCTTCGTCCGAGCAACTTCTCGTGGCGAAGGTGGGGCTCTGTGATTTGACCGCTCACTAGTCATTACTATTTGCGCGCAACGACCGGGTGAATCTTTCCCTGAAGTTGTGTTGTGCACTCAATATTGCTGCATGGCAGGTGGAGCCGGATGAAGGATGTCCAACATGTCGGCGAAACAAAGTTGAATTGTTTCTGGCATTGCTATCAATCCTTCAGATTTGTTTATATGTACGCATAATTTTGATGAAATTGTACTATGATGCTATGAAGGTTTCAACTTCGGTTCCCGCAGGAAAAAAAGGTTTCAACTTGGAATTCATGTGTCTTGCCTCGAGATTATCTCGTTACAACATTCCATCAAATACAAATGAAACTACCATGGCTATTGCATCTCAATGGTTCGCAGATTAGCGCCAATATTCACATCACAACTGAAGACAAAGTTGTGAGAAGGTGTACAAATAAAGAAAAAATATATAATTGATCGATGTTGTTCGTAGGCATGGCTCCATTTCCTTGGCACAGTGTTCATTGCTTGGCAGCTAGTTTCACTCAGCTCTGTAGCCAAAAAAGAGGTGTATGAAGGACACCACAATCCAATCATTTTGTGCAGCTCCACTAAAATCGAGCGGACCATCCCTGTTTGCAAAGATATCCAGTCAGTGTGATTACAATAATAGTGGAACTGGATGATGAAACATAACACACATAAATAGAAGCCGATCACCTCTACGATCTCTCTTTAGGACTAACTTCTTGTTGGAGAAAGATTGGGCACGGAGTTGGATGAGGAGGATAGCAAAACCAATCTCCCTTTCCCAGTCCCACAGAAATGTAAAAACGTTGCCCGTGACATTTTGGCGGAACTGCACAAAACACTCTTCAGAAAAGTGATTTGTGCAGTTCACCAAAAGGTCGCAATAGTAACGAGGTGAAAATGGATAGCCCTGTTTGCAAAAGGAGGTCGAAAGGAAACAATTACTACCCAATAACACGAGTTGAAGACACATACGCCGACAAAAAAGAAGCATGTTCCATGTAAAAAGGGAAAGATAGCACATGGTGGTTCATCAAAAATGGTTTGAGGATGAGATTGCAAGATGGAAAGTACGCCGGCCGAGATACGATTTAAGAAAACAACTAAAGAAGATCCACATGCAGCAGCGTGGGAAGATGGGCAGTGGAGCAAGGCCGGAGGAAGCTGTACCTGAGGGTCGTCGGGATGTCACTAGGAGGGCGCCGACGGCTGGGATCTGCCCATACTGCGGCAGCGAGCAAGTGGCGAAGGCCCTACCGCGCCGGAGCTTGGTCAGATAGAATGGCGGGTACCGCAGATCAGGACGAGCTGCCTCAACGCCGTCGAACGGAGAGACGATGCACATCCTCCCTTTCCGCCGGCGGACGGGATGCGGTGGTTTGTGCGAAACAGAGGCAATGTGTTGATGATATCTCAATCAGAAAAATGTAACATATGCAATGTGGTGTGAAATGGAGTCATGGACGTGAGATATCGATAGAATTGAAAACAGGGATGAAGTGTGTGGTTGCGCGATCGATAAAGAGTGCCATCGAATTTGTGTTTGCCCACGTCAAAGATACAGGGCAGCTAGCCTACTGGAATTTGAGAGGGCAGAGGTGCAGTTCTTCTCCGTGGCATGGATACCTACCTAGAACGTTCGACTAACGGTGTGTGTGTGGGGGGGGGTAGAGACCGGTCGACTAATATATGTGTGGGGAAGGAGAGAGACCTTGGTATGTATTGAGGGAGATCGATCGACATCCATGGATATGTGTAGCAGAGGAATAAGGTTGGGGAAAAGACAAAGGTAGAGCGTCGAAGGGTTGGTGGTGGAGTGGCATCTCACAAATGGTGGGAGAGGCCTGCTAGACAAACGGAGGGTATGAGTGCAATATCAATAAGAGAGGGCGGGGGATGTCTGTCTGTCTATGCACGTGCGTGTGAGAGACGGGTCGGGAGGTATTCAAGGGTGATGAGGGGAGAAGATATGGTTGTGGTAAGCATGCGTAACTACATAGGAAGATCAACCGTCGTGTGTCCGAGAAAAGGAGAGACATAACTTGCGAGGTAAGTGTATCGGTGCTTGGTGAAAATGAATTATAGTCGACCTGGCTATATGTAGGGAGATCAGTTTATATACACGCCTGCATGTGTTAGAAGCAAATAAGGTCCGGAGAGGCAGACAGGGGGAGAGGGTGTGGCTAGGAGGTGGTGCGAGAGGCCTACCATGTCGAGGGGGGAGGAGTGTGCGAGCATGTGATTAATGAAAAGAGGGGCGGGAGTGTGCACCTGCGTGGAATCGTATTGGACATATGGGGGCATGGACGGTGATAAGAGAAGACGGGAAGTATATATGTGTTTGTTGTAGGCACACTTGGCTAGAGAGGTATATCGACCGGTGTGTGCCAGAAAGAAGGAGCCGGGGCCTACACACACCACTGGTGGACGACCTAAAGAGAAATAATGAACGTGCGTGATGGAGGGGATTCTAAGGGTGTGTGAGGGGGGCGGGCGTGTGCATGCACGATAGAAAGTTAGCGCTAGCTAGCTACAAATAGAAGAGGATCATGAAGGTGTAAAAGACGAACAAAGATCATAATTCATTATAAAAAAAAGTGGATACGGATACTTGAAGAAGATATCATAATGTAGAACATTGATTATAATTTGGGCTAATGTGTGGCTTTTGCAATTCAGGTCTAAATACTTGTCATAATGTAGGGGGCGGGGAACTATACTTTGTGTGATAAACACGGTGTACGTATGGAACATGGCTTAGATTATGAATACATAGTTAGTACATCAAATGTACTATTATTTGGAATCAACATCAAGTGTATTCAAAAAATAGAATTCGAGTTCATGTAGTACACACAGTTCATATCTATCTCTATAGCAATCATGTGGTGTGTTATTAAGGTAATACACGAATGATGGTTGAAGTTGGCAACAATCATGATTGTAGATTCTTATTGAAATAGAGAAACAAATTCAAATTTAGTTCGAATTGCAGCGGTAGTATAGACATTTGGAATGCACTAAAATGTTGGTATGAGTAGGTTACATGCATTATACAGCAAGCGAAAAAATTTAATCGGACATAACATGGATTCATACTCCTCCTTCCATCTATATAGGGCGAATGAGATTTTTAAGACCGCCTTTGACTATTGACAAGATTAATAGTACATGACATGCACAATGTGAAAATTATATCATTGAAAGAACCTTTCATAGACGAAGTTAACGGTGTGCTTTGTGTAAGTTGCATGTCATATATCATTTCTCTAATATTTGGTCAAAGTTAGCATCGAAAAACGCACTAGG
Source organism: Aegilops longissima (assembly GCA_021605205.1). NCBI lineage: Eukaryota > Viridiplantae > Streptophyta > Magnoliopsida > Poales > Poaceae > Aegilops > Aegilops longissima. Next base: position 131,697,374 of record CM038676.1, read on the forward strand.
CCCTATATAGATGGAAGGAGGGAGTAGCTTTGAATAGCATTTGTATAGTAAAACGGGGCAAGACTCTCTCTTTGTGTGGTGTGAATAGTTTTATTTTTTTCGTTTTATTTTTGGTTGAGGGAAGTGCGAATTGATTTTGTACGTACAAGTACAATATCACTACACGTTAGGCTTGTCCCTAAAATTCAACCCACATCTTGTTATATCCCGAAAATTCAGATATCGTGCTCCCAAAACTGGCGCCTTCACAACCCGCGCCTTGCTATCTCGAAATTACAAAGCGCGCGAAAACTCCCTCCAGCTGCCAAATCCCGACACGCCAAATCCCCTTCTAACCCTGAGCCGAAGGGCCGCTAGTTCAGATCGGTGGGGGTACTTTTGTAACACACCCTACATTTTGGACAAGCGTCCCTAAGTCATGCTTCACCCTCCCATCGCCCCTTTTCGCCATTCGAAATCCCAGGCCGCCATAACCTCTCCGCTCCAGCCGCGAAACCGCACCCTCCTCCGTCCACCACGTCACTGCTGCCCAGCCGGAGCCTCTTCCCCGAAGACGTCGTCCACCGCAACAGCTCGACGTCCCTCGTTCACCTCCCCAGATGAGGATACGTCGTCCATCTTGTCGTCCCTCCGGTTCAGCCGCCCCATCCTCCACCTCCAAGGAGCTGCTCCGACGATCGCCTCGTCTATCGCGGCTGCTCCATCCCCACAGTGCCGCCTTAACCTGCTCCACCGGAACCGCAACATCCTCACTGACTCCTCGGACGAAGCCGAGGCCTACTCGGCGCCACCAAAGAGGTTGTACACTCATCGCATCGCACCTTCTCCTTAACTCGACCTCCTGGCGCCGACGGTGCTCCATCTCGCACCCCCATGGAGCGGCTACCTTGAAGCCAGCGCCGCGGGCGACATCTCCACGGCGGATCTCCCCAGTGCGAGGCCCCTTCGGCGGCGACGTCCATACCAGTCGGATCTGCTGCTGCTGCTCTCGCTCTCGCCGATCGCCGCTCGCCCAACTGCTGCTGCTCTCCCCCTCGCTCGTCTGCTGCTGCTCTCTGCTCGATTAAGCCACACTTGATCGACTGAATCGACTTTTGGGTCATCGATTTTCAGGGGTTGGGGGGCTCACGGAGTTAAGGAAGAACCACCTGCAGCGGGATGGGGCTCACGGAGAGGTACCCCACTATCTATCTTAGGGTTCGGGGGGGGGGGGGCCTAGAGGGCTGGCAGGCGAGTTGTTTCAGGGCGGCGAGGCGGCGCTGGGCAGCGGTTCGCCGGTGGTGGTGGCGGCTCGAAGTGCAGGTTGAAGATGGACTGCATGCCCTCCCTAAACTACATGTCAAGTGCCTCTCTGCTGCCATTGCGTTCAGTTTTGACAAGAGCATTCGATTCCATAGTAAATTTCAGTTTGACGCTTAAGTTTAGAGTCAACAGTTTTACCTCATCTGTTGTAGTCGTGGTTTTGGTGATGTTAATTTTACATCCATTTTACATCATCTATTGGAGATGCTATTAGAATACCACTTGAGATTGACGATGTCTGTCTTGTGCTGCTTCAGCCTTGACGCCTTCGGCTCACCGGAGCTACTCCAACGACGAACGATCCATCACAACAAAGCAGGCCACGGACGCCGCCTCTGATTCCTCGATCTTCCTCCACACCTCCGACAGCCACCTCTGCCTCAACTGCTTCAAATGACCAACCCAATGATGCTGAGGTCGACACTGCTACGGCAAAGAGGTTGTACACTTGTTGCATCACTTATTACTATACATTCATGTCGGTCCATTAGGGCTATTTTGGTTCAACGGAAAAACATAGCAATAGGGAATTTTCCAATGGCACTCTACTATTCAATTATTCATGCATTTTGTTGAAAGGAATGAAGCAAAACATCCACCTGGACCTACTTTTCAAAATCCTATGCATGAAAACAAGACCAAGTGCATTAGTGCCAGAATAACATTCTAACTGTACACACTTTCATATGGTTTCACTTTATTTTGGCCACGTTTCTTTGCATTCCTCTGCTCTTCCAATTCCTGTAAACCAAACACCCAAGTTGACAGAAATCCTGTGTTTACAAATGCTCTGTTTACCATGTGCATTTTCCTATCCTATTCCGGTGTTTTTCCTATCCCTGCATTTTAAGAATCATGCAAGCCAAATGAGCCCTTACAGAATCACTTCAGTTATAGGTACGTGTCGAAGGGAACTTTGTGTGGTTTGTCCTGCTCCTGCCGTGAAGTCGTCCACCTCACCTGAGCTGCTCCATCGACAGAAGCATCCACCAAACCAGACATCACGACTCGTGACCGTCTTTAGCCGCCTCAGATCTCCTTCCCTGCCACTGGCACCCACCGCAACGGCATCACCATCATCGACTCAGCAGATGAACCCGAGGAGTACACGGGTCCACAAGAGAGGTCACACTCTTTTGTTTCTGCTTATGTTATGCATTGCTTAAACTTACCTGCTACTTTATCGTCCTGTTCATCTCTTGGACTCCCAAGTCAGGTCCAAATTAATGTTCAAACTTGAGTTCTAAATTAGTTGTGAGGCACATATCGAGGCAGCAATGAATAGTATGTCTGTCTAATATCTGGTTCACCTAGGGTATGCCTATGTTGTTCATCTTGGGTGGTAAACAAATAGTAAAGCAATCATCATCTGTCTTTTTATTAATTTAAAGCAATCATCAGCCTGCTATCATTATTTTTGGATCCATCCGCTGGTTGTTACCATCGCTCTAAATTTCTGCGTGCTCTCCTTACATAATCTCACCATATTTTTTCGTATGCATGTCATATATTGTACACAGTCATGCTGAACATGTAGAGAAAAGGAGAAGAGTTTTGCGCGGCAATATAATGTCATGCAGACATCGCTCCATGGTGGGTTCAATGGTAAACCCTCCCCACCCCTCTCCAGATTGTAATCCAGAGGAAGATATCTGTTCTAAGGCGGATTCAGACGCCGCTGACCACTCCTATTTACCCCCCAAGGTGTTTGCTCTACCTTGGCATGATGATGTTAGTCATATCATGCATATGTTGCCTTGAAGTGCCTACTTTTGACATCATATATGTCATCTACTTAGTTTAGACATGTTCTGTAATGCCACCTGTTTAGTTTCTATATCATATATGGGAATTATGAAGTCTCATGTCTTTTAGCCAGCCATAATATATGTGAAATGTGCAATGCCATCCTGTTTAACCAGGCATCATATATTTGAATGATATCTTGCCCATCCTTTTCTTCATTACATTTCCATTTGTCGACAATGTATGTACATTAAACTACTCTTCCTGTGAATCAGCCATTTGGGTGGGAGATGGAAAAATCTGGAGTGAAAACAAGGCCTTCAGAGCAGACAGTGCTACCTGTCGAAGCATATCTCTTGTTGGGTCCTGATAGCTCCTCAGAGATGGATTGAGAGACAGATGACCAGTCCTATTCCCCCACTGAGGTGTATGATCTAACTTGGCACGGCTATACTGCTCATATCATGCATACGGTGTCTTGCATTGCATAGTTTAGACATCATATACACAATATTCAACACCATGTTCTTAGTTCAGACATCATATTGAATGCCCTCTGTTTAGCATATAAATCACACATGTGAATTAAATGATGCGATCCTGATTACTTAGATAACATGTAGGTGAATTATGTCATGCGATCATGTTTAGTTATTCATCATATCTTTGAATTATGTTATGCTATGCTATCCAGTTTAGATAGACATCATATATGTGAAATTATGTCATGCTATCCATTTTAGTTAAACAATATACATGTCAACTATTTCATGCCCTCTTTTTTCCACACTATCTATTGCATCTTTCTCTCATACAATGTCTGTACATTCAACTATGTTTCCTGTTTATCAGCCATTTGAATTGGAGCGGGTGATGCCAGTATCTAGCGGACTAAAAACACGGTCTTCAAATAAAACAGTGCTACCTCTTGGTGGAGATAGCACCCCGGTTGTACATGCACAAGAACCAGCCCTACCACACATAACCCAAACTCTCGCAGATTGTACCCCTACTGCCATGGACAGAGAACCAGCTTCATCCAATCTAACCCCAACCCCAGCCGATAGTAACCCAGTTCCTGTTGACACAACACCATCTCCACCACAGAGCTCCCAAACAACAGCAGTTAGTAAGGTAGCTTCAGTGCCCAAAGGGCCAGTACTATCACGGCGAACCCCAACTCCACCAGTTAGTACACCTATTCCTGTGGAGGAAGCACAACCAGCTAGTCATAATTTAGCATCTATCGCATTTGATGTTGTTAAATCGTATGTGCGTATCTTCCCATCTTGGAAATATTATACTGAAGATGAAGGAAAATGCCATTCAGGTGTTTGTCCAGAGTTATGTGTAAGTAATGTTATTCATGGCAATTACTTTGCTTCGTCCCATACATCCTACCTCCATGATGGTTATAATACAGCAAATTTTCCCATTTTTCTCTATAGAGAAGGACCGATTTGGAAACTCCGGATGAGGTAACCTGTGCTAATACCTCTGCTATCTTCAAAAATGCTTGGTGGTAGTATCGGAATTACTTGAAGAAAACGTGCTTCACCGGCAAAGAAACTCATCAAATTCCCTTACGTTCTCCTGAGACACATTTACTGGACGATGACAGGGAACGCTTTGTTCATCTTGGTCCCGAACCAAGAATGTGGTAAGGTCTATGAGCTCATTTTCTATTTTTAAGTATTATATTCTTGCGTCTTCTCAGACTCTGCTCATGTAGAACAAGTTCCTAAACCTGAAGAACAACTGTTCTAATTTAAGATTCCATTGCTATCATAGTTCAAAAAAGCGCTAGTCGTTAATTGTGCATTTTGCCACCGCCTTGCGCTTTACTGACCAAAGCGCATGCTTATGCGGCAGTTATGCACAGATTAAGCGTAGTTATGCGCAATGCGTTTTGCCAACGCCTAGAGCCTAGGCGCGCTTAAGCGCTAGGCGCGCTTTTTTAACTATGATTGCTTTGCTCTTGTATCACCGTATTTATCGATACAAACTTATTTTTAAATTGAAGGATCCAATCGAAACTCCAATGGCACAGCAGGTATGTTCACGCATGTTTCTTTAACAGGTTTGCTCTTATCAATAGCTCTTTTGATTTCAATTTCAATTGTGTATACAGTTGACTTCCATATCATGTACATTACTAGCATCACAACAGAGCCAATAGTGTTGTTGTACATGTAGACCCGTGGTACCCATCTGAAATCTTGTTGTGCCGTGTAGTTTCCCATGCTTTGTATTCTTTCACTGCTGCTTTGTCTTGAACTGATATGATTTAAACCGTGTCTCTATTTTGATTTGGCAAGACAATGCAGTGACCATGGGACATAGATATATGTTTGTTTGATGCTTTTATTATGTACTAGTACTTGGCAATAGAAGACTTGGTAGTTTAATCCTGTCCACCTTACTAATGAACTGGTTCACCGAGATGAGTTTCATATAATAGTACATGCTAAACTTGTTATGTGTCTGCTTGTTTCTTCTTTTAGAATGCTGACAGAATATTGGGGAAGAGTGCCTTATTAAGCAATGGTAAAGGAAGTAATGCAGATAAGGTTCAGGATAGTGACACATCCTTGTTAGTCTCCAACAAAGCTGATAAAACAGCTAAGGAAGACTATCTTGAAGATAGCGAGACAACCCCAAAGTCCTGTCTTGGTTTAGTGTTCGAGTTACTGGCCACTACCGCTTGCACAAGCTATTCAAACTCACTGCCTGAATTAGTTCGGTTTCTTGAGTCTCAACTACAAGCTGAAAGACATCGATCAGTGTGTGCATGCGACAAGAAGCGGAAGGACTGCCAAGTCCCCGGAGCATTCAGATGCATACTTTCCGTGCAACAACAAGCGTTGGAGGATTTTAGCGCCAACAGACAAAGCTAATAAGCTTGCTAAGCTTATTGCCAGCATGGTGGATACCGTGATAACGCTTCTTGAGCTCTTCCGAAGTTGTTTCGTTATGCTCTTGTTTTGCTACCGCTTTATTTGCAATCGGTGGCCAACTTTGATGGCCAGTATGTAATATGCTGCTTTGTTCCTATATTTGCACCGGTGGCGAACTTTGATGCCCAAAGGATGTAATATGTGTAATAGCGGTAATATGTTAGCGTTAATTGCTTGCTTATTTATTTCCTTATTGTCTTGTTTAGTTGTTTGCTTGTAGTCACTGCAGTTCTTTTTCTGTGTTTTTCTAGTGGCCACAATAGCCTATTTTTGGTAACTAGGCCAAAATAATCATGGCAACACACTGACTGTTGTAACCATGGGCCTCCTACAGGCCGTATGATCCATGGGCCTTCTTCCGGCCGTAGGATCCATTGGCCTTCTATACGGGCCGTAGGATCCATTGGCCTTCTATACGGGCCTTAGGGTACATGGGCCTTCTATGGGCCGTGGGGTCCATGGGCCTTCTACGGGCCGTACGACCCATGGGCCTTTTATGGGCCGTAGATCCATGGGCCTTCTACGGGGCGTATCATCATTTCACCAATCATGGGCCGTACAATTCGTGGACCATAACGGTTCGTTAATAGACCGTATTTGATAACTCTATGAAAACAGCCCAACGGGTTTTTTTACATGAAAACGGCCCAACGTATTAACGGTCCGCAAACGGGCCGACTGTAACGACGGGCTGAATTTGGCCCATAAGCATAAAATGACAGTAACGGGCCGTATGTAACCGAATGTTACAAATGAGCCCAAGAATCAATGGGCCCTGAGAAGGCCGAAAGATAACTTAGGCTGGAAACGGCCCAATAGAACAACGGGCCGTTAATGGGTATAAAGTGATACATTGTTCATTACAGGCCAGTTTCACCATGGGCCGTTAATGGGCCAAGAGTTACAAAGGGCCTCATATGGGCCGAAATAAGTCATGGGCCACACATGGGCCAGAAGTTAAAACGGGCTGGAATCATATTGGACGGCCCAGATGACGCTACTGGGCCTATTTCGGATAGGGCATAACAGGCCCTGGGTTAGCGGGTTGTAAATGGGCTATATGCGAACAGGCCGTTAACAGGCTTTCCGTGGGCCGGCCCGCCACCTTTTGACCAAGTCAAACGGGCCGGCCTTTTCACAGGAATGGGCCTCTGCTGGGTCGTGCCACATGTCGCCGTATCATAGGCGCCTTCGGTCCAATGAGTGGATGACATCTGTCCCAACGGTGAGCCGACACGTGTTTCCTCCAGCCAATGATGATTTTACACGTGGAAAATCCCCATTGGTCGGGGCTGTTAACGGGTTATCGGATCCAAAACCCGACCCGTTAGCTTAACAGCGTTCCGTTATAGTGGATGCCACGTGTCGGTCACCCTTGACGAAAGCACTTCTGTGACGCGCGATTTATCGTCATGGAAGTGGACACTTCCGTGATGATAATTTTGTTAATGTCATGGAACACTTCTCTGACGACAAAGACAGTATGACTATCTTGATTCTGTCATAAAATCATCATGGATGTACATGCATGACAAAAAACGCGACCTACTGTGACAAACACGTATCATCACGGAAGTGTATTTTTTTGTAGTGATAGGAGATATTTTCATCATGACTAGTGCAATCATCATTAGTACTATGGATATTCAAAGAGTTCACACTAACAACATTGCAATCATGCTCATCATTCAAAGATTTAGTGCCAAACATTTTAATGCATTCTTCTTCTAACACTTTGCCGAAATTTTCCTTTCCATCATACTCACGAAAGATATTAAAAAGATGAAGCGTGTGAGACAAGCTCAATTCCATTTTTTATAGTTTTCTTTGATAAACTAAACAAGTGCTAAAACAAGAAACAAAAAAGATTCGATTGCAAGATCTAAAGATATACCTTCAAGCACTCACCTCCCCGGCAACGGCGCCAGAAACTGCTTGATGTCTACTACGCAACCTTCTTCTTATAGACGTTGTTGGGCCTCCATGTGCAGAGGTTTGTAGGACAGTAGCAAATTTCCCTCACGTGGATGAACTAAGGTTTATCAATCCGTCGGAGGCGTAGGATGAAGATGGTCTCTCTCAAACAACCCTGCAACCAAATAACAAAGAGTCTCTTGTGTCCCCAGCACACCCAATACAATGGTAAATTGTATAGGTGCGCTAGTTCGGCGAAGAGATGGTGATACAAGTGCAATATGGATGGTAGATATAGGTTTTTGTAATCTGAAAATATAAAAACAGCAAGGTAACTAATGATAAAAGTGAGCACAAACGGTATTGCAATGCTAGGAAACAAGGCCTAGGGTTCATACTTTCACTAGTGCAAGTCCTCTCAACAATAATAACATAATTGGATCATATAAATATCCCTCAACATGCAACAAAGAGTCACTCCAAAGTCACTAATAGGAGAACAAACGAAGAGATTATGGTAGGGTACGAAACCACCTCAAAGTTATTCTTTCCAATCAATCCATTGGGCTATTCCTATAAGTGTCACAAACAGCCCTAGAGTTCGTAGTAAAATAACACCTTAAGACACACATCAACCAAAACCCTAATGTCACTTAGATATTCCAATGTCACCTCAAGTATCCGTGGGTATGATTATACGATATGCATCACACAATCTCAGATTCATCTATTCAACCAACACATAGAACCTCAAAGAGTGCCCCAAAGTTTCTACCGGAGAATCAAGACGAAAATGTGTGCCAACCCCTATGCATAGGTTCACGGGTGGAACCCGCAAGTTGATCACCAAAACATACATCAAGTGAATCAATAGAATAACCCATTGTCACCACGGTTATCCCACGCAAGACATACATCAAGTGTTCTCAAATCATTAAAGACTCAATCCGATAAGATAACTTCAAAGGGAAAACTCAATCCATTACAAGAGAGTAGAGGGGGAGAAACATCATAAGATCCAACTACAATAGCAAAGCTCGCGATACATCAAGATCGTGCCAAATCAAGAACACGAGAGAGAGATCAAACACATAGCTACTAGTACATACCCTTAGCCCCGAGGGTGAACTACTCCCTCCTCGTCATGGAGAGCGCCGGGATGATGAAGATGGCCACCGGTGAGGGATCCTCCCCGCCTCCGGCAGGGTGCGGGAACAGGGACCCGATTGATTTGTGGTGTCTACAGAGGCTTGCGGCGGCGGAACTCCCGATATCTTCTGTTCCCTGATCGTTTTAGTGTATATGGGTATATATAGGTGAAAGAAGTACGTCAGGGGAGCCACAAAGCACTACTAGAAAAAGGGCTATAGATGGGATTGACACTAATGGCGCACCAGACAATGGGTGCGCCATTAGTATATACTAATGGCGCACCACCCGCGATCGCCATTAGAGTTGAAACTACTAATGGCGCACTGGCCCAAGGTGCGCCATTAGTATCAAAATTTTTTTGAACTAGTGCGCGTGTCCAAACATACTAATGGCGATCCGGACAAAGTGCGCCATTACTAGTTGTAACTAGTAATGGCGCACCCGTCGGAAAGTGCGCCACTAATGTTGTTTTTTATTATATTTTTATTCCTTTTTTTGCAATACTACTAATGGCGCGATCAACCGTGCGCCATTACTAGTTTAAACTAGTAATGGCGCATTTGTGGATCAATCGCCATTAGTATTTTTTTTTGTAAACTACTAATGGCGCCTTTGCTGAAGGTGCGCCATTAGTAACTGGATTACTAATGGCGATTTAGTGCTGGTGCGCCATTAGTAAGTGGGCAACAACAAGATATTTTGGACAGCCTCTCCTACCCACACTCACTTTCTCCCCACTTCATTCTCTCCACCTCCTCCTTGTCTCGGTGCCTCCTCTTTTCACCTCATTTCCACCATAGATTCATTCAAATTAAGTGGTTAAATTACCTTGTTTTAATAGGTAAGTAAGGGGAAGCTATATTTATGTTGTTGTCCCTACAACAATGTGCACATGCACTTTTATGGCCTAGCTAGATCTATGTATGTTCGTGGTGTTGCATATGTTTGTGGTGTTGCATATGTGTTTGTGTTTGGAGGTGTACCGTATTTGAAATGCGATAGTTGCCAATATTTTGCCGGAATGTTGATTCATTTCCGTTTCAAGTAGAATTTTGGCATTAAGCATTCTTTTTGGTCCTATTTTTAGGGAAAGTCATGCCAAATTTTTTCTTGGTTCTAAAATATCGTTTTGCTCTACCCGCAGGCGACCATGGTCCGCACGATGAATGAAGGCATCGTGAATAGGTTTTTGAGGTCCGCGAAGGCCGAGATGCTTCAAAAGAACGAGAAAGAGATAAGATGTCCATGTCGAAGATGCAAGCTGAAGAGCCTTATTGCGGACCCGGATTCCGGGAAGGTGCGGGACCACCTGCTCTTGCGTGGTTTCATGGATGGCTATCGGTGGCAAGGTGATGAAGATGACTACGAAGTCGTCCATGGGGGCCGGGCAAGAAATGAGGAAGGGCAGCAAGACAACCACCGCGGCTCGGGCGGGCGAGAAGACGAAGAATCTCCGTGAGATGATCACGACGGTGATCTTGTACACAATCATCATGTAGAAGATGCAGGACATGATGATGAGGAAGATGTCGAGCAGCAGACGGGCATGATCATGAAGATGATGATGCCGGGCGAGCGACGACGCTGGACCATCGATGGGCTGGGTGTAGGACCCTCATATTCAAGAGCTGCTTCTCAAGCAGACGGATAACGCAAGAGCTGCCGCCCGAGAGACGGCGGCTGACAACGCCCGTTCTTTCATGACTCCCACGATAGACGGCGGCTTCATCCACGCTCCGGTCCCTTGAGTCGAGTCGAAAGCAGTGATGCTGTGTCTAGTTCTGAAACATCGATTGGCTCATGTTGTAATTAAACTTCCATGAACTTATAGTATGTCTCTTTGGTTTCGAGAGTCATTCAACTTAGATGTAATCGATGCTATTAATGTCTTGCTTTTCTCTTCCGATCGTTCTGTTGCATACTTATATATTGCTTATGTATTGTCTGTGAATTGGTACTAATGTTTTGTTTGGCTAGTGCATAGCGATGCCGTCGTATGTCGTGTACAAGGGTAAGGTTCCCGGAGTCTACGACGACTAGGAGGAGTGTCGGAGACAGGTTCACCGATTCAGCGGTAACAATTACAAAGGGTACACCACTAGGGCCGAGGCGAATCTAGATCGCCGCTATCTAGCGGGAGAGGGAGGGCGTTGAGGAACCGGATGAAGACGAGTTTCATCGTGATGATGCTCATCGTGATGACCGCAACTCTCTTCTATGTGATGGTAGTTTAGATGATCGATATCGACTTGTAATGTGAAGACAAACTCGCTACTCACGGTCTCGAGACTTGTAATATAATGTTCTATCTCTGTTCGGTCTTTTCAATTCGGAGACTAATATGATGAATTGTATTCAGAGACTAATATGATGAATTGTATTCAGAGACTAATCTTCTATTGTATTCGATGAATCTGTTGTTGATGTGTGCTGTCTATATTTTGTCCAATTATACATTTTGTAACCTGTGCAAAAAACAGATGTAACATCCCAAATTTCCTATTTGGAATGTTTTACAATTATAGCTAAGCATCCTATGCATCCTGTTTGAATTTGAATGCCATTTGAAGTTTCAGAGAATTTTGAGTTTTGAATTTGAATTTCAAACTTTGGCAAGTGGGAAACATTTCAAAAACTAAGCCTGATAAATACTTGTCAAAAGTATGAGAGGAGCAAACATGACACTCCAAAAATATCAGAAGAAAACATTACCAAAAGATTTGGATTCAAATCTGAATTTTATTTGAATTTGAAAAAATGGATTTTATAAAGTTTGGATTTTGCCTTTGGAAAATGTTCAAATGAAAGGAATATTCCCTGATCATTTTGGTATATATATACCCTATATAAAATATTTATAGATATTGTTTTATTTCTGTTTTGTTTTATTTAAAAAATAAAATTCAGAAAAAAAAAAACCCCTGGCGCCACTAGGCCACCCAGTGCCCAGCCAGCCAGCCGCAGCCCTGCCTGCCCAGACAGTGGCCCACTGCCAATCAGCCAGCCCACCCGACCGCCTCACTCCCTCGCCTGAAACCCCAGTGCCTCGGCACCCGCTCGTTCCTCCCTCTCCCTCTCATCACCAGCGGGCCCGCCCCATCTTCTTCCCTCGCCCACGATCGCTGCACCGCTGAGATCGCGGATCCCGGCGATCCGGATTCCGATCGCCTCGATTCCCCCAGGCGAGGACGACCCTGCTATAAAAGCCGACCCTCCGCACCCCATTCCCCTAGCCTCGCGGAGCCCTCTCCTCTCTCTCCAAAGCACGCCTGAGACCCGAGCTCCTCCGCCGCCAAAGTCGCCGCCGTCGCCCTAGCCCTCCCGATCACCCCGACCCCACCAAACTCCTCACCGACCTCCCACAGACCCAAGACGGCGACTCCCAGCTCCCGGACGCCGGAACCCCGACGACCTCTCGCCGCCGCCGCCCGCCGTGCCGGACTCCGTAAGCCACCGATCATCCCCCGTCCGATCTCCAACGGACGGCCACGATTAGAACCCCAAGGGGTATCTTTTATAAAAAGACCGCCGGTTCTTTCCGGTTTATTATTGTAGTTAGGTTTTTATTTAGCCCGTCCGCTTAGTTTAACCCTAGGCCCGTTTAGACTATTTGACGCTCAGGCACGATATAGGCCCATTAGGCCTTTTTCTTTTATTTTGATTTTCTGTTTTAGCGAATAGTTTCTGCTTTGAAAAATTGATATCTTTTATTCTGTTTAATATTTTTAGATGATTCTTTTTTGTTAGTTTGAAAATTTTATGTAGTTTCTGCAGAATATATATTTAACTATGTTAAAATTAATTAAAATTGCTTTAATTTAGTTTTAGCCAGAATAGTAAATCTGCTATAACTTGAGTTAGAAAAATTATTTTGGATGATTCTTTTGTCCCAACTTTATTTTGACATTGCCAAACCATAGAAATTAACTTGGGTATTTTAGGATTAATAAATAATTAGTTTTAAGCAGAATCCTATTAATCCTAATTAATTAACTAGCTCCTGTTTTCCTAATATTTTAATTAGTAAATGAATTTATTTTTAACTTGTGATTAGTTATTCTAGGTTAGTTTCTGTCACTCTAGTAGATGAACTTTTATTTATAATTAATAAAAGTTTTATTTTATTTTTCCTAATAGAAATTGGATTAGGCCTAATAGGAGTTTTATAAAAGCTTTTAATTAATTCTTTTTGCTCCTAGTTGCTTAGTGAGTTCTTTTCTATTAAGTTAACCTAAAACCTTGATTAGGTTATGATAGAAAAAAATTATTATATAGAACTACTTTTAGTTATTATTTGAAGTAGGAAAAACCTTGAGTTGGTTTCTTTGAGTTTCCTTTTGGATTTGGTTTTGGTTGTTTTGTTGTGTTATGTTACTTTTGTTATGTTGTGTGATCCTATTGCTTTGTGCTTATTGTGTTATTGTTTGTCTCGGTAGAGTTTCCGGAGTGCGAAGCTTGCTACTACGACTCCTTAGCTTACGAGGATCATCAGCAAGGCAAGTTTTGATCATGTTATTTCTATACCTATGTTTTTGTGCATTAGTAATTGTCACCACCCCACCATGCATGCAGTAGTGAAATCTTGAAGTCATTAAACTTGAGTAGTATCATGTGGTAGGATGAACCAATCCCTTGTTACCATGACCCCGGGACGTAGTAGTTACTTTGCTATGCTCGTAGACGGGTTTTGGGTTGAGTGAAATCCATAAGCAAGATGTGAGAGTCAATGATGATGACAACCCCATGAACTACAATGATCAAGATGGACTTCGGAAAATCACTACTGGGTGGAGGACGGTTGACGGGCACCTTGGAGAACCCAGTGGTGGCCGGGATGCATGGAGAAGTGCCATGACATCTTGCGGAAAGCTTCACCCAGCCACGAAGAGAAGGATGGATGCCACATGACCGAAGCTTACTGTGCAGCCGCAAGCCATTATGGGCTCTGGCTGGGTTGACCCTAGTAGTGACGCTGGTTGGGCGGTACTACGAGATGTAGAAGAACGGTAGGATTGGATGGGTACCGCAGAGCGTAAGAACTCTTTGGAAGACCTGTTTATTGGTCCGTCTTCAAACACCATGAAGTGCGAAGACTTTAAAGGAGGGAATGATTCTTGCGGGAAAAGTGCGCAACCCTCTGCAGAGTTAAAGATCTAATCGATTAGCCGTGTCCCCGGTTACGGACATTTGAGCCTCTGGAACTTGGAAGTATTCGGATATCTCAACACTAAAACTAATGAATTAATTTGAGGGGTTTTATGACTTAATAATTGGGAACGAGATATTGGTTGGCGGAACCATCTCATTAACTACCAACAATTGTAGTAATTTGCAAGCAAGTCCACTGTAGTAGGATAAAATTTGCTTTTCGCAAAATGATGAAACTTAGAGCTCCACAGCCAAAATGCATATAGAGTTAGTAACTTTATTATTGTTATTCTTCATGACTTGCCACTTATTCCAAAAGCTGACCTACATGGCTGCAACGTATTATGTTGCGTAGATATATTCGATCAGGGAGTGAGGCTACGCTCCGCGCTTGGCGATTGCCCTTTGGAGTCGGATGGACTCGCTTATCTTCGACGCTTCCGCAGTGTTATTAGTTTATTTCTCATGAGTTGGCCTTGAGCCAAATTTATTCTCTTGTAATAAAGACTCTATATGAGAATCGTTTAATGATATTCAGGTGTGATTGAACTTTGATTACTTTATCGATGTCTTGTGGGTACCAAAGATGATCTTGGGATGGTACAGACCACGTAGATTTGACCGATTTTGGGTCAGTCGCTCTGAGAGATGGTATCGAGCACACGCTGACCGTAGGATCGTAACCCCTAGGATCGGAAAGCCATAGGAAGAGACCATTTACTTTGAATCCTTTTCATTCCATAATTCTCCCTGCTCAATTCTCGACTCTTCTCCCATTTGCAACATTCTAGATGGTCGTCGAGTTCACCCCGTTTTGCTACGGAGTTCTGCCACCCGATGAGACGATGCCCTTCGAAGAAAGCTGGTCCAGATGGTGAAGCAGCTGAAGATTGCTCTGCCCTCGATCACCGGAAGCCAACTAATGCACTTCCGACGGACACCCGCTCTGAGATTGAAGTGCATATCCTGGGAGAACCTTTGGAGGACACACGGAGCCTATCAACTTTGAGTTCACCGAGTTCAACTGGATCATCGGAAGGGACGTGGCGATCTATCGAGCACTTGGACATCTCCGAGAGGAGTACATGGCGAGCTCGATCACTCGCACTCGCCATGGTTTCTCGCAGGCAAGGAATGGAGATATCATCCGTACCATTGAGGACGATTCCACTCTCTCGACATCCAGACTTGGAGTGTCTTCTCGAGAAACGGGAGATTCAGATCGCCGAACTCAAAGACACACCGGAAGCTTTTGTTCCGCGAACTGGAACTGGAGGAGAAGGCACGCGCAGACTTCCTTGGCCATGAGGAAGAAATCACGGACTTCATGGAGATAGTCGACGACCTGAAGATGAAGCTTGCCGCGATAGAGGAAAAGATGGACTTGGGAGAGGACCTTTACCCGAGTGGAGATGAAGGACCCCTCGTGAGCAATGATCAGGATTTTGAAGGGAGTACCACCGAAGGAAACCCCAAGAGGAGGCGCCACTGATGAAGACTTTTTAGTCGACCACCATGTTATCTTTTACTTTTTCGTCGATCAGTTAGGCCGATGTTTTCCTTCGATTAGTCATGAGCTTTTGTAATCGAGTTGAACCATGTTTGAATGGAATGAATAAATGATTGGTGTGTTATGATTGTGCATTCATATGGGTAGTGTTATTCCTCATAGACCATTGTTCTATTCTAATTTTCTCATCCCCTCCAAAACACCAGATGCCTCCGAGACGTGACACCGATTTCCCGCCGGAGCTCACCCAGCTGCTCCAACAGCAGAATGCACTGATGCAGCTACTTATTCAGAATCAGAACAACAACGCCAAAAATCCACCGCCACCGCCACCACCCACTGTGGACAACTTGACTCGATTTACGAGGTTGAATCCGCCATGTGTTCTCTAGTAGCACCGAGCCGATTGTGGCTGATGATTGGCTCCGCAAAGTCGGAAGAGAGCTAGTCACCGTTGGATGCACCGATGTCGAGAAGGTGCGCTTTGCACGCATCAACTGGATGGACTGCAGCTTCTTGGTGGGAGAATTACACCACCACTTTTCCCATTGGTGCCATCACTTGGGATCAATTCCAGCAGCCTTCCGCACCGCCATGTCTCACTGGAGCCATGAGTCTCAAGAAGCGTGAGTTCCGCAACTTGCGCCAGGGAACCGTCTTGTGGCACAATCGTGGATGAATTCAGCAAGCTCGCCGCTATGCCCCGATGATGTGGCCACAGATGCCGCAAGCGGGAGAAGTTCCTTGAGGGACTCAATGATGAACTGAGCATGCAGCTTATTGTGGCTACCTTCAACAACTACCGGAGCTGGTAGACAAGGCCACCATTCTTGAAGGCAAGCAGCAGAGATAGAAAGCCGCAAGCGGAAGTACAGCCAGGGAAGCACAACTCGGAGCTCAGCGAAGCCCGCTATGCACCATACTCGGGAGGACACACCCATCATAACCATGGAGGTCATAACCATGGAGGAAATGGGAACAACCGCAGCCAGACAACAAGTCAGGCCATGGCAATGGCAATGGCAATGGTAATGGCAATCAGCACCGTTCTGCCCGGCTCCAAGGATCTGAGCCACATCACCGCTTCAAGTGCCGAAGACAGGGCACTCGCCACCGACTGCCCGGAGGCCAAGCAGAGGAATGGAAATGGCAATGGAGGCTCAGCGAAGAAGCCCAATCCGCTCCTCGTGCTCGTGTGAACCACATCGACGTGGAGGACGCCTATGATCAGCCGATAATCGTGGTTGGTAAGTTTTATTGAATTCACGCTCAGTTTTGGTTCTCTTTGATTCGGTGCAACGATTCATTCATATCAAGGGTAGTTGTGGAAAAGTACGGGTTGCCCACTAGAACCCTTAGAAGCCCCTTCGCGTCGGTTCCGCAGAGGAGAAATGATGGCGGTGTAGGCTGTCATGCAACCCTCAACATCGGGAACCACAAATTTCCGTGGACCTCATAGTGTTGGAAACTCAGACCTTGGATGTAATCCTAGGCATGGATTGGTTGTCAAAGTTTGAAGGAACATTGATCGTGCCCAAGAAGTCTATTCTGCTCACCACCCCGGAGCGAAGAGGATCAAGTATGTAGCCAGCACAGCCGGATGAAGAATCAGTGCATTCCCTCACGGGATTTGTTCAGAGGAAGTGCCAGAGTGCAAGACTTTCCGATGTGTTCCTGAGGAATTACCAGGAATGCCACCGGACAGGGACATTGAATTTCTGATTGAGCTATTGCCCGGCACAGCCCCAATATCCAAGAGACCTTATCGGATGCCACCGAATGAGTTGAAAGAGATAAAGGATCAAATAAATGAGTTATTGGAGAAAGGATATATTCGTCCAAGCTCATCACCTTGGGGAGCCCCAGTTCTTTTGGTAGAGAAGAAGGATGGAAGCTTGAGGATGGTTGTGGATTATCGTGCATTGAACGAAGTAACCATCAAGAACAAGTACCCTCTGCCGATGATCAATGACTTGTTTGATCAGCTTGTTGGAGCCAAGGTATTCTCTAAGATCGATCTTCGATCAGGGTATCATCAGTTGAAGATTCGTGAAAAGGATATACCCAAAACAACAGTCACTACCAGGTATGGTTTATATGAGTATACCGTCATGTCATTTGGATTGACTAATGCTCCTGCATACTTCATGCATTTGATGAACAAGGTGTTCATGGAATATCTGGACAAGTTTGTCGTGGTGTTCATCGATGATATATTGATTTTCTCCAAGAGCGAGGAAGAGCATAAGGAACATTTGCGTCTAGTTCTGGAGAAACTTCGAGAACATCAGTTGTATGCCAAGTTCAGCAAATGTGAATTTTGGTTGAAGGAAGTTGGATTCCTCGGACATGTTATTTCAGGAGAAGGAATAGCAGTTGATCCCGCCAAGGTTGAATCGATCACCGATTGGCGCCACCCACCTCGATCAAGGAGATCCGCAGTTTTCTCGACTCGCAGGATATTATCGGAGGTTCATTGAGAACTTCGAAGATTGCCAAGCCCATGACTGAGCTGTTGAAGAAGGAAGCCAAGTATGTTTGGACCGAGGAATGTGAAGCCAGTTTTCAGGAATTGAAGAAACGGTTGGTCACCACCCCAAAGTTGATTTTGCGGACATACACAAGGAATACCAGGTTTATTGAGGCGCTTCTCGTCAAGGACTCGGAGGAGTATTGATGCAGGAAGGTAAGGTTGTAGCTTATGCCTCCGCACAGCTACGGCCTCATGAGATGAATTATGCCACGCATGATTTGGAGTTAGCAGTGTAGTGCATGCACTCAAGACTGAGACATTTCCTCATCGGAAATCGTTGTGATGTCTACACAGATCACAAGAGTTTGAAGTATATCTTCACGCAGAAGGAATTGAACCTCGAGCGGAGGAGATGGCTAGAGTTGATAAAGGACTACGACATGAGATTGCATTACCACCCGGTAAAGCTAATGTTGTAGCAGATGCTTTGAGCCGTAAGAGTCATGTGAATACTCTTACAGCAGGAGGATTACCCAGGAGTTAGTCGATGACCTCGTAGATCTCCGATCGAGATAGTTCGAGAGGATTTGTTGCAACTCGAAGTTCAGTCCACTTTGGCGAAAGGATTCGTGAAGCCGAAGTCGGACAAGGAAATCGATGAGATAAAGCAAAAGATGGATGAAGGCAAAGCTAAAGGATTTCGTAAGGATGAACACGGGACTATATGGTTCGAGGATCGATTTATGTGCCCAATGATCCGGAGCTCGGAAGCTAATTCTTCAGAGGCTCATGATTCACCGTATTCGATTCATCCCGCAACACCAAGATGTACCGGATTTGAAGCAAAGTTTCGGTGGACAGGTATGAAGAAGGACATTGCCGAGTATGTAGCAAGATGCGATGTTTGCCAACGTAAAGGCGTAACATCGAAGCCAGCAGGGTTACTTCAACCTTTGCCGATTCCCGATTGGAAATGGGAGAACCTTGGTATGGATTTCATCACAGGATTACCCAGGACCCGTTCAGGTTATGATTCTATGTGGGTAGTGGTTGATCGTTTGACTAAGGTAGCTCACTTCATTCCCGTGAAGACTACCTATACAAGTGCCAAGTTGGCCAAGATATACATGACCAGGATCGTATGTCTGCATGGAGTTCCGAGGAAAATCGTGTCGATAGAGGAACGCAGTTTACCTCAAAGTTTTGGAAGCAGCTTGCATGAAACTTTGGGTGCGAGGCTGGAATTGATGACGGCTTTTCATCCATGAGACGGATGGACAGACCGAGAGAGTCAACCAGATTCGGAGGACATGTTGAGAGCTTGTGTGCTAGACTATGGGTCTAGCTGGGATGATAATTTGCCGTCGCAGAGTTCTCATACAACAACAGTTATCAATCCAGTTTGAAGATGGCCCTTTCAAGCTCTATACGGAAGGAGGCGCGAACACCATTGTGTGGGATAGTGTTGGAGATCGATCACTTTTCGGTTCCGATCTTATCAAGGATTCGAAGAGAAAGTCAAGCTGATTCGAGACAAGCTCAAGATAGCACAATCGAGACGTAAGAGTTATGCCGACGAGAACGCAAGGAGGTGACTTACGAAGTGGGAGACCGAGCATATCTTCGTGTGTCTCCACTTCGTGGAATCAAGAGGTTTGGTGTCAAGGAAAGTTAGCACCCGATTCATTGGCCCTACAAAATCCTCGAACATCGTGGAGAAGTTGCATACAAGTTGGAATTGCCGGAAGGATTGTCCGGAGTTCATGATGTCTTCCACGTTTCTCAGCTGAAGAAGTGCCATGCCGACATGGCCGATGTTCCGTTGAGAGACACAGTGCCCCTAGAGGCCATACAGCTTGACAGCGGATCTCGACTTACAAGGAGAAACCCGTCCGAATTCCCGAAACTGCAAGCGAGTCACCCGTAGCAAGGTCATCAAATTTTGCAAGGTGCCGTGGAGTCACCACACCGAGGAAGAAGCCACACAGAGCGCCAAGAAGATCTCCTTCGAGACCACCGCACCTATTTGCTAGTTAACCCGAATCTCGAGGGCGAGATTCATCTTAAGGTGGGTAGGTTTGTAACATCCCAAATTTCCTATTTGGAATGTTTTACAATTATAGCTAAGCATCCTATGCATCCTGTTTGAATTTGAATGCCATTTGAAGTTTCAGAGAATTTTGAGTTTTGAATTTGAATTTCAAACTTTGGCAAGTGGGAAACATTTCAAAAACTAAGCCTGATAAATACTTGTCAAAAGTATGAGAGGAGCAAACATGACACTCCAAAAATATCGAAGAAAACATTGCCAAAAGATTTGGATTCAAATCTGAATTTTATTTGAATTTGAAAAAATGGATTTTTATAAAGTTTGGATTTTGCCTTTGGAAAATGTTCAAATGAAAGGAATATTCCCTGATCATTTTGGTATATATATACCCTATATAAAATATTTATAGATATTGTTTTATTTCTGTTTTGTTTTATTTTAAAAATAAAATTCAGAAAAAAAAAAACCCCTGGCGCTTAGCTAGGCCACCCCAGCCCCAAAGCCACCGCAGCCCCCTGCTGCTGCCCAGCCACTGCCCACTGCCAATGCCAGCCACCCGACCCGCCTCACTCCCCTCGCCTCAAACCCCAGGCCTCGGCCACCCGCTCGTTCCTCCTCTCCTCTCATCGACCAGTGGGCCCGCCCCATCTTCTTCCTCGCCCACGCATCGCTGCACCACGGAGATCGCGGATCCCGGGATCCGGATTCCGCCGCCCGATTCCCCCCAGGCGAGGACGACCCCGGCTATAAAGCCGACCCCCGCACCCCATTCCCCCTAGCCTCGCTGGAGCCCTCTCCTCTCTCTCCCGAGCACGCCCGAGACCCGAGCTCCTCCGCCACCAAAGTCGCCGCCGTCGACGCCCTAGCCCTCCCCGATCACCCCCGACCCCACCAAACTCCTCACCGACCTCCCACCCGCCTGGCGACTCCCAGCTCCCGGCCGCTCGAACCCCCCGACGACTTCGCCGCCGCCATTGTCGCCGGACTCCGGTAAGCCACCGGGATCATCCCCCCCCGTCCGATCTCCAACGGACGGCCACGATTAGAACCCCCGAAGGGGTATCTTTTTATAAAAAAGACCGGCCGGTTCTTTCCGGTTTATTATTGTAGTTAGGTTTTTATTTAGCCCGGTCCGTTTAGTTTAACCCTAGGCCCGTTTAGACTATTTGACGCTGGGGCAAGATAGGCCCATTAGGCCTTTTTCTTTTATTTTGATTTTCTGTTTTAGCAGAATAGTTTCATTTTGAAAAATTGATATCTTTTATTCTGTTTAATATTTATAGATGATTCTTTTTTTAGTTTGCAAATTTTATGTAGTTTCTGTAGAATATATATTTAGCTATGTTAAAATTAATTAAAATTGCTTTAATTTAGTTTTAGCCAGAATAGTAAATCTGCTATAACTTGAGTTAGAAAAATTATTTTGGATGATTCTTTTGTCCCAACTTTATTTTGACATTGCCAAACCATAGAAATTAACTTGGGTATTTTAGGATTAATAAATAATTATTTTAAGCAGAATCCTATTAATCCTAATTAATTAACTAGCTCCTGTTTTCCTAATATTTTAATTAGTAAATGAATTTATTTTTAACTTGTGATTAGTTATTCTAGGTTAGTTTCGTCACTCTAGTAGATGAACTTTTATTTATAATTAATAAAAGTTTTATTTTATTTTCCTAATAGAAATTGGATTAGGCCTAATAGGAGTTTTATAAAAGCTTTTTAATTAATTCTTTTTGCTCCTAGTTGCTTAGTGAGTTCTTTTCTGTTAAGTTAACCTAAAACCTTGATTAGGTTATGATAGAAAAAATTTATTATATAGAACTACTTTTAGTTATTATTTGAAGTAGGAAAACCTTGAGTTGGTTTCTTTGAGTTTCCTTTTGGATTTGGTTTTGGTTGTTTTGTTGTGTTATGTTACTTTTGTTATGTTGTGTGATCCTATTGCTTTGTGCTTATTGTGTTATTGTTTGTCTCGGTAGAGTTTCCGAGTCTGAAGCTTGCTACTCTGACTCTTTAGCTTACGAGGATCATCAGCAAGGCAAGTTTTGATCATGTTATTTCTATACCTATGTTTTTGTGCATTAGTAATTGTCACCACCCCACCATGCATGCAGTAGTGAAATCTTGAAGTCATTAAACTTGAGTAGTATCATGTGGTAGGATGAACCAATCCCCTTGTTACCATGACCCCGGGACGTAGTAGTTACTTTGCTATGCTCGTAGACGGGTTTTGGGTTGAGTGAAATCCATAAGCAAGATGTGAGAGTCAATGATGATGACAACCCCATGAACTACAATGATCAAGATGGACTTCGGAAAATCACTACTGGGTGGAGGATTTGTGACGGCACCTGGAGAACCAGTGGTGGCGGGATGCATGGAGAAGTGCCATGACATCTTGCGAAAGCTTCACCCAGCCACGAAGAGAAGGATGGATGCCCCATGACCGAAGCTTACATGCAGCCGCAAGCCATTATGGGCTCTGGCTGGGTTGACCCTAGTAGTGACGCTGGCTGGGCGGTACTACGAGATGTAGAAGAACGGTAGGATTGATGGGTACCGCAGTAGCTGAAGAACTCTTTGGAAGACCTGTTTATTCGTCCCGCCTTCAAACACCATGAAGTGCGAAGACTTTAAAGGAGGGAATGATTCTTGCGGAAAAGTCGCAACCCTCTGCGAGAGTTAAAGATCTAATCGATTAGTCGTGTCCCCGGTTACGGACATTTGAGCCTCTGGAACTTGGAAGTATTCGGATATCTCAACACTAAAACTAATGAATTAATTTGAGGGGTTTTATGACTTAATAATTGGGAACGAGATATTGGTTGGCGGAACCATCTCATTAACTACCAACAATTGTAGTAATTTGCAAGCAAGTCCACTGTAGTAGGATAAAATTTGCTTTTCGCAAAATGATGAAACTTAGAGCTCCACAGCCAAAATGCATATAGAGTTAGTAACTTTATTATTGTTATTCTTCATGATTTGCCAGCTTATTCCAAAAGCTGACCTACATGGCTGCAACGTATTATGTTGCGTAGATATATTCCGATCAGAGTGAGGCTACGCTCGCGCTTGGCGATTGCCCTTTGAGTCGGATGGACTCGCTTATCTTCGACGCTCCGCAATGTTATTAGTTTATTTCTCATGAGTTGGCCTTGAGCCAAATTTATTCTCTTGTAATAAAGACTCTATATGAGAATCGTTTAATGATATTCAGGTGTGATTGAACTTTGATTACTTTATCGATGTCTTTGTGGGTACTAGCATGATCTTGGGATGGTATGCATACGTAGATTTGACCGATTTTGGGTCAGTCGCTACAACAGAAAATAAAAAAATAAAAAACCTAATATTCATACTAATGGCGCATCACATCACGGCGCCATTAGTATGCCAAAGGATACTAATGGCGATCATTAAGCGAAGTGCGCCATTAGTATGCCGGGTTACTAATGGCGCATCTTGCCGTTGTGCGCCATTAGTATGCCAAAGCACCGGTTATACATGGCCCTCGAGGCATACTACTAATGGCGCACTATTGTATATACTAATGGCGATTCGGTAGTGCGCCATTAGTATACCAGATACTAATGGCGCACGGTGGTGCGCCATTAGTAAAATATACTAATGGCGTGGCACTAATGGCACACCACTAATGCGCCATTAATGGCCAAATTAGGTGCGCCATCAGTAGGCCTTTTCCTAGTAGTGAAGGGGCCCACGAGGGTGGAGGGCGCGCCTAGGGGGGGTGGGTGTGCCCCTGCCTCGTGCCTTCGTTGTTGCTTTCTTGACGTGGACTCCAAGTCTCCCGGGTTGCTTTCCTTCTAAAAATAACTTCTCCAGAAGGTTCCATTCCGTTTCGACTCCGTTTGATATTCCTTTTCTTCGAAACACTGAAACAAGGGGAAAACAGGAACTGGCACTGGGCTCTGGGTTAATAGGTTAGTCCCAAAAGTAATATAAAAGTGTAAAATAAAGCCCATAAACATCCAAGATGGATAATATAATATCATGGAACAATAAAAAATTATAGATACGTTGGAGACGTATCACCGCCGCGTAATCTAAATTTGCCATGAAAAATGTTCGGATTGCCATGCTTAAAATCCAAACGTTTTGGATTTATCATTTCCGGTTTTTTAGTTTGACCATCATATGAATGTAAAGTCGGAGTCAGACTGAATTAAATCTATGATTTGATCGATTGGATGTTCTGCTAGAGCCATATCAAATTAAATATAAAATGTCATCAAGCCACATGTATTCCTTCTCATCGCAAAAATCCCATATTAAATACCACGTCAATTCCAAATATACTTTTTGGGAAGTCAATCCCAAATACTTATAAGGCGCGACCAATCCCCTTGTTCGAGCACTAGGCGATGCATCTATTTATCCATGCATTTAATTATTACGGAGTAGTAGATAAATAGTACTATAACTAGCCTAATTTGTGTGTCACAATCACTTTTGTTCCTAAACTTCTTACATGTATAATACTAGTTGTACGTGAAACTGGTGACGTAACTTATGAACGCGTCCAGATATGGTCAACGGCAACGTCGCCTGCGCAAGGCGAATAGTACGTGCTAACGAGCCGGTCCCACTAATGCACTAAAATTAATATTAAAATATGTTATCCGTTGAATAGGTTGTGGTAATATAAAAACATTATATCAACAAGGGGGGTACAAAAAACGTTGCTACTATGTTGCTTATTGACGTGCGGCTTGAAGGCCCTGGTCGCATGTTTGATCCTCGTCCTTTTTCATTTTTAATTTATATATGGGTCCAAATTTGTTCCATGATAGGTGGGCCCCTCAGTGTGTAGTTTGTTGCACTTTAATTTCTGGGTAGAAATTTGTTCCACTACAGGTGGACTATCGGTGCGTAGTTTGTAGCTTATTTATAATAATTAAAGAGAACAATAGAGTTTTTTGCAAAAATACCATGGTGCGACGTGGAAGGTGAGAAAGGACGTGCGAGAGAGCGGTGACCGAGCCAGAGGGAAATCAATTGGGGGAGGTGCGGGGGTTGAAACGGTGTTTGGAGTAGTTGTGGGCCGAATGCTACGAAAATATAATGTAAACCCACAGGAATAAATGCCTTCACAAATTAATCCAAGGTTGGAGTCCCCCTCGCAATGTAAATAGCTCCGGCTATGCGATGGATGGAGAGGTAGCTTCAATGTGTGGAAGATACGGCGTGAGATATATATGCTCTGGAGAGATATTGTCCGATTAACTTTTGGGAAGGGTGAGGGCTGTAAGATAGAGCTTGAGAAATGATCTAGTCACAGACATGTAGATATATTTTGTACGTGGGAGGAAGCAAGGTCAATCGATACATCGATAAAGGGAGAGAGATTGAGAGAGTGTGGGTCGTCATGCGACCGAAAGAGTGAGACGGGTTGGAGAGAGTGACCAAGATAGACAATGTTTGTGAGAGAGTATACAATATGAATAAGTCGAATTGGGCTCAAACATGGAGATGTATCATTTGTGTCGAGAAAGAGCAAAGTCAATTGAGACATACATAGAGAGAGAGAGAGAGAGAGAGAGAGAGAGAGAGAGGGCCACCATGAGGTCGAAAGAGTGGGGGCAGCTTTGATGGACTGACCTAGATAGACAATCTGCGTGAGAGAGTATAGAGTGTATCGATCGAGGCCCGAACAGGGAGATATATCATTTGTGTGTGACAGAATGCGAGGTTAATCGATACTTAGATAAAGAGAGAGAGAGAGAGAGAGAGAGAGAGATTGAGCGAGTGCGGGCTGCCGTGCGGAAGAAAGAGTGAGACAGTCTCGAGAGAGTGACCTAGATAGACAATGTGCATGCGTGCGCATGAGAGGGGGGTCTAGATAGGCAATGCATGTATGTAGCAAGAGAGGGTGGGAGGGAGGGATAGAGATATAGAGAGCTCGGCATGGAGTGCAATGGCGGGTGTGTGTGTGAGAGAGATACATTTTTTAATAGAGTGGAAAAAGGGGTTGTGTACTTGAGAGAGTTAGAGATCGAAACATGGAGAGAAAGAATGAACGTGTGTCAGAAACCAATAGCTTTGTAAGGTTCTTAGAACAGGAAGATTGATCGATACATGAAGTATGTAGCATGTGTGCCAAGGTGGGGTGGGGCTACAAACAACATTTGAATGTAGATAGTAGTAGACTTAGTATTGGTGTTTCAATTTAGTGTACATTGTAAGATTTGAATTGAAGACCATGCATATGTCTTCTGTAATTATTTCGAATTCGTGCCATACTAGGTTTGGAAAAGTTGACATTGTCTCGATTGTTGTGGTATTTTGTATTTGTGTGGTCATATGTTTGAATCCATCCAAAGTTTTCTCACTACCATGGTGTTGATATTATACATATGAATTTGTATTTTAAAAAAGTGTGCATAACGTGAAATGGGAAATCCACGTTAGAATTGGAGATCGCTATGTGACACACACTCTAGTTCAAATAACTCCTCATTAATTAATTTATAGTATCTCATTTCGAAGGACTAATTATTTGCAAGGAAAACACGAGCATGGTAATACACACAAATTTGTTTGCAAATGAAAGAATATTTGTTTGCATTCTCAAATGTAGAGACCAGG
Organism: Aegilops longissima; assembly: GCA_021605205.1. Taxonomy (NCBI): domain Eukaryota; kingdom Viridiplantae; phylum Streptophyta; class Magnoliopsida; order Poales; family Poaceae; genus Aegilops; species Aegilops longissima. The sequence continues at coordinate 131,724,241 of CM038676.1, forward strand.
GTCATGTCGTGGTGGTCGTGTGTGTCGTACGGACGCTAGCACCCAGCCACCCACCCCTCCCTCCCTCGCCACCCCCCAAAAAAGAATGACGACAAAAAAAGTTCACGCTTCCATGTTTCAGATTGAAATATCTAGCGGCCCCAATTCTAGCCCTGCAAAATCTTCCTTGTCGGTGTACAAAAGAAGGGGCGCACCTTTGTACCCCTTTACCTGTGCACGGACAGTCAGAGCCGCGCCCACGGCCGCACCGAGCAGAACAGGGGGTTGAACCGAGGTAAAACCGAAGCCCAAGGCGGCCAAGGAAACGCCAAGGCCAAGAAGCACAAAGAAGCAGGGAGGCGAAGCAGGCTCCCCCGGCAAGACCCTTGCCGGGGCGGCTCGCCCACACCAATGGAGTGAGCCACCCTCGAGCCCACAGGTTCCAACTCAACCAACCACGTTGGAACTAGGGCTCAGGAGGCACCTCCATGGTGGCATGCAGATCTTTGTGAAGACAAGAATATTCAAGATCACATGAGGATTAAAAGACAACGGTCCTCGGCAAGATCCTTGCCGAGGAGAGCCACAAGACCCCCGGCAAGATCCTTGCCGGGACGACAACAGCCACAAAGAAGACCCTTGTCGGGCCACCCGGCAAGGCCCTCACCGAGGACGCCAGCAGGGCCACTGCCAGGCCCACACGAGCCAAGTCTCCACGCCGTTCGCATGCAGCTGCCAGCTCAACCAGCTGGGCTGGCACCTTCGTGGCAACATGCAGCTCCCAGACCAGATCAGCAAGCACATGTGTGGCGGCATGCAGATCTTCGTGAAGACCCTACCGCGGCGCTACATCAGCTGCCTACCTGCCTACATGGCGCCGCACACATCGCTGGCCAAGGTGTCTGTCAAAGCGAGGAGGAGCAGCGACGGATGGGGCGGGCCTCGCTCCCGCCCCCGATAAAGCTAGGGGACACCTCAGCAGCGCATTAAATGCGTCTTGTCCTGTAATGCGAGCGATAAGCTCGTAGCACTGTACGCCTTTCCAACTCCTGTGTGCCACTGTGGCAGCCCCTTTCGACTATAAAAGGAGGCACATGGCGTACTGGACGAGGATTCGGCTCTTTGGAACTACCCAGCCACCGTAGCTAGTTCAAGGGCTCAAGAACACTCAATACACCCACACAAAGAAGGACTAGGGTTTTACGCATCCTCGCGGCCCGAACCTGGGTAAACGATCCTTGTGCTGATTACTAATCCTGCTCTTCTTGCAACCCCGCGCCCCAGCAACCGTAGTAGGGATTCTTGTGATCCCATAGGTGTCGTTTCCCACCGACATCTTTGGCGCGCCAGGTAGGGGGCGCAATTGTGAGAATCTGGTCTAATAGTTGGTCTAGCAGTTCTGCATTACCGTGGCTTCTAAAGATTAAGACGGCCAGGAGAAAACGGCGCCGCCCGCGCACGTGAAGGACGCCAGCGCAGCAATAGAAAAGCTAAGTCATTCATAACCTTTGAGTATTTCCTTTTGTTACATAAGGTTATTGTCCTCAAAGATCCTGCCTATGTATGGAAAACCTACACGCAAAGGGGCCCTCCCGTGATTGGCAACACCCTTGTTCTGTTTCGAGTTCGCTCAATAGCTCAAGCGGCTGCGTTGAGAGTGGCGGGGTAGCCTTCCGCACTTTGCAATGCTCTCGATTCTGACTCGAGTCAAGCTCGACAGTTCGGGCGGCCGCGTTAAGGGTGGTAAGGTGGTTCGCCCGGCAGCAAGCACACCCAGCAGGCCAATGGGGATCCGTCCTCAAGACGCGCGCCCTGGGTTTACGCGCCGACGAGCCTACCCAGCTACATAGGGTGGACATACAAAGGAAAATCGAACAGGAAGATAACATGCATAATGTCAAAAGTACTGCAGAAGTTATATTACATCACTTGTTGCCGCAGTTCTAACTAAAGATAAAAATCGTCTTGGTTGTGAACTTGCAGCAACGAAAAGAAGCGGGGTGCCTAATCCAGGCGCTGGCCCGCCACCCTTAGAATTCCGCCGACACCGCTGATGACGGGCTTGATACGCTCCCTGAGCGGCTTGAGGTCAGTATCCTCCGGCAAGCCCTCCAGCGCGGCGTTGAAGTCGAGGTCGGGGTACCTTGGTGAGAACCTTGGTCATGGCGCCCTGGCAAAGCGTTCGGGCCTCGTCGGCCAGCGAGGCCGCCCGGTTGGCGTGAAGCCGCTCCAAAGCACCGACGACCTTCTCAAAGAACAGGGTCAGGCTGCAGTTGGCGCTCACACTCCGCTCTGGGGCGTACCTCACGTCCGGCATCCCCGTGGTGGCCAGCTGTGCGACGGCCTGGTTGGCAACGGTGGCGACGCGATCGAGCCAGCAGTTCTCGCCCTCCACATGCTCCTTGAAGTTGAGGGCCTCATTCTTCCGCAGATGCTTCTCGATCTCCAGGTTTTTGGTCAGGGTCCCTTCCCGGGCCCTGGCCTCCAACAGCATCTTCTTGAGACCCTACAACTTCAGCTTGAGGTCTTTGATGGAGTTGTTGGCCTTGGAGAGCTCCCCGGCCCTACTGACGGCTGCGCCCTGCGCCTCCGTCAAGGCTCCATTGAGCCTGTCCTTCTCCTGGGGCAGCTTCAGGGCCTGCTCCTTCAGCTCGTCCCGCTCCACCTCCAGCTCCTTCACCTTGCCGGTGTGAACCAGAGCCTGGGCATCGAGTGTCTCTTTGTGCCTCTGCTCCAGCTCTTGGGTCTGCTGCGCTGCAAGCTTCTCCACCTCCTTGTCCTTGGCGCCGAGTTTGGCATCGAGCTCCGCCTCCTGGGAGTTCAGCGTGGCCTGGTGCTGGGTCCGGGCGGCCTCGGCTGCCGCGGCCAAGCCCTCCGCCGTCTCCTGGGCCTTCTCGATGTCGGCCAGATTCATGGTGAGCTCCACGTCGCGCTTGGCCAGCTCGCCCTGGGCGGCCTTCAGCTCCTCGTGAGCTTGGCAGAACCAGTCCTGCATCTCGGCGACGCGCTTCTGGAGGTCCGTCTCCGCCTTCTCCACCACCGCCATCCTGAACTTAGCTTTGTCCAGGCGGGCACGGTGGAGTGCCTGGAGCTTCCCGAAGCTGGCGCCCATGGCCTGGAGCAGCCGCTCCTCCTAGGAGCTGTCACCACCAACGCTCGGCTCATCGACAACCTCGAGTCCGGCGGCGGCAAGCACTTCGTCGTCGAACACCTCTCCCTCGACAGGGGCCCTGGTGCTCGACGCGCCGGGGAGGTGAACGAAGAGATCGTCGCTCACCTTTAGGTACTTGCCGGAGCCAGAGGCAGCAAAGGAGGAAGGCTGGTCATCGACTACCTCCTCCTCGGCGGTGTCCTTGCCAGGATCCCCGGCAGGCCCCTCGCCGCTTCCCTCGGCGGTAGCCTTGCCGGGCTCCCCGGATGGCCGTTTGGCGGCGACCTCTGCGGCGCCCCTGGCGGCCTCCTCACCGGAGATCTTCTCGGCTACGCCGCATTGCTCTTGGCCATGTCCTCGATGACGGTGTCCAGGTCCTCCCGGTCCACCGAGAGAGGATCTGGATATCAAGAAGGGGGTGGGGTAGAGCGAAGATCAAAGATTCAAAAAAGAAGAGAAAAAGCAGGGACGAAAGGCCAGAGACTTACCAGTGCCAGGCCGGGAAGCAGAAGTCCCCTCCCCGCCAACATCTGGCGCCGAGGCGAAGCCACCAGTGCCCAAGTTCTCCTCGTCCTCCATGTGCGTGGGCTCGGTGCTTGGCGCCCTTGCCGGGGACGCCCCTCGGGGCGGTGTGGTTGATGGGGGCGGCGTGGTGGGAGTAGGCCTCTGTGTCTCCTCCCGCTACTGCTCTCCTCCTGCATACGCGACAAGGTCAGCGCCAAAGTATCATACCCCTGGCACATGTCGACGAGGAGTGAGCGGTGAACTTACGCTGGGGGCTGCGCTAGGGGCTGCTGTCCAGGCTACTCAACACCACCAGCGGCGCCCTTGAAGCACCAGCCGGGGGCTGGCTGCCCGCCGAGGCCTTGGCCCTCTTTACCCTTTGGGCCAGCGTCTCCGCGTCCCCGCAAGGCTGAAAATAAGTCAAGACATGCGGTTCAGACTGAGGAAACAGGGATGGCGAAGAGGGGCAAGTTGCTTACTCGACGTTCGTCTCCTCCTCTGTTGCCTTCCTCTTCCTCCTTGGGCTGAGGGACCCAAAATCAAAGGTGACCCCCGTGTCAACGTCTGCCGATGGGGGGGAAGGAGGTGGCGTCCAAACACGCTTTGTCGAGGAAGAAGCGGATGCCTTCTCCTTCGCCGCCGCGGCCGTTGCCACTTTCTTCCCCGCCGCGGCCCTCGTCTGGCGTGTGGACATCTCCCAGGCCCGCCGCAGCTGCGCGACCCTGCCAGGCCGGACCGGCTCGCCAGAGGTGGCCTGCCGCAGGACCCGTCCTCTCCCCGTGGCTGGAGGATCGACGGCTACGACCTCCTCCTCCTCCTCCTCGGACTCTTCCTTTGACGACTCGTCAGCCGCATCTTCGACAAGCGGAGCCTCGGTGCCGGCGCTGCTGGCCTCCCCAGCGGCCTCCTCCCACCGGGCGAGCTCCTCCTCCTCCGCGGCTGCCGTGGCCTTGTCCTCCACGCCACCAGCGCTGCCGGCCTCCTCGGCAAGCTGCGCCTCCATCGCCCTGGCAGCGATGTAGTCCAACTCCGCCTGGGTGGTGTCCTGGATGAGCAGCGGCTCATCGGTGATGCACCCCTCGTGCAGGGTTTTGAAGAACTGATGCACCTAGATGTCCTCCGGCTTGACCCAACTCAGGTCAGGGCCATGCACGTTGCAGTCCGCCATCATGGCAATGATGTCAATCCGGCGCGAGTTATTGCTCAGCGGGACCACTCCTGCCGGCAACTTGAACAAAGGCCCCTTGACGACTTTGCCGGCCTTCGCGGCGGCCCTTGCGACCTTGCCGGTCCGCTCGACCTCGCCGTCGCGGCCCACATCGACCTAGAAAAGCTGCTGGCAGAAGTGGGCATGCCCCATCGTTGTTAAGTTGTGGTCGAGGCCGGGGCGAAGCCGCATGATGTCGGCGGCATTCGTAAAGAGTCAGGCCGACCTCCCCTTGTTGTGCAGTGGAGCAATCCGTCGGCGGATGAAGTCGCCCCGATCATCTCAAGGGTGAGCCAGGCCTCGGTGAGCCGAAGGATCCTGGGATCCTGGTGGTGGCGATCATGAGCTTCTCGTCGTCAGCATCGACGTCACTCCAATCGCTTCTGCGGACCGGCGGCGCCCGGCGAACTTCACAGAACGACGGCGGGTTTTTCTCTTCAATCTAGCACCACCGGCCCCGCCACTCTTCCCACCTCTCCTTAATGGCGCCATCCGGGTACGCTTCCTTGGACCTTGGGATCCAGGTGACGCAACCGGAGATGGCGCCCCCCGTTTGAATCTGAGGGAAGAAGTAGTGGCGGAAAAGTGCCGTGTTGGGGTGCACCTCGGCGAAACCTTCGCAGAGGTGCGCGAAAAGGGCCATGCACGCCACAGCATTCGGGGTAAAATCCAAGAGGCGGAAGCCAAAGGTGTGCATGACATCGCTGAAGAAATCAGAGAAGGGGGGCAGAGCCCGTAGGAGAAGTAGTCGACGAAGAAAGGGTACCAATTTGGAGCGGCCTCGGCGCAATTGGCGGGGATGACGCGCGTGGCTGGATGCCCCGTCTTATCCCCCCCCCCCCCATCTTGACCCCCCACAAGGGTTTGAAGGCCTCCCGAAGCTTGAACACATCAACTGTCAAGGGGAAGTAGGCGGACTGCGTCGGCTGCAGCGCCAGCGCACTCTCTGGCGGCTCCGTTGCTCCAGCATCCTTGGCCACTCCCTTGCCCTTGGTGGATTTGGGCGCCATAGCGGCTGGGGGAGGGGGGCAAAAGAGAGGACGCCGGGAACGCGACGGCGGCGAGCAAGAGCGAAGCTTAGGGAGGAAGGAGAAGGGGCAGCGGCTCTGAGATTGGAAGAAAGCGCAGAAGGGGTAAAGTGAGCAGTGCGCCCACGGGGCCGCCTCCTTTACCATTAACCATGATGTGACACATGCGTGCGGGAACCGCCCCACGCATGCCGCCCACGTCACGCGCCACTCCCCCACTTCGCGCATTCAACGCGGGTCATGGGGAAGCGCGGCGGACGGAAAATTACCGCGGTAAAAACCGCCCCTCCAGCCCGCGCACCGTTTTGGGCCTAGCCCAACAACGTGTCGCGCTTATGTGTGGCCCAGGCCGGGGGTCTCCTGTCGGTGTACAAAAGAAGGGGCGCACCTTTGTACCCCTTTACCTATGCACGGACAGTCGAAGCCGCGCCCACGGCCGCACCGAGCAGAACAGGGGGGTGAACCGAGGTAAAACCGAAGCCCAAGACGGCCAAGGCAACGCCAAGGCCAAGAAGCACAAAGAAGCAGGGAGACGAAGCAGACTCCCCCGGCAAGACCCTTGCCGGGGCAGCCTCAGCGGCCTCGGCAAGACCCTTGCCGGGGCGGCTCGCCCACACCAGCGGAGTGAGCCACCTTCGAGCCCACAGGTTCCAACTCAACCAACAACGTTGGAACTAGGGCTCGGGAGGCACCTCCATGGTGGCATGCAGATCTTTGTGAAGACAAGGAATATTCAAGATCAGATGAGGATTAAAAGACAACGGTCCTCGGCAAGATCCTTGCCGAGGAGAGCCACAAGACCCCCGGCAAGATCCTTGTTGGGGACGACAGCGCGCCACGGCAAGACCCTTGTCGGGCCACCCAGCAAGGCCCTAACCAAGGATGCCAGGCCCACACCAGCCAAGTCTCCACCGCCATTCGCATGCAGCTGCCAGCTCAACCAGCTGGGCTGGCACCTGCGTGGCAACATGCAGCTCCCAGACCAGACCAGCAAGCACATGCGTGCATGGAGATCTTCGTGAAGACCCTACCTCCGCGCCACCTCAGCTGCCTGCCTGCCTACATGGCGCCGCACGCATCGCTGCCCAGGGCGCGTGTCGAAGTGAGGAGGAGCAGCGACGGACGGGACGGGCCTCGCTCCCGCCCCCAATAAAGCTAGGGGACACCTCAGCAGCGCATTAAATGCATCTTGTCCTGTGTCACGAGTGATAAGCTCAGAGCACATGCGCCTTTCCACCTCACGTGCCCTTTGTGGCAGCCCTATTCAACTATAAAAGGAGGCCCATGGCGTACTGGAGGAGGATTCGGCTCTTTGGAACTACCGAGCCACCGTAGCTAGTTCAAGGGCTCAAGAACACTCAATACACCCACACAAAGCAGGACTAGGTTTTTACGCATCCTCGCGGCCCGAACATGGGTAAACGATCCTTATGCTGATTACGAATCCTGCTCTTCTTGCAACCCCGCGCCCCGGCAACCGTAGTAGGGATTCTAGTGATCCCATAGGTGTCGTTTCCCACCGACATTCCTTCTCCACCATCCCCTTATGCGCCCAGAGTGCTCAAACCCCTAATTCACCGCCAACCCAAGCAAAGTTCAAATCGCTCCTCATCTCGTCTCTATCCCCACCTTTGTGCCAGACGATGGCGACGAAGACGACGGTCGCGCCTCACCACTGCACCGGAGCTACCTCATCTACACCCTCGTCCAGCGCACCGTGTGGTCCACCGACAACATCGTCCGCTACAGCCGGCGTGCCTCACAGACACCCGACTCCCACCGCATCAAATGTGCTTCACCGACGTCGTCTCGCACCTCATCGGGGCTACTTCACCGAGCACATCGTCGCACCTCCACCCGCCGATGCCGTTGGGGCTTCACCAACAGCCTCGTCCACCGCATGGTAGCGCTCCGCTGCTGCTCAAGATCTGCATCTGTGCGCGGCTAGCCAACGCCAACGCATCACCCGCAACGGATCTAAAGTGACCCGCACTCTAGCTAAGCGAGCATGCCCAAACGTCGGCCTGAACTAGGTATCCACATATCACTCCCTTGTGCACTGTTCCGACGATGTATGGATATCCTTTTACTGCTCTCTTAGCTTACACGCCTATGCAATTCTGACTTCAACTGTTATTTCTACTGGAGACATCATCTGAAACAAGAAAAACCATTTTTTAGCGAAGCATGTCGGTACTACGGGATCTGGTACACATCCTGCACACCGGTATAACCTTGTAAGTACCTCTCCTCCGGTACAATAGCAAGGTTGATTCCTCTCATTTGATCAACCATTCGCCGTGTCAAAAATGCAGAGGGGTGCAAGGAGCACAAGGCCTGCACATACAAGCAAGTGGTAACATGGACTTGTACATGGAACATCCCAAGTGCAAGCAGAGCTGCAGTAAGCCTGTACAATGAGCTAGCATACGTCCCTGCATTTCATTTAATTCGTACTGGCCTGCGTGTATGATTTGCGTGCAGCGGCGGATCCACGAATTCAAGTTACCAGGGGCGAAAATTTAGCTTAAAAAATATGAAGGCACTTGCACTCCGAAAATCAACATAACTTTAGAAATGTGAAGCTACATGCACTTTGAAAACCAGCTAACGATCCAAAATAGTTCCAAATTATAAAACACTAAATGATGTAATCACCAAAAACACAAAATGCAACATAGTGTACAAGGAGTACTAACATGGATTGTACCTGCTTGAATTATTTGTTCTCTGGTCGAAAATATCCAAGTGTAATTGCACCTATAACCAGTATGCCAATTGTTTCAAACAACAGATTACAAAAGTATTTATGCTACGTTGTCATGATACGCGGAGTTTCTAGTAGATGGCCTCGACGTTTCCTCAAGCCATGAAAATATACTATAATTTTCTTGTTATCAATTCGTGCAAATATCTCTCTCTCAACATAGCAGATCATCATTAGACACTAAATCCTTCAGTGGGAGCTTGCAAAATTCTTGTATTAGATCCCTCATTAGACACTATATGTTCATCACCAGGAGCACGCAAAATGTTTGCATCAAATCCTTCATTAGCAGTCTGTTCATTAGACATTTCAGGGTCAAGAACAACATGAGCTTGTATGTTTGCACTGGAAACTTGATTAGACACATCAGGTTTAGTCAGTTCAGTATTGATTGGGGGATTTATAAAATAAGCAGAAATTGGTTTCATTTTCTTATAGATTCCCTACATACAAGCAGTTTTACAACACCGTCAAGTTTAACTATTGGTCAGAAATTGAACAGTTGAATTATATATAATTAACGATGTGATATACCTACTCGTTGCGCATGCTGCTCTTGCAAGTTGCGACTGTCCGTTTGCGCAATCTCGATGCCATGCCCGTACTGGCGCTGCTGCCTCCCAGGCAGGCTACAGCCAGGGTAGGATCTTTATCTTCTTGTCCTTCCATTCACTTGAAGGCCGGCGACCGGCATCCAATGATGGCGCCAGGAAGTGTTGTGTCAGTCTGTTCAGCGGCGGATAGGTCAGGAGCAAACCAGACTGGAGGCTGGAGCGAACGAATTGGGGATTTTTCCTGTTGTCGGTCGATATGGGAGGCACTCGTTTGGGCCGCGAGCCTACTATAGGGCCTGCCTTGCACTTACGTTATTGTCCCATCCAAATTGAAACATTTTTCTTCGTTTTCTACATTGCCTGCTCGTGCGTTGGGACGAACGAAACTAGCCTGGGCCAACCTGGACGACTCAAACTAGGTGCGTACTTTTCAGCCACCCGAGGCGGCCGCCCATACCAGCCCCTACGGTGGCGTCACCCCTTTTTGCGTGTATGATTGTGGTAGTGAAAAATATTCCAGTGACGTTTTTGATTTACCCACAGAATGGATGAATTGCTTGTTTCTATGAACTGAGTTCGCCAATAATGTGAAGGATGTCAGTCTTATCATCCTATTGTAGATTGCATAGGTCTCGATATGCCAAATGTAATCGCATGAAATATACTGTAAAAGCCATTATGATGTGTGTTGCTACAACTAGTCTGACAACCTGTCCTCAATATCTATACCTACTAATAAAGAAAGGTGCGTTTCTCCAATTTTTTCATCCGTTCACCATCAAAAAGATTTTTTTCTATTCGTGGTGGTACTATTTTTTTTCCATTTGTCTAGTAAAAAAAATGACAGATCTCGTACATGAGCCGCCCACAGTGTCGCCCAGCAAAGCCAGCCCAGTTATTTTCGTGTCCACGCAGTTGGGAAAACCCTATTTATCGCAACGAGAATTAGATAGTCACAAATTTGCACTGGGCGCCCAAGCTGGGTTGAAATTTATTATTTTTGTTGTTGTTTTGTGTTATGTTTCTAATTTTCCTTTTCCATTTCTTTCTCCTTTTCTTTGGTCTTCTTTCCTTTCAAGTTCATTTTTTTCTCCCTTTTTTTCGTAAATTCAAAATTTTCAAAAAACTTCATAATATCATAAAAAATCATTTTTGAAAGTGTTCAGAACTTTAAAATATGTCTCTATTTTTATTTTTCCATCTCTTTCACTTTTTCTTTGGTATTTTTTCCTTTCAAATTTATTTTTTTCTACCTCTTTTTTCTAAATTCAAAATTTCCAAATAACTTCGTAATATCATAAAAAATATTAAAAAAATGTTCAGATCATTAAATATATTCCATTTGAAAAAGTTTATAACAATAAATATTTTTTTCTCATTCCAAAATAATCACATATTCGCATAGGGCGCCCGAGCTGGGCTGGACCGTTTTTTTGTTCTGTGTTATGTTTCGATTTTTCTTTTCCCATTTGTTTCTATTTTTCTTTCCTTTCCTTTTTTTCTTTTTTCCTTTCACGTTTATATTCTATCTCCCTTTTTTCATAAAACCAAAATTTTCAATAAAATTCATAATATCACAAAATCCAATTTTTTTTAAATGTTAGAGATTTTAAAATATATTTCGTTTGAAAAAATGTTCAGAACGTTAAATTTTTGTTCTCATTCCAAAATTGATTCAGGTTGTAAAAATGTTCCTTTTTTCTTTGTGTTTTCCAAAGTTGTTTGACATTTTCCCAAAAAATGGATTTAAAAAATGTTCAAGATATGAAAAATATTCTTGTTTTAGTGAAATGTTCGCAATCAAAATAATGTCGGAGTTTATTGAAATACATTTTCAAAAATTGTTCTGAATGTTCAAAATATGTTTCCTTTTTCAAACAAAATCACAAATTCAAAACATGTTCATGTTATTATAAAAGGTTTATGTTTTCAAATAAATTTGTGAATTTTGAGGGTTTCATATTTTGTTGTGTATTTCTGAGAATGTAAAGAATTTCAAAAAGTGTTTGTGATTTTCAAAATTATTCATGTTTCCAAGAATATTCAGCAATTTATATTTTTTAAACAGTTAAAAAAATAGTGTCCAATCTGACATTGGAGTATGATCTTAAAGGTTTGAGCTGACCATTGGTTGGTAGGACTCATTTCTTCGAGTGGCTAGCAGCACGTAGTTGGGTCTTTGAGGGCATGATTTTGATCCTTCAACTCAGCCTTTTTTGGATTTTTCCATGCCTTACTAAAGCAGGTCGTCTTGGCGCCTACCAGTGTGTTGATCCATACACGAACTGTTGTGCGTCTCACATGCTATTTTACGCAACTAGCATCATATAGTAGCCCCCACGTACTTGGCCCAAGAAACAAATTGCTCCGGCGCATAGGCTGTATTGGGCCTCAACTGCACTCCCCTACTAGGTCGTATGAGGGAGCAATTTTTTTCTTGGGCCAATAAAAGAGAATATGTTGGTTTGGCTCGAATAAAAAACGTTGTGGGCTTGTGAGCGCTAAAATATCAAAGAGAGTAAACCCTAATAGAGAAGGGGCATTGATGTCTGGTTATACACTAAATATGCTAATGAAACGGGATTTATGCGCTACAATTAGTAATCCATCCGGTTACGCCATCGTAAGAGAGAGTGGTCAAAGCAACCGTGCTCTGAAGGTCGCCGCATAGCTACCAAATGAGGAGGCAGACACAACCCCAAGACAGAGGCGGACCAAAAGGGAAAAATCCACGAGTTGGATGGTTGCCACCACGCCGACTAACCCCACCACTATCAATATCTGACGGGACAAACATGACCTGCTAGAAGACCACAACTCCTCTCTCTATCACACCGCTATGGAGATCATTTTTGGTGGAGACATCAATTACCTCTCCCATTGCTTCTCCAAAGAAACATCTCTCCCGTTGCAATGCACGGGCATATGTGCTATAACATATGAAGGATGCACCATCTTATCAGATTAACCATTCGACTTACCAATGCAGTGTGGGAAGAAAGAAGTATTGGGACTGCGTATCCAAGCAATTGATGCCATGAACTCCTTCGTAGAACCTTGTAAGCGAAAAAGAAGTTGCAGTGTGCATGTACAAAGAGCTAGCATAAGTTCGGTTACCTGCTTCTCAGAATTTTAGTTAGCCACTCATTGCAAAATTGTATGTTGTTTGGCTTAATTTAGTTTGCTACTGATTACATAATGCCATAGCCTCTTAATAGTATTGTGCGCCTATCTATGTGTTTGATACTTACTGTTAAGAATTACCCATTTTCCTAAACTTAAATAGCTATTTAAGCACGTAGATAGCTGGTCATACATACTTCTAGGGTGCAGCAAAATTCATGTGCAATTTACATTCTGATACCCTGTTTGTTTAAATGGTTTGCTGTTATCACTTGTAGCACTAGTAATGTTTGCATGTTCATAGACAGACAACTGTCAGGTTTATATGAGGGAGAACGTATTTTTAACTTTATATATATATATATATATATATATATATATATATATATATATATATATATATATATATATATATATATATATATATATATATATATATATATATATATATATATATATATATATATATATATTTGTGTGTGTGTGTATGGGAATAATTTTGCTTACATCAAATAAATTTACATATGTTTGTGTTGCTGGTAAACGATACTGACTTGTTACTTTAACATGTTGCCAAGTGTCGGGGAAGCTGATCGGACCCACGAACACCTATGGGACCGGTGGACCGAGCCCCTTTCGGTTCGGTGGGGGGCGGAGGTCGCACGAAGAGCAGATCGAGGCGAAGCACACGAGCCGTTTACCTAGCTTCGGAGCTCTCCGGAGAGATAATACTCCTACTGCTGCTTGTCTGATTGTATTGTGTTCTTGCTAGGAAGCCATGGGAGCTAGAAGACCTAGCATGAGTGTCTCTGGTTTCGAATGAGCTGAACCCCCTCTACGTTGCGCATGGGCCTCCTTTTATATGCTCAAGGGGTCACCAACAGGCGGCGACGTAGACAAGGGCAAAAAGGGAAAAATGAGTTGCGGTTGGTACAGCTACTTGTACAGTGTATTCTACCTAACCCTGACGGCAAGGGACAAAAGCATTAAATGCCCGTCCATGTCGCCTTAAACAAAGGCTGTGAGGGACCGTCGGGGCGCCACCGCTGCCACGATGGCAATCTTGTCGGCGCCGCTTACGCTGCTCTCCGCTGGTCGCACAGCCTCTTGACACGTCTTTGGAATGGTCCCATGGCGACACGTTGGTGGATGAGCTGGGGAGCGGAGATAAAGAGTGGTTGCCTGCCGCGGCAAGTGCCTTGCCGCGGCTGAATCCTTGTCGTGTCCGGAAGCTTGTCGCTCTCCGGGCCTTCCCGGCAAGCTCCTCTTGCCGGGGTCTTGTCTTCCGTGTGCCTCGAGTGGTCTTCCCGGCAAGCTCCTCTTGCCGGGGCCTTGTCTCCTTGGCTTAAATACTTTGTTCTTGAATGGCTCCAAAGGAACCACGGAGGACCCAGCGGTCACCGAGTAAGCCTTGCAGCGGGGTGTCAACTGCCTGGTCTGCAATTTGGGATACTAGGGTACCCTACTCTAGTACACCGGCAGGAGCCCCGGCTTGGGCCACCTGCAGCGCCGAAGCTGTTGGGCTGAGCCCAAAAGCAGTCTGCACGGGCACGCGAGGCATAGATCACGCCGTAACTTGCACCGGACCCACCACGTCCCCACGAACAGCCTGCGTCGAGCGTGGCGTCATGGGAGAGATCGTGGGGGGTTTCTTTATTTGGAAAAGCGGGCGTCCGCCCCTCTCCTCCTTATAAACAGGGAAACAGGCAGGTTGCCCACCTCGCCATTTGCTGCCTAATCTCGAAAACCACCGTCGCTCCCCCCTTCTTCTCTAGTCTGAAGAGAGCAGCGCTCCGCCCCCTCATCGCCACCAGCGCCATCAACGCCGTCGATCTCCTCCACCGCCTCCGCCATGGCTCCGAAATCCGATAAGGGGAAGGGCGTGAAGTCGGCCGAGGCGCAGCTGCTCATGGCTGCGAAGGAGCGGGCCGCCTTCCCCCCCAGCTCGCCGCAAGGGAGCCGAGGGAGAACTACTACCTGTTCAGTCGACGGAGATCTTGGGCGCATCCGCGCACGTAGGTACTCCTCAGCCGCTTGAAACTAGCCCCAACCGGGTACCCTTTCTTGGCGCTTTTCTTCTATGGGCTCTGCCGCCTTCTCTAATTTTTGTGCGATATCATGAACACCTCGGGCTTCCTCCTTGATTTCACCCCAATGCTGTCTCGACCATGGCAGTTTTCGCACACCTTGCGAAAACTTTGTCGGAGTCCACCCAAACGTAGCCCTCTTCCGCCACTTCTTCATGCCCCGAGTTGAGAGAGAGAGCCACTTGCTGGAGGGATGGCTTGGATCTCGGGATCGACAAGAAAGAAGCCTATCTGGAAGGAGAGCTCCGTAGCAAGTGGGAGGAGTGGAGGGCGGTGGTGTTGGATCATTGAGGAGAACCCGCAGCCCTTCTTCGCTTCGGCCAAACTCCAATAGTCTTGCGGCAACGATTGGAGTAACTTGGCGCGGAAGATGCTAGATTGAAGATTGCCGTGACCGGATCTTGCGCCTCGGGCTTGCCGGACTCACCGTAGGCGCCGTTGGCGCAGATTTCCTTCGCGCCGCGATCGCTCCCTTGCAGGAGAGGAGGAGACCTGCTTGGGAGTTCCAAAATGCGGCGGACATCATGAGGTTGCGCCGGGCCTCAACTTCAATTTCACTGCCTTGGAGTTGGATGCGATGCTCTTGGAGCTGTTCAAACATGACCCGATCACCCCGAGTGGTTTAGGTTGCCGAGGGAGTCCGTTGTGCAACAACTCTTCGCCGACCGCATCCGTGCAATGATGCCGTTGTGCGATTCGCATGGGATCGCTCCAACCTGGCAAGAGCTGCGGACGACGTCGTCGCGGCGCGCTTCTTGACAGCTTGGAAGAAGTGCCGATCCGCCCGACGAAAGCGAAAGAGCCTCACCGTGACACCACCGACGCACGAGATGCGCGATTACGCCACCACAGCTGGAGGAGGCGGCAGATTGCTGCCGCCGCAAATTCGGGTTCATCGTGGAGGCGGCAGAGGCAGCGAGGCGGCAAGCCTTGTCGAGTGAAGGAGTTCGCGGCGAGGAGGAGCTTGCCGAACCGGAAGCCGAGTCGAGCGAACCCGCCGAGGGCGCTTCCTCCCCACCATCTAGCAGCTTGCCGCAAACGGAACCCCCGGCTCCACCAAGGAGGCGTCTCCGCAAGGCTGGAGACGAGACGGGGCGGCAGACGGGCCAACAGCCGCAACACCGTGCGACGCGCTCCACCGCGGCAAGCACTGTTGCCGCGGGAGCACCTCACACCGCTGCAACAACTGGGGCGGGATCCTCCCAAGCCACCGCTGCCACCCCCGCCAAGCGGTCAAGGGAAACTACTCCTCCGCCTCGTCGCCTGGGAGGCGAGCCGAATTTGATCTCTCGGCGCCAGCTCCGACGAGGAAGAAGAAGAGTAAGCTTCTATATTGTGCTTGTATTTCTTTAATTTTGTTGCTTCGTCCTGTATCTGATTTGCTTCATTCTGAACTCTTTCCTTTTTCAGGACGCTGGCCCAGAGAGCGTCGAAGAGAGCCAAGATCCCGGTGGTTGTCATCGAGGATGATCCCCCCGTGGCAACAGGAGGCGCGTCTGAGACCCCCTTGCCGGACCCGGCAACCCTTCCTCAAAGCAGCCCCCAGCGTAAGTATATGGTTTACTTCTTACTGTTAGACGTGCATGGGTGCTTCTTCTTTGTTGATATCTGACTGTTGGTTTTTGTAGGAGCAGAGTAGCCTCATCAGGAGTGCTCGGAAGCCGCTCCCGAAATACCATCTGCTTCGACTTCACCGCCAAGGGAGGATTCTCCAAATAGGGGCGTTCTCCGACAAGGGAGACTTCTCCGGCAAGGGACAGCACCATGATCCTCTGGTGGTCGAGACCATGGCTGCAGATCCCATCGCAGTAATCCTCTTGCTCGAAATTTCCCTTGGGTTCTTTTCTTCTGTTTTTCTTTTGAACATTTTCTTGACTGTTCTTTCTTTTTCTGTCGCCGATCCATCCGCCGCAGAGCCGATGGAGACCGAGGTCGCTGCGAGGAGGACGTCTTGCGTAATATTGACGACGCCGCCGCCATGGAGGAAGAGGTCTGGCGCCGATGAGTCCGCTTGGCGAAAAAGCCGCCAAGGCTGCTGCCACAGGCACCGCAAAGGCTGGCGAGGGGTCTGGCGATCGTACTGACGACCCTGAGGCCGCAGGAGCGCCAGGCGCTACGCCGACCGCCGATCCCTCCGCCACTGGTGCAGCGTCAGGCTCCGAAGAGCCCCAGCCCGGCGCCTATCTGAAGGCCGGCGACGGTGTCTTCATCAAGCTCCCCTGGGCATCGAGCTCCAGGGCGCCGGTCGAAGGAGAGACCTTTGATGAAGAGCTGCTCGCCTCCGCTGGGCTGACGCTGGTGGACGTGCCAAGAAGCAGCAGCGGCGAGTCTGAGGAAGAGCAGCTGCTGAAGAAGCTGTTGTCGCTCTACCGCGCCCAACAAGTCAAGTTGGAGTCCCGGGAAGCGCTTGTCGCGAAGGCGGGAGCGGACATCGAGAAGCACGCGGAGGAGCTCCGGGGAATCAATCAGGAAGCTCTCCGGTCCTTGGCAGAGGAGCGGGAGCAAATTGTTGAGGCGCGCAAAGCCTTCATCCTCGAGAAGGCAAAGGTTGAAGAGCAGCAGAGGCTCGCTGCCGAGAAGCTAGCTGCGCAGGAAGGCGAGCTGGCGCAGCGGAAGATCAACCTTGACAGCCACGAAGAGGAGCTTGTCGCGTGTGAGGAGACACTTGGCGGGGCTCTTAAGGAAGCAAAGGATGCTTGCCGCATGCTCTTGAGCCGCCAAGAAAGAGTTGGAGACAAAGGTGACGCAGCCGAGGCTGGCCTCAAGAAGAGCGGCGAGGAGCTTGCTGCACTCAAGCACGAGCTCGAGAAGGACGCCTATACTCTTGGCGAGCTGCAGGGCCGTCTCGCTGAGAGGAGCAAGGAGCTCAGCGCCGCCAAGGACTCCAAAGCAAATCTTGAGCTGAAACTGACCACCCTGATGCAGACGCTGGACGGCGCCAAGGAGCGGGAGGTGGGCCTGTTGGAGAAGATCAAGGCCGACGAGGCGCTGCTGGCGAGTGGTGCTCTGTCGCCGGAGCACCTTCAAGGAGAATGTGGAGCACTGGACCGAGGGTCTTGTGAATATCGCCGCCGCCATCGACACGGAGCTGACGGAGCTGGGGATGGTGGATCTTGGGTACTCTTCCGATGAGCGCCTCCAACCCAGCGCCAAGCTCAGCTTTTTATTCAAGGGCATGGTGACGGCTCTCCAGCGGCTCCGGGAAGAGATCCCAAAGCAGCTGGCTGAGGAATCGCGCCAGATCTGTACGGGAGCTCTCCAGAAGGTGTTGATGAAGGTGGCCTTCCGCAATCCAGGCCTCAACCTCACTGGCGTCCTCAAGTCCCTGCCGCCGGATGCCGATGTGGAGGCCCTCAAAGCCCTTGTCGCACCCATTGTGGACAAGGTGGGCAAGATCAAGCGGGTTGATGGAGACCGCGTAGATTAGGCCGCCAGTTTTATCTTTCCCTTGTCGCTGCTGATCATGTTTAGGAGAACAATTTATTAGATCTGTGACAAGCTATTTGTAATATAACTCTATCTTGGGTAGTGATTGCAATGTTATTTCCTTTACTTGATTCCTTCCTTTGTATGTTTGTGCCCTACGCTTTTAGGGAACTTGTCGTAGCTGGCACCTTTGCATGAAAGCGCTGAGTGCGGAACGTCGGCCAGAGCTTTGGCGGTGCTGCTTCCGACAAGCAACCTTGTCGCAACTAGTTGCAGCTCACTTACGTTGTTGAGCGGACTCGAAACAAAGTAAGGGCGCGACCAACTACGAGTTGGTTCCTCCGCGCACAGGTTTTCCATACAAAGTACTATCGTTCGAGGAATACACCTTAAAGATTTAAAAACTGATTGCTCAAACTTTGGCAACTTAGCTTTTCTGTCGTTTGCTTCCCGGTAAGGCGAAACTTCCTCGAGCGACGCTTGGTGGCCCACACCATTATCTTCTCCTCCCCGGCTAACTTGTGGGCGAAGGAACCTTCCTTTCTTTGAGAAAGAGAAAGAAGAGAAAATAAGGTTATGGAGCCTTGTGGCTCGTTATTGCTTACCGGGTGTGGATGCTGCACAAGATGTTAGATAACACATGCAAAAATGATGATGAAAGCATGTAGTTGACAAGTTGTGCGCAACACATGAGCTTTACTTATGCACGGGGTCTGCGCCCGGCTTTGTACAAAGGATTACATGCAACATCAAGAAGACTTGTACAAAAGGTGGTTGCGGAACAGGTTCCAAGAACTGCGCCCTACGGGTAAAACTTACGAAGATGTTCAATGTTCCAGGAGTTGCTCACCGGAAAGCCATCTTCGGTCTCAAGGCGGACAGCGCCAGGCCTAGTGACTCGTTTCACCCGATAAGGACCTTCCCACTTTGGCGTCAACTTGTTGGAATTCTTGGCGGACTGAACACGCCGAAGAACAAGGTCGCCTTCCTCGAGACTTCTGGCGTTAACTTTGTGGCTATGGTAGCGACGCAAAGCTTGCTGGTAACGAGCAGCTCGTACAGCGGCCTGAAGATGGTCCTCCTCAAGGAGCAGCGCGTCATCTTGTCGCAGCTGCTCTTGCTCAAGCTCATCATAGCGAGTACTCGAGGTGACCCGTGATCTGAGTTCCGTGGGGAGAACTGCCTCTGCCCATAGACTAGAGCGAAAGGTGTGTGGCGATGGCTCGATTTGGCGTCGTCTGATCGACCAAAGAACCACCGCAGCTCCTCAATCCAGCTTTCTTCCGCACTTGTGCAGCACTGTCGAAAGTTCTGGTCTTGAGCCCGCGCAGCACTTCAGCATTTGCCCTCTCTCGCTGACCGTTGCTTCTCGGATGAGCAATGAAGCAAAGCAGACCTTGGCGCCAAGATCTTGGACGTCTTGCATGAAGGTGCGGCTCGTGAGCTGTGTGCCGTTGTCGGTGATGATCCCGTTAGGAATTCCAAAGCGGCAAACAATCGACCAAGAACTTGATCACGATCGCGTTGCCACCTTCCTCACTGCTTCCACTTCCGCCACTTTGTGAACTTGTCGATTGCAACGCATAAGTACTCAAAGCCCCGACAGCTCGGGGAAAGGGGCGAGAATGTCGAGCCCCGCACCGAAAATGGCCGGATAAAGGGATTGTCCGGAGAGCTTGAGCTGGTTGGTGTATCCGCTGGCATGAAACCGCACGCTTCACACTTGGTTACTTGTGCGCTTGCATCTCGGAGGGCTGTCGGCGTAAGAAACCTTGCCGGAAAGCTTTGCTCGCAAGTGCTCTTGCGCCAATGTGGTGACCACATATGCCTCCGTGTATCTCGCCAACAGCTCTGTCCATCTTCCCGGTGAATACACTTCAATTTCACACCGTTGAGTCTTCTTCCGCATGCAGCGTCTTTGTCGACAAACTAGTACATACTTGACTGCGGGCTACTCTCTCCGCTTCTTCTTGCTCTTCGGGAAGTTCTCTGTCTCAAGGAAATGGACAATCTGCTGTGCCCATCTTTGGAGCTTGTGGCTCGACAACAAGGACTAAAGGCACATATGATCTTTGTGGGAACATCCGCTTCTATGGCAAGAACACGCGGCTCGGCGGAGCTTGATGTTCCCGGCAAGCTTGCCGAGCAAAGCTTGTCGGGAGCGCCTCGCTTCTCTGAAACAAACCCTAGGGCTTGTCGGAGCAGCTGCTCCTCGGCAGTTTTTTGGTGTTGATCCAGGGGACCTTTTGGTGGCGGCTTCGAAGCTCTGCTGGAAAATAGTCACCGAAATCAACTTCCTCTTCTTGTTCATCCGATTGATGGCGTTATAGCTTGGTTGTGTCGACTTGAGCAAAAAATCCCTGGCTCCAGCTAACTTGAGTGCGGCGCACTTTGACAGGCCATCAGCAATATCATTCTGAGCTCTTGGAACATGTTCCATCTGCAGGCCGTCAAAGTGCTCTTCTAGCTTTCTCACTTCATCAACGTAGGCTTCCATCAACAGACTTTGATAATATTTGTTCACTTGGCGGACGACAAGCTGCGAGTCACCCCTGACAATGAGTTTCTTGATCCCAAGGTCTACCGCGATTCTGAGACCGGCAAGCAATCCTTCATACTCTGCAATGTTGTTTGTTGCTTGCTCCTTGGGAAAGTGCATTTGGACTATGTACTTGAGGTGTTCTCCGGTGGGTGCGACAAGCAGCACGCCGGCACCGGCGCCTTGCAGCAAGAAGGCACCATCAAAGTACATCAGCCATTCTTTGCTTGCTTCCTTGACGGGGATGCTCGTCTCTGGAATTTCTTCATCCTGCGTTGGCGTCCATTCTGCTATAAACTCTGCCAATGTGTCACGCCCAATATGCGACCCTATCCAAAAGGAACTCGACGGTCCCACCAAGAATAGACCCGCATATTGAAACGCTTTTGCAAGGTGGATATCATTACATCAACATTACATAATAGATGGGGATACATACATAAGGCACAAATGCCACAAGAATACATCAACATCATACATGAGAACAACATCCGACTACGGATGAAACATAAACAAAACTCAAACAATATCCACCACTGCTAGCCCAGGCTGCCGACACTGGAACCTATCCCCGATCGAAGAAGAAGCGAAGAAGAACTCCAATACAAGCAAACATCGCTCTCGCGTCATGATCATCGCGATACCTGTACTGCAACTGGTGGTGTAGTAAATCTGTGAGCCACGAGGACTCAACAATCCCATTACCATGGGTATCAAGACTAGCAAAGCTTAAAGGGAAAGGAAGGGGTAAAGTGGTGAGGTTGCAGCGACTAAGCATATATGGTGGCTAACCAACGCAAATGAGAGCGAGAAGAGAACAAAGCGGAACGGTCGTCAACTAGTAATGATCAAGAAGTGATCCTGAACTCCTACTTACGTCAAACATAACTCGAAACCGTGTTCTCCTCTCGATCAACCCGAAAAGAGACACTCACGATTCACGCACACGGTTGGTGTATTTTAGAAGAGTTTGCTTCAAGTTTACTACAACCGGATATTAACAAATTCCATCGCCACATAACGCGGGCACGGCTCTCGAAAGTTTATACCCTGCAGGGGTGTCCCAACAGCCCATGATAAGCTCTCGCGATCAACGAAGGATATTCCTTCTCCCGGGAAGACCCGATCAGTCTCGAATCCGGCTACAAGACATTTCGACAGCAATAAAACAAGACCAGCAAAGCCGCCGGATGTGCCGACAAATCCCGATAGGAGTGCACGTATCTCGTTCTCGAGGCACACCGGATAAGTCAAGCTACGAGTAAAACCAACCCTCGAGTTGCCTGTGGTGGCCCATGATCTGCTCGGTTCGGACCAACACTCGAAGGAGCACCGGCCGGGGGCTAAATAAAGATGACCCTTGGGCTCGAAACCCAAGGGAAAAAAAGGGGTAGGTGAGGCAAATGGTAAAACCAATGTTGGGCCTTCTTTGGAGGAGTCTTATTCAAAGCGAACTGTCAAGGGGTCCCATAAATCACCCGACCGCGTTAGGGACGCAAAATCCGGGAACATAATACCGATATGACGGAAACTAGGGCGGCAAGAGTGGAACAAAACACCGGGCATAAGGCCGAGCCTTCCACCCTTTACCAAGTATATAGATGCATTAATAATATAAGATATATTGTGATATCCCAACAAGTAAACATGTTCCAACAAGGAACAACATCTCCATGTTCAACAAGGAACAAACTTCATCTTCACCTGCAACTAACAACGCTATAAGAGGGGCTGAGCAAAGCGGTAACATAGCCAAACAACGGTTTGCTAGGAAGGGTGACAAAGAGTTAGAGGTTCATGGCAATTTGGGATGGCTTGAGCAGCAAGTGATAGGTAGCGCAGCATAGCGAAAAACGAAGAAACTAGCATAGCAATGATAGTAGTGAGATCCAGGGTAGCGGTCATCTTGCCTGAAATCCGCAAGGAAGAAGAACGAGTCCATGAAGAAGACGAACGGATGAAGCCGAACCAAGCGTGAGCGAACGAATCCTCACGATCGCAACGAAACAGGAACTAACAAGAAGAAGCACACAACATAGGTAAACACACCACACTTGAACAAGGCATGATGCACAACAAGCATGATGCATGACAAAGCTACATGAAGCTACTCATGGCAAGAGATGATGCATACAAGAGCAACACATCAAAGCAAGTTTAAATGAGGCCGGAAACAACATATAACAATTCCGGTAAGTCCTCATATGCAAATTTCGAAATTGGTCCAGATCTGAATAAACCTTATGTTCAAGTTTTTAAACAGCAAGTTAAGATGCACCACGATGATCTACACGAAATTATAGTCAAGTTACATATAAAGTTCATTAAATTCGAAGCTACGGCCTAGAAGATATGAGCAAAACAAGTTAAACATGGCATTGATGCAAAATGCATACAAACATCAAGCAAACACCTCAAAACAAGGATGCAACATGATAATATGACACTACATGCAAAATCAAGCAAGTTTCATATAGAGCACACTCAAAACGGAGCAACGGTTCAACACATACACATGAAACAAGTTATAGCAACAATCTGTCCAAAACAGCAACTAGGCATATTGCAAGCATCAAAACAACAAGCTACAACATCTCAATGTAATAACAAAAGGCATGGGCATGAAGTACAGGTAAAGCATTACAAAACATGAACACTGAGCTATCTCCAGAAATCACTAGAACATGCTCAAAATGACATGGCAAGATTGCAAATAATAACAGATTTCAAACTTATCAGAAATAACATCGAGGTTGCAATGTTTAGAGCTATCAAACAACATGTTACAGGAACTTATCATGGCAAACAAAGGCATGGCATGATACTACTAAATGCATAGATCAAATGTCCTTTACTGACCATGAGCCAAAAAGGATCACAAGATATGATGGCACCCATGTAAACATAGCAAGTTATATTACAGATTCATACATGGCAGGAACAACAATAAGTAGGCATGTTGGTGAGCTTGAACCACTCACCACAGAGCAATACATGATAAACTAAGCATACATCCATCAAGAAGACATGGCATAGAAGCTATACATGGCAAGAACACCAACATATCATGCAAGGATCAACTACAACAAGCTTGGCAAAATTGAATAACATGTAAACAACCTGCCAGGAAACATTTTATAGCAAAAGTAGAGCTCGATTGACTCAAGCTATGGCACTCCATAATTGCAAACAAGGGAATGGATGGATAAAGAATAACCATATGTTCAAAACATCCTTACTGAAGTATCTCAAAATAAGCATGGATCTCTCTGTAGCATCAAGTTTACATGGCATAAAAATATCAATGAGCAGGGCTGAAATCAGCAACATCATGAAGCCTAGTTGGCATGCTTGTGCTAGTCACCACAGAGATCACAAAAATACATGGCATACACCCCTGAAAATATGGCATGGCATATTACAAAACACATGTAGGACTCAAGTTCATAGGGTGTACACATCAATCATGGAAAAAAAATGACAAAAGTGCATGTTCTGATAAGAATCTGAAACTAACATCACATAGCACTCTTCCAACAGCATTTAGGGCATCAAGATGAGCTCAAATGAAAATGATGCAATGGTATGAAATGATTTACTCATCGAGACGAACAATTTGACATATTACACGCGCAAAACGGAGCTACGGATGCAGAGTTATGATGCGATGAAAATGCATGAAAATGTTAGCAGATTCAGGACTTGGTGGATTTTCGAGAGAGGAGGAAGTCAACCTAGTGCACGGGAATGAGGCACGCGGAGATGTCGCGGAGATGGGCGTGAGGCGAGGCGGCCGGAGTAGGGCGGATCCGGCCCTCTCCTGGCGGATCTGTCCGGAGATAGGGCGGGGCGGCCGTGACGCGCCACCGGAGTAGGGCGCCGTCAGGCGGAGGTTGCCGGCCGGGCCGGCAGGAGGCTAGGCGGGCCGGGCGGTTTGGGCGCTGCTCAGCCGGCGGAGGGGGGCCGGGCGCGGGGAGCGCCGGGCCGGGCGGCGCGCAGTGGGTCCGGCCGCTGGGCGGCGGCGTAGGCGCCAGTGGCGGCGGCCCAGCGCCGGGCGAGGAGGCGCTGAAGCGAGGCGGACGGGCGGACGGCCGACGGCCAGCAGGCGGCGACGCTGGCTCGCAGGGCCGCCAGACTCAGTGGCAGACATGAAGTGGGAGGCACAGGCAAGCGACGTGGCAGCCTCCCATTGGCTGCGGGCGGCGTGGCGGTTGCGTCGGCGAGACGGACATGTCCGTCCGGGAGAGGGAAGATTTTAGGGTTTCGGGGGTTGGACTGCGATTTTTGGAGGGAGGTGTTTATATAGGTAGAGGGAGCTAGGAGAGTCCAAATGAGGTGCGGTTTTGCCCCGCGATCGTGATCGAACGACCGAGAGCATGGAGGGAGTTTGATGGGTTTTGGGACACTTTGAAAGGGTGTTGGGCTGCAACAAAGAGGCTTTTGCGGTTACCGGTTAACTGTTGGAGTATAAACGACCTCCAAATGGCCGAAACTTGACAGGCGGTCTACGGTGCTATACCAAGGCCGCTTGACAAACCTCGGTCCATTCGAGACCGTTCAACACCCGCACATGAAAAGAGGTAAAAGGGGGCGCCGGGAGACATAGGAGTGCCGGATTGCAAAACGGACAATGGGGAAAATGCTCGGATGCATGAGACGAACACGTATGCAAAATGAAATGCGCATGATGACATGATATGAAATGCAAATGATGACATGGCAAAGTGCAACACGCAAGCACATGACATGGCAATGAGGGCGAATAACTGGCAGACACCTGGCGCATCGATACCGGGGCGTTACACAATGCTCTGCTTTGGATAGTTGAAGTGCTTTCAAACTTGAGGCCAAAGCTTGACAGTTCGAGTGCCCACTCGACAATCCTGCCTGTTGCTTCGGATTTTGCAATATTCTCTTGAGGAAAGCGGTGGCGATCGTTATCTCATGTGCTTGGAAGTAATGGCGCAGCTTTCTCGAGGCCATGAGG
Source organism: Aegilops longissima (assembly GCA_021605205.1). Taxonomy (NCBI): domain Eukaryota; kingdom Viridiplantae; phylum Streptophyta; class Magnoliopsida; order Poales; family Poaceae; genus Aegilops; species Aegilops longissima. The sequence goes on from CM038676.1 coordinate 131,749,593, forward strand.
AGGCCGAAAAGCAATTTCTGCACACCGAGTACCTTGACCTAGCCCCTGCAAAGGGAATTGACAAAATAAACTAGGCGCTGCACCATCCTTTTTTTCATCTTCTCGCCGCGTCTGCCTTGAGATCCATCCTTGTCGGGACGAGCTTGCGGTGAAGCCCCCAGCTTGTCATTGGATGCATTTGCCATGGTTGCCGACTCATCATCCACCTCCCTCTCCGCTACTAACGCAGCACTAACCACTTGATTGGTTGCCGCTAGATATAATAGCAACTTCTCTTATGGCCTAGGTGCGACAAGTATTGGAGTGGAGGACAGGTATCTCTTTAAGTTCTGCAGCGCAGCCTCCGCTTCGGGAGTCCATTTCATTGGACCTGCCTTTTCAAAATCTTGAAAAATGGCGAGGCGCGTTCAGCAGAACCTAGAGATAAACCTCTTGAGAGCAGCCACGCAACCGCAAGTCTTCGTACATCCTTGACACGCTTTGGTGCTTCAATCTGCTCAATGGCCTTGATCTTGTCGGGATTGGCTTCAATTCCGCTGAGACACGAAGAACCGAGAAGCTTGCGGAAGGACTCAAACACGCACTTCTCGGGGTTGAGCTTGAGGTTGATCTTGCGTAGATTTGCAAAGGTCTCATCTAAATCTTGAACGAGTTGCCTGTCTTTGCTTTTGACCACTATGTCATCCATGTAGGCTTCTACATTTACGTGCATTTGCGGCTCAAAAGCGTCATGGACTACTCTTGCAAGCGTTGAACCAGCATTCTTTAGCCCAAAAGGCATCCGTACAAAACAGTATGTGCCACATGGGGTGATGAATGCGGTTTCTCTCTCATCATCTTCTGCCATGAAGATCGATGATATCCGAGTATGCATCAAGAAATGAAAGCAAATCACATCCGGCCGTGGAGTCAACAATCTGGTCGATCGTGGCAAGGAAATGGGTCTTTGGGACAAGCTTTATTAACATCCGTGATGTCGATACAAAGTCTCCATTTCCCATTTGCCTTGCGTACAACCACGGATTGGCCAACCACGTAGGATGGACCACTCCTCGACAAGGCTGATGCTTCCAATTTCTTGATCTCTTACGCAATGAATTCTTGGCGCTCCTTTGCACGCTTCCTCGACTTTACGCTTGACGGGCGCGCGATGAGGAAAGACAGCTAGGTGATGCTCAATTACTTTCCTAGGAACACGGGGATGTCGACGGTTGCCATGCAAACACGTCGGCGTTAAGCCCTGAGAAAGCAACGAGCGCGCCTTCCTATTTAGGGTCGAGAGTGGCAGCGATGGTGAAGGTACCACCGGTGCCTTCCTCCTGGCGGGCACCTTCTTGGTTTTAGGTGGAGCTGCCATCGTCTTCTTGCACTTGCCGGTGGAGCTCGATGGTGCGTCCTCGACGGTAGTGCAGCACTCCGAAGAGGTGCGCTTGCCGGAGTGGGCATCAGAGCTCTTGCCGGACTTGGTCTTGGCTTTTTTCTTCCCCCCGGGAGCTTCAGCGGCAAGTGACTTGCTATCTGTTGCAGCTACTGCGTCCCGGTAAATCTTGTCGGCGCAGATAAGAGCATCCTTCTTGTCGCCAGGGACAGAGATGACACTTATCGGACCTGGCATCTTGAGCAAGTTGTATGCATAATGAGAGGCTGCCATGAACTTGGCGAATGCTGGACGGCCAAGTATCCCATTGTAAGGCAATGGGAAATCAGCAACGTCGAACGTGACCCTCTCAGTCCTGAAGTTTAGCTCGCTGCCAAATGTTACCGGCAACGTGATCTTCCCCTTCGGCTTACTCCTTCCCGGATTGATTCCTTGGAATGTGCCAGTCTCTTCGAGCTCGCTGTCAGGGATCTGAAGCTTCTGGAGCACCGCGGAGGAGATTAGGTTTAAGCCGGCCCCGCCGTCAACTAGCATCTTGGTGACCTTGAGGTTGCGGATAGTTGGTGATACCAACATCGGCAAACACCCGAACGCAGTTATGCGATCGGGGTGGTCCTCAATATCAAAGATGATAGGTGTGCTGGACCATTTCAGAGGCTTGCGTGACTCTACGGATGGTTCTGCTGCATTAACTTCCGCATCCACCGCTTGAGTTGGCGGTGTGAAGTATGCAGAGAAGCACCGCCGTCTACGCAGAGGACCTCTGTGGCTTTCTGAAACTCCTGCTCATCGGTCTCGTCGTCTTCCATATCTTCATCGCCGTCTTCGTCTTCATCCTTGCCGCTGCTTGGCCTTGTCGCGGCGTCCTCCCCGGCCGGGTCGCTTCTTGCCAACTCCCCCAGCACCTTCCTGGGCCTTCTCCTTGTCGCGCCGCTTGTACTCAGCCTTCTGATGTTCAACAAGCTGCTCGACCTTCTTGCAGCTCTGGAGGTCATGGCCCTTGGTGCGGTGGATTTTTGCGATCTTGCTTGTTGGAGCTGTCACCTTGTCGGCCGCCACAGTGGCGATCGGTGCCAGCGGCAACCTCCTTGCCGGAGCCACCAACTTTGGCTTTCTTGGCGGCACCACCGTTGCCGGACTGCTCGACAACTAGCACCTCTTTGCCCTTCTTCCTTCTGTTGTTCCGTCGCCGGCTCTTTTTAGCCGGAGCAGTCTCCTCACTATCAGATCCTGCTTCTGCATTCTCCCCTGGGAGTCTCCTCCCTTCCTTAGCACGTGCACACTTGTCGGCCAGGGCATACAGCTCACTGACGTCCTTGACTTTGCACATCGCCATCTCCTCCCTCATCCTCACGGTTCCTTGCGTTACGATGGAGCGACCGATCATCATGGCAGGGGTGGACATCTGGGATGTTGTAGTGTACACAGCTGAACCTCTGAATGAACTTCTTGCAGACTCTCCTTCCTTACAGGCGGCAGATGAAGGTCACTCTCTTGGCCATGAGGTTTGTGGCACTGTGAAGGCGCCTACAAACCGATGGCATAGATCTGCCAAGAGGATATGGATCCGTCCGGCAAGTGCATGAGCCAGGATCGACATTGGGCTTGAGTACCGCCGGAAGTAGTTGGCGAGGATCTTGTCGTCTCGTCCCCTGCAGCTTGCACCGCAATGGTGTAGATCTTTGAGAACTCTAACGGATGTGTCCTGCCATCATACTTCTCTATGCGTCGGCTTGAAATTCTTCTTGTTGGGCCCTTTGGACTTGCCGCAGCTCACGAGTGAGCGCAGGGCAACCTACAGCGTCAGACGGTAAGTCTCCACAGTTCCCTGGCGCATGCATATCGACGAGAGGGCCCGGCGCTGGTCGGATTGACGTCGCGCTTCTCTTGGCGCTTCGATCGCGAGTTCGAAAGCGTCTTCTTGTTGCCGTTCTGAAGAACTTGGCGCTGATCACGGCGAGCTTCGTGGATCCGATGACGCGGTGGAGTCGTTGTCGAGGTGGATCCGGCGATTTGGTGATCTTGGCCTTACGGGTGGAGAGTGCATGGTGGTTGCACCCCACAAGTTTAAATCGCCACCGGCTCGTGCCTTGTCGTCTTGCCGCGGCAGCGATGTAGTTGGTTGCCGCGGAGCGTCACCGTTGGCAAAGCCGATGAGACTCTAGATGGTGGCCCTCCATTCGTCGACTTTGTCGGCTGTTGGAGGGTAGTCTAGGAGCGATTGAGCTCGCCAACGCTTCGGCTGGAGTGGCGGCGGCGATGGTGAGCAGTGCGAGGAGAGGGATATGCTCGGACTTCTAACTATGTTAGAAGGAGCAGCATCCCGTCCAGGCGACCGTACCCCGTTCGTGCCAGCATGCTGGCGTGCACGCTGGTCTTGAGGGCCTCGCGATCCTCCAGCTCGGTCTTGATCCAACGAGCGTATGGTATTGTGAATACCATGACGCTGTCGGTCCCGCGGCTCCTGAGATGGGCGCGGTGCATGTATGGACGCCGAGGTCTGCGCGGCCTTGTCCTTGGACTTGGCAGCGTCATGAGTTCCCTCGTCGGTGCCCGTTCTTCCGCCGGTGTCTACCCCACCACCCATTTGCTCCGGTGGTGGCGGGATCGACGCGGACGGCTCCGCTGCCGCCGAAGCCTTCTTCTTCGGTGGCATGTTGATGAAGATGATGAAGATGTTGCTCGTGTGAACGCCGGATCAGGTTCACACAGCCTCGACGCCCCCTACTTGGCGCGCCAAAGATGTCGGGGAAGCTGATCGGACCCACGAACACCTATGGGACCGGCGGACCGAGCCCCTTTCGGTTCGGTGGGGGGCAGAGGTCGCACGAAGAGCAGATCGAGGCGGCGAAGCACGAGCCGCTTACCCAGCTTCGGAGCTCTCAGGAGATAATACTTCTCTGCTGCTTATGCGATTGTATTGTGTTCTTGCTAGGAAGCCATGGGAGCTACAAGACCTAGCATGAGTGTCTGTGGTTTCGAATGAGCTGAACCCCCTCTACGTTGCACATGGGCCTCCTTTTATATGCTCAAGGGGTCACCAACAGGCGGCGACGTAGACAAGGGCAAAAAGGGAAAATGAGTTGCGGTTGGTATAGCTACTTGTACAGTGTATTCTACCTAACCCTGACGGCAAGGGACAAAAGCATTAAATGCCCGTCCATGTCGCCTAAACAATTACTGAGGGACCGTCTGGGCGCCACCGCTTGCCACGATGGCAATCTTGTCAGCGCCGCTTACCGCTGCTCTCCGCTGGCCGCACAGCCCCTTGACACGCGCGCCTGGAATGGTCCCATGGCGACACGTTGGTGGATGAGCTGGAGCGGAGATAAAGAGTGGTTGCCTGCCGCGGCAAGTGCCTTGCCGCGGCTGAATCCTTGTTGCGTCCGAAAGCTTGTCGCTCTCCGGGCCTTCCCGGCAAGCTCCTCTTGCCGGGATCTTGTCTTCTGTGTGCCTCGAGTGGTCTTCCCGGCAAGCTCCTCTTGCCGGGGCCTTGTCTCCTTGGCTTAAATACTTTGTTCTTGAATGGCTCCAAAGGAACCACGGAGGACCCCGGCGGTCACCAGGCAAGCCTTGCCGCGGGGTGCTGCAACTGCCCGTGCACGAGTTCGGGATACTAGGGCATCCCACGATGCATTATTCTATTTCACCCACGATCGTACACGATCTCCACTACGCAGTATGTGGGTGACACATGTCGTGAGAAGGGAAATGGTCAGGGGCATGTTCGTCCTAAATCTTCGGGCGATCCGTTTTTTCACCGCGTCTATAAATACCCCTCTCTCCCTTCCTCACTCTTTTACTCTGCTCGACCTCTCTCTCTCCGCCGAGCTCCTCAAACCCTAAGCGCCGCCCGCTTCTCCATCGTCGCCGGTGAGGAAAAGCTTCACTGCCTTAACCTCGTCGCCGACGTACTCGCGCCGACCGCGGAAATCTTCACTCCACCATCGCCGTAGCTGTCTTCCTCCGCCAAGTTAGGGCGTGGAAGATCTGAACGGTCGAACTTCCCAACTGTTCTTCTCAGTTCGTCGTGTTCTTCACTTCGGGTAATTAAAAGTTACTTTTATTACTCACTTTGATTCTCAAATCTTCTTCAAATTCTTCAAAGGTGTTTATTCTTCAAATCTTCACACATATGAACACCTCAAATCTCTTGATTCGTTTCTCTAAGCAATGATTTTCTTCAAGATTCCTCAATTGTGTGGATCATCGATCTATACAACTCTGGAACCTAAGACAAAGAACGCTTAGTGAAATTCTTCAAGGCTCATCTGGTCAAAATCCTCAAAAAAAATTAAAAAAAAACTTCTGAGAACGCATATGACCTCTTCAAATTCCTCGCACCTATACTCTGTTCACAGGTACAAATGTCCGCTGCTGAATCCCTAGGTTCTCATCAACTTAACTCATTTGCAGCGTTCCTCGAAGAAAAACTGCATACTTCTTCAGAGAACTCAATTGTTCAATTTCCTCAATCAAGAACATGGCGACGGTAAGAAGCCATAGAAGGGAGGAAAGAAACCCGAGGTTATGACTGCGTTTGAAATCCACGAGGAAATTTATGCTGACTCTCGCACACCGGATGAAGAAAGCAAAAATCAACGCAAGGTGCGTATTCGAAGATTGAGCGGAGATGGGCACGGGAATGGAGGGAATATAGATATGTAACTCCTAAGTACATGAAGAAATTCGCCTTAATCCTCCATGCCCAAGAGCTCCTTTGGCACTGGCCAAGTAGCTGATCCTCAAGCATCAAGCGAGGTGAGGACTTTCACGATGAATGGGCTAAGCGCCAAGCAAAATTGGCAAAGCAAGCAAAGGAGGCAGTGAAGAAATTCAATGAGGATTCTGCGCCATTGCTATCGCCATCGAGGTCTCGGTCAAACCGAGAAATCCATGCAAAGAAGCCTGCTCATAAGCCAAGTGCTTCATCATCTGCGCCCTCACGGCCAAGTTCCTCGAGAGCACCCTCCAAGCAAATTCCTCACACTGCTGCTGCTCCACCAAAGTCCTCAACAGCTCCGTCAAAACCTTGAGTTCTGTGCACTGCTACATGCCAAAGGACTGCTGGCTTTTCAATTGCCTCGAGCATTTCTGCAAGTTCCTCGGCTGCTCCCATTTCTTCATCTGCCCAACTCAAACCAAGACCAAAGCAACAATGGGCGAGGTCCTCGGCCTAGCCAAGGAAGAAACAGGTTGCATTCCATGTGCCATCTGATGATGAAGCGTCTGATGAAGAACTTGCGGAAATCATCAGAGACCGTCAAGTAAAGGCCGCTAGAGCCAAAGGTACATCTGTGCCACTGCTATTGGACCCGAAGAAAGTCCTCGACTTTATTGATCTCTGGCACAAGGATCCCAATACCCCTATGCCTGACCTTCATCTGACACCTAGACAAAGTCATATGTTGACTCACTTCATAGCTGAAGAAAAATGGAAGATTGAGAAGGCAAGGGAAATCAAAAAGGCCCAATACAGGAAGGAGAAGTTCCTGAAGAAAAACGTTGTCAAGATGACACCTGAGGAGCTTCTCCAGGTCCAGACTGAAATTTAAGACCTCAGCAAAAACTTTGATTTCTACTATGCTGATTGGCAAGGGGCCAAGGTCAGATTCGTCAACCTGACGAAGAAATTCACAATGTTGCTGCCCGAAAGGCAACATGAAATTCCTCAGCTGGAGCCTCACTCAGCCCTCTTGAAGAACATGCCAAACCAATCGATGACGTTCAGCCTGCTAATGAAAATGCTGATTCGAGGTCGATGATCCCATTCCAAATTACCGAAGAAATTGCGGGGCACCCACTAGTGGTGCGCTGAAGAAACTACTCAAGACAGGCAAGCTGCATCGGTTGTGCTCAAGAAACTGAACCAAATTCCTCAGCTCCTCCTGCGCCAACTCCAACTCCAATTCTTCCATCCGCCTCGATGTGAAGAAACCAAAAGGCTGCGAGAACGAGCTCTTTGTGAAGAAAAGGAAAGCATCAGCAAGCGTCAGATTCTTCTCGAAGAAAATGAAGCCAATGACCAGCTCATTTAAAATCCAATTGATGCTGTTCAATTTCCTCCATACCATCAAAGGAAGTTGTTCCTTTTGGAGAAGACTATGAGATCCCAATCGGATCGATGAAGAACATCGATCTGCTGCTTCGTCGAAAGCAGGTTGATGAAGAAATTGAAGTGGATGCAATCCCTTCAACCCCAGTTATTTCCTCATCAGACTATGAAATTCCTCAGGCTGGTGTTGAGGAAATTGAAGATGAAGATGTGGATATTGGATGCACCACACCAGTGATCAATGATGACTTTTGGGAAAGTCAGCATCCCAACACTCCTCTCTTCACCCCGCTCCAACAGATTCCTCAGTCCCCTGCACAAACAGTCCAAATGGACTCAAGAAAATCAACCCACCGGTTACGTGCATGAAGAAATTCCAGCCACTAGTCTTGATGAAACTGCTGCTTCTTGCTAATCCTCGATCGCACTTTGTTGAGGAACAAGAAATTCCTCGACTGAAGAACCTGAACTTACGATTCTGAGGTGGTGATGCAACTCACCGACACCCTCTGCCCAAGCAAAAGAATCCGTTCTCAAGCAAGCAAAAGTTCAAGGCTGAAGATTTCTTTGCCGAGCACGTGTTCTTCATGAATATAATCCATATGATTACGCTCGCATTAGGAAGAGGCGCTTCGGACTGCCACCAAGCCAACTTCTATTCCTCGGTGCTCTTCAACAAGGATAAAATCTTGATCATGCTCATATTCCTCATGTGGATATGGAGTCGCTGCCGAGCTTTGAGCCAGATCCTCGGTGTTCTTCACGACGCAGACTTCTAAATTTTTGCACCGATATCTCGTGGATGGAGCGAAGAGCTAATTCTTCGTTTTATGCAACGCTGCACATCACCGGAGACGCTGAAGACGTGAACTCATGGGTCTTAGATTGGATGACCGAAATACTCACTACAAGGCACCAAAAATGAATTGCTTCGTGCCCTACCACTCGATCCTCCACTTGATGGTGCACGTCATATCTCTGACGAAAAAGAACTTTCAAATCACTATATGCAAGTCTTGATGAAGCCTTTGAAACCAAGGCAGGCCCCAAGAACCAAATTCCTCGTCAAGGAATTATTATATGTGCCTCGGACTGTCTATCGGATTCTCGCGAAGACAATGAGTCAATCAAAGGTCACGACTCGAGCGATGAAGAAGTCGTTGGCATCATGAAGAATATGCTTTTCAACATCATCCATGGCGTTCCCGTCAACTTCCATGATTTCTTCATGAGGACTCTGGCTAACATTGCTATGTCACCTTTTGAGCTGAAGCCTTATGCGCCTTGGATTATGAGATTCATCGGGTCAAGGTCTTCACTCAATTACAAGGCTGATACTTTGAACCACTGTAGCTACTTGCCCATGATTGAAGTCCTCAAACGGACCTTTACCTCAGCTGATGACAAGGGCAAGGCTACTGCTGTGATCGATGAAGGCATTCATCCATTGGATGGACAGTTTCGCAAAGCAGCATCCTACTCCACCAATGATTACTCTGCCACACATGACTCAGCCGCAAATACCTCAGTCAAGCAAAGTCCTCAATCTCGCACCTGTGGTGATGATGATCGTGAGTTACTCCTCAGTCTTCATCAGAAGGTTGATCGTAATCATAAATGGGTCAAGCGTCGGTTTGGTACTCTTCTTTACAACATGACCTCAACACACAATGCAGTGAAGAAAAACCACTACTACCTCCATGAAACCTTCAAGTGCACCTGGGCTGTTCTTTCACATGTCTACAGTGAAGAAGAGCTGACTTCAATGGGTCTCAAGGAAGAATTTGACTGGTCTGCACCCCCTCCGAAGAAATTCAAGAAGGTCAAAGTTCCTTCCTTGGTGGCCAGCTCCTATTCTTCATCTCGCGACACTGATGAAAATGAAGATTTGGAAGACACTGCGGCTGGTCCTACTTCAACAACTGACCCCAACAATGCTGGCGCTCCGTCTTCATCTTGAAATTCTTCAGGAGCGTTAGTCCTCGCCGATCCTTTTGGTCATTCGATGACAAAGGGGGAGAAATTTGAGTTAGTCTTCAAGCGGGTCTAGTTTTTGTCTATATACAGTATTTTATTAAGTTACAACTCTAGTTCTTCTGAAACCTTTTATTGGATCGAGTTGTAATCTTAAACCCGATGGTGCTTTGATACTTTTGATGCATTATGCTCTTGCTCTATGCTCTGATTCTCGTGAGCTCCTTGAAAATCTTCATAGCAAATCGATTTGGGCTCTGATACTCTTGATGCGTTACCTTGCATAACATCAAGCACCATATTTCATCATGCATTTCAAATTCTTCATATTATATGTTAAATGCGTGTATGAATTACAAGATATAGGGGGAGATATCCATGATTCAATTCTTCAAATGTGCATTGCCTCAAAAGCAAATTCCTCACTATGCACATCTTCAGGGGGAGTTCTTCTATATCTTGCAATCAAATTCCTCATTATCAGTATTTACACTTCATATGTTTATCCCCGTTGAAAACTTAACCTATATTGTCATCAATCACCAAAAAGGGGGAGATTGTAAGTGCATCTAGTGCCCCTTAGTGATTTTGGTGTATTGAAGACTTATAGGTTAAGGAACTAATGCGTTTATGAGTGGTCACAGATCTATAAGTCTATGAGGAGTTTGATATTTACAGAGAAAGTCGACCCCTAAAAATGAAGTTCTTCAACTGAAGACTTTGATATTTTGAAGACTTCCGGAAGACTTTGAAAGTGAAGAAATTGGTGTGACCTTGAAGACTTGGTATTCATTTGAGGAACATGAAGCGTGAAGACTTTTGTTTTTGTAGTTTCATTTTCTCTTTCTTGAGTCATAGGAAACACCGTCTTTGTTAAAGGGGTCGAGGAAATACTAAGGAAAAATTTCCATGTGATGCTCAACTCAAAATCCTACACCTACCAATCCCTTTGAGTGAAGCCTTTGGAAATCTCATACAGATTCAGTCAATTTCTTGATGTGAGACGAAGCTCTTCCGGTCCTGAGGAATTTGTCTGACCGAGAGTTAGGAATTCACCAGTCTGAATTGCCTACACAAGGAGGAACATGATAGCCCGAGGAATTTGAGAGTCAAATTCTGACCGTTCTGTCTTGTCTTGCACCTGTCCCAAAATATCTTATCCACCTAACGGTCATATCATTGAAGGGCATTTATGTCTTATCATGTCGGGCTGCTCCCTAGGCTATAAATAGCCGCCCCTACAACCACTAGCTGGTTGGCTGCTCGAGAGAACTTGACACTTGTCATTTGAGCAACCCATCCTCTCGAGGACTTTGAGCAAAAATCATCAAGTGAGGAAAACCCAAAACCAAACCCCGACAAACCCAAAGTGATTGAGCATCATCAAGAAATTGATCCTGCGTGGATCCGATGCTTGTTACCTTTGAAGACTGTGCTTCTTCCAGACGGTTAGGCGTCATGGTCTAGAGCATCCAAGAGGAATTGTGGATCGCCGAGTGACCAAGTCTGTGAAGGTTTGGAAGTCGCTGAAGACTTACCACAGTGATTGGACGAGGTCTGTGTGACCTTAGTTCAAGGAGAATACGGTGAGGACTTGGTGTCTGAGCTGCGTACTCGATGATGGGTGTCCGGACTGTGTGTCCTCGAGTTTAAATACTCACCGCTCCAACCAGACGTATAACCGAGACAAAGCAGTTGGAACTGGTCTACCAAATCATTGTCTTCACCAACCTAACTGGTTCTATTTCCTCAACCCTTTCATTTCCTCATTCTTGTGTTCGGTGTTTGTTCATATCTGTGTTTGAAGACTTTGATCAAGACTTTCTCAATTTCCTCGTTCAATTTCCTCACCTGTTTGTCTTCATCTTGTGTTATCCTGTGATTACGCTTTCAGACTCTGTGATTGTCTTCATTTCATCATGATGACTATGCTTGTAATCTGTTATGCTTACTTCTGAGTACTTATTCCGCTGCAAGTAGTTCTTCGCTAAGGAATTTCCTCACCGGCAAATTCCTCAGTGAAGAATTCATAAAATCGCCTATTCACCCACCCTCTAGTCGATATAACGCACTTTCACTAATCTCGTCTTCGGAGGGGGGCATGTAGGTGTCATCCTCCGATTATTCGTCCATCGCCTGTTCTTCTCGGCTGACCTGCTCATCCTCCTGTTCGGCCTGCTCGAAGGCGGGCTGATCAGGGTTGTATTCTTCTTCGGCACCATTCAGATTGTTTTCGTCTCCTGGGCCGATATTCCTGTGGCGGGGCTTGGAGTGGCGCCGACGACGCCCATTCTTTGCTTTTTTCCCTGAGGTTTTATCCTCCGTTGCCTCATCGCCATTTGTTTCCTTTGGAGTGTCCACCATATATATATCATAGGAAGAGGTGGCTGTCCACCGCCCAGTGAGTGGTGGTTCATGTTCTTCTCCTGCATCGTCGTCCATATCGCCGATGTCTTCGGAGTCGAAGTTCAGTACCTCGGTTAAATCATCGACCATGGCAATGAAGTGGGTGGTGGGTGGGCAACGAATTCCTTCATCGCCTGCCTCCCACTCGAGCCGGACATAGTTCGGCGAAGAGCCTCCTGACAAAGAGAGAGACTTTAATGAGTCCAGCATGTCGCCAAAGGGCGAGTACTGGAAGATATCCGTAGCGGTGAACTCCATTACCGGAGCCCAACCTGGCTCGACTGGCTCGGGAGTGCGCGGACTGGAACCAACGTCCGGATACAAATCCGGGGGTCCAGAGTCATAGTCCACCGCAGAGGTAAGACCCGTGTTCGGCTCCACCGCTGATGAGTGTGCGACCTGCGGGGCGGGGTCCATCCCTCGGTCCTTAGGCAGCGCAACCTGCTCTGGATTTAGGTCCGGGGCTACTACGGGGGTGATACCCCGAGCTTCGTCCGACGGCAGGTCTAAGCCGTGCTCGTCGTGACTGTCCGGTGCTCCTGGCATAGGCCCAAATACATCAAAGATCAAGTCTCCACGGATGTCCGCCGTGTAGTTCAGGTTTCCGAACCTGATCTGGTGGCCAGGGGCGTAGCTGTCGATCTGCTCCAGATGGCCAAGCGAGTTGGCCCGCAGGGCGAAGCCGCCGAACACAAAGATCTGTCCGGGGAGAAAGGTCTCACCCGGGATCGTGTTGTTGACGATGACTGGAGGAGCCATCGAGCCTCAGAGCAACGGCTACGGAGGAACTCTCAATGAAAGCACCAATGTCGGTGTCAAAACCGGCGGATCTCGGGTAGGGGGTCCCGATCTGTGCGTCTTAGGCTGATGGTAACAGGAAGCAAGGGACACAATGTTCGGGCCCTCTCGATGGAGGTAAAACCCTACTTCCTGCTTGATTAATATTGAAGATATGGGTAGTACAAGAGTAGATCTACCACGAGATCGTAGAGGCTAAACCCTAGAAGCTAGCCTATGATGGTATGATTGTAATTGTGATCGGCCTTCTAAGGACCAACCTCTCCGGTTTATATAGGCACCAGAGAGGGCTAGGGTTTACATGGAGTCGGTTACAAGGAAGGAAACATAATATCCGGATCGCCTAGCTTGCCTTCTACGCCAAGGAGAGTTCCATCCGGACACGGGACGAAGTCTTGAGTCTTGTATCTTCACACTTCAATAGTCCGAACGATGTATACAGTCCGGCTATCCGGATACCCCCTAATCCAGGACTCCCTAAACCCCTACCAGCTGATTGGGCTCCCACGCGAATATCTCCTTGTTTGCACGCAAAAACCTCACCAAAGCTTCTTCTTGTCCTGGGTCAAGGCTGGTTCCTATGGTAAAGGTGGCTCCTGAAGACCTGTCCTCGTCAGTCGGCACCTGCTTGGTCTCCGCCTTGTCTTGGTTGAACAACTGCTTCTTCTTGCCGGGCGCGGTCTCCTTGGCCTCGGGCGTACTGGCGCCGGATGGCCGCGCTGCTGCCATGCTCTTGAAGGCGAGCCTGAGTGCCGTTACTGCCTCCTTAGTGTCCCCCTTGATGGTGAGGACGCCCTTGCTCCCTGGCATCTTCATGAGGTTGTAGGCCGGGTGAGTCGCCGCCATGAATTGAGCAAGTGTCGGGTACCCGAGTATGGCATTGTATGGGAGACCGATGCGGGCGATGTCGAAGTCCACCAGCTCAGTGCGGTAGTTGTCGCACGTGCCGAAGGTGACAGGGAGGCGGATCTGCCCCAGAGAGTGGGCAGCTCCACCACCCACTCCCGAAAAAGGCTTGCTGAGGTTGAGCCGCTCGGGCGGCACGTGGAGGAGGATGAAGGCTTCTACGGAGAGCAAGTTGAGGTCGGCACCGCCGTCGATGAGGGTCTTGGTGACGGCCACGTTGCAGATGGTAGGCATGCAGAGCATTGGGAGTATGCCAGAGCCGGCGGTGGAGCAGGGATGGTCTTCTGAGTCGAAGGTGAGGTCGGCCTCCGGTGCAGCCCAACCCAGCGGAGCCCCCGGGCGCTTGGAGGATGCCCCAATCTGACGGAAGAAAGGCTTGACGTGGCGACCTGAAGGCGGTGCTTGAGAGCCACCCAGTAGCGTCGTGACTGCGTGGTGTGCCGGCACCGCGTAGCGCACGGTGAAGAGGTTGCGGAGTTCCTCCCAGGACGCCACCGTGGACCCCGGGAGGTTGAGCAGCCAGGCGTGTGGCTCGCCGGCAAGGGCCATGGGGAAACAGTTGGCCATGATCTTGCCGTCGCCTCCGGCATCGAGGACGGCCTCCTCGTACGCATGCAGGAATGGCGCCGGGTCTGCCGCGCCATCATAGCGCGGCGGCATCTCTGGCTTGAACTTGGCTGGCCACTGCACTCTCCGCAGGGCGGGGGCCAGGGCTCGGTACCTAGACTCCCTGCTGCTGGTGTCGGTCACAGAGGCGGGTGGCGGCGCACCTGCCATGGGAGCGAAGCGCGGCGGCACGGGGCGCAGGTTGGTGGAGAGGAGCTCCGGTGCACCCCTACCTGGCGCGCCAAATGTTGGATGTGGGGTTCCGGCAAACCCTTAAGGTTCGAACACTGGGGTGTGCGCGAAGTCTCTCCCTCCTACCGATCTACGCTATGGCTCGCTAAGATCTCGCGGACAAACTCGACGAACTCGCAACACAGAAAGACACGAGGTTTATACTGGTTCGGGCCACCGTTGTGGTGTAATACCCTACTCCAGTGTGGTGGTGGTGGATTGCCTCTTGGGCTGATGATGAATAGTACAAGGGAAGAACAGCCTCCTGAGGTTGAGGTGTTCTTGTGCGTATGAACTTGTGGCGTGAGGATTCGACGCCTCTACTGTGGTGGCTAGCTCTATTTATATAGGCCCTGGTCCTCTTCCCAAATATTGAGCGGGAAGGGAGCCAACAACGGCGGGCGGGGCGGCTAGTACAAGCTATCCTGACAAAAGCGGTCTTCGCCTGCGAAAAGCTCTGGGGTGACACCGTCTTGGGCTCTGCGATGACCTCCGCCTTGCCGTCCTCCTGGTCTTGGTCTTGTTGCACCAATATGGCAACCTTTGCCTGATGCCTCGGTACTCTTCGCCTGTGCTAGCCTCCTTAGCACCAAAGAGGAAATAGGGACGTTGCACGCACTGGCGCCCGCCTGGCACCCGCCTAGTACCGTTCGTCATGGCTCACGTCATGAAAGCCTCGTGAGGTTTGCCTCACCTTGATATCTCTGCTCCTCGTGAGCCTGCTTGGCTAGGCCACTCCAGAGGTGGTCTTGCGTCGTCCGCCTCGCGAGGCTTGGACCCTCGCGAGGGTCTTGGGTGCCTTGTTGACAAAGATGGGCCGTACGGCCTGCTGCTTGGCAATGTTGTGGGCCGCAGACAGGCAAGTCTGGGACCCCGTTCCCAGAACGCCGACACTTGGATTATGGTATCCCAAGGGCTCGGCTTTTGATCTCATTGAATATTCAGACTCTGACTATGCTGGGGATCGTATGGACCGCAAGTCAACATCAGGCACATGCCATTTCCTCAGACGATCTTTGGTCTATTTGTCCTCGAAGAAACAGAACTGTGTATCACTATCTACTGCTGAAGCTGAGTACATTGCTGCTGGTTCTTGCTGTGCTCAATTGCTGTGGATGAAGCAAACTCTCAAGGACTACGGCGTCAACATGAAGAATATGACTCTCTACTGTGACAATGAGAGTGCCATCAAGATTGCTCATAACTCAGTTAAGCACTCGAAGACAAAGCACATACAGATTCTTCATCATTTTCTTCATGATCATGTGTGGAAGGGCGACATCTCTATTGACCATGTAAGGACTGAAGAACAGCTAGCCGATATCTTCACAAAGCCCTTGGATGAGAAGAGATTTAGCAAGTTGCGGTGTGAGCTAAATATCCTAGAGTCTTCGAATGTCCTTTGAAAAGGACACACATCCTAACACTTATGCAAAATTGATGACTTAGATGTGCAACACACGAAGAAACGTTTTTCTTCAACCAATGAAGACTAACACTCTAAGTGTGAAGAAATTAACGAAGAATTTGATTCTCAGTACCCTATGACAATTGTACGCGGTGTCTGAAATCATCATTCTTATACGGTGGGTCACGCCACCACCAAAAGTTGAAAATCTTCAATTTGAGTTTTTTTCTCCTTTTGAAATTCCTCAGTTGTTCTTTTTCTTCAACTTTGCAATGTCTTCACTCTTTCCACTGTTGTTCTTCATTGGCTATATATATATATATATATATATATATATATATATATATATATATATATATATATATATATATATTATATGTATTATATGTATAAGTTTATGTCCTCTACAACATTCACTTATTGCTATTTCTTCGAATCGCCTTTTCTGCTAAGTGAATGTGATCGGACCCTTCCCCCTCTATGCTAAACTCAACCCAGCCTATTCACAAATTCTTCATGTGCGTTCTATTTGAAACTTGTTCAAAATCTTCGCTGTGTCCTTGTCAGCTGAAGAATTTGCGAACGGAACTTCAAAACTTTTCTTATCTGAATTTTCGGCTTTTGCCGCTCAAACCATTCCACATTCCACGATATATTATCCTATTCACCCACGATCTCGCACGATCACCACCTCTCAGTACGTGGGTGACACATGTCATGTGAATGAGAAGGGTCAGGGGCACGTTCGTCCAATTTCCTTGGGTGAGCAGTTTTCCACTTCGGCTATAAATACCCCTCCCCTTCCTCACTTCATTTTTTACTCCGCTCGACCTCACTCCCTCACTCAAGCTTCCCAAAACCTAGCGCCGCCGCAACTTCCATCGTCGCCGTTGAGCAAGAGCTTCATTGCCTCGACCTCGTCGCTGTCGTACTCGCGCCGGCTGCGGATTTCTTCACTCCGCCGCCGCCGTAGCTGTCTTCCTCAGCCAAGTTAGGGCGTGGAAGTTCTGAACCGACGAGCTTCAAATCTACACTTCCCAGTTCGTCGTGTTCTTCGTCAAGGGTAACTAAAAGTTACTTTTACTGCCCTTGTTGATTCTGATGTTTTCTACAAAATCTTCAAAAGGTGTTTATTCTTCAAATCTTCACACACTAAATAGCTCACATATCATCTATTCTTGATCCATTTCCCCAAGCAACATTTTTCTTCAAGATTCCTCAATTGTGTGGATTTTTTATCTGTACAACTCTGGAACCTAAGACAAACAACGCTTAGTGAAATTCCTCAAGACTCATCTGGTCAAATTCCTCAAACTTGTTCTTTTTGCAAAAACTTCTGAGAACGCATATGACCTCTCCAAATTCCTCGCAACTATATTCTGTTCACAGGTACACATGTCCGCTGCTGAATCTCTAGGTTCTCATCAACTTAACTCATTTGCAGCGTTCCTCGAAGAAAAGTTGCACACCTCATCTGAGAACTCAATAGTTCAAAACCCTCAACTGAAGAAAATGGCTGACGGAAAGAAACCTCAGAAGGGAGGGAAGAAACCTGAAGTCAACACTGCGTTTGAAATCCCTGATGATATCTATGCAGGGTACTGCACACCCCCTGAGGAAACAAAGAATGAGCGCAAGGTGCGCATACAGAAGATAGAGAGGAGATGGGCACGGGAATGGAGAGAATATCGATATGTTACACCCAAGTACATGAAGAAATTTGCTGTACACCCTCCATGCCTAAGACCTCCATTGGCACCTGGCTAAGAAGCTGACCCCTCTAGCATCAGAAGAGGTGAAGAATTTCCCAAGGAGTGGGCTAAGCGTCAAGCTAAGCTGGCCAAAGTGGCAAAAGAAGCAGTGAAGAAATTCAATGAAGATTCTGCTGCTGCTGCTGTTGAGGCCTCTTCAAGCAAGCCTAAGAAGGCCATGCCAAAGAAGCCCGCACACAAGCCCATGGCTTCTGCATCAAAGTCCTCACAGCCGAGCTCATCTATAATGCCCTCACGACCAAGTTCTTCGAAGCCCTCACGGCCAATTCCTCAAGCTGCACCAGCTCCTCCAAAGTCCTCAGCTCCTCCGTCAAAATCCTCAGCACCTGTGCATTTTGCCTCGTGCAAAAGGACAACAGGCATCTCCATTGCCTTAGGAGCCTCTGCTAGTTCTTCAGCTCCTCCAAATTCCTCAACAGGCCCCACAATGCTGAAGACAAAGGCCACAGCTGGACGAGGTTCTCGACTAAGTCCTCACATGTAACACCCAGGATGCGGCTATATCTCCCACGTGTCGAAGCACGACTTAGAGGCATAACCACATTGTGGTTTTGTCGCAAGAAGGGTCATCTTCACACAATCCCATGTCATGAACAATACTGGGATAAAGAGTTGGCTTACAATCGTCACTTCACACAAGACATTAATTAAACATACATCATTCAGAGCACACACATAGTCCGATTACGGACAAACAAAAGAAAAGGAAGATAACCCAACTGCTAGATTCTCGATCGTCCCAACTGGGCACCACTACTGATCATCAGGAAACGAAACATAGTAATGACCAAGGTCCTCGTCGAACTCCCACTTGAGCTCGGTTTCATCACCTGCTCTGGTGTCATCGGCACCTGCAACTGTTTTGGTAGAATCTGTGAGTCACGAGGACTCATCAATCTCACACCCGCGAGATCAAGACTATTTAAGCTTATAGGAAGGATGGGGTAATGAGGTGGAGCTGCAGCAAGCACTAAGCAAATATGGTGGCTAACATACGCAAATAAGAGCGAGAAGAGGAGCAACGCAACGATCGAGAAGGTAGAAGTGATCAAGAAGTGATCCTCAAACTACTTACGTTCATACATAACCCAAGACCGTGTTCACTTCCCCGACTCTGCCAAGAAGAGACCATCATGGCTACACATGCGGTTGATACATTTTAATTAAGTCAAGTGTCAAGTTCTCTACAACCGTATATTAACAAATTCCCATATGCCACATAACCGCGGGCAAGGCTCTCGAATGTTTATACCCTGCAGGGGTGTCCCAACTTAGCCCATCATAAGCTCTCATAGTCAACGAAGGATATTCCTCCTCCCGGGAAGACCCGATCAGGTTCGGAATCCCG
The DNA here is from genome assembly GCA_021605205.1 of Aegilops longissima. NCBI lineage: Eukaryota > Viridiplantae > Streptophyta > Magnoliopsida > Poales > Poaceae > Aegilops > Aegilops longissima. The sequence goes on from CM038676.1 coordinate 131,768,475, forward strand.
GTTACAAGAATTTTCGACAATGGTAAAACAAGACCAGCAAGACCGCCCGAATGTGCCGACAAATCCCGATAGGAGCTGCACATATCTTGTTCTCAGGGCACACCGGATGAGTAGTCCGTACAACTAAAACCAGGCCTCAAGTTTTCCTACGGTGGCGCTGCAAAGGGCTCTAGTTTGGACCAACACTCAGAGGAGCATTGGCCCGGGGGGTTAAAATAAAGATGACCCTTGAATCTGCAGAACCCAAGGGAAAAAGGCTTAGGTGGCAAATGTTAAAACCAATGTTGGGCCTTGATGGAGGAGTTTTATTCAAAGCGAACTGTCAAGGGGGTCCCATAAATCACCCAACCGCGTAAGGAACGCAAAATCAAGGAACATAACACCGGTATGACGGAAACTAGGGCGGCAAGAGTGGAACAAAACACCAGGCATGAGGCCGAGCCTTCCACCCTTTACCAAGTATATAGGTGCATTAATTAAATAAGAGATATTGTGATATCCCAACATAATCCTGCAACTAACAATGCTATAAGAGGGGCTGAGCAAAGTGGTAACATAGCCAAGCAACGGTTTGCTAGGAAAGGTGGGTTAGAGGCTTGACATGGCAATGTGGGAGGCATGATATAGCAAGTGGTAGGTAGCGGGGCATAGCAATAGATCAAACAACTAGCAAGCAAAGATAGAAGTGATTTCGATGGTATGGTCATCTTGCCTGAAATCCCGCAAGGAAGAAGAATGAGTCCACGAAGAAGACAAACGGACGTAGTCGAACGAATCCTCACAACTCCGGAACGAAACCAAAGCTAACGAGAGAAGCAAACCTGAAAGAAGCAAACAACATGGTAAACACGCAATCATAAACATGGCATGATGCACAATCAAGTATGATGCATGTCCGTTTTAAATGAGGCATGGCATGGCAAAATGAAACAAACAATACTACAAATTAAGTGGAGCTCAATATGCAATGACTTGCATATTGACGAAACACCACATTCAAGTTATTTAGTTTGCTCTCGTTTAGGAACAAGGCACGATTAAATGTTGGTTAACATGGCAAGATGTGAAGCATAATTAATCTAACTTTTTAGGCAATTTTAAATGAGGCCGAAATAACAACAACAATTCCGGAAAATCCTCATGTGCATATTTTAGATTTGGTACTGTTCTATCCTAAAGCATATTTTAGAGTTGTTAAACATGCAAAGTAATGCTACCATGTTAAACTAGGAATTTTTCCACCCCATTTACATATAAAGTTTATTAAATTCGGAGCTACAGTTATTTAGTTATGAATTAAATCATTTTAGCTTGGCGTTTATGCAAAATTAAACAAACAACAGGTTTAAACATTTTAAACATGGATGAAAGTTGCATATTATGAAACTAGATGAAATTCTAAGCATTTTACATATATAAATCATTTTAAACCGATGCATGGTCAATTAGTTATTACATGCATGAACATGGAGGGGTGATGTGTAAATATGCAGTTTCTGTAATAATAGACAAATTCGCTGGAGAGGAAAAATACACAATCGGGCTGAAACTGGGATCTGGGCTGCGGAGCTGCTCACATTGGGCCTTGAGGCCGGTCGATGGAGAGGGAGGCCGGCACGGGGGCTGCTGGGCCTTGGCGAGGCAAGAGGAGGCCCACGCGCGGTCAACGCGCTCGTTCTCGAGCGGAAGGCGTAGCAGAGGCGCTGGCGGCTGGGAGCACAGCTTCGGCGAGCAGGACGAAGGGGCAGCAAGGCGAGGGACTTGGGTGGCGGGGAGGACCGAGAACGGCGGAGATGGCCGGGACTCGACGGATCTGGCCGACGATTGGACGTGGCGGTGATTGGAGCTTCGAGACGCCCTGGTTGCTCCTGTCCAACAGAGAAGACAGGGAGATCAGAGGAGGTTAGAGAGACGGGAAGGAGGGGAAGGACGACGAAAAGGGCGCGACGGGGGCCTGCTTGCTGGCTTGCTCCGGCGTGGTGGCGAGGACGTGGTGGCGGGCTGGTTGAAGACGAGGTGCAGAGGGACGGCGTCCATGCGGGGCTGACGTAGGGAGCGGCGACGCGAGGTGGAACTCCGGCGAGGGCACCGATAACCGGGGACGTGGCCCTACGGTGGGATCCGGCCGTGAACGGGCAAGGGCGACGAAGGCCGGCCGGGTCTGGTGGTGGAGACGAGGCCCCGACGGCAGCGCGATGCAGCAGGGGGGTTCGGACGGCCATGGCAGGACTCCTGCTGCTATTGAACCATGAGAGGGAAAACTAGGCCAGGAGGGGGAGATAGAGAGGAGGTGCGGCAAGAAGGGAAGGGGCGACGTAGCTCGAGTAGGAGGTGACCATGGATCGGGAGGAGTGGAGGGTTGCGGGATTCTGATTGGGTGGAGATGGATCGGGAGGGATCTCATGGTGGAAGAGAACTGGCGGCGGCGGCTGAGGGGATTTGGTGGATGGGACAAGGCTCCTAAATTCTAGGGTTAGGTAGGTAGGTGGTCTATTTATAGATAGAGGAGAAGGTTTAGGGACTCATCAATTTAGATCCGACGGTCAGAAAAATAGGTTAGGGAAAACAAATAAGAAACCGAAGATATTTAGGGGATGATTGGAGATGATCCGGATTCATCGCTAACAACAAACCCGGGTCGGGTTCGGGAAAGTTTCGGACGCGCTCGAGAAGGGGTCTGAGAGATGTCGACAAGGAAAAAGGGTCCCGATAAAGGTCAATGAAGACGAGGAAGAAACGGCAACTACGAGCGGATGCAACTTTTGAAAACATGACGGCAACGGAGTGCCGATGCAATGCGAATAATGCGATGATGAATACACCAAACAAATAAAAACACATGACGATAACGACAAACATGGAAGGTGTCTGGAGTATCGGTCTTGGGGCGTTACAACACTCCACCACTACAAGAGGATCTTGTCCCGAGATCTAGGATGGCACCGGAGAGAAACGGAAGAGGAAGAGGTAAAACAAAGTTGCTTCTTTGACAAACGATACTACAAGTTCTACTTTCGAGAGGTCACTGCTCACGATAGTTATAAATGGCTCTGGAAATCTTCGGCCACAATGAAATTAAAGGTTTTTGGTTGGCTACTGCTATCTGATCGTCTAAATACCAGAAACATGCTTAAGAGACGTCATTATAACATTGGAGACAATCACGGTTGCATCTTGTGTGGCGGTACAGAGGAAGAAACTGTCGATCACATGATTTTTACGTGTCATTTCAGTTTAACTTGTTGGGACACTTTGAACATCAACTGGACAACTAATGGAGATCGTCTCAATTGGATCAAAGAAGCAAAAACAGCATGGCACAATCCAATGTTCATGGAGATCTTCCTATACGCCTCCTGGAGTCTTTGGAAAGAAAGAAATAACAAACACTTCCGAAGGATAAACCCCACGCTAGGCTCATGGGCAAGAAGATTCATAGAGGATTTCTCTCTACTCAGACATAGAGCCAAAGAGAAGCACAGAACATTTGTCTCCTCTTTTGCCCAAACTTTTGTTGTACCATAACCTTGTATTCTCCTTGGTTTCCCATTTCTAGCTTAGTTTGTCAATGGCTATGGATGTAAGGTTATGACCTTGTAAGAACTTTTTTTGATACTTTAATATACACAGTAGGAGCCTCTCCTACTGTTTTAACTGTAAAAAAAAAAGAACCTTGAGAGGTTGAACAAAATGAAAAAGAGAATACAAGGGAGATGAATGAGATTGAAAACACTCCGTTAAACACGAGGAACAACCAACATTATGAGAACCTTGTAGGTTGGAAGACATAAGAAAAGGGTTGCAATGGCCAAGAAGTGTATGCAAGCACTCCGGTTGAAACGAGATGTACAAGGAACGATAAAGATCAATTACGACAACACTCCGATTGGAAATGGAAGGAATAGAATATGAGCTTGGCAAAATGAAAGCACTTGGATGAGATTCTGATTAAAAGAGGAATGATAGACCCAACACTCCGGTTAAATGGATAAGCATGAAAAGAACACGATCTTGGCAAAACGAGATGACGGGTGAAAAGAGCAACATCACAATGCCTCCGGTAGAAATGAAAGAATGCAATGAAAAGAACGGATAAGAAAACAACATGTTCTACCTCAAGTGAATTTGAGAGAGCATCCTTGCAAGAAGGTTAGAACGGAGTTGTTGGAAGGTCACAACGAAAGGATATGATCCTCGTGGGCTTATGGAGACATCCCAAAATTATGAGGTGACAACCTACCACTCACGGAATTTTTTTGATTGATAGCTAGAAAAGATTGAAAACTTCTTCCACCAAGATGATAGAGAGATAACTTGGATCATAGGTAATCATTGGAAAGAGCAACATTCCCAATGGAAGGCTTTAGGTGAAATCTATACCAAGATAACTCCAAGGAAGAAGATGATGGGTTTAGATATCTCATTCCTGAACTTGTGTATCATGAAACATGAAGGAAACTGTCAAAATGACATAACACCACCTCAAAAGATAAGGTAGGAAGAATTGCACTTCGGAATGCAAGATGAAGAATAATTGAATTATAGCTTGGCGGACCATAACTTCGAGAGAAATCCTGAAGAACAATTGAAGAATGAAAGGAATCCTTGAGGAACTACCATGTAGAACCTCCATGAAGAACTCCGATAATACAAGGATGATAGAAAGAAAGAGAAGTTGAAAACACAAGGTGAAGTCTTGCAATGATTAGATGAAGCTTTTAAATGGTATAATTGAAATAACTTGGAGCTCCGGAAAGAAAAATGAACAAATGATATCAAGAATTTTGATGAATCTCCGAAATAAGGAATTAATCACTTGGATGAAACAAGAATAAGAATTACATTATGGTTATCCTTCACCAATTTAAATTGTTGACAAGCAACAGATTTGGCATACTACTTATTCTCATTGAAAAAGGATTGAAGAGAGATATTGCTCAACTTGGGAAGGTATTCAATGAACAACCGGTAGGATTTGGGATGAACGAATGAATCTATATGATAACGAAGGAAGAGAACTCTTGAACGAACCACCGTAAGAATTGAAAACGAACGAAGAAAAAAATAAAGGAACACCCGGAAGAATTAGAAAATGAACGAAGATACTTGAGAGAATTTAGATACAAGTGAACGCAGAGATCCCAAGCTGATTAGATAATACTTGAATGATGCACCGGTATGATTTGGAGAACGAGAGTTGAAAGCTTGAATGAATAATTCTGAGATGATGGGCTCTGGAGAATCAAACTGAAAAGACTCCTGAAATGCTCTGGACGGGTGAAGAGAATTCTCACAATCGAAAACAATTATGAGAGGATGGCATCAAGCTAGAACCATGAATCTTGAAGAGAATGGAGCAAGATTTAAGAGAAACTCTTCTTCGGTCTTCAAAATCCGAGAATGACGACAAGAAACACCACCGTGAATTGTTGAGATACTCCGGGATGAAAATTAGAAAGGTTGAACCAACGATGAAAAGAATTAGGAAGATCTTGGACAAAGGTATATGACCGATGAAATTCATTCTTACGTCAAACTTCGAAAAGAATTTGGGAATAGCTTTGAAAAAATTAGGAGAGTCAGGTAGGATCCTGGGAAAAGACCTGTGGGTTAAGGCCCACTCAAAAGAAACACCGTTGAACGATTTAAAAGAGAGATTGCACTGGTTGAATTAAATGGCTCAAAAGAGATAACAACCTCGAGATAGCTTGAACGGATTAGTAAGGAAAACACAAATCTCCTGAGATATCTTCAGTATTCCAGATATGAATAGAGAGAGGTGAATAATAAGAGAGCCTTGGAAAAGAAATTCACATGGGAAAATATGTGAAACAAAAGGAAGAGATATGATCAACACCGAAGCTTGAAATTAATACACTGGAGAAGAAAACGAGTGAAGAGTGACGAACTTGAAGCTCCCTTAGCGTCTTCATGAGAAATCAACGGATAAACAACATCAAAGCAAAGAAAGAAGAGACTTCACATGAATATATCGGATACTTGATTTGAGATTTCTGGCTTCGGGAAGAAGAAGGGTGTGAGGGTGGGGAAAAACAAAGACAACTTGGGATGAACGAAATAGACACCATTGAGAAGACTTAGAATTGGTCTTGCGGATGGGGAGAATGATGTGATCATCTCGAAGAGAAGCGCAGCGGTTGGAAATAGAATTGGGATGACAATCTCGATAAATAAGAAGGATTAGTATTCACATAAAAATATGAGAGCACCGCTTAGAATAAGGTATGGAATCAACACTTGGCATTGAAGCAACTCGAATAACACAAAACAAAACAAAACAAAGGATCGGCTTGCAGAATAAGCCGGAACAAACACATGATAGAGATTTCGCCCAAAGTGTTCGTGATGAGGCCCCACGGGCACGACGTACAGCGGACGTCACGATTGACAAACAAGACGTCCCCGAATCGGCATAGCCAAGGATTCTTTAAGACGCCTCGCGACCACTGTAAATCGACCATGAAAAGCAAACCACTAGACGTTGGACCCCAATCTCAAATCATACATCTGTCGGAAAGATATCCTATAAGCTACTAGAATTCCCACTTATAAACTCCTGAAACTTTCTGGTTATGCAATCTGGTGTTGGGGATACATGGGACACAATATATCTCACCCAAACTAACAATACCTAGATCCAGTTGTATCCATCCGTCAACACATAACCAAGAAAACTCCGGAAATCGTGTACCTCAACCTTCGAAAAGCATCCGTTATACGAGTTATGGCAATACTCCCAAACTCCCGCCCCAGTACTGGGTGGCGTCGAGGTGATCTCACCAACAACTGCATAAAAGAGATTTTCGATGTCGGCGAAACTCAGGTATTCCAGAACTGCAACGATAAAATTGTGACGACAACACCTCGGAGCTCAACTCCCAGGACACCGCCACAATCCCTAAATGTCGAGGCACCAAGAACAATGTTCTCGCCACAAAACCATCGAACGATTCCAAGATACCCGTGATCCTAAAAAAATTTAGTGAAATTTGAGGAGAGGAAAGTCAAAACTTCTACGTCAGAGACCTCACCAGAGCTGACGAAGGGACCGAGGAGTAAAAAGAATCCTACTCTCCGATATATATAATCCTAAGACTCAAAACATTTTTGTTCTAGACTCAACAACACCAGCGATTTGATCAAGCAGGGGGCTCCTAAGTCGGGGATGGCTCTGATTACCAACTTGTAACGCCCACGATGCGGCTATATCTCCCACGTGTCGAATCATGACTTAGAGGCATAACCGCATTGTGGTTTTGTCGCAAGAAGGGTCATCTTCACACAATCCCATGTAATGAACAAGACTGGGATAAAGAGTTGGCTTACAATCGCCACTTCACACAAGATGTCGGTGTCAAAACCGGCGGATCTCGGGTAGGGGGTCCCGAACTGTGCGTCTAGGCGGATGGTAACAGGAGACAAGGGACACGATGTTTTTACCCAGGTTCGGGCCCTCTCGATGGAGGTAATACCCTACTCCTGCTTGATTAATATTGATGATATGGGTAGTACAAGAGTAGATCTACCACGAGATCAAGGAGGCTAAACCCTAGAAGCTAGCCTATGGTATGATTGTTGTTCGTCCTACGGACTAAAACCCTCCGGTTTATATAGACACCGGATAGGTTAGGGTTACACAGAGTCGGTTACAATGGTAGGAGATCTACATATCCGAATCGCCAAGCTTGCCTTCCACGCCAAGGATAGTCCCATCCGGACACGGGACGAAGTCTTCAATCTTGTATCTTCATAGTCTTGGAGTCCGGCCGTGACGATAGTCCGACTATCCGGACACCCCCTAGTCCGGGACTCCCTCAGTAGCCCCTGAACCAGGCTTCAATGACGACGAGTCCGGCGCGCATATTGTCTTCGGCATTGCAAGGCGGGTTCCTCCTTCGAATACTTCATAGAAGGTTTTGAACACAAGGATAGTGTCCGGCTCTGCAAAACAAGTTCCACATACCACCGTAGAGAGAATAATTTTTGCACAGATCTGCTGACGTACCCCGCGGCGTGACATCAAAGAATAGATCGTGCCCCCTTATTCCGGGATTCTCATCAATACGGACATGGGTAACCCATTCGCGCCATTGATTATGGCGCTTGGGAAATAAGCGAGTTTTACCAGGCTGGTGGGGGACGCATAGCTTCATCCGTCCATATAAGGGGATAAGGATCCACCTTTTCACCTACGCCTTCTTCCTCCTTTGCTTATCCATTTCCGTGCACTCGAGCTCCAGCGCCCAAGTCCGCACATCCCACCTCAACCTTCTCCAACCATGTCAGGAGCGGGAGGCAGGTGGATGGCCTCCTCCGTCACGGAGGGGCACATCACAAGACTGCGGGAGGCCGGATACTTGTCCGGCGACATCGCCTGCAGGCTGCGCGCGACGCTGGCAGGTCATTCCAACCCCCAGGCCTCATGAGAGGGTGGTGTTTCTCCCCCACTTCCTCCGCGGACTAGGTTTTCCACTTCACCCATTTGTCCGGGGGCTCATGTTCTACTACGGCCTGGACTTACACGACCTGGCCATGAATTTTGTCCTCAACATCTCGGCGTTTATCGTCGTGTGCGAGGCCTTCCTCTGCATCCAGCCCCACTTCGGCCTATGGCTAAAGACCTTTAATGTCGGGCCGAAGGTTGTGGGCGCCCGTCAAGCGGAGTGCAGAGGCGCCATGGTCGGCAAGATGGCCAAAGTCCTGTGGCTCGAGGGCTCCTTTGTGGAGACAATAAAGGGGTGGCAATCGGGGTGGTTCTACATCACCGAGCCACGCGACCTGAATGGGTGGCGGCCCCGATTCAGATCTAGATTCCCCACACGCTCTTGTCATGGAAAGAGACGGGCCTGAAGTGGGGGATTCGGACGAGCTATCCGGACTCCAAACATGCGTCCAAACCTGGTGGACAAGAATCTCGTGCTTGTCGACGTAATCCGTGTGATGCTCATCCGCCGGATTCTCCCATGCCAACAACGGGTCTTCAATTTGTGGGAGTTTGATCCGCACTGCACCGAACCTTGAGCCGCTCTTGATACTACCTACGAAGATGCACGGAAGGTGCTGTTCAAGGCGCTGAAGCCCCGCATCCGCTAACAAAGATCGCGGATACAGCTTCGCAGCGTCAAGCCGGCGAGGTAAGTTGTTTTACCCTTTACGGGACTCTTTTTCATAGATTGACTCTATGTGGGATCTAAAACTCCCTAATCTTTGACAGACTGGTGAAGACGTCCCGGACAGATTAACTGCTCGGCTCCTTTGCCGGAAGACCGGAGGACGCCCGATTGACGGGTTGCTGGCTCGGCGCCCATGTGGTGCCGAGAAGAAGGCTAAGAAGGAGGCCACGGAACTCAAGGAGCTCCCGACGCCAGGTGCTATCAGATTCTGAAGCAGAATCTTCTCCTGAGGACGAGGAGGAGGAAAAAGAAGCTTCTCCCCCAGCAGGGGAGGAGAGGAAAAGGAAGGCCGCCCCAACTGGGGAGGCCGGAGGGTCCAAGAAGGGAAGAACCCTTCCTCCGGACTTCTCCACCAACATCGACGACGACGAGGAGGATTGGCCTACAAGGGCCAAGCCCCTGGCGAGATCGTAAGTGTCCGGATACCCATGGCTTTTTATTATTGCAGAGTGTTCTCTAATGTCGAACAATCGTGCAGACCGCCCAAGGGTGAGTTCGCCGATTCATCGAGCGGGTCCCTGGGCTCGTCGGAAATGGAGAGTACTTCGCTTTCGACCGCCTCCTCGCCCCACGCTGCGGACGACACCGAGGTGGTGCCCCAAGGGGGGCTTGGTCAAGAGGAGGTGGCGCAGGAGGAGCAACAAGGCAACCTCCCGGACTCCAGGCGTGTGGGGGGCAAGACCCCCAGGGGCTCTAAGCCCGACCCTCGTCCGGACTCCATGCCGGAACCATCAGCGGTTCCGAAGTTCGGCCAGCGGATCCTTCATAAGAAGGGTAAGACGCCGGTGTCCTCCGTCCAACCGGAGGCACCGGTAACTCTTGGGCGCTTAACAGCGCTTCCATCGAGGAGGAGCACCACACTTTATGAGTGCGGTGATCCGGACAGTTCATCCGCCAAGAGCGGATCGACCAAGCCTATACCAGCCTTCTAACGTGCTTTGAGGTAAGTTTAGAATGTGTAAAAATATTACCGCATAGACAGTAGCCCCTGATGCTTAGTTCGGTGTTCGGGAAGAAAAGCCAGACTAAGGATCTAAAAAGATATACGAAGGAGTCTAACATAAATATGTCAATATGGGAATGCAGGCTACGCTGCTGACCTCTGCCGCACTGACTGCGGAGGTCAATGCATTGAAGCAGAACCTCGAGCGGTCCGAGAACGAGCTCGGACAAGCCAAGAAGCAGCTCGAGGACAAGGAAGGTAAGTAATACCTTATTAAATAAATACCTTATAGAAAAGGTTTTGGTTGCAAAAAATAACAGGAATAACATGGGTACTACAGGGGCCACGAACAGGTGGCGACCACAAGGAAGCGTGTCCGTGGCAGAAACAAAGCGGCTGCGGAATGTGCCGAGCGAGAGAAGGGGAGGCGCAGCTTGGCCAAAGATGCGGCAAGAGCTCCAAGCTCTCGTGGAAAAACACGAGTTTGGGCGTGACTCAACACTCGAGAGTCCGAGCTCGCCTCGGCTCTTGAGAGTGCCAAAGTTGCTAAGGCCGAGGCCCAAAAAGCCCTCCAAGAAATTGAGTCGTTAAAAAGATAGCGCGGTAAGGCATTCTTTATGCAAAGCAAGCATGTGAAAGTGAATTACCTACTACTTACCCGGATTCGAGCTCTCCAGAGCATTCGCAGATTTGCCCCGTAGTGTATCTGATGCTGCCATATTCTACCGCGCCAAGGAGGGGAGCTCGACGGAAAAGGTGTTCGGTCTCGGTATCTCGAGGCGGACGTCCGTGCCTCGAGCAACCAGCTGAAGCAGCTGGTCGAGCTCCACAAGGTCGCCGAACAGGCCATGAAGGGCCTTGTAGCGCGGCTCTGGCCATTGGAAGCCATGCCTGGGAGCTACTTCGGCTTGGTGCAGCGGCTGGTGGACGCCTGTCCACGGATTGAAGTCATCAAGCGCTCCGTCTGCATTGAAGGTGTCCGTCGGGCCCTTGCCCGTGCTAAAGTGCATAGGGGCAAGCTGGATGCGGAGAAGCTTGTGACGGACGGGCCACCGAAGGGCCATGAGCATCGCACGCCCGAAATGTACTATGAGGGCCTCCTGAAGGGTGCCCGCCGAATAGCGGATGAGTGCTCCAAAGATGTAATTTTTTAATAGGCTTGCATTTGTTATCCCAGTCGCTGAAAACTTGTTCATATGCGCTAAGCAACGCTTGTTAATTTAAAATATTACCTTCATGCGACCGTTTATCAAATCGAGAGATGGCAAGTCGTTGGCTTCAGCCCCCATGCCACGAGTGCAGGGGTGTTCGGGATAAACTTGAGCACTCTTGTTCCCATTCTTGGGTCCATCTAGGGAGGCGCTCAACACAACGAACAAGGCAACCGGACTTATAATGCTTGAACACTCTCACTTAGCCATAGAATTCTATAATTTTAAATTTCGGCGAAGCCCCTAGTATTCGGAAGACCGAGTTCGGGGCGCCATCCACGCCTTGGCCGGACTATTCCGGTTCCTCGCTCTAAGCGGCATAAGTCTATAGGGACCCGAAAAAACCTCTTGAACAGCGACCGGCTCTCGCCCTATATGACGGTCAGTTTTAGCTTTCTCCACTGAGGTGCTCAACCCAGCTCAACTGGGGCACAATCACAGTGGTTCTCCCGGTGCTACCTTAGCCGATATAAGGGAACGTAAGGTACCAAAACACGGGACCCGGGCAAACCCAACTATTGACCCAAGACATGATTCGGAGCCGATTCATATAATGCTATAAGTTCGGGGTGCCGCACTTGTGAAAGTGTTCGGACTTATCACACCATAATTTTGGGGTACTTAAGCCCCTGGTGTATTGGTCGTACCAAAGTGTACGGTTGCAACATGCCATGAAATGAACATATGTATAGATAAAGGAAGTAGAGCAATAATAAGCAAAAGCTATGTATTGTTTATTCAAAAAGGTACTGCAATGAAAGCAGAAAGATACAAATAGTGCTATAAGCAAGGGATGGGACTATCTAACATGTCCCCCTCCAGGGGTAAGCTGCGGGATGATATGTAAAACAGGTATAATGCTCGTAATAGAGACCACCTGAACACTTGACGTGGCTTTCTGCTTCCCTAGCTGTTGCATCGTGAGTTCGGCGATTCTAGTGCCGGACATGACTTCTGAAAGACGGAGTCCTGAAAGTAAGAAAGAGGAAGAAAAAGGAAAAAGGAAAAGAATGACACAATCAGGAGCCCCTGGTGCGGTCGAGCTGCATTCTTGGCGTGTCGTGGTCGTGCCCCTCCCCATATGCCCATGGTATCTCCAGAGCGTAATTATGTACGCGTAATACTAGCTTCGCAATTTCGCGACGGCGGGGTTGGGGCGGATTACTACGCGATGCTTGAATCGTGCCAGCGGTCTTGTTGTAGGTTACTCGGCGCTGCTTGCGGTGTCGGACACTTAGTGGCGGACTCGAGAGTTGCTGTGAGAGGCTGCTTTGTACCTCCGCCGAGGGCCGCCGTGTGCTCCTCCGCTCGGAGAGAGTGTTCGTGTTTCCATTGACCGTGATTACTCCTCGAGGGCCTGGCATCTTGAGCTTGAGGTATGCGTAGTGCGGCACCGCATTGAACTTTGCAAATGCGGTTCGTCCGAGCAGTGCATGATAGCCGCTGTGGAATGGGACGATGTCGAAGGTTAACTCTTCGCTTCGGAAGTTATACGGGGATCCGAAGACCACTTCGAGTGTAACTGAGCCCGTACAACTGGCCTCTACACCCGGTATGATGCCTTTAAAGGTCGTCTTTGTAGGTTTAATCCTTGAGGGTCTATGCCCATTTTGGCGACCGATCCCGATAAAGCAGGTTCAGGCTGCTACCGCCGGCCCATCGGGACTCGTGAGGTGAAATCCGTCGATAATTGGGTCAAGAACCAATGTGGTGAAGCCGCCGTGATGAATGCTAGTGGGTGGTCCTTCGATCGAAGGTGATCGGGCAGGAAGACCATGGGTTGAACTTTGGGGCGACTGCTCCATCGCATATACGTCCCTTAGTGCACGCCGCTCCCTTTTGGGTATGTGGGTTGCGATATCATGTTCACCGTCCGCACTTGTGTGGGAAAACCCTTCTGTCCTCTATTGTTCGACGGCCGGGGCTCTTCCTCGTCATCGCTATGCAGCCCCTTGTCATTGAGTTCGACACTTAACTTGCCTGCTTGCTTGAACACCCAACAATCCCTGTTGGTGTGATTGGCTGGTTTTTCGGGGGTGCCATGTATCTGGCACAAGCGATCGAGTATTCGGTCCAAGTTGGACGGGCCCTGGGTATTTCTTTTGAATGGCTTCTTCCGCTGACCGGGTTAGAGCCTCTGAATCCGGCATTGACGGTCGTATCTTCAGTATTATCATCGTTAATGTGGCGCTTGTCTTGTTGCGACGCGACCTGCCGTTGCTGTCCTTGGTATCCGAACTATCAGGATGTTTGGCCAAGTTGTTGCTTCGAGCCAACCAGCTATCCTCTCCCGCACAAAAGTGAGTCATGAGGGTTGTGAGGGATGCCATAGATTTTGGCTTTTCCTGTCCTAGGTGCCGGGCAAGCCACTCGTCACGGATGTTATGTTTGAAGGCTGCAAGGGCCTCTGCATCCGGACAGTCGATGATTTGATTTTTCTTTGTTAGGAACCGTGTCCAGAATTGTCTGGCCGATTCTTCTAGCTGCTGAATTATGTGGCTAAGGTCATTGGCGTCTGATGGTCGCACATATGTGCCCTGGAAGTTATCAAGGAATGCGGCTTCCAGGTCCTCCCAACAACCAATTGATTCTGCTGGCAAGCTGTTGAGCCAATGCCGAGCTGGTCCTTTAAGCTTGAGTGGGAGGTATTTGATGGCATGTAGATCATCACCGCGGGCCATGTGGATATGGAGGAGATAGTCCTCGATCCAGACCGCAGGATCTATGGTACCATCGTATGATTCAATGTTTACGGGTTTGAAGCCCTCGGGGATTTGATGATCCATTACTTCATCTGTGAAGCATAGTGGGTGTGCGGCGCCTCTGTATTGGGCTATATCACGACGTAGCACATATGAGCTTTGTCTACTGTGTTCGGCCCGGCCGGGTTTGTTGTATCCGGCGTGACGGTAATCATCATGCGTCGTTGGGCGCCCACGCGATCCGTAGATCGATCTTGTATGTTTTGCCTTATCCTCCAATATATCTCGCAAGTCCGGCGCGTTTTCCCATGCCTTGGTACTTTTTGAGCGGCATCGGGGTGTGGCTTGAGCGGAGGGCCGAGAGGCTTCTCTGTCGCGGCCACGAGGTGGCCGATCTGCCATGTCGTGCGCTGGTGACTTGGGTGCTTCCTCCTCTAGTCGAGGCAACGGCCTGCGTTTGGGGTAGCTTTTGGAGGGGCGTTCGAGTTCATACTCTCGGCTGCAAGGACTTCAGTCCATCTGTCAGCTAGCAGGTCTTGATCAACTCTAAGCTGTTGCTGCTTTTTCTTGAGGCTGTTTGCCGTGGCCATAAGCCTGCGTTTGAAACGCTCATGTTCGGCGGGATCCTCAGGCACGAGAAATTCATCATCGTCGAGGCTTGCCTCATCTTCGGAGGGAGACACATAATTACCATCCTCGACCTCTCTTTCCGCCGCACTGCCGTGCGGACTTGCTTCTCCCTCCTCCTGCGCTGAGTCCTGCTGGAGGGGGTTCTCTTCGGCACTGTACGAGGTGTTATTATCTCCCGTGCCGGAATCACCGTTTTTATTATGGCGGGATTTAGAGCGGCGCCATTGACGTCGGCGCTTCGGCTGTTTCTTGGAGGGGTCATCCTCCGTTGTTCCATCGCCGTTCCCATCTTTTGGGATGTCCGCCATGTATATGTCATATGACGAGGTGGCCTTCCAGTGCCCTGTAGGCGCCGAGTCTTGGTCGTCTCCGGCGTCGTCGTCCATACCGTCGACGTCTTCGGAGTCGAAGTCGAGCATGTCGGTTAAATCATCGACAGTGGCTACAAAGTGGGTGGTGGGTGGGCGTTGAATTTCGTCGTCCGTATCCCAACCTTCCTGTCCGCAGTCCGGCCAGGGCTCTTCGGATAAAGAGAGAGACTTTAGCGAATTCAGAATGTCGCCAAAGGGCGAGTGCTGAAAGATGTCTGCGGCAGTGAACTCCATAACGGGCGCCCAATCGGATTCGATTGGCAGGGGCGCGGAGGGTTCGGAGTCCGGAGAGGAGTCCGGCACCTTGGAGTCGAGGTCTTCGCAAAGGATAGGGATGGAGTTCGGCTCGATCGCCGTAGAGATTGTAGCCCCCGAGGCGGTGTCCAACCACTCGTCCTCGATCAGGAACCCGCCCAGTTAAAGGGTCGGAGCGGATCTTTGGTGCGGCCCCTAGGGCACTGTTCGGCTGCAGAGCTAGAACATGCCCATCGAGACAGTGCGGCACGCTCGGCTGCGGCTCGAATCCGTCGAAGATCAAGTCCCCGCGGATATTGGCCGTATAGTTCAAACTTTCAAATCTGACCGATGGCGGGGCGAAGCTTCGATCTGCTCCAGATGGCCAAGCAAATTGGCCCGCAGCTGAAAACCGCCGAACACGAAGATCTGTCCGGGAGAAAAGTCTCACCCTGGACCGCGCCGTTATTGATGATCGGCGGAGCCATCGGGCCTATCGGTGACGACACGAGGAACTCTCAATGAAAGCACCAATGTCGGTGTCAAACCGCGGATCTCGGTAGGGGGTCCCAACTGTGCGTCTAGGTGGATGGTAACAGAGACAAGGGACACGATGTTTTACCCAGGTTCGGGCCCTCTCGATGGAGGTAACACCCTACTCTGCTTGATTAATATTGATGATATGGGTAGTACAAGAGTAGATCTACCACGAGATCAAGGAGGCTAAACCCTAGAAGCTAGCCTATGGTATGATTGTTGTTCGTCCTATGGACTAAAACCCTCCGGTTTATATAGACACCGGATAGGTTAGGGTTACACAGAGTCGGTTACAATGGTAGGAGATCTACATATCCGTATCGCCAAGCTTGCCTTCCACGCCAAGGAAAGTCCCACCCGGACACGGGACGAAGTCTTCAATCTTGTATCTTCATAGTCTTGGAGTCCGGCCGTGACGATAGTCCGGCTATCCGGACACCCCCTAGTCCAGGACTCCCTCACAAGACATTAATTAAACATACATCATTCAGAGCACACACATAGTCCGACTACGGACAAACAAAAGAAAAGGAAGATAACTCAACTGCTAGATTCCCGATCGTCCCAACTGGGCACCACTACTAATCATCAGGAAACGAAACATAGTAACGACCAAGGTCCTCGTCGAACTCCCACTTGAGCTCGGTTGCATCACCTGCTCTAGTCTCATCGGCACCTGCAACTGTTTTGGTAGAATCTGTGAGTCACGAGGACTCAGCAATCTCACACCCGCGAGATCAAGACTATTTAAGCTTATAGGAAGGATGGGGTAATGAGGTGGAGCTGCAGCAAGCACTAAGCAAATATGGTGACTAACATACGCAAATAAGAGCGAGAAGAGGAGCAACGCAACGGTCGAGAAGCTAGAAGTGATCAAGAAGTGATCCTGAAACTACTTACGTTCATACATAACCCAAGACCGTGTTCACTTCCCGGACTCCGCCGAGAAGAGACCATCACGGCTACACACGCGGTTGATGCATTTTAATTAAGTCAAGTGCCAAGTTCTCTACAACCGGATATTAACAAATTCCCATCTGCCACATAACCGCGGGCACGGCTCCTGAAAGTTTATACCCTGCAAGGGTGTCCCAACTTAGCCCATCATAAGCTCTCACGGTCAACGAAGGATATTCCTTCTCCCGGGAAGACCCGATCAGGCTCGGAATCCCGGTTACAAGACTTTTCGACAATGGTAAAACAAGACCAGCAAGACCGCCCGAATGTGCCAACAAATCCCGATAGGAGCTGCACATATCTCGTTCTCAGGGCACAACGGATGAGCAGTCCGTACAACTAAAACCAGGCCTCAAGTTTCCCCGAGGTGGCGCTGCAAAGGGCTCTAGTTTGGACCAACACTCAGAGGAGCATTGGCCCGGGGGGTTAAAACAAAGATGACCCTTGAGTCTCCAGAACCCAAGGGAAAAAGGCTTAGGTGGAAAATGTTAAAACCAATGTTGGGCCTTGCTGGAGGAGTTTTATTCAAAGCGAACTGTCAAGGGGGTCCCATAAATCACCCAACCGCGTAAGGAACGCAAAATCAAGGAACATAACACAGGTATGACGGAAACTAGGGCGGCAAGAGTGGAACAAAACACCAGGCATGAGGCCGAGCCTTCCACCCTTTACCAAGTATATAGGTGCATTAATTAAATAAGAGATATTGTGATATCCCAACATAATCCTATCCATCATGGATCAATCTTCAACTTCACCTGCAACTAACAATGCTATAAGAGGGGCTGAGCAAAGCGGTAACATAGCCAAGCAACGGTTTGCTTGGAAAGGTGGGTTAGAGGCTTGACATGGCAATGTGGGAGGCATGATATAGCAAGTGGTAGGTAGCGCGGCATAGCAATTGATCGAACAACTAGCAAGCAAAGATAGAAGTGATTTTCAGGGTATGGTCATCTTGCCTGAAATCCCGCAAGGAAGAAGAACGAGTCCATGAAGAAGACAAACGGACATAGTCGAACGAATCCTCACAACTCTGGAACGAAACTGAAGCTTACGAGAGAAGCAAACCGGAAAGAATCAAACAACATGGTAAACACACAATCATAAACATGGCATGATGCACAATCAAGTATGATGCATGTCCGGTTTAAATGAGGCATGGCATGGCAAAATGCAACAAACAATACTACAAATTAAGTGGAGCTCAATATGCAACGACTTGCATATTGACGAAACACCACATTCAAGTTATTTAGTTTGCTCTCATTTAGGAACAAGGCAAGATTAAATGTTGGTTAACATGGCAAGAGGTGAAGCATAATTAATCTAACTTTTTAGGCAAGTTTAAATGAGGCCAGAAATAACAACAACAACAACATCCTCATGTGCATATTTTATATTTGGTAATGTTCTGTCCTAAAGCATATTTTAGAGTTGTTAAACATGCAAAGTAATGCTACCATGTTAAACTAGGCATTTTTCCACCCCATTTACATATAAAGTTTATTAAATTCGGAGCTACGGTTATTTAGTTATGAATTAAATCATTTTAGCATGGCATTTAAGCCAAATTAAACAAACAGCAAGTTTAAACATTTTAAACATGGATGAAAGTTCCATATTATGAAACTAGATGAAATTCTAAGCATTTTACATATATAAATCATTTTAAACCGATGCATGGTTAATTAGTTATTACATGCATGAACATGGAGGGGTGATGTGTAAATATGCAGTTTCTGTAATAATAGACAAATTCGCTGGAGAGGAAAAAAACACAATCGGGATGAAACTGGGATCTGGGCTGCGGAGCTGCTCACATTGGGCCTTGAGGCCGGTCGGTGGAGAGGGAGGCCGGCATGGGGGCTGCTGGGCCTTGGCGAGGCAAGAGGAGGCCCACGCGCGGTCAACGCGCTCGTTCTCGAGCGGAAGGCATAGCAGAGGCGCTGGCGGCTGGGAGTAGAGCTTCGGCAAGAAGGACGAAGGGGCGGCAAGGCAAGGGACTTGGGTGGCGGGGAGGACCGAGAAAGGCGGAGATGGCCGGGATACGACGGATCTGGCCGGCGATTGGACGTGGCGGTGATTGGAGCTCCAGGACGCCCTGGTTGCTCCTGTCCAACAGAGAAGACAGGGAGAGCACAGGAGGTTAGAGAGACAGGAAGGAGGGGAAGGACGACGGAGAGGGCGCGACGGGGGCCTGCCTTCTGGCTTGCTCCGGCGTGGTGGCGAGGACGTGGTGGCAAGCTGGTTGAAGACGAGGTGCAGAGGGACAGCGTCCATGCGGGGCTGACGCAGGGAGCGGCGACGCGAGGTGGAACTCCGGCGAGGGCACTGGTGGCCGGGGACGGGGCCCTGCGGTGGGATCCGGCCGGGAACGGGGGCGACGAAGGCCGGCCGGGTCTGGTGGTGGAGACGAGGCCCCGACGGCAGCGCAATGCAGCAGCAGGGTTCGAACGGCCATGGCAGGACTCGTGCTGTTGTTGAACCATGAGAGGGAAAACGAGGTCAGGAGGGGGAGAGAGAGAGGAGGTGCGGCAAGAAGGGAAGGGGCGACGTAGCTCGAGTAGGAGGTGACCATGGATCGGGAGGAGTGGAGGGTTGCGGGATTCTGATTGGGTGGAGATGGATCGGGAGGGATCCCGAGGTGGAAGAGAACTGGCGGCGGCGGCTGAGGGGATTTGGTGGATGGGACAAGGCTCCCAAATTCTAGGGTTAGGTAGGTAGGTGGTATATTTATAGATAGAGGAGAAGGTTTAGGGACTCATCGATTTAGATCCGACGGTCAGAAAAATAGGTTAGGGAAAACAAATAAGAAACCGAAGATATTTAGGGGATGATTGGAGGTGATCCGGATTCATCGGTAACGACAAACCCGGGTCGGGTTCGGGACAGTTTCGGACGTGCTCGAGAGGGGGTCTGAGAGATGTCGACAAGGACAAAGGGTCCCGATAATGGTCAACGAAGACGAGGAAGAAACGACAACTACGAGCGGATGCAACTTTTGAAAACATGACGACAATGGAGTGCCGATGCAATGCGAATAATGCGATGATGAATGCACCAAACAAATAAAAACACACGACGATAACGAAAAACATGGAAGGCGTCTGGAGTATCGGTCTTGGGGTGTTACATCACAAGAAGCAGGTCGCCTTTCAAGTACCGTCTGACAACGACGAAGCTGATGATGAAGAACTTGCTGAAATCATCAGAGACAGGCAGCACAGGGCCGCTAGAACTAAAGGCAGTAATGTGCCATTGATGCTGGATCCAAAGTTGATCCTAGACTTCATCGACTTGTGGAACAAGGACCCCAACACACCTCTGCCTGAGATAAACCTCACTCCTGGCCAAAGTCATGTGTTGACTGCCTTCATTCATGAAGGGAAATGGAAATATGAACAGGGGAGGAAGGTGAAGAAAGCACAGTACAAGAAAGAGCGCTTTCTGAAGCAAAACGTCTTGAAGCTTTCACCTGAAGAACTTGTAGCTCTGCAATTAGAGATCAAGCAACTGAGTGATGAATTTGATCGCTACTATGCTGACTGGCTTGGAGCCATGGTCAGATTTGTAAAGATAACTGAGAAGTTCACTACCAATGTTGCAGCCCCAAGGCAACAGGAAATTCCCTACAGAAGAACATGCCAGCACCGTTGATGAAAATCAGGCTGCTTATGAAACTGCCAGTGTCAGGGCTGATGACTGCATTCCAGCCTCTGATGACTCTGCCAGGGAAACCAATAGTGTTGCGCCTGAAGAAACTGTCAGGACAGATGAAACTTCAACGGATGTGCCTGAAGAAACTGCAAATGCTAGGGCAACTGCATCAGTTGTGCCTGAAGTTATTGAACCAATTTCCTCTGCTCCTCCGGCACCTACACCAAGTCCAATTCTTCCTTCTGCATCAGAAGCAAAGAAGACCAAGGCTGCGGAGCGTGTAGCTGTGAAGAAAAGGAAATCATCAACTTCATCAGATTCTTCATCTCCGAAGAAGAAGAAGAAATTGACTAGCTCTTTTTAGAATCCAATTGATGTTGTTCCAGTCTCAAGCATGCCATCAAAGGAACTTGTTCCTTTTGACGAAGAATACGTGATCCCAAGCGGAACCGATGATGATATTCCTTCTGCTGCTTCCTCAGAGCAGTTGGATGAAGAAATTGAAGCGGATGCAATCCCTTCAACCCCAATCGTCTCATCTCCCATGCCTCAGTTCACAGCTGAAGAGGCCAGCATTGAAGAAAAGAGAGATGAAGATGAGGATGTGGACATTGGATGCAGAAAGCCTGTGATGAACAATGACTTTTGGGGAAGTCAGCACCCCAATTCTCCTCTATTCATGCTACCTCTTGAGCATGCGTCGGTTTTCCCTTGAAGAGGAAAGGGTGATGCACCAAAGTAGTGTAAGTATTTCCCTCAGTTTTTGAGAACCAAGGTATCAATCTAGTAGGAGGCCACACGCAAGTCCCTCGTACCTACACAAACAAATAAGAACCATGCAACCAACACGATAAAGGGGTTGTCAATCCCTTCACAGCCACTTGCAAAAGTGAGATCTGATAGAGATGATAAGATAATATTTTTGGTATTTTTATGATAAAGATTGCAAAATAAATGGCGGTAGAAATAGCTAGTTGATGGAAGATTAATATGATGGAAAATATATCCGGGGGCCATAGGTTTCACTAGTGGCTTCTCTCAAGATAGCATAAGTATTACGGTGGGCGAACAAATTAATGTCGAGCAATTGATAGAAAAGTGCATAATTATGAGAATATCTAGGCATGGTGATGTATATAGGCATCACGTCTGCAACAAGTAGACCGACTCCTGCATGCATCTACTACTATTACTCCACACATCGACCGCTATCCAGCATGCATCTAGAGTATTAAGTTCATAAGAACAGAGTAACGCATTAGGCAAGATAACATGATGTAGAGGGATAAACTCAAGCAATATGATATAAACCCCATCTTTTTATCCTCGATGGCAACAATAGAATACGTGTCGTTTCCCCTTCTGTCACTGGGATCGAGCAACGCAAGACTAAACCCAAAGCTAAGCACTTATCCCATTGCAAGAAAGATCAATCTAGTAGGCCAAACCAAACTGATAATTCGAAGAGACTTGCAAAGATAACCAATCATACATAACAGAATTCAGAGAAGATTCAAATATTGTTCATAGATAATCTTGATCATAAACCCACAATTCATCGGATCTCGACAAACACACCGCAAAAAGAGTTAAATCGAATAGATCTCCAAGATGATCAAGGAGAACTTTGTATTGAGATCCAAAGATAGAGAAGAAGCCATCTAGCTAATAACTATGGACCCGAAGGTCTATGGTAAACTACTCACACATCATCGAAGAGGCTATGGTGTTGATGTAGAAGCCCTCCGTGATCGATTCCCCCTCCGACGGAGCGCCGGAAAAGGCCCCAAGATGGGATCTCACGGGTACAGAAGGTTGCGGTAGTGGAAATAGGGTTTCGTGGTGCTCCCGATTGGTTTCGGGGTACATGCGTATATATAGGAGGAAGAAGTAGGTCGGTGGAGCTGCGAGGGGCCCACGAGTGTGGGGGGCGCGCCCAGGGGGGCAGGCGTGCCTCCCTGCCTCGTGGACTCCTCATTGATTTCTTGACGTCCACTCCAAGTCCTCTGGATCACGTTTGTTCCAAAAATTACGCTCCCGAAGGTTTCATTCCGTTTGGACTCCGTTTGGTATTCCTTTTCTGCGAAACACTGAAATAGGCAAAAAAAACAGGAATTTGCACTGGGCCTTGGGTTAATAGGTTAGTCCCAAAAATAATATAAAAGTGTATAATAAATCCCAATAAACATCCAAAACAGAATATATAATAGCATGGAGCAATAAAAAATTATAGATACGTTGGAGACGTATCAAGCATCCCCAAGCTTTATTCCTGCTCGTCCTCAAGTAGGTAAATGATAAAAACAGAATTTTTGATGTGGAATGCTACCTAACATATTTCTCAATGTAATTTTCTTTATTGTGGCATGAATGTTCAGATCCGAAAGATTCAAGATAAAAGTTTAATATTGACATAAAAATAATAATACTTCAAGCATACTAACCAAGAAATTACGTCTTCTCAAAATAATATAGCCAAAGAAAGCTCATCCCTACAAAATCATATAGTTTGGCCATGCTTCATTTTCGTCACACAAGATGCTCTCATCTTGCACAACCCCAATGACAAGCCAAGCAATTGTTTCATACTTTAGTAATCTCAAACCTTTTTCACTTTCACGCAATACATGAGCGTGAGCCATGGACATAGCACTATGGGTGGAATAGAATATAATGATGGGGGTTGTGTGGAGAAGACAAAAAAGGAGAAAGTCTCACATTGACGCAGCTAATCAATGGGCTAGGGAGATGCACATCAATTGATGTTAATGCAAGGAGTAGGGATTGCCATGGAACGGATACACTAGAGCTATAAATGTATGAAAGCTCAACAAAAGAAACTAAGTGGGTGTGCATCCAACTTGCTTGCTCACGAAGACATGGGGCATTTGAGGAAGCCCATTGTTGGAATACACAAGCCAAGTTCTATAATGAAAAATTCCCACTAGTATATGAAAGTGACAAAACAAGAGACTCTCTATCATAAAGATCATGGTGCTACTTTGAAGCACAAGTGTGGAAAAAGGATAGTAGCATTGTCCCTTTTTATTTCTCTTTTTTCTCTTTCTTTTTTGGGCCTTTTTTATTTGGCCTTTCTCTCTCTTTTTTTATTTGGGACAATGCTCTTTTAATGATGATCATCACACTTCTATTTATTTACAACTCGATGATTACAACTCGATACTAGAACAAAATATGACTCTATATGAAGGCCTCCGGCGGTGTACCGGGAAGGGCAATGAATCAAGAGTGACATGTATGAAATAATATGCATGGTGGCTTTTCCACAAATACGATGTCAACTACATGATCATGCAAGGCAATATGACAATGATGAAGCGTGTCATTATAAACGGAACGGTGGAAAGTTGCATGGCAATATATCTCGGAATGGCTATGGAAATGCCATAATAGGTAGGTATGGTGGCTGTTTTGAGGAAGATATAAGGAGGTTTATGTGTGATAGAGCGATCGTATCACGGGGTTTGATGCACTGCTAAGCTTGCACCAACTCTCAAGGTGAGAAAGGGCAATGCACGGCATCAAGAGGCTAGCAATGATGGAAGGTTGAGAGTGCGTATAATCCATGGACTCAACATTAGTCATAAAGAACTCACATACTTATTGCAAAAATCTACAAGTCATCAAAAACCAAGCACTATGTGCATGCTCCTAGGGGGATAGATTGGTAGGAAAAGACCATCGCTCGTCCCCGACCGCCACTCATAAGGATGACAATCAAAGAACACCTCATGTTTCAAATTTGTTACACAACTTGCGGGACTTACAAACTTCAACACATGTATTTCTCAATTTCACAACTACTCAACTAGCACAACTTTAATATCACTATCTCCATATCTCAAAACAATCATCAAGTATCAAACTTCTCTTAGTATTCAATGCACTTATACGAAAGTTTTTATTATATCCAACTTGGATGCCTATCATATTAGGAATAATTTTATAGCCAAAGCAAAGTACCATGCTGTTCTAAAGGACTCTCAAAATAATATAAGTGAAGCATGCATGAGGGATCAATAATTTCTATGAAATAAAACCACCACCGTGTTCTAAAAGATATAAGTGAAGTACTAGAGCAAAATTGTTTAGCTCAAAAGATATAAGTGAAGCACATAGGGTATTCTAATAAATTCCGATTAATGTGTGTCTCGCCGAAAATGTGTGTATAGCAAGGATGATTGCGGTGAACTAAAAAGCAAAGACTCAAATCATACAAGACGTTCCAAGCAAAACACATATCATGTGGTGAATAAAAATATGGCTCCAAGTAAAGTTACCGATGGACGAAGACAAAAGAGGGGATGCCTTGTGGGGCATCCCCAAGCTTAGGCTTTTTGGTTGTCCTTGGATTTTACCTTGGGGTGCCTTGGGCATCCCCAAGATTAGGCTCTTGCCACTCCTTGTTCCATAATCCATCAAATCTTTACCCAAAACTTGAAAACTTCACAACACAAAACTTAACAGAAAATCTCGTGAGCTCCGTTAGCGAAAGAAAACAAAACACCACTTCAAGGTACTGTAATGAACTAATTATTTATTTATATCGGTTTTAAACCTACTATATTCCAACTTATCTATGGTTCATAACCTCCGATACTAGCCATAGATGCATCAAAATAAGCAAACATCACACGAAAAACAGAATCTGTCAAAAACAGAACAGTCTGTAGTAATTTGTATCAAACGCATACTTCTAGAACTCCAAAAATTCTAAAATAAATTTCTGGACGTGAGGAATTTATCTATTAATCATCTGCAAAAAGAATCAACTAAATAGCACTCTCAAGTAAAAAGTTGTAGCTAATCTCGTGAGTGTCATACTTATAACACTTCTATGACGATAATTGTGACAAAACCCGGTATCATCATAGATGTGGTGGGGTCCTACTTCTATGACAAAAAATCATGACAGAAAATGGGCTTTTCATCCTGGGCGGGCCGGAGACGCAGCTGCATGACATTCTTTGGTCCGTCCATGACGGAGAAAACCGTGGTAGAAGCGAGGGCGCGGAAAATATCGGGGAGTCCCCGGTTACGGTGGGTGGTCGGGGGCCGAGCGATGCGTGTTTCTCTCGTACGTACGCGCGTGTGTGCGAGGCGTTGGGCTCTAACTGAACCATGGCAAGGCGTTGGGCTCTAACTGAACCCGAGCGATTGCACTACAGGATACGTGTTACTGAACCCGAGCGATCGATCGATGGCTGTTAACTGAACCCGATCGAGTGATTCTTCGCTCTCGCCGCTAATCGGGCCGATCGATGTTGTCTCTGGATGAACAGTGAGCATTGCGGGGGGGGGGGGGTGTGGGGTTTGATGAACAGTTCCCAGTGGGGGTGGATGAACAGGACCCTGTGGCGTTGCCTCTGGATGAACACTGAGCGTTGCTGGGGGGTTTGGATGAACAGTTCCCTGGTGTGGGTGGATGAACAGGACCCCGATCGTTCGAGCCGGTTGGGGCTGGATGAACAGGACCCCGTGGAGGGCAGGATGAACAGGACCACCCCGTGGAGGGCAGGATGAACAGTAGATGGTGGAGGGCAGGATGAACAGTAGCCCGTGGAGGGGTGGTTGAACAGGAGCCCGTGGAGAGGGTTGGTTGAACAGTAGCCGGTGGAGTAGCGTGCGGTGGAGGCTGGATGAACAGGAGCCCGTGGATGAACAGTCGCAGGTGGAGGCTGGAGGAGGTCGACGGTGGATGAACAGTAGCCCGTGGAGGCTGGAGGGGATCAACGGTGGAGATGAACAGTATCCCGTTTCAATTGTAGCGCTCCAACACAAATCCGTTTCCTCCGTTTTGCGGTACGCCACACCCCTCCCGATCAACAGGTCCCCCGTTTCGACTGTAGGAGGTCCATTTCCTCCGTTTTGCGGTACGCGAGACCCCTCCCGATGAACAGGATCCCGTTTTGAACATGGCCGGTCGAACACAACGCCGTTTCCTCCGTTCTGTGGTACGCCAGGCCTCGTTTCCATCGGCTGTTCCGTCCAAGCCCTCCCGATGAACAAGAGGACGCATTCCATTCTGACCTAGCTGGTTGCCTCCCCATGAACACGACGATGACGTTGTTTCTCCGTTCCGACCCAGCCATGTACACGAGCCCTGGCCGTACGTATGCGCGAGTAGGCCTTCGAGACCGTGCCCGTATGTACGTGACGCGGCAGATTTTCTTTCTTGCACACGGCGCCAGACGACGTGTACATGCTACGTCGCGCGCCTCTACTACTTACACGCGCGCGCCTCTACATTGACCAGAGGTACGCATACACATTCGCGACCAGAATGACAACGCTACGTACGCTTCGACCAGGTGGGTCCCGACTGTCAGGCACTTCCTTGCGTGCGAAGATGTAGCTGGTTGATGACCCACAAGTATAGGGGATCAATCGTAGTCCTTTCGATAAGTAAGAGTGTCGAACCCAACGAGGAGCAGAAGGAAATGATAAGCGGTTTTCAGCAAGGTATTCTCTGCAAGTACTGGAATAAGTGGTAACAGATAGTTTTGTGATAGGATAATTTGTAACGAGCAACAAGTAACAAAAGTAAATAAAGTGCAGCAAGGTGGCCCAATCCTTTATGTAGCAAAGGATAAGCCTGGACAATTTCTAATAAATATAAAGGAGCTCCCGAGGACACATTGGGAATTATCGCTGTTAGTTTTCATCACGCTCATATGATTCACGCTCGGTACTTTGATAATTTGATATGTGGGTGGACCGGTACTTGGGTACTGCCCTAACTTGGACAAGCATCCCACTTATGATTAACCCTATTGCAAGCATCCGCAACTACAAAAGAAGTATTAAGGTAAACCTAACCACATCATTAAACATATGGATCCATAACAGCCCCTAACGAAAAACGATAAACTAGGGTTTAAGCTTCATCACTCTAGCAACCGATCATCTACTTATTACTTCCCATGCCTTCCTCTAGGCCCAAATAATGGTGAAGTGTCATGTAGTCGACGTTCACATAACACCACTAGAGGAAAAGACAACATACATCTCATCAACATATCAAACTAATACCAAATTCACATGACTACTAATAGCAAGACTTCACCCATGTCCTCAGGAACAAACGTAACTACTCACAAAGCATATTCATGTTCATAATCAGAGGAGTAATAATATGCATAAAGGATCTGAACATATGATCTTCCACCAAGTAAACCAATTAGCATCAACTACAAGGAGTAAGCAACACTACTAGCAACCCACAGGTACCAATTTGTGGTTTTGATACAAGGGATACAAGAGATGAACTAGGGTTTTGAGAGGAGATGGTGCTGGTGAAGATGTTGATGGAGATTGACCCCCTCCCGATGAGAGGATCGTTGGTGATGACGTTGGTGATGATTTCCCCTTCCCGGAGGGAAGTGTCCCGAAAGAACAGCTCCGCCAGAGCCCTAGATTGATTCCGCCAAGGTTCCGCCTCGTGGCGGCGGAGTTTCGTCTCGTAAGCCTGCCCACGATTTTTTCCAGGGTAAAAGTGATGATATAGCAGAAGACGGATGCCGGAGGCCCACCAGGGGGCCCAGGAGATAGGGGCGCGCCCTATAGGGGGGCGCCCCCTGTCTCCTGGACAGGGTGTGGGCCCCCTGGCATATTTCTTTCGCTCAGAAATTCTTTTTAATTCCAAAAAGTTGTTTCATGGAGTTTCAGGACTTTTGGAGCTGTGCAGAATAGGTTTCCAACGTTTGCTCCTTTTCCAGCCAGACTTCCAGCTGCCAGCATTCCCCCTCTTCATAGTAAACCTTGTAAAATAAGAGAGAATAGCCATAAGTATTGAGATATAATGTGAAATAACAGCCCATAATGCAATGAATATTGATATAAAAGCATGATGCAAAATGGACGTATCACTGGAGGGTCCCAGCAGTTAGGGGGGCGAATCATTTTTTTTTGCCCGGACGCACTTCCTTGCGTGCGAAGATGTAGCTGGTAGGTCCCAACAGTTAGGGGGAAACATTTTTTTCGCGAAATACAGTTGCCCGTCCGGTGGTCCCTGCTGTCACGTGGAGGAATAAGTATTTTCCGCGTAATAAGGAGGCACTTCCTTGAGGTTGTCGTGGACCCAGCTGCCAGCCTCTCCACGACAGTACTCTTCTGATGGAAGTCGTTCCTTGACCATGTTGACCATGCCGCGCCGAGAGCACCACGGCGGTGGACGACGGCAAGGCCTAGGAAGGGGACGACGTGGAGCCGGGGAAGACGCGGCAGTGGATGCCCACGTGGAGAGGAGTACGAGGGTTCACTGGTTCAGCTGCGGTGCGAGGCTGCCATCGCCGCAGAATAACAGGGGGTGCGGGTGAGTAGAGGGATGCCCTGGCCAGCGGTGGGAGTAGTAGGGGGCGGTGAGGCCTGCACGGGAGGCGGGAGCAGGCGGTCCCGCCGGTGCTGGATTTGGCGGCTGTAGCAAGAAGATCAGAGATTGAAGAAATGATACGGACGTTGGATTGACATCCAACGGTTACGTCTGCTAGAATCGTTTGTTGACGTATATAATAACTAAAAAAATCTTGCATACGCGTCAACTTAATAGGCCCATAAGTCAGACCATTTCCTCTTTTTTTTAATAATTTATATATAGCTCATTGCGACTTCTTATGCAATTTATTGCAGTCCGTTTTTTTGGTTGGCCAAGGCCAATTTCACATATTTCTGTGGGTTCCAAACTATTTTTAATACCAAAATGTCGAGCCAGATTTAAAGTACTTTGAAGATATATTTAAATTAGGTTAATGCCCAGTGAAATAGGAATGTGAAAATGTGAAAAAAAATCAGAAATTATAAAGTAATTGCCAATTTGTCATCTGTTTTTATATTTACAACCCATTTCATATTACTTTCAAGATTTGTAGGCGTCTTGAAAGAGTTGCAGCCAATCAGGGCGTAGAAAAGTAAGTAGGCCTGGATTGGGTATTCTTGAGAAAAAATAAACTGGGCTCATTTTCACAAAGAAAAAATAGCTGGGCTGGTCACATGGTGAACATAAAATATAAACCTGGGCTAGACAGGCCAAAGCCCAGTTCAAACCCTGCTCCGTCTCAACAATAACAAAAAAATACTTCTCGAGCTGCTACGTCCTATGTGTCAGCCGATCTTGTGCTGTTCTCTTGTCTATTGACTATATACACTCACAATGTCGTGGGTCCCAGATGTCAGGAAAACACTAGGAGGAAGCATTTTATTTTTCCATACGCTGACATGGTGGGCCCTAATGTCATCCTCTCCACGTACTTCTGCCGATTCCTATTGTTTGTTGACCATGTTGACAATGCGAGAGGGCGGCGCCGCGGCGAGCCCACCAAAGCGCGCGGAGGACGACGGCGAGGCCTTAGATGTCGGCGTTAACAATTTAGGAGACGGTGGGGCGGCGATGCGTGCGCTGAGGCGCAGCCTGCCATGGGAGGCAGAAGCAGGCGGCCCCGCCGGCGCTTGTTTGGTTTTAGCGGCTGGAGGAAGACAGGACTGAAGAAACATGACAGGCTGTAAAAGCAGCAGGAGTACTTAACAACCTTAACCGAAACCAACAGGGGCACTTAACAACCATAGCTGAAAGCAGTATGAGTACTCATACAGGTTCAACCGTACAAAGCACGCCTCGAACAGTGCTACTTTGCCTACAGTTAACCAAGGGTGAGGCCGCCAAGCCCCAGGACAAGGCCCAGGCGCCACCCCGCGCATCCACAACCTTCTGAAAGCGGCTTCATCTCGCAATGTGGCCAATAAACAGGATATTCGCTTTAGATCCATGGAAAAGTAGGAACATAATCTTCTATCCTATTCTCCAAGATGGACGGGCCTTCATTATTTGAGACCACCCATGAATAAGTATCTTTTCACCTCCAAGGGAAATGGAGTAAGTCGGCATAAACATCATGTTGTGACCAAGCGCAAGTCCGACCCGACCATGGTCAGGCATCTGTATAGGAACAATAGAACTGGGCAGTTTTTGTTTCAAGAAGATCACAACTATAAAACTGTGTATAAGCAATAATTTATGAACAACATATATAACAGAAAATAGCTCGTACCATAAGTTTCTCGACACAGTTGGACCTGTTCAACGAGTGCAGCAGTGGCACACATATCCCACGTGGCCTTCCACCATTGAAACGCCCCACAAGGACCTCAAGACGATCAATAAAGTGTAGGAACTTGTGGACATCGTCCCAGTCAACTTCAGTGCCATCAGTAACAGCCGAGTTGTTACAGAATAACAAACGAGCAGCCTGCTTAACTCTGAAAAAACCTACACGTGACACCAATTATAAGAAAATATTAGTTAGAAGTAGCATCTTCGTGAGAGATTCGTTGCTACTTCTAAAGTTAAATTGTGATCAGTTAGACAGAATAGGTGGATTAAGAAGTAATCGAGGCAACAAGTAAGAACCAAATACAAAACTAACATGGATGAACAATTGGAACGACGTCGGGGTGGAAGATCGCAGTGAAGATGAGACCAGGTTCTGCTATTTCCATCAACATTCGTGCGCCAACTTTCAGTCCGTAACACTTGAGAAAGTTTATCCAAGTTCGGCCATAAAAAAGCAGTGATCATCTTGGTTCATGAACCCAACTCGAAACTTATATCCATGGCTTGTCTTCACTGTTACCATTAAACAGGTGTATTCAGTTATGGCAAGGCCGAGCATCTTGAGTACATGTGTTCTGGCAGAGCAAGGAATGCACTGCAGGAAAAATAATATGAGAACACAATGTATTCCCTATATCCAAATCTAAAAATAACTTTCCTCCTTCACGTCAGTGTTGACCATGGTACTAGTACCTTTTATCCAAATATAGCAATCCAAATTTCCAAATTAGTTGACATCATGTTCAAAAAACCCCACCCTCCCGGATAGAAAAGAGGATTCTAGGAACATACTATGCGCGTTTTAAAATCTTATGTTAGGATGAGAAGGAACAAGTGTGGCGTCTCGCCGAGGGCACAGAAACCTGTAGGGTCCTCGCACTTTGGGCACTGCAAATGAAACACACTAGATTCAGTAGGAAGAAAAATGCATCAACGGCGGCGGTTGCCATCCTAGGAGTACCCGCGACCAAGGGACTTGGATTTATCGGGGATGGATGAAGAAATCGTACCAGGTTCTCCATGAGAAAACCATATGCAATCGCCGAGCGGGGGTTTTCTCTGAACAAGCAGACAAGGGAGAAGGGATTCATGCCAAATGAAATATTGCCACTTCGTCTGTCCGACTTCTTCGCTAAAGCTGGAAAGGTGGGGGTTTTTGTGATTTGACGGCTCATTGGGCATTAATGCGGCGCTACGACCGGGGTGTGTCTACCATGTAGGTGTGCACTCTAATTTGGTGCATATGGCATGTGGACCCCATTGCCGGATGCCCCAGATATCAGCGCAAGGAAGTAGAAAGACAGGAGTAACTAGTTATTAGACATTAATATATTTTTGACAGAGAGATATTCCCTTTGTAAAGAAATATAAAGATCTTTTATATCACAACTTTATACATAAGAAAAATCAAGGGGAATATATATAACATATATAATTATGAAAAACAAAGTTTTTTTAACACGGTATAGACGAGTTGGTGATGATGGTATGCCTGTCATCCTGCAATATAGGCCGTACGATTTATATCTGACGATAGGAAGGAAACTATGGCAATTTTGCAAAAAGGTACCCACACACCTCTTCGCATTTGCAAATAAGGCCTTCCCTCGTTCATCCTTTTCTCTCACAAGATAAAATACTCATACAGATGCATTTTGATGTTACGTGCAACGCACGGGCATTATGGGGGTTCAGCTAAGAAATACTAAGACAGGCTCACGGTTCTGGACTTTGGGCCATAGGTCGGTGGGCCTGCATGTTTGGGGGCCCATGTGTTCTACCTCAGCGCTTTTCATATTGCAAGCGGTCGGTACGGCGCTGGTTTTAGATGCTGCCACAAGGCAAATACACAAAATTGAATAAAGCACAACAGCTTTTGGAATGAAATCAAATGACAGTTCCTAACCAGCAACCAGAGTTGCAATTCTATCAATGATACTATCGTACTACTTATACACACAGGACACTTGTTTCACCATGACAGAGTATTACATCAAAATCTCTCGGCGAATAGATCAGTTTGGCAGTACCAAAGAATTTCGAAGTTGATTTGGACTAGCTCTCCATGCCGAGAAAGTTCGATTTTGACATCATCCCCTACCGCAAGATATGATTTAGATTTGAACCTTGAACATCCTTTAGCATCAATCATCATGCGACCATCCTTTGTACTTACGGTATATTGAGCAGGTTCATTCACACCAAGGTTGCGCATGGTAAGAGAAACTTGGCCGCTGTCGCATGGATTGTTGAACGACTCCCTCGTTGCTCTAGGAATTCTCTGTTTGCAAACAAGAAGACATACCCAAATAGTTAGATCAACACAGTGAATCATGCGAAACGACATGGAAATAAAAAAGAACGAAACACTTGGGCGGCCAAAGCTTACCAAGAAGGTGGACATTTCGGTTTTTGTAAGGACTTTGGTATATGAAGTGCGAACTGCAGCCCAGTCTGTTGCCGGTGCAACTGCTTGTTCGGTTGCCGCTGCACGGGTCAGAGCAGATGCAAGTGCAAGTGTGGGTGCAGGTGCCGAAGCCGCCGCTGCTGCCGGAGATGGTGCTCCTTGTAGAGCTGGTGCCGGTGTCGGAGCAAGTGCGGGTGTCGATGCTCGATCCTCCGGTAAGTCAGCCTGATCCGCTGATGCGATCGGTGCCCAATCCTCAGCTGGATCAGTCTGAGTTGCTGCCGCTGTCAGTGCTAGAGCAACTGCCGGTTCTCGATCCGTTTCTGAAGGTGGTACCGATGTGCGAGAGAGCGGCGATCGTGTCTGGTCTGGTATGATCAGCTTTCTAACTTGACTAGGCTTCGTGACCGTGATCCAGTTTTTTTCTTCATTTCTTTTAAACGCGAGAAGGACTAATTGTGGCATTTTTGTTAAACCAAACTTCAGTTCATCATAGGGATTCAGCTTGTACTCAGACAACAGATGGTCCAATTTTTCGATAAATATAAGTGATGGACAAGTGCCTTCATTCTTGACCACGACATAAGAAGTGAAACCTGCAAAAATAGCCATCGTAGAGCAAACCAAATGGTTTATTCTGTGATGAATGTCACATGGCAAAACTTGCATCGTAAAATTGCAGGGAAAGAAAGAAAACATGACATTAAATCAATAAGATTTAGACAGTAAATCAATAAGATTTACTTGATGTGACACGAGGGAATCCTTACCAGGAAATCACTATGTTGAAGTACTAAATAGAAGATTGATCGTCCAACTACGGGTGGCATGCAGGGGCCCGCCTACTCCCTACAAGGACAGTCAAAGGCCGTGACAAATCGTATGGACCGAACATCCATGGGACTGGAAATCCTGGTGGGTGCGATAAACGCTGCAATGCATACAGATATTGGAGTGTAAACATAATTGATAAACCGTCCTCACAAAAAAGATGATCTGGATACTTCAAATATACAGACTAAATTGAGTGGATAGACATTAACATAGACCGTTCTCAGGACTGACCACACACCAAAAGCGGCAGTACTAATAAATAATACAGGGTTCACAAACACAAATCAATTACTGAACAATAGTACTTACTAGACAAGCAAAGTTGCACTAATAAAACTCTGCAGACTATTCTTGCCACCGATCTATGGGATGAACCCCGCATAACTGACTAGGCCATGGACTTCGTGAGAGATGTCTACATGCACCATCACCATCTTGTCAACCTTGGAGAACCTAACAGAGTGGTCTTTCCACTCATAAACATGATCATGAAGACAAGCCGCATCAGATTTGTTGGGAAGCTTTACAAGAACCACACCCTTCATAATCGAAGGCACAGCTAGGAAATTGTTGTGGTCAAGTACAGACTCGAGAACACGCCTGACAACAATGCTACAGGAAAACACTAGTTCAGGACACGTGGCGACAAGGACACATCAGCTGGATAGTTTAGCAATAGAACCCATCCTCAGGTCTTCCAGTTCACACGGCATGACTTTGAGAACTTCATCTCCACCGCGGACCTGGTTCTAATTCAAACAGAAACCATATTTTATTACTACCTCCATTCAGAAATATAAGATGATTTTCGATATTATACTCCATATATGACTACATACACGCACAGAAATGAGTGAACAAAGACACTAGAACATGTCTTTAAAGGCATGAGAGCAGAGGGATTACTTGCAATATCCATAACACAAGTTACTGGGGCAAATATACCCTCTTCAAAGGTAGCATTGATGTTCATAAAGTACTCCCTCCATCCCAAAATTCTTGTCTTAGATTTGTCTAGATACAGATGTATCAAGTCACATTTAATATTAGATACATCCTATCTAAACAAATCTAAGACAAGAATTTTGGGATAGATGGAGTAGTTGAAAGTAATCTATAAGAAATCAGTGTCAACCTCTCGCATGTTTTGGTCAAAAGAGGAATTTAGAACAGTCATTTGGCACACAAAATCCACATGCAAGATCACCCAGAAAGTTGTACTACTAGTACTAGTACTGCATGTTAGATGAAAAAACATGATCAAGATCGAGAAAAAGATCGTCAAGAAGAGATATTACCTGGACTTGCTTAATGAGGGATCCCGGAGAGGGGGGCTTGGACAGAGCGATGGCTTTGAGCTTGTACACGGTAGTCTCGGCGGGGTGCTTGCGCTTCTTCGTACCATGAGCCTCGACGGTTTTGGCCAGAGCCATAGACATCACTTCGGCCGGTGCTCCAGCATCCATCAAGAAACTGTCAAATAGAAATAAAAGAAAAGAAACCATAATCACAAACCCAAAAGAAGAAAAGAGAGGGAGTTATAGGATCAATATCGGGGTTGCAAGACTGGGCCTTGGCCAGAATAAACACCATTGATGCCCTCACCTTTCCTTCTTTGGGAGAGAAGAACAATGGCAGAAGCAGGTCGGGTTTTCTTGAAGAAATGAGGAACAAGATGAGGGAGAAGCGAGGGTTTGGTAGAGAGGAAGCTAAGAGAGAAGAGTGAAATGATAGTTGCTTCGCCCGTCCAACTTACTGCTGGAAAGGAGGGGGTTTTGTGATTTGACGGCTCATTGGGCATTACTGCGGCGCTTCGATCGGGGTAGTCTACCGTCACTCTACTAGGGAGTAATTTAATGCATGGCTGGTGGACCTCGATGTTGGCTGTCCCACACGTCGGCAAAAGTGAGTAATTTAGTGCATGGCTGGAGGAGGATCCGCACGGTAGAGCGTGTCCACTGTTTTTCTAAAGAAAAAAAATGATTACAACAACGTTTCCACTCTTACAACGGAGGAGTGCGAAACACGACAGCCACTTGAACATACACAGTGCTCCTACTACTAGGCATGTGCAGTGGTTCATACGTCAGTACAACATAATCTTTTTGCTAGTGTAGTAAGATATGACGATGACAAATGATGTTGTGAGCATGTCAACTATATGAACAGTAATGTAGTAACATAGTACCTTTCTCGACTGTCCGGTCGAGAATGAACGGTGAGATCAGTGTTAACAGAACTAGGTCTAAAGCGCACGGAGAGTACGGTGCTACAGTACTCCACGAAACATGAACCATCTGAAGCATGAATAATGTTAGGCGGGGTGTATGAAGGGTGCACGGGATGGGAGCAAAATTCCCTTCTTGACCCACTTTTGGGTGTTTGGCAGAGTGCATGAAGGGTGCATGAGTCCACACTAGTAGGTTAACACAAATACACGAAGAGGAAACAACTACTCCGTCTAGGTGTGTAAGTCATCTTACGTTGTGCACTGCGACCAAGGCGGAGAGGAAAATGAAAAAACTTAATGTCTTTTTGCTAATTAATAGCATTGCATGCAATGAACTAACCACTGCATGTCATGTTTATTAGTCTCTAGTCTTTGAAAGCATGCACGACCCACGTCTCTTATTGGTTGATATGTCACAAAACAAGAAACGGGGAGGGAGTTAATGTACCGTGCCTAAGTTTTTTGGGATTATTTGGTTTTCGTAAGGTGACTTACACACTATATTGAGATGAGAATGCAACCAAACACACCCACACGCTTTGTGCTACAGTGACTGATCTGCACCGCCTGAGTTTGATCCAAGGGTCATGTTGCGCCAAGACATGGACATGCCCATGCAGAGGGCGCCTAAACACCACCGAAGTCCCTCTGCTTCTCGAGGCGCACGACGTTGGTGATGCAGGCGGCGAAACGGCTAAAAGGCAATGCAATCTACGGGAAGGCGGAGGGAGCCAGCCGAGGAGCGGGGAATCTTTTTGTTTTCGCCATGGTAAAACACCAGTCGACGACTTCTCACATCAGGGAGCAGTGGGTTTTACAGGCGGAGTCATCGTGACTAATTGCTGCCGCGCCTGCTCCGGTCAATCAAAAAATTAAAAATCCTGCCGCACTCAAACACCAGAGCAACACCGCGGTGGATGTTTAAATTTACCTGCCGGCAAGTAGTTAAAAAAGGGGTGAAAAAACAAATGTGTCGGCGGCCTAGCTAATTGGTCGAACTAGCCCAACTAGCTAGCCACCGTGCTTCACTGATGTACTCGGCGGGAAAAGTGGTCTTTCGTGATTTGAAGACTCATTTATTTACTTGCTTCGGTGAAAACGCGTGGTAGGGCATCCCACGTCAGGAAGAATATATGCGTGCATCACCCAGGAGGACCCCGAAACCGCGCGGTAGGGTGTGCCATGTCTCGGAACGGAGGAAAAATGTGCGTGTAAAAATTTACTGTATCAGACGTAGTACCTATGGTTCGACCTCGGGACCTAGCCAGTCGGTCGAAAACACCCCACTAGCCACACAGCTTCATCATGCTAACATGGCACGGAGGATAGGTGTGGTTAGCTCCGTCTCGACTATCCACAACGTCTCTTGTTAGAGGCGATTCTTCTATTTTCCAAGCTTCTTTTAGTTGTAATAACACCACGGCAAGCTAGTGCCGCTCTTCGTGTGTGCCCGTGCAAAGGTTATATGATGGAGAGAAGAGAGAGATCACAGACCTGGGACCCACCAGTAAGTGAGTCAACGGTCATGCACGTGTAGACGAGGCACTCCCTCTACTCTACTCAACGTAATACTGTATAAAATCAAGTTATGGGACAAAGCCAACAATCGTTGTTGTTTCAGGCTATCGACTTACGCTTTGTAGTCCAGGTTGCCAGTTCGAATCTCGTCTTTCAGATTTGTTAGTTTTAGGTCCAAATTTGATTAATGACAAGTGGGACCCCCGTGTGTTGTTCCGATATTCAGTGTAGGATGATTTTTTTAACAAACACTTTGTGCGGTTAGACAAGTAACTGCACAAGTTACACGTATTTTGCAAGTTTACGAACAAAAATGACAGTGGCATAGAATATCACATCCACCCCGCAGCTTAGATGCTATGGTGATACGAGTTTTTACACCGTTGGAAGTGAGATCCAATGGCTTGGGAGTAGTCTTTGTAATTATGCGCAATTTCCAAACTCTCCAAAGGTTTTTTTGCAAATAAAACATTCAGGCATCGTGTGTGCCGCTGCATCTTGGATCCAATAGCTCCCCATTGCTGATATTAGGTGCTCCCTGTAGCTTAATTACCCGCTACGGTGATATGAGCATCTAGGTCGTATGATCGAAGGATCGATGGCACATGCATCGTACTTGTACTTTCTGCAATTCCCAAACTCTCTCACCAGATATTGCAAAAACATTCAAACCTCCTCATGTGGGCGTTATATCTCAGTGAACTCGCACCACCATAGAATCTACGGTCGGGAGCACCTCATATTCTCCGTCGCGAAAAACATAAGGTGCTCTCGCAGCGTGGATGCTATGGTGATACGAGCTTCGAGGTTGTTTGATCTGAGATCCAATGGCATCTGAGCAGTCTTTGTGCTTGTAAGCAGTAGCCGAACTCTTTGGGGGCTTTTCTGCAAAAAACCATTCGAACCACCGAGAAGGCGTTGGGTCACAAATCCAACGGCTCCGAAGAGCTTGTATCACCAAAGCATGTAAGGTGTGGTAGAACATGATATTTTTACATACAGGAGAATATGATGTCCTCCTTCATCTTAGATGCTACGGTGATACGAGCTTCGAGGTCGTTTGATTTGAGATCCAATGGCATCTGAGCAATCTTTGTGCTTGTAAGCAGTGGCTGAACTCTTTTGGGGCTTTTCTGCAAAAAACCATTCGAACCACCGAGGAGGCGTTGGGTCACAAATCCAACGACTCCGAAGAGCTTGTATCACCAAAGCATCTAAGGTGTGGTAGCACATGATATTCTTACATACAGGAGAATATGATGTCCTCCTTCATCTTAGATGCTACGGTGATACAAGCTTCGAGGTCGTTGGATATGGGATCCAAGGGCATCAGAGTAGTTTTTGTACAAATTGTGTGCAATTCTGAAACTCATCAAGGTTTCCTGTAAAAATATTAAGACATCATGTGAGCTGCTATATCTCAGATCTACAAGCTCCAAGCAACTCGTATCGGCATATAACATCTAAGGTATGGGGGCACATGATATTCTCCCGGGGAGGAGGGGTGGCGGGTGCACAACCAATCGGTGGTTGGGAGGGTGGGGACAAATATAATCTAAACAACCCTAGACAGAGCTTCACAATTTTATCTAAGGTCGAGGGGGTGACCCCCGACAATCATAGCTCCGCCTAATTAAACACAACATTTGCATGTACTATAGTACTAGACTTAATATTCATGTTTCAGTTTCATGTTCGTTTTAAATATTGAATTGAGGACCATGCATGTCTTACATTTTACTCCCTTCGTTCCTAAATATTAGTCATTTTAGAGATTTCAAGTGGTCTGGTACATACAGATGTATATAGACATATTTTAGAGTGTAGATTCACTCATTTTGCTCCATATGTAGTCGCTTGTTGAAATCTCTAAAAGACTAATATTAAGGAACATAAGGAGTATTTTTGAATTCGTGTCATACATGCATGGTTTGGAAAAATAGATGCACTATACTTATTGGATTGTTGTTGTGTTCGTGTGTGGGTGTCATTTGCATTGAAAAACTTAGCAGGGATACCATGAAATGTGAAATCCACGTTGATATCACTATATCACAAACTCACTCTCATTCAACAACTCGTCGTAAATCAATTAATACGTTGAGATTAGTATTTGCAAGGAAAATACGGCCATTGTAATACACATAGATTCGTTCGACAACTTAAAAGGTTCCTTTCATATTCTCGAATGGTAGGACCCAACGGCGTACCAGCCAGACCTTGGCTCGTGTTGATCCTAAAAAAATAAAAAATAAAAAAACCGGGCTCGTGTCCTTCTGATGGCGTGCGTGGTACGCACATTAGGCAACCCCAACTAGTCGAGCCTCCGCTTTTAGTCGAAATATCCGCGCCGAATTCCAGCCCTAGGAAATTCCCCTCATGTCCCCGGTCCATAATGACTACCGATGAACAACAGAGGGATGCTTTAGTAACTAGACAATGTTGTGTTCAAAAAAAAGTAACTAGACAACGTTACCTACCATGCCGAGCACGGTTCAATTCCCTCGGTCGCCTCTCACCAAGGTCACCCGTCAACTGCATTGCCTAGTAGTACTACTACTACTACACCAGGATGAGCACAGAATTGAACCCGTTTGTTCGTGCCTAGTACTTGAGTTAATATATCAGGCAATGCACTGGTACGGAGGGATTATCATTTTTCTCTGCATATATAACTTGTCGGAAGTCTAACTAAGCAAAATGTTTGACCAAATCCTTTCTTAAGAAATACAACAGGACATATGTATGGCTTGAAAATTTATTGCATGATGCAGGTTATGATATTGTTTCAAATCCTGGATCTTAAATTTCAGAAAATCCAAAAGTGACCATAAATTCTTGAAACTGAGCATGGTCACGTGATATGGCACAAATATTACTTCGTAATTTTTTTCTTCAATTTGAGACAAGCTGCTTATGACAAGTTGCACAAATGAAGAGCCAAGGTATTTTGGAACAAAGACCTGTCACGTTAAGGCGAACTCTTTCGCTATTGAAACTGTGGGCATTTACGTGCCGCCACAAGTCCCGCTTCTCATCGGCAGGTGCCGTCCGAGCAAGCGTGTGAGTCGATGGGAGGCTGCGAGCGATCACTGCATAAGTCGACAGGAGGCGTCGCGAGCAGACATCACTGCAGGCTCACCGGGAGGCGAGCCCTTTGACTAGGCTCCGCCGC
This sequence comes from Aegilops longissima, assembly GCA_021605205.1. Classification (NCBI taxonomy): domain Eukaryota; kingdom Viridiplantae; phylum Streptophyta; class Magnoliopsida; order Poales; family Poaceae; genus Aegilops; species Aegilops longissima. The sequence continues at coordinate 131,809,201 of CM038676.1, forward strand.
CCACCTTCATCCCAATTGCTCCCACTTTTAATGTCGCCAGCGCCGCAGTTTAAAATAAAACCCCGCACTACACGGTATCACTACAATCTTCTGTCTTCCTCTCCGATTCTCCTGTCGTCTACCTCCAACCAGCCTGACCTAAACGTACGCCATGCCGCATCATGATGGTCTACCCTTAGTCTTCCAGTTTCCTGAGGAAGACACCCAATCGGAGTCTCAAGAACATAAGGCGCTTTGGGACAAGCTTGAACTGGCCTTGCGGGAAGGTGCCACGCCTGTCCCCGCTCTCGTTCCGGCTCCCGTCGCCCCGACTGCGCCAGCGCCCATCCCCGTGGAATTGATGGGCTGGGAGCCACACATTGTCGCCGAGCTTGATGCCACGGGGTTCCACGAGGTCCCCGCCGACTTTCACGCGCCCGTGCACCTGCTAGCGATGCGCCTGCGCGTGCATTGATGCGCGCGCCCGTTGATACCTCTCCAATGTATCTATAATTTTTTATTGTTCCATGCTATTATATTACCCCTTTTGGATGTTTATGGGCTTTATTTTACACATTTATATCATTTGTGGGACTAACCAACTAATCGGAGGCCCAGTCCATATTGATGTTTTTTGCCTATTTCAGTATTTCGAAGAAAAGGAAGTCCAAAGGGAATGAAACCTTCGGGAGCGTGATTTTTGCAACGAACGTGATCCAGAGGACTTGGAGTGCAAGTCAAGAAGCAGCCGAGGCCTCCACGAGAGAGGAGGGCGCCCCCCCCTCTAGGGCGCGCCCCCCTGTCTCGTGGGCCCCTTGGGCGGCCACCGACGTACTTCTTCCTCCTATATATACCTACGTACCCCGAAAACATCCAGGGGCAGATGAAACACAAACCTTCTGTATCCGCGAGATCCCATCTTGGAGCCTTTGCCGGCGTTCTGCCGGAGGGGGAATCGACCACGGAGGGCTTCTACATCAACACCATAGCCCTTCCGATGAGTTGTGAGTAGTTTACCACAGACCTACGGGTCCATAGTTATTAGCTAGATGGCTTCTTCTCTCTTTTTGGATCTCAATACAATGTTCTCCCCCTCTCTTGTGGAGATCTATTCGATGTAAACTCTTTTTGCGGTGTGTTTGTCGAGATCCGATGAATTGTGGGTTTATGATCAAGTTTATCTATGAATAATATTTGAATCTTCTCTGAATTCTTTTATGTATGATTAAGTTATCTTTGCAAGTCTCTTCAAATTATCAGTTTGGTTTGGCCTACTAGATTGATCTTTCTTGCCATGGGAGAAGTGCTTAGCTTTGGGTTCAATCTTGCGTGTCCTTACCCAAAGGATGTAAAGGGTTGCAAGGCACGTATTGTAGCCATCGAGGATAACAAGATGGGGTTTATATCATATTTCTTGAGTTTATCCCTCTACATCATGTCATCTTGCTTGATGCGTTACTCTGTTCTTATGAACTTAATACTCTAGATGCATGCTGGATAGCGGTCAATGTGTGGAGTAATAGTAGTAGATGCAGGCAGGAGTCGGTCTACTTGTTATGGACGTGATGCCTATATACATGATCATGCCTAGATAATCCCATAATTATTCGCTTTTCTATCAACTGCTCGACAGTAATTTGTTCACCCACCATAATACCTATGCTATCTTGAGAGAAGCCACTAGTGAAACCTATGACCCCCGGGTCTATCTCTTATCATATTTGCTTCCAAACTACTTTTATTTGCATCTTTAGTTTTTGCATCTATATTATAAAATACCAATATATTTATCTTGTCTTACTATATTTATTAGATCTCACTTTCGCAAGTGGCCGTGAAGGGATTGAGAACCCCTTTATCGCGTTGGTTGTGAGTTCTCAGTTTGTTTGTGTAGGTGCGTGGGACTTTTGAGGAGCGTCCTACTGGATTGATACCTTGGTTCTCAAAAACTAAGGGAAATACTTACGCTACTCTGCTGCATCACCCTCTCCTCTTCGACGAAAACCAACGCAAGCTCAAGACGTAGCAAGAAGGATTTCTGGCGCCGTTGCTGGGGAGGTCTTCACTCAAGTCAAGACATACCAAGTACCCATCACAAACCCATCTCCCTCGCATTTACATTATTTGCCATTTGCCTCTCGTTTTCCTCTCCCCCACGTCACACTTGCCATTTTATTCGCCCTCTCTTTCCTAATCTCCTCCTCTCTTTTTGCTTGCCTTTTTATGTCTGATTGTGTGTTGGATTACTTGTTGCAATGGCGCAAGATAATACCAAATTGTGTGACTTTACCATTACCAACAATAATGATTTCCTTAGCACTCCGATTGCTCCTCTTGCCAATACTGAATCTTGTGAAATCAATGATGCTTTATTGAATCTTGTTATGAAAGATCAATTCACCAGCCTTCCTAGTGAAGATGCAGCTACTCATCTAAATAGCTTCATGGATTTGTGTGATATGCAAAAGAATAAAAATGTTGACAATGATGTTGTTAAATTGACGCTATTTCCTTTTTCTCTTAGAGATTGCGCTAAAGCTTGGTTTTCGTCTTTGCCTAAAAATAGTATTGATTCTTGGAACAAGTGCAAAGATGCTTTTATCTCTAAGTATTTTCCTCCCGCTAAGATTATCACTCTTAGGAACGATATTATGAAATTTAAACAACTTGATCATGAGCATGTTGCACAAGCTTGGGGGAGGATGAAATTAATGATACGTAATTGCCCTACTCATGGTTTGTATTTATGGATGATCATACAAAAAATTTATGCCGGTTTGAACTTTGCTTCTAGAAATCTCTTAGATTCGGCCGCGGGAGGCACGTTTACGGAAATCACATTAGGATATGCTACAAAACTTCTTGATAATATTATGGCTAATTATTCTCAATGGCACACCGAAAGATCATCTAGTAAAAAAGTGCATGCTATAGAAGAAATCAATGTTTTGAGTGGAAAGATGGATGAAATTATGAAATTGTTTGCTACTAAATGTACTCCTCTTGATCCCAATGATATGCCTTTGTATTCTTTGATTGAGAATAATAATGAATCTATGGATGTGAATTTTGTTGGTAGGAATACTTTTGGAAACAATGCTTATAGAGGAAACTTTAATGCTAGACCGTTCCCTAGTAATTCCTCTAATAATTATGGAAATTCCTACAATAATTCTTATGGTAATTTTAATAAGATGCCCTCTGATTTTGAGAATAGTGTGAAAGAATTTATGATTTCTCAAAAGAATTTTAATGCTTTGCTTGAAGAAAAACTGCTCAAAGCTGATGATTTGGCTAGGAACGTTGATAGACTTTCACTTGATGTTGATTCTCTTAAACTTAGATCTTCTCCTCCTAAGAATGATATCAATGAGTCTCTCAAAGTAATGAGAATCTCCATTGACGAGTGCAAGGAAAGAACCGCTAGATTGCGTACTAAGAAAGATAGCTTTATAAAAGCGTGTTCTTCTAGTTTTCATGAAAATAATGATGAGGATCTTAAAGTTAATGATGCGTCTCCTATTAGATCTATGTTTTGCAATATGAATTTTTATGATTATGGGACTGATAATGAATCAACTTTGCCTAGAAGGCGTCCCAAGAATTCGGAGTCTTTAGATCTTGATGGTAAATTTGGCGGAAGTGAGATTAGAGAGGTCACAACTTCAAATAACATTGAACCCACTATCTCGGATTTCAAGGAATTTGATTATGATAATTGTTCTTTAGAAGGTTGTATTTCCTTTTTGCAATCCGTTGTTAATTCTCCTCATGCTTATAGTCAAAACAAAGCTTTTACCAAACATATTGTTGATGCCTTGATGCAATCTTATAATGAAAAACTTAATTTGGAAGTTTCTATACCTAGAAAACTTAATGATGAGTGGGAACCTACTATAAATATTAGAATTAAAGATCATGAGTGTTTTGCTTTGTGTGATTTGGGTGCTAGTGTTTCCACGATTCCGAAAACTTTATGTGATATTCTAGGTTTACATGATCTTGATGATTGCTCTTTAAATTTGCACCTTGCGGATTCCACCATTAAAAAGCCTATGGGAAGGATCAATGATGTTCTTATTGTTGCAAATAGAAATTTGGTGCCCGTAGATTTTATCGTTCTTGATATAGATTGCAATCTTTCTTGCCCTATTATTCTTGGTAGACCTTTCCTTAGAACGATTGGCGCGATTATTGATATGAAGGAAGGGAATATTATATTCCAATTTCCATTAAAGAAAGGCATGGAGCACTTTCCAAGAAAGAAAGTCAAATTAACTTATGAATCTATCATGCGGGCTACTTATGGATTTAGTGCCAAAGATGGCACTCGTTAGATCTATCTTCGTTTTTATGCCTAGTTAGGGGCGTTAAACGATAGCGCTAGTTGGGAGGCAACCCAATTTTATTTTTAGTTTTTTGTTTTTGTTTCTGTTTAGGAATAAATAATCCATCTACCTTCTGTTTAGATGTGGTTTTATGTTTTAATTAGTGTTTGTGCCAAGTTAAACCTATAGGATCTTCTTGGATGATAGTTATTTGATCTTGCTGTAATTTCCAGAAACTTTCGGTTCACGAAAACAATTGTTAAAAATCACCAGAACGCGATAAAATAGTGATTCCAATTGCTGATGATCAATAAACTAATTTCCTAGGTCGTCCTAGTTTGGTAGGATTTTTGGAGTTCCATAAATTTGCGTTAGTTACAGATTACTACAGACTGTTCTGTTTTTGACAGATTCTGTTTTTCGTGTGTTGTTTGCTTATTTTGATGAATCTATGGCTAGTAAAATAGTTTATAATCCATAGAGAAGTTGGAATACAGTAGGTTTAACACCAAAATAAATAAAGAATGAGTTCATTACAGTACCTTATGTGGTGGTTTTGTTTTCTTTCACTAACGGAGCTTATAAGATTTCCTGTTGAGTTTTGTGTTGTGAAGTTTTCAAGTTTTGGGTAAAGCTTTTATGGACTATGGAATAAAGGGTGGCAAGAGCCTAAGCTTGGGGATGCCCAAGTCACCCCAAGATATTCAAGGATAGCCAAAGTTAAGCTTGGGGATGCCCGGAAGGCATCCCTCTTTCGCCTTCGCTCATTGGTAACTTTACTTGGAGCTATATTTTTATTCGCCACATGATATGTGTTTTGCTTGGAGCGTCGTGTATTATATTAGTCTTTTCCTTTTAGTTTACCACAATCATCCTTGCTGTACACACCTTTTTGGAGAAGCCTATTTGATTAAAATTTGCTAGAATACTCTATGTGCTTCACTTATATCTTTTGAGCTTGATAGTTTTTGCTCTAGTGCTTCACTTATATTTTTTAGAGCACGGTGGTGTTTTAATTTTGAAGAAATTATTAGTCTCTCATGCTTCACTTATATTATTCTGAGAGTCTTTTAGAACAGCATGGTATTTGCTATGGTTACAAATTTGGTCCTAGAATGATGAGCATCCAAGTTGGGTATAATAAAAACTATCATAGAAAGTGAATTGGATGCTATGATCAATTTGATGCTTGATAATAATTTTGAGATATGAAGGTAGTGATATTAAAGTCATGCTAGTTGGGTGATTATGAATTTAAAGAATGCTTGTGTTGAAGTTTGTGATTCCCGTAGCATGCACGTATGGTGAACCGCTTTGTGATGAAGTTGGAGCACAATTTTATTTATTAATTGTCTTCCTTATGAGTGGCGGACGGGGACGAGCGATGGTATTTTCCTACCAATCTATCCCCCTAGGAGCATGCGCGTAGTGCTTTGGTTTTTGATGACTTCTAAATTTTTGCAACAAGTATATGAGTTCTTTTGACTAATGTTGAGTCCATGGATTATACGCACCCTTTCACCTTTCCATCATTGCTAGCCTCTCTTGTGCCGCGCAACTTTCGCCGGTACCATACACCCACCATTTACCTTCCTCAAAACAGCCACCATACCTACCTATTATGGCATTTCCATAGCCATTCCGAGATATATTGCCATGCAACTTTCCACCGTTCCGTTCATATGACACGCATTACTTTTGTCATATTGATTTTTGCATGATCATGTAGTTGACATTGTATTTGTGGTTAGGCCACCTTCATAATTTTCATACATGTCGCTCTTGATTCATTGCATATCCCGGTACACCGCCGGAGGCATTCATATAGAGTCATATTTGTTCTAAGTTTCGAGTTGTAATCATTGAGTTGTAAGAAAAATAAAAGTGTGATGATCATCATTTTTTATAGCATTGTCCAAAGTAAGGAAAGGATGATGGAGACTATGATTCCCCCATATGTCGGGATGAGACTCCGGACGAAAAATAAAAAAAAAGAAAAGAAAAGAGGCCATAAAAAAGAGAAGAAAAGGCCCAAATAAAAAAATATAAGAGAAAAAGAGAGAAGGGCAATGCTACTATCTCTTTTTCCACACTTGTGCTTCAAAGTAGCACCATGATCTTCGTGATAGAGAGTCTCATATGTTGTCACTTTCATATACTAGTGGGAATTTTTCATTATAGAACTTGGCTTGTATATTCCAATGATGGGCTTCCTCAAATTGCCCTAGGTCTTCATGAGCAAGCGAGTTGGATGCACACCCACTTAGTTTCTTTTGTTGAGCTTTCATATATTTATAGCTCTAGTGCATCCGTAGCATGGCAATCCCTACTCACTCACATTGATATCTATTAATGGGCATCTCCATAGCCCGTTGATACGCCTAGTTGATGTGAGACTATCTCTCCTTTTTGTCTTCTCCACAACCACCATTCTATTCCACATATAGTGTTATGTCCATGGCTCACGCTCATGTATTGCGTGAAAGTTGAAAGAGTTTGAGATATTAAAGTATGAAACAATTGCTTGGCTTGTCATCGGGGTTCTGCATGATTAAATACTTTGTGTGATGAAGATACAGCATAGCCAGACTATATGATTTTGTAGGGATAAATTTCTTTGGCCATGTTATTTTGTGAAGACATGATTACTTTGATTAGTATGCTTGAAGTATTACTATTTGTTATGTAAATATGAACTTTTATTTTGTACATTTGGATCTGAACATTCATGCCACAATAAATAAAATTACATTATAAATTTTGCTAGGTAGCATTCCACATCAAAAATTTCTTTTTTATCATTTACCTACTCGAGGACGAGCAGGAATTAAGCTTGGGGATGCTTGATACATCTCCAATGTATCTATAATTTTTTATTGTTCCATGCTATTATATTACCCCTTTTGGATGTTTATGGGCTTTATTTTACTCATTTGTATCATTTTTGGGACTAACCAACTAACCGGAGCCCAACCCATATTGCTGTTTTTTGCCTATTTCAGTATTTCGAAGAAAAGGAAGTCCAAACGGAATGAAACCTTCGGGAGCATGATTTTTGGAACGAACGTGATCTAGAGGACTTGGAGTGCAAGTCAAGAAGCAGCCGAGGCCTCCACGAGATAGGAGGGCCCCCCCCCCCGTCTCGTGGGCCCCTCGGGCCATGTACTTCTTCCTCCTATATATACCTACGTACCCCGAGAACATCCAGGGGGCAGACGAAACACAATTTCCACCACGTAACCTTCTGTATCCGCGAGATCCCATCTTGGAGCCTTCGCCGGCGTTCTGCCGGAGGGGGAATCGACCACAGAGGGCTTCTACATCAACACCATAGCCCTTCCGATGAGTTGTGAGTAGTTTACCACAGACCTACGGGTCCATAGTTATTAGCTAGATGGCTTCTTCTCTCTTTTTGGATCTCAATACAATGTTCTCCCCCTCTCTTGTGGAGATCTATTCGATGTAAACTCTTTTTGCGGTGTGTTTGTTGAGATCCAATGAATTGTGGGTTTATGATCAAGTTTATCTATGAATAATATTTGAATCTTCTCTGAATTCTTTTATGTATGATTAAGTTATATTTGCAAGTCTCTTCGAATTATCAGTTTGGTTTGGCCTACTAGATTGATCTTTCTTGCCATGGGAGAAGTGCTTAGCTTTGGGTTCAATCTTGCGGTGTCCTTACCCAATGACAGAAAGGGTTGCAAGGCACGTATTGTATTGTTGCCATCGAGGATAACAAGATGGCGTTTATATCATATTGCTTGAGTTTATCCCTCTACATCATGTCATCTTGATTAATGCGTTACTCTGTTCTTATGAACTTAATACTCTAGATGCATGCTGGATAGCGGTCGACGTGTGGAGTAATAGTAGTAGATGCAGGCAGGAGTTGGTCTACTTGTTATGGACGTGATGCCTATATACATGATCATGCCTAGATAATCTCATAATTATTCGCTTTTCTATCAATTGCTCGACAGTAATTTGTTCACCCACCGTAATACCTATGCTATCTTGAGAGAAGCCACTGGTGAAACCTATGGCCCCCGGGTCTATCTCTTATCATATTTGCTTCCAATCTACTTTTATTTGCATCTTTACTTTTTGCATCTATATTAGAAAATACCAAAAATATATCTATCTTGTCTTACTATCTTTATTAGATCTCACTTCCGCAAGTGGCCGTGAAGGGATTGACAACCCCTTTATCGTGTTGGTTACGAGTTCTCAGTTTGTTTGTGTAGGTGCGTGGGACTTTTGAGGAGCCTCCTACTGGATTGATACCTTGGTTCTCAAAAGCTGAGGGAAATACTTACGCTACTCTGCTGCATCACCCTCTCCTCTTCGAGGAAAACCAACGCAAGCTCAAGACATAGCACCCGTGCCAGTTCCCGTGCACCTGCCAGCGCATGCGCCTGCGCGTGCACTGACGTGCGTGCCTGTGCCGGTGCCCGTGCACACGAATGTCTCCGCCGCACCGTTGACAGCGCATGTCCCCACACGGGTGCCATTGCCCCCCACAGCGGCATGGATGGTTGGCGTCGACCGCTTCCTTGCACCAACACCAGTCGCCTCCTCCCGCCAGTTGACTCGCTCCTGGAGACCGAAGTCCAGAACATTGTGGCCTTCCTTGAAGCTAGGGCCAACGTCCACGAGTACGCCAACAACGGCGCAAGACGCCGCCGTCGCCGTCGGTCAGTGGCCCGACGACACACAGAGCACCGCAGAGGAGCCGCTTCCCACCGCATGATGCCCCCGCCGCCGCCGCGTAATCTAAATTTGCCATGAAAAACTTTCGGATTGCCATGCTTAAAATCCGAACGTTTATCATTTCCGTTTATTTTATATCGATCCTCGTATAATATAAAGTTGGAGTCAGACTGAACGAAATCTATGGTTTGATCGATTGAATGTTCTGCTAGAGCCGTATCAAATTAAATATAAAATGTCATCAAGCCACATGTATTCCTTGTCATCCAACGACCTAGACTGCTTCAATGTCGAGCGCTCAACACGTTTAGCGTGCAGTTAATTTCATGCCAAAAATAGTGCTAATCACATAATAACACGCAAATAATATCCAACTTAATATCCGCATGCACTTAATATACTTCCAAATTAACGTGCATTGCACGTACACACTGACTAGTGCTGCTAGCACGTGAAACTAGTGCCGTAACTTATTAATGCGTCCAGATATGGTCAACGGCAACATCGCCCGTGAGTTCTTCGTGTATGCCCGTGCGTCTAAACGCGGAAGGGGAGGAGAGAGAGAGCACACATGGAACCCACCAGTAAGTGAAGGTGAATAGTACTAAAAATAATATTACATGTTATCACTTAAATAGGTTGTGGTAATATAAAAACATTATGTCAACAAAGGGAGGTACAACAAACATTGTTGTTCTACGTATGTTGCCTATTGACATGCGGCTTGAAGGCCCTGGTCGCATGTTCGATCCTCGTCCTTTATTTTTTAATTTGTATATGGGTCCAAATTTGTTTCGTGACATGTGGGCCCCTCGGTGTGTAGTTTGTAGCACTTTAATTTGTGGGTCCAAATTTGTTCCATTCCAAGTGGACTATCGGTGTGTAGTTTTGTAGCTTATTTATAATAATTAAAGAGAACAACAGAGTTTTTTTGCAATAATACCATGGCGAGAGAGCGATGACCGAGCCAGAGGGAAATCAACTAGGGGAGTTGCGGGGGTTGCAATGGTGTTTCGAGTAGTTGTGGGCCGAATGCTACGAAAATATAATCTAAACCGACCAGAATAAATGCCTACACAAATTAATCCAAGGTTGGAGTACCCCTCGCAATGTAAATAGCTCCGGCTTTGCGAGGGATGGAGAGGTAGCTTCAATGTGTGGAAGATACGGCGTGAGAAAGCAAGGTCAATCGAGAGACATAGATAGAGAGACAAAGTGAGTGTGGTCTGACATTCACGGAACAAATATATATGCTCTGGAGAGATATTGTCTGATTGAGCTTTTGGCAAGGGTGAGGGCTGTAAGATAGAGCTTGAGAGATGATCCAGTCAAAGACGTGTAGATATATTTTGTGCGTGGGAGGAAGCAAGGTCGATCGATCACATAGGGTCGTCGTGCAATCGAAAGAGTGAGACGGGTCAGAGAGAGTGACCTAGATAGACAATGTGCATGAGAGAGTATACAATGTGAATACGTCGAATTGGGCTCAAACATGGTGATATATCGTTTTTGTCCGAGAAAGAGCGAGGTCAATCGAGACATACAAAGAGAGAGAGAGAGAGAGAGAGAGAGAGGGAGGGAGAGAGAGAGAGATAAAGAGCGAGCGTGGCCCGCCATGAGGTTGAAAGAGTGGGGGCGGCTTCGATGGACTGACCTAGATAGACAATCTGTGTGAGAGAGTATAGAGTGTGTCGATCGAGGCCCGAACAGGGAGATATATCATTTGTGTGTGAAAGAAAATGAGGTTAAACAAGACTCAGATAAAGAGAGCGAGTGTGGCCCGCCGTGCGAAGAAAGAGTGAGACAGTCTCGAGGGAGTGACCTAGATAGACAACGTGCATGCGTGTGCAGGAGAGGTTGGGGGGCTAGATAGGCAATGTATGTATTTAGCACGAGAGGGTGAGAGGGAGAGGGAGAGAGAGAGAGAGCTCGGCATGGGGTGCAATGGCGGGTGTGTGAGGTAAATACGTTTCGTAACAGAGTGGAAAAAGGGGGTTCTGTAGTTGAGAGAGTTAGAGATCGAAACATTGAGAGAAAGAATGGATGTGTGTTGGAAACCAATAGCTTCCTAAGGTGGTTAGGAGAGGAAGATTGACCGATACAAGAACTATGTAGCGTGTGTGCGGGGGGGGGGGGGGCTAAAAACAACATTTGAATGTAGATAGTACGAGACTTAATATCGATGTTTCAATTCGGTGTACATTGTAAGATTTGAACTGAGTACCATGCATATGGGTAATTATTTCGAATTCGTTCCATACTAGGTTTCGAAAAGTTGACATTGACTCGATTTGTTGTGCTATTTTGTAGGTCATATGTTTGAATCCATCCAAAAGTTTTCTCACTACCATGGTGTTCATCATATACATATGAATTTGTATTAAAAATTAGCGTGGATACAGTGAAATGTGAAATCCACATTACAATTGGAGATCGCTATGTGATACACACTCTAATTCAAATAACTAATTATGTGACACACACACTCTAATCCACGTTAGCGTGGATACCGTTTCAATTTTTTTTCAAATAACTCCTCATTAATTAATTTATAGTATCTCGTTTCGAATGACTAATCATTGCAAGGAAACACGGGCATGGTAATACATACAGATTCGTTTGCAAATGAAAGAAGATTCGTTTGCATTCTCAAATGTAGGCGCACCAGGGTCGTGTCGTGGTGGTCGCGTGTGTCGGATGGACGCGTAGCACCCAGCCACCCACCCAAAAAAGGAGGACGACAAAATAAGTTCGCGCTTCCATGTTTCGGATTGAAATATCTGGCGGCCCCAATTCAAGCCCTGCAAAATCTCCCTTCTCTATCGTCCCCTTCCGCGCCCAGATTGCTCAAATCCCTAATTTGCAACCAACCCAAGCAAAGTTCGAATCGCCCCTTGTCTCGTCTCTTTCTCCACCTCTCTGCCGGACGACAACGACGAAGACGACGGTCGCGCTTCACCACCGCACCAGAGCTACCTCATCTACGCCCTCGTCCACCGCACCGGGTGGTCCACCGACAACGTCGGCCGCCGCAACCGACGTGCTTCATAGACACCGACTTCCACCGCATCAGGTGCGCTTCACCGACACCGTCTCCTAGCTCACCGGGGCTATGATAACCCATAGGTATAGGGGATCAATTGTAGCCTCTTTCGATAAGTAAGAGTGTCGAACCCATCGAGGAGCTAAAGGTAGAACAAATATTCCCTCAAGTTCTATCGACCACCGATACAACTCTACGCACGCTTAACGCTCACTTTACCTAGAACAAGTATGAAACTAGAAGAACTTTGTAGGTGTTTTCGGATAGGTTTGCAAGATAATAAAGAGCACGTAAATAAAAGCTAGAGGCTGTTTAGATAAAGACACAACTAAATTAGTTTTAGTAAAGAGCTTTTTGTCACGAGAAAGTTATTTGTCCCTAGGCAATCGATAACTAGACCGGTAATCACTATTGCAATTTTATTTGAGGGAGAGGCATAAGCTAACATACTTTCTCTACTTGGATCATATGCACTTATGATTGGAACTCTAGCAAGCATACGCAACTACTAAAGATCATTAAGGTAAAACCCAACCATAGCATTAAAGTATCAAGTCCCCTTTATCCCATACACAAACAACCTACTTACTCGGGTCTGTGCTTCTGTCACTCATGCCACCCACCATAAGCAAATCATGAACATATTGCAAACCCTACAGCAGGAATACCTCATGCTTGTGCGACACGGAGAGCACCATAGGACAGCACCAATAATTAAACATGCAACTCAAACCAATCTTGATCATCAAATAACCCATAGGACAAAACGGATCTACTCAAACATCATAGGATAGCCATACATCATTGGGGAATAATATATAACATTTAGCACCATGTTTAAGTAGAGAGTACAATGGGTAAAAGAGGGGTTACACCGCTGCATAGAGGGGGGGGGAGAGTTGGTGATGATGGCGGTGAAGTTGTTGGTGATGATTACGGTGATGATGATGGCCACGGCAGCATTCCGGCACCACCAAAAGAGAAGGGGAGAGGGGGCCCCTTCGTCTTCTTCTTCCTTGACCTCCTCCCTAGATGGGAGAAGGGTTTCCCCTCTGGTCCTTGGCCTCCATGGCATGGGAGGGGCTAGAGAACCTCCGAGATTGGATCTGTCTCTCTGTTTCTCTCTGTTTCTCTCTGTTTCTGGGTTTTCGTCTGTTGCCCTTTCACCGTTTCGTGTATATATGGAGATCCATAACTCCGATTGGATTGAAACCTTTGCCCAGATTTTTCTCCAAAAATAGTTTTCTTGCGTCCAAAGTAGAGCAGCAACCGCCTTACGGGGGCCCACGAGGGGGGTAGGCGCACCCAGGGGGCAGACGCACCCAGTGACGCCCCGCCTCGTGCCCCCCTCAGGCATCGTTTCACGTTGATTCTTCTTCCTGAATTTTCAAGATATTCCCAAAATATTCTCTGTCCGTTTTTATCCCGTTTGGATTCCGTTTGATATGGGGTTCTGTGAAACATAAAACATGCAACAAACAGGAACTGGCACTGGTCACTGGATCAATATGTTAGTCCCAAAAATAGTATAAAAAAGTTGCCAAAGAGTATATGAAAGTTGTATAATATTGGCATGGAACAATCAAAAATTATAGATACGACGGAGACGTATCAGCATCCCCAAGCTTAACTCCTGCTCATCCTCGAGTAGGTAAATGATAAAAGATAATTTTTGATGTGGAATGCTACCTAGCATAATCTTGATCATGTATCTAATCATGGCATGAATATTAAGACACGAGTGATTCAAGGCAATAGTCTATCATTTGACATTAAGACAATAATACTTCAAGCATACTAATAAAGCAATCATGTCTTTTCAAAATAACATGGCCAAAGGAAGTTATCCCTACAAAATCATATGGTCTGGTTATACTCCATTTTCATCACACAAAATATTCACATCATGCACAACCCCGATGACAAGCCGAGCAATTGGTTCATACTTTTTAACGCGCTTCAGTTCTTTCAACCCTCACGCAATACATGAGCGCAAGCCATGGATATAGCACTATAGGCGGAATAGAATATGATGATGGGGGTTATGTGGAGAAGACAAAAATTGAGAAAGTCTCACATCGATGCGGCTAATCAACGGGCTATGGACACTACTAGGAAAAGGGCTAAAGATAGGATTGACACTAATGGCGCACCAGAGAAGTGGTGCGCCACTACTATATACTAATGGCGCACCTGGTGGAGATACGCCATTAGTGTGGAATACACTAGCAGAAGGTGCGCCACTAGTAAAACAATTTTTTTCATTTTTCAAACATTCTAATGGCGATTCAGAAAAGTGCGCCATTAGTAGTTAGAACTACTAATGGCGACCGAGACAGAGTCGCCAAGATTTTTTTTACTTTTGGCAAAAACTTATTCCTCCTCCTTCCTCCCCACTCAAGACGCCTCCGCCTAACCGTACACCCCCCACGCCCCCACGCCCCATCCGTCCCCCGCCCGCCCCGACCCCGCCCCCCCTCCGCCCCTCCGTCCCCTCCGCCTGCCGCCCGCCCGCCCCACCCCCCATGCCCTCCGTCCCCTCCGTCCCGCCGCCCCCCCCGACCCCGACCCCCCCCGCCCCATCCTCCGTCTCCCCTGCCCGCCTGCCCGTCCCACCGATCTCCGTCTGTCGACCATTGAGCCGCCAGACTGAGGCCGGCGCCGCGACGGCGGCTAGAATAAGATGGCCCACTCCTCCTCCTGCCCCGCTCCGTCGTCGAGCCGCCGCACCAAGGGGCCAGGACCTGCCCACCCCTGCCCCCACCCCGACGTCCGCTACCAGCCGCCCAGTATTTCTGGTTTCTTAGAGAGCATCTAAGTGAGGTGGCCAGAAAGTTTGGAATGCATTTCATTTTGATACAACTAAGTTAGATAAGTGGCAAAATAGAGTTAGAGTAGTGAGAAAAAGTTGAAAGGATGGAACATTAACTATGAAAGTTTTATAGAAAACAGAAGAAAATTTTGGAAAGTTGGATAATTATGAGAAAAAGTGGCAAAATAGAGTTAGAGTAGTGAGAAAAAGTTGAAAGGATGGAACATTAACTATGATTTGATGCCTCTGTTTCATGATTTTTTTAATGGAAAGTTGGATGTAGGAAGACTTAACTATGGCATTATTACTTTGTTGCCTAAAGGGAATGATGATCCAAAGATATAGGCCTATATGTTTGCTAAATGTTCCTTTTATGACTTTTACTGTGGTCAAAGCAGAGCCGTTGTTTATTTTAGATGGTGTGCTATTGTTGCGTGAGATAATTCATGAGATTAGAGTTAATAAAAGAAGTGTTGTTAATTTCAAGCTTGATTTTAAGAAAGGACAAAATTAACTAGGATTTTTAGAAAAGGTGATGGTTATGAAAGGGTTCCGAATAAAATTTGGAAAGTGGGTTATGACTTATGAATACTGTTAATGATGGTAAGGTGGCTTTTCTAGCTCATTACATGTATTGTTTGTAGCTACAAATAATTATGCATAGTGATACCTTTTATCGAGTCCTTTTGCCATTCGCTTGGTTCTCAGAGTGATGACCAAAGTCTGGTATGTTTTGCATGACTCAAGTGAATACAACATCTGCGTCATTGTTGGGAACACACTAAAATCCTGGAAAACAGTGAGCGAAGGACCAATCTTCATTTGGGGTAAAGAAACTTGAAGAACAACATAGCACACGCCGATAACATTTGCATAATTCAGTGAGCAATGACAGGCCTGTTCTCTTGGTGAACTTTCTGCGCAAGTGTTGCTTGCGAATTCATTCGCTCGCTGCAGCTTGAATTGGCTTGACTGAACCAGCTCCACTGTCCCACAGCTTAATCGAACCCGAGACACACTCACACTTGTGCTCTGGGCGCCTGTCTTCGATCAAAAGAAGAAGCTTTCCCTCGGGTGAAACATGCAACACGTCTTCTCTTCAGAATCGCTCTCTCGCTATGCGAGATTTCTGAATATTAATTATCGAGTACCATTAGTTAGATGTGATTGCTCAAGTGTAAGTTAGAAGATTATTAAGAATCACTTTCCCCACGCACACTGTGAAAGTGAAGTGTAAATATCACACGTGGATAACACTTGCATAATTCAGTGAGCAATGGATGCTCATTCTCAATATCATAATAATCTCCTGGTACCTTAGCTCACACTTGCCCTTTACTATCACGTATGTACGTAAGTTGGAGCAAGATGAGTGAGGAGGCAAAGTTGTGCAAAACTGGCAATAATACATAGTACGTCTCTTCAAGGCAGTCAACTTTGTCCTGCTAGGATTTTTAGAAAAGGTGATGGTTATGAAAGGGTTCCCAATTAAATTTGGAAAGTGGGTTATGACTTATGAGTACTGTTAATGATGGTAAGGTGGCTTTTCTAGCTCATTACATGTATTGTTTGTAGCTACAAATAATTATGCATAGTGATACCTTTTATCGAGTCCTTTTTGCTCAAGCTGTTTAGTTGTGAGTGTGAAGTAAAATAAATAAATCATGTTTCTCTAGGTATATTCCAAACATCAAAGTTGAAATAACTTTGATTTCCTAGATATAGATAGTTAGACACACAAGTTTGCTGGTAAATCTATATGTCTGCCAGATCATGATTTCTTCTTATATACAAGGTGTTATTTTAGCTATGAACAACGATATGATTACAAGTCCATTGCCATACCACATGCACAGTTTGGAATGTATCTCTCTGCTATCTTATCATACAATCAGTTTGAATTATTGGAGGATGACCACGATGAAACTATGATGCAATATGGTAGTGATGATGAAGATCACACTGGTCACAATATTGGTGATGATGCCGAGTAGTTCTCATGTGTTCACGTCTCTAGATTTTATCTCATGTGTTCACATCTGTCTTAATACCTTGCCTTGCCTTGTTTGGTTGTAAGAGTACTAATTGGTCTCTTCTGCTGCTTAATTATCGGAGATGGCGGAAGCAGCCACCGCCGCTCTCTGCGACACCATGAGCTGAGTTGGATGCTTCCGAGTTCTTCACTATCATACTTGGGACTTCAGATCATCCATGACGCAGTATATAAAATGAGAGATCTCCCCTAGCTTCACCCATCTCATTATGATATCTGTTGTTTGCCTACATCACTCATTGTCCCAAACTGCAGAGGCTGCCTGACAGTTTTAAGAACATGCTGATGGGTGAAGATCCGCCAAATAATGTGAAGGTGCGACAGGCTGGCAGCGGGTTTCGCAGGCTGTGGGATGTGGAGTTGGTGATCAAGGAGGGCCACATGTACTTGTCTCATGGGTGGGAGAAGTTCTACCATGCCTACGACCTGCGGCTGGGGTACTTCCTTCTCTTCAGTTACGACGACGACGCCACCATGCTCATCGTGAAGGTGTTCAACGCGACTATGTAAATGATGCGCCACGCTGAAGATTATGATGCCGACGCTCGCCTCTTCTTATTCCTCTACATTTGGCTTTGTCTCACATCGATTGTTAACGGTCATTGTTGCATTTGGATAGGTAATGGGAGCAGCGGCAGCATCAATGGCTACAGCCAAAGCAGCAGCGACCATGGTTGTAGCGAAGCAAAGCAATGACCATGGTCTGTAGCGAAGCAGCAGCAATTCTGGTCAGAAGCGAAAGCAGCAGCGATTCTGGCAGCAGCATAGACAACAAGAAGGATGATCCGGACTGGAGTGCGGAGAAGAGGAGCAGAGGGGATGAGGAGCTGCAGGATGACGATGGGCATCAGTGAGGATGACCTAGCACTGGTGGTGGCTGACCAAGGGCAAGAGATGGTGGTGGCTGACCATGGGCAAGAGATGGTGGTGGCTGACCATGGGCAAGAGATGGAGGTGGTGAGGATGACCTAGTGATGGTCGTGCTCAAGGTGGCCTCATGATGGTGGTGGTGCCCGACAATGACCATGCACCGTGGTGGCGCCGGCGATCCCACACCGGGCGACATGACCACGCCAATTGAGGTAGAAGACTACATCCCACCGCCTCCACCGCCTCCACCGCCTCGCCGCTCTTGGCGATCGATCGAGGAAGGAGAAGGAGAAGAACAATGCATGAGAACTGTACTTTGTCGTGTATGTCGATCTCCAAAATGATATATATATATATATATATATATATATATATATATATATATATATATAAAAGTTGGCTCTAATATGCTAACTTAGAGCTTATATGCTTAGTTTCCTATAGGTTAGCTCCAAAATAACTTATGTTAGCACAAAATGATCAAGTTTACATAATAAGCTTATAGTCTTTTTCTTATTCTTCTTCTTTTCCAAAATGACATAGGTTAGCTTCATTTTACCTAAGTTGGCTCTAATATACTAACTTAGAGCTTATATGCTTAGTTTCCTATAGGTTAGCTCCAAAATAACTTATGTTAGCACAAAATGATCAAGTTTACATAATAAGCTTATAGTCTTCTTCTTATTTCTTTTCCAAAATTCTTCTTATTCTTCTTCTAGTATTCTTCTTCTTCTAGTATTCTTCTAGTCTTCTTCTTCTTCTAGTATTCTTCTTCTTCTAGTATTCTTCTAGTCTTCTTCTTCTTCTAGTATTCTTCTAGTCTTCTTCTTTTTCTTCTTCTAACTTCTTGTTTATCATTTTGCAGATTTGATTTAATTCACGGAAGCTTGCATGGAGGGAGTGCTTCTTTTCCATTTGTGTTTTTATTTTGTATCAATGTGAAACTTTTGTGAATTGATGGATAACGGTGTTGGATGAACAATGTGAAACTTTTGTAATATGTAACGATGGAACTTGTGTGTTGGCTATGTATGTATATATGATGGAACTTGTGTGTTGGCTATGTATGTATATATGATGGAACTTGTGTGTTGGCTATGATTGTTATATGGATGCTTGTTGTATATATATATATATATATATATATATATATATATATATATATATATATATATATATATATTGGATATCTCATAGGTGAAATAGTGACCTGAGATTAAGAAAAAAATTAAAAAAATTGTTACTAATGGCGCATTACAGTGTGGTGCGCCATTAGTATTGCAGACACTAGTGGCGCACCGTGGGGCAAAAGTAATGGCGCACTGCCTGGTGCGCCATTAGAAAAAAATTCTAGTGGCGTGATACTAATGGCGCACCAGTGATGCGCCATTAGTAGGCAAAACTGGTGCGCCATTAGTAGCCCTTTTCCTAGTAGTGGGAGATGCCCATCAATTGATGTCAATGTGAGGAGTAGGGATTGCCACGCAAAGGATGCACTAGAGCTATAGGTATATGAAAGCTCAAACTGAAACTAAGTGGGCGTGCATCCAACTTGCTTGCTCATGAAGACCTAGGGCATTTGAGGAAGCCCATCGTTGGAATATACAAGCCAAGTTCTATAATGAAAATTCCCACTAGTATATGAAAGTGAAAACTCAAGAGACTCTCTATATGAAGAACATGGTGCTACTTTGAAGCACAAGTGTGGTAAAAGGATAGTAACATTGCCCCTTTTTCTCCTTTTTTTACGGGCTTCTTTTGGCCCCATTTTTTATTTAGGCTTCTTTGGCCTCTCTTTGGGGGGGGGGGGGGCAATGCTCTAATAATGATGATCATCACACTTTTATTTACTTACAACTCAATATTACAACTCGATACTAGAACAAAGATATGACTCTATATGAATGCCTCCGGTGGTGTACCGGGATGTGCAATGATCTAGCGTAGCAATGACATCAAAAAACGGATAAGCCATGAAAACATCATGCTAGCTATCTTACGATCATGCAAAGCAATATGACAATAAATGCTCAAGTCATGTATATGATGATGATGATGGAAGTTGCATGGCAATATATCTCAGAATGGCTATGGAAATGCCATGATAGGTAGGTATGGTGGCTGTTTTGAGGAAGATATAAGGAGGTTTATGTGTGATAGAGCGTATCGTATCACGGGGTTTGGATGCATCGGCAAAGTTTGCACCAACTCTCGAGGTGAGAAAGGGCAATGCACGGTACCGAAGAGGCTAGCAATGATGGAAGGGTGTGAGTGTGTATAATCCATGGACTCACATTAGTCATAAAGAACTCATATACTTATTGCAAAAGTTTATTATCCCTCAAAGCAAAGTACTACTACGCATGCCCCTCGGGGGATAGATTGGTAGGAAATGACAATCGCTCGTCCCTGACCGCCACTCATAAGGAAGACAATCAATAAATAAATCATGCTCTGACTTCGTTACATAACGGTTCACCATACGTGCATGCTACGGGAATAACAAACCTCAACACAAGTATTTCTACAATCCACAACTACCCAATAGCATGACTCTAATATCACCATCTTTATATCGCAAAACTATTGCAAGGAAACAAACACATCATATTCAGTGATCTACAAGTTTTATGTAGGGTTTTATGACTAACCATGTGAATGAGCAGTTCCTGTCATCTCTCTAAATAGATATAAGTGAAGCAAGAGAGTTTAATTCTTTCTACAAAAGATATGCCCACGCTCTAACAAATATAAGTGAAGCAAAAGAGCATTCTACAAATGGTGGTTTTCTATGTGAAGAGAAACAGGCAATCCAAACTTCAAATGATATAAGTGAAGCACATGAAGCATTCTATAAAGCCATACTCAAAGAATATAAGTGAAGTGCAAAGAGCATTCTATAAATCAACCAAGGAATATCTCATACCAGCATGGTGCATAAAAGAAAAATAAAAACTAAAGCAAAAGACGCTCCAACATTTGCACATATCGCATGAACGAAACGAATCCGAAAACATACCGATACTTGTTGAAGAAAGAGGGGATGCCTTCCAGGGCATCCCCAAGCTTAGACGCTTGAGTATCCTTGAATATTTACTTGGGGTGCCTTGGGTATCCCCAAGATTGAGCTCTTTCCTCTCCTTCTTCTCCTCACATCGAGACCTTCTCGATCATCGAACACTTCATCCACACAAAACTTCAACAGAAAACTCGGTAAGATCCGTTAGTATAATAAAGCAAATCACTACTCTAAGTACTGTTGCAAACCAATTCATATTTTGTTTTTTCATTGTTTCTACTGTAATATAACTTTTTCATGGCTTAATCCACTGATATAAATTGATAGTTTCATGAAAACAAGCAAACTATGCATCAAAAACAGAATCTGTCTAAAACAGAACAGTCTGTAATAATCTGAACATTCACCATACTTACGATGCTTGAAAAAATCTGCAAAAATTAGGAAAAATTAACAATTTTTATAGAAATACAGTGCAATAAGAGTCAGAACCATTTGACATTCCAGTAAAAATGTAAAATCGTGCACTACAGCCAAAGTTTCTGTCCTGCACCGTACAAACCAACAAGCATTGTAAACATCCTAAAGGCAAAACTTGGCACATTATTTTTATAATACAATGGAATTGTAAAAGGGGATAATTATTTTTGTTGAAAAGTTTCTGTAATCAAGATTCACAAAGTTTCCGTGAGCATGAACAAAGTTCAAGGCTAGCTCCCACTTCAACAATGCTCGTCTTTCTCACTTTCGCTTTTCTTTTTGAAAAGTTTTAGGTTCCCCTCTTTATTTTTTTGTTTTTAAACTATATGAAAGCACTCAACAGAAATAAATGACTCTCTAAAAATTCTGGGTTGTCTCCCTGGCAGCGCTTTCTTTAAAGCCATTAAGCTAGGCATATAGTGCTCAAATAGTGAATCCACCCGGATCCCAAGGTATATCAGAGCCAATTTTAATTAGCAATTATTTGGCATTTAGTAGTGAGCACAAAGAAACATATATCAAGCAATGACGAAGTCTAACTCTCTTCCTATGCATCGGCATGTCATAAAAGAACAATTCATGCACACCTAGTAAAGGCCAATGCATAGTATAAGCAGTTTCTTGCAATTTTATCGTGTTGGAAACATAGAGAGGTGGACATATAGTTCCTCTCTCATAATAATTGCAAGTAGGAGCAGCAAGCACATGCATATTACATTCATAAAAATCATCATGTGCAACGGTAAAAGGCAACCCATCAATATAATCCTTAATAAGGGCAAACTTCTCCAATATAGTGTAGTCGGGAGAATTCAAAAAGATAATAGGACTATCATGTGTGGGTGCAATAGCAACAATTTCATGTTTAACATAAGGAACTATAGCAAGTTCATCTCCATAAGCATAATTCATATTGGCATCATGGCCACAAGCATAGCAAGCATCATCAAAAAGGGGTATTTCAAGAGAATCAACGGGATCATAACAATCATCATAGCAATCATCCTTCAGTAAGCACAAAGGGAAATTAAACAATGTATGAGTTGAAGAGTTACTATAATTAGAATGTGGGCACGGGTAGCTAATCCGCTCTTCCTCCTTTTGTTCTTCGCTCTCCTCGTCATCTTTTTCATCCAATGAGCTCACAGTTTCATCTATTTCTTCTTCCATAGACTCCTGCAAAATATTAATCTCTTCTTGGACAGCGGAGGAGTCCTCAATATATGGTTTAACATAGGCATTAGAAGCATAATTATCATAGCGATATTTAAGTATGGCAAATTTTTTAGATTTGTAAAGAGTAGCATCATACTTTTCAATCAAAGAAGCAATTTCATAAGCACCCTTAAAAGCAACGAATTCTTCAATTTGTTGAACATCATAGTAATTATAAACACCCTTATCATACGAAGATACGATTCCATTATCAGTAAACTCACATTGGTAGGGAAGGTGTTTCTTAGGGTTTCAGAACAACAAGTAAAATCATATATTTCACATTCCAAGCATAGCATTGCAAACGATGAATTTAACCCAGTAAAAGTTTCCCTTTTTTAGATATGCGGTGTCGCACATTACAAGCATGTTCATCTAAAGATTTGCCCTCAACTAAGCTAGTTGGGGTTTCAGCCCGAGCACAAAGGGATCAAAGATGATCCAAGTAAAAAGCTTCAGTAGTGTGATAGATTTTGAGTGGTTCTTCAACCATTGGTTCAGTAGGTACAACTAATTTTTTTGGTATTTTGCGTTTCCTACCCATTACTAAAGATAGAAAACAACTAAGAACAGAAAATAAAAATTACTTAGTGATAAAGCAAACAAGCACACACGAGAATATTCACCCCACGCTATTGCTCCCCGGCAACGGCGCCAGAAAAAGGTCTTGATAACCCACAAGTATAGCGGATCAATTGTAGCCTCTTTTGATAAGTAAAAGTGTCGAACCTAACGAGGAGCTAAAGGTGGAAGAAATATTCCCTCAAGTTCTATCGACCACCGATACAACTCTACGCACGCTTAACGTTCGCTTTACCTAGAACAAGTATGAAACTAGAAGTACTTTGTAGGTGTTTTCGGATAGGTTTGCAAGATAATAAAGAGCACGTAAATAAAAGCTAGAGGCTGTTTAGATAAAGACACAACTAAATTAGTTTTAGTAAAGAGCTTTTTTGTCACGAGAAAGTTATTTGTCCCTAGGCAATCGATAACTAGACCGGTAATCACTATTGCAATTTTATTTGAGGGAGAGGCATAAGCTAACATACTTTCTCTACTTGGATCATATGCACTTATGATTGGAACTCTAGCAAGCATCCGCAACTACTACTGATCATTAAGGTAAATCCCAACCATAGCATTAAAGTATCAAGTCCCCTTTATCCCATACACAAACAACCTACTTACTCGGGTCTATGCTTCTGTCACTCACGCCACCCACCATAAGCAAATCATGAACATATTGCAAACCCTACAGCGGGAATACCTCACGCTTGCGCTACACGGAGAGCACCATAGGACAACACCAATAATAAAACATGCAACTCAAACCAATCTTGATCATCAAATAACCCATAGGACAAAATGGATCTACTCAAACATCATAGGATAGCCATACATCATTGGGGAATAATATATAGCGTTTAGCACCATGTTTAAGTAGAGAGTACAGCGGGTAAAAGAGGGGTTACACCGCTGCATAGAGGGGGGAAGAGTTGGTGATGATGGCGGTGAAGTTTTTGGTGAAGATTACGGTGATGATGATGGCCACGGCAGCGTTCCGGCTCCACCGGAAGAGAATGGGAGAGGGGGACCCTTCGTCTTCTTCTTCCTTGACCTCCTCTCTAGATGGGAGAAGGGTTTCCCCTTTGGTCCTTGGCCTCCATGGTGTGGGAGGGGCGAGAGCCCCTCCGAGATTGGATCTGTCTCTCTGTTTCTCTCTGTTTCTGCGTTATCGTCTGCTGCCCTTTCACCGTTTCGTGTATATATGGAGATCTGTAACTCCGATTGGATTGAAACCTTCGCCCAGATTTTTCTCCGAAACTTAGTTTTCTTGCATCCAAAGTAGAGCAGCAACCGCCTTAAGTGGGGCCCATGAGGGGGGAAGGCGCGCCCCCTGCCTCGTGCCCCCCTCAGGCACCGTTTCACGTTGATTCTTATTCCCAAATTTTCCAAATATTCCAAAAATATTCTCCGTCCGTTTTTATCCCATTTGGATTCCGTTTGATATGGGGTTTCTGCGAAACATAAAACATGCAACAAACAGGAACTGGCACTGGGCACTGGATCAATATGTTAGTCCCAAAATAGTATAAAAAGTTGCCTAAAAGTATATGAAAGTTGTATAATATTGGCATGGAACAATCAAAAATTATAGATACGACGGAGACGTATTAGGCTACTTCACCGAGCACATCGTCGCGCCTCCGCCCCTAGAGGCTGTTGGGGTTTCACCAACGGTCTCGCCCACTCGATCAGAAGCGCCCGCTGCCACTCAAGATCTGCATCCGTCGCTGCCAGCCAACGCCAGCGTATCACCCTCAACGGCTCTGAAGTGACCCGCACTCTAGCTAGGCGAGCATGCCCAAATGCCGGCCCGAACTAGGCATCCACACATCACTCCCTTCACGGTTCCGACGATGTTTGGATATCCTTCCACTGCTCTCTTAGCTTACACGCCTATCCAACTCTCACTTTAACTCTTATTTCTTCTGGAGATATCATCTGAAACAAGCAAATCCATTTTTTAGCGAAGCATGACGGCGCTACGGGATCTGGTACACATCCTTGTGGCACCCCGGCTCAGAGCAACCGGTTTACCATGCATTGCCAGCCCAGAGACCATGTCTTGTGGCAACACACAACATCTTGGTACAGAAAACAACCGCTTTATTGATGCTAGCGGATCATAGTTTATACTACAACAGGTGTCGAGGCCAAGCGGCACACACGGTGCGGCTGAACAATATGTACATTATTTAGTGAACATAAAGGGGCCTTGGTCATAACAACTACGCGGCAGCGGAACAACGTCGTAGCAGAAACTCCATAGCACATGGACACCGATGTGGACACGATCTAGACTCGAGCAGCACTCCTTTCCAATGAGACTTTCCTAAAATATGGCATGACACGCCAGGTCAGTACATGGAATGTATTTGTAAGCTCACAACAGGCATAATCATAATGACAAACAATATCATGATAATTAACCAATTAATAATGCAATAATGTTTCAACATGCTGTGATCGTGCTCTTGTGATAAAAGTCCCTCGGGACTGGCTTACCAACCGTGATCGTTCTTGGATCACAAACGCACCACCATCGTGGTCTTGACTAGGGGCATCTCGTGATCCTTACGGCGATCACAACCGCGACCAATACTTGGTCTCGAAAATATCGATGGCTTTCCCACCATCATCAACAGTGCAAAGTTCATAACTTAGTGTGCAAAATTTATTAAACATTGACCCATGGTGTGACCTACTACGAGCGTGTCCGTAACCGTGGACTCGGCTATCGATAGATTATTACACTCTGTAGAGGTAGCACACTGTACCCACACCACGGAACCCATGCCCTCGCACTCCCATTCGGGTGGACCAACGGCATTCTGACGAAACCCCTCCATTGCCATGACACTCTCCCTGCCACTCCGACTCAATCCCCACCGGGCTAGTCCTGGGTGGCCCCGTGTTTACCAAAGACACAACGACCACCGTCGTGGCCAAAACGATCCCACAAGGGGACCCGGTACCATAATCTCAACAACGGGCACACAAGGTTATGTCTGCTTACCGGGCTAGGGTAAGCATGCCCATAACCTTCCATAGTTGGAGGCACCGACCAGAGGCATGACAACAGACCGAATCAAGGCCTTCCCATAAACGCAAATGTGGTTGCACTGGGAAAAACTCGATTCAGTGGCACCATGACCCGCCCAACGATATATTCAAGTTGAGTTATATTCAGGTTCAACTTAAAGTAAAAATGACCGGTGTCATCGCATGCCATGAGAATGCAACACTACATATGCATCACATATTAACCAAAATGACTGAGTCAAGTATATTCACACTAAGCATAAACATCAACAACTCATGTCACTTTTCTAGTTAGGATAAACCTCACTTTAAATAGAATATTTTCTAGGAAATTTTATTATTTTACTCATGCAAGACAATAACTTCAAGTAATTACTCATATGCATAACAATATTATTCTTTCATCACCACAAATGAATCCTAGTTTCTTTACCAACTTAGTTAGTTTCAAACATTATGTAAATCAAGCATATTAACTAAAACAAGCACTTAACAGAATATAAATAACGTAATAGTTATTTAAATGCATGGATTAAATCTTTCATTCAAGTGAGAAAATCATAAATATTGAAATGGCACCATGAAAATGTTGTTGTGGCCTGCCTTAGTGCAGATGAGGTTCACAAGCCTTCTGGTGATCCTCAACACAAGCCTCACCCTCTGAAAATAATTTTAAACACCAGAAAAAAATATCAAGAACCCTTTTGAAAATCACCGGAAAATCTAGACAGCACCGAAAAATCTCATTTTAGGCGAGCTGCTAGATTTCTTTGCAAAGAACACAATGCAAAAAGAATCAATTCATTTGAACTTACGGTTGAAGAGTTATAGCTGTTTGAAGCTCTCTGGAAATTATATATATATATTTGAATTTAAATAAAACAAACTAGGGGGGGGGACGTCGAAGGCGTAAAGCCTCGGGGCGCCACTACTCGTACCGGTTCACGCGCGTACAGAGTGGCTGACTAGCAGGCCCCGCTAGTCAGGCGAGGGGGCAGAGGGAGGAGGAAACAGAGGGGGTCGCGGTTTCGCTGGAGCTCACGGCGGCGGCGAGGGCTCATTGGCCAAAACGAGAGGGAGGGATCGAGAGAGGGGATGGAGGCGCACCTGCCCGTACCCATAGCGTAGCTAGGGGTCGTCGAACGGCGTCGGAATCGACCTTGCAAGAGGAGGCAGAGCGGAGCTCGCCGGAGATGAAGACGACGGCGAACAGAGGCAACTCCAGGGGCTCCAAGTGGACGGAACGGCTTCACCGAAGAGTGGCGGAGGCTCTGGAAGGGTCGCACAGGCCAGGGAGGGGCTGGAGCTACCGCAACGACCCGAGGGGATCGCCGGCAAGCTCGAGCTCGGGGACGGCGGCCCGCGGCCTGCCCGGGCGGGCTACGGCTATCTGCAAGGTTGTGGAGTGTGTGGGAGTGGAGGATGATGCTTGAGGAGGCTGGGAGGGCTCCATTTATAGGCGAGCACCGAGGGGGGTTCGGGCTCCGCCCGTGGACACCTGGACATGGAGCCCAACGACGAGCGGTGTCAGTGAGAAGGGGAGAAGGAGACGCAACTAACGCGGGGACTGTGGGCGAACGGGGACGAGCACAGGATCGAGAGGAAGGCGACGAGCACAGTGCAGAGCGCACTGTTGCGTTGGCCAGACCACTCCCGTGCTCACTGCGGCGAGCTCCGGCGTCAGCGAGTGCCAGGGGGAGTTAAGGGGGTTGAGACGAAGATGGTGGCGAGGTTTGGCGCGCTACGGCAGTCGGCGAAGCGAGCACGCGCGAAACTGAGCGCTCGGCGGCACTTAGAGCGCGTCGACACGCAGGCTGGCATCATGTACACGCCTGGTCATGGCGTGAACTCTGCCCTCAGGCCGACCTACGTCCAAAGTTCATGTCTGGCTTGTTGATCGTGGTAGTTTTGATGATTACCACGCTTTGGTTTGGATCCAGATGCAGTAGAAAAGATTTCACAAGCCAGATAAGTTTCTGATCAGTAACTTTGAGAGGTTACTGAGGTCAAATGGCTGGGAGTTGGGGGATGTGTTTTGGAGGCTAGCAATCATCTACTAAGATGATGATGCACAAGAAAGATCAGCCTCATTGGAGCAAGTAAAATGGTAGTTGCTGTAGAAACCACCATTTCTGTCCAGAACAGAAAATATTTTCTGTAGCAAAAATATTCCAAAAAGTGGTGCAATATTTTTGCTCAGGAAGGTGCGCTAGGGTTCAAAGAATATTTTGTGAATTTTGTCAGATTTTTGTGGGCAAGAAAAATTGGGGTTTCTTTGGAGCACATTGAGCTAACTAGGGTTTTAGAGAGGAAAATGAATATTTTTCATTAAAGAAAAATATTCCAAATATTATTTTGGGTAGAACCAGAGAGGGAATGATAGTTAGGTAGGGAAATGAGGCACTTGGGTGAAAGCCAAGGGTACCCAAGTGTTTAAGTCCATATGAAAAGATTCAAAAACTCAGAATTTCAAAATAAATCCAAATGAAAATCAGGCAAATAAAGGATGGCAAAAACCAGGCTGTCACAAACCTCCCCCACTTAGAATGAATCTCATCCTCGAGATTCGGTTGCTTGGGAAAAGCATTCTGGATAATGTGCCCTTAGAAATTCTTCTCGTACCCAAGTTGATTCTGACTCTGTGTGATGCTCCCACTGAACTTTGTGAAACTTCCTTACTTTACTGCGAGTGACTCTTTCCATCTGATCCAAAATCCTAACCGGTCTCTCTTCATATGTTAAATCCCTTGCCAACTCTATCTCAGTCATAGCAGTCTTTTTCTCAGGCGGCGATATGCATCGCCTCAACTGTGAAACATGAAACACGTTGTGCATGTCCGGCAATTCAGGGGGTAGTTCCAGCTGATATGCAATAGTACCCACTCGGGACATAACTGGAAAATGGACTAATAAATCTGGGTGCCAACTTTCCACAAGTATGGAACCTCTTGAATCCTTTCATAGGAGTGACTCGGAGGTATACATGTTCTCCGGGTTCAAAACTGATTTGTCGGTGCTTTGCATCATAATAACTCTTCTGCCGAGATTTGGCCAACTGCAATCTGTCTCTGATTTCCATAACTTGTTTCTCAGCCTCCATCATGAGATTTGTTCCGAAAATGCGGCTATCTCCAGTTTGAGACCAATTTAAAGGAGTCCGGCATTTACGGCCATACAAAGCCTCATACAGTGACATCTTTAGACTGGTCTGGAAGCTGTTGTTATAAGAGAACTCGGCATATGGTAGACAGTCTTCCCATTTAGATCCTTGGGCCAAGACGCAGGCTCGCAGCATATCTTCGAGTATTTGGTTTACCCTCACTGTCTGTCCATCGGTCTGAGGATGATAAGCGGTACTGTATTTCAGCGCTGTCCCCAAGGCTTGATGGAGACGTGACCAAAAAGCGGAGGTAAAAAGTGAACCTCGGTCGGAAGTGATGGTTCGAGGTACTCCATGCAGACTGACTATCCTGGATACATACAGCTGTGCGAGTTGATCCGCTAGATATGTGGTTCTGATCGGGATAAAGTGAGCAACCTTGGTTAAGGTGTCCACTATGACCCAGATTGCATCATTGCCTCGCTGAGTCTTAGGTAGTCTTTGTGATGAAATCCATGCAGACATAATCCCATTTCCATTGTGGGACTGGCAATGGTTGGAGAAGTCCGGCTGGCTTCTGATGCTCTGCCTTTACCTTGTTGCATATGTCGCAACATGCCACAAAATAGGCAATATCTTTCTTCATTCCATCCCACCAAAATATTTGTCGAAGGTCTTCATACATTTTCATACCCCCAGGTTGAATGGAATACGAAGATTCATGTGCTTCTAACAGGATTTTTTGCTTTAAATCCGCCTGGTTGGGTAAACAAATTCTTCCACGGAATCGGAGGGTGCCGAATTTATCCTTTGAAAAATCTGGAGTCTGTCCTGCCATCGTGCTCTTGACACGTTTCTGTAGATCGATGTCAGCTGGCTGGGCCTTGCGGATTTCTTCCTCAAGTGTGGGGGTAACTTCCAAAATATTAGCGAGGCCAGCATCAACTATGACCAGGTTGAGCTGAGCAATCTCCTCTTAAAGTTCAGGAGCCAAGGATTCCAATATGACAGTCAGGCTGACAGGCTTTCGACTGAGTGCATCGGCAACCACGTTGGCCTCACCCGGGTGGTAATTTATTCCAAGATCATAATCCTTGACCAACTCAAGCCATCTTCGTTGACGGAGATTTAAATCCGAGTGAGTAAATATATATTTGAGACTTTTGTGACCAGTAAAAATTTGGCACCTCTTCCCGATGAGATAGTGTCTCCAAATTTTTAGAGCATGAACCACCGCGGCCAATTCCAGATCACGAGTAGGGTAATTTCCTTTGTGTGGTCGTAGTTGTCGCGATGCATAGGCTACTACTTTGCCATCTTGCATAAGTACGCATCCCAGACCTTGTCTGGAGGCGTCGCAGTACACATCAAAACTGCGGTAGATATCTGGAAGAGTTAACACAGGTGCGGTTGTCAGCCGTAGCTTTAACTCATTGAAACTTTTCTTGCAGTCCTCAGTCCATTCAAACTTCTTATAATTTTTGAGCAGCTCCATCATGGGCTTAGCAATTTTGGAAAACCCTTCAATGAAACGACGGTAATAACTGGCTAATCCAAGAAAACTCCGGATCTATGATACGGTCGTGGGTGGCAACCAATCGAGCACATCCTTTACTTTGCTCGGATCCACAGCTATACCTTCGGCGGATAGTACATGTCCGAGAAACCCAACTTGCTTGAGCCAAAACTCGCATTTACTGAATTTGGCGTATAGCTGATGGTCGCGGAGTTGTTGTACCACTGCTCGGAGGTGTTCTTTGTGATCTTCTTCACTCTTAGAGTAAATGCGTATGTCATCGATGAAGACTACCACGAACTTATCGAGGAAGTCCATGAATACTTTGTTCATAATATGCATGAAAAAGGCAGGGGCATTGGTGAGACCAAAGGACATAACTATATATTCATAAAGACCGTACCGAGTAGTGAATATCTTCGTTTTTAATCATTAGCTGATGATATCCCGTCCGTAAATCAATCTTAGAGAATACCTTGGCGCCACTGAGCTGATCAAACAGATCATCAATCCTTGGCAGCGGATATTTATTTTTGATGGTGACCTCATTCAGCTGACGGTAATCCACACAAATGCGGAGGCTGCCATCCTTTTTGTCCACGAAAATAGCAGGTGATCCCCATGGTGAAGAGCTGGGACGGATATATCCTTTTTGGAGCAGTTCATCAAGCTGTTTCTTTAGCTCCACTAATTATGATGAGGGCAACCGGTAATACTTCTTGTATAACGGTGCGGTTCCGGGCACAAGATCTATTGCAAACTCAAGCTCTCGATCTGGTGGCATGCCTGGCAGTTCTTCTGGAAATACATCAGGAAACTCACTGACCACAGGAATTAATTCCATTTCACCAGTCACCGCGGTGAAGACCATTTCTTTCTTGGGTATCCTTTTGCGAGCATAGAATTTTGTATTCTGCCCATTCTGACTAGTCAAAGTGACTTCTCGGGTCGTGCAGTTTATGCAAACTTGATATTGGGTCAACCAATTCATAGACAATATAACATCCAACTTGGCGGACTCAATAATTATCAAAGAATTTGGAAAACCGACTCCGTTGATATTGACTTCCAGATTACGGCAGACCAGATTGCTCTTGATTAAGGATCCCGGGGTTTGTACCAACATATTTTTGCCCAAAAGCGAACAAGGAAATTTGTTTTGGGCAACAAAACTCCGAGAAATAAAAGAGTGGGAAGCCCCAGAGTCAAATAAAATTACAACAGGTATGTTATTTACAGAAAACATACCAATGACGACTTCGGGGTTCTCTTGAGCTTCATCGGCGGAGAGGTGATGAATGTGTCCAGTGATATTTTGTTGGGTCCGGCATGACCCCATAAAGTTGACTTCTGGCCTGAATAGAGCATTTGCCTTGCTGTTCTTGGGGCACTGTCTGGCATAATGTCCATTTTGCCCACAACTGAAGCAAGAATTGTTGCACTGGCGCTCCTCGTGTACTGGGTTGGTCACGACATTCTTGACTTGATTGGTGGTCTTGTTAACATTCTGTTGCCAATTGGGCTTGTATTCCACCTGAGTCTGCTACCAGGTATGAGCCTTTTGCACTGGTTGTCCATCCTTCTTTGGCTCAAACTTGCGCTTGTGGTCGTTGTTAATAGGCCTATTATTTGTTACAAGCTTGTGCTCCCTTTCAGCAATGAAAGCCTTGTTTACCAGAGTCTGGAAATCTGGGAAATCAAACATACTGAGAGTACACCAGAGTTGCGGATTTAATCCACCAAGAAATCTGTCAATCTTTCTTTCTTCGGTGGCCATGTCATAAAGGGAGTAACGGGCCAGATGATTGATTTTTTGCAAATATTCACCCACAGACTGATTTCCCTGGATGAGTGCGAGAAATTCTCGCTACTTAGTCTTCATAATTCTAGTACGGATATGATATTTCCGGAACTGATCCTTGAATTTTGACTAGGTGATTTCTTCATCAGCAGGCCACATGGCTTTTGCATTTTCCCACAATATGGCAGTAGCGCCTTCAAGATAATGAGCTGCAAATGGAACTTTATCATTTTCTTCAGTACAAGCAATCTCAAGCTTTTTCTCAATGGTACGCAACCAATCGTCTGCATCCAAGGGATCAACAACCTGACTGAAACTGGGGGCTTGGTCCTGTGAAAGTCTGACAGCTTGGAGTAATGACCGTTCTGATTTCCATTCTGTCCAACCATAGCTTGCACACTTCTTAATATTTCAATTAGATCATTGTTCCTTCTTTCCTCAAACATACACATAATTTGCTCGGTGGAGGGCGGATTTGGCGGTGGAGGCGGTGGCGGAACGTACGGCTCGGGGGACGGGGGGATTGTCCTGCCTATCATGCGGAACGATGAACAGGGGTACCCTCGTGAACGTTGCTACTGCTGCCTCCCCACGGCATCCTATTATGATTTTTCCCAAGGCAACGCAACCAAGATGAGAAACATTCAAAATAAATTGGGAAAAGCCAGCAACAAAAGCCCGAGAAAAACCGAAATGACGAAGAAAATACGGCGAATAAAATAGAGCTCCAACATAATTATACATAGACTCATACATGAAAGATAACCAACATGCAGGTTCAACTACTCTCATACAGGCAACGAAACATCATGACTCATACGACTACATCCCTACACCATCCTGACGACTGCGAATACTCAGAAGCTCTACAGCTCTGCTGGTGCTGTGGGGTCCTCTCCTGAAGCGGACTCGAATCCTGAACTGACGAGGTTAACTGAGACCTCCGGGTTAAAGGTAACACGACGGCGCTTCCTAGAGGGCTCTCCCTCAGGGGCAGGTGTAGGGTGAAGCATCGAGGCTACAGGAGTAGAGAGAAGTGTAACCCACTCAGCAGGGGCACTGAGAGGGTTCACCGTCAAGGTGCCCGAGCTACTCGGGGGAGTAACCGGTGAAATAGGGGAACTAGAACTGGCTGGAATATAAGGAGTAAATCCCAGGGAGGATGGAGTGGTGGCAGATCTAGTAGAGACTAAAGCAGAGGCTAAGATCATAAGATAGCTAGCGGTGATATAACGAGCAAGATGGCTAGCAACACTATCAGACTCCGGATCAATGATAGGGAAACGGATACGGACAATGTCGTGCAGAGAAGGATAGTAGTAGAAACCTGGGTGGTTCTGCATCCGGACCTCTTTATAACGAAGCTCGACAAGGACCTTGAATGCAGCAAACTGGACAGCCTGAGAAGCGGTAGAAGCGTAACTGCCCCAAGAGGTACGAGTGTAAGTGCTGGAATCAGAACTGGTGCGCAGATTAACCACTGCGTGATACTCATACACTGAGTCAGCTAGACGCTCCCGGTACACACGATAGACTGGATCGTCAACGAGAGGATACAACCGACACCACACGTTGCGAAGGAGGTGCGGTGACGTGAACGACATCAGCTACAACTGGCACGGATACGGCACTGGAGCCATCTACACTCAGAACCATTAGCAGGTTAGCATAAAAATAAAACAAGTGCATACAATCCAACAACCAGCTACAAATGCTACCGGCACTCAACTTAAACTCGTATCTAATGTCCAGTTAACACATCGAAGTCTAGCATGGCCTACAGTCAGCGCGGCTCTGATGCCAAGCGTTGTGGCACCCCGGCTCAGAGCAACCGGTTTTTACCATGCATTGCCAGCCCAGAGACCATGCCTTCTGGCAACACACAACATCTTGGTACAGAAAACAACGGCTTTATTGATGCTACCGGATCATAGTTTATATTACAACAGGTGTCGAGGCCAAGCGGCATACACGGTGCGGCTGAACAATATGTACATTATTTAGTGAACATAAAGGGGCCTCGGTCATAACAACTACGCGGTAGCGGAACAACGTCATAGCAGAAACTCCATAGCACAGGGACACCGATGTGGACACGATCTAGACTCGAGCAGCACTCCTTTCCAACGAGACTTTCCTGAAATCTGGCATGACACGCCAGGTCAGTACATGGAATGTACTTGCAAGCTCACAACAGTCATAATCATAATGACAAACAATATCATGATAATTAACCAATTAATAATGCAATAATGTTTCAACATGCTGTGATCGTGCTCTTGTGATAAAAGTCCATCGGGACTGGCTTACCAACCGTGATCGTTCTTGGATCACAAACGCACCACCATCGTGGTCTTGACTAGGGGCATCTCGTGATCCTTACGGCGATCACAACCACGACCAATACTTGGTCTCGAACATCTCGATGGCTTTCCCACCATCATCAACAATGCAAAGTTCATAACTTAGTGTGCAAAATTTATTAAACGTTGACCCATGGTGTGACCTACTACGAGCGTGTCCGTAACCGTGGACTCGGCTATCAATAGATTATTACACTCTGTAGAGGTAGCACACTGTACCCACACCACGGAACCCATGGCCTCGCACTCCCATTCGGGTGGACCAACGGCATTCCGACGAAACCCCTCCATTGCCATGACACTCTCCCGGCCACTCCGACTCAATCGCCACCGGGCTAGTCCTGGGTGGCCCCGTGTCTACCAAAGACACAACGACCACCATCGTGGCCAAAACGATCCCACAAGGGGACCCGGTACCATAATCTCAACAACGGGCACACAAGGTTATGTCTGCTTACCGGGCCAGGGTAAGCATGCCCATAACCTTCCATAGTTGGAGGCACCGACCAGAGGCATGACAACGGACCGAATCAAGGCCTTCCCATAAACGCAAATGTGGTTGCACTGGGAAAAACTTGATTCAGTGGCACCATGACCCGGCCAACGATATATTCAAGTTGAGTTATATTCAGGTTCAACTTAAAGTAAAAATGACCGGTATCATCGCATGCCATGAAAATGCAACACTACATATGCATCACATATTAACCAAAATGACTGATTCAAGTATATTCACACTAAGCATAAACATCAACAACTCATGTCACTTTTCTGGTTAGGATAAACCTCACTTTAAATAGAATATTTTCTAGGAAATTTTATTATTTTACTCATGCAAGACAATAACTTCAAGTAATTACTCATATGCATCACAATATTATTCTTTCATCACCACAAATGAATCCTAGTTTCTTTACCAACTTAGTTAGTTTCAAACATTCTGTAAATCAAGCATATTAACAAAAACAAGCACTTAACAGAATATAAATAACATAATAGTTATTTAAATGCATGGATTAAATCTTTCATTCAAGTGAGAAAATCATAAATATTGAAATGGCACCATGAAAATGTTGGTGTGGCCTGCCTTAGTGCAGATGAGGTTCACAAGCCTTTTGGTGATCCTCAACACAAGCCTCACCCTCTGAAAATAATTTTAAACACAAGAAAAAATATCAAGAACCCTTTTGAAAATCACCAGAAAATCTAGACAGCATCGAAAAATCTCATTTTAGGTGAGCTGCTAGATTTCTTTGCAAAGAACACAATGCAAAAAGAATCAATTCATTTGGACTTACGGTTGAAGAGTTATAGCTGTTTGAAGCTCTCTGAAATTATATATATATATATATATATATATATATATATATATATATATATATATATATATATATATTTGAATTTAAATAAAACAATCTAGGGGGGGGACGTCGAAGGCGTAAAGCCTCGGGATGCCACCACTCGAATCGCTTCACGCGCGTACTGAGTGGCTAACTAGCGGGCCCCACTAGTCAGGCGAGGGGGGGAGAGGGAGGAGGAAACAGAGGGGGTCGCGGCTTCGCTGGAGCTCACGCCGGTGGCGAGGCCTCCTTAGGCAAAACGAGAGGGAGGGATCGAGAGAGGGGATGGAGGCGCACCTGCCCGTACCCGTAGCATAGCTAGGGGTGGTCGGACGGCGTCGGAATCGACCTCGCAAGCGGAGGCAGAGAGCGGAGGTCGCCGGAGACGAAGATGACGGCGAACTGAGGCAACTCCAGGGGCTCCAAGTGGACGAAACGGTTTCACCGAAGAGTGGCGGAGGCTCTGGAAGGGTCGCCTAGGCCAGGGACGGGCTGGAGCTACCGCGACAACCGGAGGGGATCACCGGCAAGCTAGAGCTTGGGGACGGCGTCCCACGGCCTGCCCGGCCGGGCTACGGCTATCTACAAGGTTGTGGAGTGTGTGGGAGTGGAGGATGATGCTCGAGGAGGCTGGGGAGGGCTCCATTTATAGGCGAGCACCGAGGAGGGTTCGGGCTCCGTCGGTGGACACCTGGACATGGCGCCTGGCGACGAGCGGCGTCAGTGAGAGGGGGAGAAGGCGACGCAGCTCACGCGGGGACTGTGGGCAAACGGGGACGAGCACAGGATCGAGAGGAAGGCGACGAGCACAATGCAGAGCGCACTGTTGCGTTGGCCGGACCGCTCCCGTGCTCGCTGCGGCGAGCTCCTGTGTCGGCGAGTGCTAGTGGGAGTTAAGGGGGTTGAGACTAAGATGGTGGCGAGGTTTAGCTTGCTATGGCAGTCGGGGAAGCGAGCACGCGTGAAACAGAGCGCTCGGCGGCACTCAGAGCGTGTCGACACGCAGGCTGGCATCATGTACACACGTGGTCACCGCGTGAACTCAGCCCTTAGGCCGACTTACGTCCAAAGTTCATGTCTGGATTTTTGGTCATGGTAGTTTTGATGATTACCACACTTTGGTTTGGATCCAGATGCAGTAGAAAAGATTTCACAAGCCAGTTAAGTTTCTGATCAGTAACTTTGAGAGGTTACTGAGGTCAAATGGCTGGGAGTTGGGGCTATGCTTTGGAGGCTAGCAATCATCTACTAAGGTGATGATGCGCAAGAAAGATCAGCCTCATTGGAGCAAGTAAAATGGTAGTTGCTGTAGAAACCACCATTTATGTCCAGAACAGAAAATATTTTCTGTAGCAAAAATATTCAAAAAAGTGGTGCAATATTTTTGCTCAGGAAGGTGCACTAGGGTTCAAAGAATATTTGTGAATTTTATCAGATTTTTGTGGGCAAGAAAAATTGGGGTTGCTTTTGAGCACACTGAGCTAGCTAGGGTTTTAGAGAGGAAAGTGAATATTTTTCATTAAAGACAAATATTCCAAATATTATTTTGGGTAGAACCAGAGAGGGAATGATAGTTAGGGAGGGAAATGAGGCACTTGGGTGAAAGTCAAGGGTACCCAAGTGTTTAAGTCCATATGAAAAGATTCGAAAACTCCAAATTTCAAAATAAATCCAAATGAAAATCAGGCAAATAAAGGAGGGCAAAAACCAGGCTGTCACAATCCTGCACACCCTTATAACCTTGTAAGTATATGTCCTCCGGTACAACAGCAAGGTCGATTCCTCTTATTTGATCAGCCATTCGCCGTGTCAAAAATGCAGAGGGGGATGCAAGGAGCACAAGGCCTGCACATCCAAGCAAGCGGTAACATGGACTTGTACATGGAACATCCCAAGCGCAAGCAGAGCTGCAATGAGCATGTACAAAGAGCTAGCGTAAGTCCCTGCATTTCATTTAATTCGTACTGGCATTCGTGTATGATTTGTGTGCAGTGGCGGATCCACGAATTCAAGTTACCAGGGGCGAACATTTAACTTAAAAAATACAAAGGCACTTGCACTCCGGAAATCAACATAACTTGAGAAATGTGAAGCTACATGCACTTTGAAAACCAGCTAATGATCCAAAGTAGTTCAGATTATAAACACTAAATGATGCAAGCACCAAAAACACAAAATGCAACATGGTGTACAAGGACTACAAACATGGTCTGTACCTGCTTGAATTATTCGTTCTCTGGCTGAAAATATCGAAGTGTAATCGCACCTATAACCATTGCGCAAACTGCATATCAATATATCTATCCTGCACAAGTATGCCAATAGTTTCAAACAACAGATTAGAAAAGTATTTATGCTATGTTGTCATGATACGTGGACTTTCTGGTAGATGGCCTCGACGTTTCCTCAAGCCATGAAAATGCACTATAATTTGCTTGTCACCAATGCCTGGAAATCTCTATGTCTCTCTCAACATAGTAGATCATCATTAGACACTAAATCCTTCAATGGGAGCTTACAAAATGCTTGCATTAGATGCCTCATTAGACACTATATGTTCATCACCAGGAGCATGTAAAATGTTTGCATCAAATCCTTCATTACCAGTCTGTTCATTACACACTTCAGGCTCAAGAATAACATGAGCTTGGATGTTTGCACCGGAAACTTGATTAGATACATCAGATCCAGTCAGTTCAGTATTGATTGGGGGATTTATAAAATAAGTAGAAATTAGTTTCATTTTCTCATAGGTTCCCTACATACAAGCAGGTTTACAAATCCGTCAGGTTTAACTATTGGCCAGAAATTGAAGAGTTGAATTAGATATAATCAGGGCTGTGATGTACCTGCTCATTGCGCATGCTACTCTTGCAAGCTGTGACTGTCCGTTTGCACAAGCTCGATGCCATGCCCGTGCTACCGCCGCTACCTCCCACACAGGCTACACCCAGGGTTGGATCTTCATCTTCTTGTCCTTCCGTTCGCTTGAAGCCCGGTGACCGCCCTCGAACAAGGGCGCGAGGAAGTGCTGTGTCGGCCTGTCCAGCGGCGGCTAGGTTAGGAGCGAACCAGACTGGAGGCTGGAGCGGATGAATTGGGATTATTCCTGCTGTTGATCGATATGGGAGGCGCTCGTTTGGGCCGCGAGCCTGCTATAGGGCCTGCCTTGCACTTATGTTATTGGCCTATCCAAATTGAAACATTTTTCTTCATTTTTTTACATTGCCTGCTCGTGCGTTGGGACAAACAAAACTAGCCCGGGCCAACCTGGACGACTCAAACTAGGTGCACACTTTCGAGCCACCCGAGGCGGCCGCCCATACCAGCCCCTATGGTGGTGTCGCCCCTTTTTGCGTGTATGATAGGGGTAGTGAAAAATATTCCAGTGGAGCTTTTGATTTACCCACAGAATGGTTGAATTGCTTTGTTTCTATGAACTGAGTTCGCCAATAATGTGAAGGATGCCAGTCTTTTCATCCTATCGTAGATTGCTTAGATCTCAATATGCCAAAAGTAATCGCATGAAATATACAGTAAAAGCGAGTGTGATGTGTGTGGCTACAACTAGTCTGACTACACGTGCTCATATAACATATCAAGGACGCACCATCTTACCAGATTAACCATTCGACTTACCAATGCAGTGTGGGAAGAAAGAAGTATTGGGACTGCGTATCCAAGCAATTGATGCCATGGACTCCTTCGTACAATCTTGTAAGCGAAAAAGAAGTTGCAGTGTGCCTGTACAAAGAACT
The DNA here is from genome assembly GCA_021605205.1 of Aegilops longissima. NCBI lineage: Eukaryota > Viridiplantae > Streptophyta > Magnoliopsida > Poales > Poaceae > Aegilops > Aegilops longissima. The sequence continues at coordinate 131,849,197 of CM038676.1, forward strand.
AGCGTAAGTTTAGTTACCTGCTTCTCGGAATTTTAGTTAGCCACTTATTGCAAAATTGTTCAATTATGTTGCTTGGCTTAATTTAGTTTGCTACTGATTACATAATGCCACAGCCTGTTAATCCTATTATAGACTGCACCTATCTATGTGTTTGATACTTACTGTTAGGAATTACCTGTTTGCTTGAACTTAAATAGCTACTTGTTTGTTTAACGGATTTGCTGCTACAACAACGGGTTACAATGATGTTAATAACTACTTTTCAGCATCGAATTGAAACTCTTTAATTCCTTGTTTGTTTAACTGGTTTGCTGTTATAACTCCCAGTTGAGATGTTTTGCTAACTTCAACTTTTCTGAATCCAATCAGAACTTTAATGGCAAAATAGGTTAGACCAAGATCAAAGAGTGAGGTCCACATGGACGTTGTATCATCCCACAGCAGTGCCACCGGCCCAATCGTGCATTATGAATTGCCAGCTGCTGATGCTCTAGAGGCTGAGTGGTAGAAAGAGATTCCGCTTCTACACTTAGAGATGAAGTTGACATGTTTAGGAAGCAAACAACACAATCAGTAGCAGTACTCAAGACGTGATGCCAGGGTAAAATGGATTCGAATTTAGTTGCCAGGGTAAATGTGGATGCTTATTGTCCCAAAATTTGAAAGAAGCGGCAAAATGTCCACTCGCACGTCGGCTTCCCGAAGCCAAGTGTTCGGAGACGGAAATTACTGTCTACGCATTACACGGACAATCCATGGGCCCGATTTCCACTGCTCTAAATAGGGGTAGGATAGTAACTTCAATAAGACGTGACACGGCCGCCTCTGAGCCCATTCCGACACGGTGGGCGCCAAACATGGGCGGCAAAACACATTTGATTCAAGCCCGTCCGAAGGACCTCTGTTTCTCCCTCCGTTTCCCCATTCATACACGGTGGGCGGCAAAACAAACTCCACTCGGACAAAATCGATGTAGGCAAATATTTTCAATAGGGGCAGGTTTATAACTTCACTCAGACGTGACACAACCGCCCTACCTACCTGTCAGCCCTGTTCATACACCGTGGGCGCCAACCATGGGTGCCAACCACCCTCTCCTCACCCGAAATCACTCTGGGCAAATATTGGCGAGATGCGAGATTACCGTCGTATCCCCAACCAACGAGACGTCCAAATTTTAAACGGGGGCTAAGTTCATAACTTTCCCATATTTCAGACAGGCGTGTCCCAAAAACATGGTTCCCCGTACCTCTCCCTCCATTTTCCCATTCATACACCGTCCGCGCTAGAACACCATCCCCACACCAGCCTCCGTCCGCCACTCCATCCATAGCCGCTGTCCTCCACCACATGCATCACCGCCGTCCTCCACCACATCCATCGCCACCGTCCTCCACCATGATGGAGCGCCTACCAAGACCGCTTCGTCCACTTCTAGAGATGGACGTTTCTCATCCAGGCGATGGACCAAGAGCCTTGCATCACGTCCTCTCGCTTCATCGGCGCCGTCGTCCTCTTTGCCGGGGCCGCTCACACGACCTTCTCTTCCACCGCAACGGGACTTATCCCCTGATGCACCCGTCTACCATCGCAGAGCTGCTTCAACGCCACCGACAGCCATCGTGCCTACACTGCACCGCAAGAGAGGTGGTACTTCATATCTCCTCAACTTTTTGATCTCAACCAGAAAATAGATCTTAACTTGGTTACTCTACTTTCTTTTCAGCTCTTAGAATTTAGTTCTTAGTTCGAAGCAAACAATGGCTGCTAAATATCATTTCTCGGTTTCCCCTTTATGATCACTATACTGATCGAATCGTGCTTCATGTCATAATAGCACTGCTCGACCCATCAAGCTAAACAAGCTTAGTTGTTCAAATACGAATCTGATATTATTAAAATAGATTCGTTTAATTGGTCAGCTAAATGTTCCTCAATTAGTTTCAAAAATGCATGTTCGTCGCTCGGGTGTGTATCTCTACAGGGTGCCCATGGTGGGCCGGCCCACCCTGGGATTTTGGTCATCCCAGGCCTTGATTCCCCTCTGTTCTGCTGCATGCTTTCGATCTCTACTCGCCCCCAGGCGCCTGCCTCGCCAGCGACTTGCCGTCCCCGGACGGCATGACTCTAGGAGGAGACGCCGGACTAAAAGGAGGTCAGGAGCCGCTCGCACAACAGCGTCACTGCTGCCCGGGCGCGCTGTCGTGCCTACCTTCCCAGTCCGTTCAGGGCTCAGGCGTGCAGCACCCACTGAGCCAACCCGATTTATCCTGAGATAAGTCCTCAACACTCAGTAGCCACTCCTCATCAACCATTTTCTAATTGATTCATTACTCATTAGGCAGGACTATCATTAGGGTTTGTTGTGTGCTCAATGCAACGTACACTTAATGGTTCAGATGTCTTTCGGTAATCTTTAGTACCTGTATGTTGGGGAACGTAGTAATTTCAAAAAATTTCCTACGCACACGCAAGATCATGGTGATGGCATAGCAACGAGAGGGGAGAGTATTGTCCATGTACCCTCGTAGACCGTAAGCGGAAGCGTTATGACAACGCGGTTGATGTAGTCGTACGTCTTCACGATCCGACCGATCCAAGTACCGAACGCACGGCACCTCCGAGTTCAGCACACGTTCAGCTCGATGATGATCCCCAGACTCCGATCCAGCAAAGTGTCGGGGATGAGTTCCGTCAGCACGACGACGTGGTGACGATGATGATGCTCTACCGGCGCAAGGCTTCGCCTAAACTCCGCGACGATATGACCGAGGTGGAATATGGTGGAGGGGGGCACCGCACACGGCTAAGGAACGATCAGTAGATCAACTTGTGTCGTTATGGGGTGCCCCCCTGCCCCCGTATATAAAGGAGCAAGGGAGGGGGTGGCCGGCCTAGAAGGGGCGCACCAAGGAGGAGTCCTACTCCCACCGGGAGTAGGATTCCCCCCTTCCAAGTAGTAGGAGTAGGAGTCAAGGAAAGGGGGAAGAGAAGAGAAGGAAGGAGGGGGCGCAGCCCCTCTGTAACAACCCAAATTTTCAATTTGGAATGTTATACATTAGATCATCATGCATATCATATTTTCTTGTATTTTGTTGATCCTAGAAATTTCACGCAACTCAAGGACCCTCGGAGAGAGTTGGAGATTTCGAAATTTTCGTGTTTGAGTTCTCTCAAAACTATGAAAAGAGGATCATTGGATTTATTTATTTTATCTTCAAATATTTTTCCAATCAAAAATAAGAGAGGGAATAATATGACTTTCCCAAAATTTAGGAAAAATGAAGATTTAATAAATAAATCAAATTTTGGATTTTTCTCGGAGTTTATTTTTGCCTTAGGGAAAAATGCGTGTTTTCAAAAATTGCATTTTGGCCCCGTGTTAAAGTTCATTTTGTTCGACTCATTTTTAGGAGTCGGGGAAAGTTTACTTTATTAATTTTGGAGTTCGTTTAGATTTTTTTTTTATTTTTCTGCGTGCGAAACCGTTTAAAAAAAAACTGCAGCGCCTTGGGCCAAAGGCCCAAGCCGCTAGCCGCCGGCCGGCCAAGGCCAAGGCCATCACGCGCACGCACCAAGGGAGCCAGGGAGCCGCTTCCTTTTCCTTATACTAGTAGGACTCTTTTCCTACTTCGTTTATTCCGTATCTATTCCTAGATCTATTCCTCTTGTTTCCTAATCCTAATCTATTTCTTGTCCCCTACCCCAAGCAAAACCCTCCCTCCCAATATAAATACCCAAGCACCCCCCTCTAACACATCAAATCAACTCCTCTCCTCTCCTTTCCTCTCCGCAGCACTACACCGCCGCCGCCGCCGCCGGAGCCCCTCGCCTTTTCGAGGTACTAGCCCCGCGCCGCGTCACCTTTTCGGTTACCGTTCCGATTTCCGTTCCGGATTTTTCTAGATCGGTTTTTCGTTAGGGTTTTCTTTCCGAAACCCTAGATCGGTTTTTCTCGCCGGTTTTTCTTTCCGGTTTTGTTTAGCAATCGTTCGCCGGACCGTTCGTCCCTACGAACGTGATCACCGTTTGCTTCGTTAATGAACATCCGCTCGCTCAACCGCTCATCGTTTTCTTTCTCATCGGATTTATTCCGTTATTTTTCGGATAGCGATTTCAGATCCGATTTTCTTTCTAGTCTATCTTCTCACTCGCTTATCGGAATCAGGTGATTCAAGCGCTGGAGTTTCGTTTCAAACCGCCGTTCGAATAATCAACTTAAACAAAGTTTTGCTACTGTAAAATTTGACCTAGTTTCAACTTGCTAGAACCGAGTTGTTTTCTTTCGTCGTTTGACTTTCGTTGCTTTATTTGATTCGATTCTTTTTGCAACCAGGGTTCTTAAGTTGAACTTTCTGGTTAGATCTTTTATTCGAGATTTACCTGTGCATTAGATGAGTACTTATTGTATGCTTGTTGTTTGTCTGCGATAGATCACCCGGAGTGCGCCGCTTGTTACTTCGAATCTCTAGGTTTCGCGGATCATCAGCAAGGCAAGTAACACTTTGATCATACTTTCTCATACCCAGTTTTTATGCATTAGATCTATTCCTCAAACACTTGCATGATTAGGATCTAATTAAATTGTGGGATGGGAAGTAGATTGAGGTAGTACCTATTACCTGTTTTACTTATGAAACCTTTGGGAGTTACTTCTACGTTTGCTTATTATGCCATGCTATGCTAGTAGACGTGGATTGGGTGAGTGTATTCCATGACAGATGTGAGATTGTTGAATTAATGGTTTATTTAAGGTGGCAACTTAAACACACATCTGGGTGGATTGAGGCACCTGGTTTCCATCAGGACTTGCCTATTTTTTTTCGGACCGCCACCCAGGCTCAAAGGGATCATAAGATAATTCATACTAGTAACTTACTTGTGCAACCACAAGCCATTATGGGCTCTGGCATAGTTGACTAAGTCGTGCGAACTCTTATAGTGGTGGACTAGCAGATGTAGGGGATGTAGGTGTACCGGTCCACCCATCGTAAGGTGCTAGCGCTTCTGAAAGACTATGTCTCGGTCATCCGTCTCTCAAACACCATGTAGTGCAAGAAACCAAACGGAGGCGATCGAGTCTTGTGGGGAAAAGTGCGCAAACCTCTGCAGAGTGTACAAACTAATCATGATTAGCCGTGTCCCCGGTTATGGACATCTTGAGTATCTAGTACTTGAATATCATGTGAATCTCAACATGTTACTCTAATTAATATTGTTGGGTTTTTAATGAGTACTTTTAATTGGGATTGAGGATGCTGTCAACCATTCTCAATGTTTAACAACCACCATGATAGTTAAACAAATTTATTCCTTTGCAGTAGGGAAAAACTGGCTTTATGCAAAACTGTAACCGTAGAGCTTTTCCACCAGCCACATATGCATGTAGTACAGGCTTATCATTCATTATTCTCTATGTGTTACATTGCCAGCATATTCCATGTGCTGACCTGCTTCGGCTGCAACTTTCATGTTGCAGACTTTTCAGACGACGAGTAAGGTGTTTTAGGTCGTGGTTCTATACTCAGTGATGCCGCTGGAGTTGATGGACTCACTTATCTTCCAAGTCTTCCGCTGTTATCGTTATTAGATGGCCTTAAGCCATATTTATTGTAATAAGTCCTCTTCTGGACAAACGATGTAATAAGTGTGTGATTGCTACTCTGTTATAAATCCTTGAAGTATCTTGTGTGGTGTCAAGACATTCGATCCAGGGATGACACCGAGCACGAGACTTGATCCATTCGGTCGGGTCGCTCGCCTCCCCTAGTCCAATTCGGACTAGGCCTTGGGGGCGCCCAACCTCTCCTCTCTCTTTCCCTAAAGCCCAATAAGGCCCATATACTCCCGGCGAATTCCGTAACTCTCGGTACTCAAAAATACCGAATCACTCGGAACCTTTCCGAACTCGAATATAGTCGTCCAATATATCGATCTTTACGTCTCGACCATTTCGAGACTCCTCGTCATGTCCCCGATCTCATCCGGGACTCCGAACTCCTTCGGTACATCAAAACTCATAAACTCATAATATAACATCCATCGAAACCTTAAGCGTGCGGACCCTACGGGTTCGAGAATTATGTAGACATGACCTAGAACTATTCTTGGTCAATAACCAATAGCGGAACCTGGATGCTCATATTGGCTCCTACATATTCTCGAAGATCTTTATCGGTCAAACCGCATAACAACATCGTTATTCCCTTTGTCATCGGTATGTTACTTGCCCGAGATTCGATCGTCGGTATCAATACCTAGTTCAATCTCGTTACCGGCAAGTCTCTTTACTCGTTACGTAATGCATCATTTCGTAACTAACTCATTAGCTACATTGCTTGCAAGGCTTATAGTGATGTGCATTTCGAGAGGGCCCAGAGATACCTCTCCACAATCGGAGTGACAAAACCTAATCTCGAAATCGCCAACCCAACATGTACCTTTGGAGACACCTGTAGTACTCCTTTATAATCACCCGATTCGTTGTGACGTTTGGTAGCACCAAAGTGTTCCTCCGTAAACAGGAGTTGCATAATCTCATAGTTACAGGAACATGTATAAGTCATGAAGAAAGCAATAGCAATATACTAAACGATCAAGTGCTAGGCTAACGGAATGGGTCATGTCAATCACATCATTCTCCTAATGATGTGATCCCATTAATCAAATAACAACACATGTCTATGGTTAGGAAACATAACCATCTTTGATTAATGAGCTAGTCAAGTAGAGGCATACTAGTGACATTAAGTTTGTCTATGTATTCACACATGTATCATGTTTCCGGTTAATACAATTCTAGCATGAATAATAAACATTTATCATGAAATAAGGAAATAAATAATAACTTTATTATTGCCTCTAGGGCATATTTCCTTCAGTCTCCCACTTGCACTAGAGTCAATAATCTAGTTCACATCATCATGTGATTCAACACTAATATTCACATCTGTATGTGATTAACACCCATAGTTCACATCGTCATGTGACCAACACCCAAAGGGTTTACTAGAGTCAATAATCTAGTTCACATCGCTATGTGATTAACACCCAAAGAGCACTAAGGTATGATCATGTTTTGCTCGTGAGAGAAGCTTAGTCAGCGGTGCATCGCATTGAGGGCCATTATGTATTTTGCAAATATTCTATGTCTACAATGCTCGCACGGAGCTACTCTAGCTAATTGCTCCCACTTTCAATATGTATCCAGATTGAGACTTAGAGTCATCTGGATCAGTGTAAAAAGCTTGCATCGATGTAACTCTTTACGACGGGCTCTTTTATCACCTCCATAATCGAGAAATATTTCCTTAGTCCTTACTAAGGATGTTCTTGACCAATGTCCAGTGATCTACTCCTAGATCACTATTGTACTCCCTTGCCAAATTCAAAGCAAGGTATACAATAGGTCTGGCACATATCATAGCATACTTTATAGAACCTATGACTGAGACATAGGGAATGACTTTCATTCTCTTTTCTATTTTCTGTCGTGGTCGGGATTTGAGTCTTACTCAATTACACACCTTGTAGTACAGGCAAGAAACTCTTTCTTTGACTGTTCCATTTTGAACTACTTCAAAATCTTGTCAAGGTATGTACTTATTGAAAAACTTATCAAGCGTCTTGATCTATCTCAATAGATCTTGATGCTCAATATGTAAGTAGCTTTACTGAGGTCATTCTTTGAAAAACTCCTTTCAAACACTCCTTTATGCTTTGCAGAATAATTCTACATTATTTCCGATCAACAATATGTCATTCACATATACTTATCAGAAAGGCTGTAGTGCTCCCACTCACTTTCTTGTAAATACAGGCCTTTCAAAAGTCATATAAAACCATATGCTTTGATCAACACATCAAAGCGTATATTCCAACTCCGAGATGCTTGCACCAGTCCATTGATGGATCGCCGAACTTGCACATTTCGTTAGCACCCTTAGGATTGACAAAATCTTCTGGTTGCATCATATACAACTCGTCTTTAAGAAAACCATTAAGGAATGCAGTTTTGACATCCATTTGCCGATTTCATAAAATGTGGCAATTGCTAACATGATTCGGACAGACTTTTAAGCATCGATCTGAGCGAGAAAATCTCATTGATTCAACATCTTGAACTTTGTCAAAACCTTTTCGACAAGTCTAGCTTTGTAGATAGTAACACTACTATCAAGATCTGCCTTCCTCTTGAAGATCCATTTATTTAACATGGCTTGCGATCATCGAGCAAGTCAATCAAAGTCCATACTTTGTTCTCATACATGGATCATATCTCAGATTTTATGGCCTTAAGCCATTTCATGAATCTGGGCTCATCATCACTTCCTCATAATTCGTAGGTTTATCATGGTCTAGTAACATGACTTCTAGAATAGGATTACCGTACCACTCAGTGCGGATCTTACTCGTTGACCTACGAGGTTTTGGTAGTAACTTGATATTGAAGTTTCATGATCATCATCATTAGCTTCCTCACTAATTGGTGTAGGCATCACTGGAACTGATTTAGTGATGAACTAGTTTCCAATTCGGGAGAAGGTACAAATTACCTTATTAAGCTCTACTTTCCTCCCACTCACTTCTTTCGAGAGAAACTCCTTCTCTAGAAAGGATCCATTCTTAGCAACGAAAAACTTGCCTTCGGATCTGTGATAGAAGGTGTACCCAATAGTTACCTTTGGGTATTTTATGAAGACGCAGTTCTCCGATTTGGCTTCGAGCTTATCAGGTGAAAACTTTTTCACATAAGCATCACAACTCCAAACTTTAAGAAACGACAGCTTAGGTTTACTATTAAACCATAGTTCATACGGTGTCGTCTCAACGGATTTACATGGTGCCCTATTAAACGTGAATGCAGCTGTCTCTAATGCATAACCCCAAAACGAGAGTGGTAAATCGGTAAGAGACATCATTGATCGCACCATATCTAATAAAGTACGCTTATGACGTTTGGACACACCATTACACTGTGGTGTTCCAGGTGGCGTGAGTAGTGAAACTATTTCACATTGTTTTAACTGAAGACCAAACTCGTAACTCAAATATTCGTCTCCGTGATCAGATCGCAGAAACTTTATTTTCTTGTTACGATGATTTTTCCACTTCACTCTGAAATTCTTTGAACCTTTCAATTATTTCAGACTTATGTTTCATCAAGTAGATATACCCATATCTGCTCAAATCATCTTGTGAAGGTCGAAAATAACGATACTTGCCACGAGCATCAACACTCATTGGATCGCATACATCCGTATGTATTATTTCCAATAAGTCAAGAGCTTGTTCCATTGTTCCGAGAACGGAGTTTTAGTCATCTTGCCCAAAAGGCACGGTTCGCAAGCATCAAATGATTCATAACCAAGTGATTCCAAAATCCATCTTTATGGAGTTTCTTCATCGCTTTACACCGATATGACCCAAACGGCAAAAGTGCCACAAATAAATTGCACTATCATTATTAACTTTGCATCTTTTGGCATCAATATTTTGAATACGTGTATCACTACGATCGAGATCCAACAAACTATTTTATTGGGTGTATGACCATTGAAGGTTTTATTCATGAAAACAGAACAACAATTATTCTTTGACTTTAAATGAATAACCTTGCAATAAACATGATCAAATCATATTCATGTTCAACATAAGCGCCAAATAACATTTATTTAGGTTTAACACTAATCCGAAGGTATAGGGAGTGTGCGATGATGATCATATCAATCTTGGAACTACTTCCAACACTCATCGTCACTTCCCTTCAACTAGTCTCTGTTTATTCGTAACTCCTGTTTGAGTTACTAATCTTAGCAACCGAACAAGTATCAAATACTGGGGCTACTATAAACACTAGTAAAGCACACATCAATAACCTGTATATCAAATATACCCTTGTTTACTTTGCCATCCTTCTTATCCACCAAATATTTGGGGTATTTCCGCTTCGATGACCATTTCCTATGCGATGTAAGCACTCGGTTTCAGGCTTTGGTTCAGCTTTGGGTTTCTTCGTGGGAGTGACAACTTGCTTGTCATTCTACTTGAAGTTCCCTTTCTTTCCTTTGCCCTTTTCTTGAAACTAGTGGTCTTGTCAATCATCAACACTTGATGCTCTTTCTTGATTTCTACCTTCGTCGATTTCAACATCACGAAGAGCTCGGGAATCGTTTTTGTCATCCCTTGCATACTATAGTTTATCACGAAGTTCTAGTAACTTAGTGATGGTGACTAGAGAATTCTGTCAATCACTATCTTATCTGGAAGATTAACTCCCACTTGATTCAAGCGATTGAAGTACCCAGACAATCTGAGCACATGCTCACTAGTTGAGCGATTCTCCTCCATCTTTTAGCTATAGAACTTGTTGGAGACTTCATATCTCTCAACTCGGGTATTTGCTGAAATATTAACTTCAACTCCTGGAACATCTCATATGGTCCATGACGTTCAAAACGTCTTTGAAGTCCCGATTCTAAGCCGTTTAAGCATGGTGCACTAAACTACCAAGTAGTCATCATATTGAGCTAGCCAAACGTTCATAACGTCTGCATCTTGCTCTTGCAATAGATCTGTCACCTAGCGGTGCATCAAGGACATAATTCTTCTGTCCAGCAATGAGGATAAACCTCATATCACGGATCCAATCCGCATCATTGCTACTAACATTTTTCAACATAATTTTTCTCTAGGAACATATCAAAACAAACATATAAAAGCATAGGGAAGCAACAACGCGAGCTATTGATCTACAACATAATTTGCAAAATACTACCAGGACTAAGTTCATGATAAATTAAAGTTCAATTAATCATATTACTTAAGAACTCCCACTTAGACAGACATCTCTCGAGTCATCTAAGTGATTATGTGATCCAAATCAACTAAACCATGTCCGATCATCACGTGAGATGGAGTAGTTTCAATGGTGAACATCACTATGTTGATCATATCTACTATATGATTCACGTTCGACCTTCGGTCTCCGTGTTCGAGGCCATATCTGCATATGCTAGGCTCGTCAAGTTTAACTGAGTATTCTGCGTGTGCAAAACTGGCTTGCACCCGTTGTAGATGGACGTGAGCTTATCACACCGATCATCACGTGGTGTCAGGCACGACGAACTTTGGCAACGGTGCATACTCAGGGAGAACACGTCTTGATAATTTTTAGTGAGAGATCATCTTAAAATGATACCATCAATCAAAGCAAGATAAGATGCATAAAGGATAAACATCACATGCAATCAATATAAGTGATATGATATGGCCATCATCATCTTGTGCTTGTGATCTCCATCTCCGAAGCACCATCATGATCACCATCGTCACCGGTGCGACACCTTGATCTCCGTCGTAGCATCGTTGTCGTCTCGCCAACTATTGCTTCTACGACTATCGCTACCGCTTAGTGATAAAGTAAAGCAATTACATGGCGTTTGCATTTCATACAATAAAGCGACAACCATATGGCTCCTGCCAGTTGCCGATAAATCAGTTACAAAACATGATCATCTCATACAATAAAATATAGCATCACGTCTTGACCATATCACATCACAACATGCCCTGCAAAAACAAGTTAGACGTCCTCTACTTTGTTGTTGCAAGTTTTACGTGGCTGCTACGGGCTGAGCAAGAACCGTTCTTACCTCGCATCAAAACCACAGCGATAGTTTGTCAAGTTGGTGCTCTTTTAACCTTCGCAAGGACCAGCGTAGCCACACTCAGTTCAACTAAAGTGAGAGAGCAGACACCCGCCAACACCTTTAAGCAACGAGTGCTCGCGGCGGTGAAACCAGTCTCGCGTAAGCGTCTGCTGTAATGTCGGTCCGGGCCGCTTCTTCTCACAATACCGCCGAACCAAAGTATGACATGCTGGTAAGCAAGATGACTTGTATCGCCCACAACTCACTTGTGTTCTACTCGTGCATATAACATAAACGCATAAAACCAGGCTCGGATGCCACTGTTGGGGAACGTAGTAATTTCAAAAAAATTCCTACGCACACGCAAGATCATGGTGATGGCATAGCAACGAGAGGGGAGAGTATTGTCCACGTACCCTCGTAGACCGTAAGCGGAAGCGTTATGACAACGCGGTTGATGTAGTCGTACGTCTTCACGATCCGACCGATCCAAGTACCAAACGCACGGCACCTCCGAGTTCAGCACACGTTCAGCTCGATGACGATCCCTGGACTCCGATCCAGCAAAGTGTCGGGGATGAGTTTCGTCAGCACGACGGCGTGGTGACGATGATGATGCTCTAACAACGCAGGGCTTCGCCTAAACTCTGCGACGATATGACCGAGGTGGAATATGGTGGAGGGGGGCACCGCACACGGCTAAGGAACGATCCGTAGATCAACTTGTGTCGTTATGGGGTGCCCCCCTGCCCCCGTATATAAAGGAGCAAGGAGGGGTGGCGGCCTAGAAGGGCGCACAGGAGGAGTCCTACTCCCACCGGAGTAGGATTCCCCCTTCCAAGTAGTAGGAGTAGGTGTCAAGGAAAGGGGAAGAGAAGAGAAGGAAGGAGGCGCAGCCCCTCCCCTAGTCAATTCGGACTAGGCCTTGGGGCGCCAACCTCTCCTCTCTCTTTCCCTAAAGCCCAATAAGGCCCATATACTCCCGGCGAATTCCGTAACTCTCCGGTACTCAAAAATACCGAATCACTCGGAACCTTTCCAAACTCGAATATAGTCGTCCAATATATCGATCTTTCGTCTCAACCATTTGAGACTCCTCGTCATGTTCCCGATCTCATCCGGGACTCCGAACTCCTTCGGTACATCAAAACTCATAAACTCATAATATAAGCATCATCGAAACCTTAGCGTGCGGACCCTACGGGTTCGAGAATTATGTAGACATGACCTAGAACTATTCTTGGTCAATAACCAATAGCGGAACCTGGATGCTCATATTGGCTCCTACATATTCTCGAAGATCTTTATCGGTCAAACCGCATAACAACATCGTTGTTCCCTTTGTCATCGGTATGTTACTTGCCCGAGATTCGATCGTCGGTATCCAATACCTAGTTCAATCTCATTACCGCAAGTCTCTTTACTCGTTACGTAATGCATCATTCCGTAACTAACTCATTAGCTACATTGCTTGCAAGGCTTATAGTGATGTGCATTACCGAGAGGGCCAGAGATACCTCTCCGACAATCGGAGTGACAAAACCTAATCTTGAAATCGCCAACCCAACATGTACCTTTGGAGACACCTGTAGTACTCCTTTATAATCACCCGATTACGTTGTGACGTTTGGTAGCACCAAAGTGTTCCTCCGTAAACGGGAGTTGCATAATCTCATAGTTACGAGGAACATGTATAAGTCATGAAGAAAGCAATAGCAATATACTAAACGATCAAGTGCTAGGCTAACGGAATGGGTCATGTCAATCACATCATTCTCCTATTGATGTGATCCCATTAATCAAATAACAACACATGTCTATGGTTAGGAAACATAACCATCTTTGATTAATGAGCTAGTCAAGTAGAGGCATACTAGTGACATTAAGTTTGTCTATGTATTCACACATGTATCATGTTTCCGGTTAATACAATTCTAGCATGAATAATAAACATTTATCATGAAATAAGGAAATAAATAGTAACTTTATTATTGCCTCTAGGGCATATTTCCTTCACTGTAAAGTTCACAGGGTTTTCAAAATTCCGGCCCTAGGAACAGACACTAGTCATTTTGGATTGTTGGTCGTAGTGACATTGACCCAGATTACTACTGCAAGCCAGGTTTGTTGAAAATTTTACTTGTCTTTCTTACTCATTCGATATAATATCCAATTATTCACGATTAGTTGCAAACAATAAGTGCTAGACAAACTTCTTGATTCAGATTTTGGACGGTCTCTTACTACAGTTACAATTCTGCATACTTGTCCTAGTGAGCTCACAGGTAAATGATTGATTCACTACATCTATGCTTGCCTTATCATATTTGTTGTCAATATTCTTTTACGGTGGACCACCCTGTTTCTAAATACTACAACCGTAGACATGAGTGAATAGTATTTCTCTATGTGATCTCTTCCATCATGTGTGGGCAACGAACACTGCATTGTATAGAAAGAAAGTGTCATTTCCAGCTTTTACATAGGCTTCGATCTTTACAGGGAATACAATCTGCTTACTTGCTTTGTGTCGCACTACCAACACTCCACCCTTCAAGCTAAACAGTATGCTACTCATAATTCCTTAGTTTATTTGTTCAAATACGAATTTCATATAATTCTAATGTTCCTACTTCAGTTTTGAAATGTGTATGCACTGTTATAGAGACATAAGGGGTTTGTATTTACGTATGTGGTCAGTCAGCAAGGTTGGGGGTGAACTTTGCATATGCAGGGGGTTTATAGGGAGACACTCTTGAGTTGAATCCATAATGCATTCCATAGATAATCTGACTACTTTTTATGTTTTCATGAATCTCAGATTCTGAATAGCGTCATAATGATTATGAGCTTGCGCGCATGAAAAGAATAAAAGCAGAACAATGCCATGGTTGTCAAACTTGGCATTAAGGGAATGAAATCAAGTCTGGATGCAATGCAATGCAAACGCTCTCCACCTACAGATTCATGCTCAGAATATGATCCTAACAGTGATTCTGAGCTAGAGGGAGACCTAAGTCAATGTAGCTCCCTAGTGGCGGAGTAAGAGGAAGATGCCCTATCTTATTCACCCATCAAGGTGCTTGCTCTAACTTTCCAAGGTTATATTTGTCGCACATATCTTGCAACTGATGCTTTGCATTGCTTCTACTTTGTTGAACTGCCATTAGCTTAGTTTACACATCATTTATGTGAATACGGCCTACCTATCCATTTTCAGTAGATATTCCATCTGTCATCATACCATATTTATCCATTCAAATGTTGTTCTTGTGTATCAGACGTTCAAAAGGAAGAGGGCGATTGCTGATCGTGGAGGAGCGCAAGAAAAGTGTTTGGAAAAGGTAGTGGCACCTGATAAATCAAATAGCCCATTAGGTATAGTTACAATATCACCTGACCCACAAAACACCCCAACTCTAGCAGACTCTAGCCCTACTACACTGGTCATTTCTGATGCCCCAACTCAGCAGACCCCAACTACAGCAAACATTATGATTATGCCAGTTGACATAGCACCAGCTCTCGACGCAAAAAACCCCATTCCAAAGAAAGAGTACACCAAATCCGATTGCCAAATCCCTTTTCCAACCAGAGAGAGCCCCAATTGCAGCAAATAGGACCCCTGTTCCATTTCTTCCCAGTTTAGAAGACAAAGCTTATATTTTTGTCAGGAACTTTGTGCGCATCTTTCCTTCATTGAAAGATTATACCGCAGACACAGAAAAATTTCCAGTCTTCCTCCGCAACTTACGCGTAAGTAATGTACTAATGTTATTCATGGTCATTACTGCATATGTTTCTGCTGACAGAAGACACAAGATTTCATTCTTTTAAATAGGCGAGGACCAAACTGGATTGTGAAGACGAGCAAGGGTTGGTTGCGCTTTTCAAGCACTCGTTTATGAAGTATCGTTCCTACCTGAGGCAAGCGCACTTCGATGGCAAGCCTCTAAACAAAATTTCTGTAAAGTCTCTGGTGCTACATTTATCCGACGATGACTGGAATAATCTTGTTACACATTGGTCTCGGTTGCAGCGTAAGGTACTATCTGTGATATCACATCACAATTTGAACTACATTTCTACATTTGCCTTAACCTCTCACTTGTACGAAAAGCAGGAGAACATTCGTTCTCAAGGGACCACAGAATCTCGCAACTATACTACACATTGCATTGCTCTTGTGAGTACCTCTTGCCCTGTATGACCATACTTACTTTCATAGCTGTTTGATTATGTAGCATGTTAGCCTCGTTATCATCCATTTGGTGGACATTATAAGATCCGTATGGACTCTTACATAAATTTAGAATCAACCCAATGCTTTTGAAGAGGTTTAGCTCTGCAGTCCTCTTGTAAGGACTGAACGACGTCTATGACTGTACTTACATTAATAGCTACTCCCTCCGTCCCATAATATAAGAACATTTTGTACAGTACACCAGTGTTCAAAACACTCTTGTATTATGGGGAGAGGGATTGGTTCATTGTGTAGCATTCTGCGTCTTATCTCCCTCGCCCACCATTTACTAAAAAAGATTAGATCTATATTTAATCTTACCAAAAAGTAGAATACATGACAATGCCAAGTCTTGAAGTGTAGCCCATTGCTCTTGTCAAGACATTTTGTCCTGTAATGCTTGTACTTCCAGGGATTGGTAGTTCATTATGTAGCATCAATCTACATCTTATCTTCATTATCCTCTATCCCTTCCAGTATTATCATATCTATAATTACTCTCTACAAAATGTAGAGTACAGGCAATGCTTATGAAGAAGATTATGTGCTGAAATTCTTGACTTATCCTTCCCTTGACATGGAGAAGGGCATTATAAAGCCGGTGTTAACTGTTAATGTAAGTCAGTCCTTCTAAAGCCTTTATCCTCAACCGTTGTTTAATTTGCTCATACTCCTTATCGTTTAATGTTGTTTAGTTTGCTGTTTCTACCAAAATGCATGTTCGCAAGAACCGTAAGTTCTAAGTTTTACTTGTAAAACCAAATTCCTTATTCATACCATGCACATTACTCAATACTCCCTATATGTATGCTTATTTTTGTGGATCTATAATCCAATGTGTGGTGAAGCAGCCCACGTTTGCACCTTGTCATCTCATGTGTTATCTTACTGATGTGGCTGATGATATGAACAACATGCCATGCACATTAACCATAATAGATACAATGATTTTCTTTTCCCTTCATCTATGCTTGTTATGTTGACATGGTAATCCAGTAGTGTGGTGAAGCTCCCCGCATTATGAACAATGCCAAATTATGCTATTGATATTTTGAACTTACTCTTTATTTTCTAATTTGAAATTGGATGGAATTGACAGCACAGTTATCATCTTTGTTTATACATGTGCAAAACCTTTCATCTCTCTGCTTTGTTTCAGGGTGATATGCCTGATGGCATGCACAAGTCTGCTGAAGGCTGTGCGACAAATCCAACATATATTGCAGCAAAGAAAGCAAAACATCTTGAAGATAGCGAGACAACCCCAAAGTCTTGTCTTGATGCAGTGTTCAAGTTACTTGAGACTAGCAGGGAGACAAGCTCACAAAATTCGTTGTCTGAATCAGTTCAACTTCTTTAGTCCCAAGTTCTAGCAGAAAGGCATTCTGCAACTCAACTTCGACTTGAAGTCCTATCTCTAAGAAAGATTGCGGAGAACACCAATGAGAACCTCATCGCTAAACAGCTACACCTGGAAGCTATGACCGACATGCTAGGCCGGTCTCACAACCTTGCTCAGCAGCTTGCGCAGCAGTTCCCGCGCAAGGCTAACCTTTCTTGAACTGTCTTGGAAGAGGTCTCGGTTCAGTATTATTTTGTTACGCTGCAATGGTGCCCAGTTTTTGTAATCTGCTTCTTCGTTGTGCTTTATGATCACTGGTGGCGAACTTCGATGCCTAGTGGATGTAATATACCATAAATTCTTTATTGTATAGTGTAGGTTTATTCTTAGTTACTATGTCGTAATTTATTTATTGTATAGAGTAGGTTTGTTCTTAATTCCTACTAGTTACTGCCATCATTCTCTATCTGAAAAATAATCAGATGTAGTCGACCGGGCCGAAACATTCCCCTCTAACGGGCCTGGTGTTTAGCGGGCCACAATTGGGCCGGCCTGCATCATTCTTGGGCCTGAATGATTGGGGCCTTCACACTTTGCGCGAGGCCCACAACTTACACCGGCCTATATTTTAGTTGGGACTATTGTGGACCCAGCGCTTAGTTTGGCCCAGGTAGGGTTGGGCCATTAACAGGCTGAATATTGTGCTGGCCTGTTACGGCCCAGATGAAACCATGGGCCTTTAGCAGGCCGAAATGCATATTGGGCCTCAATTTTCACTAGTCGTCGACGGGCCTTCAGAAGGCTGAAATGTAAACCGGGCCTTTTTGGGCCCAGTTATATCACGGGCAGTTACCAGGCCGAAACATATCTCGGGCCTTAGTTGGCCCAATCGATATCATGGGACTTTAAGTGGCGAAAGCTTAGTCTGTACATCAGCGGGCGAATTATGCGGCAGGCCTTTAACAGCCCAAAGTCACATTGGGCTTAATCATGCCACCTTTATCACGGGGCGTTAGTGGGCCCGATGTCCCGTCGGACCATATATTGCCCATGGGCAGCACGGGCCATTCCCAGGCCGAAAGTCACACCGGGCTGAAATGGGCCCATGTCTACATCGGGCCTCTAACAGGCCGAAAGTCACTAGGCTATAATTGGGCCCAAATATTCAACGGACAATTAACGAGCCAGATCTGGCTTTGGGCCGTAAATGGGCCCAAATATTCGGCGAACAATTAACGGGCCAGATCTGGCTTCGGGCCGTAAATGGGCCTTTATTAAGCAGGCCGTTATTGGGCTGGCCCACTAGTACCTGAGTAAGTACTGCGGGCCTTTGACTAGGTCGGCCTTTTTAACCTATATGGGCCTTTGTTGGGCCATTCCACGTGTCGACGTATCATAGGCGCTTTGGGTCCAATGAGTGGATGACATCTGTCCCAACAGTGAGCCGACACGTGTTTCCTCCAGCCAACGATGATTTTACACATAGAAAATCCCCATTGGTTGGGGCTGTTAACGGGTTATCGGATCCAAAACCGGACCCGATAGCTTAACGACGTTCCGTTACGGTGGATGCCATGTGTCGGTCACCCTTGACGAAAGCACTTCTGTGATGCGCGATTTATCGTCATGGAAGTGGACACTTCCGTGATGATAATTTTGGTAATGTCATGGAACACTTCTACGACAACACAGGTATGACTATCTTGATTCTGTCATAAATTTGTCATGGATGTACATGCATGACAGAAAACTTGACCTACTGTGAGAAACACGTATCATCACGGAAGTGTATTTTTTTGGTAGTGATCATTGGGATCAGAAGAAACACTCTTATTAGCAAATAATTTCATAAGTTCATCCATCTTTCCACTCAAAACATTAATCTGTTCAATTGCATGCACCTTTTAACTAGTAGATCTTTCAGTGTGCCATTGAGAATAATTAACCACAATATTATCTAGGAGTTTAGTAGCTTCTCCTAAAGTGATTTCCATAAAAGTGCCTCCCGCGGCCGAATCTAAAAGATTTCTAGAAGCAAAATTCAATCCGGCATAATTTTTTTGTATAATCATCCATAAGTTCAAACCATGTGTAGCACAATTATGTATCATTAATTTCATTCTCTCCCAAGCTTGTGCAACATGTTCATGATCAAGTTCCTTAAAATTCATAATATCGTTTCTAAGAGAGATGATCTTAGCGGGAGGAAAATACTTAGAGATAAAAGCATCTTTGCACTTATTCCAGGAATCAATACTATTTTTAGGCAAAGACAAAAACCATGTTTTAGCACGATCTCTAAGCGAAAAAGGAAATAGCTTCAATTTAACAATATCATTGTCCACATCTTTCTTATTTTGCATATCACACAAATCAACAAAGCTATTTAGATGAGTAGCGGCATCTTCACTAGCAAGGCCGGCGAATTGATCTTTCATGACAAGATTCAGCAAAGTAGCATTAATTTCACAAGATTCAGCATCGGCAAGAGGAGCAATCGGAGTGCTAAGAAAATCATTGTTGTTGGTATTGGCAAAGTCACACAATTTAGTATTATCCTGAGCCATCGTGACAAGCAAGCAGTCCAACAACAAGCAAATAAGAAGCAAGCGAAAAAGAGGCGAACGGAAAGAGAGGGCGAATAAAACGACAAGGGTGAAGTGGGGAAGAGGAAAACGAGAGGCAAATGGCAAATAATGCAATGCGAGGGATAAGAGTTTGTGATGGGTACTTGGTATGTCTTGACTTGTGCGTAGACTCCCCGGCAACGGTGCTAGAAATCCTTCTTGCTACCTCTTGAGAATGCGTTGGTTTTCCCTTGAAGAGGAAAGGGTGATGCAGCAAAGTAGTGTAAGTATTACCCTCAGTTTTTGAGAACCAAGGTATCAATCCAATAGGAGGCCACACGCAAGTCCCTCGTACCTACACAAACAATTAAGAACCTTGCAACCAACGCAATAAAGGGGTTGTCAATCCCTTCACGGCCACTTGCAAAAGCGAGGTCTGATAGAGATGATAAGATCATATTTTTGGTATTTTTATGATAAAGATTAAAAGTAAAGATTGCAAAATAAACGGCGGCAGAAATAGCTAGTTGATGGAAGATTAATATGATGGAAAATAGACCTGGGGGCCATAGATTTCACTAGTGGCTTCTCTCAAGATAGCATAAGTATTATGGTGGATGAACAAATTAGAGTCAAGCAATTGATATAAAAGTGCATAATTATGAGAATATCTAGGTGTCGGTGTCAAAACCGGCGGATCTCGGGTAGGGGGTCCCGAACTGTGCGTCTAGGAGGATGGTAACAGGAGACAAGGGACACGATGTTTTTACCCAGGTTCGGGCCCTCTCGATGGAGGTAATACCCTACTCCTTCTTGATTAATATTGATGATATGGGTAGTACAAGAGTAGATCTACCACGAGATCAAGGAGGCTAAACCCTAGAAGCTAGCCTATGGTATGATTGTTGTTCGTCCTACAGACTAAAACCCTCCGGTTTATATAGACACCGGATAGGGTTAGGGTTACAGAGTCGGTTACAATGGTAGGAGATCTAAATATCCGTGTCGCCAAGCTTGCCTTCCACGCCAAGGAAAGTCCCATCCGGACACGGGACGAAGTCTTCAATCTTGTATCTTCATAGTCTAGGAGTCCGCCAAAGGTGATAGTTCGCTATCCGGACACCCCTAGTCCAGACTCCCAAGGTAGCCCCCTGAACCAGGCTTCAATGACGACGAGTCCGGTGCGCATATTGTCTTCGACATTGCAAGGCGGTTTCCTCTTCCGAATACTTCATAGAAGATTTTGAACACAAGGATAGTGTCCGGCTCTGCAAAACAAGTTCCACATACCACCGTAGAGAGAATAATTCTTGCACAGATCTGCTGACGTATTCCGCGGCGTGACATCACACCATGGCCAAGCCTTTATACGAATCGTTTTTATTGTCCACCTCAGCGCGATTAGCGAGGCGGTTTCCTTGGCATGTCTTACCAAAGCATAGATCATGCCCCCCTTATTCCGGGATTATCATAAAATACGGACGTGGGTAACCCAACCGTGCCGGTTGGCACGCCTCCTCTATCGAAGGCGAGTCCCAATCGACCACGGGGAGGGCTCTTGGTATTCAACCTCTTTATAATGAGACCAAGGCCCTCTTCTTTTTTACACCCTCCATCGAGTTCGCCTCGCGCTTCAAGTTCTAACACCCAAAGCTTCAGATTTAGGCGCTTCGGACCTTCGACGATGTTCGGCTCCGACCAGCTCGGCCGATGGATGTCTTCTTCTGTCACCAAAGAAGATGTGCTAAAGCTGCGAGACGCCAGGTATCTAACCGGCGAGATCTCGCATAGGCTGCCTGCTCTAGGGCAGGTCATTCCCATTCCCGAGCCCGGCGAGAGCGTGGTGTTCGTGTCACACTTCCTTCGGGGTTTATGCTTCCCGCGGATCCCTTTGTCTGGGGCTCATGTTTTATTATGGGCTGGATTTCCATGACTTGAATCAGAGTCCATCCTCCATATCTCGTCATTCATTGTCATATGTTAGGCCTTCCTCCATATTACCCCTCACTTTGGATTGTGGCTCAAGACCTTCAAGGTGGAGCCAAGATGATCGAGGGCAACAAGCAGAGTCTTGAGGGGCGGTCATAAGCGAGTGTCTTGATGCTCCGTGGCCGAGGGCTCTTTTCAAGAGGAGCTTGGTTTGTGGCAATGGGAGTGGTTTTATATCACCGCTCCCAGGGGCACCAAATGGGTGGCGCCACCCGCCTTTCGCTCAGGTCCACCACAGCGGCTGGCATCATGGGTCAACCGGGGCTCGACTGGGGTCGTCCAAGGACGTTCCTCATTGCGGGGCCGATTCGAGACCTCCAAGAAAGAGAGATCAATCTGGTCGCATGGGCGCAGGTTATGTTGATTCGGCGCCTACGCCTGCAAGCGTCGCCGCCTCCGTGCAGTGGGAATTTAATCCGGAGGGACCACGAGCTCTCCCACATTTTATGGGTACGACGCCTGTGGAGATGTATAAACTGTTCTTGGATCACAAGAGAAGTGTCCGGACTGGCCGAGGACGTGGGACTAAGCTGCAATCGCCCGATACTCAAGTAAGTAGTCCTGTGCAGTGACAGGCTGTCCGTTCATTTATCGTAAACTTGCCCTTAAAGGAGCTGTTTCTTGAGCAGGAGTGGATAGCGAAAGCAAAGTTGATAAGGTGTCCGGCTCCTCCCGGAGACCACGCCGGATCCCATGCCGACCAAGATGTTGAAGGCGCGCCTTTAAAGAAGGCGAAGGGGGGAGCGGGGAAGCAACTGCCTCCACGAAGGAGGCTTCTGAGGAAGGAGGGATCAAAAGTCCCACCCTCCAAGGAGAGAAGAGGACCGCTTCGGAAGATCCAGAGGTCAAGGCCTCAAAGGGGGGAAAGAAATCTTTGTTAGAGAGTCCGGCGCTGGGGAGTAACCTAGCCACACTATTTCCCCAAGGGGATCAGCCCTCCAGCGAGCCGTAAGTAAAAAGAAGGGGTCTTGTAAATAAGGAACATCCCTGCATTTATTTCTGAAGATAACCGAAATTGTACCTTGTAGTTCGGATCTCAGCCCTTCTCGTGAGCTCGTCTTGAGGGATCTTCTTCGGAGATGATGGAGAGCAAACGCCTCCACCTATCGCACCCTCATGCGAGGCGGACGACCCTGAGGTGTCGTCGCGGAGGGTTTCCCCAAGTCCGGCGGGGCCGGAAGGTCCGGCGCCAACTGGCGTGCGGTCGGAGGAGCTGAAGGATCTGCTCGGGCGAGCGGCTATCTCAGAAGATCACCGTGCGCTGACGGGTACGATGATTGAAAGAATTGCATCCGCGGAGAGCGGATTGCATGAATCTGTCAGAAGCTTACTGATGAGGTTCGAGGTACGCAAAAATGATGTACCTTCTGACAGTTATGCATATAGAATGCGCCCTGTATAGATAGTAGCCCCTGAGACTCGGTATGTTGTCAAAAATTGACAGCGTGTCGAGGATCATAATCTCAGTTATAACATCGCGCCGCTCCTAAATAGGTGGCGGGGCGTCCGGTGGCCAGCCGGACTGATGAATTTGCCGAACTAAAGCGGCAACTTGACGAGGCGGATGCGGACATCACGCTGGTCAATAAACGGTTTGACGAGTCACAAGGTATGCGAATTCTCTACAGACGCCTGGTAAGGGAGCTTGACGCCTATTCCTTACTACTTGTATTCTTAATGCAGGTGGTGCCGCTGTTGTGGAGGAGCTGCGGGCGGAACTCGCCCGAGCTAAAGGGCAAGCCAGAAATAGTAATGCGGCCGCTTTAAGGGCGGCCGAAGAGCTAAAAGCGAGCGGGTTGCTCCTTTGCCAAGCAAAGAGGAAATGGACGATATGGCCATAAAGTTGAAGAATACTACCGACCGCTGCGAGGTTCTTGAAAAAAACGTCAAGCGAGCAAGAGGGCTGAAAAAGGCCACCGCCGAATCAAGGGTGCCGTTCGCTTTGAGAGCTGCCAAGGAGGAGCTGAGTCGGGCGGGGCTATTGCGGCTGGAAAACCGTTTACGCCTGCTGCGGAGGAACTATACCGATCCGGAGTATGCTTAGTTGGACAAGTTGTGGAGTTTGGAGGATGCTTATCTGGATTTAGCGGCGAGCGCTGCGGACGCGATTGAGCACTTCCGAGGCCAGAAGGGGCACATAAGGGAAGAGCTATATTGGTCGCAATTCCATAGTTCGGAGCATCCTATTCCGTTGACCGATCGGTTGGCGAATGGGCGAGCTGAATCGATTATCCGGACTTGCCATGAAGCATGTCATGACTCATTTGTGGCGAGCAGACCCGGCCAAGAGTTATTTTGGCTTAGTGCAGCGGTTCCTTGGTGCGAGACCACGTTCGGCGCAATGAAGCGGTCGGTGTGTATTGAGGGCGCGGATGGCTCGGCCCGTGTCAAGACATCTTGGGCGGAGATGAAGGCCACCGACGTTGCATCCCAAGATTCGACAAAAGCCGAGTACCCGCGAGCACTATTTTGAGGAAGTCTGCGGGCGCTCGTTTAATAGAGACGCAGTGCTCGAAGGATATTATGTTTAAATGACATATATGATTTGTGAAAACAATGTTTCAATATAATATAAGAGCTTTTTATACTTGTGCGTTCAAGTAGTAAACTACTCCTGTCTGGCCGTTGATGTATATGTATATATAACTTTGAAGATGGCAGTCCTTGGCTTTCAGCCCCACGCACATAGTGCGGGGTGTTTGCAAAGAAGGCACTTTTCACATAATCCAACGTCTTGGTCCTATTAAGGAGGTGGTAGCGTAGCAAACTAGGCAACGGGACTATGATGCTTTATCACTTTCACTTAGCCATAGGAGTTCGAGGTGGGGCTACTATATAGCCCACAGGGGCACCGCACTCACCCGAATTCAGAGTGCGTATGTGCTGATCAAAAGCGGTCCTTCGTTAATCGGAGAATTCTAAACATTCCGTGAGTCATCGAGTGGTTGACCAGTCTCTCGCTATATCATGACAGTCAGTTTTCGACTTTCTCTCTTGAGCTGCTCTTGCCCGGCGAACCGGGCACAATCGCATAGTTCTCCTGGTGCCGCGTTAGCGATAGAACGGAACGTAAGGCAGCAAAACACGAGGCCGGGCAAACCCAACATTTGACCAAAGACATGATTCGAGCTGATGCATATAAGGCCCTAACTCGAGGCGCGAACACTCCCTAAGGTATTCGGTCTTTATAAAAGCAGGCAGAATAATGCCTAAGCCCCGTGTCCAGTGCGTGCAAAAATTCTGGTGCGGCCGATGCCAAACACCAGCCTCCTCCTCGGTTATAGCTAGAAACCAGGGGATGTGTATCAACAAGAGACAGTAAAAAAGGTTTACGCAGGTCTTAATCTGAAAAGAATCCTTGCAGCGGGTCCCTCTTGCGTCTGCGCTGTGTCTCCGTTGTGTCGTATCACGGGCGGGTGTAGCACGTTGTTCATCTGTAAAAGAGAGGAACTTAGTTGAAAAGAAAAAAGATCGTGCAAAAATGTACTTTATATTAAATAAGCAGTATGATTCAAAAGTGAATAAATTTGAGCTTTATTGTCTCTTGTTGTACATGCGTGCAGCCCTTGTATGGGGGCATGCTGCTAGTAGGAGCCGGACTCGTCTAGCCGTGTCCGGGGTTCGAATTACCTATTCAGGTGCTTTGATTAGAGGAGCCGGATTGGTGTGGGGCTGTCAAGGCAGCCTCGCATTCTTCTGTGCTCGAGTAACACTTAATACTCCCTTTTAATGAGATGATGCGCGTGGACCGGGCATTTTAAGTGTAAGAGATGCATAATGCGGTATTGCGTTAAAGCGGTAGCTTGGCGTCCCAATAGTGCTTGATGGCTACTTTTAAATGGGGCGACATGGAAGACTAACTTTTAGAACGGAAGTTGTCGGATGAACGAACACAACTTCTAGTAGTAGGGAGCCCGTACAATGGGCATATGGGCTGGCATTACCCCTTTAAAGGAGGTGTTGCTATGGCGAATTTTGGTTGGGTCTATCCCCATCCTGCGGGTTGTGTCCTCGATATATCAGGTTTATGTCCTTGCCGCCATCCATGAGGACTTGTGTAAATTGGAATCCGTCGATTATAGGATCCAATATCAAGGCAGTCCATCCTGCGTTCCAGATACTTTCGGAGTAGTCACGATGGTGAAGGTGATTGGTTTTGACAACCGGTGTTGGTACTCCGCTAGGGTAGTATGTGCGGTAGCGCATCTTAATGGGCGCCGCTGTTTTTCCCTTTATCACGTGAAGTGAGTTTACTGTTTAACCTCTTGTGGGAAATTATTTTGTTTTCCGGTGCTCGCTTGTGGGGTTCGTCATCATCCTCACTTGGTGCGTCGAGCCCCTTGTGTTCGGCGTTGAGTCTGCGGACTGCTTGAAGACCCAACAATCTCTGTGGGTATGGTTTGCGAGCCTCCAGAGTCTTGTGGATTTGACATATCTTGTACAAGATTTTGTTTAAGTTGGATAGCTCATCGCTATTGTCCTTAAGGGGCAGTTTTTTATTGTTCTGTCGTGAGCTTTTGAATCCGACGTTGACTGCCGCGCTCTTTGGACCGTTTCCCTTAATCCGGCGCTGGTCCTTGTTGCGTCGTGATTTCCCATTTCCATCTCTGACTTCGGATGTACTTGGGTCGTTGGTGCTGCATCTTGCTAGCCAGCTATCCTCTCCCGCGCAAAAGCGGGTCATGAGGCTTGTTAATGCGGCCATTGTTCTTGGCTTTTCTTGGCGAGGTGTGCAGCGAGCCATTCGTCTCGGACGTTGTGTTTGAAGACTGCTAAGGCTTGGCGTCCGGACAATCGACTATTTGGTTCTTTTAGTAAGGAACCTGTTCCGAATTTCGGGCTGACTCTCCGGCTGTTGAGTTATGTGACTTAGATCGTCTCATCCGGAGGGCGGACATAGGGCCCCTGAAAATTTGCCCGAAACGCATCCTCAAGCTCTTCCCAGCTTCCAATGGTATTTTCGGGAAGGCTTTTAAGCCAATGCCGAGCTGTCCCTTTGAGTTTGAGGGCTAAGTATTTTATGGCGCGGAGATCATCTCCTCTAGCCATGTGTATGTGGAGGATGTAATCCTCAATCCAGACTCCAGGGTCTGTTGTTCCGTCATATGCCTCTATGTTTACGGGTTTGAATCCCGCTGGAAATTCATGATCCAGCACCTCATCGGTGAAACATAGGGGATGTGTGGCGCCCCTGTATTTGGGTGTGCCGTGATGTTCGGATATTTTGCGTGTTGCATTGCTTTGAAGAGCTTGCTTTCTCGGCCCATAGATGGACCTAAC
This sequence comes from Aegilops longissima, assembly GCA_021605205.1. Classification (NCBI taxonomy): domain Eukaryota; kingdom Viridiplantae; phylum Streptophyta; class Magnoliopsida; order Poales; family Poaceae; genus Aegilops; species Aegilops longissima. The sequence goes on from CM038676.1 coordinate 131,876,269, forward strand.
TGGGCCATCCTTTTGATGTGAATCCTTATGCGGATCACGTGCGGCTTGTGTCTTGGCGCCATTTGCCGCTCTCTTTTTGCCGTGGGGTCGTCCATCCGACCGGTGGCCTTTTACTTTTTGATTGTGGGGCTCTAAGGCCTCCTCATCAAATTCGGCGATAGTTTTCTCTTTGGGTTGCTCTTTGTTCGACGGTATCGCCGTATTTACTGCGGTGTTGAATACTTTGCTCCATCTGATTCTGAGTGCATCTTCCGCTGTTTTGAGCTTCCGCTTACCTTTTTCAGGCTACAGCGATGGCGGCGAGCCTTTTGCGGAGGTTATTCTGCTCCAACAATCTGTCCGGCGTGAGATCGTCCGGACTGTTATCTTCGCCGGGGACGGGTTGTTTGTCCAAGTTGTCCTGTTCGGACGGTTTCTCAATAGCATGTTCATCGTCCACCGGTTCGCCCTGCTCTATGGCTGGGTCTTTGTTGAGGCGGGACTTGGTGCGGCGTTTACGTTGCCGTGGTGGGTGGGCGTTGAATTTCTTCGTCGTCCGCATCCCAACCTTCCTGACCGTAGTCCGGCCAGGGCTCTCCTGATAAAGAGAGAGACTTTAGTGATTTCAAGATGTCGCCAAAGGCGAGTCTTTGAAAGATGTCATGCGATGAACTCCATGACGGCGCCCAATCGGATTCGATTGGCGGGGCGCGGAGGGTTGAGTCCGGCACCTTGGAGTCACGGTCTTCGCAAAGGACAGGGATTGTGTTCGGCTCAATCACGTAGAGATTTCAGCCCCGGTGGTGTCAACCAACCATCCTCGTCGGCGAGATCGGCTCGAATCAATGTTCGGGCGGACACTAATCTGACCTCCGTGACCTTTGTTCGTGGCGAGTTAGATCATGCCCATCGAGACAGTGCGGCGCGCTTGGCTGTGGCTCGAATCCGTCGAAGATCAAGTCTCCGCGGATGTCGGCCGTATAATTCAAGCTTCCAAATCTGACCTGATGGCCAGGGGCGTAGCTTTCGATCTGCTCTAGATGGCCAAGTGAATTGGCCCGCGGTGCAAAGCCGCCGAATACGAAGATCTGTCCGGGGAGAAAAGTCTCACCCAAGACCGCGTCGTTGTTGATGATCGAAGGAGCCATCGGGCCTATAGCTGGCGACAGGAGGAACTCTCAATGAAAGCACCAATGTCGATGTCAAAACCGCGGATCTCGGTAGGGGGTCCCGAACTGTGTGTCTAGGCGGATGGTAACAGGAGACAAGGGACACGATGTTTTTACCCAGGTTCGGGCCCTCTCGATGGAGGTAATACCCTACTCCTGCTTGATTGATCCTGATGATTATGAGTATTACAAGAGTTGATCTACCACGAGATCGTAATGGCTAAACCCTAAAAGTCTAGCCTGTATGACTATGGTAATCGAGACGAACCATCCAACCTGGACAGGATATTGGACGGACCTTGCCAGATTCATGGCCACCCCAATAAACCAACTAATCATACCAACAGAAACTGCTGGGTCTTTAAACAAGCCGGCAAGCTCAACGCCGAACACAGGGGGAGGAGGCCGCCAAGCGACAGGGATGATGGAAAGGTTCACCAACGAAACACTGGGGGTCAGAAGCAATCTCCACCCGAGGATCGACAACTCCTAGAATGGAAATAGCAACCCGGCTTCTGCCGCCCACTCCGTACACCTACAAAGTTTGTACTGCGCATACATCATTACGCACTCAAGATACCATGGGCATTGGCAGAAGCACAACACGGACAAGCCTGCAAGCACTCTAGTAACTTTTATTATTATTATTTATTTTCTTTTTAATTCTTCCTTCGCTATCCTTTAAAAACAGGTGACGAACAGATAAGCATCTGAAACTGGCTCTATCGGAGTCCGGATCCGTACACTCACCTAAGGGGCTATTTCCATCAAGGATTCCCCCCACCGAGGACTGGCGGCGCAGACATGCGACAGGAGGTCTAAAATAAATTTTTGTAGACCGCACTCTCTATTTCTTGAGCCTGTACTATGCCTGTTCCTTGCCTCCAACCCCGAGCATGTCAAATAGCCGGGAGGATGGCTTTTATATATATATATCATAAGTAATCATTGGCATATCGCTCAGTTCCCAGTAAACAATATCCGAACTAATCATCCGCATTGTTTCCCAACAAATATGGCTCCTGCGGTTATTTCACAGAAATACCTTGGCATAACCTGCCAGGGGCTCGGTGCGGGAACAAATGAGTTGCCAGTAAAAGTCCGAACAGGTCTATAGCATACTTCGGTGTCGCAAGTTTGGCCCTATATGCATTAGCTCCTAATCATTGTCTTGGGTCAATAGTTGGGTTGCCCGGCTCCTGTTCTTGCTACCCTACGTTCTGCTCTATCGGCTAGGGTAGTAAAGGGAGAACTACTGTGATTGTGCCCTGGTCTAAACCGGACGAGCACCTCAGTAGAGAAAGCCGAAAACTAACTGTCATGATGTGGCATGAGCTGGTCAACCACTTGACGACTTCTTGGAATCTTTAGCGATTCTCCGTGTCACACGAGGGATCTTTTTCATATCAAATATGTAAGGCACCATACGCCGCATACATACCAGGGGCTATGTCGTAGCCCCACAATAAAACTCCTATGGCTAAATGAAAGTGTTAACGCCCTATAGTCCGATTGCCTGGTTCGCCCCATTATCACCTCCTTCATGGACCAAGACATTGGATAAAGAGTGATTAAATGCCTTTCTGAACACCACCATACTTCCTACGAGGGGGCTGAAGCTAACGACTGGAAAACTTTCAGATTATACCAAAACGGCCGCACAAGAGGAATTCAAGCTTTCAAGCAAAACATAAATAGATTAAACTATACAATTGTCTTTTACAATTTTCATACACCTCACTCGAACATTATGTCTTTCGAGTATTGACCCTCTATAAAGCGGGCGGCCTCTAGGATGTCTTCAAAATAATGCTCCGGTTCCGGGCGGTCCTTGCCTTTGGGTGGAATCTTCGTCGCAACATCGATGGCCTTCATCTTCCCCCAGAATGTTTTGACTCAGGCAAAAGCCATCTGCGCACCCTCAATGCACGATGATCGCTTCACAGCATCGATACGCGGCACCACATCAACAAGCCTCTGCACCAAACCGAAATAGCTATTCGGAACAGGCTCGGTTGGCCACAACCGGATTACGACATCCTTCATGGCAACGCCGGATATCCTATGAAGTTCGGCCCATTGGGACATCTGTTCATTGAGCAACAGAGGGCGCTTTGATGCGCCAAACTGCGACCAAAAAAGCTTCTCCGTGGCATATCCATCTCGCGCTTGGTAATACTACACCGCATCGGTAGAACTCTTCGGCAAGTCCAAAAACTCGTCCGAAGAACTCCATACTTGGTTAAGTTGGGCATAGTTCGGGTCACCGAACTTAGTTTGCAGCAAAAAGGGCTTTCCAGCCGCAATCTCCCTCACATGTCGAACCTCCTCACGGGCTGCTCTGGATTTCGACCGCGCTGCTCTAGCCTCTTGTAAGGCCTTGTCCAGATCAGCCGTTAAGGCTTTACTCTCCTTCTCCAGCAATTCACAGCGGCCGGTAGCACCCTCCAGTTCGAGCGTCGTCGTGGAGATCTTATCCTCATCTTGGCATCGTGTAGCTTGTTCGGCTTTTAATTCGGCCGATGCCTTTTCGGCAGCAGCATTGCTACAACGGGCCTACTCCTTGGCCCGGGCCAGCTCCGCTCGAAGAACTTCAACAACGGCAGCACCATCTGCAGCCATGCATATTCCAGCATCTAAATCTCAGCATCATTCTTATACCACAAAAATGTATGAGGATTGCCCCGAATACATACCTTGCGACTCGTCAAGACGCATATTGATTAAAGCAAGATCGTCCCCTGCCACATCAAGCTTCCGCTGCAACTCGGCAATTTCCATAGTCCGGGAAGCGGCCAAGGGGGAAGCATCCTGTGTTCAAAGTTGATCAGGTTAGTCTTCAAACGATCCTTCTCGATCCTCCGTTTTGCTTCCCAGCGGAAGCCAACCCGAGTATCAGGGGCTACTACCTATACACAGGTGCATCTTTGCAAATGAAACATAGCTGAAAACATTATGTCACAAACCTTGAATCCCTTCAAGATGGGCTCATGAAGGTTTCATTTAATCCGCTCTTCATGGATTTAAATCTTTTCAATCACTGTACTTTTAAGGTACAACGTTCCCCGAGACGAGATGCTTTCGCAACATGTCCCATAACATATCCGAGTCCCCGGTCTCGGAAGCTGCTCCAAAAGCACAATCATCCTTTGAAGGAATCTATTCACCCGTCTCCAAAATCAACGTCGCCTCGTGAACTGACAGTCCCGACCTTTGTTATCATCAGCCCCGGAGTCCCGGATGGTCGGAGGTCCGCCTTCGGATACTGCCTATTTTGTCTCCTGGTCTAAAGGGACCCTCCGCAATGACACTTCAGAGTCATCCACCTTATTGGGTGAGGAGGTCGGAGGAGGCCTCTCGCTCTCCATCATCTCTGGGAGGAGACTCCCCGAAGAAGAGGATCGCCCAGAAAAATTCTGTGCCGACCTGTAAAAATGCATAAATGTGTTACGCATATCTTCGGTAACAATAATGGAGCGGGACGCTATCAAAGTACTCCGGATTCTCTTACGATTTGGCCGAGGGCTTGTCCCCCTGTTGGAGCTGCTCGACGGCGTCGCTTTCCAAACCCAAGCCAATCGACGATGGCATCTTGCCCTTCTTGGAAGACCGCCCCTTCCAATCTTAGGAGGCGGCCCTTTTCCTCCTGCTTGGAGAAGAGATACTGAGTCCTTTTCCGCCTCCGTCTTCGGGCGAGGAAAGGTCGATTTCTCCGGACTCAGTGTCCGACTTACCTCCGGAACCAAGGTCATCTTGGGTCTTCTCGCCCTCCCCTGCTGGTGCCTGGTATGGCGCCGAGGCCAGCATCCGTGTTAACACAGGAGTAGCTGAGTCTTCGGGAAGGGGAGCCAGACACCTAATCCGTTCCACCTTCTTTATCTAGCCCTGAAAAAGGATGATACTGTTGGTATCTTGCCACTTGGTATCTGACTATAAGGTATTCGGTAAACGGGTACTTACCGGGTTACCCGGATGGTTACAGTCTAGGCCGACATGTTCGGTGGTATCCGGCCATTGCCTTAGTTTCCCAAAGAATAATCTCCACATTCCTTCATGCGTTGTGACGAAGAAGTGCTGAAGAGTCTGCAGACCTTCTGGACTGAACCCCCATAGACGGAGAGTCCATCGCTGGCACGACATGGTCTGACAAACTAGCATTACTTGAATGACGTTGGCTATGTCGATGTCCCTCTCAATGAGGCTTCGGATACGACTTTGCAGAGTTCGCACATCATTCGTTGATCCCCAGTCCAGCCCCTTGTTAATCCACGATGCCAGCTGAATTGGGGGGCTGGATCGGAATGCGGGCGTAGTTGCCCACTTGGAGCCGCGGGGCTCGGTGATATAGAACCACCCCTGCTGCCACAGATCGGAAGATTTGGCGAAGGATCCTTTCAGCCAAACGGTGCTAGCATGCTTGCTCACTGTAGCGCCGCTGCACTCGGCCTGCTCCCCCTCTACCACTTGCGGCTTCACATCAAAGGTCTTGAGCCACAAGCCGAAGTGCGGAGGAGTTCGAAGGAAGGCTTCGCACGTGATGATAAACGCCGAGATAAGAAGAATAGAGTCTGGGGCCAAATCATGAAAGTCTAGCCCGTAATAGAACATGAGCCCTCGGACGAAGGGGTTAAGTGCAAACCCCAAACCACGGAGGAAGTGGGACACGAACACGACCCTCTCGCCGGATCTGCGGGTGGGAATAACCTGCCCCTCGGCAGGAAGCCGATGATGGATTTCAGCGGTCAGGTACCTCTTCACCCGAAGCTTTGCAATGTCTTCCTCCGCAACAGAAGAAGCTACCCACCGGCCATGATGGCTGGATCCGGACATGATTGGGGCTGGTAACGACCAAAACCCGGGTGTTGGAACTTGGGGTAGCAGGGGTTGAGGAAGAGGCAAGCGTGGAAGAAAAAGATGGGTCTGTACCCCTATATAAAGGCTGCAAATATCAAACGTCTCCTCTTGGGCCTCAAAAACTTGCTTGTTTCCAAGGAGTTGTACCCAAGCGACGGCTGGGTTACCCACGTCCGGGTTGACATAAATCCCTTAAAAAGGGAGGCATGATCTCCGCTTGGATAAGATGCGCCAATAAGACCACGTCTTGGGACGTGGGGCGACAGGCCGGCTAAAACGGTTCGCAAGTAATGGCCGGGCAGGCGTGGTGTCATATTACCAAAAAGTGGTCGGTGGGTTGAACTCGTGAAATACTATATCCTCTGCGGTTGTGTATACAAGTCTGGATACAATCATCACATCTGAAGATCAACTAGGAGTTCGGAAGGGGGAACCCGCCTTGCAATGCCGAATACAATCCGCGCGCCGGACTCCTCGTCATTGAAGCCAGGTTCAGGGGCTACTGAGGGAGTCCTGGACTAAAGGGGTCCTCGAGCGTCTGGCCTGTTATCCATGGGCAGGACTGATGTGCTGTGAAGACATGAAGGCCGAAGACTGTACGTATGTCCATATTGGACTCTCCTTGGCGTGGAAGGCAAGCTTGGTGACCGACTCTGAAGATTCCTTCTTATGTAACCGACTCTATGTGACCCTAGATCCCCGTGGTGCCTATATAAACTAGAGGGGTTAGTCCGAAAAGGATATATTCATTACCATAGTCATACAGGCTAGACTTTTAGGGTTTAGCCATTACGATCTCGTGGTAGATCAGCTCTTGTAATACTCATATTCATCAAGATCAATCAAGCAGGAAGTAGGGTATTACCTCCATAGAGAGGCCCGAACCTGGGTAAACATCGTGTCCCCCGTCTCCTGTTACCATCGATCCTAGACGCACAGTTCGGGACCCCCTACCCGAGATCCCCCGGTTTTGACACCGAGAGCTGCTGTTATTGATGAAGGCATTCGTCCATTGGATGGTCAGTTCCGCAAAGCTGCATCTTACTCCACCAATGATGACTCTACCACTCATGACTCTGCAGCACATGCTTCAAAGCAAAATCCTCAAGGCACAACTCCAAGGGTGATGACTGATCATGAGCTTCTCCTCAGTCTTCACCAAAAGGTCGATCGCAACCACAAATGGGTTAAGCTTCAGTTTTGTTCTATTATTCACAACATGACTGCTACACACAATGCAGTGAAGAAAAACCATTACTACCTCCACGAAGTCTTCGGTCGCACTTGGGTTGTTCTGTCACATCTGTATGGTGAAGAAGATCTGAAGCAAATGGTTCTCAAGCAGGACTTTGACTAGTCTCAACCACCAGCGAAGAAATACAAGAAGGTCAAAGTTCCCTCCTTGGTGGCTAGCTCATATTGTTCATCACGCGACACAGACGAGCATGAAGATTTGGACGACACTGTGGTAGGCCCTACTACAAAAACCGACCCCAACAACGCTGGCGCTCCTTCATCATCATGATATTCTTCAGGGGCGTTAGTCCTCATTTTTCGATCCTTTTGGTCATTCGATGACAAAGGGGAGAAATTTGAGTTAGTCTTCAAGCGGGTCTACCTATATGGGCGTTTTTTTTGCTAAGTTAGAACTCCCGTTCTTTTGAAGACTTTGCTGGATAGAGTTGTAAACTTAAACCCGATGGTGGTCTGATACTTTTGATGTGTTCTTCTGCATGCTTATTCCTCATATATGTTAATGCACACATGCTGAATTACATCAGTCACCATATTTCATCATGCATTTCAAATTCTTCACATTATATGTCAAATGCGTGTATGAATTACAAGATATAGGGGGAGATCTCCATGATTCTACTCTTCAAGTGTGCATTGCTTCAAAAGCAAATTCCTCACTATGCACATCTTCAGGGAGAGTTCTTATATATCTTGCAATCAAATTCCTCAATATCAGTATTTACACTTCATATGTTTATCCCCATTGAAAACTTAACCTATATTGTCATAAATCACCAAAAGGGGTACATTGTAAGTGCATCTAGTGCCCCTTAGTGATTTTGGTGTATTGAAGACTTATAGGTTAGATGACTGATGCGTTTGTGAGTGTACACAGGTCTATAAGTCTATGAGGAGTTTGATATTTACAAAGAAAGTCGACCCCTAAAAATGAATGTCTTTGACTGAAGACTTTGGATTCTGAAGACTTTCTGAAGACTTTGAAAGTGAAGAATTTGGTGTGACCTTGAAGACTTGGTATTCATTCGAGGAACATGAAGCGTGAAGACTTTTGTTTTCGTAGTTTCATTTTCTCTTTCTTTAGTCATAGGAAACACCGTACTATTAAAGGGTCGAGGAAATACTAAGGAAAATTTTCCAAGTGATGCTCAACTCAAAATCCTACACCTACCAATCCCGTCGAGTGAAGCCATTGGAAATATCATGTAGTTCACCAATTTCTTGATGTGTAGACGAAGCTCTTCTGGTCTCTGAGGAATTTGTTCTGACTGAGGAGTTAGGAATTCGCCAGTGCGGATTGCCTACAAGTGAGGAACATGATAGCCCTGAGGAATTTGATAGTAAAATTTCCGACCGTTGTTGTGCTATGCGCCAGCTGTCCCAAAATATCTACCCACCTAACGGTCATATCATTGAAGGGAATTTATGTCTTATCATGTTGGGCTGCTCCCTAGGCTATAAATATCCGCCCCTACAACCACTAGCTGGTTGGCTTCTCTAAGAGAAACTGACACTTGTCATTTGAGAGCATCCCATCCTCCGAGGACTTCGAGCGAAAATCATCAAGTGAGGAAACCCAAACCCAAAGTGATTGAGCATCACTAAAGAGATTGATCCTGCGTGAATTCGACGCTTGTTACCTTTGAAGACTGTGCGTCTTCCAGACGGTTAGGCGTCATGGTCTAGAGCATCCAAGAGGAAATTGTGGATCGCCGAGTGACCGAGTTTGTGAAGGTTTGGAAGTCACCTGAAGACTTACCACGAGTGATTGGGCGAGGTCTATGTGACCTTAGCTCAAGGAGAATACGGTGAGGACTGTGTGTCCTCAGGTTTAAATACCTAGCCGCTCCAACCAGACGTACAACTGTCACATCAGTTGGAACTGCTCTACCAAATCATCATCTTCACCAAGCCTACTGGTTCTATTTCCTCAACTCTTCCATTTCCTCATTACTGTGTTGTGTGCTTGTTCATATCTGTTTGAAGACTTTGACTAAAGACTTTCTCAATTTCCTCAGTTCAATTTCTTCAGTCTGTTTGTCTTCATCCTATTTTATCATGTGCTTATCAAGTAGTTCTTCGCTTAGGAATTTCCTCACCCTGAAATTCCTGTGTGAAGAATTCATAAAAATCGCCTATTCACCCCCCCTCCAGTCGACTTAACGCACTTTCAATCTTTGTTGAAAAGAAGGGAAGAATAGAAGTTGGCTTGGCTGGCAGTCCAGAAACGCTTCCTTCTAAGACGAGCAGATTCATAGGGGTTGTAGTCCATGAAGAATACGTGCTCGTGGAAGAAGTCATCAGCCATGAATTTTTTTCTTCTTTGAGAAAGGATCCTTTGGCTTGGACTGAGGAGTATCAGTTAATTGCATCACAACCTAAGGAATCGCAATCTCAGGATCCACAGGCTGAGGAATTTTAGTTTCTTCTTCGGTGGAAGCCTGGGTCTTCAGTTCTTTAGCAGCAATTTCATCAGCACTAGTGGCTGGAATCTCTTCATGAATAGAAGGAGTGGGGTGTGGTTCTTCAGAGCCCATTTGAACTTCAGTATTCACTAGGAACTGAGGAATTTGTTGTAGAGGTGTGAACAAGGGAGAGTTGGGGTGCTGACTTTCCCAAAAATCATCATTCATCACTGGTGTTGTCCACCCAATGTCCACATCCTCATTTTCTTCACTCATTTCTTCAACCCCGGCCTCTTCAGCAGTGAACTGATGCATGGGCGATGAGACAATTGGGGTTGAAGGGATTGCATCCACTTCAATTTCTTCATCCAACTGCTCTGAAGAAGCAGCAGAAGGAAAATCTTCATCGGATCCGCTTGGGATCACATGTTCTTCATCAAAAGGAACGAGTTCTTTCGATGGCATGCTTTAGACTGGAACAACATCAATAGGATTCTCAAAAGAGCTGGTCATTTCTTCATCTTCTTCGGAGCTGAAGATTTTGATGAAGTTGATGCTTTCATTTTCTTCATAGCTGCACGTTTTGCAGCCTTGGTCTTCTTCACATCTGATGCAGAAGGAAGAACTGTACTTGGTGTTGGTGCAGGAGGAGCAGAAGAAATTGGATCAATATCTTCGAGCTGGCGATGCGGTTTCCACAGGCATTATCGGTTTCATCGAGCCGATGGTTGAAGCTTCAGCTATCCTGATAGTTTCTTCAGGCGCAACACAAGTGGTTGCCCTGGCAGAGTCATCAGCGGCTAGAATGCAGTCATCAGCCCTGGTGCTAGCAGTTTCATCAGCAGCCTGATTTTCATCAGCGGTGCTGGCATGTTCTTCAGTCGGCTGAACAGATGCCTCAACCTGAGGAATTTCTTGTTGCGTTGATGCTGCAACATTGGTAGTGAATTTTTCAGTTAACTTCACAAATCTGACCTTGGCTCCAAGCCAATCAGCACGGTATACTTCAAATTCATCACTGAGTTTTTTAATCTCAGTCTGAGCAGCGATGAGTTCATCAGTGGTCATTTTCACCATATTCTTCTTGAGAATGCGCTCCTTCTTGTACTGCGTTTTCTTCAACTGCCTGGCCTTCTCATATTTCCATTTTTCTTCAGCAATGAAAGCTGACAACATATGACTTTGGCCAGGTGAGAGATTCAATTCTGGCAAGGGAGTGTTTGGATCTTTGTGCCATAGATCAATGAAATCCAGGATCTTCTTCGGATCCAACAAAAGTGGCACAGCACTGCCCTTGGCTCTAGCAACCATTTGTTGTCTGTCTCTGATGATTTCAGCTAGTTCTTCATCATCAACTTCATCATCATCAGAAGGCACATGGAAGGCGACGTGCTTCTTGTGAGGACTTGGTCGAGAGCCTCGTCCAGCAGTGGCCTTAGTCTTCAGTAGAGTGGGGCCAGTTGAAGAATGTGGAGGAGCAGAAGAACTTGCAGAGGCTCCTGAGGCAATGGAGATGCCTGTCGTCCTTTGGCATGAGGCGAGATGCGCAGGTGCTGAGGATTTGGACGGAGGAGCTTAGGACTTAGGAGGAGCTGGTGCAGCTTGAGGAAATTGCCGTGAGGGCTTTGCTAAGGAGCTAGGCTGTGAGGGCATTGCAGATGAGCTTGGCTATGAGGACTTTGATGCAGAAGCCATGGGCTTGTGAGCGGGCTTCTTTGGCATGGCCTTCTTGGGCTTGCTTGCAGAGGCCTCAACAGCAGCAGCAGCAGAATCTTCATTGAATTTCTTCACTGCTTCTTTTGCCACTCTGGCCAGCTTAGCTTGACGCTTAGCCCATTCCTTTGGAAATTCTTCACCTCTTCTGATGCTAGAGGGATCAGCAACTTGGCCAGGTGCCAATGGAGGTATTGGGCATGGAGGGTGTACAGCGAATTTCTTCATGTACTCCCTCCGTTCAGAATTACTTGTCACAAAAATGGATGTATCTATAACTAAAATACATCTAGATACATTCATTTCTTGGACGAGTAATTCCAAACGGAGGGAGTACTTGGGTGTAACATATCAATATTCCCTCCATTCTCTGGCCCATGTCCTCTCAATCCTCTGGATGCGCACTTTTCGCTCATTCTTGGTCTCCTTGCCATGTTTGGCCTCATCAGGAGTGCAATATTCATCATACATATCCTCGGGGATTTCAAATTCTATGTTGACTTCCAATTTCTTTCCTCCCTTCTGAGGTTTCTTACCGTCAGCCATTTTCTTCAGCTGAGGAATTTGAACAATAGAATCCTCTAAAGAGGTGTGCAACTTTTCTTCGAGGAACGCTGCAAATGAGTTAAGTTGATGAGAACCTAGAGATTCTGCAGCGGACATGTGTACCTGTGAATAGAATATAGTTGCGTAGAATTTGGAGAGGTCATATGTGTTCTCAGAAGTTTTTGCAAATAGAACAAGTTTGAGGAATATGACCAGATGAGTCTTGAGGAATTTCACTAAGCGTTCATTGACTTAGGTTCCAGAGTTGTATAGATTGAAAATACACATAACTGAGGAATCTTGAAGAAAAATGTTGCTTAGGAAAATTTCAAGAACATATGTTCTGAGAGGTGTTTAGTGTGTGAAGAATTGAAGAATAAACACCTTTGGATTTTGTAGAAACATAAGAATCAACAAGGGCAATAAAAGTGACTTTTATTTACCCTTGATGAAGAACACGACGAACTGTGAGGTGTAGATTTAGAAGTTCGTCAGTTCAGATCTTCCATGCCATAACTCGGTAGAGGAAGACAGCTACGGCGGTGGCAGAGTGAAGAAATCCATGATCGGCGAATCTGACGGCGACGAGATCGAGGCAGTGAAGCTCTTCCTCACCGGCGACGATGGAAGTAGCGGCGGCGCTAGGGTTTGAGAGCTCGAGCGAGGGAGTGAGGTCGAGCGGAGTAAAAGCAAAGTGAGGAAGGGAGGGGGGGTATTTATAGAAGAAGTGAAAAAACTGCTTGCTCGAGGAAATAGGACGAACATGCCCCTGACCCTTCTCATTCGCGTAACATGTGTCACCCACGTACTGAGAGGTGGCAATCGTGTGATATCGTGGGTGAATAGGATAATATATCATGGAATGTGGAGCGGTTTGAGCGACAAAAGCCGAAAATTAAGATAAGATAAGTTTTAAAGTTTCGTTCGCAAATTCTTCAGTTGACAAGGACACAGTGAAGATTTTGAACGAGTTTCAAGTAGAACGCACATGAAGAATTTGTGAACAGACTGGGTCGAGTTTAGCATAGAGGGGGAAGGGTACGATCACATTCACTTAGCAAAAAAAACAACTTGAAGAAATAGCAATGTGTGAATGCTGTAGAGGACATAAACTCATATATATATCTGTTGCCAATGAAGAACAACAACGGAAAGAGTGGGGACAATGCAAAGTTGAAGAAATTAAACAACTGAGGAATTTCGAAAATGAAGAAAAACTCAAATTGAAGATTTTCAACTTTTGGTGGTGGCGTGACCCACCGTATAAGAATGATGATTTCATACACCGCGTACAATTGTCGTAGGGTTCTCAGAATCAAATTATTCATTAGTTTCTTCACACTTAGAGTGTTAGTCTTCATTGATTGAAGAAAAACGTTTATTCGCGTGTTGCACATCTAAGTCATCAATTTTGCGTAAGGGTTAGGATGTGTGTCCTTTCCAAAGGACATTCGAAGATTCTAGGATATTTAGCTCACACCTCAACTTGCTAAATCTCTTCTCATCCAAGGGCTTTGTGAAGATATCGGCTAGTTGTTCTTCAGTCTTCACATGCTCAATAGAGATGTCGCCCTTCAACACATGATCACGAAGAAAATGATGAGGATATTTAGCTCACACCTCAACTTGCTAAATCTCTTCTCATCCAAGGGCTTTGTGAAGATATCGTCTAGTTGTTCTTCAGTCTTCACATGCTCAATAGAGATGTCGCCCTTCAACACATGATCACGAAGAAAATGATGACAAATCTGAATGTGCTTTGTCTTCGAGTGCTGAACTGGGTTATGAGCAATCTTGATGGCGCTCTCATTGTCACAGTAGAGAGGCACATTCTTCATGTTGACACCGTAGTCCTTGAGGGTTTGCTTCATCATAGCAATTGCGCACAGCAAGAACCAACAACAATGTACTCAGCTTCAGCAGTAGACAGTGGTACGCAGTTCTGTTTCTTTGAGGACCAATAGACCAAGGATCATCCGAGGAAATGTCATGTGCCTGATGTTGACTTGCGGTCCACACGCTCACCAGCATAGTCAGAGTCTGAATATCCAATGAGATCAAAAGCCGAGCCCTTGGGATACCATAATCCAAATGTTGGTGTGTGAGCTAGATATCGAAGAATATGTTTCACAGCATTATGGTGTGATTCCTTTGGTGTAGCTTGAAATCGGGCACACATGCAAACACTAAGCATAATATCTGGCCTAGATGCACATAAATACAATAAAGAACCAATCATGGAGCGGTATACCTTTTGATCAAAGTCAATACCACTTTCATCAGTGCATAGATGGCCATTTGTGGGCATAGGGATTTTGACGCCTTTGCAATCTTGCATGCCGAATTTCCTTAGTACATCCTTGAGGTATTTCTCCTGAGATCTGAAAATGCCATTGTGCTATTGACGAATTTCAAGACCTAAGAAGAATGTCAATTCTCCCATCATAGACATTTGATATTCTTCACTCATCATATAGGCAGATTCATCACTGTAACGTTGGTCAGTACAGCCAAAAATGATATCATCAACATATATTTGGCATACAAACAATTCACCATCATACGATTTAGTGAAAAGAGTTGGGTCAAGTGAACCGGGTTTGAAGCCTTTCTTCATGAGGAATGACTTCAAAGTATCATACCACGCCCGAGGGGCCTGCTTGAGGCCATAGAGGGTGACGGTGTCCTGGACTAGGGGGTACTCACCACGTCGTCTCCCGATCAGTTGGATTGGGCCGAGGATCCCCATGGCCGTATACTCATGGGCCAGTCCGGACAGTTGCCGCATACAAGGAAGATTCCACAAGACTTGGCGATCAAGACAAGGACTCCTCCCCATCGGCGCGATTCGGCTTAGGACTCTTGTTATCCTAGGCCTCTAGTGCATTATATAAACCGAGGCCAGGCTAGTCGATAGAGATATACAACAATCATACCATAGGCTAGCTTCTAGAGTTTAGCCTCTCTGATCTCGTGGTAGATCTACTCTTGTACTACCCATATCATCAATATTAATCAAGCAGAGTAGGGTATTACCTCAATCGAGAGGGCCCAACACAGGTAAAAACATCGTGTCCCTTGTCTCCTATTACCATCCACCTAGACGCACAGTTCGGGACCCCTACCGAGATCCGCCGGTTTTGACACCGACATTGGTGCTTTCATTGAGAGTTCCGCTGTGTGTTCGGCAAAAGGTCGATGGCTCGCCTGCATATCAACTACGACTTCGGCATCTTCGTCACCAGCTCGACTGGTCACCTTGGTTCGACCAAGGACTGCGCCCTATTTTCGATCATCATGTTCGGATGAGGGCCTTCATCAACATTAACTCCAATCTCTATCAAGATCATGGAGGAATCATCCGAGGAGCCCGGGCTCAACGTCAACATTGCCCTCGAGGCGGCCGTCTTTTTTTTACGGACAGCGGACTTGTGTCCGCCGCCACCGCCTCCTCAAGCATCGTTTTAACGATTGCTTCGGTGGAATTGTGCGGAATTGAGTCTACAACAACCCTATAAAATTTCGTCGAGTTCCGATGGAGGAATCTCTGGCAATCTCCGATATACCGTAGCCACATTAAATCTGGATGAGAATCCGGGCGAGTTTAGGGCGTGGTGTCCAGATTCTAGCTCGGACTTCCTTTGGAAGATCCAACCGTTGATCGGCTGAGGAATTCCTATATCTACCACCCCTCAAAATTTCTGCTCGATCCGACCGTCCAAACTCCGGGAACCTTCCGATTAGTGCATCACTTTTCGGATCTGTTTTCTGCGCGAAAACGAATCCGACCCGAGTACGTCTTTTTATGAACGGGATTTCGGACATCCTTTTTGAAGGAAGTTTTGTATGGGGTATTGTGTTTTGTTTCCGAATACATCCCACTAACTTTAAGATCTTTTGAACATGATCTTCAACATCATGCTGGTGTCAAACCGGTCCGGCAATATTGTTCCACGGCTGCCGACCTGCGCTAGACACGTCATCACTTTGTTGAGCCGAGCTCAACTTCTTCGAATCATCATCTCGGCAAGCCGAACAAGAGTCCGGCATCGCAAAGGATAAATCATCACCAACATCGCCGCCCCATGGATTACACGGAGCGGGCATACCGGCATCGCCGCACGGTCGCTTCATCAAGCCGGCATCGACCACGTCACGACCTGCATCGGCAGGGCCGCACTATTGCTTATTCAAGCTGGTGTCCATCATGCCGACCTACTTCGACATATCGGCTGGACCGGGGGCTTCGCCATCTCTTCATCAACCTAATCCGGACACTTCGGCGTCACTAGCCGACCAGGCAATGGGTGCGCGGATCGAGTCCCAATTTTGAGAATCACCTTCCTTCGGATTGCTACAACAAATAAACCAGGTGCTATTAATCCTAGTATTTCTTTTTGCTTGTTTGGCTTAATTTTTCTCAAGGAATTATTACTCTGGTTTGTCCATCATATGTACACAGGTCTATCAAATGGTGGCCGCATTATCGACGGTCGCATGATGGTTCGGTCAGTTTCCGTACATAGTCCGGCGAACGCCGCATCCGGAACTCGGACCGACCTGTGAATCCAGACTTTGCCACGCCTTTATTGCATTACGCCGACGACCTGCATCGACATCGACTTCGGCGCCAGGCCATATTTCTTTTATTACTCACTTTGCATAAATTATTTATTATGCAATGATTTTTTTTTAATTATCATTATTACTATTATCTCCGGTTTGCGCCATTTTTTGTGCACAGGAAAATGGTCCGGGGACTTCGGCGTCACTCTGCAGGTCTGCGTTGACCGTGCTATGTCACCACTTCGGCGTGTCGAGCTCTCCGCTCCGCCACCTCGGGACCGGCTTGGGGGATGGAACCTTGTCCCGTATCAAGCTCGGACCGCGTCATCAATACCGAACATATTAACCAGCTAAGTAGCTTTCATGCTCAAAGCTTTAATTTCTAACTTGTGTTCGGTTCGACCAAGCATTATACTTTTCGGAAAATTTTGCTTGTAAAAAATTTTCTTGTCCAAACTTTGTTTGTGACGCATAAATTCAAATACCCAATTCATTTGGGGCTTCCTTCATGAAGCTTTTCCTCTTGCATATGATTATACTTGTACGGCTTCGTTCCTTGTTCGTGTATTATGCCACAATATGCACCATATTGACTTAAGCGATTTTCAAGCTGGGTTGCCTCGCTCCTGTGTTTACCCCTACGTTCCCGATTGTTCGGCTAGGGAGTAAAGGGAGCACCTCTGCGATTGTCACGATCGGGTCACCCGAGCCGGACCTCAGACTAGGTGAAGCCGAAAGCTAGCGCTCTTACTGTTTTCAATAATGGTCGGCACACAACGGAACTCATGAGTACAAAAAATCTATTGCACAAGTCTCATATTAACAATGAGCACCGAAGAAAGGTATCGGTGGGGGTACTATTTTCTTCGAGGATGCTTCTTACACTTTATCAGTAATATAGCATAAGTTCCCTGAGCGTGCTTTGTCTGTTACAACCTTATGACCTGATTACCTGGTTATTGGAAACACCGTCGATATTCTCGACAGATGGAGTACATAACACTTTTCGGTCCTTGAGCGAAGAGGGAGAAGCCAACGGTCGGTTAAGACGCGTTTAAAGTTCGGTTGAACATCGATATGATATAAGTACTTCGGTACATGAAATCATTCTTTTACCCAAGTCACTTGGGGGCTCTTAAATTTATATGAACCGTCTTATGATAAGTGTTTTTCTTCTTAGTCGTTGCAGAGTTTTTATTATTATTTATCACTCCTTTTCTCGACACGAGTGTGCGGTCACTAGCCGGGAGCCTAATTTCTCTCTCAAAACTGCTAGAGTTTAGTTTTCTAAACTGCCTAATGAGAAGTACTCCGCCGGGATGGGAGACTGAAGCCGAGGCTGACCCGCTCGAAGTCTTGAGATAGGATGTGTCATGTTAAAGCACGGCAGAAGCACTTTTTTTCTAAAGTCCAATTTCCGGATTGGTATCGAACACTTGATCTTGTTCGGACGTCATGTTTTTACTGACATTTTTTGGTTTTCCAAGCTTTTGGCACTTTTAAACTATTTGTGTGTTTTCAGCACAAGTCTCGCAGAGGCAATGCCGACACCTTTAGAGATTCGCAAAACATTCTCGGATATTGCTATATTTGCATCAGTTTGAATTATGTCTTGGTCAATAGTTGGGTTGCTCGCTCGCTTGCCTCCTATGTTCCGCTTTGTTCGCTAGGTGTGCAAAGGAGAACCATCATGATTGTGCTTCCAGCTCGCATGGTCAAGCACCTCAGATGGAGAAAGCCGAAACCGACTATCACAATAGGTGTAAACTGGTCAGCGATCTGATGACTATATTAAATGACGGGCCATTCATAACATTGGCCGAAGTGTTTCCGGCTTGACCTCGACTGTCGCCGAACACTACCGGGGGCTAGTAACTGGCCTCCCAAACTAAATCCTCATTCTTTTCCTCTTACATTGGAGCTGAGGTTTCATGATCATGCTTAGCATGACAACCCAAAGAAAGGAACCGATAGCGGGACTATTTTCTTTGGAAGACATTTCTTCTGTTAAATAGTAATATAACATATCTCTCTGCGTACCTTTGTTTATAAAACCGTATGGCCAGATTGCCTTGTTTGTCGTAAATCTTTGCCCTCATAAAGGCTTTATAAAGTAGGACAAACACTCCTCGGCTATTAGCCGAGGAGGTGGAAGCCGATGGTCGGTCAATAAAGTTTTGTACAATGCGGATCCGAGCATTAATGACGTAAAAGTACTTGGATACATAAAGTCATTACACATAATTTGTGATTTTACTATGGATATCAATCCTTAATTCGGCCACCCGTGCCGCATTAAGGCTCGGGGCTCTGGGCTTCGGGCTTATTATTTACAAATATTAAAGGGTACATCGATCCCCGATCCGGTGTTGCCACCCGACCAGTGTCTCGGGGCTACTGCATTGCACTGTCCAATGCGTAAAATTTTAAGTGTATACAGATCTCGAGGAGATTTTGATCCTCGGGTTGGTCGGCCGCACCCAACCTGAGTCTTGAGGACTGAGCACGCCGCTTTTTGTGTCCCGAAGAATTCTGCCGAGCTAGGACTTGATCTTCAGACCGATTTTGCAAATCAAACTGAGTCTCAGCAGCTACGGGGATCAGCGGTATTATGTCATCCTTCATGTGCATCTCGGGTTTTAGACCGATACCCACGTTAAGGGCTACTGGCTATGTATCTAGGCAGAGAATAAATTGCACCAATCAAAAATATTGACAAAAATCAGCCCATATTCGGGGTGGTGCACCACCTCGGAAGCAGTCCGGCATAAAGCTCGGGCGCTAGTGGCTGGCTCCATAGAGGGCATTTCCGGCATTAAGCTCGACTAAACTCCAAACTTCTTTGAACCAAGGTGATTTACGACACCTCGGATACAATCCGGCGTTGGAGCTCGAATACATAGTCCGACGTTGGAGCTCGGATACATAGTCTGGCGTTAGAGCTGGGAACCAGTCCAGCATTGGTGCTCGGCTGCAAAAGATACCTCGAATGCAGTCCGGCGTTGGAGCTCGGACGCAAGAGGACGCTGCTGCCCGGGAACAACTTCAAACCCGAGGTGCGGCATAAAAATAACAAGGCATTGATAAAGGCCGGAAACTTAAAGGGGCTCCTCGGATACCCGACGTGCAAACTCGTCGAATGCATTTCAGCGATCCTCAAGATCGAAGATGAGAAGATTTGTTGAACCAGTTTTCAAGACTGACGACCGAAGATGAAGAACAGTTCGGAAGAATCGAGGAGCGCCCCAACTTGAAGACCGGTTCAGGGGCTCTTGACGGTGTCCCGGACTAGGGGTACTCACCACGCCGCCTCCCGATCGGTTTGATTGGGCCGAGGATCCCCATGGTCGATACTCATGGGCCAGTCCGGACAGTTGCCGCATACAAGGAAGATTCCACAAGACTTGGCGATCAAGACAAGGACTCCTCCCCACCGGGCGATTCGGCTAGGACTCTTGTTATCCTAGGCCTCGTGCATTATATGAACCGAGGCCAGGCTAGTCGATAGAGATATACAACAATCATACCATAGGCTAGCTTCTAGGGTTTAGCCTCTCGATCTCGTGGTAGATCTACTCTTGTACTACCCATATCATCAATATTAATCAAGCAGAGTAGGGTATTACCTCCATCGAGAGGGCCCGAACTCGGTAAAAACATCGTGTCCCTTGTCTCCTGTTACCATCCACCTAGACGCACAGTTCGGGACCCCCTACCCAAGATCCGCCGGTTTTGACACCGACAAAGGGCCTTATTGAGTCTGAAGACTTTGTCAGGATGCTTTGGATCTTCAAAACCTGGGGGTTGAGCAACATATACTTCTTCCTCAAGATTACCATTGAGGAATGCACTTTTCACATTCATTTGATATAAGATTATATTATGATGGTTAGCATAAGCAAGTAATATGCGAATAGCCTCAAGTCTAGCAACAGGTGCAAAAGTTTCATCGAAATCAATTCCTTCAACCTGTGTGTAGCCTTGAGCTACAAGTCGTGCCTTATTCCTCACCACAAGGCAATTTTCATCTTGCTTGTTGCGGTAGATCCACTTTGTGCCAATGATACCGTGCTTGCGTGGATCTGGACGTTTGACCAGTTCCCAGACATTGTTGAGCTTGGATTGATGTAATTCCTCTTGGATAGCTTGAATCCACTCAGGTTCCAGAAATGCTTCATCTACCTTAGTGGGCTCTGTGATAGAAACGAAAGCAAAGTGCCCACAAAAGTTAGACAAATGTGAAGCTCTTGAGCATGTGAGAGGACCCGGAATGTTGATGTCGCTGATGATTTTCTCAATCTGCACTTCATTTGCAACACGAGGATGAGCGGGGTTGTCGTTGAGGAATTTGATCAGCATTTTTTTCAGCACCATTTTCCTCAGGTGCATCAGCATGACGTTCTTCATGTTCTGGAATAACTTCTTCAACAGATTCTTTGGTAGGAATGACATCCTCAGTAGCCTTGAACTTGATGGATTCCTCAGGTGATTTTTCATCTAGCATGTATGTAGGTGCTCTCTTTGCAGCCATTAGTTTCATCGAACCGCATCTACAGCTTTCAACAACCTTGTGGTGAAAATTGTTGAAGACTCAGAGGTGTGCGAGTCCTTTCCGTAACCAAGCATAAAACCTTCATGTGCTTTCGGTGCAAATTTAGAATTGTGATGAGGATCTCTAATCCAACATTTAGCACCGAAGACTTTGAAATAACTCACATTGGGTTTCTTGTCAGTGAGGAGTTCATATGCAGTCTTCTTGAAGAATTTGTGAAGATATACCATGTTGATGATGTGGCACGCGGTGTCAATTGCCTCAATCCAGAAATGACGAGGCGTCTTGTATTCATCAAGCATAGTGCGAGCCATCTCAACAAGAGTCATGTTCTTGCGCTCCACAACGCCATTCTGCTGAGGAGTATAAGGAGCAGATAACTCATGAGTAATAACAAGTTCATCAAGATAGTCATCAAGACCAATATTCTTGAACTCAGTTCCATTGTCACTTCTAATGTGCTTGATCTTCACAACCAAAGTTGGTTGAAGCCCTTGAGGAAAATCGTTTGAAGACTTCCTGCACTTCACTTTTGTAAGTGACAATATGCACCCATGTGTAACGGGAGTAATCATCAACAATAACAAAGCCATATAGAGATGCTTCATTAGTGAATGCAAAGTAATGGTTAGGACCAAAGAGATCCATGTGAAGCAATTCAAATGGTCGAGTGGTAGTCATGATAGTCTTTGCTGGATGCTTGGCCTTGGTCATCTTTCCAGCTTCACAGGCTCCGCACAAGTGATCCTTGAGGAATTTGACATTCTCAATGACAATGACATGCTTCTTCTTCGCAAGCGTGTGCAAGTTCGTCATGCCAGCATGACCTAGTCGTCGATGCCATAGCCAGCCTTCTGAAGCTTTTGCAAGTAAACATATAGTTGGTTGTGGTCCTGTAGAGAAATCAACAATATACAGATCTCCTTGTCGGATTTCGGGTTCCGGCAGACCCTTGAGGTTCAAACTCTGGGGTGCGCACGGAGATCTTTCCCCTACCAGCTCATGCGTGAATGGCCTGCAAAGGTACTAAGCTAGGAACAATGAACAGCACAAGAGACACGCGGTTTATACTGGTTCGGGCCACCGTTGTGGTGTAATACCCTACTCCAGTGTGTGGTGTGGTGGATTGCCTCAGGGGCTGATGAAGAACAAGACAAGGAAGAACAACCTCGCGAGGGGCTGTTCTGAGCTGGTGCGATGGACTGCTTGGGTGAGTCCAGCTCTCTCTCTCTCTCTCTCTCTCTCTCTCGTAGGTTCGTGCTCTCCTTTTTTCGATCCCTCCTTGTGGTGGCTAGTCCTATTTATAGAGGGAGGCCCCGGCCCTTCCCAAATAATGAGCGGAAGGGCGCCAACAATTGGCCATTTTGAAGGGGAACATCTAGTACACTTATCCCGACTAAATTTGGTCTTCACCGCCAAAGGCTCGACAAAGGACGCCGTCTGGCTCCACGATGACCTTCGCCCCGCCGCTTGCTGGTCTTGGTCTTGTTGCAATCAAGCGTAACCTTTGCCTTATGCCTTGGCCTGTTCTTGCCTCCTTTGCACCAAAGGGGAACGAGACATCACAGCAGTCGGCGCCAGCTGGCGCCTACCGATCTCGATCGTCATGGCTTGCGCCACGGGCACCCTCGTGAGGTCCCTGCCTTGATCTCTCCGCCTCGTGAGCCTGCTTGACGAGGCTGCTCCCGAGGAAGGTTCTCGCCGTCCGCCTCATGAGGCTTGGCCCTCGCGAGGGTCTTAGCTTGAGCCGATGAAGCCGGGCCGCCGCTGGCCCCCACTTGAGCCACGCCGCAGCCGCAGTGCAAGTCTGGGACCCCTGCCCTGCACACCGACATAGCCCCGGCCCAAGGCGCGCCTGACTTGGCTTAGCAGAGAAGCAAAGGGGCAGGTGCGCGCTGGCCCCAACAGCTCAAGGGCCTTGGGCGCCAAGGTGGCGATCGATTGGTCGGGGCCTCCGCTACCCATGATCCTCGGCAACCGCATGACTTGACAAGTCCCTCGCATGCGAAATGGGTCATGATTACTGTGATCGTGGAGGCCGACGGTTGGCCTCCTCCGTCTATAAGTACGGAACGGCGCAAGCCCTTCCAGTCCATCTCTTCTTGCTACTCCTTTATCTCCATGGCTTCGTCGAAGAGGTTCTCGGCCGTGGAGAAGGGAAA
Source organism: Aegilops longissima (assembly GCA_021605205.1). Lineage (NCBI taxonomy): Eukaryota > Viridiplantae > Streptophyta > Magnoliopsida > Poales > Poaceae > Aegilops > Aegilops longissima. The sequence goes on from CM038676.1 coordinate 131,899,469, forward strand.
GGCCCGCCAGGTAGGGCCTGACTCTCCCCCGGCCAAGGGCGGTCGAGGCCGTCCTCGCAAGCCTCCTGTGGCTCCCATAGCGGCTTCCCGTGGTGGTGGAGGCGATCCTCGCGCGCGATGGGCGCCAAAGTTGTCGGCGTGGGCGCGGATCGCGCTGCCCCTAGGCCGCGCTTCCACTCGGCGGAGGTGCTGCCGGAGTTTGTCGTGTGGTCGGTGGATCCGACCAGCACCTGGCTCCAGCTTCCCCGCTTCTATGTAGGTGAACTTCCGGCCGGCGCTCCGGGCGGCCTCTGGCTTCAGGCGGACGGTTGTTGCAGCCGGCCTCCTCTGGCTTCACTGAGGTCTCCATCGCCGAATGTGGCTCTCGACCCGCGGCCGGCAAATGTTTGCCCGCGGCGTGACTCTGAGCCGGCGGTGCACCCTGCACTTCGTTCGACGGCGACGCCACCTCTACGTGAGGGTGTTCGAGAAGACGGTCGCCGTGCCGGTGCTGCCCTCGAAGACGGCGACCGCGTCAGGTACCCAGCCCCGACGATGATCGGGATGAAGATGACAAGCAGCACGTGGTCGGCGGCGCCGGGCTCGCTGAAGCCGGGCGGCTCTCCTTCGACAGCAGCTCTCCAGCGGTGGCGCGAGCAGCCTCCGTGCCGTCGCGCCCGCCTGGAGGGAGGTAGCGGGTCAGCCCGCCGTCGCGCCACGTGAAGCGCGAGGAGGAGTCTGACTGAGCTCCGGAGGCGGTACGAGCCTTCGTCGCGAGTTGGTGCCGAGCAAGACGTGCCTATTTTGTTTTTCTCCCTTCCCTGCGCAAAGGGACAGTAGTGTAGGGCCCCGTGGGGGCGTGCTGAACTGTTGCTGTTAATTATATGTTGTTTCCGCTATTCCTGTGATGTGCTTTTGTGCTGCATGCCCGCGTGCAGGAATTACTTAGCTCGGGGGGACTTGTCGCGTTCTTCGCTTCCCGAGGCCGAGGCCTCGCCAAGCTTCAGTCCCGCAAGGATTAGTCGAGGGATAGCTTCCGCCCTCGGTTGTGGAGGCGATCGACCCAGTCCTGTTCGCGTCGCGATGCCCGTGGGGCACGGATCGGGAGGGTGCTCCGTAGTGGACCTGGATAGGAAAGCTTCAAGCTTAAAGGGCAGAAAACACTCATGAGGGTGCCCACGTTGCTCCCTCGCGAGACTTGCGCGAGAGAAAACGAGGCAAGTGAGCGAAAAAGACAAAGAGTCACAAGCCAAGGACGGCAACACTTAAATAAGACTTCAAATAGGAACGAACAAGCCAACTGCAGAAAGCAAATGAAAAAGCCGCGTCCGGCACCTAATCTAGTCTTCGACATCTTCTCACCAGCGCGGAGCTAAGTGTTGCCACTGGGCGTGGGCTCCAGCCCCCGAGGCCCGAGGGCGGCTCTCCGGAGACTCCGGGGTGTGTACAGCCCCAACTCATTATTTCGTGACAGTCTCACGGGCGGCGAGCTTCACAGGCATTGGCCTTCCTCACAGGCTCTGGGTCTTTCTCGGGGAAATGAGCTTCACAGGCGTAGGCATTCTTCGCAGGCTCCGGGCCTTTCTCGGGGAGATGAGCTTCACAGGCGTTGGCCTTCCTCACAGGCTCTGGGCCTTTCTCGGGGAAATGAGCTTCACAGGCGTAGGCCTTCTTCGCAGGCTACGGGCCTTTCTCGGGGAAATGAGCTTCACAGGCGTTGGCCTTCTTCACAGGCTTCGGCCTTTCTTACAGGCTCTGGGCCTTTCATCAAGGGTAGAACTTCCGGAGATGCTGGATGTTCCACGCGTTCGGGATGGGCACCCCCTCCTGAGTCTCCAAGCGTGCGGAGCCGGGCCTGGAAACATGAACAACCTTGAACGGGCCCTCCCACATGGGAGAAAGCTTATGCAACCCTTCCCTAGAGAGGACCCGTCTAAGCACGAGGTCCCCTACCTCAAGAGTCCTGGGGCGGATGTTGCAAAGAAGGGTATTACCAGAGCGCCGTTGATACCTTTGCTGCTGCAGCGCTGCTCGCGATGATGTTCTCCCCAAAGACGAGGTCCGCCCCCGCATGGCGCCCCGCTGCGCTTCGCCGAACGCCAGATCTGCAAGGCGGAGCGACGCCGACTCGTGAGGGAGGACGGCTTCGCCCAGACGAGGAAGAACGGGTCTCGCCAGCTTGGCTTGGCTGCGGTCGTAAGGATGGACCACGTAACGATCGGAGCTCACAGCCAGCCCCCGCCGCAGCCTCCAAAGATCTTCTTGAAGGTCCTGGTTTTGAGGTTCTTCAGACCTCCGCTGGCTCGCTTCGCCTGGTTGTTACTCCGGGTGCGCCACCGGGCGTAGCATATCTGCTCCAAGGTTAGCATAGTACGCTTTTGAAGAGATTGCTGGTGAACTGCGGAACCGCTGTCAGCGATGATGCGGTTAGGCACCCCAAACCGGCTCACGAGGCCCCGATGAACTTGACCGCAGAGTCGCTGGGATGGCGCGACAGCTTCCACCTCAGCCCACTTGGTGAACTTGTCCACGGGCGACGAGAGGTAGCGATAGCTCTGGCGCCCGAGGGAACGGGCCTAGAATGTCCAGCCCCAAACTGCGAATGGCCATGAGAGGGTATAGTTTGCGACTCCTGCCGGCCGATGGATCTGCTTGGCATGAAATTGGCAGGCCTCGCAAGCCTTTACCAGCTCAACAGCGCCGCTAAGTGTCGTGGGCCAAGAGAACCCGCCATGAACGCCTTTGCCAACGAGGGTTTGTGACAATGAGTGATGCCCACAATCTCCACCGTATGTCTTCCAGCAATTCCTTCCCTTGCTCTCTCGGGAATGCAACGAGGGACACGCCATTCGGTCGCCTCCGTAAAGCTCTCCATCCTCGATGCAAGAGGGTCGTGGCCTTCCGCGCCACACGCCCGCCTCCTCCTCCTTCTCCGGAAGGGTCCCCTGCCAAGTAGCTCTTGAGCTCAGGATCCAAAGACCCCTCCTGAGGCTCCAACGCCAGGAGCAGGCGTGCCCCTGAGGCCGGGCCGCAGACCGGGGCTCCCGAGGCAGGCGGCTGGGGGAGCTCCTCCCGAGGTTGCGCCGCGCTTGATAGTGACGGTGCAGCTGAGGGCCTGAAGAGTCGCTCTTCGAAGACGCCAGGCTCCTGAGGCAACCGCCTGGATGCCCTCTTGGCGATGTCGTCCGCCTCTTGATTGGTGCCGCGAGGCACATGCTGTAGCTCCAGCCCCCAGAACTGTTTCTCCATCATGCAAACCTCCGCGAGGTAGGCTTCCATGTGCTCGTCCTTCGGCTCGTATATCTTGTTGGAGAAATTGACGAGGAGTTGCGAATCGACCTTGATGATGAGGCGCTTTACCCCCAAAGCGGCTGCGGCTCTCAGGCCGGCTATCAGGCCTTCATATTCCACTATGTTGTTGGAGACCTTTTCCCCATGCTGGAAACAGAGCTGCACGGCGTAATAGAGCTTGTCCTGACTAGGGGATACGAGCACCGCGCGGCCCCCGCGCCATGTCGGGAGAATGCCCCGTCAAAGTACATGACCCAGCCGTCCGGTGCCTCGCTCCCCGGAGAAAGTGATCGGTCTTCGCCTGCTTCGAGGCCAGGTGCCTCCGTCCATTCTGCCACGAAATCTGCCAATGTGGCCCCCTTGATGACTCTAGTTGTGCTGAACTCTAGCTGAAATGCTTGCAGTTTGATGTTCCACTCGGCGACTCTTCCAGCTGAGTTGGGGCTCCTGAGCACCCTCTCCAGGGGGTATGCTGAGACGGCCTTGATGGGATGACCCTGGAAGTAGTGCCGCAGCTTGCGCGAGGCTACCAGTAGCGCGAGGAGGAGTTTTTGGGGCATGGGGTACCGCGCCCTCACGTCCCGTAGCACCATGCTCACGAAGTACACGGGGTGCTCGACGAGGCTGTGAGCGCTGGCGCTATTTGCGTCCTCTGTAGGTTGGGGCGCCTCCCGAGACGGCGGAGCCCCCAGCGCTTTGTCGCTCGGTGGGGCCTCTTCTGCTCCGGGCGCACTTTCCTGCTGTGGCTGATCCCTTTTGGTCGCGGCCGCGGTCTTTGTGAGGCTCTCTTGGCTTCGCTTCGCCCTGCCTCAAGGGCGCTATGCCTTGGCTCGATGCTCCTCCTCACTGCTACCAGGCTGGCCATGGAGTAGGGGTGGCCGCAGGTAGAGCACCAGAGGCTCCTCGAGGACGTGGAGCTACCATCACCGGAGGGCTGGTAAGGTACCTCTTGAGTTCTTGAATGCCTTGTCGGCCTCTTCATCCATTCAAAGGGGCCCTTCTTCTTCATCAGCTTGAAGAATGGCGCGCTTCGCTCCCCAGCTTGAGATGAACGCCCTAGCGCCGTCACGCTACCGTGAGTTTCTGCATTTCTCGAGGGTCTTTGGCGGGCTCATGTCTTCGATCGCTTTGACCTTTTCCGGGTTGGCCTCGATGCCCCTATGGGACACGAGGAAACCCAGGAGCTTGCCCGAGGGGACTCCAAATACGGACTTCTCCGGATTGAGCCGCAGGTCCACTTTATCAAGGCTCGTGAAGGTTTCTTCCAAGTCCTGTATCAGGGTTTTCGCCTCCCGAGACTTCACTACAATGTCATTGACATACGCCTCAGCATTCCTCCCGAGCTGTCGGCCCAGGGCGATGTGCATCAACCGCTGAAAGATCGCGCCTACGTTGCGCAACCCAAACGGCATGCAGGTATAGCAGTACACTTGGCACGGGGTTAGGAAATCCGCTTTTTCCACGCCTTCACCGCCATCTTGATCTGGTGATAGCCCGAGAAGGCATCCAGAAGCACAAAGAGGTCACACTCAAGTGTGGAGTCGACGATCCGTCAATGCGAGGAAGCGGAAATGGATCCTGTGGGCAGGCCTTGTTGAGGTTGGTGAAGTCGACACACATACGCCCTTTCCCCTTTTTGGCACGATAACCGGGTTGGCCAGCCAATCCGGGTAACGGACCTCGCGAATAACCCTTGCTGCCTCTAGCTTGTGGGTCTCTTGGACGATAAAAGCTTGTTTCTCTGTGGACCGTCGCCTCGCCTTCTGCTTCACGGAGCGCACGTTGGGGCACACGTTGAGGTGATGCTCAATCACGCCCCTCGGGACCCCCACCAACTGATCAGGTCCCCACGCGAACACCTTCTTTTTCGCGCGTAGGAACTCCACCAAGGCCTCCTCCTGCTTGGGTTCGAGGTTTGCACCTATGGTGAAGGTGGCGTCCGTGGACCCGTCCTCGTCGACTGGTACCTGCTTGGTTTCCGCCTTGTTTTGAGTGAATAGCTGCTTCTTCTTGACGGCGAGCCCCTTGGGCTCGGGCGCCGGCAATGGCAGCCATGCTGCCGCAGCCGCCTTGAAAACAAGCTTGAGCGCCTGCAGTGCATCTCCTGTGTTTCCTGACACGGTGAGGACGCCGCTGCCTGTGCATCTTCATGAGGTTGTACGCTGGGTGAGTCGCTGCCATGAACCGGCCAAGGCCGGGTAGCCGAGGATGGCGTTGTAGGGAGGCCGATGGGGGCGGCGTCAAGTCGATCAGCTCAGGCGGAAGTTGTCGGTGCCAAGGTCACTGGGAGGCGAATTTGTCCCAGGGAGGCGGTGGAACCAGCTCCGACTCCTGAAAAAGGCCTACTGGGCTGGAGCCGCTCTGGTGGCACATGGAGGAGGCTGAAGGCCTCCACAGAGAGCATGCTGAGGCCCGCCTCCGCCAATGAGGGCCCCGTGACAGCCACTTCACAGATGGTGGGGTGCACAAGATCGAAGCGCACTCAACCGGGCGGGGTTGGAGGGTGATCGTCCGAAGTTGAAGAGCAGGTCGGCCTCGGGCGCCACTCTACCAGGCGGGCTCTCGGCGCTTGGTGGCGGTGGCGATCCGCGGGTGAACGGCTTGACGTGGCGGCTCAAGGTGGTGCTGCTGAGCGCCAGAGAGCTGCGACGACCGAGGCGCCGCCCGGCGATGGGCGGCGAGAGGTCGCGTAGCTTCCCCTAACAGCTCGTTGCTCGTTTCGCCGGGTCATTGGGGCGCGGCGGCGACGGGAATGATGGGGGCATGCACCGACGGGAGCCGTCCGGGCGACACGAGCGGCGCGAGCAGCCCGACGCTCGGCGCGGGCTCGGCGAGCGTCAGCCATGGACACGACGGAAGATCACACGCGACCAGCTGAAGCAAGATTCCGGCGCACCCCTACCTAGCGCGCCAAATGACGGATTTCGGGTTCCGGCAGACCCTTGAGGTTCGAACTCTGGGGTGCGCACGAAGATCTTTCCCCTACCAGCTCATGCGTGAATGGCTTACAAAGGATCTAAGCCAGGAACGATGAACAACACAAGACACACGAGATTTATACTGGTTCAGGCCACCGTTGTGGTGTAATACCCTACTCCAATGTGTGGTGTGGTGCATTGCCTCAGGGGCTGATGAAGAACAGTACAAGGGAAGAACAGCCTCGCGAGGGGCTGTTCTTGAGCTCGTGCGATGGATAGCTTGGGTGAGTCCAATCGCTTCTCCCTCTCTCTCTGGTAGGTTCGTCCTCTCCTTTTTTTCGATCCCCCTCCTTGTGGTGGCTAGTCCTATTTATAGAGGGAGGCCCTAGGCCTCTTCCCAAAAAATGAGCGGGAAGGGCGCCAACAATTGGCCATTTTTAAGGGGAACATCTAGTACACTTATCCTGACTAAAGTTGGTCTTCAGCTGCCAAAGGCTCTGACGGTGACGCCGTCCTGGGCTCCACGATGACCTCCGTCAGGCCGCTCTGCTGGTCTTGGTCTTGTTGCACCGGCAAGAATCCTTTGCCTCGATGCCTTGGCTCAGGCTTGCCTCCTTTGCACCAAAGGGGAACGAGGACATCACAGAGGCTCGGGCGCCTCACCGATCTCGACGACATGGCTTGCGCCACAGGGCACCCTCATGAGGTACCCTGCCTTGATCTCTCCGCCTCGTGAGCCTCGCCTCGACGAGGCTGCTCCCGAGGAAGGTTCCCGTCGTCCGCCTCAGGAGGCTTGGCCTCGCGAGGGTCTTGAGCTTGAGCTGATGAAGCTGGGCCGCGCTGGGTCCCCACTTATGCCACGCCGCAAGCCTCAGGCAGGCAAGTCTGGGGACCCCCGTTCCCAGAACGCAGACACTCCTCTCCTAAAGCCTTCGAAGACTTTGGAATTGTTAGCTTCCATGATCAAAACACAACGATACTTGCCAAAGATAACAACCATATCAAGATGACAAAGCATTGAGACTGACATGAGGTTGTATCCTAAGGACTCGACAAGCATGACTTTGTCCATGTGTCGATCCTTTGAGATCGCAACCTTACTTGGACCCAATACCTTGCTTTTGCCTTTGTCAGCGAAGATGATATGCTTCAGATGCGATGGAGATAAGGGAACATCCATCAGTAGATTCTTGTCACCACTCATGTGATTAGTACATCCACTATCAAGGACCCACTCAGTGGCTTTGGGTAGATCATCCTGCAGATGAATTAGTGCAACTTACGAACCCATATACTTCATCAGTGAAGAATATGATATCAATTTCATCAAGCAATAGAACAGATAAAGCAGTATGAGGACCTGAGAAATGAGAATTCAGTTCTTCATGATTAACTCACAGATTTTCAGCATTTTCAGGTCTCCAAGAAATTCTTCAGACGCTTAAGCACGCCCCGAGACCTGACCCTGCATAAGAGATTAGTTTTTTTCTTCACCACCCACATCTGAAGGGGTGGCAAAGAGTTCATCATTCTACGAGCTCCATAAGAGAAAGGTGGCATAGAAGCCAGTCCACTTCGTTTCACATATGAGGAATTCGGGTAAGCATATGAATAAGCAGAGAAATTCTTTGAGGACTTATGAACATAATGGTTAGACAAATAATGCTCATATTCATAGCCCTTAGATCTTCCCTGTGAAACAGAAGTGTTTGCACGATGATGTTCATATGCGGATTTTGATCCATATGAGGACTTGTGTCCATATGAAGAATTTGATCTGGGGTTCCTATTCTTCACAGGTGGCGTCATGATGACATTCACCTGAAGATTTTCAAGGCACCTTTTGGGAACCCATATTTTCTTCATAGGAGAACCGTTCCTGGAGTTAGTGCCAACATATCTAGCAAATACTTCACCATTCTGATTTTTGAACATTTAATAGTTGGAGTCAAATGACTCATCAGAAGAGTGAGGAGATTCACATGTAAAGCCAGATAAAGTAGATGGATCTACTGGAGGTCCCTTTGCAGCAACCCATGATGACATTCACCCGAATAATGTTTCCTATGTTTTGATTGTTTCCTCCTGTGCGGCCGTGTTGTATGGAATCTGAGGGTTGGCTAGTCATCGGCTTCTGCCCTCATGTAGGTAGTACGGAGGTGTTCGGGATGGAATCTAAACAATCTTGATCCAAATTATATGGTCCTTGAAGGATTTGTTTAGCGCAACGAACTAGGAAATCAGACTATGCGGCTTAAACACCCTCACTTAGCCATAGGAGTTTTATAATAAAACATGGGCGCAGCCCCTGGTATATGAACCAGAGTGCTTTCATCTTCTGATCGGGAAGTACCGATCCATCGCAAAATGCGGAAAAAATCTCCAACGATTTGAGACCTTCGAACAGCTGACCGGCTCTCGCCGCGTCATGATAGTCAGTTTTTGGCTTTCTCTACTGAGGTGCTCATCCGGTTTAGACCAGGGCACAATCACAGTAGTTCTCCCTTTACTACCCTAGCCAATGTAGCGGAATGTAGGGTAGCAAGCACAGGAGCCGGGCAACCCAACTATTGACCAAAGACATGATTCGGAGCCAATGCATATAATGCTAAACTCGGGGTGCCGAACTTTATCTTTAAGAAGTGTTCGACTTTGTTGCCGACATGGGCGATGGGAAGCCTCGCTAATGTGGAACGTATCAAAGTGCACGGAAAAGTAGAATATAAGTAATTAAAGGCAAAGGAAAACAGAAAGAGAGCAGAGGTAGTATCTGGGGCCCCTTGACTTGGGCCATAAACTATTTCCATTATAGTTAGGTTAATGTGTTAAAGCGCATTTATACAAATAATGCAATAAGCAACCAACTATTTAACATGCCAGAACCAAAGGAGAGCTGCGTTGGGGTACTGAAAACGGATAGAGTAATCGTTGGATTGTCCTCTAAAGCTTCCCCTGCATGCTTGTGCTCTGTGCCAATCTGGTGTACATGTCCTTTGACAGGACCGGTAATCAGGCCGTCGAAGGGGGCCTGTGTGAAAGGTACTTGAAAGAGAGAAAAAAAGGAAGGGAAAAAATGAAATAGTAATGGTACCAGTGAGTCCGTATTGGTGTAGCCGAACTACAAGCTAACTGCGCCTCCGTCGATGCCCATGGGATTTGAGTGCGTCTCATCTGGACTGGGACGGAGGCCGAATTTCTAATCGAGCTCTTGACGAGCCGAACTGTCCTGTTGCAGTGTGGTTCAGAATCTCTTAGTGATGTCCAGGGGCTCGGCAGCCGGATTACGGTTCTGCTTGAGAAGGCCGCTCTGTACCTCTGCTGATAGGGCGGTTGTGTGCTCCTCTGTTCGGAGGGAGCATTCAGTGTTGCCATTGACTGTTATGACGCCGCGTGGACTGGGCATCTTGAGCTTGAGATAAGCATAGTGTGGCACTGCGTTGAATCTAGCAAACGTGGTTCATCCGAGCAGTGCGTTGTAGCCGCTGCGGAAGGGGACAATATCAAAGATTAACTCTTCGCTTCGGAAGTTATCCCAAGAACCGAAGACCACTTCCAGCGTGATTGAGCCCGTACAACGGGCCTCTACGCCTGGTATGACTCCTTTAAAGGTAGTATTAGTGGGCTTGATTCGTGAGGGATTAATGCCCATTCTGCGCACTATATCCTGATAGAGCAGGTTGAGGCTGCTACCACCGTCCAATAGGACTCATGTGAGGTGAAATCCGTCGATGATTGGGTCGAGGACCAGTGCGGCCAAATCTCCATGGCGGATACTAGTTGGATGATCTCGATGATCGAAGGTGATCGGGAATGACGACCATGGATTGAATTTTGGGGCGACTGGCTCTACCGCGTGAGACGTCCCTCGAGTGCTTCGCTATGCCCCTTTTGGGGATGTGTAGCGATATCATGTTCACCATTTTGACTTGAGGGGAAATTTCTTCTGCCCCTGTTGTTCGGGCTGTCGGGCTCTTTCGTCCTCGTCCTCACTTTGTGATCCCTTTTCCTTGTTCTCGGCATTTAACTTGCCAGCCTGTTTAAAAACCCAACAATCTCTGTTGGTATGGTTGGCTTGTTTGTCTGGGGTGCCATGTATCTGGCATGGACGGTCGAGTATGCGGTCCAAGCTGGATGGTCCCTCATTGTTCCTTTTGTAGGGCTTCTTCCGCTGGCCGGACTTGGAGCCGCTGAATACGGCGTTAAATGTAGTGTCATCGGTATTATCGCCATTGCTTCGGCGTTTGTGTCTATTGCGCCGGAGCTTGCCGGTGCTGTTCTTGGCCTCGGAGGGGCCTACCTCGTTGGCTGTGTTTTTGCTACGAGCCGGCTAGCTGTCCTCACCCGCGCGAAAGCGGGTCATAAGCGCTGTGAGGGCTGGCATGGATTTCGGTTTTTCTTGGCCAAGGTGGCGGGCAAGCCATTCGTCGCGGATGCCGTGTTTGAAGGCCGCTAGGGCTTCGGCATTCGGACAGTCAACGATCTGGTTCTTTTTGGTTAGGAACCTAGTCCAGAATTTTCTGGCTGATTCTCCAGGTTGTTGAACTATGTGACTTAAGTCATCAGCGTCTGGTGGCCGAACATAAGTACCTTGGAAGTTGTCAAGAAAAGCTTCTTCCAAGTCCTCCCAACTGCCGATGGAATTTTCGGCAGGCTATTTAGCCAGGTGTCTAGCTGGCCCTTTTAGTTTTAGTGGGAGGTATTTGATGGCGTGAGGTCGCTCCTCGGCCATATGAATGTGTAGAATAAAATCCTCGATCCATATCGCGGGATCGGTTGTTCTGTCGTATGATTTGATATTGATTGGCTTTAACCCCTCGGGAATTCATGATCCGGTACTTCATCTGTGAAGCAGAGGGGGTGTGCGGCGCCTCTATATCGGGCCGCGTCACGGCGCACCTCCGATGAAGTCCGTCTGCGGTTATCGGCCCGGGCGTGACTAGGTTTCGCGTCCCAATAGGTAGCCGTCATCCCGAGTAGGGAAGCGTCCTCGCGATCCGTAGATTGATCAGGTGTGTCTGCTTCATCGCCCGTGTCCTACCAAGGTCGTATGTATGGTCCCGAGCTGTTCTGGCTCGCTTTTTACGAGGCGGTGGGGCGGGCTGTTGTTCGCCCGAGTTGTCGCTTTATCCCAACCGCTGGGTGGTCGGTCCGCAGACTATCCCGACCACGTGGTGGTCGTTCCGCATTGCGCGAGGGAGGTATGGGATCTGGTGCCTCCTCATCAAACTGAGGTAGCAGTCTGCGCTTCGGGTAACTCTAGGCTGGGCACTTGAGGCCGTATTCTCCGGCTGCCAGGACATCGGTCCATCTGTCAATGAGTAGGTCTTGATCGGCTTGGAGCTGCTGCTGCTTTTTCTTCAAGCTTCTTGCAGTAGCTATTAGCTGGCACTTAAAGCACTCCTTCTCGAGGGGTGCCTCAGGCACGATGAAATCCTCGCTGCCGAGGATCTCCTCATCCTCAGAGACTGGAAGATAACTATCGTCATCCGGGTCATTGGGCATGGCATGGTTATCAGGGTTAACTTGCCCGTTGTCTTGTTCCTCCTGTTCGGATGCTGCTCCAACAGGGTCCTCTTTGCTTTTGGCGTCGCCCGGAGTACTATTTTCTCGGGTGCCAGTGTTGCCATCTTTTGAGCGACGAGTCTTAGAACAGCGTTTAGGGCATCGGCGCTTGGACTGTGTCTCAGAATGTTTATTCGCAACTGGATATTCTATGTCATCGTCGCTAGCCTTTTTAGGTGTGTCAACCATGTACACATCGTACGAAGAGGTGGCCATCCAACGTCCAGTGAATGGCGGGTCTTGGCCTTGCTCCTTGTCGGCATCGTCGTCCATACCTTCGATGTCTTCGGAGCCATAATCAAGAACGTCGGTTAAGTCATCGACGGTGGCTATGAAGTGGGTGGTGGGTGGGAAGCAAAATTCCCCATCATCAGCCTCTAGCTCAAACCGAACATAGTTCGGCTGTGAGTCCTTCTCCAAGGACAAATTCTTTAAAGAGTTTAGCACATCACCCAAAGGTGAATGCTGGAAGATGTCTGTGGCGCTGAAAATCGATAACCGATCCAGCTCGGTGTCCGGAGGCGTACCTTGTCCGGAACTTTTAGCCGGAGACGAGTCCGATCTTACGTTGACGGAAATATTTCAGGGTGTCGAGTCTATGTGCGGCTCCAACGCCCCGGACTCTATGGCCTCGGATGGCACGATCTGCTCCGGTTCTACGGTCGTTGCAGCAATAGGAACCATCTCCTGGATGTGATTCGATGACAGATTTAAGTCATGTTCATCAGAGCGAGGGGGAGAGATCGTCACGGTCTCGAATCCATCGAAGATCAGGTCTCCGCGGATGTCCGCGACGTAGTTCAAGCTTCCGAATCTGACCTGATTGCCAGGGGCGTAGCTATCGATCTGCTCCAGATGGCCAAGCGAGTTGGCCCGCAGTACGAAGCCGCCGAACACGAAGATCTGTCCGGGGAGGAAGGTTTCTCCTTGGACGGTGTCACTATCGACGATTGAAGGGGCCATCGAACCTTTCGTCGACGGCGCAGTGGAACTCTCAATGAAAGCACCAATGTCGGTGTCAAACCGCGGATCTCGGTAGGGGTCCCGAATCGCGCCTAGGATCGATTGTTACATGAGACAGGGGACACGATGTTTACCTGTGTTCGGCCCTCTCTATGGAGGTAATACCCTACTTCGCTTGATTGATCTTGATGAATATGAGTATTACAAGAGTTGATCTACCACGAGATCGTAATGGCTAAACCCTAGAAGTCTAGCCTATATGACTATGGTAATGAATATATCCTTTCCGGACTACACCCTCCGGTTTATATAGACACCGGGGGAATCTAGGGTTACATAGAGTCAGTTACATAGGAAGGAATCTTCATAGTCGGTCACCAAGCTTGCCTTCCACGCCAAGGAGAGTCCAATCCGGACACGGGTATAATATTCGGCCTTCATGTCTTCACAGCCCACCAGTCTGGCCCATAGATAACAGGTCGGACGCCCGAGGACCCCTTAGTCCAGGACTCCCTCAGTATCCCTGAACCTGGCTTCAATGACGAGGAGTCCGGCGTGCAGATTGTCTTCGGCATTGCAAGGCGGGTTCCCTTATATCCGAACTCCAAGATAGTCTTCGGACGCGATGATAGTATCCGGACCTGTCACACACACACCATAGCACAACAACAGAGAGAATATAATTTTGCACGAGTCCAATCCGCTGACAAATTTTGGTAGCATGACATCACGTCCGACCGGTCATAATTCCGGGCCGTTTCGTGCCCGACGCTCCATGTCCCGAGATGCGGTTGCCATTGGCACATCTTGTCGAAGCAGAGATCGTGCCCCCTTATAGTGGGATTCTCATCAATGCGGGCATGGGTAATCCAACCGCGTCGTTTATACAACCCTTGGGAATAGGCGAATTCTAAGGCTTGTGGGGAGGCGTTCGATATTTACTGCCTTTATATGGGGATAATGATTCCCTCTTCCTCTCCCACGCCTTCTCTCCATCTCTGCCCTCCCAATCTCGAGCTCCAGCGCCCAAGTTCTTATCTCCTTTCCACTCGAGCTAATACTCAACCATGTCCGGACCCGGAGGTCAGGGCAAGTGGATGGTCTCCTCCGTCAAGGAGGAGGACATTACTGAGCTTCGGGCGGCCGGATACTTGGCGAAGGAAATCGCCCATCGTCTACCAGCCGAGGGACAAGTCGTCCCCACGCCAGAGCCCAACAAGAGGGTGGTATTCCTCCCTCATTTCTTCCGCGGACTAGGGTTCCCACTCCATCCTTTCGTCCGCGGGCTAATGTATTGTTACGGGATATATTTCCATGATCTGTCCCCGAACTCCTTCCTCAACATCTTGGCATTTATCATCGTGTGTGAGGCTGTAGCGACCTGACCCAAAATCGGTCAAATCTCTGTGTCTGTACCATCCCAAGATCATGCTGGTACCCACAGTACATCGATAAAGTAATCAAAGTTCAATCACACCTGAATATCATTAAACGATTCTCATATAGAGTCTTTATTACAAGAGAATAAATTTGGCTCAAGGCCAACTCATGAGAAATAAACTAATAACATCATGGAAGCGTCAAGATAAGCGAGTCCATCCGACTCCAAAGGGCAATCGCCAAGCGCGAGCGTAGCCTCACTCCGATCGAATATATCTCGCAACATAATACGTTGCAGCCATGTAGGTCAGCTTTTGGAATAAGTGGCAAGTCATGAAGAATAACAATAATAAAGTTACTAACTCTATATGCATTTTGGTCAGGAGCTCTAAGTTTCATCATTTTGCGAAAAGCAAATTTTATCCTACTACAAAGGACTTGCTTGCAAATTACTACAATTGTTGGTAGTTATTGAGATGGTTCCGCCAACCAATATCTCGCTCCCAATTATTAAGTCATAAACCCTCAAATTAATTCATTAGTTTTAGTGTTGAGATATCCGAATACTTCCAAGTTCCAGAGGCTCAAATGTCCGTGAATCGGGACACGGCTAATCGATTAGATCTTTAACTCGCAGAGGGTTGCGACTTTTCCCGCAAGAATCATTCCTCCTTTAAAGTCTTCGCACTTCATGGTGTTTGAAGACGGACGAATGAAACAGGTCTTCCAAAGAGTTCTTCCGCTACCGCCGTACCCATCCAATCCTACCGTTTTCTACATCTCGTAGTACCGCCCAGCCAGCGCCACTACTAGGGTCAACCCAGCCAGAGCCCATAATGGCTTGCGGCTGCACAGTAAGCTTCCGGTCATGGGGCATCCATCCTTCTCTTCGTGGCTGGGTGAAGCTTTCCGCAAGATGTCATGGCACTTCTCCATGCATCCCGCCACCACTGGTTCTCCAGTGGTGCCCGCCAACCGCCCTCCACCCAAGAGTGATTTTCCAAGTCCATCTTGATCATTGTAGTTCATGGGGTTGTCATCATCATTGACTCTCACATCTTGCTTATGGATTTCACTCAACCCAAAACCCGCTTCACGAGCATAGCAAAGTAACTACTACGTCCCGGGTCATGGTAACAAGGGATTGGTTCATCCTACCACATGATACTACTCAAGTTTAATGACTTCAAGATTTCACTACTGCATGCATGGTGGGTGGTGACAATTACTAATGCACAAAAACATAGGTATAGAAATAACATGATCAAAACTTGCCTTGTTGATGATCCTCGTAAGCTAAAGAGTCGAGTAGCAAGCTTCAGACTCTAAACTCTACCGAGACAAACAATAACACAATAAGCACAAAGCAATAGGATCACACAACATAACAAAAGTAACATAACACAACAAAACAACCAAAACCAAATCCAAAAGGAAACTCAAAGAAACCAACTCAAAGTTTTTCCTACTTCAAATAATAACTAAAAGTAGTTCTATATAATAAAAAAATTTCTATCATAACCTAATCAAGGTTTTAGGTTAACTTAACAGAAAAGAACTCACTAAGCAACTAGGAGCAAAAAGAATTAATTAAAAGCTTTTATAAAACTCCTATTAGGCCTAATCCAATTTCTATTAGAAAATAAAATAAAACTTTTATTAATTATAAATAAAAGTTCATCTACTAGAGTGACAGAAACTAACCTAGAATAACTAATCACAAGTTAAAAATAAATTCATTTACTAATTAAAATATTAGGAAAACAGAGCTAGTTAATTAATTAGGATTAATAGGATTCTGCTTAAAACTAATTATTTATTAATCCTAAAATACCCAAGTTAATTTCTATGGTTTGGCAATGTCAAAATAAAGTTGGGACAAAAAGAATCATCCAAAATAATTTTTCTAACTCAAGTTATAGCAGATTTACTATTCTGCTAAAACTAAATTAAAGCAATTTTAATTAATTTTAACATAGCTAAATATATATTCTACAGAAACTACATAAAATTTGCAAACTAACAAAAAAATAATCATCTAAAAATAGAATAAAAGATATCAATTTTTCAAAATGTAAACTATTCTGCTAAAACAGAAAATCAAAATAAAAGAAAAAGGCCTAATGGGCCTATATCGTGCCTCGAGCGCCAAATAGTCTAAACGGCCTAGGGTTAAACTAAACGGACCGGCTAAATAAAACCTAACTAAAATAATAAACCGGAAAGAACCGGCCGGTTTTCTAATAAAACTTATTCTTCGGGGTTCTAATCGTGGCCGCTCACTAGAGATCGGACGGGGGGGGAGGTTTCGGTGGCTTACCGGAGTCCGGCGGCGGCGGGCGAGAGGCGTTAGGGTTCCGGAGCGCCGGGAGCTCGGGGAGTCGCTGTGGGGGAAAGGGGGAGGTCGGTGAGGAGTTTGGTGGGGTCGGGGTGATCGGGAGGGCTAGGGCGCCGACGGCGGCGACTTTGGCGGAGGGAGCTCGGGTCTCCGGCGTGGTCGGGAGAGAGGGAGAGGGCTCCATGAGGCTAGGGGGAATGGGGTGCGGAGGGGTCGGCTTTATAGCCAGGGTCGCCCTCGCCTGGGGATCGGGCGATCGAATCCGGATCCTTCGATCCGCGATCTCGGCAAAAGCGGCGTGGCGTGGGGGAAGAAGATGGGCGGGCCCACTGGTCAAGGAGAGAGAGGGAGGAACGAGCGGGTGGCCGAGGCCTGGGGTTTCAAGTAGGGGAGTGAGGCTTGGTCGGGTGGGCTGGCTGGGCATTGGGCTGGCCACTGGCTGGGCCAAGGGGTCATGGCAAGGCTGGGCCTGGGTGGTTTAGCCGGCGCCTGGGGTTTTTTTTTTTTGAATTTTATTTTTTAAATAAAACAAAACAGAAATAAAACAATATCTATAAATATTTTATATAGGGTATATATATACCAAAATGATCAGGGAATATTCCTTTCATTTGAACATTTTTCCAAAGGCAAAATCCAAACTTTATAAAAATCCATTTTTTCAAATTAAATAAAATTCAGATTTGAATCCAAATCTTTTGGCAATGTTTTCTTCTGATATTTTTGGAGTGTCATGTTTGCTCCTCTCATACTTTTGACAAGTATTTATCGTGCTTAGTTTTTGAAATGTTTCCCACTTGCCAAAGTTTGAAATTCAAATTCAAAACTCAAAATTCTCTCAAACTTCAAATGGCATTCAAATTCAAACAGATGCATAGGATGCTTAGCTATAATTGTAAAACATTCCAAATAGGAAATTTGGGATGTTACAAACCTACCATTTTAAGATGAATCTCACCGAGATTCGGGTTGGCTAGCAAATAGGTGCGGTGGTCTCAAGGAGATCTTCTTCGCCCCCCGTGGCTTCTTCCTCGTGTGGTGACTCCACAAAGACCTTGCAAAATTTGATGACCTTGCTGCGGGTGACTCGCTTGCAGTTCGAGAATTCGGACGGTTTCTCCTTGTAAGTCGATCACCGCTGTCAAGTATGGCCTCTAGGGCACCGTGTCTCTCAACGGAACATCGCCATGTCGGCATGGCACTTCTTCACCGAGAAACGTGGAAGACATCATGAACTCCGACAATCCTTCCGCAATTCCAACTTGTATGCAACTTCTCCACGACGCTCGAGGATTTTGTAGGGCCAATGAATCGGGTGCTAACTTTCCTTGACACCAAACCTCTTGATTCCACGAAGTGGAGACACACGAAGATATGCTCGGTCTCCCACTTCGTAAGTCACCTCCTTGCGCATCGTCGGCATAACTCTTCCGTCTCGACTGTGCTATCTTGAGCCTGCCTCGAATCAGCTTGACTTTCTTCGAATCCTTGATAAGATCGGAACCAAAAGTGATCGATCTCCAACACTATCCCACAAAGAATGGTGTTCTCGCACCTCCTTCCGTGATAGAGCTTCGAAGGGCCATCTTCAAACCGGATTGATAACTCGTTGTTGTATGAGAACTCTGCAGACGGCAAATTATCATCCCAGCTAGACCCATAGTCTAGCACACAAGCTCTCAACATGTCCTCCGTAATCTGGTTGACTCTCTCGGTCTGTCCCATCTGCTCATGGATGAAAAGCCGATCAATTCCAGCCTCGCACTCCAAAGTTTCATGCAATCGCTTCCAAAACTTTGAGGTAAATCATGCTCCTCTATCCGACACGATTTTCCTCGAACTCCATGCGCATATACGATCCTGGTCATGTATATCTTGGCCAACTTGGCACTTGTATAGGTAGTCTTCACGGAATGAAGTGAGCTACCTTAGTCAAACGATCAACCACTACCCAGATAGAATCATAACCTGAACGGGTCCCGGTAATCCCGTGATGAAATCCATACCAAGTTTCTCCCATTTCCAATCGAATCGCAAAGGTTGAAGTAACCTGCTGGCTTCGATGTTCTGCCTTTACACGCTGGCAAACATCGATATCGCTACGCATCGCAATATCCTTCTTCATACCGCCCACCGTAAACTTTGCTTCAAATCCAGTACATCTTGGTGTTGCCGGATGAATCGAGTACGGTGAATCATGAGCCTCAAGAATTAGCTTCCCGAGCTCGGGATCATTGGGCACATAAATACGATCCTCGAACCATATAGTCCCGTGTTCATCCTTACGAAATCCTTTAGCTTTGCCTTCATCCATCTTTTGCTTTATCTCATCGATTTCCTTGTCCGACTTCCGGCTTCACGAATCCTTTCGCCAAAGTGGACTGAACTTCCAGAGTTGCAACAAATCCTCTCGAACTATCTCCACCGGAGATCTCCGAGGTCATCGACTAACTCCTGGGTAATCCTCCCGCTGTAAGAGTATTCACATAACTCTTACGGCTCAAAGCATCTGCTACAACATTAGCTTTACCGGGTGGTAATGCAATCTCATGTCGTAGTCCTTTATCAACTCTAGCCATCTCCTCCGCCGAGGTTCAATTCCTTCATGTGAAGATATACTTCAAACTCTTGTGATCTGTGTAGACATCACAACGATTTCCGATGAGGAAATGTCTCTGTGTCTTGAGTGCATGCACTACACCTGCTAACTCCAAATCATGTGTGGCATAATTCATCTCATGAGGTCGTAGCTGTCCGGAGGCATAAGCTACAACCTTACCTTCCTGCATCAATACTCCTCCGAGTCCTTGACGAGAAGCGCCACAATAAACTGGTATTCCTTGTGTATGTCCGCAAAATCAACATCGGGCGGTGACCAACCGCTTTTTCAATTCCTGAAAACTGGCTTCACATTCCTCGGTCCAAACATACTTGGCTTCCTTCTTCAACAGCTCACCATGGGCTTGGCAATCTTCGAGAAGTTCTCAATGAACCTCCGATAATATCCTCGCGAGTCCGAGAAAATCTGCGGATCTCCTTGATCGAGGTGGGTGACCGCCAATCGGTGATCGATTCAACCTTGGCGGGATCAACTGCTATTCCTTCTCCTGAAATAACATGTCCGAGGAATCCAACTTCCTTCAACCAAAATTCACATTTGCTGAACTTGGCATACAACTGATGTTCTCAAGTTTCTCCGTAACTAGACGCAAATGTTCCTTATGCTCTTCCTCGCTCTTGGAGAAAATCAATATATCATCGATGAACACCACGACAAACTTGTCCAGATATTCCATGAACACCTTGTTCATCAAATTCATGAAGTATGCAGGAGCATTAGTCAATCCAAATGACATGACGGTATACTCATATAAACCATACCGTAGTGAATGCTGTTTTGGGTATATCCTTTTCACGAATCTTCAATCGATGATACCTCGATCAAGATCGATCTTAGAGAATACCTTGGCTCCAACAAGCTGATCAAACAAGTCATTGATCATCGGCAGAGGGTACTTGTTCTTGATGGTTACTTCGCTCAATGCACGATAATCCACAACCATCCTCAAGCTTCCATCCTTCTTCTCTACCAAAAGAACTGGGCTCCCCAAGGTGATGAGCTTGGACGAATATATCCTTTCTCCAATAACTCATTTATTTGATCCTTGATCTCTTTCAACTCATTCGTGGCATCCGATAAGGTCTCTTGGATATTGGGGCTGTGCCGCAATAGCTCAATCAGAAATTCAATGTCCCCGTCCGTGGCATTCTGGTAATTCCTCCGAAACACATCGGGAAAGTCTTGCACCATCGGCACTTCCTCCCGAACAACTCCGTGAGGGAATGCACCGATTCTTCATCCGGCTGTGCTCGCTACATACTTGATCCTCTTCGCCCGGGTGGTGAGCAGAATAGACTTATGCACACCCAATGTTCCTTCAAACTTTGACAACCAATCCATGCCTAGGATTACATCCAAGGTCTGAGTTTCCAACACTATGAGGTCCACGGAAATTTGTGGTTCCCGATGTTGAGGGTTGCATGACAGCCTACACCGCCATCATTTCTCCTCCCGCGAACCGACGCCAAGGGGGCTTCTAAGGGTTCTAGTGGGCAACCCGCATTTTCCACAACTACCCTTGATATGAATGAATGCGCTGCACCGTAATCAAAGAGAACCAAAACTGAACGTGAATTCAATAAAACTTACCAACCACAAGTTGTTCCGGCTGATCATAGACGCCCTCCACGCCGATGTGGTTCACCCGAGCACGAGGGAACGGATTGGGCTTCTTCGCTGAGCCTCCATTGCCATTTCCATTCCTCCGCTTGGCCTCCGGCAGTCGGTGGCATAGTGCCCCGCCTTCCGCACTTGAAGCAGTGATGTGGCTCAGATCCTTCTGAGCCGGGCAGAACGGTGTTGATTGCCATTACCATTGCCATTGCCATTGCCATGGCCTGACTTGTTGTCCTGGCTGCGGTTGTTCCCATTTCCTCCATGGTTATGACCTCCATGGTTATGATGGGTGTGTCCTCCCGAGTATGGTGCATAACGGGCTTCGCCGAGCTCCCGAGTTGTGCTTCCCCGGCTGTACTTCCGCTATGCTTTCTATCTGCTGCTGCTTGCCTTCAAGAATGGTGGCCTTGTCTACCAGCTCCGGTAGTTGTTGAAAGTAGCCACAATAAGCTGCATGCTCAGTTCATCATTGAGTCCTCAAGGAACTTCTCCCGCTTATGCATCCGTGGCCACATCATCGGGGCATAGCGAGCGAGCTTGTTGATTCATCCACGATCGTGCCACAAGACGGTTCCCCGGGCGCAAGTTGCGGAACTCACGCTTCTTCGCACTCATGGCTCCACCGAGACATGAGCAGTGCGGAAGGCCTGCTGGAATTGATCCCAAGTGATGGCACCAATGGGAAAAGTGGCGTGTAATTCTCCCACCAAGAAGCTGCAGGTCCATCCAGCTTGATGCGCTGCAAAGCGCACCTTCTCAAAGATCGCAGCATCCAACGGTGACTAGCTCTTCCGACTTTATGGAGCCAATCATCAGCCACAATCGCTCAAGGCTACTAGAGAACATCATGGATTCAACCTCGTAAATCGAGTCAAGTTGTCCACAAAGGGTGGTGGCGGTGGATTGTTGGCGTTGTTGTTCGATTCTAATAAGTAGCTGCATCAAGGCATTCTCGCTGTTGGAGCAGCTGGGTGAGCTCCGCGGGAAACCGTGTCACGCCCTGAGGCATCCGTGTTTTGGAGGGATGAGAAATTAGAATAGAACAATGGTCTATGAGGAATAACACTACCCATATGAATGCACAATCATAACACACCAATCATTTATTCATTCCACTCAAACATGGTTCAAACTCGATTACAAAAGCTCATGACTAATCAAAGGAAAACATCGCCTAACTGATCGATTTAAAAGTAAAAGATAACATGGTGGTCGACTAAAAAGTCTTCATCGCTGGCGCCTCTCTGGGGTTTCCTTCAGGGTACTCCTTCAAAATCCTGATCATTGCTCACGAGGGGTCCTTCATCTCCACTCGGATAAAGGTCCTCTCCCAAGTCCATCTTTTCCTCTATCGCGCAAGCTTCATCTTCGTGTCGTCGACTATCTCCATGAAGTCCGTGATTTCTTCCTCATGGCCAAGGAAGTCTCAAGCGTTTTCTCCTCCAGCCCAGCCATGGAACAAAGCTTCCGTGTGTCTTCGAGTTACGGCGAGTCTGAATCTCCCGCTTCCGAGAAGACACTCCAAGTCCCGGATGTACGAGAGTGGAATCGCCCTCAATGGTACGGATGATATCTCCATTCCTTGCCCCGCGAGAAACCATGGCGAGGTCTCGAGTGATCGAGCTCGCCTCAGATTCTCTCGGAGATGTCCAAGTGCTCGATAGATCGCCACGCCCTTCCGATGATCCAGCTTGAACTCGTGAACTCAAAGTTGATAGGCTCCGTGTCCTCCAAAGGTTCTCCCCGGATATGCACTTCAATCTCAGAGCGGTGTCCGCTTGGAAGTGCATTAGTTGGCTTCCGTGATCGAGGGCGAGCAATCTTCAGCTGCTTCACCATCTCGACCAGCTTTCTTCCAAGGGCATCGCCTCATCGGGCCGGCGTAACTCCGTAGCAAAACTGGGTGAACTCGACGGCCATCTAGAATGTTGCAAATGGGAGAAGAGTCGAATTGAACAGGGAGAATTATGGAATGAAAAGGATTCAAAGTAAATGGTCTCTTCCTATGGCTTTCCGATCCTAGGGTTACGATCCTACGGTCAGCAGGTGCTCGATACCATCTCTCAGAGCGACCTGACCCAAAATCGGTCAAATCTCGTGTCTGTATTCATCCCAAGATCATGCCGGTACCCACAAGACATCGATAAAGTAATCAAAGTTCAATCACACCTGAATATCATTAAACGATTCTCATATAGAGTCTTTATTACAAGAGAATAAATTCGGCTCAAGGCCAACTCATGAGAAATAAACTAATAACATCATGAAGCGTCAAGATAAGCGAGTCCATCCGACTCAAAGGGCAATCGCCAAGCGGAGCGTAGCCTCACTCCCGATCGAATATATCTCGCAACATAATACGTTGCAGCCATGTAGGTCAGCTTTTGGAATAAGCGGCAAGTCATGAAGAATAACAATAATAAAGTTACTAACTCTATATGCATTTTGGCTGTGGAGCTCTAAGTTTCATCATTTTGCAAAAAGCAAATTTTATCCTACTACAGTGGACTTGCTTGCAAATTACTACAATTGTTGGTAGTTATTGAGATGGTTCCGCCAACCAATATCTCGTTCCCAATTATTAAGTCATAAAAACCCCTCAAATTAATACATTAGTTTTAGTGTTGAGATATCCGAATACTTCCAAGTTCCAGAGGCTCAAATGTCCGTGAATCGGGACACGGCTAATCGATTAGATCTTTAACTCGCAGAGGGTTGCGACTTTCCCGCAAGAATCATTCCTCCTTTAAAGTCTTCGACTTCATGGTGTTTGAAGACGGACGAATGAAACAGGTCTTCCAAAGAGTTCTTCCGCTACCGCCGTACCCATCCAATCCTACCGTTCTTCTACATCTCGTAGTACCGCCCAGCCAGCGTCACTACTAGGGTCAACCCAGCCAGAGCCCATAATGGCTTGCGGCTGCACAGTAAGCTTCCGGTCATGGGGCATCCATCCTTCTCTTCGTGGCTGGGTGAAGCTTTCGCAAGATGTCATGGCACTTCTCCATGCATCCCGCCACCACTGGTTCTCCAGGTGCCCGCCAACCGCCCTCCACCCAAAGAGTGATTTTCCAAGTCCATCTTGATCATTGTAGTTCATGGGGTTGTCATCATCATTGACTCTCACATCTTGCTTATGAATTTCACTCAACCCAAAACCCGCTCACGAGCATAGCAAAGTAACTACTACGCCCCGGTCATGGTAACAAGGGATTGGTTCATCCTACCACATGATACTACTCAAGTTTAATGACTTCAAGATTTCACTACTGCATGCATGGTGGGTGGTGACAATTACTAATGCACAAAAACATAGGTATAGAAATAACATGATCAAAACTTGCCTTGCCGATGATCCTCGAAGCTAAAGAGTCAGAGTAGCAAGCTTCAGACTGAAACTCTACCGAGACAAACAATAACACAATAAGCACAAAGCAATAGGATCACACAACATAACAAAAGTAACATAACACAACAAAACAACCAAAACCAAATCCAAAAGGAAACTCAAAGAAACCAACTCAAAGTTTTTCCTACTTCAAATAATAACTAAAATAGTTTTATATAATAAAAAAATTCTATATAACCTAATCATGGTTTTAGGTTAACTTAATGTAAAAGAACTCACTAAGCAACTAGGAGCAAAAAGAATTAATTAAAAGCTATTATAAAACTCCTATTAGGCCTAATCCAATTTCTATTAAGAAAATAAATTAAAACTTTTATTAATTATAAATAAAAGTTCATCTACTAGAGTGACAGAAACTAACCTAGAATAACTAATCACAAGTTAAAAATAAATTCATTTACTAATTAAAATATTAGGAAAACAGAGCTAGTTAATTAATTAGGATTAATAGGATTCTGCTTAAAACTAATTATTTATTAATCCTAAAATACCCAAGTTAATTTCTATGGTTTGGCAATGTCAAAATAAAGTTGGGACAAAAGAATCATCCAAAATAATTTTTCTAACTCAAGTTATAGCAGATTTACTATTCTGCTAAAACTAAATTAAAGCAATTTTAATTAATTTTAACATAGCTAAATATATATTCTACAGAAACTACATAAAATTTGCAAACCAACAAAAAAGAATCATCTAAAAATAGAATAAAAGATATCAATTTTTCAAAATGAAACTATTCTCGCTAAAACAGAAAATCAAAATAAAAGAAAAGGCCTAATGGGCCTATATCGCGTTCTCGAAGGCCAAATAGTCTAATTGGGCCTAGGTTTAAACTAAACGAACCGGCTAAAAGAAAAACCTAACTAAAATAATAAACCGAAAGAACCGGCCGGTTTTAATAAAACATATTCTTCGGGGTTCTAATCGTGGCCCTCACTAGAGATCTGGACGGGGGTGGTTTCCGTGGCTTATCGAGTCCGGCGACGGCGGCGGCGGCGGCGGCGAGTGCGCGAGGGTTCCGAGCGCCGGGAGCTCCGGGAGTCGCAAGTGGGTGCGGGGAGGTCGGTGAGGAGTTTGGTGGGGTCGGGGTGATCGGGAGGGCTAGGGCGCCGACGGCGGCGACTTTGGCGGCGGAGGGAGCTCGGGTCTCCATGTGCACGAGAGAGAGGGAGAGGGGGTCCGCGAGGCTAGGGGGAATGGGGTGGGGGGGTCGGCTTTATAGCCGGGGTCGCCTCGCCTGGGGGATCGGGCGATCGGAATCCTGGATCCTTCGATCCGCGATCTCGGCAAAGCGGCGTGCGTGGGGGGGGAGAAGATGGGCGGGCCCACTGGTCGAGAGAGAGAGAGGGGGAGGCGAGAGCGGGTGGCCGAGGCCTAGGGGTTTCAAGGCGAGGGAGGAGGCTGTCGGGTGGGCTGGCGCTGGGCTGGGCTGGGCTGTGGCTGGCCAAAGCTGATGCGCGCTGGCTGGGCCTGGGTGGTTTAGCCGGCGCCTGGGGTTTTTTTTTTTTTAAATTTTATTTTTTAAATAAAACAAAACAGAAATAAAACAATATCTATAAATATTTTATATAGGGTATATATATACCAAAATGATCAGGGAATATTCCTTTCATTTGAACATTTTTCCAAAGGCAAAATCCAAACTTTATAAAAATCCATTTTTTCAAATTCAAATAAAATTCAGATTTGAATCCAAATCTTTTGGCAATGTTTTCTTCTCGATATTTTTGGAGTGTCATGTTTGCTCCTCTCATACTTTTGACAAGTATTTATCAGCTTAGTTTTTGAAATGTTTCCCACTTGCCAAAGTTTGAAATTCAAATTCAAAACTCAAAATTCTCTCAAACTTCAAATGGCATTCAAATTCAAACAGGATGCATAGGATGCTTAGCTATAATTGTAAAACATTCCAAATAGGAAATTTGGGATGTTAAGTCAAAATATCACAAGGGCACTTTAACGTGACGTATGAAGATGAGGAAGCCCATTCCTCCATCTCTAAGGACAACGACGACGAGGAGGAGGAGGAGGAGAAGAACCCTCCCCTTAAGGAGAAGAAGAGGGGGGCCTCCACGAATCTGGAGGCGGGAACGCCCAAGAAGGGGAAGGGCGCCCCTGCGGTCAACACCGCGTGGGACGTTGATGATGAGTCCGGAGCGACGCCCCGCACTAAGCCTTGGGCCGCATCGTAAGTACTATGACTCCTGCATATAAGTGTACCCGCCTCCTTTTTATTGTTTTGACGTGTTTCATTGTGCCATTGCAGTCCGCCCGTGGCAGCATCCAGTGATCCTCATCTGGGGGTTCGTTGGATCCAGCGGAAATGGCCAGTATGTCGCCGCCGCCCGCTTACTCCCCTGAGGCCAAGGACGACACCGAAGTGTTTTCCCGGAGGACCGCTCCTAGCCGGGGAGGGGCACAGGATGCTGTCCAGGAGGCGCCGCAAGGCGAGACCTCCGCTGCCGGACACATGGGAGAGCAGATGTCGGATGTGGGGTTCCGGCAAACCCTTAAGGTTCGAACACTAGGGTGCGCACGAAGTCTCTCCCTCCTACCACCCACGCCTAGCTCGCTAAGATCTCGCGACGAACTCGATTTAACTCGCAACACAACAAGACATGAGGTTTATATCGTCTGGCCACCGCTGTGGTGTAATACCCTACCCAAAGGTGGTGGTGGTGGATTGCCTCTTGGGTTGATGAATAACAATACAGGGAAGAACAACCTCCGAGGTTGAGGTGTTCTTGTGCGATGAAGTTGTGGCGTGAGGATTCGCTGCCTTCACTGTGGTGGCTAGCTCTACTTATATAGGCCTTGGTCCTCTTCCCAAATATCGAAGCGGAAGGGAGCCAACAACGGCGGGCAAATTTGAAGGGGACAACTAGTACAAGCTATCCCGACAAAGCGGTCTTCGCCATGAAAAGCTCTCGGGTGACGCCTGCCTTGGGCTCCATGATGACCTCCGCCTTGCCGCCCTCCCCGGTCTTGGTCTCGTTGCACCAATATGGTAACCTTTTCCCGATGCCTCGGTACTCTTCACCTGCGCTGGCCTCCTTAGCACCAAAGAGAAATAGGGACGCTGCACGACCGGGCGCCCGCCTGGTACTGCTAAATCACGGCTCACGCCACGAGAGCCTCGTGAGGTTTGCCTCGCTTTGATATCTCCGCCTCGTGAGGCTGCTGGCCAGGCCACTCCGAGGGGTCTTATGTCGTCCGGCCATGAGGCTTGGACCTCGCGAGGGTCTTATGTGCCTTGTTGATGAAGATGGGCAGACGGCCTCGCTGCTTGGCCACGCCAGGCCCGCAGCAGCAAGTCCGGGGACCCCATTCCAAGAACGCCGATAGTAGCCCCCGGGCCCAAGGTGCACTCGGGCTTGGCTTCGCGGCGAAGCCAAGGGTCAAGTTCGGAGTAATGTGGGCCCCAAAAGCCTGCGGCCTTGGTCGACGCGTGGCGGTTGATTAGACGTGGGCGTCTCCGCTTCCCCACGCTGCCTTTGAATCCACCTAGCTATGCGGCCCCTGCAGCCTACAGAGTTATTCCTCCGCCTCATGTGCCTTGCTTCCCCAATTCCCCTGCTTCCTTGTGGCTCTTCTTCTCTTCTCCAATCTAACTTGCGCTCCGCCTGCCCCATCGCAATGGCGCCGAAACAAGTTGAGAAGGGGAAGAGTCCTCTGTCTCTTCCAGATGCGCCTCCATCCTTTGCACCAGCGCTCGGCCGGTCTTGGGTGCTCAACGACGAGGCCATGGGTAAGGTGCGCCCGATGCTTGCTTCCAGCTTCAATGAGTGGGGGAGACGGTGGCCTGGCCCGCGTCTCGTACTTGCACGGCTCAGACGGCCACTGAGGTCCCAATCTTCATAGATGCCCTCTGGGCGGGCCTGATTCCTCCCTTCTCCGCATGCTTCAATGCGGTGCTTGAGCATTATCAGATCCACATGATGCATCTCGACCCTCAGTCTATGACTCTTCTTGCTGTCTTCGCTTTGTGTGCGGCCATGGTGGGCGTTGTTCTCGGTGGCCCTCCTCCATCACTTCTTCTCATTGCATCCGGCCACCTCAAAGAATGCTCGGGTGCGTGAGCTTCTAGGCCGTGGTTGCGATGGCGGGTGAGGGGATCGATTTCGAGCTTCCTCCATCCACGAGCGAATTCCAGACACGATGGGTGTTCGTCGATGCCGGTGTGCTTAGTCCTTCGCTTCAGTTCCGTCGGGCCGCTTGTTCCTAACTCCGCCGGAGCCATCAGCGCTCATGAGCCCCGGCGTTGCCCACGCCCTGCTCAAAGTTGAGGTTGGTGAAGGATCGCGACGTAACTGCACCGATGGTGGTGAAGGAATTTGTCCAACGCCGGGTCGCTCCGCTTAAGCGCCATTTTCGCCCAATGTGGACCTTGCTCAGCAGCCAGGACCACATGAGGTTTCAGGAGTCCGAGATCCTCCTTGGGACGCGGCGAATAGTGCTCAAGGTCCTGACGGGTTTCTTTCTGCTGGCCGAACTGCCTGGGAAGAACTGTCAATGATGGCCCGAGCAGACGCACAAGATCTTGTCCAACATTGCGTCGGTTGCCAGCTCTTTGCCAATTAGAGTCATATGCCCCCTACCGCTCTCCAAACAATCCCCATAACTTGGCCCTTTGCGGTCTGGGGGCTGGATATGGTCGGACCTCTTAAAGGGGTAAGCCATAAGAAAAAAAATACTTATTGGTCATGGTGGACAAATTCACCAAATGGATAGAAGCTAAACCAGTCAAAACGGCTGAATCCAGACCAGTAATTGACTTCATATCTGGGATCGTACACTGATACGGTATCCCCCACAACATCATCACTGGTAATGGCTCAAATTTTACAGCCGACGAAGTGAAAACTTGGTGCGCAAAATGGGCATTAAGCTCGATTACGCTTCCGTCTACCATCCCCAAACAAACGGCCAGGTAGAGCGGGCAAATGGTCTCATCATGAGCGGCATCAAACCCAGACTAGTGCGATCCTTGACAGAGTCGGATACGCACTGGGTGGAGGAGCTCGACTCCATACTCTGGGGGCTACGGACCACGCCAAATCGCACCAGCGGATATACACCATTTTCTATGGTGTATGGCGCGGAAGCAGCATTACCTTGCGACATAATACATGATTCACCACGTGTACGCATGTACGAAGAGAAGGAAGCCGAGTTAGATCGGCAGGATAATTTGGATGCCCTGGAGGAGGAGCACGATGTCGCAAAAGCCTGTTCCGCATTCTATCAGCAGCAGGCTCGACGATACCAAAACAGAGAAGTGCGGGCCAAAACTTACAATATTGGCGAGCTCGTTTCACGACTCACCGGAGAAGAAGAAGGAAAACTCAAACCCAAGTGGAGGGTCCTTCGTCATTGACAAAGTTCTCACCGGAGGAGCGCATCGCCACGTAATGCATCCGATAATGACTGAGCCAAACCCATGGAACGCGCCAGACTACTTGAGATTCTACGCCTAGCGCCAACATAGTGTTCATCTCCTAACCCTCCCTTTAATTATGCACCATCCCTTTTCCTTTCTCGACCTTTTTCTCTCTTCACACAAAGTATTCAATACAAGGTGGATTTCGGATCACTCCGCCGCACTAAGTGTGTAAGCAATACTGGGGCTTCCTATACGGAAGCTAAAAATAATTACTCACATTGCTTTCTGCCCATCACATATGCATTCTTTTTCCATATGTACCTTTTTCACCATTATAAGCATCGATATGACTTAAGATGTTGCCAAGCTGGGTTGCCTGGCTCTTGTGTTTATGCCCTACGTTCCCATTAATTCGTCTAGGGCATAAGGGGAGCACCTCTACGATTTTTACTGCCGGTTCAGCCGGATGTGTACCTCAGACTGGGTGAAGCCGAAAGCTAGCTTCCTTAAGAGAATATTCGGTCGGTGAACAAAAGATGTGTTCGTTTATTACAACGTAAATCCCCAGAAGTCTTGTATCATGCGCCATCATTCGCAGTCTGGGCAAAGCGATCGTCGATGCATACCTGTGGAAAGGAACCCTAACGAACTATTCTCCCGGAAGATGTTTCTTACTATCCATGTAATATAACATAACTAGTTGGGTATTTGCCTGCTCAAGCACTTATGACCCCTACGCCTTTGTTTCCACGCATACCCCGGTTTTGTATAACTGAGTGGGTATTCGGACACACCCCGGACTATAGGATCCGGGGGCTGAAGCGAAAAGGTCCGCCATGACAAATGATTTTCATACGGATAGGGGCTAATCATGCCCATTAAATTACACAAACTTGACTGACTATATTCCTCCTCTATACCGGCCCAACAGGTTATCTAGCTTACAATCCTGTTGAGAATACTTAGCGGCTAACGCCACCTGGTCATACACCGACTCACGGGAATTTTCTTGCCCATCAGCCCTCGCCGGTCCTATTTCGCCATATGGTTCGGGTCCAGCTTGGTGTAGCGCCTTCACCATAGCCCAAGCTTCTCTTGCGCCTTGCCGGGCAAGCGGACACCTTCCAGAGTCGGAAGCGCCACCGCGTCCTTGAAGCATATTCACAAGCTCCGCCATGCCATTAGGGCAGCAAGCTTGATGGCCATAAAGCCCGAGCAACACCTGCATCACTTGCCGAGCTTGCTCGCTCAGCCATGAAAGGTCTTGCAGTAAATCACTTGCGATGAGGGCATCTCCTCCTCGTATGCACCCGCTAACATTCCTGCACGCAAAATTCTTTCAATATACTTCTTCGCCGAACTACACTACAATTCGTCTAGGCACTTACCGTAAATGATGCGCCGAAGCCTCTTGTTCTCCTTCATGGAGTCCGCCAGCTGAGCGTGGAGATCTTTTAACTCCACGTCCAGCTGGACTTTGGCATCTTGTAGATTGTTCTTCTCCCGCCTAACTTGCGTAAGAATGTGCACGCCAGCCTCCAGCTGCTTTTTGAGATGCGATGCATCCTCTCTTACGCCCTCCGGATTCACCCCGGGATTGTCTGCAGAATTTTCTGTTAGACTTGTCACATCAGCCATTTAGTAACTGGTGCATCTTCGTGAAATTATGACAATTGTTACCAGATGAGGGCTTTTGGGGTTCCTCTAATTTGGCAACTGCGGCCCTCGCTCTCGCCTTGCATCCCTCCAGCTCGAGACAATTGCTCGCTCTTTTGTACAAGGACTGGTATAGATTGATCCTTAAACTGTTGTTCTAACTGCTTTCAAGTCTCGTGGGCTACTGCTATACATACTTATCAAAATTTCTTACCCGTATGTCTTTGGTATACTGGTTTGTCGCTGGGCAAGCCCGCCGAGCAGCCTGGACGTATGGCCCGCCGAATTGAAGGCATTAAATACCTCTTCGAAAAGATGTTGTTCCGGCACGCCCGCCGGCGCCTGTGGATTCATGGCGCCTCTACTTCGGAATTCGTGGTGAGAGCATATCCGCACTCTCGTCTGGAGAGCTATGCGGTGCTGGCCCTGCTGTCCGCCTCGCTCCAAGCCGGTTCGAACCCGGCTGGTGGAGGAATGATTGGTAGGGTCTCCGGATATAGTCCGGTTATTCCTCTTCCCGCTGCATTTAAAGGGCGCTGTCATATTTTAAATTCTATAATTACAGGATAGGTTATTGCTTTACCTCTGTAGCGGTGTGTCAACCCTCACCGCCTTCCTCTTGAGCCTGCCCGATCTAGACGCCCGTGGTTGATGAGTCCCTAGGGGCTCGGCCCCTTGCTTCGGCCGTCGTTTCTGCAAATAGAACGATGCCTCAAAGGTAAATTATAATACCTGGGGGGAGTCCTCTTCGAAGGATATGGTTTTTTAGTTCGGCTTACATGCGAAGCGGGGAGCAGTCCAGGGTAGTCGGCCGTAATGGCCACTAGGGCGCCATCCCAGCTCGCCTGGTAGAATACCCCGTTGACAATCTCCACAGTGATATCCGGATCCACTTTAAGTCCCAGATCTAGGGCCCTTCCAGGGTCCTCTGGTTGCGGGGAGGGGCTGAAGATTCCTTCTACGGCCCTCCTTAGTCCCTGCTCAGAAGCATTCATGCAAGTAATCTTAGCAGAAGAACGCTAGAGTAAGTAAAGTAGGGAAAAAGAATGGCAACTTACCCACGCTGGGGGGTTGTACATGGAGAATCTGTCCCGCGTTTTTATGCGAAGGAATTCCTCCTCTTGCCCTTTGTACAACTCGGACAATATCCTTGCCAGAGCAGCAGCGGAGTCCGGACAGTTACGACCGCAGCGGGTGGCGTCGTCTTCCCCATTGAAATTCCACATGCGCTTCCCCCGATATTGGAGCAGCTGCACTCCCCGTCTTATGCATATCTCCATAACCTCAACTATCGTCAGTCCGGATTTGGCCAGTAACTTTATCCTGTCCATCAAGAGGAATATTTCCCTTGTGTCCTCTTCTTGAGGGCCCCGAGGGTGCCAACTTAGGCGTGTTTCGGGGCGCGGTTGAACTTAGGAGACCTGTCCGGACTGGATCCGAACGGGACGCCGCTTATATAGAACCACTCAAGGCCAGTTTTCTCGTGCTTCTCAGAGTGCCGGACAGGTATCCGGTCTCGGCAATGCGCCATACTTCGGCCCCGCCCACTTGACATAGGGACTCCCCCTGGGTGTGGGGGACGAGGCAGAACAGCTTCCTCCATAATCCAAAGTGTGGTTCATAGCCTAAAAACAGCTCGCAAAGGGCAACATACCCGCATGCGTAAAAGAGGCAGGGTAAGATCGTAACTGGAGGCTGTAGAACTCCAGGAGCCCGCGAAGAAACGGGTGGATAGGGAACCCGACGCCTCAAGAGATGAGGGATCAAATACATACGCTCCTCCGGAGATGGGTTAGAGATCCTCAGCCTTGGTCTCCTCCGTCATAAGTGGCTATTCCAGCTCGGACGGGACCATGAACGCCGTGGAGAAACCTTGGGTTTGTAACTTTATCAAATGACTATGAGGAACTGAACACTCTCCCAATCCCCGACTTGGAACGAGAAGGGCAAGCGTAAGAGCTGCGACGGCCGACCATGTTGGAATGGCTTTTCATGAGCGCCTGCTGATGCCGGCTCGAGGGAGAGTGAGGTTTGATCTGAGAATCCCTTCCTTCAAATAGACGGTTAGCCCGGAGGATCGAGGGTGGCAAATGCAAAATGCTCTCAACTCCTCGTGATTCGCTCAACACGTGGAGATGGTCATTCTCGAGGCACCGCCGAGGAGCACAACATTGATTGGAGGCCGGACGCTATTCGCTGTAACAGTACTTTGGAGTATTCAAGAAGGAACCTGCCTTGCAATGTCAAGACAATATCGCACGCCGGACTCATCGCCATCGGGCCTGGTTCAGGGGCTACCGAGCGAGTCCTCGAATTAGGGGGTATCCGACTGCCGACTATGTACAACGTCCGACTATTGAAGCGTGAAGATACGAGATTCAAGACTTCACCGCGGTCCGGATGGGACTTTCCTTGGCGTGGAAGGCAAGCTTGGCGATCCAGATATTATATTTCCTTCCTTGTAACCGACCCATGTAAACCCTAGCCCTCTCCGGTGTCTATATAAACCGGAGAGGCTGGTCCTTAGAAGGCCGATCACAATTACAATCATACCATCATAGGCTAGCTCTTAGGGTTTAGCCTCTACGATCTCGTGGTAGATCTACTCTTGTACTACCCATATCATCAATATTAATCAAGCAGGAAGTAGGGTTTTACCTCCATCGAGAGGGCCCGAACCTGGGTAAACATCTGTGTCCCTTGTTTCCTATTACCATCAGCCATGATGCACAGATCGGGACCCCCTACCCGAGATCCGCCGGTTTTGACACCAACACGCAGAGCCTCTCTTGTGTCGCTGAGGGGGACGCCCGCGGAGGAAGAGGAGGTCCGAAAGCGTGAGGAGGCGCTGGCCCTGGAGGCCATGGAGCATAGCCACGAGCTCGAGCAACTACGAGGGAGCGTCAAGTTGCCCAAGCAGAAGACGTCGTCGGTGCTCGCGAGGCTGGAGTTGAGGAGGCGGTGAACCGCCGGGTTGCCGAGGTTCGCGTGGACCTGGAGGGCAGGTACGACCTGAAGCTGAAGCTCGCGGGCATGGAGGATGAGGGCAGGGCCGCTGCCCTCAGGCCCAGGTTGGACGAGGCTGAGAGGCGCCATGGAAGCCACTTGTCGCCGCCTGGTCACGGCCAGCGGATTTGGCCTTCGCCGCGCCTGAAGGCGCCCTCCGGAGGCGGTTGATGACGCAGAGGCCGTCCGCGAGGCAAAACACGAAGGAGGTGCTCCAACGTCGAACGCTGGAGCACGAGCATGCCCCTATGCTTCAGGATCTCCGGAATAGGGCCAATATCGCCCTGGGCCATATTTGCGACGTGGAGGCGCCGACACCTTACTCAAATGATTATGCCAGCCACCTGACCTTCTTCACCGAGGTGGTGACGCGCCTGGAGGCTCGATCTGCCAGAGCTCGCCAGCTTGTGGAGGAAAGGGGGTGTGGCCTGCTCAAGCACGCTTTCTCCCGTGTCTTTAGCCACCTCTTGAATGCCGACCCCAACTTTGACTTTGACGCCGCCATCGCCCCCGTACCCATAGTTGCCCGGGGCAACCTAGCATGCTGGGTTGAGGACAATGTGGACGCATTGGTCAGGGCCTTCGCTTCGGAGGATGACGCGGTGGTGGTCGTCGCAGACGAAGGCGACGTGGTCGACGATGATGACGGGGGCGTCGCCGATGGCGGCTGTCGGTGTCAAAACCGGCGGATCTCGGGTAGGGGGTCCCGAACTGTGCATCTAGGCGGATGGTAACAGGAGACAAGGGACACGATGTTTTTACCCAGGTTCAGGCCCTCTCGATGGAGGTAATACCCTACCCCGCTTGATTAATAATGATGATATGGGTAGTACAAGAGTAGGTCTACCACGAGATCAGAGAGGCTAAACCCTAGAAGCTAGCCTATGGTATGATTGTTGTTCATCCTACGGACTAAAACCCTTCGGTTTATATAGACACCGAATAGGGTTAGGTTACACAGAGTCGGTTACAATGGTAGGGGATCTACATATCCGTATCGCCAAGCTTGCCTTCCACGCCAAGGAAAGTCCCATCCGGACACGGACGAAGTCTTCAATCTTGTATCTTCATAGTCCGTGAGTCCGCCAACGATGATAGTTCGGCTATCCGGACACCCCTAGTCCAGACTCCTCAAGAGCTCCCTAACCAGGCTTCAATGATGATAAGTCCGCGTGTTGATTTTCTTCGCATTGCAAGGCGGGTTCCCCTCCTAACTCGTGTTGAATAGTGTCCGCTTTCTTGTGAATATCGTGCTTCTCGCTTCCACGCCCAATAATGGCATCTTCCACGGTTTAACGAATGTGAAAAGTCGAGGTATCTTTACATTTACCCCCTTGCTGTGCAAATGAGCCGCCTATAAAAGAGACGGGATCCAGATCCGGATCACGCCCATCCTCCCTTCATGAGCCTTCATTAGAGCGCCTTTGACAAAAAAACCCACTCCACCATGGACAGTCGACGCGCTCCTCCTCTCGCTCCCCCAGCCCTCAGCCCAGAGATTGGGGAGATGCTCTGTCCCTCAAGACAATAATTGGTGGCGCCCAAACCAAGGGATTCTTCCCGCCTTCATGGTTCCGTGCATTCCAGCACTCGCCACTTATAAGGGCGGAAGCAAGCGGAGAGCGCCCCGGTCCCTCTAAGGAGAGCGGGTATGCTTGCCTCTACCTAATGAGAGGACTCAGATTTCCAATCCATCCGTTTCTCCGGGCTTCGAGTTCTACGGCCTCCACCTGCACAACCTCACGCATGCCTCCGCCTCGCATATAGCGGGCTTTAGGCCCTTTGCGAAGCTGTTTCGGGTGTTGAGGCCCATTTCGCCTGTGGAAGAGATTGTTCTCCTTTGTGCCTCGCTCTCACGAAGGGTCAATATATCAAGTGGGCGGAGCCAACTATGGCGATCGCCGGACCGGATACTTATCCGAACCCCAAAGAAGGCGCCCGAGGACTAGCCCTCGGAATGGTTTTACATGGAGGATGTCCCGCTGCCGGATCCTGTTCGGATCGGCCTTCCGGAGTTTAGCAACGCTCCTCTGAAGAAGCGCCTAAGCTGGCGCCCGTGGAGCCCCTAGAGGGAAAATGACCGGGACGTCCTTTACTTGATGAGCTGAATAAGGTTACTGGCTCATGCCGGATTGACCATGATTGGATTCATGGCAATCTGCATTATGAGGGGAGTGCAGCCGCTCCAATATAGGGGCCACCCCATGTGGGACTTCAACGGGAGGACGATGCCACCCGCCATGGCCGCAAAGGGCCGGATCGTCACCGAATCGTCAAGACCTTGTCCGCTATGTACAAAGGGAAGAGGAGTATTTTCTCCGCCACCATCGAACGGGTTTTCTTCAATAATCCTCGGGTTGGGTAAGCAAATATCTTTGTGGCCTGTCCGATCCATGTTCCCGTGGTTAAATATCTCATTTCATGGTTTCTACGCAGGAACTGCGCCGGGCCGTGGAGAAGATACACAGCCCGCCCCCACAACCCGAGGATCCGGAACGGTCCCTCGATCCGGCCTCCGAAGAGGACCCGGATATAAAGGTGGAGTTGATCGACGGGGTGTTCCACCAACTTAGCATCGACAATGCTTTGGTCGCCATTACGGCCGACTACCCCAGATTATTTACGGCCTCCCAGGTAACCGTGACCGAAGTCCGGATACCATGACCCACCCGTGCTTTACTTCTAATCACCACGTATTTTATGGTGTTTCGCAGGGGGTGCCTTCAGAACGGGAAGTCGAGCCTGCAGCCGCCGCCCAACAAGGCAGCTCGCCCAGCAAAGCGAAAAGAAGTGCGGTACGACTCGAGACGTCGCCACAACGGTATGATGTGCCATCATGTTTTAAGGAGAGGTTCCCGGAGGCACACCGACGCCGTGGTTTTTTTAGGAAAAAGCGCCGCGGACTGAGTCCGGAAGAAGTTGCTAATCGGACCTCCGCCAACCAG
Organism: Aegilops longissima; assembly: GCA_021605205.1. Taxonomy (NCBI): domain Eukaryota; kingdom Viridiplantae; phylum Streptophyta; class Magnoliopsida; order Poales; family Poaceae; genus Aegilops; species Aegilops longissima. Next base: position 131,936,536 of record CM038676.1, read on the forward strand.
GCTCAAAAAGCCGAGTCCTAAGGGGGTACGAACACGAGGCGCAGGTCGGATGCTCCTCCAACGGAGGATGCCGACAGACTGTCCGCCACCAAGTCGGAGGTGGAGAGCGCCATGAATCATAGGCGCCACTGGACTATTCTACGGACGATGTTTCTCCCAAGAGGCATTGGACGCCTTTTAGTTCGAGAAGCGCACTGCGTGCCGCCAAGATGGCCTAGCCAGAGCTAATGAGCAGTATGTGAAAGACATACGGGTAAGGAATTTTGACATTATATATGCCAAGAGTCTTGAGACTTAAAATAGTTAGGATAACTGATTTAAGGATCATTTGGAATGCAGGTTCTTACCAAAAGAATACTGCTTGTCCCAGAGCTTGAAGAGTGCAAGGCCCAACTTGAGGCCAAGACTGCCAGCGATCGGGGAAGCCATGAAGACTCCCTCTGGTAATATATGCCCTTCGAAGTAGAAGTAGTTTCGCAAAGTGCGGCGTGTGCATAAATCTGACATTAACATTGCAGATAGCGCCAGGATGGATCCGGACAAGCAACAGCTCCTGCGCCAGCTAAAGGCTGGTGAGGGAGTCCTGGATTAGGGGGTGTCCGGATAGCCGGACTACCATCATCAGCCGAACTATCATTGCCGGACTATCATCATCGACCAGACTCCAAGACTATGAAGATACAAGATTGAAGACTTCGCCCCGTGTCCGGATGGGACTTTCCTTGGCGTGGAAGGCAAGCTTGGCGATACGGATATGTAGATCTCCTACCATTGTAACCGACTCTATGTAACCCTAGCCCTCTCCGGTGTCTATATAAACCGGATGGCTCTAGTCCGTAGGACAACATCAACAACCCTTATAATCATACCATAGGCTAGCTTCTAGGGTTTAGCCTGCTTGATCTCGTGGTAGATCCACTCTTGTAAACATCCACAATATCAATATCAATCGAGCAGGACGTAGGGTTTTACCTCCAACAAGAGGGCCCGAACCTGGGTAAGACATCATGTCCCTTGTCTCCTGTTACCATCCGCCTAGACGCACAGCTCGGGACCCCTACCCGAGATCCGCCGGTTTTGACAATCGACATTGGTGCTTTCATTGAGAGTTCCTCCGTCGCCACCGATAGGCGTGATGGCCTCTTCAATCAATAACGACGCAGTCCTGGGTGAGACTTTTCTCCCGGACAGATCTTCGATTCGGCGGCTTCGATCGCGGGCCAACTCGCTTGGCCATCTAGAGCAAATCGAAAGCTACGCCCCTGGCCGCCAGGTCAGGTTTGGAAGCCTAAACTTCACGGCCGATATCCGCGGAGACTTGATCTTCGATGGATCTGAGCCGTAGCCGAGCGTGTCGCGCTGTCACGATGGGCATGACCTAACTCTGCCGCCGGACAGCACCTTGGAGGTCGCAGACACTAATCCGCCCCGACCCATAGTCTGGAGCCGATTGCTCGGATCGAGGACGGATGGCTGGACACCGCCGAGCTGCAACTTCTACGGCGATAGAGCCGAACACCTACCTTGTCCCGCATAAAGCTCATGACTCGAGGTGCCGGACTCCTGCCGACTCAACCTCCTGCGCCCGCCACCGAATCCGATTGGGTGCCGATCATGGAATTCACCGCTGCGGACATCTTTTCAGACTCGCCCTTCGGGCGATATCATAAATTCATCAAGCATCTCGCTATCCGAGAGCCCTGGCCGAATCACGCCAGATGGTTGGGACGCGGACGACGAAGAAATTCAGACCCCACCCACCACCCAATTCGAGCCACCGCCGATTTATTTAACCGACGTGCTTGACTACGATTCAAGACAAATGACGGTATGGACGACGATGCCGAGACTACAAGAACCAAAGGCCTACAGACACCGAAGACCACCTCGCCATACAACATCTACATGGTGGACACCCCAAAGGGAAGCGATAACGAGGAACAACGGGACGCGGCAGAGGATAGTCTCGCCGATAAACAGCCAAAACGGCGACGTAGACGCTGCCCTAAGTCCCGCCTCGACCAAAGCAGCCTTCCTACTGACCCAGCGATAGAGCAGGGCAAACCAGCGGACGAGTCGGACAATCAACCCCTTCACGGAGCAATCAACAGTCCGGACACAACACCGGATCATAAGAACATACACAAAAGACTCGTCGCCACGACAAGAAGTTTGAAGAAGGCAAAACGGAAGCTCAAAACAGCAGAAGACGCGCTCAGATTGAAGTGGAGCAAAGTATTCAAGACTGCAGACAAATATGGCAATGCCCATCAAACAAAGAGCTACCCGAAGCGCAAGTTGCTGCCAGAATTTGACGAGGAAGCCATAGAGCCCTCACAATCAAAAAATAAAGAGGCCGCCTGGCCGGATAGACGGCCAGATGACAGGCCAAAAGCGACAAGCGGGGCCGCACACAAGACGACTTATAATCCTGGGAAAACGGATGGCCCAACTAGGTCCATCTAAGGGTAAAAAAAGAGGGCCCCAGGAAGTAACACAACGCGACAAGTGTTCAAAGACAGCGGCACACCCAAATACAGGGGCGCCGCACACCCGCTATGTTTTATCGATGAGGTGCTGGATCATGAATTTCCAGCAGGGTTCAAACCCATAAACATAGAGGCATACGACGACACAACAGACCCCGGAGTCTGGATAGAAGATTACATACTACACATACACATGGCTAGAGGAGATGATCTCCACGCCATAAAATACCTACCCCTCAAGCTCAAAGGGCCAGCTCGGCATTGGCTCAAAAGCCTCCCGAGAAAACAAACATCAAGTTGGGAAGAGCTTGAGGACGCGTTTAGCAAATTTCAAGGGACTTATGTCCGCCCTCCGGATGCGATAATCTGAGTCATATAACCCAACAGCCCGAGAGTCGCAAAAATTCTGGAACAGGTTCCTTACCAAAAAGAACCAAATAGTCGAATGTCCGGACGCGAAGCCTTAGCAGCTTTTAAATACAACGTCCGAGACGAATGGCTCGCCAGACACCTCGGCCAAGAGAAGCCAAGAACAATGGTCGCGCTAACAAGCCTCATGACACACTTTTGCGCAGGAGAAGACAGCTGGCTAGCAAGACGCAGCACCAGCGACCCGAGTACATCCGAGATCAGAGATGGAAACGGAAAGTCACGGCGCAGGAAAGATCAGCGCCGCAATAAAGATAAAAGCCCAAAGGGCACGGCGGTCAACGCCGGATTCAAAAGCTCACGGCCAAACAATATAACACGGCCTCTTAAAGACAACAGAGACGAGCTATCAAATTCAAACAAAATTTTAGATTGGATATGTCAAATCCACAGTACCCCAGGAAGGCCTGCAAACCATACCAACCGAAATTGTTGGGTTTTTAAACAGTCCGGCAGACTCAACGCCGGACACAAGGGGCTCGATGCGCCAAGCGAGGACGATGACGAACCCCACCAGCAGAGCACCGGAGGTCAAAAGACTTTCCCACAAGAAGTCAAAACAGTAAACTCGCTTCACGTGATAGTACGGAAAACCAACACGGCACTCGCTAAAGACAAGTGTCACACAGTCCACCCCAGTGGAACACCGAGACTGGATGTCAAAACCAATCACTTTCGACCATCTGGATTAGTCCAGAAGTATCCAGAACGCAGGATAGACTGCCCTGATATTAAATCCCATAACAGACGGACTGCATTTCATGCAGGTTTTGATGGACGGCGGCAGTGACTTAAACCTGCTATATCCGGACACAATCCGCAAGTTGGGATAGACCATACTGCAATTCGGCATAGCCGCGCTTCCTTCAAAGGAGTGGCGCCTGGCCCTTACACCAGCTATCAAGCATCACTGGGACGGGAAAGCTTTCGTCCGCTTCAATGCAATACCACATTACGCGTCTCTTACGCTTAAAATGCCCAGTCCACGTGGCATCATTTCATTAAAAGGTCGCCTGAGACCCCGGACACGGCTGGATGAGTCCGGAATAAATAAGCTAGGGGCTACCTAGCCGCACAGCCCTTCACACGGGTTTGCACATATAAAACCATGATGAGCTAGCATAGGCTCAGCTTTATTAAACTATATTTCAATTTTTTATGCACTTTCTCGCATGATTTCTTTTCCAACCAAGTTCCTCTCTTTTACAGATGAACAGCGTGCACACCGTCCAGTGATACGGCACAACGGAGACACAGCGCAGACGCAAGAGGGACCCGCTGTAAGGACTCTTTTCGACTAAGACCCTCGTAAACCTTTCTTACTGCCTCTTGTTGCTATAATCCCTGGTTTATCATTATAACCAGAGCGGAGATCGGCGTTTTGGCATCGGCCGCGCTGTAAGAACCTGCCCGCACTGACACAAGGGGCTTAGGGCTTTGTTTTGCCCGCTATTATAAAGACCTAACACCTTCGGAGTGTTCGCGTCTCGAAGTTAGGCCTTATATGCATCAGCTCAATCATGTCTTTGGTCAAATGTTGGGTTTGCCCGCCCCGTGTTTTGCTGCCTTACGCTCCGATCATTGGCTAACGCGGCCGTGGAGAACTATCGCGATTGTGCCCCAGCCTGGCCGGGCGAGCACCTCAAGAGAGAAAGCCAAAACTGACTGTCATGATACAGCGAGACCTGGTCAACCACTCGATCGACTATGGGAATGTTTAGGATTCCTTCGTTTTGACGAAGGGCCGCTTCCGCCAGCACATACGCCCCAAATTCGAGCGCGGGTGCCCCAGGGCTATGTCGTAGCCCTACCTCAAACTCCATGGCTAAGTGAAAGTGATAAAGCATCATACTCCGGTTGCCTCGCTTGCTTACGCTACCACCTCCTTTACAGGACCGAGACGTCCGGATTAAGTGTGAAAACGCTATTTTTTTATGAACACCCGCACCTTGTGCGTGGGGGTGAAGCCGACGACGCCATCTTTCAAAGTTATACACACGTATACATGAACGGCCGCATAGGAGATATTCTATTACTTGAACGCACAAGTATAAAAGGCGCTTACTTCATAAATATCGTTTGACATCATATAAACCTTCATTCGAACGTAACATTTTTTGAGCACTGCGACTCTATTACACTAGCACCACGCAGCACTTCGCCAAAATAGTGCTCGGCGGGTAACCGGTTATCATCCGAACTCGGGGTCGCAACAGCGGTGGCATCCATCTCTGTCCAATGTGTCTTCACACGGGCGAGCGCCATCCGCGCACCCTCTATGCAGGCCGACCGCTTCATCGCCTTGATATGCGGCACCGCCCAAGAAATTGCTGCAATAAGCCAAAGTAACTCTTCGGTCAGCCTATCCGCTGGATATGGGTCACTATATCCGCTATAGCAAGCTCGACAACCTATTTAGCTCAGCCCACTCAGCCAAACGGTCGGTCAGCGGAAGTGAACGCCCGGACTATGGAATTGAGACCAAAACAGCTCTTCCGCCTTGTAATCCTTCCGCTTCGAAGTGCACAACGGCATCCGCCGACTCGCCGCTAAGTCCATATAAGGGTCCTCTGGACCCCACAGTTGGCCCAGCTGAGCATATTTTGATCCAGAAACCTTCGGGCAGCAGAAAGGCTTGCCAGCTACAATATCTCGGCCCGGGCGCAGTTTTTCCTTCATAGCCCGTGATTGCAGTAGCGGGCATCCTTGGCTTCGCGGTGGCCTTCCGCAGTCTTCTTGCCCGCTAGGGCGCTCCTTCACAAGAGCCTCATTGTGGTCGGTAGCATCTTTTAACTTCACGGCCATTTCGGCTATCTCTTCCTCGCTCGGCAAAGCAGCGACCCTTCGCCGCTAACTCCCGGCCGCCTCGAGGCCGCCAGATTATTTTTCCGCCTGCTCCTTGGCTTGAGCAAGTTCGCCCGAGGCTCTCCACGGCAGCGGCACTATCTGCATTTCACGCACATGTTGTAAGGAGATGGCTTCGCCCCTTACCAAGTGACCGCAAGTAACACTTACCTTGCGACTCATCAAGTCGCTGCTGACCAGCGTGATGTCCGCATTCGCAGATCGAGTTGCCGCTTTAGTTCAGCACTCCATCAGTCCGCTGGCCCTCGGACGACCCGCCACCTGCATCGGCACGACGGGAATTTAAACCTGCGATTTTGATCCTCGGACGCATGTCGATTTCGACAACCTACCGAGTCTCGTGGGCTACTATCTATACAGTATGCATTCTATATGCAAACTGTTAAAAGGTGTGTCATTTTAAGTACCTCAAACCCGCCAAAGAACTCCCGACGGAGATCAGGTAGCCCGCCTTGCGGATTTAAACCCTTTCAATCACCATGCTCATTAATGCGGCTGATCTTCCGAGATAGACGCCTTCTCAAGCAGATCCTTCACCAGCATACCCGCTTGGCGCCGAACTATCCGGCTTTGCTAAACCCGGGGCTCCTCCGTGATTTACACTTCAGGCTCGTCCGCCTCTATCCGACGGCGCCCGGACGGAGGCGTGCTCGCTCTCCATCATCTCCGGAAGAAGGTCCCTCAAGACGAGCTCATTTGCGAAGGACGGAGATCCGAACTACAAGGTAAAAACTTTAGTTATCCTCGTAAGCACAAATAGGGATGTCCTTATTATAAAATTCCTTTCTTTCTACTTACGGCTCGCTGGAGGGCTGACTCTTTAAGGAGATTGTGCGGCGGGGCCTCCCCGACGCAGGACCTCCTGGCGAAGATTTCTTCCCCGCTTAGGGGCTTTTGCCCCGGTCCTCTGAGGCAGTCCTCTTCTCCCTTGGGGAGGGATTCTCGATCCCCTCTTTCAAGAGCCTCCTTAGGCGAGGCAAGAGCTTCCCTGTTTTCCCCTTCGCCTTCCTCTCAAGGCGCAACCTCAAGCATCCGACCAGCACGGATCCGGGCGCGGTCTCGGGAGGGGGCCGACATCAGATCAATTTTGCTTCCGCTATCCACTCCTGTAGAAGGAAATTGGTCATAAGGCTTAATCATCGAAAGGCAAACAAACGGTATGTCCGGACTCGGAACTACTTACTTGAGTATCCGGGCGATTGCAGCTTAGGCCAGCATCCTCGGTCAATTCCGGACGCACCTCTTGCGATCCGAAGAATAATTTGTACATCTCCAGGGGTGTCATACCCATGAAGTGTTGAAGAATCCGTGGACCCTCCGGATTGAACTCCCATAGCCGGAGAGGGCGACGTTTGCAGGGCGGGAGACGCCTAATCAGCATAACCTGCATCACCACCACCATATCGACCTCTCTCGCTTGGAGATCTCGAACCGCCCTGCAGTAGGGGCACGCCCTTGACGGCCCCAGTTGAGCTCTTGGTTGACCCACGACATCAACCGTCGTGGAGGTCTCGGGCGAAATAGGGCGGCGCTTTTTGTCTGCGCCCCTCGAACGGTAATATAGAACCACTCTTGCTGCCACGGGCCGAGCTCCTCTTGAAGGAGCCAGCGGCCACGGGCATCGGCCTCCTACTTATGGCCGCCCCGCCACACTCCGCTTGACGCCCCCCGATCATCTTCGGCGCCACATTGAAGGTTTTCAGCCACAGGCCGAAGTGAGGGGTGACGCGGAGGAAGGCTTCGCAGACGACAATAAATGCGAAAATATGGAGGATGGACTCCGGAGCCAAATCGTGGAATTCCAACCCATAGTAAAACATGAGCCCTCTCACAAAAGGATCCATCGGAAGCCTAAACCCGACGGAGGTGGGATACAAAAACAACATACTCGCCGGGCTCGGGGTGGGGATGGCCTGCCCTTCGGCAGCAACCTGTCGAAATCTCGAAGACAGTACTTGGCCTCCGCAGCTTTAGCACGCCCTCCTCCGTAACGGAGGAGGGCATCCACCGCCCCGAGGTCGGAACCGACATCGTTGAAGTCCGCAGCTCGAATCTGGAGCTCTAGGTGCTGGAACTTGGGCGGGGAGAGGATTCGATGAAGGATTAAAGAAAAAAGAAACGAGCCTTGGTCCCGTTATAAAGAGGGAGAATACCAAGAGCCGTCTCTGTGACTGTTTGGGACTCGCCTTCGATAGAGGGGGCGTGGCGAACGGGCGCCGTTGGTTTACCCACGTCTGTATTAATGAGAATCCCGGATTAAGGGGAAACACGATCTCTGCTTCGACAAGACGTGCCAAGGAAAACCGCCTCGCTAAATGCACTGAGGTAGTAGAGTAAAAAACGATTTAAATAATGGCTTGGTAGTGGCATGACGTCATGCCACAGAAAACGTGAGTAGATTGAACTTGTGTATATATTATTATTCTCTCTACGATGAAATGTGGAATTTATTTTGCAGAGCCGGACACTATCCTGGTGTTCACAATCTTCTATCATTCGGAGGAGGAACCCGCCTTGCAATGCCAAGCAATATACGCGCCGGACTTATCGTCATTGAAGCCTGGTTCAGGGGCTACTGAGGGAGTCCTGGATTAGGGGTGTCCGGATAGCCGGACTACCATCATCAGCCAAACTATCATTGGCCGGACTATCATCATCGACTGGACTCCAAGACTATGAAGATACAAGATTGAAGACTTCGCCCCGTGTCCGGATGGGACTTTCCTTGGCATGGAAGGCAAGCTTGGTGATACGGATATGTAGATCTCCTACCATTGTAACCGACTCTATGTAACCCTAGCCCTCTCCGGTGTCTATATAAACCGGATGGCTCTAGTCCGTAGGAAAACATCAACAACCCTTATAATCATACCATAGGCTAGCTTCTAGGGTTTAGCCTCCTTGATCTCGTGGTAGATCCACTCTTGTAAACATCCACAATATCAATATCAATCGAGCAGGACGTAGGGTTTTACCTCCAACAAGAGGGCCCGAACCTGGGTAAGACATCGTGTCCCTTGTCTCCTGTTACCATCCGCCTAGATGCACAGTTCAGGACCCCTACCCGAGATCCGCCGGTTTTGACACCGACAGCTGGCGAGAGCGTGCTTACGAGGGTGCGTCAGGAGAAAAATAACCTCCAAGATGCCAACACCCAACTGGGTGAGGAACTAAAGGATGTTCGTGTCCAGTTGTCTGACTCCGTAAAGGAGAATCGACGGCTTCGTCGCGGAATTTTCAGTAAGTGCTTAAACAAACTTTTAAAGAGTTCGGCGAGGAAGGCGACTAACATAAACATGTATGTAGGTTTGCTTACAGGTCGTCCTGAGGAGGAGATGCCCAGTTCTTCGGTGATCTTCTTCCCGGATCGCGCCACCGCATCGAACGATTTCGGCAGGTGATGAAAGGCGCCGCCAGGCCTTGTGGCTATCTATCTCCCTGCCTCAAGGCATTGGGGAGCTGGCAGAGCGGCTTCAAGGGGCATGGCGGCGCTCCGACTATGGAAGATATCGGCTGCCGTCAAGGCGCCAGGAGGCTGGGCCATGGTAAAGACGCTGTACACGGTTGTTGACCCAAACCACATGGCCGAGGTCGGACTGTGGGGCCCGATGGCAAGGAGATCCTCAGAAGTTTAGTGTACGCCAAGTAGAATTGGCCGCCAAGTATTCCCAGCAAGATTGTAAATTAGATAGCCTATTAGATGGCATTGAGGAGGAATACAATTAGTCGAGTTGACTATGTAATTGAATATGACATGAAAATGTCTTCTAGTCGGATTGTAGATCGCTTGTCATACCGGACCTTTTAAGCTTCACCTCGGGACCCAATAGTCCGAGTGTGTCCGAATACCCTCGCGGTTATGTAAGAACCGGGCATGCATGGAGACAAGGCGAGGGGTCATTATTGATGTATCGGATAAGTGCCCAACTAGTTATGTTATATTACATGGATAGTAAGAAACATCTTCCAGGAGAATAGTTCCGTAAGGGTTCCTTTCTCGGGAGGCATGCCCTAAAGTGCATGTCCAAACTGCTAAGAAAGTAGAAAATCATCCGGGCAGATGGATAAATAGTTAAAATCATCTTTCAGTTCACCGACCGAATATTCCCTTAAGAACGCTTAGCTTTGGCTTCACCCAATCTGAGGTACACATCCGCCGACCCGCAAGAATAATCGCAGAGGTGCTCCTTTACCACCTAGCCGAACAATCGGGAACGAGGGGTAAGCACAGAGCCAGCAACCCAGCTTGGCCAAAACTTAAGTCATATCGATGCATATAATGGTGAGTAAAAGGTACATGCGGAAGTTTGACACATGTGTTGGGCATGAAGCCCGATAAATAAGCTTCGCTAAAGAAGCCCCAGGTATAATGAGCGCTGACAGCGCACAAGTATGTGCGAACAAAGCGCAAACGAGCCTCTAAAGGCTTCAAGAAGAAGGAGGAGGAAGGAGAGAAATAAAAGACAGCAAAAATAGAAAATGTGGACGGAGGAAGGAGACGAACTCGAGTCCGGCGCTTAGGGCGAGAATCTTCATAGACGGTCTGCGTTCCATGGGTTCGCTCGAGTCGGTTATCCGATCGCTTAGCAGACGGTATGCTCCGCCGGTCGACCTGGTCGATGATGAAGGACCTTCCATTTGGGCTTGAGTTTGTCCTTTTCTTGTCCGCAGCGAGAACTAGTTCACCAACGTTATAAGCTTTGGCCCGTATTTCCTCGCTTTGATATCTTCGAGCCTCTGTTGATAGAATGTGGAACGAGCTTTTGCCACGCCGCGCCTCCTCAATGCGTCCAACTGTCCTGCCGATCGAGCTCGGCTTCTCTTTCTTCATACATGCACACGCCGAGGTGAGTCATGAATTATGTCGCAGGCAAGACTGCCTCGCACCGCACACCATAAAAATGGTGTGAATCCGTAGTACGATTCGGCGTGGTCCGCAGCCCCGTGAGTACGGAGTCGAGATCCTCAACCCGGTCGTGTTAGATTCCTTGAGGACCGCACTAGTATGGGTTTAATGCCGCCATGATTAGACCGCTTGCTCGCTCGACTTGGCCGTTGGTTTGAGGGTGATAGACCGAGGCGAATCGAGCTTGATGCCCATGTTTTGCACCATAATTTGACCTCATCGGCCGTGAAGTTGGTGCCGTTATCGCGATGATACTGTGGGGACGCCGTACGGTGCACTACCCCGATATGAAGTCTATCACCAGCCCGGATTCGCCGCTTTAACAGGCTTGGCCTCTATCCATTTGGTGAATTTATCCACCATGACCAATAGGTATTTTTGCTTGTGGGTTCCTCCCTTAAGGGGTCCAACCATGTCAAGCCCCTGCACCGCGAACGGCCAGGTGATGGGTATAGTTTTGAGGGCGTGGGTGGCATGTGGCTTTGGTTAGCAAAAGCTGGCAACCGACGATCGTTGGACTAAATCCTATGCATCTGCCGGGCTGTCGGCCAATAAAATCCTGTCGGAAGGCCTTGCCTACAAGGGCCCGGCTGCGGCATGGTGCCCACCCAGTCCGCATGAATTTCAGCCAGAGGTTTCGCCTTCCTCTTCGGAGATACACCTTTGAAGGACTCTGTTGTGCTTTTCTTATAGAGCTCTCCTCATGGACTTTATAGGCTTTGGATCGCCGTACTATGCAGCGAGCCTCATTTTGGTCTTCGGGAGTTCCTGCCTAGTTAGGTAGGCTAGGAATGGTTCCGCCCACGGGCGATAACCGCCATTATTTCGTGGGCGGAGGTGTTATCTCGCTGGCAAGCCTCCGATTGTGTCGAGTGTTCGTGTCGGGGTTGGGTCCGGATTGTTATTTCCGCATTCTTCCCATAGTACGGATGGCTTGAACAGCCGCTCCAGAAGATGTTGGGTGGGATGGCATCGCTGCTTTTGCCGATGCGCTAATACGTCCGCCGCCGGTTGTTATCCCGGCTATATGATGAAATTCGAGCCCTTCGAGCCGTGCTGGCATTTTTAGGACCGCATTGCGGTACACTGCCATTTTTGATCTTTGGCATCAAAGTCTCCATTTATTTGAGATATCGTGAGGTTCAATCTCGCGCACCTCTAGGCGCTTAATGCCCATGGAGATCTGCCATCCGGAGGCCGTGCGAAAAGGGCCTCAGATTGGTTGTGTTGTTGGAGTCCGTATACATTATCTCAAGGACGATTGGACTCGCCCGGTTGGGGACGCCAGACGACACCAGCCCCCTGTGCCGCCAACATTTTGGAGCCGTCAAAGTGCATGATCCAATTGGAGTATGCACCGCACTCTTTAGGGAGTTCGCTTGGTCCATTCGCCACGGTTGGCCAAAACCCGCGACTTAATAGCTCGTCGTGGCTTATAGGTTATGTCGAATGGAAGGAGCTCTATGGCCCATTTAGCAATCCGCCCGTCGCGTCGCGGTTGTTTATAATGTCGTTAAGAGGTACTTCGAGGCTACCGTTATCGAACACTCTTGAAAGTAGTGTCGCAGCTTCCGGATGCCATGAACACCGCGTATGCTATCTTTTGATAATGAGGGTACCGGACTTGCATGGAGTTAGGACAGTTGGACACATAGTAAACCGGTTTTTGAAGAGGGAACCTGTGTCCGTCCGCTTTCTCGCTCGACGACGAGCACCGCAATGACAACTTGATGTGTTGCGCGATATATAATAGCATTGGTTCGCCCATGTTGGGCGCGCCAGGACCGGATTTGTTGCCAATATGGCTTTTATTTCTTCGAGTCCGGCCGTGGCGCATCCGCCCACTCGAAGTGTTCGTGCGCCGGAGGAGGCGGTAAAGGGTAACGCCTTTTCTCCCAACGGAAATAAAGCGGCTTAGAGCCGCCACGCATCCAAATCAATTTTGTATTTGTTTGAGGTCTTTTGAATATCCAATTGTGACAGAGCTCGGATCTTGGCTGGTTTTGCTTCAATTCCTCTACCGGACACAATGAAGCCCAAGAGCTTTCCGCCGGAACGCCAAGACGATTTTTCTGGATTGAGCTTAATGTCATATTTTCGGAGATTGTCGAATGTGAGCCTCAAGTCGTCTACTAGAGTTTCGACATGCTTGGATTTGACGACCACGTCATCTACATATGCTTCCACTGTTTTGCCGATCTGGTTTGCCAGACATGTCTGAATCATGCGCTGATATGTTGCACCGGTGTTTTTGAGCCCGAAGGGCATTGTGTTGAAGCAGAATAGGCCGTATGGAGTGATGAATGCTGTTGTGGCTTGGTCTGGCTCCGCCATCTAGATTTGGTGGTAGCCGGAGTACGCGTCGAGGAAGCACAATGAGTCGTGTCCTGTTGTAGCGTCGATAATTTGATCAATGCGAGGGAGGGGGAAGGGATCCTTTGGGCAAGCCTTATTAAGGTCTTTGAAATCAACACATAGGCGCCAGGATTTATCCTTCTTTGGTACCATCACCAGATTTGCTAGCCAGTCCGGATGTTTTATATCTCTGATGAATCCGGCTTCCAGAAGTTTGGCTAGCTCCTCTCCCATGGCCTGTCTCTTGGGTTCGGAAAAGCGCCGAAGAGCCTGTTTGACTGGCTTGAATCCTTTTAGGGTATTTAGGCTATGCTCGGCCAGCCAACGTGGGATTCCTGGCGTGTCTGAAGGGTGCCAGGAAAAAATGTCCCAGTTTTCTCGTAGAAATTCTCGTAGTGTGGCGTCTACATCAGGGTTTAATTGTGCCCCAATGGAGGCCGGCTTTGCAGGGTCCGTTGGGTGGACTTGAAATTTGACTATTTCATCCGCTGGTTTAAAAGAGGTGGACTTGGATCTTTTATCAAGTATCACATCGTCCTTGTTCACTGTGGAGCGCATCGCAGTGAGTTCCTCGGCCGCTAGGGCTTCGGATAGTGCCTCGAGGGCTAGTGCGGCTGTCTTGTTTTTGGCGCGGAGTGCTATGTTCGGATCACTAGCGAGACTGATGATTCCGTTAGGTCCATGCATTCTAAGCTTCATGTACCATAATGGGGTATAGCTTGAAAAATTGTGAATGCCTCTCGCCCTAATAAAGCGTGATATCCGCTGCTGAATGGGGCCACTTGAAATGTGACCTCCTCGGACCTGTAATTGTCCGGCGAGCCGAACACTACGTCCAGTGTGATTTTTCTTGTGCAGCATGCTTCCCGGCTAGGGATTATTCCTCTAAAGGTTGTGCTGCTTCGCTCAATGCGGTTCCAGTCTATTTCCATTTTTCGGAGGGTTTCCTCGTAGATGAGGTTTAGTCCGCTGCCGCCATCCATGAGTACCTTAGTAAGGCGAAAGCCGTCCACTATTGGACTGAGGACCAATGCGGCTGGTGCTCGGGCTGTTCAGAATTTGGGTTCGCTAACGGCATTAAAGGTAATAGCCGTGTCCCCATGGATTTATTGTTGCTACTTGGTAGACTTTGGCAAGGTTATGGAGTGTTCGCTTCGCATGTTATTTGATGCAAAACTCTCGAAGACTGTTAACTGTGATCTTGGCGTTGTGGGCTGGGATTCTGAGGCTAGAAGCTCTTCGCCACTTTTGGCCACCTGCCGTAGTATCCAACATGCTCGAAGGCTATGAGTTGGAGTGGCGCCCTCTATGCTATGAATTTTGCAGGGTCCGTTTAGCCAACCCTCCAAGACGGTTCCGTGTCTTTAGGGGTTTTTGTTTTTGATGTTTAACCCGGTGCTTGGTGATGATGCACCCTTTTATTTCGGACTAGGGTTGTATTCGGGGCTGGATTATCCCAAAATTTACTTTCGATTTTCCAAGCACTCTCCATCGCACAGTACTTTTGTACTATGGTCACCAAGTCAGCAAAGCATGTAATTTCGCGACGACTTATGGCGTTTAGGATTCCCTTGTCCGTGTAATTATTGCAGAAAAGTGAGATTGCGTCCTCCTCTCGGCAGTCCTTTATCCTGTCCATAACCAGGAGGAATCTGGCCCAGTAATGATGTACTATTTCAGCGGGCACTTTCCAAATTCGGGATAGATCGCTAATGTTTGGGTGGGCGGGTGGAACTAGATCCGGAACCCCGTCCAATTTAAGACTCAGGGGCCGAGAAGTTTCCGAACTTGGAAGTTTGGATTTTTGAATGCTATCCAATGAATCCAACCCGCCGCCTGACTTTAAGTTCAGGGCTTGATCGACATCCGTCCTTCTGCGGGAATCCGGCATGGAGGGATCGGGAATCCGGACGTAGCTAGTCCTTAAGATAGAAGAAGAATCGCCGTATTCTCCTCTACCACAGCAACATAATGAGTAGCCTGGGGAGAGTTGATCTCTCTCAGATTGGTTTTAGGCCCTATCTAGTCGTAGTCTGTGGCGACTCCCAGGGCGGCGACGCGATCCAAGAGCTCGTTTACGGAGGAGAGCTCGATCGGATCTAACTTCTCGGCAAGTTCCGAGTTGACGTGAAGATTGGTTTCGATGACCGAGAAGTCATCGTCGGTAGCGGTATGGCGAACGGGCGGTCATAAGAAAACCACCTAACCGCAGAGTCGACCAAGGCCAAGGCTTCTTTGGCGATAGTATCGCTTTAAAAGACGGGATGAGGCATCCTTCCCGACAGCGACGGCGTAGGAACTCTCAATGAAAGCACCAATGTCGGTGTCAAAACCGGCGGATCTCGGTAGGGGGTCCCGAACTGTGCGTCTAGGCGGATGGTAACAGGAGACAAGGGACATGATGTTTTTACCCAAGTTCGGGCCCTCTCGATGCAGGTAATACCCTACTCCTGCTTGATTAATATTGATGATATGGGTAGTACAAGAGTAGATCTACCACGAGATCAGAGAGGCTAAACCCTAGAAGCTAGCCTATGGTATGATTGTTGTTCGTCCTACGGACTAAAACCCTTCGGTTTATATAGACACCGAATAGGGTTAGGGTTACACAGAGTCGGTTACAATGGTAGGAGATCTACATATCCTTATCGCCAAGCTTGCCTTCCACACCAAGGAAAGTCCCATCCGGACATGGGACGAAGTCTTCAATCTTGTATCTTCATAGTCCAGGAGTCCAGCCAACGATGATAGTTCGGCTATCCGGACACCCCCTAGTCCAGGACTCCCTCAGCGGCGATGATGCTGATGAAGTCGATGAACACGCGAGTGACGCGTCTGCGGGTAACACAGCAAGCGACATTTCTGGTTGATCCCTTGTTCTCCTGTCATTTCTTCCCGCGCACAAACTGGGGCGTGGCCCTTGGAAACTTGTAAGAGCATTTTGAGAGGGGGAGCCCCTCATGTAAGCAAATTGCAGTTTTTACTTTTCCATGCGATGTGAGTTTGTGTCCTCGTGAACTTGTGAATCCTGATGCGAGTTTTCTATCTTGGTTTACCTTAGTCAGCGCCAGCTTTGAGCTAGGTTGCGATGTGTCGAGTTCCTGAGAACCTTGCGGAGCTCGTCGCCCTGTCGGAAGGGGCCCCACGTGAGGTGAGCACCAGTTGTAGCATTAGCGCGGCGCCTTGGCAGCCACACAGAGTCCCTTCCATGAGGAGCTCGTGGGAAAAGGCGACGGACATGAGTCCCAAAAAAACAAGATCCAGAAGGCAAGAAATTGCTCAAACGAGAAAAGCCCCCCGCCAAGACGATAAAAACTCAGCTTCAACTCAAATCCAGATCCAGAAAGCAAAGCTACAAATAGAGAGATCCAAAGAAAAAGGCCGTGTCCGGCACCTAGTCTAGTCTTCTGGTCTTCAAGTCTTCTCACTAGCGCAGAGCTAAGTGCTGCCACTGGGCGTGGGAGGGAGCCCCAGGGCCTGAGGCCGGCACCCCTGAGACTCCGGGGCGTGTACAACCCCAACTCATTATTACGTGAGAGTGTCACGGGCGGCGAGCTTCACAGGCACTGGGCCTTCTTCACAGGTACCGGCCTTGCTTCATATCACCAGAGGAGGGCCCCGCCTTGCGCCACTCTTGACCTCCTCTGAGCCGACCGGTCACCAGGACGACACAGAGGAGGGAAAGAGGACGCCAGTGGTTCCCTCAGCGACCACATGTCCTCTACCGGGGGAAGGGTTGTCGAGGCCTCTCCGGCAGAGGGCCTACCTCCGGGTGTCGTCAGGCGTCGCGCACCGCGGGGAGGGGCCTTGCTCCTGGATCTCTCTCGGTGGCCCCCAGCGTGTCTCCCTTGTTGGGACAGGTGCCACCGTGCCTGGGTCGTCGATCGACGCTGCAACCTGGTACATCTGTAGTCCATGGTTAGCATAAGCCTGTTCCTGAGAGACTAGCAGTGCCCTGTAGTTGCCGCTGCCGGTGCGATCATTGTGGTTCTCAGTTGGTTCTTGGAAGGCTTCGGCTCCTAGCGCCCCCTCTCCCCAATCTTCTCCAGTGAATGGGCCGAGGTCGTCCTCTGGTGCATACCCTTGGTCCATCATGTGGGGCACGTAGGCTTTCGGGGCCGTCACCCTGAACACCTCGCCTTGGTGCCCC
The DNA here is from genome assembly GCA_021605205.1 of Aegilops longissima. Classification (NCBI taxonomy): domain Eukaryota; kingdom Viridiplantae; phylum Streptophyta; class Magnoliopsida; order Poales; family Poaceae; genus Aegilops; species Aegilops longissima. Next base: position 131,953,730 of record CM038676.1, read on the forward strand.
ACGCTCCATGTTGCCCCGCCCATGACGGCATCCTGGGGGTAACATTACGGCATCCGGCCGGGACCATGGGGGGCGACGCTTGTGCTTGTGCTTGTCGAGGGCGGTATGGCCCCTACGCTGCCGGTTGTGCTGATGTTGATGAAGCCCCCGGGCGTAGTCGATGGCGCGCGAACATGGTGAGGTCCGTCGCGCGGCCCTGCAGTGGCCAGGGGAGGAAGTCGATAGCAGAAGGGTGGTGCTCCGGCCGCTGCGTCCAGCAGCTCGGTAACACGCTCAAGCAGTGTGCCCCGACCGCACTCCATCAGCCTGCTTCGCAGCAGCTCCCTTGCCATGGTGAACGCTGCCCGCATGTTTGCTTGCTCCCGCCGTGAGTGCGGCGCCGTTCTTCTTGGCATGACTTCGCGCCTCTCGCGGCTCGCACTGCCGTGGGGTGAGGGTGGATGACGCCTGGCCACGCTGCCCGCGCCCGGAGGGGTTTGGCGGTGCCCGTGCCGCTTGGAGTGCAGGGTCGAGACCTTCATGGGCAGGCGGCACTGCCCGGTCTGGCCAGGCTGCCCAGCGGTCGGAGTCGGCCCTTGAATCGCCAGACATCGTGGCTGGGGAGCGTCGGCGAGCTTGTTGGAGGAGAAGAAGCTCCGGCGCACCCCTACCTGGCGCGCCAAATGTCGGATGTGGGGTTCCGGCAAACCTTTAAGGTTCGAACACTGGGGTGCGCCCGAAGTCTCTTCCTCCTACCGATCTACGCTCTAGCTCGCTAAGATCTCGCGGACGAACTTGACGAACTCGCAACATAGAAAGACACGAGGTTTATACTGGTTCGGGCCACCGTTGTGGTGTAATACCCTACTCTAGTGTGGTGGTGGTGGATTGCCTCTTGGGCTAATGATGAACAGTACAATGGAAGAACAGCCTCCTGAGGTTGAGGTGTTCTTGTGCGTATGAAGTTGTGGCGTGAGGATTCGATGCCTCTACTGTGGTGGCTAGCTCTACTTATATAGGCCCTGGTCCTCTTCCCAAATATCGAGCGGGAAGGGAGCAAATAACGACGGGCAAATTTGAAGGGGGACAGCTAGTACAAGCTATCCTGACAAAAGCGGCCTTCGCCTGCGAAAAGCTCTGGGGTGACGCCGTCTTGGGCTCCACGATGACCTCCACCTTGCCGTCCTCCTGGTCTTGGTCTCGTTGCACCAATATGGTAACCTTTGCCTGATGCCTCGGTACTCTTCGCTGCGCTGGCCTCCTTAGCACCAAAGAGGAATAGGGGCGCTTTCAGCGATCGGCGCCGCCTCGGGTACTGTTCGTCATGGCTCACGCCACGAGAGCCTCTTGAGGTTTGCTCTCGCTTGATATCTCCGCTCCTCGTGAGCCTGCTCTGCCAGGCCACTCCAGAGGCGGTCTTGCATCGTTCACCTCGCGAGGCTTGGAAACTCGCGAGGGTCTTGGGTGCCTTGTTGACAAAGATGGGTCATACGGCCTGCTGCTTGGCCACGCTGTGGGCCGCAGGCAGGCAAGTCTCGGGACCCCCGTTCCCAGAACGCCGACCGCAGATCCCCATGGAGACTGGCGAAGAGGGACGTATTCAATTCGGCCCTCAGCCGAATATGATCCCGGGGACCAATACGGCCCCGGAATCCGGCACGCGCCTTCCTTCGAATGAGGGGGTGCGCCAGTTCCACCGACGGCTCCTGTCCAACCAGGGGCACCAGATAACCTGATGGAGGCACTACGAGGCGCCTCCATTGTGGATGAGCACCTTATCCTTATGGGTATGGTGATCGAGAAAGTTCATTCCGTCAAGAGCGGACTAAACGAGGCCTGCCACAACTTGTTGACAGGTTTCGAGGTAAGTCACGTAAAAAGAGCACACCCCGTGCTGACAGTAGCCCCTGAGACACTGCCGGTGTTCGGAAAGAAAGGCCGGACAGGGGATCAACCCTTTATAGGAGACTAATTATGTGATTAAATAGGCGTCGTTGTTGGCCGCGACCTCGCATGCTGCCGAAGTCTCTGAACTAAATCAGAGGTTGGAGCAGACCGAGAACGAGCTCGGCGAGGTGAAGATTCAGCTCCACAAGAAGCAAGGTGAGTAACGACTTGCTGTGTATTCGGAAAGAGTAAGCGGTGAGTATTGACCAGAGTGTCATAATATGTGTAGGGGCGGCGACCGAGGTCGAGGCCCTAAAAAACGCCCTGACCGAAGCCAAGGGGAAGGCTGTCCAGCAGCAAGCCGCCCGTAAGAAGCTCAAGGCCCGGGTCGGTGAGGTCTAAAAGGAGCTCCAGGACGCGGTGAAGAAGTGTTAGGCCTTGGAGTGCGAGGCGTTGGCTCGAGAGGCCGAACTTACCAAGGCTTGCCAGAGCGCAGAGGCCGCACGGAGTGAGGCCCGGGACGCTCTCCAGGAGATCCAGGAGGTCAAGAAGATCAGAGCGGGTAAGGATTTTAACATGCAAAGCAAGTATGCGGAGAGGAAGTAACTTTTACTAACCCGGATTCGGAGTTGCCTAGGGGCTTTTGTGGATCTTCCACGCAACCTGTCCAATGCTATGGAGTTCTTCCGGGTCAGGGAAGGGAATTCCACAAAGAAGCTGTTCTGGTCGCAGTATGATGTGCCAGAACATTCGGTGCCCTTTGCCGATCAACTGAAACAGTTGGTCGAGCTGCACAGGATGGCCGAACTGGCCATAAGGGATTTAATAATCTGGTTGTGGCCAGCCGAAGCTATACCTAGAAGTTATTTTGGCCTCGTGAAGCGGGTGGTGGAGGCTTGTCCGCGGCTAGACATCGTCAAGCGATCAGTCTGCATCGAAGGTGCCCGCATGGCCTTTGCTCGTTGCAAGATGTGGTGGGCGAAGATGGACGCCGTCGAGGTGGCCAGGGGGGCGCCGGAGGGCAAGGAGCACCGTACACCCGAGCGATATTTTGCGGATGTCCTGGAGGGATCTCGACTTGCAGCAGTGCAGTGCGGGCAGGACATTATTTTCAAATGAATAACTTCAGTTTTTGTCTTTGCCTTGTATGATGAAAACAAATCCGGTTTGTAATATAATGTTTGCTATGTTTTGATTGTTTCCTCCTGTGCGGCCGTGTTGTATGGAATCTGAGGGTTGGCCAGTCGTCGGCTTCTGCCGTCACGTAGGTAGTACAGAGGTGTTCGAGATGGAATCTAAACAATCCTAATCCAATTATATGGTCCTTGATGGAGCTATTTAGCGCAACAAACCAGGCAATTAGACTATGTGGCTTAAACGCCCTCACTTAGCCATAGGAGTTTTATAATAAAACATGGGCGCAGCCCCTGTTATACGAACCAGAGTGCTGTCAGCGTCTGATCGGGAAGTACCGATCCTTCGCGAAATGCGGAAAAAATCTCCAATGATTTGAGATCTCCGAACAGCTGACCGGCTCTTGCCGCATCATGACAGTCAGTTTTTGGCTTTCTCTACTGAGGTGCTCATCCGGTTTAGACGAGGGCACAATCGCAGTAGTTCTCCCTTTACTACCCTAGCCGATGTAGCGGAACATAGGGTAGCAAGCACAGGAGCCGGGCAACCCAACTATTGACCAAAGACATGATTCGGAGCCAATGCATATAATGCTAAATTCGGGGTGCCGAACTTTATCTTTAAAAAGTGTTCGGACTTTGTTGTCGTATTATGGGGCGATGGGAAGCCCCTGGCAAATGTGGAACGTACCAAAGTGCACGGGTGCGAGAATATAAGTAATTAATCGCAAAGGAAAACAGAAAGAGAGCAGAGGTAGTATCTGGGGGCCCTTGACTTTGGCTGTAAACTATTTCCATTATAGTTAGGTTAATGCGTAAAAGCGCATTTTATACAAATAATGCAATAAGCAACCGGCTATTTAACATGCCAGAACCAAAGGAGAGCTGCGTTGGGGTACTGAAAACGGATGCGGTAATCGTTGGATTGTCCTCTAAAGCTTCCCCTGCATGCTTGTGCCCTATGCCAATCTGGTGTACTTGTCCTTTGACAGGACCGGTAATCAGGCCGTCAAAGGGGGCCTGCATGAAAGGTACCTGAAAGAGAGAAAAAATGGAAGGGAAAAAAGAGGAAATAGTAAAGGTACCAGTGAGTCCGTATTGGTGTAGCCGAACTACAAGTTAACTATGCCTCCGTCGACGCCCATGGGATTTTGAGTGCGTAATTATGTACGTGTGGTGCGGATGCTGCTACCTCATCGGGACTGGGATGGAGGCCGAATTGCTAATCGAGGTCTTTATGAGCCGAACCGTCCTGGTGCAGTGTGGTTTGGACTCTCGTAGTGATGTCCAGGGGCTCCGCAGCCGGATTACGGTTCTGCTTGAGAAGGCCGCTTTGTACCTCTGCTGATAGGGCGGCTGTGTGCTCCTCTGTTTGGAGGGAGCGTTCAGTGTTGCCATTGACTGTTATGACGCTGCGTGGACCGGGCATCTTAAGCTTGACATGAGCATAGTGTGGTACTGCGTTGAATCTAGCAAACGCGGTTCGTCCGAGCAGTGCGTGGTAGCCACTACGGAAGGGGACGATATCGAAGATTAACTCTTCGCTTCAGAAGTTATCCAGAGAACCGAAGACCACTTCCAGTGTGATTGAGCCCGTACAACGGGCCTCTATGCCTGGTATGACTCCTTTAAAGGTAGTCTTTGTGGGCTTGATTCGTGAGGGATTAATGCCCATTTTGCGCACTGTATCCTGATAGAGCAGGTTGAGGCGGCTACCACCGTCCATTAGGACTCGTGTGAGGTGAAATCCGTCGATGATTGGGTCGAGGACCAGTCCGAACCGCCATGGAGGATACTAGTTGGATTATCTTGACGATCGAAGGTGATCGGGAATGATGACCACGGATTGAATTTTGGGGCGACTGGCTCTATCGCGTAGACGTCCCTGAGTGCTCGCTTGCGCTCCCTTTTGGGGATGTGTGTAGCGTATATCATGTTCACCATTTTGACTTGAGGGGGAAATTTCTTCTGCGCCCTAGTGTTCGGCTACCGGGGCTCTTCGTCCCCGTCCTCGCTTTGTGATCCCTTTTCCTTGTTCTCGGCATTTAACTTGCCAGCCTGTTTAAAAACCCAACAATCTCTGTTGGTATGACTGGCTTGTTTGTCTGGGGTGCCATGTATCTGGCACGGACGGTTGAGTATGCGGTCCAAGCTGGATGGTCCCTCATTGTTCCTTTTGTAGGGCTACTTCCGCTGGCCGGACTTGGAGCCGTTGAATCCGGCTTTAACTGTAGTGTCATCGGTATTATCGCCATTGCTTTGGCGTTCGTGTCTATTGCGCCGGAGCTTGCCGGTGTTGTTCTTGGCCTCGGAGGGGCCTGCCTCGTTGGCTGTGTTTTTGCTACGAGCCAGCCAGCTGTCCTCACTCGCGCAAAAGCGGGTCATAAGCGCCGTGAGGGCTGCCATGGATTTCGGTTTTTCTTGGCCGAGGTGGCGGGTAAGCCATTCGTAGGGGATGCTGTGTTTGAAGGCCGCTTGGGCTTCGGCATCCGGACAGTCAACGGTCTGGTTCTTTTTGGTTAGGAACCTAGTCCAAAATTTTCTGGCTGATTCTCCAGGTTGTTTAACTATGTGACGTAAGTCATCAGCGTCTGGTGGCAGGACATAAGTACCATGGAAGTTGTCAAGAAAAGCTTCTTCCAAGTCCTCCCAACTGCCGATGGAATTTTCGGGCAGGCTATTTAACCAGCGTCTAGCTGGCCCTTTTAGTTTTAGTGGGAGGTATTTGATGGCGTGGAGGTCGTCTCCTCGGGCCATATGAACGTGTAGAATAAAATCCTCGATCCATAATGCGGGATCGGTTGTTCCGTCGTATGATTCGATATTGACGGGCTTTAACCCCTCGGGGAATTCGTGATCTAGTACTTCATCTGTGAAGCAGATGGGGTGTGCGGCGCCTCTATATCGGGCCGCGTCATGGCGCACCTCCGATGAAGTCCGTCTGCGGTTATCGGCCCGGGCGTGACTAGGTTTGTCGCGTCTGAATAGGTAGCCGTCATCCCGAGTCGGGAAGCATCCTCGCTATCCGTAGATTGATCTAGTGTGTCCTGCTCTACTGTCCAGGTCCTGCCGAAGGTCGTATGTATGGTCGAGCTGTTACGCTCTCTGTTTTCTGGCGGTGGGGCGGGCTGTTGTTCGGCTTGAGTTGTCGTTTTATCCCGACCGCGGGGTGGTTGGTCCGCCGCACTATCCCGACCACGTGGTGGTCGTTCCGCATTGCGAGAGGGAGGTATGGGATCTGGTGCCTCCTCATCGAACTAAGGTAGCAGCCTGCACTTCGGGTAACTCGTGGCTGGGCGCTTGAGGCCGTATTCTTTGGCTGCCAGGACATTGGTCCATCTGTCAATGAGTAGGTCTTGATCGGCTTGGAGGTGCTGCTGCTTTTTCTTCAGGCTTCTTGCAGTAGCTATTAGCTGGCGCTTAAAGCGCTCAAGCTCGAGGAGTGACTCAGGGACGATGAAATCCTCGCTGCCGAGGCTCTCCTCATCCTCGGAGACTGGACGATAACTATCGTCATTCGGGTCATTGGGCATGGCCTGTTTATCAGGGTTAACTTGCCCGTTGTCTTGTTCCTCCTGTTCGGATGCTGCTCCAACAGGGTCCTCATTGTTTTTGGCGTCGCCCGGAGTACTATTTTCTCCGGTGCCAGTGTTGCCATCTTTTTAGCGACGAGGCTTAGAACGGCGTTTAGGGCGTCGACACTTGGACTGTGTCTCAGAAGGTTTATTCGCAACTGGATCTTCTTTGTCATCGTCGCTAGCCTTTTTAGGTGTGTCAACCATGTACACATCGTACGAAGAGGTGGCCGTCCAACATCCAGTGAATGGCGGGTCTTGGCCTTGCTCCTTGTCGGCATCGTCGTCCATACCGTCGCTGTCTTCGGAGCCATAATCAAGCACATCGGTTAAGTCATCGGCGGTGGCTATGAAGTGGGTGGTGGGTGGGAAGCAAAATTCCCCATCATCAGCCTCTAGCTCGAACCGAACATAGTTCGGCTGTGTGTCCTTCTCCAAGGACAAATTCTTTAAATAGTTTAGCACATCACCCAAAGGTGAGTGCTGGAAGATGTCTGCGGCGCTGAATTCGAAAATCGATAACCGATCCAGCTCGGTGTCCGCAGGCGTACCTGGTTCGGAACTTATAGCCAGAGACGAGTCCGGAGTTCCGTTGACGCAAATATTGCAGGGTGTCGAGTCTGTGTGTGGCTCCAATGCCCCGGACTCTATGGCCTCGGATGGCACGATCTGCTCCGGTTCTAGGGTCGTTGTAGCAATAGGAACCATCTCCTGTATGTCATCCAATGACAGATTTAAGTCATGTTCATCGGAGCGAGGGGGAGAGATCGTCACGGTCTCGAATCCATCAAAGATCAGGTCTCCACGGACGTCCGCGACGTAGTTCAAGCTTCCGAATCTGACACGATGGCGGGCGTAGCTATCGATCTGCTCGGATGGCCAAGCGAGTTGGCCCAAGATCTGAAGGGCCGCCGACCACGAAGATCTGTCCGGGAGGAAGGTTTCTCCTTGGGCGGTGTCACTATCGGCGATTGAAGGGCCATCGAACCTTTAAATCGGCGACCACGATGGAACTCTCAATGAAAGCACCAATGTCGGTGTCAAACCGGCGGATCTCGGTAGGGGGTCTGAATCGTATGTCTAGGATCGATGGTTCTGAGGAGACAGGGACACGATGTTTACCTGTGTTCGGGCCCTCTCTATGGAGGTAATACCCTACTTCCTGCTTGATTGATCTTGGTGAATATGAGTATTACAAGAGTTAAACTACCATGAGATCGTAATGGCTAAACCCTAGAAGTCTAGCATGTATGACTATGGTAATGAATATATCCTTTCCGGACTACACCCTCTGGTTTATATATACACCGAGGGAATCTAGGGTTACATAGAGTCGGTTACATAGGAAGGAATCTTCATAGTCGGTTGCCAAGCTTGCCTTCCACACCATGGAGAGTCCAATCCGGACACGGGTATAGTCTTCGGCCTTCATGTCTTCATGGCCCACCAGTCCGGCCCATAGATAACAGGCCGGACGCTCGAGGACCCCTTAGTCCAGGACTCCCTCACCTTTCATATACAATTCCTTCAGCCCTGCATCATCAGTGATTCTAGCAATATCCTCAGATGAGGAATTGGTGATAACCGAGGCAGGTGAAGAATTTGTAACATTAGAAGCATTTGAACATTCGGGTGAAGAATTAGCAGATTCATGTTCAATGCACTTCAGACATGGAGGAATGAATTCTTCCTGAGCAGCGCTGATTTGTTGAGCAAGTAATGAATCGTGCTCCTTCTGAAGATCTTCATAACTCACCCTTAGCTTTTCAAGGTCTTGCTTTCTTTGAAGAAACTCATAAGAAAGCTTCCCATGATCAGATAAGAGAGTGTTATGATGACTTTGAAGGTTCTCAAACTTAGACTGAAGTCTTCGAAGACTATCAGTCAAGGTTTTACTGCGATCCATTTCTTCATCCAACATATCATCACTTTTTTCTAGCATGCTTTGAACCTTTTCAAAAGCCTTTTGTTGTTTCGCAGCAATCTTAGCAAGTTTAGAGTAGCTAGGCTTGAGGTTTTCATCAGATTCATCCTCACTTGTTTCAGAGGAGGGATATTTGAGTACCTTGGCACCCTTTGCCATGAAGCAATAGGTGGGAGCGTAGTCATCATCATCGTCGTCAGCCTTGTTGTAGAAGCCATTTTCTTCAGTGTTGAAGATGGACTTGCTGACGAATGCAGTAGCGAGGGATATGCTCGCCACACCAGATTCTGACTCCTCAGATGCCTCCTCTTGCTCATGTTCCTCAGATTCAGCTTTAGAGTCCATTTCCTTGCCAATGAATGCCCGAGCCTTCTTAGAGCTGCTCTTCTTGTGAGATGAAGACTTCAAGGATTTTGATGATGAAGAATTTGAAGATTTGTTCTTATTCTTTGAGTCATCAGAACTGTAATCCTTGTATTTATTCTTCTTTGATTCCTTTTCCCACTGAGGACAATCTTGAATGTAGTGACAAGGTTTCTTGCATTTGTGGAATAGCCTCTTCTTGTAGTCACGGGATGAGGAATCATCACTCCTTGAGGATTTTCCAAAACGACCACGCCTTGAGAACTTCTGAAATTTCTTCACGAGCAATGCTAGCTCCTGGCTCTGTTCTTCGGGATCACCAAGGCTGCTACAAGAATATTCACCTTCAGATTCAGAGACTGCCTTGGCCTTCAAGGCGCGTGATCTGCCGTAGCTCGAACCATAGAGATTTCTCTTTTCAGCAAGCTGGAACTCATGAGTGTTTAGCCTCCCGAGGATATCAGCGGGATCAAGTGACTTGTAATCTCCATGTTCTTGTATCATCAGTGCCAGAGTATCAAATGAGGAATCAAGCGATCTCAGCAATTTCTTCACCACCTCATGGTCGGTGATGTCAGTGGCACCAAGTGCTTGAAGCTCATTTGAGATGTCAGTGAGGCGATCGAAGGTTTGCTGAACATTTTCATTGTCTAGTCTTTTGAAGCGGTTGAAGAGATTGCGAAGAACGTCAACTCGAGAGTCACGCTGAGTTCAGACTCCGTCATTCACTTTGGACAGCCTATCCCAGATAAGCTTAGCAGTTTCCAAAGCACTCACTCTGCCATACTGCCCTTTACTCAGATGGCAACATATGATGTTCTTCGCTTGAGAATCGAGTTGCTTGAATCTCTTCACATCAGCAGCACTCACAGAAGGTGTGACAGAGGGAACACCATTTTCCACAACATACCAAAGATCGTTGTCAATTGCCTAAAGATGCATTCACATCTTATTCTTCCAGTAGGGGTAGTACGTCCCATCGAAGGTAGGACACCCAGCAGAGACCTTGATCATACATGCAGTCGACATAACTAAAACTCCAGGCGGTTAAACCAAAATCACACAGAACAAGGGAGTACCTTGCTCTAATACCAATTGAAAGTGTGTTATATCGACTAGAGGGGGGGGTGAATAGGCAATTTTTATGAATTCTTCACTGACGAATTTCAGGGTGAGGAAATTCCTAAGCGAAGAACTACTTGCAGCAGAATAAGTACTCAGATGCTAACATAACAAAACATAAGCATGGTCATCATGATGAAATGAAAACAGACACAGAGTATGGGAAGCGTAAGCACAGGATAAAACAGGATGAAGCCAAACAGACTGAAGAAATTGAACTGAGGAAATTGAGAAAGTCTCCAGTCAAAGTCTTCCAACAGATATGAACAAGCACACAACACAGTAATGATGAAATGAAAGAGTTGAGGAAATAGAACCAGTAGGCTTGGTGAAGACAATGATTTGGTAGACCAGTTCCAACTGTTGTGACAGTTGTACGTCTGGTTGGAGCAGCTAGGTATTTAAACCTGAGGACACACAGTCCTCACCGTATTCTCCTTGAGCTAAGGTCACACAGACCTCGCCCAATCACTCGTGGTAAGTCTTCAGGTGACTTCCGAACCTTCACAAACTCGGTCACTCGGCGATCCACAATTTCCTCCTGGATGCTCTAGACCATGACGCCTAACCTTCTGGAAGATGCACAGTCTTCAAAGGTAACAAGCGTCGGATCCACGCAGGATCAATCACTTTGGGTTTGCAGGTGTACGGGTTTGGGTTTGGGTTTTCCTCACTTGATGATTTTTTCTCAAAGTCCTCGGAGGATGGGATGCTCTCAAATGACAAGTGTCAGTTTCTCCCGGAGCAGCCAACCAACTAGTGGTTGTAGGGGGCGGCTATTTATAGCCCATGGAGCAGCCCGACATGATAAGACATAAATGCCCTTCAATGATATGACCGTTAAGTGGGTAGATATTTTGGGACAGCTGGCGCGTAGCACAGCAACGGTCAGAAATTTGAGGCTCGAATTCCTCAGGGCTATCATGTTCCTCACTTGTAGGCAATCCGCACTGGCGAATTCCTAACTCCTCAGTCAGAACAAATTCCTCAGGGACCAGAAGAACTTCGTCTCTGTCACTGAAGAAATTGACTGAACTGTATGAGATTTCCAATGGCTTCACTCGAAAGGATTGGTAGGTGTAGGATTTTGAGTTGAGCATCACATGGAAATTTTTCCTTAGTATTTCCTCGACCCCTTTTAACAGTACGGTGTTTCCTATGACTCAAGAAAGAGAAAATGAAACTACGAAAACAAAAGTCTTCAAGCTTCATGTTCCTCGTATGAATATCAAGTCTTCATGGTCACACCAATTTCTTCACTTTCAAAGTCTTCAGAAATCCAAAGTCTTCAGTCGAAGACATTCATTTTTAGGGGTCAACTTTCTCTGTATATCAATCTCCTCATAGACTTATAGACATGTGTACACTCACAAACGCATCAGTTCCTTAACCTATAAGTCTTCAATACACCAAAATCACTAAGGGGCGCTAGATGCACTTACAGAAGTTGACATGTTGAGGAAGCAAACAACACAATCACAAGCAGTACTCAAGACAACCATTAAATATTTGGTGGATTTCAAAGCGAAGCAAGCTGAGACTGACCGCATTGTTAAGGTCCTGAAGAAAAAAAGGAAACTAAAATTCTAGTTGGTAAATCATAGGTGAAATGTTTTTTCCATCATTGAATAACATTTGTGTTGTTTGTTCATGTAATCGTTCAAACCATTTGTTCTAGAGATCATGTAGTAATTGTTTTTTTGTGTTTTGGTTTGTAATTTTTTTTAGCACGAGTTTGTATTAATTGATAAGACTCTGAGACATTTCATTTTGATTGATGTGCTAGACCTACAAATGCCAATCGGGCTGGATGTGCATTCAGCAATAATAGTAGTATAGATGGTCCTTAAGTGGCACGCATCTGAAAGGGCCAAGATGCTTGTCGGCGTTCTGGGAACGGGGGTCCCCAGACTTGCCTGCCTGCGGCCTGCGGCGTGGCTCAAGGGGGGGGCATCACGGCCCATCTTCATCAACACAAACTCAAGACCCTTGCGAGGGGCCAAGCCTCGCGGGGCGGACGACAGGGAGCTTCCTCAGGCACGGCCTCATCAGGCTGGCTCGTGAGGAGGCGGAGAGATCAAGGCGGGGTACCTCACGAGGTGCCCATGGCATAAGCCATGAGCGACCAAAGCGCCCGCCCAGCGATGTCCTCCTTTCCTCTTTGGTGCAAAGGGAGCAAGCGCGGGCGAGAGCATCAAGCAAAGGCATCCGTTTCGGTGCAACAAGACTAAGACCAGTCCAACGGAAGGAAGGAAGTCATTGTGGAGCCCAAGCCGGTGTCACAACCAGAGCCTTTGACAGGCGAGGACCAACTTTAGTCAGGATAAGTGTACCAGATGTTCCCCTTTGAAATGGCCAATTGTTGGCGCCCTTCCCGCTCAATATTTGGGAAGAGGCCCAGGGCCTCTGCCTATATAAGTAGAGCCAGCCACCATAGTAGGGCAATCTGATCGGTAGCTAGAGGCATCTGGAATCATCAGAGAGAAAGCGATTGAACTCCCCCTAGCAGTTCATCGCACCAGCCAAGAACAGACCCTCGCGAGGCTGTTCTTCCTTGTATTGTTCAGCACCATCAGCCCAAGAGGCAATCCACCACACCACAAACTAGAGTAGGGTATTACACCACAATGGTGGCCCGAACTAGTATAAACCTTAAATCTCTTACATTTGTTCCTTTCGTAGTTTAGATCCAAGCGGTGGCGGGGTGCGAGTAGGTAGAGGCGAGATCTCCGCGCACCCGGTGTTCGAACCTCAAGGGTCTGCGGAACCCGAAATCCGACAATGTTGTACTAGCTTTGCTAAAAAAATGATGCTCTTCTAGCAAAAAAAAAGTAGAACGGCATGGCTTATGTATGTTAGTTGATATTATTGATCCATATACTCTATAAGTATTTATTTGTCTGTTAGTTTTGTACATTATTGGTTGATTGAATCAGTATTTTAAATCTTGAGACATCACTTGTGTACATATCTAAATGGGAGTACACTATATGTTTCGTGTGTCATACATGTTACACTTAAGTTGGACATAAAGTGGTTTCAAATATTCGAATTCACCTTAAACTGGATTCTAGCTTCTGAATTCAAGTATCGGCATTTGTAAATCATATTCATATATGACAGTGGAATACATCTTTGTTGTGCTTTTGAAGATATATAAAAAACATAGAATGATTTATAAAGATTCGTATAAGAATACAAAGTGGATTCGAATTTAGTTGCCAGGGTAAACACGGATGCATATTGTCTCAAAATTTGAAAAAAGCGAAAAAATATCCACTCCCACATCGGCTGCCCGAAGCTAGTGTTTGGGAGATAGAAATTACTGTCTACCCCTTACACGGACAATCCATCGGCCTGTTTTCCAGTGCTCTCAATAGGGGTAGGTTAGTAACTTCAATTAGATGTGACACGACCGCCTCTGAGCCCATTCAGACACTGCGGGCGCCAAACATGGGCGGCAAAACACATTTGATTCAAGCTCATCCGAAAGACCTCTGTCTCTTCATCCATTTCCCCATTCATACACGATGGGCGGCAAAACAAACTCGACTCGGCAAAATCGATGTAGGCAAATATTTTCAATAGGGGCATGTTTGTAACTTCACTCAGACGTGACACAACCACCCTACCTGTCAGCCCCGTTCATACACCATGGGCGCCAACCGTGGGCGTCAAAACAACCTCTCCTCACCCGAAATCGCTCTGGGCAAATGTTTGGGAGATGCGAGATTACCGTCCTATCCCCAGCTAACGAGGCGTCCAAATTTTAAATGAGGGCTAAGGTCGTAACTTTCCCACATTTCAGATAGGCGTGTCCCAAAGACATGGTTCCCCGTACCTCTCCCTCCATTTTCCTATTCATAAATCGTCTGTGCTAGAAAACCATCGCCACACTAGCCTCCCCCGTCGGCCACCCCATCCATTGTCGCCGTCCTCCACCCCATCCATCGCCGTCGTCCTCCACCATGTCGGAGCACCTACCAAGACCATGCCGTCAACTGCTAGAGATGGACGTTTCGGCGACGGACCAGGAGCCTTGCATCACGTCCTCTCGCTTCATCGGCACCATCGTCCTCCTTGTCGGGCCCGCTCACACGACCTTCTCGTTCACCACAACGGGAATTATCCCCCGATGCACGTGTCTACCGTCATAGATCTGCTTCAACGCCACCGACAACCATCGCACCCCCGATGCCTACACGCCGCTGCAAGAGAGGTGGTACTACTTCATATCTGCTCAACTTTTTGATCTCAACCAGAAAATAGATCGTAACTTGGTTACTGTACTTTGTTTTCAGCTCTTAGAATTTAGTTCTTAGTTCGAAGCAAAAAATGGTTGCTAAATAGCACTGCTACGGTTTGCAGCTTCAAATCTGCCATGGCATAGTCATAATAAGGTTTAATTGATCATGCTTAGTGTTTAGCCCCTTTTATGATCACTATACAATCATCATACGTGCTTCTTGTCATGATAGCACTGCTCCACCCATCAAGCTAATCAAGCTTACTTGTTCAAATAAGAATCTGATAATATTAAAAAAGAGTCGTTTAATTGGTCAGCAAAATGTTCCTAATTTAGTTTCAAAAATGCATGTGCGCCGCTGGGGTGTGGATCTACAGGGTGCCCACGGTGGGTCGCGGACCACCCTGGGATTTTGGGTCGGCCCAAACCCAGATTCCCCTCTGTTCTGCTGCGCTTCCGATCTCTACTTGCCCCCAGCCACCTGCCTCGCCGGCGACTTGCCGTCCCCAGACGGCAAGAGTCTAGGAGGAGACGCCGAACTAACAGGAGGTCAGGAGCCGCTCGCCCAACAGCATCACCGCTGCCTGGGCGCGCTGATAACCCACAAGTATAGGGGATCGCAACAGTTTTCGAGGGTAGAGTATTCAACCCAAATTTATTGATTCGACACAAGGGGAGCCAAAGAATATTCTCAAGTATTAGCAGTTGAGTTGTCAATTCAACCACACCTGGATAACTTAATATCTGTAGCAAAGTAATTAGTAGCAAAGTAGTATGGAAGTAATGGTAACGGTAGCAAAAGTAATATTTTTGGGTTTTGTAGTGATTGTAACAATAGCAGCGGAAAAGTAAATAAGCAAAGAACAATATGTGAAAAGCTCGTAGGCATTGGATCGGTGTTGGAGAATTATGCCGGATGCGGTTCATCATGTAACAATCATAACATAGGGTGGCACAGAACTAGCTCCTATTCATCAATGTAATGTAGGCATGTATTCTGAATATAGTCATACGTGCTTATGGAAAAGAACTTGCATGACATCTTTTGTCCTACCTCCCGTGGCAGCGGGGTCCTATTGGAAACTAAGGGATATTAAGGCCTCCTTTTAATAGAGTACCGGACCAAAGCATTAACACATAGTGAATACATGAACTCCTCAAACTACGTCATCACCGGGAGTGGTCCCGATTATTGTCACTTCGGGGTTGCCGGATCATAACACATAGTAGGTGACTATAGACTTGCAAGATAGGATGAAGAACTCACATATATTCATGAAAACATAATAGGTTCAGATCTGAAATCATGGCACTCGGGCCCTAGTGACAAGCATTAAGCATAGCAAAGTCATAGCAACATCAATCTCAGAACATAGTGGATACTAGGGATCAAACCCTAACAAAACTAACTCGGTTACATGATAAATCTCATCCAAACCATCACCGTCCAGCAAGCCTACGATGGAATTACTCACGCACGGCGGTGAGCATCATGAAATTGGTGATGGAGGATGGTTGATGATGACGATGGCGACGGATTCCCCTCTCCGGAGCCCCGAAAGGACTCCAGATCAGCCCTACCGAGAGAGTTTAGGGCTTTGGGCAGCTCCGTATCGTAAAACACGATGAATCCTTCTCTCTGATTTTTTTCTCCCCGAACGTGAATATATAGAGTTGGAGTTGAGGTCGGTGGAGCACCAGGGGGCCCACAAGGCAGGGGGCGCGCCTCCCACCCTCGTGGATAGCGTGTGGGGCCCCTGGCCTTGATTCTTTTGCCAATATTTTTTATTATTTCCAAAAATAATCTTCGTAAAGTTTCAGGTCATTCTGAGAACTTTTGTTTCTACACCAAAATAACACCATGGCAATTCTGTTGAAAACAGCGTCAACCCGGGTTAGTTCAATTCAAATCATGCAAGTTAGAGTCCAAAACAAGGGCAAAAGTGTTTGGAAAAGTAGATACGTTGGAGACGTATCAACTCCCCCAAGCTTAAACCTTTGCTTGCCCTCAAGCAATTCAGTTGACAAACTGAAAGTGATAAAGAAAAACTTTTGCAAACTCTGTTTGCTCTTGTTGTTGTAAATATGTAAAGCCAGCATTCAAGTTTTCAGCAAAGATTATGAACTAACCATATTCACAATAACACTTAGGTCTCATGTTTACTCATATCAATGGCATAATCAACTAGCGAGCAATAATAATAAATCTCGGATGACAACACTTTCTCAAAACAATCATAATATGATATAACAAGATGGTATCTCGCTAGCCCTTTCTGAGACCGCAAAACATAAATTCAGAGCACCTTCAAATATCAAGGACTGACCAGACATTGTAATTCATGGTAAAAGAGATCCAGTCATAGTCATACCCAATATAAATTAATAGTAATGGATGCAAATGACAGCGGTGCTCTCCAGTTGGTGCTTTTTAATAAGAGGGTGATGACACAACATAAAAGTAAATAGATAGGCCCTTCGCAGAGGGAAGCAAGGATTTGTAGAGGCGCCAGAGCTCAGTTTTTTAAATAGAGATAAATAATATTTTGAGCGGCATACTTTCATTGACAACATAACAACCGAGAGATGGTTATATCTTCCATGCTACACACATTATAGGTGGTTCCCAAACAGAATGGTAAAGTTTATACTCCCCCTCCACCAACAAGCATCCATCCATGGCTTGCTCGAAACAACGAGTGCCTCCAACTAACAACAGTCCCGGGGGAGTTTTGTTTGCAATTATTTTGATTTGTTTTGCATAAAGCATGGGACTGGGCATCCCGGTGACCAGCCATTTTCTCATGAGTGAGGAGCGGAGTCCACTCCTGTCGGTGTACAAAAGTAGGGGCTCTCCTTTTGACCCCTTTACTTGTGCACGGGCAGTCAGAGCCACCCGCCACGACCACGCATAACAGGGTAGGAAAGGGAAGCCGGAGAGAAGCCGAAGGCACAAGACAAACAAAGCAATGACAAGGACCAAGGCCACGAAGATCATATGGACGAAGCAGGTTTCCCCGGCAAGGACCCTTGCCGGGGTAGCTCGCCCACGCCAGCCGAGCGAGCCACCCTTGAGCCCACCAACGCTTGACAAATGCATTGGGACAGGGCTCGGGAGGCACCTCCGTGGTGGCATGCAGATCTTTGTGAAGACAAAGAATAGTCAAGATCAAATGAGGATAGGAAGGCAACCATCCTCACCGAAGAAACCCACAAGACCCCCAGCAAGATCCTGCCGGGGGCGCCTGCGCGCCACGGCAAGACCCTTGCCGGGCCACCCGGCAAGACTCTCGCCAAGCGCGCCGGCAGGGCCACTGCCAGGCCTGCACCAACCAAGTCTCCGTCGCCGTTCGCATGTAGCTGCCCACCCAACCAGCTGGGCAGGCACCTGCGTGGCAACATGCAACCCTTCGTGGAGGCTCCACCACCGTGCCACCTCAGCTGCCTACCTGCCTACATGGCACCGCATGCACCGCTGGCCAGGGCGCGTGTCGAAGCAAGGAGGAGCGGATGGGCCAGACGGGGCGGGCCTTGCTCCGTCCCGATAAGCGAAGGACACCTAAGCCTCGCATTAAATGCGCTTTGTCTGTGCGCCAGCGATAAGCTCACAGCGCTGTAGCACTTTCCACCTCCTATGTGCCACTGTGGCAGCCCCTTTCGCCTATAAAAGGAGGCACATGGCGCACTGGAGAAGGATTCGGCTCTTTCAAACTTAGCAGCACCTAGAGCTAGTTCAAGGGCTCAAGAACACTAAATACATCCACCGAAGCAGGATCGTAGGGTTTTTCGCATCTTTGCGGCCTGAACCTGGGTAAATCCCCTTTGTGTTGTCTACTGGTCCCACTCTTCTCACGATCCCTGTACCCCGCAACTGTAGAAGGAATTCCAGTGATCCCATAGGTGTCGTTTCCCACCGACATATTTGGCGCGCCAGGTAGGGGGCGCAATTGTGAGAATCAGGTCTAGCAGTCGACCTAGCTGTTCTTCGTCGTCGCGACTCCTGCAGAGGAGGCGGCCAAGAAGGCGGCGCTGCTCGTTGATACGAAGGACGCCGAGGCGGCGACAAAAGAGCTAAGTCATGCTGAATTTTAAGTTGTTCTCCTTAAATATAAGGTTATTATCATCAACGGTTCGGCCTATGTATGGAGAGCACATGCGCGAGAGGCCCTCTGCGATCGGCAACGCCTTTGTTCTGTTTCGAGTCTGCTCAATAGTTCAAGCGGCCGCGTCGAGAGCGGCAGGGTAGCCTTTCACCATCAGCAACGCTCTCGGTTCTGACTCGAGTCAAGCTCGACAGATCGAGCGGCCGCCCCAAGGGCGGTAAGGTGCTTTGCCCGGCAACAAGCATACCCGGCAGGCTAATGTGGATCCGTCCTCAAAGCGCCGCCCTGGGTTTACGTGCCGGCAAGCTTACCCGATCGATGTGGGGCGAACATACAAAGGAAAATCGAACAGGAAAATAACATGCATAGTTTCAGGGGCACTGCGGAGTTATATTACACAAATTGTCGCCGCGGTTCTAACTAAAGATAGCATTGTCTTGGTCATGAACCTACAGTGGTGATGGAGAACTGGGTGCCTAGTCCCGACGCTGGCCCTCCACCCTCTTGATTTTGTCGATGCGGCTGAGGATGGGCTGGATACGCTCGTTGAGCGCCGCAATTTCGGCGTCCTCCGGCAAGCTCTTCACACAGCTCCGAAATCGAGGTCTGGGTGCCAGTGCGCAATCTTGGTGAGCACCCTGGTCATGGTCCCCCGACAGAGTATCCAGGATTCCTCGGCCAGGGAAGCCGCCCGGTTGGAATGAAGCCGCTTCAGGGCGCCGACGACCTTCTCAAAGTATGTGGTTAGGTTGGCATTGGGGCTCAGGCTCGCTTCCGGGGCGTACCTCATCTCCGGCATCCCCATAGTGGCCAGCTGATCGGCGTCCGAGTTTGCGATGATGTCAAGGCGCTCGAGCCAACGTTTCTTGCCCGCCTCGTGGTCCTTGAGGTTGGCGGTCTCGTTCATCAGCAGTTGCTTCTCCGTCTCCAGCTCCTTGGTCAGGATCCCCTCCCGGGTTCTGGCCTCTGACAGCATCCCCTCGAGCTCTCCCAGCTTTAGCTTGAGATCTTTGATGGAGGTGTTGGATTCAGAGAGTTCTCCAGCCTTGCTGATGACCTCGGCATGCGCCTCCGTCAGAGCGCTGTTGAGCGTATCCTTCTCCTGGGCTAGCTTCAGAGCTTGCCCCTCCAGTTCCTTCACCATGTCGGTGTAGGCCTGAGCCTAGGCGTTGAGTGCTTCCTGATGCCTCCGCTCCAGCTCTTGGGTCCGCTACAGGACGAGCTTGCCCACCTCTTCGTCCTTGCCGTGGAGCGTGGCAGCAAGCTTCTCCTCGCGCGCGGCAAGGTCCTCTTCCTGGGTCTTCAGTGCGGCCTCGTGCTGGGTCCGAACGGCTTCGGCTTCGGCTTCGGCTTCGTCGGCCAACTTCTTCGCCGTCTCCTGGGCCTTCTCGACGTCGACCAGCTTCAGGGCGAGCTCCACCTCACGGCTGGCCAGCTCGCCCTGGGCGGCCTTCAGATAAATCTGGGCTGGCGGAACCAGATGTGCGCCTCGGCGGCGCTCTCAAAGTCCGCCTCCGCCTTCTCCACCGCGCCGTCCTGGACTTGGCCTTGTCGAGCAGGCACGGTGAAGTGCACAAGCTTCGGAAGCTAAGCGCCCATGTCTGGGCAGCCGCTCCTCCACAGGAGCAGCGCCACGGCGCCCGGCTCATCGACGACCTCGAGCCCGGCGACGGCAAGCGCCTCCTCGTCGAACACCTCTCCCTCAAGGGGAGCCCTAGTGCTCGACGCGCCAAGGAGGTGGACAAAGAGGTCCTCGCTTACCCTCAGGTACCTGCCAGAGCCAGAGGCAGCGGAGGAGGAGGGCAGATCGTCAAACGCCACCTCCTCGGCAGTGGCCTTGCCGGCTTCCTCGGCAGGCCCCTTGCCGGGCTCTTCGGCAGGCCCCTTGCCGGGATCTTCGGCGGGCCCCTTTGGTGGCATCCTCGGCAGCAATCCTCTCCACCTCCGCCACGGCATCCGCGGCGACGTCCTTGATGGTGGTGTCGACATCCTCTGAGGAGGGGTCTGGACGCCAAGAAGGAGACAGGGCGGAGCCAAGATCAAAAGCTAGTAAGGAAAAGAGGAAAGAAAGAATGCGAGCAAAAGTGGAAAGTGAGTGGCTTACCCGTGCTGGGCCGTGAGGCGGAAGTCCCTTCTCCGCCAAGGTCTGGCGTCGAGGAGAAGCCACCGGCGCCCGTGTTCTCCCCCTCCTCCTCCGTATGCATGGCCTCGTCGCTTGGTGCCCTTGCCGGGGACGCCCCTCGGGGCGGCGTGGTCGACAGGGGCGGCACGATGGGAGAAGCCCCCTGTGGCTCCCCTTGGTGTTGCTCCCCTCCTACATCCACGGCAGGGTCAGTACCAAAGCGTCGTGCATTGCGCACGTTGACAAGGGATGGGTGATGGACTTATGCTGGGGGCTGGGCTGGGGGCTGCTGTCCGGGCTGCTCAACACCACCAGTGCGTACTGGAGATGCCTGCCGGGGGCTGGCCACTCGCTGACGTCCTGGCCCTCTTTATCCTCTGGGCCAGCGTCTCCACATCCCTGCAAGATGAAGACAAGTAAGCAATGCCGTCAGGGGAAGTGTGAGGAATGGGGGAAGGAGGCGGAAGCTCACTCTTCATTCTCTTCCTCCTCCTCTGTTGCTTTCCTTTTCCTCTCCGGGCTGAGAGGCCCAGGGTCTCTGTCCGAGCTGAGAGGCCCAAAGTCAAACGCAATCCCCACACCGATGTTTGCCGGCGAGGGGGGAGGCGATGGCGTCCGGGCGCGCTTGGACAATGAAGAAGCGGATGTCTTCTTCTGCAATGCCACGGCTTTCGCCGTTTTCTTCACCGCCACCGCCCTCGTCTGGCGTACGGGCGCCTCATGGGCTTGCCGCAGCTGCACGGCCCAGTCAAGGCAGACTGGCTCCCCAGAGGTGGCCCGTCGCAGGACCCGCCTCTTTCTGGTGGCCGAGGGATCGACAGTCGCGGTCCTCTCCTCCTCACCCTCCTCCTTCGACGACCCGTCGCCGGCGTCCTAAACGAGGGGAGCCCCGGTGTCGACGCCGCTGGTCTCCCCAGTGGCAGCTACCCACCGGGCGAGCTCCCCCTCCTCTGCCTTCGCCGCGGCCTTGCCCACCACACCGCCGGCGCTGCCGACCTCCTCGACGAGCTTTGCCTCCTCCTCGGCACGCCTCGCCTCCTCCACCCTGGCGGCGATATAGTCCAGCTCCGCCCGAGAGGTGTCAAGGATAAGTCGCGGCTCGGCGGTGACATATATCTCAGGCAGGGTGTCGAAGAACTCCTGCACCACGAAACCGTCCGGCTCAACCCAGTTTGGGTCAAGGCCATGCGCGTTGAAGAGCAGCATCATGGCAATGATCTCATTCCGGCGAGAGTTGTTGCACAGTGGGACCACTCCCGCCGGAAGCTTGAAGACAGGCTCCTTGTCGACCTTGCCAGCCTTCGCGGCGGACCTGGCAAGCTTGCCGGACCGCTCAACCTCGCCCTCGGCGTCAACCTCGAGCTGAAAGATCCGTTGGCACAGATGGGCGTGCCTCAGCACCATCAGGTTGTTATCGAGGCCGGGCCCGAGCCTCATGATGTCAGCGGTGTTCACGAAGAGCCAGGCCGGGCTCCCCTTGTTGTGCAGAGGGGCGATTCGTCGGCGGATGAAGACCGCCCCGATCATCTCGAGGGTGAGCCCGGCCTGGGTGAGCCGAAGAATCCTGGTGCTGGCGATCGTAAGCTTCGCGTCATCGGCATCGACGTCGCCCCAATCACCCCCACGGACCGGCGGCTTCTCGCGAACTGCGCAGAATGCTGGCGGGTCGTTCTCCTCAATCGAGCACCACCGGCCCCGCCATTCTTCCCACCTCTCCTTCGTGGCGCTGTCTGGGTACGCCCCCTTGGCCCTCAGGATCCAGGCGATGCAGCCAGAAATGGCGCCCCCTTTTTGGATCCGAGGGGAGAAGTAATGGCGAAAGAGCGTCGTGCTGCGGTGCACCCCGACGAAGCCCTCGCAGAGATGTGCAAAGAGAGCCATGCACGCCACGACATTCGGGGTGAAATCCAAGAGAAGGAAGCCATAGGTGTGCATGATGTCCTTGAAGAAATCAGAGAAGGGGGGACAGAGCCCGCAGGAGAAATAATCAATGAAGAAATGGTACCGATGAGGGGAGGGCCCGACGCTGGCAGGGACGACGTGCGTGGCTGGATGCCCCGTCTTCTCTCCCCCCGTCTTCACTCCCCACATATCCTTGAACATCTCCCGAAGCTCGGGCACGCCAACCGTCGAGGGGAAGTAGGCGGACTGCGCCCGCCGCGCCACCAGCTCACTCTCTGGCTGCTCCGACACGCCCGCATCCTTGCCGCTCCTTTGCTCTTGGTAGACTTGGGCGCCATGGCGGCTGCAGGAAGTGAAAAAGCAGAGGATGGCGAAAGCATGGCGGCGATGGATGAAAGCAGAGAGGCTCAAGAAGAAGGAAGAAAAGGGGGGCGGCGGTTCTGAGATTGGAAGAAGGCGCAAGGGAGGGGTAAAGTGAGCAGCACGCCCGCGGTTATTCCCTTTTTAAGGGGAAGGCGCGGGCCGCCTCCTTTCCCATTAACTGCGATACGACGCATGTGTGCGGACGCCATCCCACGCATGCCTCCCACGTCATGCGCGCGCATGACCCCCACGTCGCGCGTTCAAACGCGGGTCGTGGAGAAGCGCAGTGGACGGAGCAGTTATCGCGGTAAAATCCGCCCTAACTACCCGCGCACTGTTCTGGGCCTGGCCCAACAACGTGCTGCGCTTATGTGTGGCCCAGGCCCGGGGGCTCCAGTCGGTGTACAAAAGTAGGGGCTCTCCTTTTGACCCCTTTACTTGTGCACGGAAAGTCAGAGCTACCCGCCACGACCATGCATAACAGGGTAGGAAAGGGAGGCCGGAGAGAAGCCGAAGCCCCAAGACAAACAAAGCAACGACAAGGACCAAGGCCACGAAGATCAGATGGACGAAGCAGGTTTTCCTGGCAAGGACCCTTGCCGGGGCAGCCTAAGCGGCCCCGGCAAGACCCTTGTCAGGGCAGCTCGCCCACACCAGCCGAGCGAGCCACCCTTGAGCCCACCAACGCACGACAAACGCATTGGGACAGGGCTCGGGAGGCACCTCCGTGGTGGCATGCAGATCTTTGTGAAGACAAAGAATAGTCAAGATCAAATGAGGATAGAAAGGCAACCATCCTCACCGAAGAAACCCACAAGACCCCCGGCAAGATCCTTGCCGGGGACGCCTGCGCGCCACGGCAAGACCCTTGCCGGGCCACCCGGCAAGACTCTCGCCAAGCGCGCCGGCAGGGCCACTGCCAGGCCCGCACCAGCCAAGTCTCCGCCGCCGTTCGCATGCAGCTGCCGACCCAACCAGCTGGGCAGGCACCTGCGTGGCAACATGCAACCCTTCATGGAGGCTCCACCACCGCGCCACCTCAGCTGCGTGCCTGCCTACATGGCACCGCATGCACCGCTGGCCAGGGTGCGTGTGGAAGCAAGGAGGAGCGGCGACGGACGGGACGGGCCTCGCTCCTGTCCCCGATAAAGCGAAGGGACACCTAAACCTCGCATTAAATGCACTTTGTCCTGTAACGCCAGCGGTAAGCTCACAGCGCTGTAGCACTTTCCACCTCCCGTGTGCCACTGTGGCAGCCCCTTTCGCCTATAAAAGGAGGCCCATGGCGCACTGGAGAAGGATTCGGCTCTTTCGAACTTAGCAGCACCTAGAGCTAGTTCAAGGGCTCAAGAACACTAAATACATCCACCAAAGCAGGATCGTAGGGTTTTACGCATCTTTGCGGCCCGAACCTGGGTAAATCCCCTTTGTGTTGTCTACTAGTCCCGCTCTTCTCACGATCCCCGTGCCCCGCAACCGTAGAAGGGATTCCAGTGATCCCATAGGTGTCTTTTCCCACCGACAACTCCTCTTGAGAATAACCCACCTAGCATGGAAGATACAGACAGCCCTAGTTGATACATGAGCTATTCGAGCATGCAAAACAGAATTTTAGTTGAAGGTTTAGAGTTTGGCACATACAAATTTACTTGGAACCGCAGGTAGATACCTCATATAGGAAGGTATAGTGGACTCATATGGAATAACTTTGGTGTTTAAGGGATTGGATGCACAAGCAGTATTCCCTCTTAGTACAAGTGAAGGCTAGAAAAAAACTGGGAAGCGTCCAACTAGAGAGCGACAACAGTCATGAACATGCACTAAAATTAATGAACATTGAGTGCAAGCATGAGTAGGATATAATCCACCATGAACATAAATATCGTGAAGGCTATGTTGATTTGTTTCAACTACATGCGTGAACATGTGCCAAGTCAAGTCACTTGAATCATTCAAAGGAGGATACCACCCTATCATACCACATCACAACCATTTTAATACCATGTTGGCACGCAAGGTAAACCATTATAAACTCCTAGCTAATTAAGCATGGCATAAGCAACTATAATCTCCAATTGTCATTGCAAACATGTTTATTCATAATAGGCTGAATCAGGAACGATGAACTAATCATATTTACAAAAACAAGAGAGGTCAAGTTCATACCAGCTTCTCTCATCTCAATCATTTCATCATATATCGTCATTATTGCCTTTCACTTGCACGATCGAACGATGTGAATAATAATAATAGTGCACGTGCATTGGACTAAGCTGGAATCTGCAGGCATTCAATAAACAGGAGGAGACAAGGCAATATGGGCTCTTGGTTAAATCAACAATAATGCATAATAGAGCCACTTCAACATTTTATTATGGTCTTCTCCTATCGACCCCCAAAGAAAAGAAAAGAAATAAAACTATTTACACGGGAAATCTCCCAACAAACAAAAGAAGGACAGGAAATATTTTTGGGTTTTCTTTTAATTACTACTACTACAGCATGAAAGGTAAACTGGCTAAAAGCTACTACTAATTTTTTTGGTTTTCGTTAAAGTTTTTCAAACACACAAGAAGAAAGCAACAAAAATAAAATAAACTAGCATGGATATTATAGTGAAAAAGTATGAGCACCGACATCTAGCAATGAGTGTGTGAACATAAATGTAATGTCTGTGAGAAATACGTACTCCCCCAAGCTTAGGCTTTTGGCCTAAGTTGGTTTATGCCCATGGATCAAAGTTGTAGTTGGGGTCGTACTGAGATGAAGCCTCGGGTTGCCACGGGTTGGCAACCTCCTCCGGATCCCACAAGTAGACAAACTGGCGTGGGGGAACAAATTGTGGTTCCGGATCTGGCTCTGTAGCTGATGTGGGGTTCCGGTAGGCGTGAATGGCCTCCAACGGAACAAGGTACTCGCCTGCAGATAAATCAAACAAGGAAGGAGCGGGCAAGGTAATAGTCTCAGGGTGATTTTTATCAAATAACAGCTTATAGTTAAGCTCCTTTTTCCTGTTCTTAACAATGAAATCATGTGCAACCATACTCTTGTAATCTAGAAGAATAGCAGGCAACAACTTTTCTTCTTTCTCATAATGCCTAATAGGTATGTTAAAGTATGCAGCGGTAGCGGCGAAGATGCCTCCCAAGATGGGGCCCTTAATGCGGTTAAGATTTAACGCTTTGCAACAATAAGCGCCCATCTTGAATGATTCATCACGAAACAAGGCATGGCACAAAATAACAATATCAGGGGCACTTAGGTTGCCACAGTTTCCGCGACCAATTAAGCATACACTAGCAAATAATGCAAAGTAACGTAAAACAGGAAAATGTATGCTAGTGATTCTTGCATCGAAAACTTTCCTAGTTTCCCCTACAGCAATTGTATCAATAAACCCCTCCACATCGTCACGATGTGGTTCCTCTACGCTGCCCGGAAAAGGCAACTTGCAAACCTCACAAAATTCGGAGAGGGGAATTTCCTTGTACTCATCATATAAAAGAAATCCACCGAAGGTGGAGACCTCCTAGAATGGAAATGAAAATTTTGCACAAAGATATTAGTGAGTAAGAGGTAATGTTCGCGTTGGTCGTAGAGGAAGTCGGTGAGGCCTAAATTCTCAGCCAATTCATAAAAATCATCATAAATCCCTGCTGCTCTCAAGAAATCATCACAAGGCCATTCACACGGCCGAACTTCCGTGGTGCGAGGGAGATTATACTTGGGCCTCTCTTCTTCTTCACTTTGCTTATCCTTCGAGCTTCGGCTCGAAGAGCCCTCAAAAATCTCTTCATTATTTTTTTAAAATTTCTGAAATTTTTAGTAACTTCAAATAGAAGTGAACCAAACTCAACAAAATTGATAGCAACTACTCCCACAAGTGCCTAGAGACTATATCATGCATTAGAACTACTTGGGACCATAAAAATTTGACATGCAAGCTCAAGAACAGGGTCACCTAGGCAGAAAAAATTTGCAATGAATAAAGCACTAGAACAAAAACTATATGGACCAATGGAGGAGTTACATACCAAGGAACAATCCCCCAAAGCAGTTTTGTGAGAGGTGCTTTGAGCAAGGAGATCGAAAACCGCAGCAAAATGAGCTAGAACTCGTGCTTGAGTCGGTTGGTGATTTTTTTGGGAGGAAGAAGGAGTGTGTGGTGGCAGGAATAAGTGGAGGGGAGCCACCATGGGCCCATGAGGCAGGAGGCGCGCCCTGGACCCTCGTGGCCAGGTGCCAGCTCCCCCTGCTGTGTTCTCAGTGCCAGATATTTTCAAATATTCTAGAAAAAATCACATTTCATTTTCGGGGCATTTGGAGAACTTTTATTTTTGGGGTATTTTTTATTGCACGAATAATTCAGAAAACAGATAGAAAATACTATTTTTGCTTTAATTATTCTAAATAACAGAAAGTAAAAAAAGGGGGGTACAGAAGGTTGTGCTTTCTAACTTCATCCATCTCATGCTCATCAAAAGGAATCTACTAACAAGGTTGATCAGGTCTTGTTAACAAACTCATTTCGAATAACATGAAACCGAAGAAATTTCGAATAACACTATGTTACCTCAACGGGGATATGCACGTCCCCAATAATAAGAATATCATATTTCTTCTTGACAGTAGGAAGAGGAAATTCAAAACCTCCAATAGTAATTGTTGGAATTTTTCCAATAGAGTTTATAATGTGGACTTGAGGTTGTTTCCTCGGAAAGTGTACCGTATGCTCATTGCCATTAACATGAAAAGTGACATTGCCTTTGTTGCAATCAATAACAGCCCCTGCAGTATTCAAAAAGGGACTTCCAAGAATAATAGACATACTATTGTCCTCGGGAATATCAAGAATAACAAAGTCCGTTAAAATAGTAACATTTGCAACCACAAGAGGCACATCCTCACAAATACCGACTGGTATAGCAGTTGATTTATCAGCCATTTGCAAAGATATTCCAGTAGGTGTCAACTTATTCAAACCAAGTCTATGGTATAAAGAGAGAGGCATAACACTAACACCGGCTCCAAGATCACATAAACAAGTTTTAACATAATTTATTTTAATGGAGCATGGTATAGTTGGTACTCCTGGATCTCCAAGGTTCTTAGGTATTCCACCCTTAAAAGTATAATTAGCAAGCATGGTGGAAATTTCAGCTTACGGTATCTTTCTTTTATTTGTAGCAATATCCTTCATATACTTAGCATAAGGATTCATTTTAAGCATATCAGTCAAACGCATACGCAAAAAGATAGGTCTAATCATTTCAGCAAAGCGCTCAAAATCCTCATCATCCTTCTTCTTGGGTGGTTTGGGAGGAAAAGGCATGGGTTTATGAACCCATGATTCTCTTTCTCTACCAGGCTTCCTAGCAAGAAAGTCTCTCTTATCATAACGTTGATTATTTGATTGTGGGTTATCAAGATCAACAGCAGGTTCAGTTTCTACATCATTATCATTGCTAGGTTGAGCATCAACATGAACATTATCATTAACATTATCACTAGGTTCATGTTCATCACCGTTGTGTTTCACATCGAAATAGAAATATCATTGGGATTCTCAGGTGTGTCTACAACAGGTTCACTAGAAGCATGCAAAGTCCTATCATTTTTCTTTTTCTTCCTCTTAGAAGGACTAGGTGCATCTACATTAGTTCTCTAAGAATCTGCTCAATTCTCTTGGGGTGACCTTTAGGATACAAAGGTTCCTGAGTCACTTTACCCCCTCTAGTTGCAACTCTAACAGCAAAGTCATTATTCTTACTATTCAATTCATTGAGCAAGTCATTCTGAGCTTTAAGTACTTGTTCTACTTGAGTGGTAACCATAGAAGCATGTTTACTAATGAGTTTAAGTTCACCTTTAACTCTAGACATATAATCACTCAAGTGTTCAAGCATATAAGCATTGTGTTTTAATTCTCTACCAACATAAGAATTGAAATTTTCTTGTTTAACCATAAAATTATCAAACTCATCCAAACATTGGCTAGCAAACTTAGTAGGAGGGATTTCAGCTTTATCATATCTATAGAGAGAATTTACCTTTAATACCTGTGTCGGGTTATCAAGACCATGTGTTTCTTCAACAGGCAGTAAATTAAGACCATGTGTTTCTTCAACAGGCAGTAAATTATGACCATGTATTTCTTCAACCGGAGGTAAATTATTAACATCTTCAGCTTTTATACCTTTTTCTTTCATAGATTTCTTTGACTCTTGCATATCTTCAGGACTGAGAAATAGAACACCCCTTTTATTTGGAGTTGGCTTAGGAGTTGGTTCAGGAAGTGTCCAATTATTTTCGTTGGTCAAAATATTATTCAATAGAGTTTCAGCTTCATCAACAGTTCTTTCCCTGAAAACACAACCAGCACAACTAACCAGGTGGTCTCTGGAAGCATCAGTTAGTCCATTATAAAAGATATCAAGTATCTCATTTTTCTTGAGAGGATAACCAGGCAAAGCATTAAGTAATTGGAGAAGCCTCCCCCAAGCTTGTGGGAGGCTCTCTTCTTCAATTTGCACAAAATTATATACTTCCCTTAAAGCAGCTTGTTTCTTATGAGCAGGAAAATATTTAGCAGAGAAATAATAGATCATATCCTGGGGACTACGCACACAACCAGGATCAAGAGAATTAAACCATGTCTTAGCATCACCCTTTAATGAGAATGGAAGTATATTAAGGATATAATAGTAGCGAATTTTCTCATCATTAGTGAACAGGGTGGCTATATCATTTAATTTAATAAGATGTGCCACAACAGTTTCAGATTCGTAGCCATAAAAAGGATCATATTCAACCAAAGTAATTATATCAGGATCAATAGAGAATTCATAATCCTTATCAGTAACAAAGATAGGTGAAGTAGCATAAGTGATTTCTACTACACAACCTTCTTCTTGTAGATGTTGTTGGGCCTCCAAGTGCAGAGGTTTGTAGGACAATAGCAAATTTCCCTCAAGTGGATGACCTAAGGTTTATCAATCCGTGGGAGGCGTAGGATGAAGATGGTCTCTCTCAAGCAACCCTGCAACCAAATAACAAAGAGTCTCTTGTGTCCCCAACACACCCAATACAATGGTAAATTGTATAGGTGCACTAGTTCGGCGAAGAGATGGTGATACGAGTGCAATATGGATGGTAGATATAGGTTTTTGTAATCTGAAAATATAAAAACAGCAAGGTAACAAGTGGTAAAAGTGAGCGTAAACGGTATTGCAATGCTAGGAAACAACGCCTAGGGTTCATACTTTCACTAGTGCAAGTTCTCTCAACAATAATAACATAATTGGATCATATAACTATGCCTCAACATGCAACAAAGAGTCACTCCAAAGTCACTAATAGCGGAGAACAAACGAAGAGATTATGGTAGGGTACGAAACCACCTCAAAGTTATTCTTTCCAATCAATACGTCGGGCTATTCCTATAAGTGTCACAAACAGCCCTAGAGTTCGTACTGGAATAACACCTTAAGACACAAGTCAACCAAAACCCTAATGTCACATAGATACTCCAATGTCACCTCAAGTATCCGTGGGTATGATTATACGATATGCATCACACAATCTTAGATTCATCTATTCAACCAACACATAGAACCTCAAAGAGTGCCCCAAAGTTTCTACCGGAGAATCAAGACGAAAACGTGTGCCAACCCCTATGCATAGGTTCATGGGCGGAACCATAAGTTGATCACCAAAACATACATCAAGTGAATCACGTGATATCCCATTGTCACCACAGATCATACGGCAAGACATACATCAAGTGTTCTCAAATCATTAAAGACTCAATCCGATAAGATTACTTCAAAGGGAAAACTCAATCCATTACAAGAGAGTAGAGGGGGAGAAGCAACATAAGATCAAACTATAATAGCAAAGCTCACGATACATCAAGATCGTGCCAAATCAAGAACACGAGAGAGAGAGAGAGAGAGAGAGAGAGAGAGAGAGAGATCAAACACATAGCTACTGGTACATACCCTCAGCCCCGAGGGTGAACTACTCCCTCCTCGTCATGGAGATCGCCGGATGATGAAGATGGCCACCGGTGAGGGATCCCCCCTCCGGCAAGGTGCCGGAACAGGGTCCCGATTGATTTTTGGTGGCTACAGAGGCTTGCGGCGGCGGAACTCCAGATCTATTCTGTTCCCCGATCGTTTTAGGGTATATGGGTATATATAGGTGAAATAAGTACGTCGGGGGAGCCATGAGGGGCCCACGAGGGTGGAGAGCGCGGCCAGGGGGTGGGCGCGCTCCCCTGCCTCGTGCCTTCCTCGTTGCTTTCTTGACGTGGACTCCAACTCCCCCGGGTTGCTTTCCTTCCGAAAATAACTTCTCGGAAGGTTTAGATTCTGTTTAGACTCCGTTTGATATTCCTTTTCTTGAAACATTTGAAACAAGGGAAAAAGGCAGAACTGCACCGGCTCTGGGTCAATAGGTTAGTCCCAAAAATAATATAAAAGTGCATAGTAAAGCCCATAAAACATCCAAGATGGATAATATAATAGCATGGAACAATCAAAAATTATAGATACATTGGAGACGTATCAATAAGCAGGATCATATTTCATTCTAGCATTTAGAGTTTTTTCTTTCAGCTTAGCTAATAATTTCTTAAGATCACTTATATCATTGCAAGCAAGAAAGTCTCTAGCAGTTTCTTCATCCATAACATAACCCTCAGGCACAACAGGCAATTCATATCTAGGGGGAGAATCTTCATCATCACTTTCATCAATATTATAAGTTTCAATAATTTCATTCTCTCTAGCCCTAGCAAGTTGTTCATCAAGAAATTCACCAAGTGGCACAGTAGTATCAAGCATAGAAGTAGTTTCATCATAAGTATCATGCATAGCGAAGTGGCATCATCAATAACATGCGACATATCGAAATTAATAGCGAAGCAGGGTTTAGGTGTATAAACTTACTCAAAAGCAGAAGGTGAATCAAGTGCGAGCTAGATGGCAGTTCCTTACCTCCCTCGTAGTTGAGGGATAAATCTTGGTTTTCTCGTCTTTCAAGTTCCTCATAGTGACCAGCAGATATAAATCCCAAGTGACTCAAAGAATAGAGCTATGCTCCCGGCAGCGGCGCGGAAAATAGTCTTGATAACCCACAAGTATAGGGGATCGCAACAGTTTTCGAGGGTAGAGTATTCAACCCAAATTTATTGACCCGACACAAGGGGAGCCAAAGAATATTCTCAAGTATTAGAAGTTGAGTTGTCAATTCAACCACACCTGGATAACTTCATATCTGCAGCAAAGTATTTACTAGCAACGTAGTATGGAAGTAACGGTAACGGTAGCAAAAGTAATATTTTTGGATTTTGTAGTGACTGTAACAATAACAGCGGAAAAGTAAATAAGCGAAAAACAATATGTGAAAAGCTCGTAGGCATTGGATCGTTGATGGAGAATTATGCCGGATGTGGTTCTTCATGTAACAGTCATAACATAGGGTGACACAGAACTAGCTCCAATTCATCAATGTAATGTAGGCATATATTCCGAATATAGTCATACGTGCTTATGGAAAAGAACTTGCATGACATCTTTTTTCCTACCCTCACGTGGCAGCGGGGTCCTATTGGAAACTAAGGGATATTAAGGCCTCCTTTTAATACATTAACACATAGTGAATACATGAACTCCTCAAACTACGGTCATCACCGGGAGTGGTCCCGATTATTGTCACTTCGGGGTTGCCGGATCATAACACATAGTAGGTGACTATAGAATTGCAAGATAGGATCAAGAACTCACATATATTCATGAAAACATAATAGGTTCAGATCTGAAATCATGGCACTCGGGCCCTAATGACAAGCATTAAGCATAGCAAAGTCATAGCAACATCAATCTCAGAGCATAGTGGATACTAGGGATCAAACCCTAACAAACTAACTCGATTACATGATAAATCTCATCCAACCCATCACCGTCCAGCAAGCCTATGATGGAATTACTCACGCATGGCGGTGAGCATCATGAAATTGGTGATGGAGGATGGTTGATGATGACGATGGCGATGGATTCCCCTCTCCGGAGCCCCGAACGGACTCTAGATCAGCCCTCCTGAGAGAGTTTAGGGCTTGGCGGCGGCTCCGTATCATAAAACGCGATGAATCCTTCTCTCTGATTTTTTTCTCCCGGAACGTGATTATATAGAGTTGAAGTTGAGGTTGGTGGAGCACCACAGGGCCCACGAGGCAGGGGGCGCGCCCAGGGGTGCAGGCGCGCCTCCCACCCTTGTGGACAACGTGTGGGACCCCTAGCCTTGATTCTTTCGCCAATATTTTTTATTATTTCCAAAAATAATCTCCATGAAGTTTCATGTCATTCCGAGAACTTTTGTTTCTGCACAAAAATAACACCATGGCAATTCTGCTGAAAACAACATCAGCCCGGGGTAGTTCCATCCAAATCATGCAAGTTAGAGTCCAAAACAAGGGCAAAAGTGTTTGGGAAAGTAGATATGTTGGAGACGTATCACGCGCCGCCATGCCTACCTTCCCAGTCCATTCAGGGCACAGGCATGCAGCAGCCACTAAGCCAACCCGATTTATCCTGAGATACGTCCTCAACACTCAGTAGCCAATCCTCATCACCCATTTTCTAACTGATTCATTACTCATTAGGCAGGACTGTCATTAGGGTTTGTTGTGTAGTGAGTGCTACCTACACTTAATGGTTCAAATATTTTAGTAATCTTTAGTACCTGTAAAGTTCACAGGGTTTTGAAATTCCGGCCCTAGGAACAAACGTAGTCATGTTGGATTGTTGGTCATAGTAACATTGACCCAGATTACTACTACATGCCAGGTTTGTTGACAATTTTACTTGTCTTTCTTACTCATTCGATATGACATCCAAATATTCACGTCGATTAGTTGCAACCAATAAGTGCTAGACCAACTTCTTGATTTAGATTTTGGACGGTATCTTACTGCAGTTACAATTCTGCATACTTGTCCTAGTAAGCTCACAAGTAATGATTGATTCACTACCTCTATGCTTGCATTGTCATATTTGTTGTCAATGTTATTTTAGGGTGGACCACCCTATTTCAAAATACTGGAACCACAGAAATGAGTGGATAGTATTTATGTGTGTGATCTCTTCCATCATGTGTGGGCAACGAACACTGCATTCTGTAGAAGGAAAGTTTCATATCCACCTTTTACATAGACTACGATCTTTTACATGGAATACAATCTGCTACTTACTTTGTGTCGCACTACCAACACTCTAACCTTGAAGCTAAACATTATGCCACTCATAATTCCTTAGTTTATTTGTTCAAATACGAATTTGATATGATTCTAATGTTCCTACTTCAATTTTGAAATGTGTGTCCGCCTGTTATAGAGGCATAAGAGTTTTGTATTTCTGTTTGTGGTCTAGTCAGCACGGTTGGGGGATGAACTTTGTATTCGCAGAGGTTTGTAGGGAGACACTCTTCGAGTTGAATCTGCAATGCATTCCATAGATAATCTGACTACTTTTATGTTTTCATGAATCTCATATACTGAACAACATCATAATGATTATGAGCTTGCGTGCATGAAAAGAATAAAGCAGAACAATGCCATGGTTGTCAAACTTGGCATTAAGGGACTGAAATCAAGTCTGGATGCAATGCAATGCAAATGCTCTCCACCTACAGATTCATGCTCAGAATATGACCCTAACAATGATTCTGAGCTAGAGGGAGACCTAAGTCAATGTAGCTCCCTAGTGGAGGAGTCAGAGGTAGATGCCCTATCTTATTCACCCATCAAGGTGCTTGCTCTAACTTTCCAAGGTTATATTGGTCGCACATATCTTGCAACTGATGTTATGCATTGCTTCTACTTTGTTGCACTGCCATTAGCTTAGTTTACACATGGTGTATGTGAATATGCCCTGCCTATCCATTTTCAGTACATATTCCATATGTCATCATACCATATTTATCCATTCAAATATTGTTCTTGTGTATCATACATTCAAAAGGAAGAGGGCGATTGCTGACTACGGAGGAGCACGGACAAAGTATTTGGAAAAGGTAGTGGCACCTGATAAATCAAATAGCCCATTAGGTGTAGTTGCAATATCAACAGACCCAGAAAACATGGCCACAACTCTAGCAGACTCTAGCCCTACTACACTGGCCATCTCTGATGCCCCAACTCAGTAAACCCCAACTGCAGCAAATAGTATGATGATGCCGGTGAACATAGCACCAGCTCTACGACGCAAAAGCCCCCATTCCAGCAAAGAGTACACCAAACCCAGTTGCCAAATCCCTTTTCGAACGAGAGAGAGCCCCAATTGCAGTAAATAGGACCCCTGTTCCACTTCTTCCCAGTTTAGAAGACGAAGATTATATTGTTGTCAGGAACTTTATGCGCATCTTTCCTTCATGGAAAGACTATACCACAAACAAAGAACAATTTCCAATCTTCCTCCGCAACTTACCCATAAGTATTGCACTAATGTTATTCATGGTAATTACTGCATATGTTTCTGCTAGAAGAAGACACAAGATTTCATTCTTTTAAATAGGTGAAGACCAAACTGGATAGTCAATACAAGCAAGGGTTGGTTGCGCTTTTCAAGAACTTGTTGATGAAGTATTGTTCCTACCCGAGGCAAGCGCACTTCGATGGCAAGCCTTGCTACTTCTTGAGCTTGCATTGGTTTTTCCTTGAAGAAGAAAAGGTGATGCAGCAAGTAGAGATAAGTATTTTCCTCAGTTAGAGAACTGAGGTATCAATCCAGTATGAGGTACAAGCAAGTCTCTAATCTATGCACCTGCACAAACAATCAAACACTTGCACCCAACGCAATAAAGGGTTGTCAATCCCTTCACAGTCAATTGCAATGGTGAGATATGTTAGAGATAGGTATAAAAGATTACTACAACGTAAAAGTAAATAAAATTGCAGCAAGGTA
Organism: Aegilops longissima; assembly: GCA_021605205.1. NCBI lineage: Eukaryota > Viridiplantae > Streptophyta > Magnoliopsida > Poales > Poaceae > Aegilops > Aegilops longissima. Next base: position 131,989,411 of record CM038676.1, read on the forward strand.
TTTTTAGGTTTTTTGGTTTATAGATCTGAAAATATATGATGGAAAATAGACCCGGGGCCATAGGTTTAACTAGAGGCTTCTCTCTTAAAGGAAAATAATACGGTGGGTGAACAAATTACTGTCGAGCAACTGATAGAAAAGCGCAAAGTTATGACGATATCCAAGGCAATGATTATGCATATAGGCATCATGTCCGTGTCAAGTAGACCAAAACGATTCTGTAACTACTACTATTACTCCACACATCGACCGACTCCTGCCTGCATCTAGAGTATTAAGTTCAAGAGAATAGAGTAACGCATTAAGTAAGATGACATGATTTAGAGGGATAAACTCAAGCAATATGATGAAAACCCCATCTTTTTATCCTTGATGGCAACAATACAATACGTGCCTCGCTACCCCTACTATGTCACTGGGTGAGGACACTTCAAGATTGAACCCAAAACTAAGCATCTCTCCCATTGCAAGAAATACCAATCCAGTTGGCCAAACCAAACTGATAATTCGAAGAGAAATACAAAGATATCAAATAATGCATATAAGAATTCAGAGGAGATTCAAATAATATTCATAGATAATCTGATCATAAATCCATAATTCACTGGATCTCGACAAACACATCGCAAAAGAATATTACATTGGATAGAACTCCAAGAACATCGAGGAGAACATGGTATTGAAGATCATAGAGAGAGAAGTAGCCATCTAGCTACTAGCTATGGAGCCGTAGGTCTGAGGTAAACTACTCACGCTTCATCGGAAGGGCAATAGGGTTGATGTAGATGCCTCCGTGATCGAATCCCCCTCCGGCAGATCGCCGGAAAAGGCCCCAAGATGGGATCTCACAGGAACAGAAGGTTGCGGCGGCGGGAAAGTACTTTTGTGGATGCTTATGAGGGTTTGGGAATATTTGGTAATTTATAGGCCGAACAATAGGGTTAGAAGGGCTCCGAGGGACCCACAAGGCAGGGGGCGCGCCCTGCACCCTTGTTGTCGCCTCAGGACTCTTCTGACTTGGTTCTCAAGTCCTACATGTGTCTTCTGGTCCAGGAAAATCATCTTTAAGTTTTATTCTGTTTGGACCCCGTTTGATATTCCTTTTCTCCAAAACTCAAAAACAAGGAAAAAAACAAAAACTCGCACTGGGCTCTGGGTTAATAAGTTAGTCCCAAAAATAATATAAAATAGCATATTAATGCATATAAAACATCCAAAACAGATAATATAATAGCATGGAACAATAAAAAAATATAGATACGTTGGAGACGTATCAAGCCTCTAAGCGAAATTTCTGTAAATTCTTCGGTGCTACATTTATTCGACAGTGACTGGAATAATCTTGTTACACATTTGTCTCGTCTGCAGCGTAAGGTACTGTCTATGATATCACATCACAATTTGAACTACATTTCTGCGTGTGCCTTAACGTCTCACTTGTACGAAGACTGTTTGGAGAAGAACATCCATTCTCAAGGGACCACACTATCTCGCAACTATACTGCACACTGCATTGCTCTTGTGAGTACCTCTTGCTCAGTATGACCATACTTACTTTCATAGCTGGTTGATCATGTAGCATCACTGCACATGTTAGCCTCGTTATCCTCCGTTTGGTGGACATTATATGATCTGTATCGACTCTTATATAAATTTAGAATCAACCCAATGCATTTGAAGAGGTTTAGCTCTGCAGACCTCTTGTAAGGACTGAACATCGTCTATCACTGTGCTTACATTAACAGCTACTCCCTTTGTCTCATAATATAAGAGAGTTTTGTACAGTACACCAGTGTACAAAACACTCTTATATTATGGGAAGGAGGGATTAGTTCATTGTGTAGCATTCTGCATCTTATCTCCCTCACACACCATTTACTAAAATATATCAGATCTATATTTAATCTTACCAAAAAGTTGAATACACAGACAATGCCAGTGCAGAAGTGTAGCCCATTGCTCTTGTCAGTACATTTTTTCCTGCAATGCTTGTACTTACAGGGATTGGCAGTTGATTATGTAGCATCAATCTGCATCTTATCTTCGTTATCCTCTATCCCTTCCGGTATTATCATATATAATTAGTCTCTACAAAATGTAGAGTACAAGCAATACTTATGAAGAAGATTATGTGCTAAAATTCTTGAGTTATCCTTCCCTTGACATGGAGAAGGGCAGTATAAAGCCGGTGTTAACTGTTTTTTTTACTGCGAACTGTAGGGTAACACCCCCACAACATTGCAAAAATTTATTACTCAGAAGGAACAAGTACAACAAACTGATTACAAGGGGTAATCAAAAACAGAAACTAGACTACAAGAAAGAAAAAGGGGGGAAGTAATGCCTTACTACACTAAGCCTTAAGGGGGAAGGAAAGATATCCACTTGAGAAGGTCATCCTTGTAAGTAGATTTGATCCTATATTGCAACAAAGAGATATCATGCCTAAAGGCACCTCGCCACTTATTAAAGCTGGCCCTCTCATTTTTGAAGACTTTGGCATTCCTAATGATCCATATATTCCAACATGTAGTGAACACCACTTTAGTGAAGAAAGGTTTATCAAAATAATTCCTAGCCTAAATAACCAAATCAGACATTGAGTCTCCAGAAGTCCAATCAATCTGTAGATAATTCCAGTCTCTAACACTGAAATTGCAGTTAAAAAAAAGATGATCCCTGGTCTCTCTAACCTTCAAGGGGCAGAGTCTACAATGCACTCCATCCTCCATGTGACAATGCCTTCTTTCCACCATATCCTTTGTATTCAGCCTGTCCATGATGAGCATCGAAGCAAAGACGTTAATCTTGAGGGTACATGAAGATTTCCATATCCAACAGAGCAAAGGGTTAAAGGTTTCAGACTGGAAAGTGTGGGAGTAAAACATCTTGGGCCTGTACTGCTTGGAGGAGTTCTGCCAAAACCACACATCCTTAGTGCCAGATGTTCTGCTGTGAGAATCCATGAAAGATTGGATCATACCCAACTCCCCAAATGCCTGAGCAGACAAAGGGAGATGAAAATGCTGAAGAATATCATGAGAACTGAAAAACTCTTTGACCGAAATCCATGGGTCCTTAACATATGAAAATAATCTAGGAAATCTTGTTTGGAGAGTAGAAACCTCATCACCAAGATTCCAGTTGTCTGACCAGAAGAGAGCAGTGTCTCCCTCATTAATCTCAACCCAAGAGCATTCTCTAAAACTCAGCATAACCTTGCAAATATCCTTACACCAGAAAGAGCCACAAGCAGATGTTCCTTGGGGCACCCTACCATGGTAATAAGAGTCCCAAATGAGAGACACCCAGGGAATATCCTGTCTATTGAGGAAGTTACTAGCATGTTTGAGGAGCAAGGCAATATTCTGCACCCCCAGATTGAGGATACCAAGTCCACCCCTGTTTTTTGGCATGCAAATAAGCTCCCAAGCAGCAAGGGAAGGGGCTGGTTCATCCCTATGCTTTCTCCATAAACACTGCCTCTGGATTCTCTCCAACTGGTTGAGGATTCCTGCAGGAATAGCCAAACTGCACATAAAGAAGATGGGCATGGAAGATAAAGCAGAGTTCAAAAATTGCAGCCTCTCCCCTTGATTGAGAAAAGAAGAGCTAGCAGTCATTCTTCTCTCCATACAGTCCATAAGTGGCATAAAATCCACCATTTTGGGTCTTGTGGTTCCTACTGGCAGCCCAAGATAAGTGAAAGGCATTTTCCCTATTTGGCAACCAAAAGCAACAGCTAGATCACTCAACACAACAGGATCAACATTTATGGGGATGAGAAAGGATTTATGATAGTTGACATCAAGGCCAGTGGACTGAGCAAACACTTGGAGCATATCTTTCAAAGCCAGAAGTTGTGTCCTATCAGCAGGTAAGATAATCAGGGTATCATCTGCATATTTGATCACAGGGTAATCCTGGTCATGACAAGGGATAGGCAAGTGCAGAATTCCTCTTCTGAACATGTCACTGATAACTGATTGTAAAAGATCAGCAGCTATAACAAAGAGAAGTGGAGAGACAGGATCACCCTGTCTGACCCCCTTTTTGCCGACAAATTTCCTCCCAGGGACACCATTAAGAAGAACTGAAGAGGTACCAGTGGCCAGCAGTTGCTTCATCCAAAGAATCCATTTCTCATTATAACCTTTGTGCCTGAGAATTTGAAAAGGAGCTTCATGTTCCAATGAGTCAAAAGCTTTTTCAAAATCCAACTTAAGGATTACAATTAGCCTCCTAGATTGATGACACTGATGCAGGTACTCAAAGGTACAACCTAAACAATCCTGAATTGTTCTGCTCTTAATAAATCCATATTGGTTCTTGTGAATGCACTGCAGGATCACCTCTTGAAACCTATTTTCTACCATTTTAGAGAGAAACTTTAGACCCATACTAGAAAGAGAAATAGGCCTATAGTCTCCCACCTCCTCAGGTGTGAGCTTTTTTGGTACAAGAGTTATGTAAGAATCATTGATATTTTCCAAGACAGCAGAGGCCTCAAAGAAATCCTGAGCTAACTCATAAAAATCCTAAGAGATTGTATGCCAGCATTTCTTGAAAAACAGTCCATTAAAACCATCAGGGCCTGGAGCTTTATCCATAGGCATATGCTTAACCACTTTATCCATTTCATCCTTTTCAAAAGGTTTGTGAGAATTTTGAGGCCTTCAACAGGAGTGATGAGAGCAGATAGGTCAAAACCCATGACAATGCCTCTTGAGGTACCCATTCTATTTTTAAAACAGTACCAGATGATCCCTTCCATTTGGGAATGATCATTAACCATAGTACCATCAGGTAACTTGAGACTTGCAATAGAATTCCTCCTGTGCCTTTCAGTGGCCATGGCATGGAAAAACTTTGTATTTTCCCCTCCCACCTTAATGTACCTAATAGTGCACCTTTTTCCAATAAAGAAATTTCAAATGTAACAGTTTCTCCAGGTGCACTTTGACAATTCTTCTGAAATTAGATTCTTGAATAAATAGAGGTCTCCACTCCTCTAATTCATCCAGAAGAAAAATAACATGATTACATTTGTCAATCAGGAGCTTCAACTTAGAAACATTCATTTGCCATCTTTTGAGACACATTCTCAAAGACTTAAACTTATCAGCAATCCTAGCAGTGATGAGCCCCTTCCTAGAAGGTATACTCCAAGACGTAGCAACACAATCCATAAAAACTTCCAATTCTAACCAGTAGTTTTCAAACCTAAAGAGATTTGACTTAGGGATGGTTGTTTTGATGGAGACAACACAGGGGACATGATCAGATGCAGTCCTAGCAAGGGGGAGAACTTCAGTCATAGGATAGTAAGATATCCAATCTACTGAAGTAAAAAACCAGTCTAATTGCTCAAGAAGTGGGATGTCTTGCATATTTGACCAAATAAAAGTTCTTCCCTTAATGGGCAGTTCAAGAAGGCCCAAATGCCCAATGATCTCATTAAAAATGAACATGTCATTTAGATCTCCACCAGGTAAATTCCTATTATCTATGGACCTAATGAAATTAAAGTCCCCTAAAACCAACCAATTCTCATCAACAGGAATACACATATTATAGAGCCAAGTGACAAAATTATCTCTGGCTTCACCCTGACGAGGCCCATAAACTGCAACCAAAGTCCATTTCTCATTGTTCTGTCTGGACACAAACTCAACAACCACTGCAAATTGCTGAATCTCAATTAAGGTACCAATAAACACAGATGAGTTCCAGACCAAAAGAATTCCCCCAGAAGCTCCCATGGAGGGAGAGCAAGCAAAGCTGTCAAATCTCTTAGGGCAGAAACTTTTAAGTGATCTAGAATCAAAAGAAGAACATTTGGTTTCCTGCAAACAGGCAATAGCACACTGACTTTCATCAATTTTCTGTCTGACAGCTCTCTGCCTTGCCTAAGAATTTAAGCCTCTGACATTCCAACACATAACATTCCAGTTTCTACAAAGGCTACTCATTAAAACATAAGGTAATAAAGTCCACAAAGCACATAGCACACAGTGCCACATGACCAAAAGAGCACAAAAATGTCTGTCCCAGCACTATTACATAAGAGTTTGCATGAAAGGATAACCAACAAAAGGACAGATAAAGAGCAAATTTAGGGGCTTGCCAGACCCAATAAGAAAAGACCACACTATGCATCTGCATTATAGGTAGCAGCATTAAGTGGGTTCACCATAAGTGCATCCACAGATAGGAGCTTAGCATCAATCTTCAGCTCTCTCCCAATTTCTTGCAGATGACTGACCAGTGTAGCTGGTGGGATCTCCTGCTGGGCTGGGTCATCTGGCATCTCAGCAGTGAAAGGTTTTGCTCTGGGCTTCTTTCTTTTGGGCTGCAAAGTGAGCTCCTGAAAGGTGGGCTTGAAACCATCCCGTTGGGCCGAGATCCTGGTACATCTACGACCAGAGGTGTCCACAATGGGAGTAGGCGCCAACGTCTTACGAGGCCTCCTAGATTTTGGAGGTGCTGCAGTTGGTGGAGCTGAAATCTGAGCTTCTGAATCTGCAAAGAACAACGCCCTAGCCACCGGCCTAACTGGCTCCTAGTCCTTCCAAGTTAGCAGAGGTAAATCCATGTCTCTGAAGGCAAAATCCCAACTCCGCTTAGGTAAAACCACTGGCTCAATGTGTTGTAAAGCAACAGGCTTTTGAACATTGAAGATAATAGGAGCTTGCAGAAGATTTTCAAAAGACCTCCTCCACACCATTTCAGGCGGCAATGGAGGCCCAAAAGGAACGGTAGCAGGTAGGTCAACTTCAGGCATAATCAAGGGAGGCTGATAAACCACAATTGCCCAATTGTTAACATCATTTAAATCGTGAGCCGCAACCAAAGGGTCAGCTGGGGCCATAGGCATGTCATCATCAGACAGAATAACTGGATCATTATGAACCTGCTGAATAGAATCAGAGCTAAGCTATGTAGACACATCAATAACCATGGATTCCTGGTCTTGCAGAACAGGCTGGTCCAGTGGCTCATTCCAATTGCCCCAATTGTCATCTCCTACCTCATTGACAGCAGGCTCCGGAGGAGGAGGGGGGACATCATTCCATCCCAAAGCTGGATAGGGGGCAAGATAAAGGGTGGCTGATCAGGGAAAGGCACCCCAGGAACCGGATGTGGGTTGCCATTGATGGGCATCCAGTCTTCATCCTGTGGCATCTATTCGGCAAAATTGGCGCCCAAAATATATAGAGGCACCATCCAGGAGACCCGCGCACCGCCCCAAGCAGCATAGTCCATGAAAACAATGTCACGGGGCACAAGAATATCTTCAGGGAAGGAAGCAAAAACCAGAGTCCGAACCAGATATGGATCATCGCTAATCCAGTGATGAAACTTGCCAAACGTATTCACTGCAGCTCTGATGCAATCTGTATTGCGAAGATCTAATGGGATGCCTAAAAACATAAGCAAACCCTGACGAAAACCTTGGGCTCCCCTGAAGGACTCCCCCTCATCGTGCTTCATGAAACGGACAAAACGATCATGGTTAGTCCTTCTAAAGCCTTTATCCTCAACTGATGTTTAATTTGCTCATACTCCTTATCGTCAACTGCTGTTTAGTTTGCTGTTTCTATCAAAATGCATGTTCGCAACAACTGTAAGTTCTAAGTTTTAGTTGTAAAACCAAAAACCTTATTCATACCATGCACATTACTCAGTACTCCCTATATGTATGCTTGTTTTTGTTTTTTTTTTACTATAAACAGTAGGGTAAAACCCCACTGCAATTTTTATTAATAAAAAAACACTGAGAAACAAAGGAGTCTGAATGGCTTGAGGTAAGCCCAAGAAACCAGAAGACTAAAAACCTAAAACCTAGAAAACAAAAGAAGAAAGAAAAAAGAAGAAAGAAAAAACTAAACAACCAACTAGCCTAAGAACAAAGAAATTACAACAAGCTATCAAGCCAAACTGAAAATTGTCTCTCATGCTTCTTCCTCATTCTATATTTGAGAAGCTTCCGTTCCTCCAGAAATATGAACTTCCACCCTTGGAATGAAGGTGCAATATTTTCAAAAATCTTACTGTTTCTGGTGATCCAAATGGCCCATGCTCCAAGAATGATTATCTCCATGTAAAATGGGTACCTTAGCTTTTCTTTGAGGTCTTGGAATGCTTCTAACACAGACAGGTTTGGAGCTCTTGTTCGACAAATGAAGTCCCAGCATTGTTGAACAAATGGACAGCCCCAAAAGAGGTGGTGCAGTGTTTCTTCTAGTTGACAGCCTCCAACAGCACAATTGTAATCCTCCAACACAAAATTCTTCCTTGTAAGTAGGTTTCTGGTGTTTACTCGAACATGAAGAAGTTGCCAGAAGAAAACTTTATGCTTTGGTTGGCATGAACTCTGCCAGATCCAGTTGAAGTGTGGGGGTGTCTGTTTGTGACCAATTAAGACTTTATATGCTTTGATGGAGGAATAGTGCTCAGTCCCCCAAATGTAACTCCAAGTGTCTAAAGAGTTTAAATGCTCAGATTGTCTCATGGCTATACAAATGTCTTCCATTTGTAAGAATTCCTCATAGGCCTCGGTTGTCAAAGGGAGGAAGAATAAATCCTGCAGGTACTCAGTCTGCAATACTTGTTGAATATTCAGCTAGGGGTTTCTAACAAAAGAGAACAAGTGAGGAAATTTGTGTTTAAGTATTGCTTGGCTCCATAGGTCATCCCAAAAGAAAGCACTGACACCATCTCCCACATTACATCTAGCAATAGCTTTGTACTGATCAATGAGAGCTAAGTTGGACTTCCACCAGAATGATCCAATCATGTTGTCCCCTGGTAATTTTCCATCATTATAGTATGTTTCCCAGATCAAGTTGACCCAGGGAATATCATGTCTGTTGAAAAATTTGTGAAGATTTTTCATGAGCAGGGTTTTATTATGTGTAAAGATATCAAGAGCACCTAAGCCTCCCTGGTCTTTTGGTCTACACACTGTGGTCCATGCCACCAAGGTAGGCCTTTTGTCCTCCATATCAGGTCCTCTCCAAAGACAGTGTCTCAAGTATTTAATGATCTGCTTTTTTATTGTAACAGGTATGTCCAAACAGCACATGAAGACTGATAAAGATGTCATCACTGACTTGACCAACAGTAATTTTCCAGCTTGGGTCATGAACATAGAGATACCAGCCAATATTTTTGCAATCCTGTTAACTAGGGGGAGACATTGCTCAACACTTGGTTTGTATATTCCCAAGGGCATACCAAGGTAGGTAAATGGGAATTGTCCTCTAGCACACTGCAAGGTGTTTGTATAAATTTCTACCCTGTCCTCAGCAATATTCAAGGGTACCATGATGGACTTCCCATAATTAACTTTTAGCCCAGTTGCTGTGGAAAAAGTATTCAGAAGTGCTTTTAAGCAGAACAACTGCCTAGAATCAGCTTGCATAACCACTAAGGTGTCATCTGCATATTGCACAATTGGGAAGTGAGGGCATGAGTTTACTTGCAATGGAGCAGTGATCAGGTTTAATCTCATGGATTTATTAAGGATGGATTGTAGAAAATCAGCAGCCAGCACAAAAATTAAAGGAGAATAAGGGTCTACTTGTATTACTCCCCTCCTTATGTAAATTCTTTTCCCAAGAACTCCATTGAGTAATACAGAAGAGGATGCAGTTGTGAACAAAGTTTCCATCCAGGAAATCCATTTCTCTCCAAATCCTTTAGCTCTAAAAATATCAATGATTGCATCATGCTCAATTGTATCAAAAGCCTTCTCAAAATCTAGTTTTATTACTAAGATTTCCTCCTTAGATTTATGACACTGGTGAATGTATTCATATGCCCAACCAAGGCAGTCCTGGATCACTCTATCTTTGAGAAAGCCATATTGATTAATATGCACCAACTGTAGAATAACTCTTTGCAGTCTGTTGGCCAACAGTTTTGTAATGATTTTCAGAACACCATTTAGTAAAGAAATTGGCCTGAAGTCATTTGGAGAAAGTGGCACCTCTTTTTTTGGCACTAGAGTGATGAAAGAGGAGTTAATGCTTTCAAGATTTACATTTTCAGCATGAAATGCCAATATAAGCTCAAAGACATCAGTCTTAATAATATCCCAACAACTTTTAACAAACTCATTATTGAATCCATCTGGCCCTGGTGATTTATCAGTAGGTAGGTTTTTGACCACTTCCTCAACTTCCTCTTGGGTAAAAGGCTTTTCTAGATCAATGAATATTTGGGGGTCCACTGTGTTTTCATAAAGATCATTAAGGTCAAAGTGCATTGAGTGTCCATTAGATTGTCCCAGTCTACTTTTAAAAGCCTCCCAGAGGATTGCAGCCTTTCCATCATGATCTGTTACTTCAACTTGGTCTTTGTTCAGCAGCATAGCAATCTTATTGTGCCTATGATTAATAGAGGCTTTAGTGTGGAAGAATTTTGTGTTTTCATCTCCAAACTTTACTCCTTTAATTTTTCCTCTATGTTTCCAATAAATCTTCTGATCATTGAGCACAGTTAATAGATACTCCTTGAGCAGGGTCCTGCAATTATTTTCAAATAGAGTAAGGTCCCTGAATACCTCAATCATATCCCAGAGAAATATACAGTCATTTAGATCTGCAATTTGCTTCTTATGACAGGCAAGGTTTTTGGCCCACAGCTTTAGAGCTCTTCTGACATTCTTGAATTTTTCAGTAATCTTCTTAGCACAGTCTGAATGACCTACTGGAATAGTCCAAGCAGTCTGAACCACCTGTTTAAAAGAACTATGGTTAAGCCAATAGTTTTCAAATCTGAACACTCTAGACTTTGGGATATTTGTGCCAATTTTAATCATGCAGGGGAGGTGATCAGAAATTGGTTTAGCCATGGGAAGAGCCAAGGAATCAGGATAACTGGTCATCCAAGCTGCAGAGGTAAAAAACCAATCTAATTTCTCCAGTAGTGGGTTGTCTTGCATGTTGCTCCAACTAAACTGCCTGCCTTTTAGGGGTAATTCAATCAGGCCAAGTTCACTTATTGCCTCATTAAACATGAGTATTTCATTTACATCCCCTCTAGGTATGTTTCTGTCTTTAGGAGTTCTGATAAAATTAAAATCCCCCATAATAATCCAATCTATATCATTAGGCATTTGAATATTACCAAACCAGTCAATGAACTCAATTTTATCCTCATGATTGCAAGGACCATAGATGTTTGTGAGGACCCAACTTTTGGAGGATGTCCTGCATGTGAACTGAATTATAATGAGAATTTGTTTTGAAACATTAGCTCCCCAGAGAATAGAGCTCCATTCCAAGCAGTGAGTATGCCACCTGATGCCCCAATGTAAGGTAAGAACTCAAATTTATTAAACCTTTGAGGACATACTTTATGAATGTAGGCCAGATCAAAGTTTTCTCTCTTAGTTTCCTGTATACAAACAATTCCAGCAGCACTTCCTTCCACTTTTTGTCTGATAGCCAACCACTTATCTGAGGAATTAATTCCCCTCACATTCCAGTTTAAGATATTCCATGTTGTATTATTATTCATTAACAATCAATTTGATGTAACTGTAGTCAGCAGGGCCCACCCCCTGATGACAATCCCAGGCCATAAAATTATTGGGATCCACAAAAAGGACAAAACACTGAAAGCATGTTGTAACATTCCAGCAGGAGACATAAGCAGATGAGCAAGTGAACCAAAGAAGCCATATATGATGGCCAGAAGCTTTCATAGCATCACATAGAATAGTAGTCTCCGCCACAAGGAGATACCAGAGCTGACACAGCAGCAAAGTGCATATAACATACAAAAGGTGCCTACCAGGGCAAACAAGCATTGTGCAGCAGTTGCAAGCATTACATTTGACTGTATACATAAGACAAGTAATTCCCAAAAGAGAATAGCAGGCCATCCTGCTATTTATCAGAGACTGATGTTGTAGACACATCATCACACAGGCCTGGACTTTGCTGCTTCTGATGTGGCCTTGGACACCTTAGCCACATCTTCCTGCCCCTTCTTCTTGGGCTTCTTTGTCAACATCTCCTGTATCTCTTCCTCGGCAACCTTGCAGAAAGATTTAGACAGGTTTTTAACCACTGAATTGTGAATAATTGGAGGTATGGCATTACATGGCAAACAAGACTGAGTAGCACAAGACTTCCTTCTATAGCCATTGTTATCCTTTTTAATCCTATCACTTCTTCTTACCTCAGTTTCTACCATAGGTTCTTTCTCCCTCCTTTTCCTTGAAATGGCCTCTCCAAGGGGCAGGACTTTATTTGGGGACACCTGCTGAAGAGGACTGCTAGCCCCAGTGGAAGAGTGGGCAGCAGGGCTAATACCCTCATTTTCTTTGCCTATCCCCAGGATGAAATCCTTACATGCAGGTGCCTGAGAAGTTGCACATCCATCAGGTATGTGAAAAAGCAAAGTGTCCTCATGCTCACAATTAGCAGTCAAAAATTTCCAGACATCAAACTTTAGCAAATGCATGGTCCAACCAAACTTGTCAGGTGTCAACAGTAAGTGAATTATGAAGTTAAACCAACTTACTGGTATTTCTATTTTGAAAGTTGGCGTAACTCCTTGTGTTGCTGGTGCAAAGTGTTGTATCCATAAATCCAGTCCTTCTTCAGATATTAAATGTGAATCATCAATGATTTGCAAAGCATGATCTTGGGCCAATGTATGTAATGTAATCAAGGAAGGAGAACCTGACAAAGAGAAGGACCCATAGTTACCTTTAGGGTTTGCTGCAGGTGAGGATCCAATGTGGGGAACTGGAACATCAGCCTTGCCCTTGATATCTGGGTTATGGACTTGATGTGAAGGAATAGAATCTCCCACAGTTGCATTAGTAGCAACTTCCAGAGGCACAACACAATTTTCAGTAGCATGGACTTCCTTCAAATTCTCAAGCTGTTTGTCTTGTTGAACAATGGGCAAAGAGGAGCCAGAAGCTTCAATATCTCTGGCAGAGGAGGACATGCCTAGAGTGGGAACTGGCTGCATAAATTGTTGAGTTACATCACACTCTGTTTGCAGGTTCTGTTGTTCTACAGCAACCACATTCAGAGTATGTTCAGCAGGCACCATGTTCACATTTTGTGGCTCTTCAACATTGGGTTGTACAACCTGTAAATCCTCCTCTTCTTCAACTGCATCATAAGCTAATGCAATGTTCAGGAGCCCTTGACCAATTTGAGGGGCTTGAACACCTTGGTTGACCTCCTCACTAGCAGAGTGGGTCAAGGAAAGCAAACCATCAGACAGTGAAACTGTAGTAGTAATGCTGCTGTTTGGAGCCCCTTCTTCTGCCAAGGTAGGAATTTCAACTTGAGGCTGCTGAGGAAGGACAGGAGCTGGCTGTGGGAAAGCCCAGTGATCCTCTTGCTCTGCCTGCTCTTCCCAATCATCCCATTCTTCATTAGGAGCTTGATTGTTAGGATTAGGCAGAGGTGGAAAGCCTGGAAAATCATTTGCATGTTGTGGCACAGGGTGTGGGTCCACACCCTCAGGTGGAATAGGGTCCTCATCTGCAGGCCCACCCCCCAACATTTCCTCAAGAAGTACCTCAACAGAGCAGGTCCAGGACTCCTCCTCAAATAGTTCTCCTTCAGACCATCTTATACTCTTTGGGATATCACCAAGTTCAGTGACTCTAGCCTTGACCAAAATCTTACCCTTCAAAGCATCTTCTTTCTCCCAACTAATTATCTTGCCCCACTTTGAAATCGCAGAAGCAATATCTTTAGTATTACAGAAATCAAATGGAACCCCCACAAACAGCAACCAACAAGTTCTGTTGAAATGAACTCTACGCCAATTCCTTCCCTGATTGTGCTTAGTAAAAGAAATAAAAACATCACCAAAAGCATGCGGACCCTGCTGAATGAGCCTATCTCTGTCTCTGACATGCGTGAACCTGACATAAGCCTCTCCAAAAGGACAGGGTTGGATTTCTCTAAAACCTACTTGCTCAACTCCCTCCAGGAACTCTTCAAGAACCTCACGCACATTTGGGAAAAATACCTCATCTGGATGCAGGTGGATAGTGGCAATCGCCCAGTCTTCGTGCCGTCTCGGGTGATGAGGGACAATCGCACGAGAAACCCCATTGCGGCCTTCAATCACCTGAATCTGAAAGCCATGAGGAACGAAAGGTTGAGGGTCTATGGGAATGTTGGCCATCGGCAACGGCTCCAGCGAGGTGGTGACCCGAGCCCTGTCTGGCAGCAATGGCAGCGGTGGCGAGCTTGTCGAGGCAGAAGCAGAGTTGGTGGCAGAGAAGGAAAGTGAAGTGGAAGGCGAGGAGGCAAGTGACGGTCTCGGCTGGAAGTTTGGGAAAAAATCCTTGACCAACTCCTTAAATGAAGGCACCTGCCGAGTCTGTAGCGCCGGCCCAATACAACGAAACCAAGATTCCACGGCACCTTCGGTCCAAGCCTCTGCTGGTGGACTCGGGAAAGAATCAAAAGGGATAAACGGCCAAAGCCCAGGAAAGTTCGGAGTGGTGCAAAAACGGGCCATGTGACCGTTGGCCCCGCATGCATGGCACACCACGTGATTACGTGTAATAGAATGCTGCGTGACCTGGCGCTCCATTTGGGGCCTGTCTTGACCCGGATTAACGAGCAATGAAGTGCCCTTAAGACCTTGATTAGAGCCCTCTTGAATGGGTCCCGATAACCTTTCGAAAACTGATCTACCGTCCCAGACCACCGCAGAATAACTCCGGTGATCACCGGAGTGAGGAACGTGGCCTTGCCGGACCTACCCACTAGGGTCCATTCTTTATCAAGCTCTGCATAGTATAGAGCTTCTTCCCGTTGCCAATTCGGGCTCCCAAAATTCCAAAGATTGAAACCCACGTCAAAATCCTTCTCAACAATATTACCAGCATTGTAGATCTCAAAACCCACTGCTTTTGAAGCTACCGAGAACTTGAAAGACCTATCCTTCAAGAAACGAACACGAAAACCTTGGGCATAGCCCCAAACATGGCAAGGAGAGATACACTAACCATGTGCACATTGAGCATGAAGGAGGCACGTCTAAATGAAACCACCATGGTGAATTCCTTTTGACGAAAACCCGGGGAGAAGACGACCGGGTGCCCAAACTTGGCCTTCATATCCGCTTGAAACTTCTTCCCACGATCAAAGTTAAGGGCAAAAGGAGCCATCATGAAGGGAGGGGTGCCTACCAGCGCCGGAGCGGCCACTGGTAGGGCTTGTGGCCGCCGGGGCCGGAGTGGCCACCGGCGCAAGGTGGGAGGGCTAGGTGGGAGGGCTGAGGGCTTGTTTTTGTGGATCTATAATCCAGTGTAGTTTGTTGTTTCTATCAAAATGCATGTTCGCAACAACTGTAAGTTCCAAGTTTTAGTTGTAAAACCAAATTCCTTATTCATACCATGCACATTACTCAATACTCCCTATATGTATGCTTGTTTTTGTGGATCTATAATCCAGTGTGTGGTGAAGCACCCACGTTTGCACCTTGTCCTCTCCTGTTTTATCTTACTGATATGGCTGATGATATGAACAACATGACATGCACATTAACCAAAATAGGTAAAATTATTGTCTTTGTCCTTCATCTATGCTTGTTTTGTTGACACGGTAATCCAGTAATGTGGTGAAGCTCCCCGCATTATGAATAATGCCAAAATATGCTATTGATATTTTGAACTGACTCTTTATTTTCTAATTTGAAATTGGTTGGAATTGACAGCACAGTTATCATCTTTGTTTATACACGTGCAAAACACGTCATCTCTCTTCTTGTTTCAGGGTGATATGCCTGGTGGCATGCACAAGTCTGCTGAAGGCTGTGAGACAAACCCAACATATATTGCAGCTAAGAAGGCAAAACATCTTGAAGATAGCGAGACAACCCCTAAGTCATGTCTTGATGCAGTGTTCAAGCTACGTGAGACTAGCAGTCAAACAAGCTCACGGAATTCGCTATCTAAATCAGTTTGACTTCTTCAATCCCAAGTTCTAGCAGAAAGGCATTCTGCAACTCAACTTCGACTTGAAGTCCTATCTCTAAGGAAGATCGCAGAGAACACCAATGAGAACCTCATTGCTAAACAGCTACACTTGGAAGCTATGACCGACATGCTAGGCCGGTCTCACAGCCTTGCTCGGCAGCTTGCACAGCAGCTCCCGCAGAAGGCTAACCTTTCTTGAACTATCTTGGAAGTGATCTTGTTTCACTATTATTTTGTTACGCTATAGTGGTGCCTAGTTTTTGTAATCTGCTTCTTCGTTGCGCTTTATGATCACTGGTGGCGAACTTCGATGCCCAATGGATGTAATATACCATAAATCCTTTATTGTATAGTGTAGGTTTATTCTAAGTTACTATGCCTTAATTTCTGTATTGATAGAGTAGGTTTGTTCTTAATTCCTACTAGTTACCGTATATGCCATCATTCGCTATCTGAAAAAAACTATGAAAATCTGATGTAGTTGACTGGGCCGAAACATTCACCTCTATCGGGCCTGCATTTTAGCGGGCCGCAATTGAGCTGGCCCGCAACTTTCTTGGGCCTGAAAGGCCATTGGGGCTTTCACACTTTGCGTGAGGCCCACAGCTTACACGGGCCTACATTTGGCCTAAAGTTTAGTTGGGCCTTTGACCCAGCGCTTAGTTGGGCCCATGTAACTTCAGGCCATTAATAGGCTGAATATTCTGGTGGCTTGTTATGGCCCAGAAGATACCATGGGCCTTTACCAGGCCGAAATGCATGTTGGGCCTCAATTTTCAATAGTCGCCCACGGACCTTTAGCAGGCTGAAATGTAGACCGGGCCATTATTGGCCCAGTTATATGACGGGCCACTACCAGGCCGAAACATATCTCGGGCCTTAGTTGGCCCACTGATATCAGGGGCTTTTAACAAGCCGAAAGCTTAGTAGAGGCATCAATGGGCCGAATTTTACGACAGGCCTTTAACAGGCCCAAAGTCACGTTGGGCTGAACTGTTGCCACCTTGATCACGGGCCGTTAGTGGGACGGATGTTGCATCGTACTATATGTGGCCCATGGGCAGTGCGGGCCATTCCCAGGCCAAAAGGCACACCAGGCTGAAATGGGCCCATGTCTACATCGGGCCTCTAACAGGTCGAAATGTCACTGGGTCATAATTGGGCCCAAATACTCGGCAAACAATTAACGGGCCAGATCTGGCTTTGGGCTGTAAATGGGCCAGGTTTAAGCAGTCTGTTAGTGGGCTGGCCCACTAGTACCTGAGGAAATACTACGGGCCTTTGACTGGGTCGGTCTTTTTAACCTATATGGGCCTCTGTTGGGCCCTGCCATGTGTCGACGTATAATAGGCACGTCTCCTCCACTGGATGGATGACATCTGGCCCACCGAGGAGCCGACACGTGTTTCCTCCGGCTAATGATGATTTTACACGTGGAAAATCCCCATTGGTCCGGGCTGTTAACGGGTTATCGGATCCAAACTGGAACCCGATAACTTAACGGCGACCCGTTATGGTGGATGTCACGTGCCGGTTACCCTTGATGAAAGCACTACCATGACGCGCCATGTATCGTCATGGAAGTGGACACTTCCGTGATGATAATTTTTTTATTGTCATGGAACACTTCTACGATAGCACAGGTATGACTATCTTGATTTTGTCATCAAATCTTCATGGATGTACATGCATGATAGAAAACATGACTTAC
The DNA here is from genome assembly GCA_021605205.1 of Aegilops longissima. Taxonomy (NCBI): domain Eukaryota; kingdom Viridiplantae; phylum Streptophyta; class Magnoliopsida; order Poales; family Poaceae; genus Aegilops; species Aegilops longissima. Next base: position 132,007,104 of record CM038676.1, read on the forward strand.
TATGACAAACATGTATCATCACGGAAAGCCCAACGATGTGAAATTGAAGTGCATTTGCCGGGAAGAAGGAAAGGAATTGTTGGTAGAAATACACAAGGGTATGTGCGGCTCACACATTGGATTGAGGGCCTGGTTGGAAAAGCCTTCCGGCAAGGATTCTACTGGCCCACGGCCCTCAAAGATGCAATTGAGCTAATTACCAAATGTGAAGCCTGCTAGTTCCACTCCAAGAATATCCATCAGCCTGCCCAAGCTCTCCAGACGATCCCTTTATCATGGCCCTTCTCGATCTTCGGGCTCGACATCTTGGGCCCCTTCCCCCGTCCTACCGGGGGCTTTGAGTTCTTGTTCGTCACTATCGACAAGTTCACAAAGTGGCTGGAGGTGGAGCCAGTGAGAAAGGTGACCGCACAGTCAGCTATAAAGTTCTTGAAAAAATTGGTGTGCCCCTTCGGGGTCCATGCCCGAATCATCACCAACAATGGCACCCAATTCACGAGCCGCGCCTTCATGCAATACGTTCATGCCCTCGGAAGCAGGATCTCATTTTCCTCTGTTGCCCATCCCGGGAGAAACGGGCAAGCTGAGAGGGCGAACGCTGAAGTGCTATGAGGCCTCAAGACAAGAACATTTGACAAGTTGCAGAAGTGTGGCTGGCGATGGATCGATGAGCTGTCGGTGGTTCTTTGGTCCCTCCGTACGACACCAAATCGAGCTACCGGGCAGACTCCCTTTTCCCTAGTCTATGGGGCAGAAGCAGTTACTGCGGTGGGAAGTGAAGAGAGCAGAAGGAGTGCCTGAGCAGACGCCTGACCCGGTCCCGTTAGGGCTTGCCGGGTGCAGCATGACAAGATTGGGAGTGGCGAGGCTGCGAAGGAGAGGGCGGAGGGGAGCAGCTCGGCGGTGCCCTGGTCACCACCTCCAAGGCCAGCTAGAAGCCCCAACACAAGCACGGGCGGGGAGAACCGCCGAAGCTCGGCTGGAAGACTGCTGGAGGAGACGAAGGCACCAAGAGAGCGACCCCCTCCTCCGCAGCCAGGAGTCCAGTGATGATGGTGCCAGGGAGGGAGGGGAGGAGCGGAAAGACGAGGCGGCAGGTCGGTAGTACAAGACGAAGGCATTGGTGCCATCGTACTCCCACCTGACGGCCTGCCACCCGCCTTCTCTGTCTTCCCTCATTCTTTCATCGTCACCACCACTCCAAGAGGACGCCAGCTCCTCGAGCCGTTGCCTTCCCCACAGAAGCAGTGGGCAACGGCGGCGTCCGGGACGCGCGAAGAGCATCGCTCCATGCCTTGCAAGGCATGAAGGTGCCGTCATCTTCAACATTCGCCCTGACTTCACCAAATGGGGCAGTGATGGGGTTACAAAAAGCCCCGAGCACTGCACCCCTGACAGGCGCCGGAAACCCCAGGGGGCGACGTCAAGGCAACAGGCTGCAACGACTCATAGCAAGGCCTAGCGCTCCCCACCAGGTGGCCGACCCGAGCGGAGGAGACAAGCATTCCACCGTAGCGAAAAAGCTTGGCGCCTCATGCGCCACGTGTGGCTCGACCGTTGCGTCTCCTTGGAGCCCGGACCAGACTCACTCCCCAAGCATCAACACAAGCATTCAGTGTCGTCGACCCCAAGCTAGAGCCCGGGCCTGGCCAAATTCCCTGCATTTTAACATAGCAAGAAGAAGGCCGGGGTGGAAGAAGAGAGGTGCGTGGATGAGCATTTCCGCTCCTTCCTGCCCCCTCTTTTATAGGCAGGCTGGGGTTGGGGGCTGATCCCTCAATGAGTAACCACCGCCCCTCTTCACCAATCCGGGAAGGCATGGACCCTGCCTTGACACTCTCCCACATCACTGATGTCTACTACGCAACCTTCTTCTTGTAGACTCGTGTTGGGCCTCCAAGCGCAGAGTTTTGTAGGACAGTAGCAAATTTCCCTCAAGTGGATGACCTAAGGTTTATCAATCCGTGGGAGGCATAGGATGAAGATGGTCTCTCTCAAACAACCCTGCAACCAAATAACAAAGAGTCTCTTGTGTCCCCAACACACCCAATACAATGGTATAATGTATAGGTGCACTAGTTCGGCGAAGAGATGGTGATACAAGTGTAATATGGATGGTAGATATAGATTTTTGTAATCTGAAAATATAAAAACATCAAGGTAACTAATAGTAAAAGTGAGCAAAACCGGTATTGCAATGCTTGAAAACAAGGCCTATGGTTCATACTTTCACTAGTACAAGTTATCTCAACAATGATAACATAATTAGATCATATAACAACCCCTCAACATGCAACAAAGAGTCACTCCAAAGTCACTAATAGCGGAGAATAAACGAAGAGATTATTGTAGGGTACGAAACCACCTCAAAGTTATTCTTTCTGATCGATCTATTGGGCTATTCCTATAAGTGTCACAAACAGCCCTAGAGTTTGTACTAAAATAACACCTTAAGACACACATCAACCAAAACCCTAATGTCACCTAGATACTCCAATGTCACCACAAGTATCCGCGGGTTTGATTATACGATATGCATCACACAATCTCAGATTCATCTATTCAAACCAACACAAAGAACTTCAAAGAGTGCCCCAAAGTTTCTACCGGAGTGTCAAGACGAAAACGTGTGCCAACCCCTATGCATAAGTTCACAAGGTCACAGAACCCGCAAGTTGATCACCAAAACATACATCAAGCAGTGTATATCCCATTGTCACCACAGATAAGCACATGCAAGACATACATCAAGTGTTCTCAAATCCTTAAAGACTCAATCCGATAAGATAACTTCAAAGGGAAAACTCAATCCATTACAAGAAGGTAGAGGGGTAGAAACACCATATGATTCAACTATAGTAACAAAGCTTGCGGTACATCAAGATCATGCCAAATCAAGAACACGAGAGAGAGAGAGAGAGAGAGAGAGAGAGAGAGAGAGATCAAACACATAGCTACCGGTACATACCCTCAGGCCCGAGGGTGAACTACTCCTCCTCGTCACGGAGAGCATCGGGATGATGAAGATGGCCAACAGTGATGGTTTCCCCCTCCGGCAGGGTGCCGGAACGGGCTCTCGATTGGTTTTTTTATGGCTACAGAGGCATGCGGCAGCGGAACTCCTGATCTAGGTTATGTTCTGGAGATTTTGGGATTTATAGGAGGTGTTGGCGTCAGGTACAAGTCAAGGGGGCCCATGAGGCGACGACAAGGACAGGGGGCGTGCCCTAGGGGGCAGCTTGATCCGAGAACTTTTATTTCTGCACAAAAAACAACACCACGGTAGTTCTGCTAAAAATTGCGTCAGTCCGGATTAGTTCTAATCAAATCATACCAAAATCATATAAAACTACTATAAACATGGCATGAATACTTCATAAATTATAAATATGTTAGAGACGTATCAACCACGCGCCTCCGTTACCTACCCCACTCAATGTATGCAGCATACGTGGCCAAGGATAAGAGCGTGGTGGGAAGAGTTAATTGGCAGTTACTCACCTGTACGTTTAAGTCATTCACGGGCCATTACAAAGATGGCCCCACTGCAATTGGTGTTACGCAACACGCGGGGAAATCGAAAACTGATCCAAGCTCAGGTTAATGAAGAAGCAAAGAAGATCTCAAAGGACAAGCAACTACTGCCCTCTCGCATGTGCACTGGATAGGGCCTAGCCCCACGACGCCCGACAACGCGTTCGGGCCAGGCCCGGGGGCTCCTGTCGGTGCAACAAACCCTAGGTTTGTTGCCCAGACCAGGCACAGGCCTAAGAGCAAGGCTGCAACATCCAAAAGGAGGCCAAGGTTGAAGAAATAGCTCTTTGATAAATCAAAGGGCGGATCGAGAAGACCAAGACAAGCTAAGGGAGCAAGATACCACTAAGGAAAAACCTACCTTGTCGGGCAGGCGAGCCCGGCAAGGTCGAGGTTTCCCAGAAGACAAGTCTCAAGGTTGTCCCGGCAGGCTTGCCGGGCACGATAAGGGCGGACTACCCCACCGAAGCTCCACCGCTCCACCTCACAGTGACGCAAGTCATTGACCGTTGCGGTGTCTAGCCCCCAAGTGATTAAGTGGCTGCTATTTGACACATGGCAGCCACTTCCAGAGGAAATCACCTCCAAATGACACTCGTCCAGAGACATGTCAAGCAGACAGACGAGAAGTTAGCTGAACAACCCGGCAAGGCTTGCCGGGCATGCCATGATGTGACACTAAGCGGCACATTTAATGCGGTCTTCCCTGTCTGCAGAGTTAGGTATGACAGCACTGTTTGCTATCTAATCAGTGCACAATGACTGATTTGCCATTTTGGTGGCCCCTTTATCTATAAAAGGAGGGCCATGGCAAACATAGAGAAGATTCGGACCCTTGTACACTCATACGCGTGTAGCTGCTCTCGCCCCGAGGCAACCTTGCCGGACTAGAGCGTTGCATCTCCACCACAATCCCTCATCAATCCACCAAAGTAGGAGTAGGGTTTTACATCTCGCGGCGGCCCAAACCTGGGTAAAACTGCCTGTGTGATCTCTGTCGTGCTGCGCTACGCCCTCCTCTCTTTGTGCAATGTGCCCTTCCCCCTGCTGAACCACAAAGGGGCCGATGGCCCCATAGGTGGCCGTGGTTTCCCACGACACCTGTGCAACCAAATCTAATAGAAATGTGTTCCAATCAATTCCCGCAAGACTGCGCGGGGTGTATCTAGTTCACAAAGTGCCGGAACAGACATTTTGTGTTGACATCATGCATCACCATCATTTTCACTAATGTTGTGATAACATCATGCATCACCATCATGACACATGCACGCAACCGCTCACCCAATTGATTGGCTCAAGCTACGTCGTGCTTTTCCATACATTTATCCTTTTTGTGATTTTTGAGTTACAAAATTGTGTTAAATTATAAAATGTTGACGAAGCACAAAAAAAATGCTCCCTCGAAATTTAGATCAAATATTTGGGGAGGCCCTTGCACTTCACATGTATGAGCACTAAAAACTAGAGGGGGTATTCTCCCATCTAAAAGGAAAGCCAAGGAAGAAGAAGAAGAACAAGGAGGGGTGCCTCCCCCCTCTTTCGATGATGCCAAGGCATCCTCGGGGGGGGGGGGGAGGGTGATACGTCTCCAACATATCTATATTTTATGAAGTATTCATGCCATGTTTATAACAATTTTATATGGTTTTGGTATGATTTGAGAAGAACTAACCTGGACTGATGTTGTTTTCAGCAGAACTACCCTGGTGTTGTTTTTTGTGCGGAAATAAAAGTTCTCGGAATGGGTTGAAAATTTATGGTGATTTTTTGTGGACCAAAAGAGACCCCCGAAGCTTCGAGGAAGGACCGGAAGCCTCACGAGGAAGCCACAAGCCTGTTAGGCGCAACCCCCCAGGGCGCGCCTAGCGAGCTTGTCACTCCCTCGTGGGCCCCCTTGACGTGAAACCGACGCCAAAAATTCCTATAAATACCCAAACCCCCAGAAAGACCCCTAAAGGAGAAGTTCCGCCACCCCAAGCCTCTGTATCCACGAAAACTCAATGGGGACCCTATTCCGGCACCCTGCCGGAGGGGGAAATCATCATCGCAGGCTATCTTCATCATCCCGATGGCCACCATGCACTACTAGGGAAAACCTTATACATAGAATCTTACCAGCAGCACGGTTTAAAATAAGGCACTACTACTACTTAGCAGTAGCACGTGATCTCAAACGGCGCTACTGCTATCAACATAGCAGTAGCGTGTCAGGAAGAAAGAGCGCTACTACTACAATTTCCACGACGTTGCAGCCAGAGTAGGTACAGTAGTAGCGCCGTTTGGGCAAATATGCTACTGCTATTGTACTTAGTAGTAGCGCTGTTCGTCAACCCTCACTGCTGCTAAGTTTATTCCCCTCCTAGGAACTAAGTTTAGTCCCACCTCGCTCCGCGAACAGGGTGTTTATCACCTTAAATATGTTACTTCTCAAACTATCACAACCACTTGGTCTTCATTGAACTCTATGTGTAGGATCTGTGGCCGCAATATGAGTCTTCACCGGTTCCTAAACCAGTGAGGTTTCATACTGACAATTTAGAATCTACAAAAAATGATCATTGATGACCAATGTATTTTTGATGTTTTTTTACATGCTTAGCCTTAGCACTAGCGCTTGTCCAGGAAAAAGAGCTCCTGCTATTGGGCTTATTAGTAGTAGTGCTTGTCTCCTGTCCCGCGCTACTACTAAGTCATCGCATCCCCCCGACTGGTTCCTCTCTCTATCTCATCACTCTCACTCCTCACTCTCCTCACCACACTCCATCTCCTCGCCGCTGTCGCCCGCCGCCCCCATCACTCCCGCTCCTCCTCCACCGAGGTAGCTCCTCCCTCCCTATTCCTCTCGCCTCCCTCCTCTCTCTCCCCCTCCACTCTCCTACCTCCCTCCTCCTCCCTCCCCCCTCATTCCCGCCTCCTCCCTCCTTCGTCCCTCTCCTCCCTCCCTCCTTCCTACCCCTCCTCCCTTCTCCCACTGCCCTCCTCCTCTCTCCTCCCTCTTCCCATTGCCCCTCACTCCTCCCTCCTCCTCCTCCTCACTCTGCCCTCTTCCCACCTCTCTCTGTATAGAAAATTTTGAATGTATGTATTTTGAATAGGATAAAATACAAAATGTAGGTAGAATGCAGGTTTTTTTAATAGAATAGGTAGGTAGTGTTCTACTAATTTTCTTCATATATATGAACCTTAGGTGTCATATGTATGAGACCATTTCATCATTAGAGCACTAAATAGGTTTTTGTGTACAATAGAATGTAGATATATGTAATTAACCCTAGGTATTCATATATATGGGTGGATGAAATTAGTTTTTTTGTAATGCTAGGATAGATAGATGGATAACAGATGGATTAAACTAGGTTTTTTTAGTGATGCTTTAGATAAATAGATGGATGGATAGTTTCTAGGGTTAGAACTAGGTTTTACAAAAAAAATTAAGTAAATATAGGTCTTTTGAATCCGCGTAATAATGTTTAGTTGATAGCTTATAGGGTTTCACTATGTCCTAAAATGAGGATAGTAATGTTTTTTGTTTATATTTTGTTTTTGCAGAAATCAAGGAGCCCTGCATCATCCCCGCCGTCGTCCCCGTCACCGACCCCACCGACCTTGAGGTGAGACCAGCCAAATCCCCATGTCGATGACGATGTAGATGTTTTGATAGATGTAGTAGAGTAGTAGATGAGTAGTTGTGACAATTTCCATGGAATAGAAAATTTTCAATGTAGGTCTTTCAAATATGATGGAGATTTGGACATGTGATATGTAGTGTTGTGTACTACTAGTACTTGCCCAAGTGGCCTATGTTTGCAGGGAACACCTCGCAGTGGCCTATGTTTTGTCGGAGTGTTGATTAATTTCCATTCCGGCAAATTTCACGCGCTCGATATATGTCCTTTTTAGCAAAGGTCATTCCAGATTTTTCCGTGAATTTTGGCATGACTTGTGCTACAATATGTATGAAATATCGAGTGGCCCCAATTTTCTAGAAAGATAATTAAACAACATTTCGGGTTAACTTTAAGTCTGTCGGGACTCCACCATATATGAGAGAAGAAGAATGTCGACTGTTGTCGCGGGGGTCGTTCTTCCTCTTCTTTCTCGTGATAGACCTTTTGGTAATGCACGGGAAGGAAGAGAAGAACGACCATCACCGACGGTCGCAAATGTGAGAGATGAAGAATCCCAACTGTTGTCATGGGGGTCGCTTCTCCTTCATTCCCGTGTGCTAGACAATTTGGTGTAATGCACCCGGGGATGAAGGGAGGAGCTACCATCACTGACGGTCGAATATATCAGAGAGGGAGTGCCCACCATATACACCACGTGAGATGAGAGTTTTGAAGGAAGACTCGACAAACCGAAATTCAACCGTGATGAATATTAATCATCAAATTTAGTTTTTGTAGTACATATATTGAAATCCAGAAGTTTAATCTTTGAATTTTGAACACAGGAGATGTCTGATGACGATAGGATCCCGGAGTGTGATTATTGCTATGATGACCGGGGTTTGTGTGACAGGTTTCCTCACCTGCAAAATGATAGGTTTTTCAGCGTGAAGCTGGACGAGACCTTTGATGTTTGTACGGTACACAACGACAAGCATTTCATCATAATTAATATCATCACTTGTGCTTCTTTTGTTCAACGTGTAATTTCTGGATTTTTTTTTCAATTCGATCAGTACATCCCGTGCCATGCAAGACCATATGTATTGCAGAATCTCGGTTTCAAAGACTTTAAGAATACGGAGACGAGGAGGGCTCACTTAAGAACTAAACATGGTTATGCATTTCTGGTTAAGCTGTACAATGTGGTCAATCACTCCCATTTCGATTGCTCTAATTGGGAATCTCTCTGCAAGGCATATGGATTTGATGAGGGTATGCAAATAACATTTGATATCCATCCCAAAGATGATGATGATGATAATATCGACATCTTGGTGGATGTGGATATGCCTCCAGTTTTGCCTAAATGTGAGTTTGTCAAACTAATTTGTTAAGTTAAGTAATTTATATTTTTAATTTAAAAATATTTGGTGTTCATCGGTACTAAACTTATTTATTTATAATTGTCAGCTTATTTCTTATCTTCAAAAAATACTCGGAAGGCTTTAGACAGGACATACTACAGCTATGACTCCGAGCTTAATTGTAAGGAGAAAGGTTATCTTGTCTCATTCATAGATGATGTTGAGGCCTTTAAAACCAATCACTCTATCCTCCCAAATTTTACTGGATACGTACCACTAGTCCATAAATTGCATGATGGTAACTTCATTGCCAGAAACTTGGTAAGATTTTGTTAAAGATGGTAACTTCATCGCATACATTCTTCTTAAGTAAACTACATTGCTAACTATATATGTAATATTACGTTTTTCAGCAGAGGCTCCCGAAGGAGGTTGTGCCTTACATGTTGTTTACCTAAGGTGATATGTGTATGTTTAGCTTACGACCAACTCCTCCGAAGGCTTACCACACTGCATACTCAATTTCTTCAAATGATGGAAAGCTCAAAATCAAATAATGGAGCAAAGTGATGAATGCGCACACGCAACTAATTGGAGACAATATGAATGTGCTCAAGCCACAAGTTGGAGATAGGTTTATCTCCATTCTCCATTATGGAGATGGACCAGTTTATCTGTTTTATGGTATTTTACCTAGGAGAGAGGAGTAGGTCCTAGGTATTAATAACAATTAGTTAGTGTTGATTATGACTATGATGATGAGGAGGAGGAGGAGTTGTCATTATGACTGGTGACCAAGTTGTTATATGATGTCTCATGGACGAAAATGATGATGATGAGGAGTTGTTATATGACAATGATGTATTATGATGACAATGATTGATGTCTACTACGCAACTTTATTCTTGTAGACACGTGTTGGGCCTCCAAGCGCAGAGTTTTGTAGAACAGTAGCAATTTTCCCTCAAGTGGATGACCTAAGGTTTATCAATCCGTGGGAGGCGTAGGATGAAGATAGTCTCTCTCAAACGACCCTGCAACCAAATACAAAAAATCTCTTGTGTCCCCAACACACCCAATACAATGGCAAATTGTATAGGTGCACTAGTTCGGCGAAGAGATGGCGATAAAAGTGTAATATTGATGGTAGAAATATATTTTTTATAATCTGAATAAATAAAAACAGCAAGGTAGCAAATAGTAAACGGGCACAAAAACGGTATTGCAATGCTTAAAAACAAGGCCTAGGGTCCATACTTTCGCTAGTGCAATCTCTCAACAATGCTAACATAATTGGATCATATAACTGTCCCTCAACGTGCAATGAAGAATCACTCCAAAGTACCTATCTAGCGGAGAACATAAGAATAAATTGTTTGTAGGGTATGAAACCACCTCAAAGCTATTCTTTCTGTTGGATCTATTCAAGACTTCGTACTAAAACAACACAAAGCTATTCTTTCCGTTCGATCTATCCTAGAGTTCGTACTAAAATAACACCAAAGCAAATTCATATTCATAATACTCAATCCAACACAAAGAACTTCAAAGAGTGCCCCAAGATTTCTACCGGAGAAACAAATACAAGAACGTGCATCAACCCCTATGCATGGATTACCCCAATGTCACCTCGGGAATCCGCGAGTTGAGTGTCAAAACATATATCAAGTGAATCAATACGATACCCCATTGTCACCACGAGTGTCGTGGAATTGTCACGGCAGATGTCCTCTTGCAAGGACTTAATCGTGGAGCCATCGCAACTAGGAGGCTTAAAGGGGTTAATCGGGACAAAGGACACGAGAGGTTTATACTAGTTCGGCCCCTTATGATGAAGGTAAGGCCTACGTCTAGTTGGTTTGGTATTGCTTGAGGTTTCGATGACCAGGGAGCGAGATACGCTATGCCCGGTTCTCGATTGGTTGTTTCTTGCCCTAAGCCGCCGTCGGGTCGTCCCCTTATATACGGGTTGGCGCCTGCGGCTTCTGAGTCAAAGAGGCTCATAAACAGTGTCCGGCTCGGTGACTAGTCAAGTCTACCTTATGATACAAGTCATGTCATTATGGCGGTTTACTACAACAGGCCTTAAGTCGCCTGTGGGCCTTAGCCCCCTTGTTGAGACGCCATCTTCATGCTTGGACTTGGGCTTCGTCTGGTAACTCTTTCGTAACCCGGCCCCTCTGGCGGCTTACACAAATAGTTATATCCCCAACATTAGGCCCAGTTGATTTGAACCTGTTCATGTCAATCTTAAAATAACTTAAACATAAATTTTCAGTCTTTGGACTACGTAAAAAGACTTTTTTTAACCCGGCGTGACGTCACTCTTTGGATCCGTGTTAATCCGTCATGACGTCATCTTTCCTTTTATTCCGCGAATCATTAGCGGATCTTTGTCTTTATTGCCCGTTCAGAATCGATGCGTCGGGGCAGCTGGATAGTAATTCTTATCTCCTTGTTTCCCACGCCGTCTCGGTTATCCTCTCCCTATAAATAGGCACGACTTCGGTCTTTCATTCTTCTCCTTCCAGGTCGTCTTCTTCCTCTCTTCTGTCACTCAAGCTTACCGCCGCCGCCGTCGAACCCCTTGTCTTCATCGACTCAGGCATTGCATCAGCTGACTCGGACCGAAATCGACGGCGAACCTCCGCAACTCGAGTTCATCCGTGAGTTCCTCTCCTTTCCTTTCTTTAGATCTGCATCGGAACTTTCCTAAGTTAAGTCGGCGTTCATCACCGCCCAACGCAAACCCTTGCTAGCTTGCACCTCCACAGCTGCTTAGATCGTAAAAACTGTGCGAGCTGTTGTGGTAGTTGTTTATGTTGATCTTGTATAAAACAGATCTCATCTCCTTGTTTGGGAACTTTCTTGAGTCGTGAACTTCTACTGCTCTGTTTTAGGTCTAGAAAAATTTCTTTCGAACAATAATTTGATCCAAAATAATAGCTGTCATCTGTGAAATTTGTTTCTATCACCGGAAAGCTTCTTCAGTAAACGCCTTAAACACAACTGTCCGGTGTCGGTTTAAATAAGTGATCTTGAGCTGTAATCCTTGCCGTCTTCTCATGACTTGATGTTTGTAGCGGCTTAAATATTGTTGCACAATCACCCTTATATCATTAGGCCCCTTAAATGGCCGCTACCTTGATAATTTGGACATTTTCCTCCGGGTTAAAATTTGAACGGAACTTCTTATTTTGTAATAGGCCAACTGTTGTCATGGCACCTAAAGGCGACAAAAGTTCACCTAACCTGCAGCTGGGTCCCATCCACGGTCACTAAGAGTAAATGGCGAATTTGTGAAGTCGGCCATCTGCCAAAAAGGAGGTCATGTCTTATCGTGTTCTGACCCATCCAAGAAAAGCCTCAACCAAAATACGGGGAAGTGATAGTTTTCACGGATCACATGAACCAGGGATTTGCCCCTCCCGGCTCAAAAATTTTCAGAGAAGTTCTGAATTTCTTTGACCTTAGACCTCAAGATATCGGGCCCAATTCCGTGTCAAATCTCTGCAATTTTCAAGTTTTCTGCGAAATGTACCTGGAAGAAGAACCAAGTCTGCTCTTGTTCGGAGAACTTTTTTATTTGAACCGGCAAAACGAACGTACCAACGGGCCTAGTCTTGAACTTGGCGGCATATCCATCCAACGGCGAAGAGATTTTCTTTTCCCTTATGCTAAGCTGCCAAGTCACCTGAAAGACTGGAACCAGACGTGGTTCTACTGCCAAGATACATCACCGGTGATGAGAAGCCACTTGCCCGGCTTCGCGCCTGCGTCTCGAATCAATCATCCGCCGGCGGATAAGTTATCCGGTGTTGAGCGTCGCCTCTCAACCCCACCATCCGGAAGATCAAAGCTCTTCTAGGGAATGGTTTAAGCGGCATCGATCGGTTGATGCGGGTCACTGGCGGATACTACCATTAAGCCGCCGCTCCGGCTTAATGTGTACTTATACAGGCAAAAAGGATGACTCGAAGCGTCATAGCTCTAATGATTTATCCGACGATGCGGCAGATGCTACAGTCCAATCTCTGTTGAAGGAAGGCACTGTAACCAGTAATGCCTTCGGCTTACTTCCCTTCTGCAAGAACAACCCGGCTCCTGCGGTAAGTTACTAGTCTTCATAAATACTCTTTTATATGTTACCTTCTTATACTTATGATTCTTTATCTGTTTCCACAGGCCGGTGATGACTTCTGGAAGGTCAAGTATGACCATGAGGCTGCTAAACAGGCCAGGGCGGCCAAGAAGACTGAAAGAAAAGCTGCCAGGACGGGCACCTCTAAGAAGAAGAAACCCAGCGCCTCTGATATGTTTAAATTGGATGACTCTTCTTCGGATGAGGAAGAGGTAATATTTTTCAATTTTATTTAACTCCTTTGCCATTACTTTACTGGCATTTGATCCTTTCAGGAGGATACTGGAAACAGTCAAGCAGCTCGCGAAGAGGTAACTATAATTTCCTCCTACTCAGAGCCTTTGCCAACACAAAAAATACGAAGGGTGACCCAGAAAGTAAGGTTTTCACACCCTCTAGCTTACCAAGATCCTCAATTTCTTTTGAAGCAACAACAGCTTGAGAACCGGAGGCAAACTCGGGCCACTCAAGACGCAGAACTCTCCTCCGGCGAGTCGATGCAATCAAACATGCAGGCTTTTAAAACAGCTCCTGGGTAATGCCACCTTTCTTACTTTAAGTTTTTCCATACTTATTCGTTGGTACTCATCCTTCCACTTTGACTGACAGCCTGCAAGTGAAGCCTAGCAAGAAGGCCAAAAGAATAATTTGTCCGAGACCGGTGGTCACTGAACCGGCAATTGACTCATCCATTCCTGATAGCTCCACTCATCAGCCACCGCCTGAACCGGCTTTTGACATTCCGATGTCAACCTCGACCCGCTGCGAAAGGCGTTGTCCACGATTACGATAAACCGGAAATTCCTAGCCGGTCAAGGCAGTGAACCAGAAGTTGAATTTACGAAAAGCCAATATGTTGAACCGGGCGACCTCTGTCCTTGCTCGATGCACTGCCAAGGAGGAGTTTGCCCAACGTCGAAAAACCAAACAGGACATCACTGATTATACTCACCTAAGCATTGGTGATATAGTCTCGGGCTATTTGAACCAAGTGCACAATAGCCGTGACCTGGAAATTGACATGGTGAAGCAAATACAACATAAATCTGAGGTATACCTTTAACTTTTTCCTGAACCTTACTTACTGTATCAGCCCTCAAGTCTATTGCTTATGAATGAATATGTTGTAGACTTAGAAATCTACTTACTGTTAGTTTGTCCGGCTTAAATTAAATATATTTAACTCGGTGATAGCATGAAACTTTGAATTTGGGTAACACATTAGCCCCCAAGTGTCAAGTGCCTTTACTTGTAAAGTGCTTGATACTTAATATACATGACCCGGTAAAATAGGTTAAGAACTCTTTAAGCATACATTAGCCCCCAAGTGCCAAGTATCTTTACTTGTAAAGTGTTTGGGACTTGAATGTAATCTTATCGTGATTCTTACCATAACTTTGATGTCGATCAGAGGCCGCCATAAGTCAATTTGAGGCGGAGATTGCTGATCTGAAGAGTCGATTGAAAACCCAAGAGCTTGAAACTCGAAAGCCAACTCCAAGTTTGAATTGGTGTCTCGAACAAGAGAAAGAAAAAATTTTGAATCGGAGAAGAAAACTTGGGTTGAGGAGAGGGCTTCACTTGGTGACTCGGGCTGAAACAAAGAGAGGCATCTCTTGCCGAGGCAACCGTCGAGCTGTCCGCTTAAAGCGCCGGATATCTCAAATGGTCTCAGCAATCTTGATGAGTTACTATGTATAACTCTGAATATCACAATGGTTCCTTTGATGTCTCTTTTAATTGTTAACTCTGGCTCACCTTATATGTATAAACACAGGCCCAGTGAGCACGAACCTCAAGCGAGAATATCTTTGGTCAAGCTTAAGGCGGTGTACACTCTGTGGAACAACTATACACGGGTCACAACATGCTTTAGCCGTTGTGGCTTTATCAAATGATGCTCCTTATCTCCTGCAAGATGTACTCAAGCGGCTTGCCATGTTACCTCAACGGATTCAGGAGTTAAGGCGAGCATCTGGTAGAGCCGGGGCCATAGCCGCTTTAAGCCGGGCCAAAGCATTGGCTCGAGCTAGACTTAAGCGATGTTGCTCTTGGATACCCCAGCTTAAGGAGGGCGGCTCAGCATTCATCAATCAGACTTCACCACACTGTGTGAGAGTCGTGCGTCCTGTGGCCACCATCATCGACAGCGATATTGATCTTACAAAGTACCGGCGGGTTATGATACGAGAACCGGAGGATTCCAACTCCGCATTATGATGGCGTCGGCTGATCCCTCCAACTCGTAAGCAGACCTTTGCTCTGAAGTTGACCCGCCGGTTTAATAGATGATGAGGCTGAATTTGAAGCCTTAAGCGGCATTGATTGGACCTCGTCAACCTTCGAGGACAAAACAACCGAAGAGAGGCGGGGAAGGATAACCCGAGTCATCAAGCCAGTAGGAGGAATGAGCCGCCGGATGTGTTATGAATTTTACAAAACAATGCTTCACTTACTTTAGACTCGGGAGTCTTGTAATAGGATAGAAAAAACTCCTTAACTCTGTCATGCCTTGGCGCATGTTTTGCGGTGTAACAATGTCTCAAGCCGCCAACAATGTACCTTTGCCGGCTTGCTTGAATCATCCAAAAGCTTTCTGCTTTACTATGTGTATAAAACAAAAACTTCCTTTGGCATCTCACCACATCCGGGGTCATGTAAGATAATGTTAAGCCGGAGTAGGAACCAAAACATCATAAGTATCAACCGGTTTAAGGCGTACCTTACCGGCTTACTTGATCCCAAAAAAGCATACAGTTATATTTAACTTCTGAAATTTGGCACATATAATGTTTACCTAGCCCTTAGTATTATTTACTCTTATAGAATAAAGTGAACCTGATTTTCAAAGGCCTCTGATTCGAATACAATCAATAGAACCGTTCCAGAGGGGTTAAGCTAAGATTCGGATACGATCATATAGCCCCCAATGGCTTTGGTGATGCCGATCAAATGGGTATCGACAGCTATGTTCTCTTTGGTTCGAATACGACCTATGTTTGAATAGGAAGCCCCCAAGTGACCATGAGAGTTGTTTAATGACGTTGATTCGAATATGATCCACATCAGGCCCAAAGAGGCTAAGCTATGATTCAAATATGATCAAGAAGCCCCCAAGTGGGTTCGGCAGTGTGCCAATCAATTGGGTATCGGCAGCTATGTTCTCTTTGGTTCGAATACGACCTATGTTTGAACAGGAAGCCCCCAAATGACCATGGCTTGATTCAGATATGATCATAAGCCGGACCAAAGGGAAAACCAGATTCAGATATGATCCGCTCCCTGTTAGTCATTTCCATCACCTTGTAAAGAAGACACATAAACCTTGTAGGATGGAAAAGAAAGAGGTCCTACTTTATTGCTTTATATAATATATACATTGCTAAAAAAGCAAAGATAAATATACTCTGAAAGCCAGCGGCTTAAGTATAGTAGGGCCGGAGATGCGCTATGTTCCATGGCCGGCGGGTCTCCTCCTCCGACTTACGTGAGTCTTTGTGCTCTCGAACACTGATGAGGTAATATGACCCGTTGTTAAGATTCTTCTTGACCACGAAAGGTCCTTCCCAAGGAGGGACAGCTTGTGCATATCGGTTTGATCTGGATGAGCGAGCACTAAATCACCTTCTGGAAAGTTACGCCCGACCCGGCGGCTGTAATAATATGGCGCAGTCTTGCCGGTAAATCGCCGAGTGGGCTATAGCCAAGTCTCGCTCTTCATCCAACAAGTCAAGTGCATCTGACGAGCTTTTTGTTATCAACCTCAACGTAAGCCGCCACCCGGGTGAATCATGCGGATGTCACTTGGCGAGAACCGCCTCTCTCCGTACACCATGAAGAAAGGTGTATAACCGATGAGACTGTTTAGGCGTTGTGTTGATGCTCCATAGCACGAAGGTAATTCCTCCACCCAACAACCCGGAGTTATTTGTAAAGGAACTAAGAGCGGGGTTTGATACCTTTCAAGATCTCTTGATTAGCTCTTTCTGCCTGACCATTAGACTGGGGGTGAGCAACAGCGAAACATCAAGCGGATGTGCTCTTGTTGTGAGAACTCTTCCATGGCACCCTTGGAGAGATTAGTGCCATTATCGGTTATAATCTTGTCGAGAAACCAAAATGAAAGTTCACCTTTTGATGAACTGAACATGCCGTGGCTGCATCACACTTACTGACCGGCTCTGCTTCAACCCACTTGGTGAATTTATCCACTGCCACCAACAGGTGTGTCTTCTTATCTTTAGAACTTTTGAAAGGTCCAACCATATCAAGCCCCAGATCGCGAGCGGCCAAGTAATTGGAATCATCCTCAATTCTTGAGCCGGCACATGAGCTCGTCTTGAGAATTTTTGACATCCGTCACATTTGCTGACCAGATCCTCCGCATCAGCATGAGCCATCAGCCAATAAAGACCATGACGAAAAGCTTTGGCTACCAGAGACTTTGAACCGGCATGATGACCGCAATCACCTTCATGAATCTCACGAAGTATCTCCTGACCCTCCTTGGGTGATACACAACGCTGAAACGCCCCAGTGACGTTGCAGTGATGCAACTCGTCGTGAACAATCATCATGGATTTGGACCGCCTGGTGATTTGTCTTGCCAAGGTCTCGTCCTGAGGCAACTCTCCCCGGGTCATATAGGCTAAGTATGGAACCGTCCAGTCCGGGATGGCATGGAGAGCCGCCACCAGCTGCGCCTCCGGGTCTGGTACTACAAGCTCTTCCTCTGTAGGCACTCTGACAGAAGGGTTATGCAAAACGTCAAGGAAAGTATTCGGTGGCACCGGCTTACGCTGAGACCCCAGCCGGCTTAAAGCATCAGCCGCCTCGTTCTTCCTTCGATCAATGTGCTCTACTTGATAACCCTTGAAGTGCCCAGCCACCGCATCAACTTCATGACGATAAGCCGCCATAAGGGGATCCTTAGAATCCCGCGTGCCTAACACCTGTTGAGCAACGAGGTCTGAATCGCCCAAGCATCT
Source organism: Aegilops longissima (assembly GCA_021605205.1). Taxonomy (NCBI): domain Eukaryota; kingdom Viridiplantae; phylum Streptophyta; class Magnoliopsida; order Poales; family Poaceae; genus Aegilops; species Aegilops longissima. Next base: position 132,024,745 of record CM038676.1, read on the forward strand.
TACCCGGCTTAAATTCATCTCCTTGGCCATCTGGAGGCCATGGAGTAAGGCCTCATATTCAGCTGCATTGTTAGTACAGGGAAACATAAGCCGGAGCACATAACAAAATTTGTCACCTCGAGGGGAAGTTAAAACAACCCCAGCCCCCGAGCCTTCCAACTGTCTGGACCCATCAAAGTGAATAGTCCAATACGTGTTATCCGGCTTCTCCTCTGGTGCCTGCAACTCCGTCCAATCATTAATAGTCCACTAGGGCTTGAGACTTGATAGCTGTGCGCGGCATATACTTCAAACCGTGAGGCCCAAGCTTGATGGCCCACTTGGCAACTCGTCCTGTGGCTTCCCTATTCTGGATGATGTCTCCCAAGGGGGCTGAACTTACCACAGTTATAGGATGACCCAGGAAGTACTGTTTTATCTTCCGGCTCGCCATGAACACCCCATAAACCAGTTTCTGCCAATGCGGATACCTTTGCTTGGACTCTATGAGCACCTCATTGATGTAATAAACCGGCCGCTGAACCGAATGCTCCTTGCCAGTCTCCTTACGCTCCACCACAATAGCCACACTAACAGCACGTGAGTTAGCAGCAACATACAATAGCAATGGCTCTTTATCAATCGGAGCTGCGAGAACCGGCGGCTCAGCCAATTGTCTCTTTAAATCCTCAAAAGCAACATCAGCAGCCTCACTCCAGACAAAGGTGTCTGCTTTCTTCATCATCTGATACAACGGTAAAGCCTTCTCCCCTAGCCGGCTTATGAATCGCCTTAAAGCAGCAACACGACCCGCCAGTCGCTGAACATCATTGATGCACGCCGGCTTAGCCAGAGAGGTAATCGCCTTGATCTTCTCGGGTTAGCTTCAATGCCCTGTTTGAGACCGGGAATCCCAAAAGTTTACTGCGCAGTACACCAAATCGCGCACTTATCCGGGTTAAGCATCATCTTGTAGACCCGGAGATTATCAAAGGTTTCCTTTAAATCGGAGATCAAGGTTTCCTTCTCTGGACTTCACCACAATGTCATCCACATAAGCATGAACATTGCGCCTAATCTGATTGTGGAGACAATTACGCACACACGATAATTTGCTGGCACTCTTGAGCCCAAACGGCATAGACACATAGCGAAGGCTCCAAATGGAGTAATGAAAGCCGTCTTCTCCTGGTCCTTAACTGCCATCTTGATCTGATGATAACGAGTAAGCATCCAAAAATCTCAACCGCTTCGCAACCCGCGATGGCATCGATGATTTGATCAATGCGGGGCAAAGCAAAGGATCAGCCGGACAAGCTTTATTTAGGTCCGTGTAATCGACACACATCCACGGTGCCGTTTTCTTGAGCACAAGCACCGGGTTAGCCAACCACTCGGGTGAAAAACTTCCACGATGAACCCTGCTGCTAAGAGCCGGCGACCTCTTCCCTATAGCCTTCGCCTTTCCTCATTGAATCGCGGGAAACTGCTCGACCGCTTATACTTCGGATCAATATTAAGAGTGTGCTCGGGGAGTTCTCTCGGGACACCCGCATGTCGAAGGTTTCCATGCAAAGATATCCGGTTCTCACGGATGAACTTCGATGAGCGCTTTCCTATTTGGGATCAAATTGGTACGATCTTGAACTGCTTGGAAGAGTCTCTGGAGTAAAGTCAACCAGTTTTGTCTCGTGACCGACTTAAATTTCAAAGCCGAGTCTTGCTCTGTGGTTAGCTTCTTCAAAGAGGTCATATCTGTCGGATCAACATTAGTTTGATAAAACTTCAGCTCCTCTTCAGCACAAACGGATTCAGCATAAGCCGCATCTCCTTCCTCGCACTCCAAGGCCACCTTTCGACTCCCATGCACAGTGATGGTGCCCTTGTAACCCGGCATCTTGAGTTGCAGATAAACATAACACGGCCGTGCCATAAACTTGGCATAAGCCGGCCGTCCAAACAGACCATGATATGGGCTTCTGATCTTGACTACCTCAAACGTCAGCTTCTCAGCCCTGAAATCGTATTCGTCTCCAAAAGCCACTTCCAGCTCGATCTTTCCAACAGGATACGCCGACTTACCGGGTACCACCCCATGGAAAACAGTGTTAGATGTCCTCAAGTCTTTATCAGTCAGACCCATATGGTGAAAGGTCTCATAATAGAGAATATTGATGTTGCTTCCGCCGTCCATGAGCACCTTAGTGAATTTATATCCACCAACCTGAGGGGCCACCACCAAGGCTAACTGACCCGGGTTATCAACCCGGGGGGGTGATCTTCTCTACTCCAAATGATAGGCTGTTCTGACCACCTCAGATAACGGGGAACCGCCGGTTCAACCGAATTCACAACCCTTTTATGAACCTTCTGGTCACGTTTACACAAGTTAGTGGTAAACACATGGTATTGCCCACCGTTTAACTGTTTGGATGGCTCGATAACTTTGATGATCTTTGCTTGTCCTCCTTGACCGGACTGCTGCTGATTATAGCCACCTTGACCACCTTGAAAACCGGAACTTGAGCTGCCACCCGGGCCATGGAAACCACCTGCTCCTGAACCGCCGCCTGACCCATGATTGTCATCAAACATGTTTGAATTCTTGAAAGCCTTCATGATCGCGCAGTCCTTCCATAAGTGGGTGGCAGGATTTTCTCGAGTACCGTGTCTTGGACAAGGCTCATTTAAAAGCTGCTCAAGAGATGGACCTGAGCCACCAGATTGAGGAGGTCCTTTCCCCTTACGCTTCTTGTTATTACCTTGAGCATTAGCATTGGCCACAAACGCCGGGTTACCGTCCGGCTTACGCTTGTTACCACCTTGACTTGCCGGCTGTTGCTGCTGACCCTTTCCGTTGCCGTTCTTCTTTCCCTTCCCTGTCTTTTCCTCCTCAGACACGGGATCTTCAGTAGTACCCATGTCATTGCAATCACGCTTAAGGCGCCCGACTTCCTTCAGCGGCACAAAATGACAATTCTGATGGAGCATAAGTACCATGAGAGGCGGCATCCATCTTATCAGATGAATGTATTATTTCTTTGACCCGGCGCACCCGATGAGTTGTGGACTCACCCTCCTCCTGCTTACAATTGGTCAAGTCCACAATGGACATAGATTGCTTGCAAGTATCTTTAAAGTTCTGGATAAACCGGGCCTTTAACTCGGCCCATGAACTGGTGGAATTGGGAGGCAAGCTTTTCAACCAAGTTCGGGCCGTTCCATCTAACATCATGGTGAAATACTTAGCCATTGCCACGTCGCTGACTTCCAATAATTCCATGGCCATCTCGTAACTTTCAATCCACGCCCCCGGTTGTAAGTCGGCCGTGTAATTCGGCATCTTTCGAGGACCCTTGAAATCCTTGGGCAGACGCACATCTCGAAGAGCCAGCACCAGACAAGGGACACCGCCGGTTCTAGTGGCCACCCCGGCTCCAACAGAAGTCATTGGATACTCTGGGAAACCATCATACGCCCTCTGCTGAGCCGCTAATTGAGCAGCCCGTTCATCCTCCTGACGCAATTGATCCTGCACCGGGTTATAGCCGCCGGGTTGGTTGCGACGCTGGGCATTACTTGATAAAGCCTCGACTCCATGTGTCTGCTGTAACTTTCGGACTCGGTTTGGTCGAGGTGCTACCCAAGGCTGAGGAGTGGAATGAATCCTGTCCCTCTTTGTAAGAATAGGCCTCTTGTTGTGCCAAGGCCGTCTCAAGAAGCTCCTAACCCTCCGGTTTCCACCGCCCGTTAGTCGTCACCATCCTTTGGAAGAGCCGCCATCGGCGCCGATGCTGCTATCGGGTTCTCCATGGGGTTGGAAAAGTGGCCGGAGGTGTTGGTATGTATCGGGCCGGGGCCATGCTCCCGTGAAGAGGTGCGTCTCTCGAGGCTGAACCGGCCCTCCTGCTCCGGGTGTCATAAATTGATTGGCTTCAGGCGGATTGCTAGGACCGGCTCCGGGTGTCGTGAAAAGATTCCGAGGATCGTAAACCGGAGGCAGACGGGACTGGGTTTTCTGATGTCTCCTTCTCATCACCTCATTGGATGCATTCGGACTCATGTTAAGCTGGAAAGCCTCTGATTGGAGTCGCTGCGCCCGTGCATCTAAAGCCGCCCGGTCCGCAGCTAGCCTGGTGTCCTCAGCCGCCAAGGCCTCCTTGGCCTGGGCTGTCTCCTCACGCACCTTTGCCACCTCTGCATTATGCTCATATGGATTTGCAGGAATAACCGTGGCGGTTAACAAGGCCGTCAATTTGTCCATAAGATCTATCAGTACCTGAGCCGTCGGGCGCGTGGGGCCTCCTGCCCCGGCCGCTCCTAACCCGGACGTTATTGCTGTCGCAGCCGTCGAGTTTTGGCCGGGTTGGGTACCAGCCATGAAGACTCCTGCCCAGCTAGGCGGCTCATAGCAATCTGGAACGCTAGAGTCGTCAGAACAGCCCCCTAGCATGCCTTCTTGGACCTGATACAGACAATCTGTTGAGCCGGAGGACGAATCATCATCTGATGGGACTGTTGTCTCTTCGCCATCCATAGATCCTTCCGAAAGTGCCTCTCCATGAACACAGCCCACAAAGGCACGCTTCATCATAGGTTGAATCTGAGCGGGTCTCGCACGCTGAGCCATCTCAATGAGGTCGGTACAGCTGTCCGGCTCTGGGCCCGGCTCACCAATCCGGCCGATGAAAACATGAATTCCACCAAAGGGACCCCATGCCCGTACTCAATTGAGTCGACGCATCGGGGCCCCACCTTCGTTAATCGCTATAGATCTTGCCACGGCGACTCTTGGTCATCCGGCCCATCGCGTATCCCTTGAGCCCTTGAAGCTGCCCTTCAAGAACTCAAATCCACCGTGCGCTGGCCCCATGGTGGGCGCCAACTGTCGTGGAATTGTCACGGCAGATGTCCTCTTGCAAGGACTTAATCGTGGAGCCATCGCAACTAGGAAGCTTAAAGGGGTTAATCGGAACAAAGGACACGAGAGGTTTATACTAGTTCGGCCCCTTACGATGAAGGTAAGGCCTACGTCTAGTTGGTTTGGTATTGCTTGAGGTTTCGATGACCAGGGAGCGAGATACACTATGCCCGGTTCTCGATTGGTTGTTTCTTGCCCTAAGCCGCCGTCGAATCGTCCCCTTATATACGGGTTGGCGCCTGCGGCTTACAGAGTCCCGCGGCTCATAAACAGTGTCCGGCTAGGTGACTAGTCAAGTCTACCTTATGATACAAGTCATGCCATTATGGCGGTTTACTACAACGGGCCTTAAGTCGCCTGTGGGCCTTAGCCCCCTTGTTGAGACGCCATCTTCATGCTTGGACTTGGGCTTCCGTCTGGTAACTCTTTACGTAACCCGGCCCCTCCTGGGCGGCTTACACAAATAGTTATATCCCCAACAACGAGTATTCAATTGCAAGAAATATATCAAGTGTTCTCAAATTCCTAAAAGTATTCAATCCGGTAACAACGAAATATCAAAGGGAAAAACTCAATTCATCACAACAAGTTAGAGAGGGGAAAACACCATATGATCCGACTATATTAACAAAGCCCGTGATACATCAAGATTGTGACATCTCAAGAACACGAGAGAGAGATTAAACACATAGCTACTGGTACAAACCCTCAGCCCCGAGGGTGGACTACTCCCTCCTCATCATGGTGGCCGCCGGGATGATGAAGATGGCTGTAGCGACCCGACCCGAATGGATCAAGTCTCTGTGCTCAGGTGTCATCTCTGGATCGATGTGCCGACACCACACAAGATGCTTGAAGGATTTATAACAGAGTAGCAATCACACACTTATTACATCGTTTGTCCGAAGAGGACTTATTACAATAAATATGGCTTAAGGCCATCTAATAACGATAACAGCGGAAGACTTGGAAGATAAGTGAGTCCATCAACTCCAGTGACATCACCGAGTATAGAACCACGACCTAAAAGCACCTTACTGTCGTTGCGAAAAGTCTGCAACATGAAAGTTGCAGCCAAACAGGTCAACACATGGAATATCTTGCAATGTAACACATAGAGAATAATGAATGATAAGCCTGTACTACATGCATATGTGGCTGGTGGAAAAGCTCTCTGGTTATAGTTTTGCATAAAGCTAGTTTTCCCTACTACAAAGGAATAAATTTGTTTAACTATCATGGTGGTTGTTAAACATTGAGAATGGTTGACATCCTCAATCCCAATTAAAGGTACTCATTAAAACCCAACAATATTAATTAGAGTAACATGTTGAGATTCACATGATATTCAAGTACTAGATACTCAAGATGTCCATAACCGGGACACGGCTAATCATGATTAGTTTATACACTCTGCAGAGGTTTATGCACTTTTCCCACAAGACTCGATCGCCTCCGTTTGGTTTCTCGTCTTTGCAGGGTGTTTGAGAAGCGGATGACCGAGACATAGTCTTTCGAAGCGCTAGCACTTACGATGGGTGGACCGGTACACCTACATCCCCTACATCTGCTAGTCCACCACTATAAGAGTTCGCACGACTTAGTCAACTATGCCAGAGCCCATAATGGCTTGTGGCTGCACACGGAAGTTACTAGTATGAATTATCTTATGATCCCTTTGAGCCTGGGTGGCGGTCCGAAAAAAAACAGGCAAGTCCTGATGGAAACCAGGTGCCTCAATCCACCCAGATGTGTGTTTAAGTTGCCACCTTAGATAAACCATTAATTTAACAATCCCACATCTGTCATGGATATCACTCACCCAATCCACGTCTACTAGCATAGCATGGCATAATAAGCAAACGTAGAAGTAACTCCCAAAGGTTTCATAAGTAATACAGGTAATAGGTACTACCTCAATCTACTTCCCATCCCACAATTTAATTAGATCCTAATCATGCAAGTGTTTGAGGATTGATCTAATGCATAAAAATTGGGTACGAGAAAGTATGATCAAAGTGTTACTTGCCTTGCTGATGATCCGCGAAACCTAGAGATTCGAAGTAACAAGCGGCGCACTCCGGGTGATCTATCGCAGACAAACAACAAGCATACAATAAGTACTCATCTAATGCACAGGTAAATCTCGAATAAAAGATCTAACCAGAAAGTTCAACTTAAGAACCCTGGTTGCAAAAGAATCGAATCAAATAAAACAACGAAAGTCAAGCGACGAAAGAAAACAACTCGGTTCTAGCAAGTTGAAACTAAGTCAAATTTTACAGTAGCAAAACTTTGTTTAAGTTGATTAGTCGGAACGGCAGTTTGAAACGAAACTCCAGCGCTTGAATCACCTGATTCCGATAAGCGGCGAGAAGATAGACTAGAAAGAAAATCGGATCTGAAATCGCTATCGAAAAATAGCGGAATAAATTCGATGAGAAAGAAAACGACGAACGGTTGAGCGAGCGGACGTTCATTAACGAAGCAAATCGGTGATCACGTTCGTTTGGATGAGCGGTCCGTGACGCTTGCTAAACAAAACCGGAAAGAAAAACGGCGAGAAAAACCGATCTAGGGTTTGGAAAGAAAACCAAAGCGAAAAATCGATCTAGAAACCGGGCGGAAACGGAAAACCGAACCGAGGAAAAGAAAGGTGATGCGGCGCGGGCTAGTACCTCGAGGCGAGGGCTCATGTGGCGGCGGCGTTAGGTGGCGGCGGCGGTGTAGGGCGGCGGCGGCGGTGAGGCGGCGTTGGTGGGGCGGCGTGTGTAGGCGGGCGTGTGTGGAGAGGAGAGGAGAGGTGGGGGTTTGATGTGTTAGAGGGGGGTGCTTGGGTATTTATATTGGGGAGGGAGGGTTTTTCTTGGGGTAGGGGACAAGAAATATACTAGGATTAGGAAACAAGAGGAAAAGATCTAGAAACAAATCGGAATAAGCGAAAGTAGGACAAGAGTCCTACTAGGATTAGGAAAAAGGAGGCGGCTCCTCCTCATGCGGCCAAGCAATGGCCTTGGCCTCTGGCGGCCGGTGGCTTGGCGGCTTGGGCCTTTGGCCCAAGCGCTCTGAATTTTTTTTAAGCGGTTTGCAGCAGAAAAATACAGAGAAAAAAATCTAAGCGAACTCCAAAATTAATAAAGTAAACTTTCCCCGACTCCTAAAAATGAGTCGAACAAAATGAACTTTAACACGGGGCCTAAAATGCAATTTTTGAAAACACGCATTTTTCCCTAAGGCATATAAACTCCGAGAAAAATCCAAAAGTTGATTTATTTATTAAATCTTCATTTTTCCTAAATTTTGGGAAAGTCATATTATTCCCTCTCTTATTTTTGATATTGGAAAAATATTTGAAGATAAAATAAATAAATCCAATGATCCTCTTTTCATAGTTTTGAGAGAACTCAAATCTGAAAATTTGAAATCTCCAACTCTCTCCGAGGGTCCTTGAGTTGCGTGAAATTTCTAGGATCAACAAGATGCAAGAAAATATGATATGCATGATGATCTAATGTATAACATTCCAAATTGAAAATTTGGGATGTTACAAACCTACCCCCCTTAAGATGAATCTCGCCCTCGAGATTCGGGTTGGCTAGGAAATAGGTGAGGGTGGTCCTTGAGCAAATCTTCTTCTCTTTCCCAGGTGGCTTCATCCTCAATGTGGTGGCTCCACTGAACCTTGCAAAACTTGATAACCTTGCTGCGAGTAACTCTGCTGGCATATTCGAGAATCCTGACTGGTTTCTCCTCGTATGTTAAATCATCCTTCAACTGAATTGCTTCAAGTGGTACTGTATCTCTTAGCGGTACTTCCGCCATCTCGGCGTGACATTTCTTCAGCTGAGAAACATGGAATACATCATGAACTCCTGACAGTCCTTCTGGTAATTCCAGCTTATAAGCAACTTCTCCCATGCGTTGCAAAATCCTATATGGTCCAACGAAACATGGCGCCAATTTTCCTTTAACTCCAAAACGCTTAACTCCTCGAAGTGGGGATACTCTAAGATAAATTCTGTCTCCAACTTCATATTCTATCGCTTTGCGTTTTGAATCCGCATAGCTTTTCTGTCTTGACTGGGCTACCTTGAGCCTATCGCGAATCAACAACCTTCATTCGGACTCCTTAAGCAAATCTGGTCCAAACAACCGACGGTCTCCAACTTCGTCCCATGATAACGGTGTCCTGCACCTCCTTCCGTACAAAGCCTCGAAAGGTGCCATCTTCAAGCTGGTTTGGTAACTGTTGTTATAAGAAAACTCTGCATACGGCAAGTTATCATCCCAACTAGATCCATAAACTAGTGCACAAGCTCTCAGCATATCCTCCAAATCTGATTGACTCTCTCAGTCTGTCCATCTGTCTGTGGGTGAAAAGCTGTACTGAATTCTAGCTTGGTTCCCAATGTTTCGTGCAACTGATTCCAAAACTTTGAGGTAAATTGGGTTCCTCTATCTGATACGATACTCCTCAAAACTTCGTGCAAACAAACAATTCTGGTCATGTATATCTTTGCCAACTTAGCACTGCTATAGGTAGTCTTGACTGGAATGAAATGAGCTACCTTCGTCAAGCGGTCGACTATAACCCAAATCGAATCATAGCCTGAACGAGTCTTTGGCAAACCCGTGATGAAATCCATGCCTAGTTTATCCCACTTCCATTCGGTATTGGCAATGGTTGCAACAATCCTGCTGGCTTCGATGTTACGCCTTCACTCTCGACATACATCATAAACTGCTACATACTCCGCGATATCCTTCTTCATTCCGGTCCACGAGCGTTTCCTTCAAATCCAAATACATCTTGGTATTTCTGGGTGAATCGATAGGGTGAATCATGTGCTTCTTGCAAAATCAACTTCACGATCTCCGGGTCATTTGGCACGTAATCGGTCCTCAAACCATAGGGTACCGTGCTCATCCTCACGAAATCCCTTTGCTTTTCCTTCGCTCATTTTCTTCTTTATATCCGCAATCTCTTTGTCCTTTTTACGAGCTTCCTGATTTTATCCATCAACGTGGACTGAATCTCCAATGCTGCTCGTAGCCTCTCGAACTATTTCCAAACATAGCTCTCGAAGATCTTGGCTAGCTCCTTTGGTATTTCTCCGTCAATAGCGTATTGACATGGCTCTTCTGACTCAATCGTCGGCTACTACATTAGCCTTCGCGATGATAATGCAATCTCATATCATAATCCTTGATGAGTTCCAACCATCTCCTTTGTCTAAGGTTTAACTCCTTCTGCGTGAAAATGTACTTCAAACTCTTGTGATCCGTGTATACCTCACAATGATTTCCAATGAGGAAATGTCTCCATGTCTTCAATACATGCACTACGGCTGCTAACTCCAAATCATGTGTGGCATAATTCAACTCATGAGGCTTAAGCTGTCGTGAAGCATATGAAACAACTCTTCCTTCCTGCATAAGCACTGCTCCAAGTCCTCGACGTGAACCGTCGCAATACACCTCATAATCCTTGGTCTGATCTGGCAAAACTAACACTGGTGAGGTAACCAATCTTTTCTTCAACTCCTGAAAACTTGCCTCACAATCCTCAGTCCATATGAACTTGGTATCCTTCTTCAACAACTCCGTCATAGGCTTTGCAATCCTTGAGAAATTCTCAATGAATCTCCGGTAGTATCCTGCGAGTCCAAGAAAACTCCGGATCTCTCCAACTGTCGTTGGTGCTTCCCATTTAGTTCTGGTCTCAACCTTTGTGGGGTCAACTGCTATCCCTTCTCCGGATATAACATGTCCAAGAAATCCAACTTCCTTTAGCCAAAACTCACATTTGCTGAACTTGGCATATAACTGATGTTCCCTTAGCTTCTCCAAAACCAATCGCAAATGTTCCTTATGTTATTCTTCATTCTTCGAGAAAACCAAAATATCATCTATGAACACCACGACGAACTTATCCAAAAACTCCATAAACACTTTGTTCATCAGGTTCATGAAATAGGCTGGCGCGTTAGTCAGTCCAAATGACATAACGGTGTACTCATATAGTCCATATCTCGTGGTAAATGTTGTCTTAGGTATGTCCTGCTCTCGAATCTTCAGCTGATGGTACCCTGATCGCAAATCGATCTTGGAAAACACTTTAGCTCCTTGTAAACGATCAAACAGATCATTTATCATTGGTAGTGGGTACTTGTTCTTGATTCTTACTTCATTCAATCCACGATAATCAACAACCATCCTTAACGATCCATCCTTCTTCTCCACTAACAGTACGGGTGATCCCCAAGGCGAAGAACTTGGGCGTATATAACCTTTATCCAACAGCTCCTTAATCTGCTTCTTGATTTCCGCCAAATCCTGTGCGGGCATCCTGTATGGTCGCTTCGATATCGGGCCTGTTCCTGGCAAAAGCTCTATCAAAAACTCAATATCTCTATCCGGTGGCATTCCTGGCAATTCCTCAGGAAATACATCAGGGTAATCCTTCACCACTGGCACTTCTTCTTGCACAACTCCTGATAAGGAATTTATTCGTGCTCTCCTCGGCTCATGCCGTGATACATACTTGATTCTCCTCCCTTCTGGGGTGGTAAGCAAAATTGACTTAGTGGCGCAATCTATGTTCCCTCCATACTTCGATAACCAATCCATGCCTAATATCACATCCAATCCTTGGGATTCCAGAACTATTAGGTCCGAGGGAAAAACATAGTGTCCAATCCTTAATGGCGGTCGATCACACCATATACTAGCCATGTATTCTCGCTCGGGTGAGGTTACTAGCATGGGTGACCTAAGGGCTTGGGTTGGTAATTTGTACTTATCCACAAATCCCTTGATATGTATGAATGTGATGCACCAATGATCGAAAAGAACTAGTGCGATAAATGACTTAACCAAAAACTTACCGATTCTTGCATCGGGCTGATCTTCAACCTCCTCCACATCAATGTGGTTCACATCCCCTGTTGAAAGGGTTTGGCTTCTTTCGAGCTTCCATTTCCTCCTTGGCCTTGGGACACTCATTTGCATAATGTCCGGTCTTGGAACACTTGTAACAGTGACATGGCTCAAGTCTTTCTTGGTTGGGGTTGTTGGTGTGGTCCGGTTAAGCCGTTGCTTCCTCCATTCCCATTACCATTCTTGTGGCCATTATGGTTGTGCGAACTACTTCCTCCATGGGTATCTGAAACCGAACTCCACGCTTAGGGGTATAAGAGGGCTTCTGCTGGGTTCCGAATTATACTTCCCCCCATACTTCCTCTTGCGGTTCTCAATTTGCTGTTGCTTTCCTTCAATCATGAGGGCGCGGTCTACCAACTCCTGGTAGTTATTGAAACTTGCTACCATCAACTGCATGCTTAACTCATCATTCAGTCCTTCCAGAAACTTCTCCTGCTTAGCTGCATCTGTAGCAACGTCATCTGGGGCATAACGTGCTAACTTACTAAAATCGTCCACATACTGACCAACAGTCCTTCCTCCTTGGCGTAAATTGTGAAACTCACGCTTCTTCATGGCCATAGCTCCTGCTGAGACATGGGTGGTGCGGAAAGCTTGCTGAAACTGATCCCATGTGACAGTGTCTATAGGGTAAGTGGCTGTAAAATTCTCCCACCATCTTTGCTGCGGGTCCTTCAAGTGGTGTGCAGCAAACTTCACCTTTTCTCCATCTGTACATCCTGAAGTGGTCAACTCCTCCCTACCTTACGGAGCCAATCATCTACTACTATCGACTCGGTGCTACTAGAAAACACCGCGGGTTCAGCCTTAAGAAACGTGTCAAGTGATCTGCGGTGGTGGTGGCGGTGGGTTGTTGTTGTTGCCTTGGTTACTGTACCAATGTTTGGATCAAAGTGTTACTGCTGAATCAACTGGGTGATCTCTGGCGGAAAAACAAACCGAAATCGCGTCTCGGAGGCATCGATGGGTTTAGAAAAGATGAGAAATTAAGAATAGAGTGAGGTCTAAGGAGAAAACACTACCCAAATGCACATGAGCAAATGCACACAAAATCACTTCATTCATTTCAAACAAAGGGCTTACAACGGTCTAACTATCGCAAAAGTGCGTGTACTATAATGTTTACATGGAGGTAATACTACTAATATGTGGGGGTCATCTACTAATTTGAACCGGTGGAAGACTCCATGATGTCTGCTCCAGCTTCGTCTTCAAAATCGGGTTCACTTGGATCCGAATCGGTGTCGTCGATGATGATGTAGTTGCTCGGATAGCCGATGTACTTGTCTTCATTCTTGAGCGCCAATTTCTTCTTGAGTTCTTCAATCTCATACTTAAGATCGTTATTGTGTCTTGCTACAGCTACGATCTCGTCCATGTAGTCCTTACGTGTAGACTTTAGTTCTCCTTCAAGTTCGATGATCCTTCCTTTGCATTCTTCAACTCTATCATATCATTGCACATCTGGTTCTCTGGCGTCGAATGTCTGGTTTAATTCTGGATGAAAGCTGCAATGGATCGGTCCTTCTTGGTGCCGACTATCTCCCATTGTTCATTCCGGCGTCCGCAAATCTGGTAGATAGTGTCCTTGAGGTCTTCTTGATAAACTTCTCCAATGTGTCCCATGGTGATATGAGCTGCCATGCTCTTTCCTGACTCGAGTTGGTGCAATGAAAACACTATCTATAGGCTTGGTGATTGGGGCGAATGTCCTTCCGGAACATGAGCTTGAATCTTCAGCGCTCCTCTTGAGCAGAGTGGCGTTGAAAGTCCGGTGAAGCTTGGTAGTCAATGTTCGGTACTTGGTGACTTCCTTCAAGTGAAATCCAAAAGGTGTGCCTTCATCTGGTTGGGCGTACTTGATCTTGGCGTCCTTCATCCTAAAAGAGTAGAAAAGATGAGGAGTTAGAAAATGGGAAGAGAGTAGAGATCTATGGCTTTAACTTAGTGGTCGTGTCCTACATCGGTGTGCTCGATACCATCTCTGTAGCGACCCGACCGAATGGATCAAGTCTCGTGCTCGGTGTCATCCTGGATCGATGTCTTGACACCACACAAGCTTGAAGGATTTATAACAGAGTAGCAATCACACACTTATTACATCGCTTGTCCTAAGAGGACTTATTACAATAAATATGGCTTAAGGCCATCTAATAATGATAACAGCGGAAGACTTGGAAGATAAGTGAGTCCATCAACTCCAGTGGCATCACCGAGTATAGAACCACGACCTAAAAGCACCTTACTAAATAAATGCGAAAAGTCGCAACATGAAAGTTGCAGCTCAAAACGGTTGAGCACATGGAATATCTTGGCAATGTAACACATAGAGAATAATGAATGATAAGCCTGTACTACATGCATATGTGGCTGGTGGAAAAGCTCTCTGATTCTGATTTTGCATAAAGCTAGTTTTTCCCTCTGCAAAGGAATAAATTTGTTTAACTATCATGGTGGTTGTTAAACATTGAGAATGGTTGACAGCATCCTCAATCCCAATTAAAGGTACTCATTAAAAACCCAACAATATTAATTAGAGTAACATGTTGAGATTCACATGATATTCAAGTACTAGATACTCAAGATGTCCATAACCGGGGACATGGCTAATCATGATTAGTTTATACACTCTGCAGAGGTTTGCGCACTTTTCCCCACAAGACTTCATCGCCTCCGTTTGGTTTCTCGTACTGCAGGGTGTTTGAGAAACGGATGACCAAGACATAGTCTTTCAGAAGCGCTAGCAGCTTACGATGGGTGGACTGGTACACCTACATCCCCTACATCTGCTAGTCCACCACTATAAGAGTTCGCACGACTTAGTCAACTATGCCAGAGCCCATAATGGCTTGTGGCTGCACACGGAAGTTACTAGTATGAATTATCTTATGATCCCTTTGAGCCTGGGTGGCGGTCCGAAAAAAAACAGGCAGGTCCTGATGGAAACCAGGTGCCTCAATCCACCCAGATGTGTGTTTAAGTTGCCACCTTAGATAAACCATTAATTTAACAATCTCACATCTGTCATGGATATCACTCACCCAATCCACGTCTACTAGCATAGCATGGCATAATAAGCAAACGTAGAAGTAACTCCCAAAGGTTTCATAAGTAATACAGGTAATAGGTACTACCTCAATCTACTTCCCATCCCACAATTTAATTAGATCCTAATCATGCAAGTGTTTGAGGATTGATCTAATGCATAAAAACTGGGTACGAGAAAGTATGATCAAAGTGTTACTTGCCTTGTCGATGATCCATGAAACCTAGAGATTCAAGTAACAAGCGGCGCACTCGGGTGATCTATCGCAGACAAACAACAAGCATACAATAAGTACTCATCTAATGCACAGTAAATCTAGAATAAAAGATCTAACCAGAAAGTTCAACTTAAGAACCCTGGTTGCAAAAAGAATCGAATCAAATAAAGCAACGAAAGTCAAGCGACGAAAGAAAACAACTCGGTTCTAGCAAGTTGAAACTAAGTCAAATTTTACAGTAGCAAAACTTTGTTTAAGTTGATTAGTCGGAGCGGCAGTTTGAAACGAAACTCCAGCGCTTGAATCACCTGATTCCGATAAGCGGCGAGAAGATAGACTAGAAAGAAAATCGGATCTGAAATCGCTATCAGAAAAATAGCGGAATAAATTCGATGAGAAAGAAAACAACGAACGGTTGAACGAACGGACGTTCATTAACCGAAGCAAATCGGTGATCACGTTCGTTACGATGAACGGTCCGGCGAACGCTTGCTAAACAAAACCAGAAAGAAAAACCGGCGAGAAAAACCGATCTAGGGTTTCGGAAAGAAAACCGAAACGAAAAATCGATCTAGAAAACCGGAACGGAAACCGGAAAACCGAACCGAGGAAAAGAAAGGTGATGCGGCGCGGGGCTAGTACCTCGAAGAGGCGAGGGCTCAATGGCGGCGGCGCGGTGGCGGCGGCGTGAGGGCGGCGGGCGATGAGGGGCGGCGGCGTTGGTGAGGGGCGGCGGCGTGTAGGGCGGCGGCGGTGTGGAGAGGAGAGGAGAGGTGGGGGTTTGATGTGTTAGAGGGGGGGGTGCTTGGGTATTTATATTGGGGAGGGGAGGGTTTTTTCTTGGGGTAGGGGACAAGAAATATACTAGGATTAGGAAACAAGAGGGAAAAGATCTAGAAACAAATACGGAATAAACGAAAGTAGGACAAGAGTCCTACTAGGATTAGGAAAAAGGAGCGGCGGCTCCCTGTGCGGCGCGCGCAATGGCCTTGGCCTCCTGGCCGGCCGGTGGCTTGGCGGCTTGGGCCTTTGGCCCAAGGCGCTGCGGGTTTTTTCTTTAAACGGTTTCGCGCGCAGAAAAATACAGAGAAAAAAAATCTAAACGAACTCCAAAATTAATAAAGTAAACTTTCCCCGACTCCTAAAAATGAGTCGAACAAAATGAACTTTAACACGGGGCCTAAAATGCAATTTTTGAAAACACGCATTTTTCCCTAAGGCATATAAACTCCGAGAAAAATCCAAAAGTTGATTTATTTATTAAATCTTCATTTTCCTAAATTTTGGGAAAGTCATATTATTCCCTCTCTTATTTTGATATTGGAAAAATATTTGAAGATAAAATAAATAAATCCAATGATCCTCTTTTCATAGTTTTGAGAGAACTCAAATCTGAAAATTTGAAATCTCCAACTCTCTCCGAGGGTCCTTGAGTTGCGTGAAATTTCTAGGATCAACAAAATGCAAGAAAATATGATATGCATGATGATCTAATGTATAACATTCCAAATTGAAAATTTGGGATGTTACAATGGCTGATACGTCTCCAACGTATCTATAATTTTTGATTGCTCCATGCTAGTTTATCTATTGTTTAGGACTATAATGGGCTTTATTTTCCACTTTTATATTATTTTTGGGACTAACCTATTAACCGGAGGCCCAGCCCAGAATTGCTGTTTTTTGCCTATTTCAGTGTTTCGAAGAAACGGAATATCAAACAGAGTCCAAACGGAATGAAACCTTCGGGAACGTGATTTTCTCACCGAACGTGATCCAGGAGACTTGGACCCTACTCCAAGGAGTGCAAGAGGCGGTCACGAGGGTGGGGGCGCGCCCTCCCCCCCTGGGCGTGCCCCCTGCCTCGTGGGCCCCCTGACGCTCCACCGATGTACTCCTTCCTCCTATATATACCTACGTACCCCCAACAGATCGGGGACGGAGCCAAAAACCTAATTCCACCGCCGTACCTTCCTGTATCCACGAGATCCCATCTTGGGGCCTGTTCCGGAGCTCCGCCGGAGGGGGCATCTACCACGGAGGGCTTCTACATCAACACCATAGCCCCTCCGATGAAGTGTGAGTAGTTTACTTCAGACCTTCGGGTCCATAGTTAGTAGCTAGATGGCTTCTTCTCTCTTTTTGGATCTCAATACAATGTTCTCCCCCTCTCTCGTGGAGATCTATTCGATGTAATCTTCTTTTTGCGGTGTGTTTGTTGAGACCGATGAATTGTGGGTTTATGATCCATCTTATCTATGGAAAATATTTGATTCTTCTCTGAATTTTTTTATGTCTGATTAAGTTAACTTTGCAAGTCTCTTCGAATTATCCGTTTGGTTTGGCCAACTAGATTGGTAGTTCTTGCAATGGGAGAAGTGCTTAGCTTTGGGTTCAATCTTGCGGTGACCTTACCCAAGGATGAAAGGGTTGCAAGGCACGTATTGTATTGTTGCCATCGAGGATAACAAGATGGGGTATTTATCATATTGCATGAATTTATTCCTCTACATCATGTCATCTTGCTTAAAGCGTTACTCTGTTTTTAACTTAATACTCTAAATGCATCTTTGGATAGCGGTCGATGAGTGGAGTAATAGTAGTAGATGCAGAATCGTTTCGGTCTACTTGTCACGGATGTGATGCCTATATACATGATCATTGCCTGGATAACCTCATAACTATGCTCAATTCTGTCAATTGCTCAACAGTAATTTGTTCACCCACCGTAGAATATTTGTGCTCTTGACAGAAGCCACTAGTGAAATCTATGGCCCCCGGGTCTATTCTCATCATATCAATCTCCATCACTTTATTTACTTGCTTTGCTTTTACTTTTACTTTGCATCTTTATACCAAAAATACCAAAATTATTATCTCTATCAGATCTCACTCTCGTAAGTGACCGTGAAGGGATTGACAACCCCTAATCGCGTTGGTTGCGAGTAGCTATCGTTTTGTGCAGGTATGAGGGACTTGCGCGTAGCCTCCTACTGGATTGATACCTTGGTTCTCAAAAACTGAGGGAAATACTTACGCTACTTTGCTGCATCATCCTCTCCTCTTCGGGGAAATCCAACGCAGTGCTCAAGAGGTAGCAAGAAGAATTTCTGGCGCCATTGCCGGGGAGGCTTACGCAAAAAGTCAACATACCAAGTACCCTTCACAATCCCTATCTCTCGCATTACATTATTTTCCATTTGCCTCTCGTTTTCCTCTCCCCCACTTCACCCTTGCCGTTTTATTCGCCCTCTCTTTCCCAATCTCCTCCTCTTTTCCCTTTGCCTTTTGTTTGCTCGTGTGTTAGTTTGCTTGCTTGTCGCTATGTCTGAAATTGGGGAAATTATCGCCAATATGGGTGATAATAATATGGAAAATTCTGAAGCTCCCGCTAAAGAATCCCCTACCTATCACACAAAAAGATTTCGAATCGGTAGTGGTAATATTATTGGAAAAGGAGTTATTCAAGATTTCTTTACTTGTGCTGGTGCTTTACCCTCTATGGGTGGTTCTATTCTCCATAGAACTAGTAGTCTTGCGGACGCTATTGCCATGCTTATCGTTGAACTTGAAATGCAATTTATGCATATGCACCCTTCTATACAAAGAATTTTCCTAGAATTTTCTAATATTGAACACTCCTCTGTTAAGCGTGCCGCTACTATCTTTTTGGCTCATGAATTCAGATTTATAATAAAAGAAGCCAAAGAAATCTTCGCGCATTATAGGGTGGGCGCCGCCGTCCCCATAGAATCTATCCTTTTTGATCAAGAAGAAATAATGCGTTTTCAATCTATCGACTATGTTGCTTTCAATGAAAATCTTAGAAAAAAAGTTCCTACCAATATTTTAATTGATAGAATCTCTGAGCTTAATGATGATTTGGCTATTCGAAATAACGAGCTAGGATGCTCTCTTGAGTATAGGCTTAGCAAGTTCTGTCAAAAGAATGCTTATAATGATGAATTGGTTGTGCAATACGAAGGGCCGAAGGAGGAACCTATACCTCCTAAAATTGATCTTGGGGACTTTTGTCCTATTAAATTTAGCCCTTTTGATTACTTTTTCTTGCCTCAAAGAAAACTTGCTGCCGAACGTAGGGAATATGAAATGAGCTTCACCGATCTATCTTATTACTACGGCAATACCTAGATCTATCCTTGTTTTTATGCCTAGCTAGGGGCGTTAAACGATAGCGCTTGTTAGGAGGCAACCCAATTTTATTTTGTGTTTTTTGTTTTTGGTTCTGTTTAGGAATAAATAATCCATCTAGCCTTTGTTTAGATGTGGTTTTATCTTTTAATTAGTGTTTGTGCCAAGTTGGACCTATTGGATCTTCTTGGATGATAGTTATTTGATCTTGCTGTAATTTCCAGAATCTTTGTGCTCAGTGCCCGAATTGTTAAAAATCACCAGAACGTGATAAAATAGTGATTCCAATTTCTGCTGATCAATAAACAAATTGTCCAGGTCTTCTAATTTTGGTAGAATTTTTTGGGTTCCATAAGTTTGCGTTAGTTACAGATTACTACAGACTGTTCTGTTTTTGACAGATTCTGTTTTGCGTGTGTTGTTTGCTTATTTTGATGAATCTATGGCTAGTAAAATAATTTATGAACCATAGAGAAGATGGAATACAGTAGGTTTAACACCAATATAAATAAAGAATGAGTTCATTACAGTACTTTAAAGTAGTCTTTTGTTTTCTTTCTCTAACGGAGCTCACGAGATTTCTATTGAGTTTTGTGTTGTGAAGTTTTCAAGTTTTGGGTGAATTCTTTTGATGGATTATGGAACAAGGAGTGGCAAGAAACTAAGCTTGAGGATACCCATGGCACCCCCAAGATAATCCAAGGACACCAAAAAGTCAAAGCTTGGGGATGCCCCGGAAGGCATCCCCTCTTTCATCCACTTCCATCGGTAATTTACTTGGAGCTATATTTTTATTCACCAACATGATATGTGTTTTGCTTGGAGCGTCTTGTATTATTTGAGTCTTTGCTTGTTAGTTACCACAATCATACTTGCTTTACACACCTTTTGAGGGAGCCATATATGAATTAGAATTTGATAGAATACTCTATGTGCTTCACTTATATCTTTTGAGCTTGATAATTTGCTCATAGTGCTTCACTGATATCTTTTTGAGCGTGATAATTTTTGCTCTAGTGCTTCACTTAGATCTTTTAGAGCACGGTGGTGGATTTGTTTTAAAGAAACTTGATCTCTCATGCTTCACTTAGATTATTTTGAGAGTCGTTAATAGCATGGTAATTTGCTTAATGTTAATATACTTGGTGTTCAAGATATGTGAAACTTTCTTTTGAGTGTGTTGAATACTAAGATAAGTTTGATGCTTGATAATTGTTTTGAGATATGGAGGTAATAATATCAAAGTCATGCTAGTTGAGTAGTTGTGAATTTGAGAAATGCTTGTGTTGAAGTTTGTAAATCCCGTAGCATGCACGTATGGTTAAAGTTGTGTAACAAATTTGAAGCATGAAGTGTACCGGCTTGTGCATCCTTATGAGTGGCGGTCGGGGACGGCGATGGTCTTTTCCTACCAATCTATCCCCTAGGAGCATGCGCGTAGTACTTGATTTTGATGACTTCTAAATTTTTGCAATAAGTATATGAGTTCTTTTGACTAATGTTGAGTCCATGGATTATCGCACTTTTACCTTTCCGCCATTGCTAGCCTCTTGATGCCGTGCATTGTCCTTTCTCACATTGAGAGTTGGCGCAAACTTAGCGGTGCATCCAAACCCGTGATATGATCGCTCTATCACACATAAACCTCCTATATCTTCCTCAAAACAGCCACCATACCTACCTATTATGGCATTTCCATAGCCATTCCGAGATATATTGCCATGCAACTTTCCACCGTTCCGTTCATCATTATCATGAGATACATTACTTTTGTCATATTGCCATTGCATGATCATGTAGTTGACATCGTATTTGTGGCAAAGCCACCATGCATTATTTTTCATACATGTCACTCTTGATTCATTGCACCATCCCGGTACACACCGCCGGAGGCATTCATATAGAGTCATAACTTGTTCTAGTTTCGAGTTGTAATCCTTATGTTGTAATCAATGGAAGTGTGATGATCATCATTATTAGAGCATTGCCCAAAAAAAAGAGAAAGGCCAAAAAAGAGAGAGGCCCAAAAAAAGGCAATGCTACTATCTCTTTTTCCACACTTGTGCTTCAAAGTAGCACCATGTTCTTCATGTAATGAGTCTCATATTTTGTGCTTCAAAGTAGCACCTCGTTCTTCATGTAGTGAGTCTCATATATTGTGCTTCAAAGTAGCACCATGTTTTTCATATAGTGAGTCTCATATGTTATCACTTTCATATATTAGTGGGAATTTTTCATTATAGAACTTGGCTTGTATATTCCTACGATGGGCTTCCTCAAATGCCCTAGGTCTTCATGAGAAAGCAAATTGGATGCACCCCCACTAGTTTTCTTTTGTTGAGCATTCATAGCTCTAGTGCATCCGTTGCATGGCAATCCCTACTCCTCATGTTGACATCAATTAATGGGCATCTCCATAGCCCGTTGATTATCCTCGTCAATGTGAGACTTTCTCCTTTTTTGTCTTCTCCACACAATCCCCATCATCATATTCTATTCCACCCATAGTGCTATATCCATGGCTCACGCTCATGTATTGCGTGAAGGTTGAAAAAGTTTGAGATTATTTAAGTATGAAACAATTGCTTGGCTTGTCATCGGGGGTATAGAAGTTGGGAACATCTTTGTGTGACGAAAATGAAGCATAGCCTAACTATATGATTTTGTAGGGATGAACTTTCTTTGGCCATGTTATTTTGAGATGACATAATTATTTTGATTAGTATGCTTGAAGTATTATTATTTTTATGTCAATATGAACTTTTGTCTTGAATCTTTCGGATCTGAATATTCATATCACAATTAATAAGATTTACATTGAAATTATGACAAAGTATTACTCCGCATCAAAAATTCTTTTTTTTATCATTTACCTACTCGAGGACGAGCAGGAATTAAGCTTGGCGATGCCTGATACGTCTCCAACGTATCTATTATTTTTGATTACTCCATGCTACTTTATCTATTGTTTTGGACTATAATGGGCTTTATTTTCCACTTTTATATTATTTTGGGACTAACCTTTTAACCGGAGGCCCAGCCTGAATTGCTGTTTTTGCCTATTTCAAGGTGTTTGAAGAAACGGAATATCAAACGGAGTCCAAACGGAATGAAACCTTCGAACGTGATTTTCTCACGAGCGTGATCCAGAGACTTGGACCCTACTCCAAGGAGTGCGAGGCGGTCACGAGGTGGGGGAGCGCCCTCCCACAGCGCGCCCCTGCCTCGTGGGCCCCGACGCTCCACCGACGCTCCTTCCTCCTATATATACCTCATTACCCCAACAGATCGGGGCGGAGCCAAAACCTAATTCCACCGCCGTACCTTCCTGTATCCACGAGATCCCATCTTGGGGCCTGTTCCGAGCTCCGCGGGAGGGCATCTACCACGGAGGGCTTCTACATCAACACCATAGCCCCTCCGATGAAGTGTGAGTAGTTTACTCAGACCTTGGGTCCATAGTTAGTAGCTAGATGGCTTCTTCTCTCTTTTTGGATCTCAATACAATGTTCTCCCCCTCTCTCGTGGAGATCTATTCGATGTAATCTTCTTTTTGCGGTGTGTTTGTTGAGACCGATGAATTGTGGATTTATGATCCAGCTTATCTATGGAAAATATTTGATTCTCCTCTGAATTTTTTTATGTATGATTAACTTATCTTTGCAAGTCTCTTCGAATTATCCGTTTGGTTTGGCCAACTAGATTGGTAGTTCTTGCAATGGGAGAAGTGCTTAGCTTTGGGTTCAATCTTGCGGTGACGTTACCCAGTGACAGAAAGGGTTGCAAGGCACGTATTGTATTGTTGCCATCGAGGATAACAAGATGGGGTATTTATCATATTGCATGAATTTATTCCTCTACATCATGTCATCTTGCTTAAAGCGTTACTCTGTTTTTAACTTAATACTCTAGATGCATGCTGGATAGCGGTCGATGAGTGGAGTAATAGTAGTAGATGCAGAATCGTTTCGGTCTACTTGTCACGGATGTGATGCCTATATACATGATCATTGCCTGGATAAACTCATAACTATGCTCAATTCTGCCAATTGCTCAACAGTAATTTGTTCACCTACCGTAGAATACTTGTGCTCTTGAGAGAAGCCACTAGTGAAACCTATGGCCCCCGGGTCTATTCTCATCATATCAATCTCCATCACTTTATTTACTTGCTTTGCTTTTACTTTTACTTTACATCTTTATACCAAAAATACCAAAAATATTATCTCTATCAGATCTCACTCTCGTAAGTGACCGTGAAGGGATTGACAACCCCTAATCGCGTTGGTTGCGAGTAGCTATCGTTTTGTGCAGGTACGAGGGACTTGCGCGTAGCCTCCTACTGGATTGATACCTTGGTTCTCAAAAACTGAGGGAAATACTTACGCTACTTTGCTGCATCATCCTCTCCTCTTCGGGGAAATCCAACGCGGTGCTCAAGAGGTAGCAATGGCCACCAGAGATGATTCCCCCCTCCGGCAGATTGCCGGAATAGGGTCTAGATTGGTTTTCGGTGGCTAAAAAGCCTTGCGGCGATGGAACTTCTGATCTAGGTTAACCCTGAGGGTTGGAATATTTGTGAATTTATAGGGTAAAGAGCACCTCGGGGTGCCTCGAGGGGGGCACAACCCACCTGGCACGCTGGGCCCCAGTGCCATGGTGGGTTGTGCCCTCGAGGCACCTCGAGGTGCTGCTCTGGCCCATTGTGATCTTCTGGTCCATAAAAATCCACAAAAAGTTTCGCGGTGTTTGGACTCCGTTTGATATTGATTTCCTGCGATGTAAAAAACTTGCAAAAAATAACAACTGACACTTGGCACTATGTCAATAGTTTAGTCCCAAAAAATGATATAAAATGACTATAAAATGATTATATAACATCCAAGAATGATAATATAACATCATGGAACAATAAAAAATTATAGATACGTTGGAGACGTATCAATGATGATGATGAGTTTATTCACCCAGTGATGTAATAACAATCTCCAAATTGTTACTGTATGAAAACTTGTATAATGGTGTATGAATACGACATAAAATAAAAATGGAAAAGAATACGTAATAATAGTAGTAGCGCGGGTAGGGCAACGCTGCTACTAATTACCAGTAGCGCATTCTTAAAACTGCGCTACAGCTAAGTAGGTATAGCAGTGGCGCGGGAAAATCAGCGCTACTATTACAGTTTAGGTGTAGCACCGTAGCAGTAGCACGGGGGACCGCACTACTGCTAGCCCAAAAACCAGCACTGCCGCTAGTATTTTCCCTAGTGGTGATGACGAGGAGTTTGTAGTTCACCCTCGGGGCTGAGGGTATGTACCAGTAGCTATGTGTTTGATCTTTCTCTCCCTCTGTCTTGTGTTCTTGATTTGGCATGATCTTGAAGTACCACGAGCTTTGTTAATATAGTTGGATCAGATGGTGTTTCTCCCTCTCTATCTTGTTGTGATGAATTGAGTTTTACCTTTGACATTTCACTATTAACGGATTGAATACTTTTATGGATTTGAGAACACTTGAAGTATGTCTTGCATATGAATACCCGTGGTGAAAATGGGATATTTTATTGATTCACTTGATGTATGTTTTGGCACTCAACTCGGAGATTTCTAAGGTGACATTGGGGTAATCTGTGCATAGCGGTTGATGCACGTTTTCGTCCTAATTTCTCCAGTAGAAATCTTGGGGCACTTGATAACCCACAAGTATAGGGGATCGCAACAGTTTTCGAGGGTAGAGTATTCAACCCAAATTTATTGATTCGACACAAGGGGAGCCAAAGAATATTCTCAAGTATTAGCAGTTGAGTTGTCAATTCAACCACACCTGGATAAATTAATATCTGCAGCAAAGTATTTAGTAGCAAAGTAGTATGGAAGTAACGATAGCGGTGGCAAAAGTAATAGTGATAGTTTTGTAGTGATTGTAACAGCAGCAACAGAAAAGTAAATAAGCAAAGAACAATATGTGAAAAGCTCGTAGGCATTGGATCGGTGATGGAGAATTATGCCGGATGCGATTATTCATGCAACAGTTATAACATAGGGTGACACAGAACTAGCTCCAATTCATCAATGTAATGTAGGCATGTATTCCGAATATAGTCATACGTGCTTATGGAAAAGAACTTGCATGACATCTTTTGTCCTACCCTCCCGTGGCAGTGGGTTCCTAATGGAAACTAAGGAATATTAAGGCCCCCTTTTAATAGAGTATCGGACCAAAGCATTAACACATAGTGAATACATGAACTCCTCAAACTACGGTCATCACCGGGAGTGGTCCCGATTATTGTCACTTCGAGGTTGCCGGATCATAACACATAGTAGGTGACTAATGACTTGCAAGATAGGATCAAGAACTCACATATATTCATGAAAACATAATAGGTTCAGATCTGAAATCATGGCACTCGGGCCCTAGTGACAAGCATTAAGCATAGCAAAGTCATAGCAACATCAATCTCAGAACATAGTGGATACTAGGGATCAAACCCTAACAAAACTAACTCGATTACATGATAAATCTCATCCAACCCATCACCGTCCAGCAATCCTACGATGGAATTACTCACGCACGGCGGTGAGCATCATGAAATTGGTGATGGAGGATGGTTGATGATGACGATGGCGATGGATTCCCCTCTCCGGAGCCCCGAATGGACTCCATATCAGCCCTCCCGAGAGAGATTAGGGCTTGGTGGCGGCTCCGTATAGTAAAACGCAATGAATCCTTCTCTCTGATTTTTTTCTCCCCGAACATGAATATATAGAGTTGGAGTTGAGGTCGGTGGAGCTCCAGGGGGCCCACGAGGCAGGGGGCGCGCCCGGGGGGACAGGCATGCCCCCACCCTTGTGGACAGGGTGTGGGCCCCCTGGCCTTGATTCTTTCACCAGTATTTATTATTATTTCCAAAAATAATCTCCGTTGATTTTCAGGTCATTCTGAGAACTTTTATTTCTACACAAAAATAACACCATGGCAATTCTGCTGAAAACAGCGTCAGTCCGGGTTAGTTCCATTCAAATCATGCAAGTTAGAGTCCAAAACAAGGGCAAAAGTGTTTGGAAAAGTAGATACGACGGAGACGTATCAACTCCCCCAAGCTTAAACCTTTGCTTGTCCTCAAGCAATTCAGTTGATAAACTGAAAGTGATAAAGAAAAACTTTTACAAACTCTGTTTGCTCTTGTTGTTGTAAATATGTAAAGCCAGCATTCAAGTTTTCAGCAAAGATTATGACTAACATATTCACAATAACATTTAGATCTCATGTTTACTCATATCAATGGCATAATCATAATATGATATAACAAGATGGTATCTCGCTAGCCCTTTCTGAGACCGCAAAACATAAATGCAGAGCACCTCTGAAGATCAAGGACTGACTAAACATTGTAATTCATGGTAAAAGAGATCCAGTCATAGTCATACCCAATATATATTAATAGTAATGGGTGCAAATGACAGCGGTGCTCTCCAGCTGGTGCTTTTTAATAAGAGGGTGATGAATCAACATAAAAGCAAATAGATAGGCCCTTCGCAGAGGGAAGCAGGGATTTGTAGAGGTGCCAGAGCTCGATTTTTGAAATAGGGATGAATAATATTTTGAGCGGCATACTTTCATTGTCAACATAACAACCGAGAGATCTCGATATCTTCCATGCTACACACATTATAGGCGGTTCCCAAACAGAATGGTAAAGTTTATACTCGCCCTCCACCAACAAACATCAATCCATGGCTTGTCCGAAACAACGGGTGCCTCCAACTAACAAGAGTCTCGGGGGAGTTTTGTTTGCAATTATTTTGATTTGATTTGCATAAAGCATGGGACTGGGCATCCCGGTGACCAGCCATTTTCTCGTGAGTGAGGAGCAGAGTCCACTCCTCTTGAGAATAACCCGCCTAGCATGGAAGATACAGACAGCCCTAGTTGATACATGAGCTATTCGAGCATACAAAACAGAATTTCATTTGAAGGTTTAGAGTTTGGCACATACAAATGTACTTGGAACGGCAGGTAGATACCGCATATAGGAAGGTATAGTGGACTCATATGGAATAACTTTGGGGTTTATGGAAGTGGATGGACAAGCAGTATTCTCGCGTAGTACAAGTGAAGGCTAGAAAAAGACTGGGAAGCGACCAACTAGAGAGCGACAACAGTCATGAACATGCATTAAAATTAATAAACACTGAGTGCAAGCATGAGTAGGATATAATCCACCATGAACATAAATATCGTGAAGGCTATGTTGATTTGTTTCAACTATATGTGTGAACATGTGCCAAGTCAAGTCACTTGAATCATTCAAAGGAGGATACCACCCTATCATACCACATCACAACCATTTTAATAGCATGTTGGCATGTAAGGTAAACCATTATAAACTCCTAGTTGATTAAGCATGGCATAAGCAACTATAATCTCTAATTGTCATTGCAAACATGTTTATTCATAATAGGCTAAATCAGGAACTATGAACTAATCATATTTACAAAAACAAGAGAGGTCGAGTTCATACCAGCTTTTCTCATCTCAATCAGTCCATCATATATCGTCATTATTGCCTTTCACTTGCACGACCGAACGATGTGGATAATAATAATAGTGCACGTGCATTGGACTAATGTAACATCCCAAATTTTCAATTTGGAATGTTATACATTAGGTCATCATGCATATCATATTTTTCTCGCATTTTCCGATCCTAGAAAATTTCACGCAACTCAAGGACCCTCGGAGAGAGTTGGAAGTTTCATTATTTTCATATTTGGGATTTTCCAAATTTTGAAAATAGGATCATTTGGATTTATTTAAATTATCTACATAAAGTTTTCCTATAAAAATTTTAAGAGAGGGAATAATATGACTTTCCCAACATTTAGGAAAAAACGAAGGTATTATAAATAAATCAAAATTTGGTTTTGAAAGATTTATTTTGCTTAGACAAAATGAGCATTTTAAAAAAATATGCATTTTGCCCGTTTAAAGTTCATTTTGTTCGACTCATTTTAGGAGTCGGGAAATTAATTTTATTTAAATCAGAGTTCATTTGGTTTTTTTAATTGTTTGGTTTAAATTTTAATTTAAAAAAACTCATACACCCCTCTGGGCCGAGGCCCAGCCAGCCCAAATGCCCACCTCCCTTTCTCCCTCATGCCGCCCGCCTGAAGGGAGTCCCGCCGCCGACGCCTCCCGCCCCGCCCGAGTCCGCCTCCGCCCGGGACCCCGCCCCCCCCCCAAGCCACCCGCCGCCACCCCCTCCTTAAATACATCGCCCCCCCCCTCTCCCTCACCCCCGCCGCCGCCACCCCTCACGCCGAGCCGCCGCCGCCGCCGAAGGCCGCGCCGCCGCCGCACGCCTCTCGCCGCCCGATCGCCGACCCGCCCGCCCCCTCGCCGCCCTCCCGAACCCCGCGGACCCGCCGCCGAGCCCACGGACCTCGCCCGGCGAGAGCCACCGAGGTAGCCGCCCGCCCGCCCGATCCGTTTCCTCGAAAAAACCCGATCCGGTTTTTTAGATATTCGTTTTTAAAAAAACCTAGATTGGTTTTATTTTTCGGTTTTCTTATTTAACGAACGTTCACCGAACCGCTCGTTTCAATGAACGTGTTCGTTGAATTAGTTCTGTTAACGAACGTCCGTTATTTAATCCGTTCGTCGTTTTCTTTTAAATCAGATTTAATCCGTTATTTTCGATTCGATTTCGATCCGATTTTCAAATCTGTTTTATTTCTTGCTCGTTTATCGAATCAGTGATTCAAGCGCTGAGTTTCAGAATGTGAAACCGCCGTCCGACTAACCTACTTTCACAAAGTTTTGCTACTGTAAAATTTTGACCTAGTTTCAGATTGCAAACCGAGTCGTTCTCTCTCGAGTTTCGACTTTCGATGTTTATTCGATTTGATTCTTTTGCAACCAGGGTTCTTAAGTTGAACTTTCTGGTTAGATCTTTTATTCGAGATTTCCCCGTGCATTAGATGAGTACTTATTGTATGCTTGTTGTTTGTCTGCGTTAGATCACCCGGAGTGCGCCGCTTGTTACTTCGAATCTCTAGGTCTCGCGGATCATCAGCAAGGCAAGTAACACTTGATCATACCTTTTCTACTACCCAGTTTTTATGCATTAGATCAAACCCTCAAACACTTGCATGTTTAGGATCAAATTAAATTGTGGGATGGGAAGTAGATTGAGGTAGTACCTATTACCTGTTTTACTTATGAAACCTTGGGAGTTACTTCTACGTTTGCTTGTTTATGCCATGCTATGCTAGTAGACGTGGATTGGGTGAGTGAATATCCATGACAGATGTGAGATTGTTAACTAATGGTTTATCTAAGGTGGCAACCTAAACACACATCTGGGTGGATTGAGGCACCTGGCTTCTATCAGGACTTGCCTGTATTTTCTTCGGACCGCCACCCAGGCTCTAAGGGATCATGAGATTATTCAAACTGGAAACTTCCGTGTGCAGCCACAAGCCAATTATGGGCTCTGGCGTAGTTGACTAAGTTGTGCGAACTCTTACGGGTAGGCTAGCTGATGTAGGGGATGTAGGTTGGTACGGTCTACCCACATGTAAGGTGCTAGCGCTTACGAAAGACTATGTCTCGGTCATCCGTTTCTCAAACACCATGTAGTCACGAGAACCAAGCGGAGGCGATCGAGTCTTGTGGGGAAAAGTCGCAAACCTCTGCAGAGTGTATAAACTAATCATGATTAGCCGTGTCCCCGTTATGGACAATTTGAGTATCCGTAATTGAATATCATGTGAATCTCAACATGTTACTTCTAAATAAATGTATTGGGTTTTGATGAGTACTTTTAATTGGGATTGAGGATGTCAAACCATTCTCAATGTTTAACAACCACCATGATAGTTAAATAAAATTATTCCTTTGATGTAGGGAAAAATCAGCTTTATGCAAATGTAACAGAGAGCCTTACCACCAGCCATATATGCATGTAGTGTAGGCTTATTCATTCATTGCTCTTATGTGTTACATTGCGGCATATTCCATGTCTTGACCCGTTTTGGGCTGCAACTTTCACGCTTGCAGACTTTTTCGAACGACGAGTAAGGTGTTAGGTCGTGGTTCTATACTCAGTGATGCCGATGGAGTTGATGGACTCACTTATCTTCCAAGCCTTCCGCTGTTATCATTAGATGGCCTTAAGCCATATTATTGTAATAAGTTCCCTTGTGGACAACGATGTAATAAGTGTGTGATTGCTACTCGCTATAAATCCTTGAAATCTTGTGTGGTGTCGGCATTCTTGATCCAGGATGACATCGAGCACGAGACTTGATCCATTCGGGTCTGGTCGCTACAGAGAATGGTATCAGAGCACACGCTGACTGTAGGACACGACCACTAAGTTAAAGCCATAGATCACTACTCTCTTCCCATTTTCTAACTCCTCATCTTTTCTACTCTTTAGGATGACGGACGCGAAGATCAAGTACACCCAACCGGATGAAGGCACACCTTTTGGATTTCACTTGAAGGAAGTTACCAAGTACCTGAACATTGGATTACCAAGCTTCACCGGGACTTTCAACGCCACTCTGCCTGAAGAGGAGCGCTGGAAGATTCACGCTCACGTTCCAGGAAGGACATTCGCCCCAATCACCAAGCCTATAGATAGTGTTTTCAATGCACCAACTTGGAGTCTGGGAAAGAGCATGGCAGCTCACATTACCATGGGACGCATTGGAGAAGTTTATCAAGAAGACCTCAAGGATACCATCTACCAGATTTGCGGACGCCGAGATGACAAGCGGGGCGTCGTCGGCACCAAGAAGGATAGGTCCATTGCAGCTTTCATCCAGAATTAAATCAGCACATTCGACGCCAGAGAACCAAATGTGCAATGACATGTTGGAGTTGCGTAAGACAAAAGGAAGGATCATCGAATCGAAGAAGAACTAAAGACTACACGCAAGGACTACATGGACGAGATCGTAGCTCGCAAGACACAATAACGATCTTAAGTACGAGATCGAAGAACTCAAGAAGAAGTTGGCGCTCAGAATGAAGACCAAGATGTCGAATACCCAAGCGACTACATTAACATCGATTTACACCGATTTGGATCCAAGTGAACCCGACTTTGAAGACGAAGTCGAGCAGACATCATGGAGTCTTCCACGGTTCAAATTAGTAGAAGTCTCCCACATATTAGTAGTATTTCCTCCATGTAAACATTATAGTACACGCACTTTTGCGATAGTTAGATCGTTGTAAGCCCTTGTTTGATTGAATGAAGTGATTTTGTGTGCATTTGCTCATGTGCATTTGGGTAGTGATTCCTTAGACCTCATTCTATTCTACATTTCTCTTCTTTTCTAAACCCATCGATGCCTCCGAGACGCGACCCGGATTCGTTTTCCCGCCAGAGATCACCCAATTGATCCAGCAGCAGAATACCTGATTCAAACATTGGTGCGAACAACAACAACAACAACAACCCACCGCCACCACCACCACTGCGGATCATCGACTCGTTTCCTTAGATGAACCGCGGTGTATTCCAAAGAGTACCGAGCCGATTGTAGCAGATGACCTGCTCCGCAAGATAGGAAGGGAGCTGACCACTGCAGGATGCATGATGGTGAAAGAGTGAAGTTTGCAGACACCAGCTTGAAGGACCCGCAGAAGATGGTGGGAGAATTTCACAGCCACTTACCCGTGAGACACCGCCACATGGGACCAGTTTGACAAGCTTTTCAGACCGCCCATGTTTCAGCAGGAGCTATGGCCATGAAGAAGCGTGAGTTTCAACTTACGCCAAGGAGGAAGGACTGTTGGCGAGATGTGGATGATTTTAGTAAATTAGCACGTTATGCCCCGGATAGCGTTACTCTGACGCAGCAAAACAGAGAAGTTTCTAGAAGGACTGAATGATGAGTTCACATGCCGTTGATGGTAGCAAGTTTCAACAACTACCAGGAGTTAGTAGACCGAGCCCTCATGATTGAAGGAAAGCAGCGACAAATTGAGAACTGCAAGCGGAAGTATGGACAAGGGAAGTATAACTCGAGCTCGCAGAAACCACGTTATACCCTAAATCAGGAATTCAGTTTCAGATACCCATGGAGGAGGTAATTCGCATAACCATAATGGCACTAAGAATGGGAGCGGGAGTGGAGGAAGCAATGGACGAAACCGCACCAACCCGTCAACACCATCCAAAGTAGACTGAGTCACATTACTTGCTTTAAGTGCCGCAAGATCGGGCACTATGCAAATGACTGCCTGAAGGCGAATGGAAATGGCAATGGAAGCTCTAGAAAGAAGCCCAACCCTTTCAACAGGGGACGGTGAACCACATTGATGTGGAGGAGGTTGAAGATCAGCCCGATGCATGTCGGTAAGTTTTTGGTTAAGTCATTTATGCAGTTGTTCTTTTCGACATCTTGGTGCATCGCATTCATACATATCAAGGGATTTGTGGATAAGTACAAATTACCGACCCAAGCCCTTAGGTCACCCATGCTAGTAACCTCACCCGGAGCAGAATACATGGCTAGTAAATGGTGTGATCGACTGCCACTAAGGATTGGACACTATGTTTTCCCCTCAAACCTAATAGTTCTGGAATCCCAAGGATTGGATGTGATATTAGGAATGGATTGGTTATTAAAGTATGGAGGAAACATAGATTGTACCACAAGGTCAATTTTTCTCACCACACCAGAAGGAAGAAGGATTAAGTATGTATCACGGCACGAGCCGAGGAGAGCACAAGTTAATTGCTTATCAGGAGTGGTGCAGGAAGAAGTACCAGTGGTGAAGGATTTTCCTGATGTATTTCCGGAAGAATTGCCAGGAATGCCACCGGATAGAGACATTGAGTTTTTGATCGAGCTGTTGCCAGGAACAGGCCCGATATCGAAGCGACCGTCAGAGGATGCCCGCAAAGGATTTGGCGGAAATCAAGAAGCGATTAAGGAACTATTGGATAAAGGCTTTATTCGCCCAAGTTCTTCACCTTGGGGATCACCCGTTTTGTTAGTGGAGAAGAAGGATGGATCGTTGAGAATGGTTGTTGATTATCGTGGATTGAATGAAGTAACAATCAAGAACAAGTACCCACTACCTATGATAAATGATCTGTTTGATCGCTTGCAAGGAGCCAAAGTGTTTTCCAAGATCGACTTGCGATCAGGGTACCATCAGTTGAAGATTCGGGAGCAAGACATACCCAAGACCGCATTTACCACGAGATATGGATCTGTATGAGTATACCGTTATGTCATTTGGACTGACTAACGCACCAGCCTATTTCATGAACCTGATGAACAAAGTGTTTATGGAGTTTTTGGATAAGTTAAATCGTGGTGTTCATTGATGATATTTTGATTTTCTCAAGAATGAAGAGGAACACAAGGAACATTTGCGATTGGTTTTGGAGAAACGAGGAACACCGGTTGTATGCCAAGTTCAGCAAATGTGAGTTTTGGCTAAAGGAAGTTGGATTTCTCGGACATGTTATATCCGGAGAAGGGATAGCAGTTGACCCCACAAAAGTTGAGACCGTAACTAAATGGGAAGCACCAACGACAGTTGGAGAGATTCGAGTTTCCTTGGACTCGCGAGGATACTACCGAAGGTTCATTGAGAATTTCTCAAGGATTGCAAAGCCTATGACAGAATTGTTGAAGAAGGAAAACAAATTCATATGGACTGAGGACTGTGAGGCAAGTTTTCAGGAGTTGAAGAAAAGATTGGTTACCTCACCAGTTTTGATATTGCGGATCGGACTAAGGATTATGAGGTGTATTGCGGCGCTTCACGTCGAGGACTTGGAGCCGTGCTTATGCAGGAAGGAAGAGTTGTTTCGTATGCTTCACGACAACTAAAGCCCCATGAGTTGAATTATGCCACTCATGATTTGGAGTTAGCAGCCGTTGTGCACGCCTTGAAGACATGGAGACATTTTCTCATTGGAAATCATTGTGAATATACACGGATCACAAGAGTTTGAAGTACATCTTCACACAGAAGGAATTGAATCTCAGACAAAGGAGATGGTTAGAACTTATCAAGGATTATGATATGAGATTGCATTATCACCCGGAAAGGCTAATGTCGTGGTCGACGCATTGAGCCGTAAGAGCCACGTCAATACCCTAATGATGGGAGGAATACCCAATGAGTTAGCCGAGGACCTTCGAGAGCTATGTTTGGAAATAGTTCCAGAGGCTATGTAGCAGCATTGGAGATTCAATCGACACTAATGGACAAAATCGAGAGAAGCCCAAAAGGCGAGATAAGGAAGTTGCCTCTATAAAGGAGAAAATGGGCAAAGGAAAAGCTAAAGGATTTCGTGAGGATGAGCACGATACCCTATGGTTTGAAGACCGTGTTTATGTGCCCAATGACCCGTAGATCGGAAGTTGATTTTGCAAGAAGCCCATGATTCACCCTATTCGATTCACCGGAAATACCAAGATGTATTTGGATTTGAAAAATATTTTCCGGTGGACCGGAATGAAGAAGGATATTGCGGAGTATGTAGCAGTTTGTGATGTATGTCGAAAGTAAAGGCGAGCATCGAAGCCAGCAGGATTATTACAACCGTTGCGATACCGAATGGAAGTGGGATAAACTAGGCATGGATTTCATCACAGGTTTGCCAAAGACTCGTTCAGATATGACTCGATTTGGGTCATAGTCGATCGTTTGACCAAGGTAGCTCATTTCATTCCAAATCAAGACTACCTATAGCACTGCTAAGTTGGCAAAGATATACATGACCAAAATTGTGTGTTTACACGGAGTTCTGAGGAGCATCGTATCGGATAGAGGAACCTAGTTTACCTCGAAATTTTGGAACCGCTTACACGAAACATTGGGAACCAGACTAGAATTGATACAGCTTTCCACCCACGCACCGATGGACGCACCGAGAGAGTCAATCAGATTTTGGAGGACATCTTTGAGAGCTTGTGCACTAGATTATGGATCTAGCTGGGATGATAATTTGCCGTATGCAGAATTTTCCTACAACAACAGTTACCAAACCAGCTTGAAGATGGCACCTTCGAGGCTCAGTATGGAAGAAGGTGCAGGACACCGTTGTCATGGGACTGGCGGAGATCGCCGGTTGTTTGGACCAGATTTGATTAAGGAGTCGAATGAAAGTGAAGTTGATTCGAGAAAGGCTCAAGGTAGCCCAGTCCGCACAAAAGAGCTATGCCGATTCAAAGCGCAGCGATTGAGTATGAAGTTGGAGACAGAGTATATCTTAGAGTATCCCGCTTGAGGAGTTAAGCGTTTTGGAGTTAAAGGAAAGTTAGCACCCGTTTCGTTGGACCATATAAGATTTTGCAACGCATGGGAGAAGTTATGCGTATAAGTTGGAATTACCGAAGGACTGTCGGGAGTTCATGACGTATTCCATGTTTCTCGATTGAAGAAATGTCACCCGAGATAGCAGAGGTACCGTTAAGAGACACAATGCCACTTTGGAAGCAATTCAGTTGAAGGATGACTTGACATATGAGGAAAAACCAGTTAAGATTCTCGATTATGCCAGCAGAGTTACCCGCAGAAGGTTATCAAGTTTTGCAAAGTTCATGGAGCCACCACACCGAGGATGAAGCCACCTGGGAAAGAGAGGAAGTTTTGCTTAAGGACCACCCTCACCTATTTTCTAGCCAACCCGAATCTCGAGGGCGAGATTCATCTTAAGGGGGTAGGTTTGTAACATCCCAAATTTTCAATTTGGAATGTTATACATTAGGTCATCATGCATATCATATTTTTCTCGCATTTTCCGATCCTAGAAAACTTCACGCAACTCAAGGACCCTCGGAGAGAGTTGGAAGTTTCATTATTTTCATATTTGGGATTTTCCAAATTTTGAAAATAGGATCATTTGGATTTATTTAAATTATCTTCATAAAGTTTTCCTATAAAATTTTTAAGAGAGGGAATAATATGACTTTCCCAACATTTAGGAAAAAACGAAGGTATTATAAATAAATCAAAATTTGGTTTTGAAAGATTTATTTTGCTTAGACAAAAATGAGCATTTTAAAAAAATATGCATTTTGCCCGTTTTAAAGTTCATTTTGTTCGACTCATTTTTAGGAGTCGGGGGAAATTAATTTTATTTAAATCAAAGTTCATTTGGTTTTTTTTAATTCGTTTGGTTTAAATTTTAATTTAAAAAAAAACTGCGCCACCCCCCTGGGCCGAGGCCCAGCCGGCCCAGCGGCCCACCTCCCTTTCTCCTCAAGCCGCCCCTGCTGAAGGAGTCCCACCGCCAAGACGCCTCCGCCCGCCGCCGAGTCCGCCTCCGCCCGGGACCCCGCCCCCTCCCCAAGCCACCGCCGCCCCCCCCCAACACGCAGCCCCCCCTCCCCTCACCCGCCACCCGCCACCCCTCCGAGAGCCGCCGCGCCCGCCAGCGTCGCCTCTCGCCGCCCGATCGCCGACCCGCCGCCCCTCCCGCCCTCCGAACCCCGGGACCCATTGCCGGAGCCCGCCGACCTCGCCAAGAGAGCCACCGGAGGTAGCCGCCCCGCCCCGCCCGATCCGGTTTCCTCAGAAAAAACCCGATCCGGTTTTTTTTTAGATATTCGTTTTTTTTAAAAAAAACCCTAGATTGGTTTTATTTTTCGGTTTTCTTATTTAACGAACGTTCACCGAACCGTTCGTTTCAATGAACGTGTTCGTTGAATTAGTTCTGTTAACGAACGTCCGTTATTTAATCCGTTCGTCGTTTTCTTTTAAATCAGATTTAATCCGTTATTTTTCAGATTCGATTTCCGATCCGATTTTCAAATCTGTTTTATTTCTTGCTCGTTTATCGGAATCAGGTGATTCAAGCGCCTGGAGTTTCGTAACGAAACCGCCGTTCCGACTAACCTACTTTCACAAAGTTTTGCTACTGTAAAATTTTGACCTAGTTTCAGATTGCAAAACCGAGTCGTTCTCTCTCGAGTTTCGACTTTCGATGTTTATTCTGATTTGATTCTTTTGCAACCAGGGTTCTTAAGTTGAACTTTCTGGTTAGATCTTTTATTCGAGATTTCCCCGTGCATTAGATGAGTACTTATTGTATGCTTGTTGTTTGTCTGCGTTAGATCACCCGGAGTGCGCCGCTTGTTACTTCGAATCTCTAGGTCTCGCGGATCATCAGCAAGGCAAGTAACACTTGATCATACCTTTTCTACTACCCAGTTTTTATGCATTAGATCAAACCCTCAAACACTTGCATGTTTAGGATCAAATTAAATTGTGGGATGGGAAGTAGATTGAGGTAGTACCTATTACCTGTTTTACTTATGAAACCTTGGGAGTTACTTCTACGTTTGCTTGTTTATGCCATGCTATGCTAGTAGGCGTGGATTGGGTGAGTGAATATCCATGATGATGTGAGATTGTTAACTAATGGTTTATCTAAGGTGGCAACCTAAACACACATCTGGGTGGATTGAGGCACCTGGCTTCTATCGAGACTTGCTGTATTTTCTTGGACCGCCACCTGTGCTCTAAGGGATCATGAGATTATTCAAGCTGAAACTTCCGTGTGCAGCCACAAGCCAATTATGGGCTCTGGCGTAGTTGACTAAGTTGTGCGAACTCTTACGGGTAGGCTAGCTGATGTAGGGGATGTAGGTTGGTACGGTCTACCCACATGTAAGGTGCTAGCGCTTCGAAAGACTATGTCTCGGTCATCCGTTTCTCAAACACCATGTAGTCACGAGAACCAAGCGGAGGCGATCGAGTCTTGTGGGGAAAAGTCATAAACCTCTGCAGAGTGTATAAACTAATCATGATTAGCCGTGTCCCCGGTTATGGACAATTTGAGTATCCGTAATTGAATATCATGTGAATCTCAACATGTTACTTCTAAATAAATGTATTGGGTTTTGATGAGTACTTTTAATTGGGATTGAGGATGTTGTCAACCATTCTCAATGTTTAACAACCACCATGATAGTTAAATAAAATTATTCCTTTGATGTAGGGAAAAATCAGCTTTATGCAAATGTAACAGAGAGCCTTACCACCAGCCATATATGCATGTAGTGTAGGCTTATTCATTCATTGCTCTTATGTGTTACATTGCCAGATATTCCATGTGTCAACCCGTTTTGGGCTGCAACTTTCACGTTGCAGACTTTTCGAACGACAGTAAGGTGTTAGGTCGTGGTTCTATACTCGATGATGCCGATGGAGTTGATGGACTCACTTATCTTCCAAGCCTTCCGCTGTTATCATTAGATGGCCTTAAGCCATATTATTGTAATAAGTTCCCTTGTGGACAACGATGTAATAAGTGTGTGATTGCTACTCGCTATAAATCCTTGAAATCTTGTGTGGTGTCAAGCATTCTTGATCCGTGGATGACACTAAGCACAGAGACTTGATTCATTCGGGTCTGGTCGCTACAACTAAGCTGGAATCTGCAAGCATTCAATAAACAGGAAAAGACAAGGCAATATGGGCTCTTGGTTAAATCAACAATAATGGATATAAGAACCACTTCAACAATTTCATTATGGTCTTCTCCTCTCGACCCCCAAAGAAAAGAAAAGAAATAAAACTATTTACACGGGAAAGCTCCCGACAAGCAAAAGAAGAACAAGAAATCTTTTTGGGTTTTCTTTTAATTATTACTACTACAGCATGGAAAGTAAACTAGCTAAAAGCTACAACTATTTTTTTATTTTTCTTAAGGTTTTTCAAACACACAAGAAGAAAGCATAAAAAGGAAAATAAACTAGCATGGATATTACAATGAAAAAGTATGAGCACCGACAACTAGCATGAGTGTGTGAACATAAATGTAATGTCGGTGAGAAATACGTACCCCCCAAGTTTAGGCTTTTGGCCTAAGTTGGTCTATGGTCACGGCTGGCCTGGCGGATATCCCAAGTTATAGTTGGGGTCATACTGTGATGGAGCCTTGGGTTGCCACTGGTTGGCAATCTCCTCCTGATCCCACTAGTAAACAGACTGTCGTGGAGGAACAAATTGTGGTTCCGGCTCTGGCTCTGTAGTTGGTGTGGGGTTTCGGTAGGCGTGAATAGCCTCCGGCGGAACAAGGTACTGGCCTGCAGATAAGTCAAACAAGGAAGGAGCAGGCAAAGTAATAATCTCAGGGCGAATTTTATCAAATATCAGTTTATACTTAAGCGTCTTTTCCCTATTCTTAACGATGAAATCATGTGCTACCATGCTCTTATAGTCTATAAAAACAGGAGGCAGCAACTTTTCTTCTTTCTCATAATGTCTAATAGGTATGTTAAAATGTGCAGTGAGGCGCGAGGCGAAGATACCTCCCAAGATGGGGCCCTTAGTACGGTTAAGATTTAACCGCTTTGCAACAATAGCGCCCATACTAAATGTGTCATCACGGAAAAAGGCATGGCACAAAATAACAATATCAGGGGCACTAAGGTTGCCACAGTTTCTGCGACCAATTAAGCATCTACTAGCAAATATTGCAAAGTAACGTAGAACAGGAAAATGTACTTGCATCAGAAACCTTCCTTGTTTCCCCTACAGCAATTGTATCAATAAACCCCTCCGCATCGTTACGATGTGGTTCCTCTATGCTGCCCGAAAAGGGCAACTTGCAAACCTCACAAAATTCATAGAGGGACATCTCCTTATACTCATCATATTAATAGAAATCCACCAAAGGTGGTGACCTCCTAGCATGGAAATGAAAATTTTGCACAAAAATATTAGTGAGTAAGAGTTACTGTTCGTGTTGGTCGCGGAGGAAGTCGGTGAGGCCTGCATTCTCAGCCAACTCATAAAAATCATCATAAATCCCGGCTGCTCTCAAGAAATTATCACAAGGCCATTCACAAGGTCGAACTTCCGCGGTACGAGGGAGATTATATTTGGGCCTCTCGTCTTCTTCACTTTGCTTATACTTCGAGCTTCGGCTCGAAGAACCCCTCAAAAATCTCTTCATCATTTTCTGAAAATTTCTGAAATTTTTAGTAACCCAAAATAAAAGTGAACCAAACCCAACAAAATTGATAGCAACAACTCCCACAAGTGCATAGAGAATATATCATGCATTAGAACTACTTGGGACCATATAAATTTGACATGCAAGCTCAAGAACAGGTCACCTAGGCAGCAAAAATTTGCAATGAATAAAGCACTAGAACAAAAACTAATTGGACCATTGGAGGAGTCACATACCGAAGAACAATCCCCCAAAGCAGTTTTGTGAGTGAGCTTTGATCTAGGAGATCGAAAATCGCAGCAAAATGAGCTAGAACTCGTGCTTGAGCTGGTTGGTGATTTTTTTCAAAGGAAGAAGTGTGTGGTGGCTGGAATAAGTGGAGGGGAGCCACCATGGGCCCACGAGGCAGGGGCGCGCCCAGGGGGTGGGCGCGCCCTGGACCCTCGTGGCCAGGTGCTTGCTCCCCTGTTGTGTTCTCAGTCCCAGATATTCTCAAATATTCCAGAAAAATCATATTTCAATTTCGGGGCATCTGGAGAACTGTTATTTTGGGGGTAATTTTTTTATTGCACGGATAATTCAGAAAACTGACAGAAAAATACTATTTTGCCTTATTTAATCTAAATAACAGAAAGTAAAAGGAGGGTACAGAAGGTTGTGCTTTCTAACTTCGTCCATCTCATGCTCATCAAAAGGAATCCACTAACAAGGTTGATCAGGTCTTGTTAACAAACTCATTTCGAATAACATGAAACCGGAAAAATTTAGAATAACACTATGTTACCTCAACGGGGATATGCACGTCCCCAATAATAAGAATATCATATTTCTTCTTGACAGTAGGAAGAGGGAATTCAAAACCTCCAATAATAATTGATGGAATTTTTCCAATAGAATTGATACCGTGGACTTGAGGTTGTTTCCTCGGAAAGTGTACCGTATGCTCATTACCATTAACATGAAAAGTAACATTGCCCTTATTGCAATCAATAACAGCCCCTGCAGTATTCAACAAGGGTCTTCCAAAAATAATAGACATACTATCGTCCTCGGGAATATAAATAATAACAAAGTTCGTTAAAATAGTAACATTTGCAACCACAACATGCACATCCTCACAAATACCGACAGGTATAGCAGTTTATTTATCAGCCATTTGCAAAGATATTTCAGTAGTGTCAACTTATTCAAATCAAGTCTACGATATAAAGAGAGAGGCATAACACTAACACCGGCTCCAAGATCACATAAAGCATTTCTAACATAATTTCTTTTAATGGAGCATGGTACAGTTGGTACGCCTGGATCTCCTAGTTTCTTAGGTATTCCACCCTTAAAAGTATAATTAG
This sequence comes from Aegilops longissima, assembly GCA_021605205.1. Taxonomy (NCBI): domain Eukaryota; kingdom Viridiplantae; phylum Streptophyta; class Magnoliopsida; order Poales; family Poaceae; genus Aegilops; species Aegilops longissima. Next base: position 132,066,307 of record CM038676.1, read on the forward strand.
CAAGCATGGTGGAAATTTCAGCTTCCGGTATCTTTCTTTTATTTGTAACAATATCCTTCATATACTTAGCATAAGGATTCATTTTAAGCATATCACCAAATCAGAACGCCTCGATGCGGCTATATCTCCCACGTGTCGAAGCACGACTTAGAGGCATAACCGCATTGAAAGCAATGTCGCAAGTGAGGTAATCTTCACACAACCCATGTAATACATAAGGAAAGAGATACATAGTTGGCTTACAATCGCCACTTCACACAATACATGAGTAAAGCATTACATCATACAGATACAATCAAGGTCCGACTACGGAACCAAAATAAAAGAAGACTACCCCAAAAGCTACACAGATCCCCGATCGTCCCAACTGGCTCCACTATGATCAACTGAAACGAAACAACACAATGAACAAGATCTTCATCGAGCTCCTCCTTGAGCTCGGATGCGCCACCTGCACGGTTTCATCGGCACCTGCAAACTGGTTTTGGAAGTATCTGTGAGTCACGGGGACTCAGCAATCTCACACCCGCGAGATCAAGACTATTTAAGCTTAAAGGTAGGACAGGGTAGTGAGGTGGAGCTGCAGCAAGCGACTAGCATATCTGGTGGCTACAATCGCAAAAGAGAGCGAGAAGAGAAAGCAAGGCATGATCGAACAACTATGATCAAGAAGTGATCCTGAAACTACTTACGTCACACATAACTCCAACACCGTGTTCACTTCCCGGACTCCGCCGAGAAGAGACCATCACGGTTACACACGCGGTTGGTGTATTTTAATTAAGATCAACTTCGGGTTTTCTACAACCGGACATTAACAAATTCCCATCTGCCTCATAACCGCGGGCACGGCTTTGAAAGATAATACCTGCAGGGTGTCCCAACTTAGCCCATTATAAGCTCTCACGGTCAACGAAGGATATTTCTTCTACCGAAGACCCGATCGATCTCGAAATCCCGGACTACAAGACATTTCGACAGAATAAAACAAGACCAGCAAAGCCGCCGGATGTGCCGACAAATCCTGATAGGAGCTGCACATATCTCGTTCTCGGGGCACACCGGATGAGCAGACGTCGGGTTGGCATAGACCTGATTGCCTGTGGGGCGCGGACATCGCTTCGGTTTGGGTCAAGACTCGAAGGAGCACTGGTCCGGGGTTAAAATAAAGATGACCCTTGAGTCTGCAGAACCCAAGGGAAAAAGGCTTAGGTGACAAGTGGTAAAATCAATGTTGGGCCTTGCTGGAGGAGTCTTATTCAAAGCGAACTGTCAAGGGGGTCCCATAAATCACCCAACCATGTAAGGAACGCAAAATCCGGGAACATAACACCGGTATGACGGAAACTAGGGCGGCAAGAGTGAAACAAAACACCAGGCATAAGGCCGAGCCTTCCACCCTTTACCAAGTATATAGATGCATTAAATTAAATAAGATATATTGTGATATCCCAACAAGTAAACATGTTCCAACAAGGAACAACATCTCCATGTTCCAACTTCATCTTCACCTGCAACTAACAACGCTATAAGAGGGGCTGAGCAAAGCGGTAACATAGCCAAACAAAGGTTTGCTAGGAAAGGATGGTTAGAGGCTTGACATGGCAATATGGGAGGCATGATAAGCAAGTGATAGGCATCGTAGCATAGGCATAGCAAAAGAGTGAGCATCTAGCAAGCAAAGATAGAAGTGATTTCGAGGGTATGGTCATCTTGCCTGAGATCCCGCAAGGAAGAAGAACGAGTCCATGAAGAAGACAAACGGACGTAGTCGAACGAATCCTCACGACTCCGGAACGAAACCGAAGCTAACGAGAGAAACAAACCGGAAAGAAGCAAACAACATGGTAAACCAACAAGCACAAACATGGCATGATGCACAACCAAGTATGATGCATGTCCGGTTTAAATAGCATGGCATGGCAATATGCACAAACAAAACTACAAGTTAAGTGGAGCTCAATATGCAACGAATTGCATATTGACGAAACTTCACAACATTTATTTAGTTCACTCTTGTTTAGGCTACCCAACAATATTAAATGTTATTAAACATGGCAAGGGGGTGAAGCATATGAAACTAACTATTTAGGCAAGATTAAATGAGGCCGGAAACAACAACAACAATTCCGGAAAAATCCTCATATGCATATTTCGAATTTGCTACTGTTCTGCCCTAAACACAATTTTAATGTTATTAAGCAGCAAAATAAAGTGCACCAAGTTAATCTATGCATTTTCCCACCCCATTTACATATATAATTTATTTAAAATGGAGCTACGGTTATTTAGTTATGAAATAAATCATTTTAGCATGGCATTATGCAAAATAAACACAAACAGCATGTTAAACATTTTAACATAGATGAAAGTGGCATATTATTAATCTACACAATTTTCTAAGCATTTTACATATATAAAGTTTTTACATATGATGCAATCGTTAAAAGTTATTATATGCATGATGAACAGGGGTTTTCGCAAAACAGTAATTTCTTCGGATAATAGACAAATTCGCAGATCTGGAAAAAAAACACCGGGCCAAATCTGGCGGATCAAGGCCACCATGGGCCAAGCCAGTCGATGGATGCGGCCGAGGAAGTCGGGGAGGAGGCAGGCAGGCGCGCTGGGCGGCTGCCTGTGGCCCATCTGGGCGCCGAGCTGGGCCAGTATGCTGGATCTGGCGAAGAGGAGGAGCTGGTCAGGCGATTAGGCGCGGTCAACGCGGGCAGGACCCGGTCGAGCGAGGCGCTCGCTGGTGCTGCTCGATGCAGGGAAAACAGAGGACGCAGCGAAGCAGGGGCGCGGGACTTGGCGCGATGCAGAGAGATGGAGGTCGACGGCGACACTTGGCGGCGGGGACGACTGGATCCGAGCAGGTCGTCGGGCGGAGCGGGGTCGGCTGCACCGCTGCAGAGTGCTCCTGTCCATGGAGTCGCCTGGGTTCCTGGACAGAGAGAGAGAGAGGAAATGAGAGAGGAGGGGGAGCACGGGAAGGAGGAAGAAGGACAGGGAGAAGGCCGGTCCTGGTGGTCTGGCGATCACCGGCGCTGGAGGCGGGGGTGGTCCGGCAAGCAGGGTCAGAGACGAGTCGGCAGAGCGGCGCGGATCGGGTGGTCGGGCTGGTTGAAGACGAGGTGCAGAGAGACAACGTCCATGCGGGGCTGAGGGACTCGTTCCCGGCGGCGACGGAGCTGCGGGCAACCAAGGCGCCGCTGCGGGGTGCTCGTCTCCCGTGCGGCTTGGGCGGCGGCGCTGTTCGGTTCCTGCAGGGAGGCGAGGTGAGAGATGAGACGGGGGGAGAAGGGAAGAAGAAAAGAGAGACAAGGAAGGAGAGGGCGGCCCTGCTAGTGCTCGGGCGGACGAGGGCAAGCTGGAGCTCGTCGGCGTCGGCTCGCCGGCCGGCGCGGCAGGACGGTGCTCGGGTGGACGAGGTGAGGAGGCGCTCGGGCGCCTGCGCGCTGGATCGAGGGCTCGAGGAGCTCCTCTCCTTGGTGCTGGACACGCACGGGAGCGGGGATCTCGGGAAGAAGCTGGCTGCAGGAACGAGAGGAGAGGTGCTCGGGGACGCGGGGGCTGCTGATGTTGTCGCCGGTGGCGTGGACGGGCAAGGCGACGGGGAGGCGCTCGGTGCTCACGATCCATTCGGGATCGAGCAGAGGAGGGAAGAGGAGGCACGGCCTCAAGCGCTGGTTGGAGGGAGATGGATCTGGGAGGATCCCGAGGGGAATTCGGTGGAGTGGCGGCGGCGTGGGGATGGATGGGACATTGCTCCTAAAATTTAGGGTTTGGTCCAAAATGGACTAGGGTAGACTATATATATATGGAAAAGAGGGAGTTAGATCATCCGATCAAAATCCGACTGGTCGGGAAAAGATAGGTTAGGAAAGTCTAAATAAGAAAGAGATGTTTTATAGGCGTTAGGGGATGATCTGGATCCAACGGTGACGACAGCTCGGGTCGGGTTCGGGGAAGATTTCGGACGCACGAAAGAGGGGGTCGGAGAGAGGTTAGGTGGTTTGACAAGAGGGAACCGAAAACATGGTTGATCTCGAAAGGGGTCAACGAACGCAACATAGAGGGAAGCGAGGAGCGGCAACTACGCGCGGATGCAAGTTTAAAAAACAATGACGGCAACGAGTGCCGATGCAATGCGAATGATGCCATGAGATGAGATGCCTGACATGAACACAATGCAAAACAACAGACAAAACCCAACCACAAAGGAAATATCATATCGCATCTCCGGAAAAGGCAAGAGTTGGAGTTACGAATATGGAAAGTTGTATCCGGGGCGTTACACAAACGCACACGCAAAAAGATAGGTCTAATCATCCCAGTAAAGTGCTCAAAATCCTCATCATCCTTTTTCTTGGACGGTTTAGGAGGAAAAGGCATGGGTTTCTGAACCCATGGTTCTCTTTCTTTACCGTGCTTCCTAGCAACGAAGTCTCTCTTATCATAACGTTGATTCTTTGATTGTGAGTTATCAAGATCAACAGCAGGTTCAATCTCTACATCACTGTTATTACTAGGTTGAGCATCAACATGAACATCATTATTAGCATTATCACTAGGTTCATGTTTATCACCAGATTGTGTTTCACCATCAGAAATAGAAATATCATTGGGATTCTCAGGTGTGTCATCAACAGATTCACTAGAAACATGCAAAGTCCTATCGTTTTTCTTTTTCTTCTTTTTAGAAGGACTAGGTGCATCTACATTAGTTCTCTAAGAATCTTGCTCAATTCTCTTAGGGTGGCCCTCAGGTGTCACGACCCGTATTTGGTAAAATCCAAGTCTCTGTGCTTATTGTGCTATCCATGGATCGAAGCCAGTAAAAAGAATGATTATTAGTAAAACATACATCATTTTACTACAGGGCTCCATCTACGCCACTGGGCTCATTGAGTGTAGACCATAACCCTATCGTCTCTTAATCTGTTGAGATCTGCACATGACTAGTGCAGGTGAGTATGTGGAATGTACTCGCAAGTTGCAAAGAAAAGTTTTACAGAATATATATGCAGGGTAAGTATTGGTGGAGGTTTCCTTTGCATAAAGCCAATTTTCTCCTATACTAATTTTGTAAACTTCTTTTGAAATAAAAAAATAGTTTTTAGTATAAAAGGCAGGAGTGAGACACTTGGATATACCCACCAGTGCTCATTCTCCAAAATAGTTTAAAACATACATAAGGTTGAAGTGAAACACATTCATTGTGCTCATTCCTCAACTTTAACCCTTAAAACAGACTTTTAGAAAAGAGAGGGGATATTCTTCTTCAGTCCAAGTCTTCAATTGCTAAAAATTGCCCGTAACCGGGGCACGGCTAATCGATTAGGTTAAACCCTCTGCAGAGATCGTACACGTTCCCCCACATGACACAACCAACCCCGTTTATCGTTACACACTTAGGTGTACGACTAGGAGGAGATTGTGAAGCCTTTTCCGTAATAGCCCCTATACCGCCAAGCCGCCCATAACTTGCACGAAGGCCTCTCTCGATGGCGGTCCTGGGGTAGGGTTTTCCGTTAGTACTAAGCTAAGCGAGCCCATAGTAGCATGTGGCTGTCTTTGAAGCTACATCAAACTGCACTTGGAAGATCTCGGTCCACGGACGGCGGTCCCCACCAAAAACCTGTGTGCAAGACCCCAGTCGGGCGCATTCACTGCAAGACCCCGATGGGCGAATCACTTGTAGACGCTCCCGTCAATACCATTCCGCCCAGGGAGTAGAACTAAAACAATATATAGTTTTTTTTCAAAAGTTATCACAAAACATTGCCCCAAAAGAAGGCAAGTTTATTTGTTCAAAACTTGTTTGATTTTCAACCCACCCATTTGTGCAAGCGCGGCCAAGCATGGTGGTGAGTCTTTATGGCTCTAGGTAAAATAATACTTTGCAAAAACTTTTATAAAACATGCATAGTGTTAAAATTTAAAGAGATATGCATCATATGAAAATATAGGTCAAGTATGATCAATTTGCAACTTGCCTTAATTCCTGAAGATGAAATATTCTACTCGTTGTCGTCTCACCTTCTTGTTACGATATATCTAACGATAAATAAAGTACTTTAGCACGAGAAAAACAACATCCAAATAAAAGATACAATTAACAATACAATTATTTAGTTATTACTATTATTAAGCTAGTTACTATGGCGTAGTAGGGTTGAGATGAATCAAGTTGGCTTGATTGAAAATATGACATAAGTCATATTCCGCGGTTGAATCAAATTGGTACAAATTAGTATCATGGTTGAAGGGTTGTGAGGCAAGGTTCTATGACAAAGTTTATAATGGGTTTGATTGGAATATTTGACTTGGGTCGAATGAAAATGTTAGATGGAGTTGATGGCATAAGGTTTATGTTACAAAATTTATGTAACATTTCCTAAGTCAAAATTTGTATAGTGATGGCATATGACCAGAGAGGTTTCTAGGGATCCATCTAAGACATTTATTCTAGGATTAAATTCTATTTGAACGAGGTGATAAAACGATGATCAAAGAAGGTCAAATGAAGGTGTTGATGTTAAAACAGTGTCTAAACTATGTTGGGAAATTAATCTATGAGCTCCAACAGAAAGGTTAGGTCCTAAGGTCCAACTTTCATATATAAAACATTTTCATATGATTTTTAGAATAAAAGATATAGCAAAATTACTCAAATTCGTACTTAAATCAAAACTAAATATTAGTTTGCTCAAAAGTGAATTTTATATTTCTATAATAAACTAGAGGTTCCAACGAATCTAAGGATATAAAGTTTATCGAATTCGGACATACGGTCTAGGAGATACGATTTTTCGAAGTTTGGATATTTTTCTGAAAACCAATACGGGAATTACAGGCAGCTCACCGGACTTGGGCGGCGCGTGGCTCGGACATCGCCGGCGTCGTCGTTCCGATGGACTACTGCGACGGTAGGATGATGTACGGGGTATAGAAGGACTCATGGAATCTTCATGGCTCCCTTACGTGCCTGGGCGCATCCTCTGCCATCAAGAAAAATGCGGCTGGAGTTCGTCGGAGTTGCGGCGGAGCTTGTACTTCGTCGTGGCCCTGCTCCGGCTAAGGTTTTGAACAAAACTATATATCAGGAGAGTGCACAAGATCATTACAAGTGGATTGAAAGGAACTAGAGGTCCATGATTACACTGAGGATGACGTGAGCTTCAATGGACGCGGCGGCTGTGCGTCAACTCCGGCGACAAATTGAGGTCGGTAGAGAGGGGTAGGAGCTCCATAGGGAGAGGGCTTCGGATGGGAGGTGAGAGGGGAATGCGCAGGGGTTTTTATAGGGGTCAGGGAAGGACGGGAGAGGAAGATCGGGCGTCGCATGCTAACATTCAGTTCATCGGTTTCTAATGGAAGATTATGGCAATTACACGCGAGATAAATGGTCTGAATGGACCCGTGGAGGGATGGGCAGTAACTTTCGTGTTTATTGCAAGATGAAACGGTGACTAGGATTTATGGAGTAAGAAGCAGAAGGTTGAGCAGCCATGGCGTTTCTAAGTTCTGTACGTGTACGTGCTGGAGGAGGAAGATGACCGAGTTGGGTCATGGAGAGGCTGGGCCTTCATGGCCTTGTCTGTACGTTATTTATTTTTGTTAATACCTTTGTTGCACAGTAAAACTTTAAATAGATAAATGTAGGCATACACATAATTATACTTTGGTGCCTACAAAATATAGTTTCAGATGTTAAGAAAATTATTTGTGTGCACAAACTACTATTAACATTTTATGGCATAATTGAATTACTCAAAAAATCAATTTGGATTTTGCAAATTCCCAAAATGATAATTACGAGGTTTAAACATTTCTAAATATATCATTGGAGAAGTCATATTATCTCCTCTCATTAAATTTTTATTTGGGTTATTTGGAAATATTTAAATGACACTAAAAGGTCCAAATAAATTCACATAAAAATCCAAATAACAAATAAATCTTCTATGAAATATTTACCATCATATTTGAGAAATTCATCTTATTCTCACTCCATAGTATCGGCGTGGTTTCAAAATATTCCAAAGAAGGAAAATTCTTATTTTGAGTTTTGGAATAATCTTTTCAACCAAGATTATTTATTGGATAAAAGATTATCCAACTTTTATAACATGGTTTGAAAAAGTTTTAAACAAGGACTCAAAAAGTTTTGATTTCTCTAGAAAATCAATGCAATCCAATCACTATTATATTATTTATTAACATTCCAAAATTTAGAAAATTTTGGGATGTTACATCAGGATACAAAGGTTCCTGAGTCATTTTACCCCTCTAGTCATAACTCTAACAGCATTATCATTTTCTTATTATTTAATTCATTGAGCAAATCATTCTGAGCTTTAAGTACTTGTTCTACTTGAGTGGTAACCATAGAAGCATGTTTACTAATGAGTTTAAGTTGAACTTTAACTCTAGACATATAATCACTCAAGTGTTCAATTATATAAGCATTGCGTTTTAATTGTCTACCAAAATAAGCATTAAAATATTCTTGCTTAACCATAAAATTATCAAGCTCATCTAAGCATTGGCTAGCAAACTTAGTAGGCGGGATTTCAACTTTATCATATCTATAGAGAGAATTTACCTTTACTACCTGTGTCGGGTTATCAAGACCATGTATTTCTTCAATAGGCGGCAAATTAAGGCCATGTATTTCTTCAATAGGAGGTAAATTCTTAACATCTTCAGCTTTAATACCTTTTTCTTTCATAGATTTCTTTGCCTCTTGCATATCTTCAGGACTGAAAAATAGAACACCCCTTTTTCTTCAGAGTTGGCTTAGGAGTTGGTTCAGGAAGTGTCCAATTATTTTCATTAGTCAACATATTATTCAATAGAATTTCAGCTTCATCAACAGTTCTTTCCCTGAAAACACAACCAGCACAACTATCCAGGTGGTCTCTGGAGGTATCAGTTAGTCCATTATAAAAGCTATCAACTATTTCATTTTTCTTGAGAGGATGATCATGCAAGGCATTAAGTAATTGGAGAAGCCTCCCCCAAGCTTGTGGGAGACTCTCTTCTTCAATTTGCACAAAATTATATATTTCCCTTAAAGCAGCTTGTTTCTTATGAGCAGGGAAATATTTACCGGAGAAGTAATAAATCATATCCTGGGGACTACGCACACAACCAGGATCAAGAGAATTAAACCATATCTTAGCATCACCCTTTAATAAGAACGGAAATAATTTAAGGATATAGTAGTAGCGACTTTTCTCATCATTAGTGAACAGGGTAGCTATATCATTTAATTTAGTAAGATGTGCCACAACAGTTTCAGATTCATAGCCATAAAAAGGATCAGATTCAACCAAAGTAATTATCTCGGGATCAAAAGAGAAATCATAATCCTTATCAGTAACAAAGATAGGTGAAGTAGCATAAGCAGGGTCATATTTCATTCTAGCATTCAAAGATTTTTCTTTCATCTTAGCTAATAATTTCTTAAGATCACTCCTATCATTGCAAGCAAGAAAGTCTCTAGCAGTTTCTTCATCCATAAAATAACCCTCAGGCACAACAGGCAATTCATATCTAGGGGGAGAATCTTCATCATCACTTTCATCAATATTATCAGTTTCAATAATTTCAATCTCTCTAGCCCTAGCAGGTTGTTCATCAAGAAATTCGCCAAGTGGCACAGTAGTATCAAGCATAGAAGTAGTTTCATCATAAGTATCATGCATAGCAGAAGTGGCATCATCAATAACATGCGACATATCAGAATTAATAGCAGAAGCAGGTTTAGGTGTCGCAAGCTTACTCAAAACAGAAGGTGAATCAAGTGCAGAGCTAGATGGCAGTTCCTTACCTCCCCTCGTAGTTGAGGGATAAATTTTGGTTTTTTCGTCTTTCAAGTTCCTCATAGTGACCAGCAGATATAAATCCCAAGTGACTCAAAGAATAGAGCTATGCTCTCCGACAACGGCGCCAGAAAATAGTCGTGATAACCCACAAGTATAGGGGATCGCAACAGTTTTCGAGGGTAGAGTAGTCAACCCAAATTTATTGATTCCACAAAAGGGGAGCCAAAGAATATTCTCAAGTATTAGCAGTTGAGTTGTCAATTCAACCACACCTGGATAACTAATATCTGCAGCAAAGTATTTAGTAGCAAAGTGATACGTCTCCAACGTATCTATAATTTTTGATTGCTCCATGCTATATTATCTATTGTTTTGGACTATATTGGGCTTTATTTTCCACTTTTATATTATTTTTTAGACTAACCTATTAACCGGAGGCCCAGCCCAAAATTGTTGTTTTTGCCTATTTCAGTAATTCAAAGAAACGGAATATCAAACGGAGTCCAAATGGAATGAAACCTTCGGGGACGTGATTTTCTCATCAGATAAGATCCAGGAGACTTGGACCCTCGGCCAAGAAAGGAGGGAGGCGGCCACGAGGTGGAGGTGCGCCCCCCAGTGCGCCCCTGCCTCGTGGGCCCCCCGAAGCTCCACCGACGTACTCCTTCCTCCTATATATACCTATGTACCCCCCCCCCCAACAGATCAGATACGGAGCCAAAAACCTAATTCCACTGCCGCAACTTCTTGTATCCACGAGATCCCATCTTGGGGCCTGTTCCGGAGCTCCGCCAGAAGGGGAATCCACCATGGAGGGCTTCTACATCATCATCATAGCCTCTCCGATGAAGTGTGAGTAGTTTACTTCAGACCTTCGGGTCCATAGTTAGTAGCTAGATGGTTTCTTCTCTCTTTTTGGATCTCAATACAATGTTCTCCCCCTCTCTTGTGGAGATCTATTCGATGTAATCTTCTTTTTGCGGTGTGTTTGTTGAGACCGATGAATTTTGGGTTTATGATCAAGATTATCTATGAGCAATATTTGAATCTTCTCTGAATTCTTTTATGTATGATTGGTTATCTTTGCAAGTCTCTTCGAATTATCCGTTTGGTTTGGATAACTAGATTGTTAGTTCTTGCAATGGGATAAGTGCTTAGCTTTGGGTTCAATCTTGCGGTGTCCTTACCCAGTGACGGAAAGGGTTGCAAGGCACGTATTGTATTGTTGCCATCAAGGATAACAAGATGGGGTATTTATAATATTGCATGAATTTATTCCTCTACATCATGTCATCTTGCTTAAGGCGTTACTCTATTTTCATTAACTTAATACTCTAGATGCATGTTGGATAGCGGTCGATGAGTGGAGTAATGTAGTAGATGCAGCAGAGTCGGTCTACTTGTCTCGGGCGTGATGCCTATATACATGATCATACCTAGATACTCTCATAACTATGCTCAATTCTGTCAATTGCTCAACACTAATTCGTTCACCCACCGTAAAATACTTATGCTCTTGAGAGAAGCCACTAGTGAAATCTATAGCCCCCGGGTTTATTCTCATCAAATTAATCTTCCTACGCTTTATTATTGCTTTGCTTTTTTACTTAGCCTTTTATTTTACTTTGCATCTTTATATCAAAAATACCAAAAATATTATCTATCATCTCTATCAGATCTCACTCTCGTAAGTGACCGTGAAGGGCTTGACAACCACTATTCGCGTTGGTTGCGAGGAGTTATTTGCTTTGTGTAGGTACGAGGGACTTGCGCGTGGCCTCCTACTGGATTGATACCTTGGTTCTCAATAACTGAGGGAAATACTTACGCTACTCTCTGCATCATCCTCTCCTCTTCGGGAAAACCAACGCAAGCTCAAGGCGTAGCAAGAAGGATTTACGCGCCGTTGTTGGGAGTCTACACAAAAGTAAACATACCAAGTACCCATCACAATCCCTTATCTCTCGCATTATATTATTTGCCTTTTGCCTCTCATTTTCCTCTCCCCCACTTCACCCTTGCCATTTTATTCGCCATCTCTTTTCCATTTGCCTTTTTCTCGTCCGCTTGTTTGATCGTGTGTTGGATTGCTTGCTTGTCACTATGGCTCAAGATAATACCAAATTGTGTGACTTTACCAATACCAACAATAATGATTTCCTTAGCACTCCGATTGCTCCTCTTGCCAATACTGAATCTTGTGAAATCAATGCTGCTTTATTGAATCTCGTTATGAAAGATCAATTCGCCGGCCTTCCTAGCGAAGATGCCGCTACTCATTTAAATAGCTTCGTGGATTTGTGTGATATGCAAAAGAAGAAAGATGTTGACAATGATGTTGTTAAATTGAAGCTATTTCATTTTTCTCTTAGAGATCGTGCTAAAGCTTGGTTTTCGTCTAAAAATAGTATTGATACTTGGAACAAGTGCAAAGATGCTTTTATCTCTAAGTATTTTCCTCCCGCTAAGATCATCTCTCTTAGGAACGATATTATGAATTTTAAGCAACTTGACCATGAACATGTTGCACACGCTTGGGAGAGAATGAAATTAATGATACGTAATTTCCCTACTCATGGTTTAAATTTGTGGATGATTATACAAAATTTCTATGCCGGATTGAATTTTGCTTCTAGAATCCTTTTAGATTCGGCCACGGGAGGCACTTTTATGGAAATCACATTAGGAGATGCTACTAAACTCCTAGATGATATTATGGTTAATTATTCTCAATGGCACACTGAAAGATCTACTAATAAAAAAGTGCATGCGATAGAAGAAATCAATGTTTTGAGTGGAAAGATGGATGAACTTATGAAATTATTTGCTACTAAGAGTGTTTCTTCTGATCCTAATGATATGCCTTTGTCTACTTTGATTGAGAATAATAATGAATCTATGGATGTGAATTTCGTTGGTAGGAATAATTTTGGTAACAATGCGTATAGAGGAAACTTTAATCCTAGGCCCTATCCTAGTAATCCTTCTAATAATTATGGAAATTCCTACAACAACTCTTATGGAAATTTTAAGATGCCCTCTGAATTTGAGAATAGTGTTAAAGAGTTTATGAATTCACAAAATAATTTTAATGCTTTGCTTGAAGAGAAATTACTTAAAGTTGATGAATTGGCTAGGAACGTTGATAGAATTTCTCTTGATGTTGATTCTTTAAAGCTTAGATCTATTCCTCCTAAGCATGATATCAATGAGTCTCTCAAAGCCATGAGAATTTCCATTGATGAGTGCAAGGAAAGAACCGCTAGGATGCGTGCTATGAAAGATGCCTTTATTAAAGCGTGTTCTTCCGATTCCCATGAAAATAAAGATGAAGATCTAAAAGTTATTGATGTGTCCCCTATCAAATCTTTGTTTTGAAATATGAATCTTGATAATGATGAGATTGAATATGATCCACCTTTACCTAGAAGGCGTTCTAAAAATTCGGAGTTTTTAGATTATGATGCTAAAATTGATAAAAGTGGGATTGAAGAAAGTAGAACCCTAGATGTTGCTAAACCCACTATTTTGGATTTCAAGGAATTCAATTATGAAATTTGCTCTTTAATTGATTGTATTTCCTTGTTGCAATCCGTGCTAAATTCTCCGCATGCTTATAGTCAAAATAAAGCTTTTACTAAACATATCGTTGATGCCTTAATGCAATCTTATGAGGAAAAACTTGATTTGGAAGTCTCTATCCCTAGAAAACTTTATGATGAGCGGGAACCAACTATTAAAATTAAGATTAAGGATCATGAATTTTATGCTTTATGTGATTTGGGTGCTAGTGTTTCCACTATTCCCAAAACTTTGTGTGATTTGCTAGATTTCCGTGATTTTGATGATTGCTCTCTAAACTTGCACCTTGCGGATTACACTATTAATAAACCTATGGGAAGAATTAATGATGTTCTTATTGTTGAAAATAGGAATTATGTGCCCGTAGATTTTATCGTTCTTGATATAGATTGCAATCCTTCATTACCTATTATTCTTGGTAGACCTTTCCTTAGAACGATTGATGCAATTATTGATATGAAGGAAGGGAATATTAGATTCCAATTTCTATTAAAGAAAGGCATGGAACCCTTCCCTAGAAAGAAGATAAAATTACCATATGAATCTATTATGAGAGCCACTTATGGATTGCCTACCAAAGATGGCAATACCTAGATCTATCCTTGCTTTTATGCCTAGCTAGGGGCGTTAAACGATAGCGCTTGTTGGGAGGCAACCCAATTTTATTTTAGTTTTTTGTTTTTGTTTCTGTTTAGGAATAAATAATCCATCTACCTTCTTTTTAAATGTGGTTTTATGTTTAATTAGTGTTTGTGCCAAGTTAAACCTATAGGATCTTCTTGGATAATAGTTATTTGATCTTGCTGTAATTTCCAGAAACTTTCGGTTCATGAAAACAATTGTTAAAAATCAACAAAACGTGATAAAATAGTGATTCCAATTGATGTTGATCAATAAACAAATTGCCTAGCTCTTCCTAGTTTGGCTAAATTTTTGGAGTTCCATAAGTTTGCGTTAGTTACAGATTACTACAGATTGTTCTGTTTTTGACAGATTCTGTTTTTCGTGTGTTGTTTGCTTATTTTGATGAATCTATGGCTAGTAAAATAGTTTATAATCCATAGAGAAGTTGGAATACAATAGGTTTAACACCAATACAAATAAAGAATGAGTTCATTACAGTACCTTGAAGTGGTCTTTTGTTTTCTTTCGCTAACGGAGCTTACAAGATTTCTCTTGAGTTTTGTGTTGTGAAGTTTTCAAGTTTTGGGTGAAATCTTTTGATGGATTATGGAACAAGGAGTGGCAAGAGCCTAAGCTTTGGGATGCCCATGGCACCCCCAAGATAATCCAAGGACACCAAAAAGTCAAAGCTTGGGGATGCCCCGGAAGGCATCCCCTCTTTCGTCCACTTCCATCGGTAACTTTACTTGGAGCTATATTTTTATTCACTACATGATATGTGTTTTGCTTGGAGCGTCTTTTATTATTTGCGTCTTTGCTTGTTAGTTTACCACAATCATCCTTGCTGTACACACCTTTTGAGAGAGTCATACTTGAATTGGAATTTGTTAGAATACTCTATGTGCTTCACTTATATCTTTTGAGCTTTATAGTTTTGCTCTAGTACTTCACTTATAATCTTTTAGAGCACGGTGGTGGATTTGTTTTATAGAAACCTTTGATCTCCCATGCTTCACTTAGATTATTTTGAGAGTATTAAATAGCATGGTAATTCGCTTAAAGTAATAATATGCTTGGTATTCAAGATTTGTAAAACTTTCTTTTGAGTGCGTTGAATACTAAGAAAAGTTTGATGCTTGATAATTGTTTTGAGATATGAAGGTGGTAATATTAGAGTCATGCTAGTTGAGTAGTTGTGAATTTGAGAAATACTTGTGTTAAAGTTTGTGATCCCCGTAACATGCACGTATGGTGAACCATTATGTAATGAAGTCTTTTCCTACCAATCTATCCCCCTAGGAGCATGCGCGTAATACTTTGCTTTGATAACTTGTAGATTTTTGCAATAAGTATATGAGTTCTTTATGACTAATGTTGAGTCCATGGATTATACGCATTTTTCTCACCCTTCCACCATTGCTAGCCTCTCTAATATCGCGCACTTTTCACCGGTATCATACACCCACCATAAACCTTCCTCAAAACAGCCACCATACCTACCTATCATGGCATTTCCATAGCCATTTCGAGATATATTTGTTGGGGAACGTAGTAATTTCAAAAAAAATCCTACGCACACGCAAGATCATGATGATGGCATAGCAACGAGAGGGGAGAGTGTGTCCACGTACCCTCGTAGACCGAAAGCGGAAGCGTTATAACAACGCTGTTGATGTAGTCGACGTCTTCACGATCCGACCGATCCAAGTACCGAACGTCGGCACCTCCGAGTTCAGACACGTTCAGCTCGATGGCGATCCCGGACTCGATCCAGCAAAGTGTCGGGATGAGTTCCGTCGACGACGGCGTGGTGACGATGATGATGCTCCACCGCGCGGGCTTCGCCTAAGCTCATGACGATATGACCGAAGTGGAATATGGTGGAGGGGCACCGCACACAGTTAAGGAACGATCCGTAGATCAACTTGTGTGTCATGGGTGCCCCCCCTCAGATATAAAGGAGCAAGGGGGTGCGGCCGGCCCTAGGAGGCGCGCGGAGGAGTCCTACTCCCACCGGAGTAGGACTCCCCCTTCCTAGTTGGATTAGGACTTGGGGGAGGGAAGAGGAAGGGGCGCCGCCTCCCTCTCCTTGTCCTATTCGGACTAGGGGAGGGGCGCGCCTGCCCCCTGGCCGCCCTCCTCTTCTCCCTCATGGCCCACTAAGGCCCATTAACCCCGGAGGTTCCGTAACCCCTGTGCTCAGGTAAAACCCGATTTCACCCGAACTATTCAAGTCCAAACATAGGCTTCCAATATATCAATCTTTATGTCTCGACCATTTGAGACTCCTCGTCATGTCCGTGATCACATCCGGACTCGAACAAACTTCGGTACATCAATACTCATAAAATTGTCATCGTAACGTTAAGCGTGCGGACCCTACGGGTTCGAGAACTATGTAGACATGACCTAGAACTATTCTCGGTCAATAACCAATAGTGGAACCTGGATGTTCATATTGGTTCCTACATTTTCTACGAAGATCTTTATCGGTCAAACCGCATAACAACATACGTTGTTCCCTTTGTCATCGGTATGTTACTTGCCCGAGATTCGATCGTCGGTATCTAATACCTAATTCAATCTCGTTACCAGCAAGTCTCTTTACTCGTTCTGTAATACATCATCTCATAACTAACTCATTAGTTACAATGCTTGCAAGGCTTAGGTGATGAGTATTACCGATAAGGCCCAGAGATACCTCTCCGAAAATCGGAGTGACAAAACCTAATCTCGAATTATGCCAACTCAACATATACTTTTGGAGACACCTGTAGAGTACCTTTATAATCACCCAGTTACGTTGTGACGTTTGGTAGCACACAAAGTGTTCCTCCGTAAACGGAGTTGCATAATCTCATAGTTGCAGGAACTTTGTATAAGTCATGAAGAAAGCAATAGCAACATACTAAGCGATCAAGTGCTAAGCTAACGGAATGGGTCAAGTCAATCACATCATTCTCCTAATGATGTGATCCCGTTAATCAAATGATAACTCATGTCTATGGTTAGGAAACATAACCATCTTCGATTAACGAGCTAGTCAAGTAGAGGCATACTAGTGACATTCTGCTTGTTTATGTATTCACACATGTATTATGTTTCCGGTTAATACAATTCTAGCATGAATAATAAACATTTATCATGATATAAGGAAATAAATAATAACTTTATTATTGCCTCTAGGGCATATTTCCTTGATCTCCCACTTGCACTAGAGTCAATAATCTAGATTACACAAGAATGATTCTCACACCCATGGAGTCTTGGTGCTGATCATGTTTTGCTCGTGAGAGAGGCTTAGTCAACGGTTCGCAACATTCAGATCCGTATGTATCTTGCAAATCTCTATGTCTCCCACTTGGACTTGGTCCCGAATGGAATTGAAGCGTCTCTTGATGTGCTTGGTCCTCTTGTGAAATCTGGATTCCTTTGCCAAGGCAATTGCACCAAGATTGTCACGAAGATCTTCATTGGTCCCGATGCACTAGGTATAACACCTAGATCGGAAATGAACTCCTTCATCCGACTCCTTCATTTGCTGCTTCCGAAGCAGCTATGTACTCCGCTTCACATGTAGATCCCGCCACGACGCTTTGTTTAGAACTGCACCAACTTACAGCTCCACCGTTTAATAAAATACGATCCGGTTTGCGATTTAGAATCGTCCGGATCGATGTCAAAACTTGCATCGACGTAACCCTTTACGACAAGCTCTTTGTCACCTCCATAAGCGAGAAACATATCCTTAGTCCTTTTCGGTATTTCAGGATATTCTTGACCTCTGTCGATGATCCACTCTGGATTACTTTGGTACCTCCTGCTAAGCTAATAGCAAGGCACACATCAGTCCGTACACAAGATTGCATACATGATAGAGCCTATGGCTGAAGCATAGGAACTCCTTTCATTTTTCCTCTATCTTCTGCGGTGGTCGGGCATTGAGTCCGACTCAATCTTACACCTTGTAATACGAGCAAGAACCCTTTCTTTGCCTCGATCCATATTGAACTTTTTCAAGACTTTATCAAGGTATGTGCATTATGAAAGTCCAATTAAGCGTCTTGATCTATCTCTATAGATCTTGATGCCCAATATGTAAGCAGCTTCACCGAGGTCCTTCATTGAAAAACTTTTATTCAAGTATCCTTTTATGCTATCCAGAATTCTATATCATTTCCAATCAACAATATGTCGTCCACATATAATATTAGAAATGCTCTGAGCTCCCACTCACTTTCTTGTAAATACGAGGCTTCTCCAAAAGTCATGACAAAACCATATGCTTTGATCACACTATCAAAGCGTTTATTCCAACTCCGAGAGGCTTGCACTGACCATAGATTGATCGTTGGAGCTTACACACTTTGTTAGCTCCCTTAGGATCGACAAAACCTTCTGGTTGCAGCATATACAACTCTTCTTCCGTAAATCCATTCGAAATGCAGTTTTGACATCCATCGCCATATTTCATAATCATAAAATGCGGCGATTGCTAACATGATTCGGACAGACTTAAGCATCGCTACGGGTGAGAAGGTCTCATCGTAGTCAACTCCTTGAACTTGTCGAAAACCTTTTGCAACAAGTCGAGCTTTGTAAACAGTAACATTACCGTCGGCGTCAGTCTTCTTCTTGAAAATCCATTTATTCTCTATTGCTTGCCGACCATCAGGCAAGTCAACCAAAGTCCACACTTTGTTCTCATACATGGATCCCATCTCAGATTTCATGGCTTCAAGCCATTTTGCGGAATCTGGGCTCACCATCGCTTCTTCATAGTTCGTAGGTTCACCATGATCTAGTAGCATGACTTCCGAATAGGATTACCGTACCACTCAGTGCGGATTTTATTCTGGTTGATCTACGGTTCAAGAACAACTTGATCTGAAGTTTCATGATCATTATCATTAACTTCTTCGCTAATCTGGTGTAGGTGTCACAGAACCAATTCTGTGATGAACTACTTTCAATAAGGGAGCTGGTATCATTACCTCATCAAGTTCTACTTTCCTCCCACTCACTTCTTTCGAGAGAAACTCCTTCTCTAGAAAGGATCCATTCTTAGCAACGAATGTTTTGCCTTCGGATCTGTGATAGAAGGTATACCCAATTGTCTCCTTTCGGTATCCTATGAAGACACATTTTCCGATTTGGGTTCAAGCTTATCAGGTTGAAGCTTTTTCACATAAGCATCGCAACCCCAAACTTTCGAAATGACAACTTTGGTTTCTTGCCAAACCATAGTTCATAAGGTGTCGTCTCAACGGATTTTGATGGTGTCCTATTTAACGTGAATGCGGCCGCCTCTAAAGCATAACCCCAAAGCGATAGCGGTAAATCGAAATAGACATCATAGATCGCACCATATCTAGTAAAGTACGATTCGACGTTCGGACACACCATTACGCTGTGGTGTTCCCGGTGGCGTGAGTTGCGAAACTATTCCGCATTGCTTCAAATGTAGACCAAACTCGTAACTCAAATATTCTCCTCCACGATCAGATCGTAGAAACTTTATTTTCTTGTTACGATGATTTTCAACTTCACTCTGAAATTCTTTGAACTTTTCAATTGTTTCAGATTTATGCTTCATCAAGTAGATATACCCGTATCTGCTTAAATCATCTGTGAAGGTGAGAAAATAACGATATCCGCCACGAGCTTCAACATTCATCGGACCACATACATCTATATGTATGATTTCCAACAAATCTGTTGCTCTCTCCATACAACCGGAGAACGGTGTTTTAGTCATCTTGCCCATGAGGCACGGTTCGCAAGTACCAAGTGATTCATAATCAAGTGATTCCAAAAGTCCATCTGTATGGAGTTTCTTCATGCGTTTACACCGATATGACCTAAACGGCAATGCCACAAATAAGTTGCACTATCATTATCAACTCTGCATCTTTTGGCTTCGACATTATGAATATGTGTATCACTACCGCCGAGATTCAACAAGAATAGACCACTCTTCAAGGGTGCATGACCATAAAAGATATTACTCATATAAATAGAACAACCATTATTCTCTGATTTAAATGAATAACCGTCTCGCATTAAACAAGATCCAGATATAATGTTCATGCTCAACGCGGCACCAAATAACAATTATTTAGGTCTAAAACTAATCCCAAGGTAGATGTAGAGGTAGCGTGCCGACCGCGATCACATTGACTTTGGAACCGTTTCCCACGCGCATCGTCACCTCGTCCTTTGCGGTGCTCGCTTATTCTCGTAGTCCCTGCTTGAGTTGCAAATATTAGCAATGAACCAGTATCAAATACCAGTGCTACTACGAGCTCTAGTAAGGTACACATCAATAACATGTATATCACATATACCTTTGTTCACCTTGACATCCTTCTTATCCGCCAAATACTTGGGGCAATTCCGCTTCGAGGACCAGCTTGCTTGCGGTAGAAGCACTTAGTTTCGAGCTTAGGTCCGGACTTGGGTTTCTTTTCTTGAGCAGCAACTTGCTTGCTGTTCTTCTTAAAGTTCCTTTCTTCTTTCCTTTGCCATTTTTCTTGAAACTAGTGGTCTTGTTGACCATCAACACTTGATGCTCCTTATTGATTTCTACCTCCGCAGCTTTTAGCATTGCGAAGAGCTCGGGAAGTGTCTTGTTCATCCCTTGCATATTATAGTTCATCACGAAGCTCTTGTAGCTTGGTGGCGATGATTGGAGAATTACATCAATGATACTATCATCCGGAAGATTAACTCCCGGTTGAATCAAGTGATTATTATACCCGGACATTTTGAGTATGTGCTCACCGACGTAACTATTCTCCTCCATCTTGCAGCTATAGAACTTATTGGAGACTTCATATCGCTCAATCCGGGCATTTGCTTGAAATATTAACTTCAACTCCTGGAACATCTCATATGCCCCATGACATTCAAAACGTCGTTGAAGACCCGGTTCTAAGCCGTAAAGCATGGCACATGAACTATGGAGTAGTCATCACTTTGCTCGCCAGACGTTCACAACTTCGGCGTTGCTCTCAAACAAGCTCGCACCCAGCGGTGCTTCCAGACGTAATTCTTACGTGCAGCAATGAGGATAATCCTCAAATTACGGACCCAGTCCGTGTAATTGCTACCATCATCTTTCAACTTTGCTTTCTCAAGGAACGATTAAAATTCAACGGAACAACAAGACGAGCCATCTATCTACAACAAACATAGATAAGCAAAATACTATCAGGT
The DNA here is from genome assembly GCA_021605205.1 of Aegilops longissima. Taxonomy (NCBI): domain Eukaryota; kingdom Viridiplantae; phylum Streptophyta; class Magnoliopsida; order Poales; family Poaceae; genus Aegilops; species Aegilops longissima. Next base: position 132,087,570 of record CM038676.1, read on the forward strand.
GCTAAGTTCATGATAATTTTAAGTTCAATTAATCATATTACTTAAGAACTCCCACTTAGACAGACATCTCTCTAGTCATCCAAGTGATCACGTGATCCAAATCAACTAAACCATAACCGATCATCACGTGAGATGGAGTAGTTTTCAATGGTGAACATCACTATGTTGATCATATCTACTATATGATTCACGCTCGACCTTTCGATCTCCGTGTTCCGAGGCCATATCTGCATATGCTAGGCTCGTCAAGTTTAACCTGAGTATTCGCGTGTGCAAAATGGCTTGCACCGTTGTAGATGGACGTAGAGCTTATCACACCCGATCATCACGTGGTGTCCGGGCACTCTGAACTTTTAGCAACGGTGCATACTCGTGGAGAACACTTCTTGATAATTTTAGTGAGAGATCATCTTATAATGCTACCGTCAATCAAAGCAAAATAAGATGCATATAGGATAAACATCACATGCAATCAATATAAGTGATATGATATGGCCATCATCATCTTGTGCTTGTGATCTCCATCTCCGAAGCACCGTCATGATCACCATCGTCACCGGCGCGACACCTTGATCTCCATCGTAGCATCGTTGTCGTCTCGCCAACTATTGCTTCTACGACTATCGCTACCGCTTAGTGATAAAGTAAAGCAATTACATGGCGTTTGCATTTCATACAATAAAGCGAAAACCATATGGCTCCTGCCAGTTGCCGATAACTTGGTTACAAAACATGATCATCTCATACAATAAAATATAGCATCACGTCTTGACCATATCACATCACAACATGCCCTGCAAAAACAAGTTAGACGTCCTCTACTTTGTTGTTGCAAGTTTTACGTGGCTGCTACGGGCTGAGCAAGAACCGTTCTTACCTCGCATCAAAACCACAACGATAGTTTGTCAAGTTGGTGCTGTTTTAACCTTCGCAAGGACCGGGCGTAGCCACACTCGGTTCAACTAAAGTGAGAGAAACAGACACCGCGGTCACCTTTAAGCAACAAGTGCTCAAGCGGTGAAACCAGTCTCGCGTAAGCGTCTGGCGTAATGTCGGTCCGGCCGCTTCATCTCACAATACCGCTGAACCAAAGTATGACATGCTGGTAAGCAGTATGACTTATATCGCCCACAACTCACTTGTGTTCTACTCGTGCATATGACATCAACGCATAAAACCAGGCTCGGATGCCACTGTTGGGGAACGTAGTAATTTCAAAAAATTTCCTACGCACACGCAAGATCATGATGATGGCATAGCAACGAGAGGGGAGAGTGTGTCCACGTACCCTCGTAGACCGAAAGCGGAAGCGTTAAAACAACGCGGTTGATGTAGTCGTACGTCTTCACGATCCGACCGATCCAAGTACCGAACGACGGCACCTCCGAGTTCAGCACACGTTCAGCTCGATGGCGATCCCGGACTCCGATCCAGCAAAGTGTCGGGATGAGTTCCGTCGACGACGGCGTGGTGACGATGATGATGCTCCACCGGCGCAGGCTTCGCCTAAGCTCATGACGATATGACCGAAGTGGAATATGATGGAGGGGGCACCGACACGGTTAAGGAATGATCCGTAGATCAACTTGTGTGTCATGGGGTGCCCCTTGCCCCGTATATAAAGGAGCAAGGGGGTGCGGCCGGCCCTAGGAGGAGGCGGCGGAGGAGTCCTACTCCCACCGAGTAGGACTCCCCCCTTCCTAGTTGGATTAGGACTTGGGGAGGGAAGAGGAAGGGGCGCCGCCTCTCCTTGTCCTATTCGGACTAGGGGGGAGGGGGCGCGCGGCCTGCCCTGGCCAGCCCTCCTCTTCTCCCTCATGGCCCACTAAGGCCCATTAACCCCCCGGGAGGGTTCCGATAACCCCCCGGTGCTCCGGTAAAACCCTGATTTCACCCGGAACTATTCCGAAGTCCAAACATAGGCTTCCAATATATCAATCTTTATGTCTCGACCATTTCGAGACTCCTCGTCATGTCCGTGATCACATCCGGACTCGAACAAACTTCGTACATCAATACTCATAAAATTGTCATCGTAACGTTAAGCGTGCGGACCCTACGGGTTCGAGAACTATGTAGACATGACCTAGAACTATTCTCGGTCAATAACCAATAGTGGAACCTGGATGTTCATATTGGTTCCTACATTTTCTACGAAGATCTTTATCGGTCAAACCGCATAACAACATACGTTGTTCCCTTTGTCATCGGTATGTTACTTGCCCGAGATTCGATCGTCGGTATCTAATACCTAGTTCAATCTCGTTACCAGCAAGTCTCTTTACTCGTTCTATAATACATCATTTCATAACTAACTCATTAGTTACAATGCTTGCAAGGCTTAGGTGATGAGTATTACCGAGAAGGCCCAGAGATACCTCTCCGACAATCGGAGTGACAAAACCTAATCTCGAATTATGCCAACTCAACATATACTTTTGGAGACACCTGAGAGTACCTTTATATCACCCGATTCGTTGTGACGCTTTGGTAGCACACAAAGTGTTCCTCCGTAAACGGAGTTGCATAATCTCATAGTTGCAGGAACTTTGTATAAGTCATGAAGAAAGCAATAGCAACATACTAAACGATCAAGTGCTAAGCTAACGGAATGGGTCAAGTCAATCACATCATTCTCCTAATGATGTGATCCCGTTAATCAAATGACAACTCATGTCTATGATTAGGAAACATAACCATCTTCGATTAACGAGCTAGTCAAGTAGAGGCATACTAGTGACATTCTGTTTGTTTATGTATTCACACATGTATTATGTTTCCGGTTAATACAATTCTAGCATGAATAATAAACATTTATCATGATATAAGGAAATAAATAATAACTTTATTATTGCCTCTAGGGCATATTTCCTTCAATATTTCCATGCAACTTTCCACCGTTCCGTTTATTATGACACGGTCCATCATTGTCATATTGCTTAGCATGATCATGTAGTTGACATCGTATTTGTGGCAAAGCCACCATTCATAATTCTTTCATACATGTTACTTATGAATCATTGCATATCCCGGTACACCGCCGGATGCATTCACATAGAGTCATATTTTGTTCTAAGTATCGAGTTGTAAGAAAAATAAAAGTGTGATGATCATCATTTTTAGAGCATTGTCCCAAGTGAGGAAAGTATGATGGAGACTATGATTCCCCCATAAGTCGGGATGAGACTCCGGACGAAAAAAAAGAGGCCATAAAAAAGGGAAAAGGCCCAAACAAAAAAATGAGAGAAAAGAGAGAAGGGACAATGTTCTTGAGTCGAAAGCTAATCACACCCAGCTCACCAAGACTGCACTTAGAAAAAATTCAAAAAAAATACTAGAAAAATTCAAAAAATTCCAATTTTTTTGTGGTGGTAGATAATTTGACGCATGAGGTGCGCCCCAAAATTACCTCATTTGAGCATCTGAGCAGCTCTCGGTAAAAAAGACAAAATCAGGGTCTGTAAAAATGTTTACTGTTCACGCACTGTTTTGACCCGATTTGTCTTTTTTGCCGAGAGCTACTCAGATGTCCAAATAAGTAGAATTTTGGGGCGCACCTCACGCGTCAAATTATCTACAACCACAAAAAAATTTGGAATTTTTTGAATTTTTCTAGTATGCTTTTTGAATTTTTTGCTGAGAGGGAGCAGATGAGCCTGGGCTCCAGGATGAATTATCCCAATGCTACTATCCTTTTTACCACACTTGTGCTTCAAAGTAGCACCATGATCTTCATAATAGAGAGTCTCTCGTTTTGTCACTTTCATATACTAGAGGGGATTTTTCATTATAGAACTTGGCTTGTATATTCCAATGATGGGCTTCCTCAAATTGCCCTAGGTCTTCATGAGCAAGCGAGTTGGATCCACACCCACTTAGTTTTCATTTGTTGAGCTTTCATATACTTATAGCTCTAGTGCATCCGTTGCATGGCAATCCCTACTCACTCACATTGATATCTATTGATGGGCATCTCCATAGCCCGTTGATACGCCTATTTGATGTGAGACTATCTTCCCTCTTTTTGTCTTCTCCACAACCACCATTCTATTCCACATATAATGCTATATCCATGGCTCACGCTCATGTATTGCGTGAAGATTGAAAAAGTTTTGAGAATGTCAAAAGTATGAAACAATTGCTTGGCTTGTCATCGGGTTGTGCATGATTTAAATATTTTGTGTGGTGAAGATAGAGCATAGCCGCACTATATGATTTTGTAGGGATAACTTTCTTTGGCCATGTTATTTTGAGAAAACATAATTGCTTAGTTAGTATGCTTGAAGTATTATTATTTTTATGTCAATATGAACTTTTGTCTTGAATCTTTTGGATCTGAATGTTCATACCACAATTAAGAAGAATTACATTGAAATTATGCCAAGTAGCACTTCGCATCAAAAATTCTCTTTTTATCATTTACCTACTCGAGGACGAGCAGGAATTAAGCTTGGGGATGCCTGATACGTCTCCAATGTATCTATAATTTTTTATTGCTCCATGCTATATTATCTATTGTTTTGGACTATATTGGGCTTTATTTTATACTTTTATATTATTTTTGGGACTAACCTATTAACCGGAGGCCCAACCTAGAATTGCTGTTTTTTTGCCTATTTCAGTATTTAGAAGAAACGGAATATCAAACGGAGTCCAAACGGAATGAAACCTTCGGGAACGTGATTTTCTCATCAGTTAAGATCCACGAGACTTGGACCGTCGGCCAAGAAAGGAGGGAGGCAGCCACGAGGGTGGAGGGCGCCCCCCTGCCTCGTGGGCCCCCCGAAGCTCCACCGACGTATTCCTTCCTCCTATATATACCTCACGCACCAACAGATCGAGATCTGGAGCCAAAACCTAATTCCACCGCCGCAACTTCCTGTATCCACGAGATCCCATCCTGGGGCCTGTTCCGGAGCTCCGCCGGAAGGGGAATCCACCATGGAGGGCTTCTACATCATCATCATAGCCTCTTCGATGAAGTGTGAGTAGTTTACTTCAGACCTTCGGGTCCATAGTTAGTAGCTAGATGGCTTCTTCTCTCTTTTTGGATCTCAATACAATGTTCTCCCCCTCTCTTGTGGAGATCTATTCGATGTAATCTTGTTTTTGTGGTGTGTTTGTTGAGATCGATGAATTGTGGGTTTATGATCAAGATTATCTATGAGCAATATTTGAATCTTCTCTGAATTCTTTTATGTATGATTGGTTATCTTTGCAAGTCTCTTCGAATTATCCGTTTGGTTTGGCCAACTAGATTGGTAGTTCTTGCAATGGGAAAAGTGCTTAGCTTTGGGTTCAATCTTGCGGTGTCCTTACCCAGTGACAGAAAGGGTTGCAAGGCATATATTGTATTGTTGCCATCGAGGATAACAAGATGGGGTATTTATCATATTGCATGAATTTATTCCTCTACATCATGTCATCTTGCTTAAGGCGTTACTCTGTTTTCATTAACTTAATACTCTAGATGCATCTTTGGATAGCGGTTGATGAGTGGAGTAATAGTAGTAGATGCAGGCAGAGTCGGTCTACTTGTCCCGGACGTGATACCTATATACATGATCATACCTAGATACTCTCATAACTATGCTCAATTCAGTCAATTGCTCAACAGTAATTCGTTCACCCACCGTAAAATACTTATGGTCTTGAGAGAAGCCACTAGTGAAATCTATGGCCCCGGGGTCTATTCTCATCAAATTAATCTTCCTACGCTTTATTATTGCTTTGCTTTTTTACTTTGCCTTTTATTTTACTTTGCATCTTTATACCAAAAATACCAAAAATATTATCTATCATCTCTATCAGATCTCACTCTCGTAAGTGAGCGTGAAGGGCTTGACAACCCCTATTCGCGTTGCTTGCAAGGAGTTATTTGCTTTGTGTAGGTACGAGGGACTTGCGCGTGGCCTCCTACTGGATTGATACCTTGGTTCTCAAAAACTGAGGGAAATACTTACGCTACTCTGCTGCATCATCCTCTCCTCTTTGGGGAAAACCAATGCAAGCTCAAGACGTAGCACAAAGTAGTATGGAAGTAACGATAGCGGTGGCAAAAGTAATAGTGATAGTTTTGTAGTGATTGTAACAGCACCAACGAAAAAGTAAATAAGCAAAGAACAATATGTGAAAAGCTCGTAGGCATTGGATCGGTGATGGAGAATTATGCTGGATGCGTTTATTCATGCAACAGTTATAACATAGGGTGACACAGAACTAGCTCCAATTCATCAATGTAATGTAGGCATGTATTCCGAATATAGTCATACATGCTTATGGAAAAGAACTTGCATGACATCTTTTGTCCTACCCTCCCGTGGCAGCGGGTCCTAATGGAAACTAAGGGATATTAAGGCCTCCTTTTAATAGAGTACCGGACCAAAGCATTAACACATAGTGAATACATGAACTCCTCAAACTACGGTCATCACCGGGAGTGGTCTCGATTATTGTCACTTCGGGGTTGCCGGATCATAACACATAGTAGGTGACTAATGACTTGCAAGATAGGATCAAGAACTCACATATATTCATGAAAACATAATAGGTTCAGATCTGAAATCATGGCGCTCGGGCCCTAGTGACAAGCATTAAGCATAGCAAAGTCATAGCAACATCAATCGTAGAACATAGTGGATACTAGGGATCAAACCCTAACAAAACTAACTCGATTACATGATAAATCTCATCCAACCCATCACCGTCCAGCAAGCCTATGATGGAATTACTCACGCACGGCGGTGAGCATCATGAAATTGGTGATGGAGGATGGTTGATGATGACGATGGCGACGGATTACCCTCTCTGGAGCCCAGAACGGACTCCAGATCTGCCCTCCCGAGAGAGATTAGGGCTTGGCGGAGGCTCTGTATTGTAAAACGCGATAAATCCTTCTCTCTGATTTTTTTCTCCCCGAACGTGAATATATAGAGTTGGAGTTGAGATCGGTGGAGCACCAGGGGGCCCACGAGGTAGGGGCGCTCCCCCCACCCTCGTGGATAGGGTGTGGGCCCCCTGGCCTTGATTCTTTCGCCAGTATTTTTTATTATATCCAAAAATAATCTCTGTTGATTTTCAGGTCATTCCGAGAACTTTTATTTCTGCACAAAAATAACACCATGGCAATTCTGCTGAAAACAGCGTCAGTCCGGGTTAGTTCCATTCAAAACATGCAAGTTAGAGTCCAAAAAAAGGGCAAAAGTGTTTGGAAAAGTAGATACGACGGAGACGTATCAGCACTCTTTGAAGTTCTTTGTGTTGGATTCAATATTATGAATCTGACATTGTTTGATGCATATCAAATAATCAACTCACGGATAGTTGTGGTGACATTGGAGTATCTAGGTGACAATAGAGTTGGTTGATGTGTATCATATGGTGTTATTTTAGTACAAACTCTAGGGTTGTTTGTGACACTTACAGGAATATCTCAATAGATTGATTGGAAAGAATAACTTTGAGGTGGTTTCGTACCCTACAACAATTTCATCTTATGTTCTCCGCTAGATAAGAACTTTGGAGTGATTCTTTATCTTACGTTGAGGGATTGATATATGATTCAATTGTGTTAGCACTGTTGAGAGATTGCACTAGTGAAAGTATGAACCCTAGGCCTTGTTTCTAAGCATTCCAATACCGTTTGTGCTCTGTTTTATCACTTGCTGCCTTGCGGTTTTTATGATTTAAGATTAAAAAAACCTATATCTACTATCCATACTACACTTGTATCAACATCTCTTCGCTGAACTAGTGCACCTATACAATTTCCATTGTATTGGGTGTGTTGGGGACACAAGAGATTTCTTGTATTGGATTGCAGGGTTGTTTGAGAGAGACCATAATAGAAAGTTTGCGCAAAGATCTAAGAATGAATTAATGCTTTGTATCAAATCACGCGAAGAGTGACAATCAGACTGAATTCAAAAACACACAAACATCGGTGAATTATGTAATGAAACTAGGCGTCGACTATGAGGTCTTAGGAGGCTACACCTGTCGATAGAACAATATTATTATGAAAAGAAAGAACATAGCATAAGGCTTCATCTGGATGCTAGGGGAGCCACTCCCATGGAACAGGTGCCTCGGGTGAATTTATCTTGTGGAATTATAACCCTGAGTAAAAGTGCTACTCCCGTCAGAGTTTGGTTGATTCGTCAAAGAGGAAAGGTGATGTAGCACATCAATAGAAAGTATTTCCCTTGCTTAAGAACCAAGGTTTTCGAACCAGTAGGAGTCACCAAGCTAACAATGTAAACAACACATGCACAAAAACACAAAAAATGCTTGCACCCAACTTGACAGGGGGTGTCAGTCCCCTTGTCTTGCTAATTACAAGATTAAAAGCAAATAGATAGTGATAATGGTAACCGGCAAAAATGAAAAGGAAAATAAAAGAGCAAACTGTAAGAGCTTTGTATTGATGGCGAACCAACCCCGGGGCCATATATTCACTAGTGGCATTAATGACCCACAAGTATAAGGGACCAATCTTAGTCCTTTCGATAAGTAAGAGCATCGAACCCAATGAGGACTAGAAGAAAATGACAAGTGGTTTTCAGTAAGGTATTCTCTACAAGCACTGAAATTATCGGTAACAAGTAGCATTTGTAACAAACGTGTAACAAGGTATCCCAATCCTTTTTATAGCAAAGGACATGCCAGAATGTTCTCTTATAGTAAGCAAAGCATTCTTGAGGACACATGGGAATTCATCTAGTCACTTTCATCATGTTTGTTTGATTCACGTTCGCTACTTTGATAATTTGATATGTGGGTGGCTCAGTGCTTGGGTGTTGTTTTTACTTGAACAAGCCCCCCACTTATGATTACCCCCTCTCGCAAGCATCCGCGACTATGTAAGAATAATTAAGTTAAATCTAACCATAGCATGAGGCATATCGATCCAAATCAATCTCTTATGAAATAACGCATAAACTAGGGCTTAAGCTTCTGTCACTCTAGCAACCCATCATATACTTATTACTCCACAATGCCTTCCCTTAGGCCCAGGTATGGTGAAGTGTCATGTAGTCGATGTTCACATGACACCACTAAATGAAGCAGCAACATGCATATCATCAACATATCGAACGAATACTAAATTCACATAATTACTTATGACAATACTGCTCACATGTCCTCAAGAACAAAAGTAACTACTCATAAATCATATTCATGTTCAAGATCAGAGGGGTGTTGAATATCATCAAGGATCTAAACATACAATCTTCCAGCAAATAAACCAACTAGCATCAACTACAAGAGGTAATCAACACTACTAGTAACCCGCAGTTGCCAATTTCAGGTTTTGAGACAAAGATTGGATACAAGAGATGAACTAGGGTTTGAGATGAGATGGTGTCGGTGAAGATGTTGATGAAGATTGATCCTCCCGGAGGGAATTGTCCCCGGCGGAATCGCTCCGCCAGAGAGCTAAAGTGCTCCTGCCCAGGTTCCGCCTCGAGACGGCGGTGCTTTGTCTCGAAAGTGCTCTCTTGATTTTTCTAGGTCAAAACCCTTCATATAGTAGAAGATGGGGGCCAGAGGCCTGCCGAGGGCCCAACAAGGAACTAGGCGCACCGAGGGGGCCGCACCCTACTACCTTGTTGGCAGCTGGTGGGTCCCATCTGGTACCTCTTTGCTCTAGTATTTTTCTATATATTCCATAAAAATTCTCCATGAAATTTTAGCTCATTTGGAGTTGTGCAGAATAGATATCTCTGATATAGCTTTCTCAGGTCCAGAATTCCAGCTGCCGTCAATCTCCCTCTTCGTGTAAACTTTGCAAATTATGAGAGAAAAGGCATTAGAAGTGCATCAAAAAGTGTTATTATAATAAAAAAAACATTATAAATAACGGTGGGAAAACATGATGCAAAATGGATGTATCAGACATCTCTCTCAAAAGCATGTACTGGCATGAACAAATTATTGTTGGGCAATTTAGAGAATAGTAGCGATTTATAACAATGATCGTTCGTGGCATAATCTCCTATAGGCATTACGTCCATAATAAGTAGACCGTTAAACTTACTGAAGTCTACTACTATTACTCCACCTCAAGACCTCTATCCAGCATGCATCTTAAATAATTAATTTTACAAGAAAAAAAGTAACACAATAAGGAAGATGACATAATGTAGACAAGAATAAATCTATCAATAAGATTAAACCCCATCGTTTTATCCTTAGTGGCAACAATACAAAGATGTGTCTTGTCTCTTTGTGTCACTTGGATATAGAAATCACGGCTGGATTAAACCCACTACTATGCACCATTTCCTCTAAAGAACCACTCATTTATCTTGGCTAGAGAGGACTCATGGATCGGAAGCATACATAGCTACTTAATTATGCAACAAAGAAACTTCAAGACATTCAATAGAAACTAATGAACAATCTGATCATAAATTCACAATTAATCGGATCCCAGCAAACACACCACAAGAATTATATCGGATTGATATCAAAATAGAACATGATATTGAAGATCCGAGAGAGAGAGAGAGAGCTATCTAGCTACTTTTATGCACCCGTATGTCCTAAAGGAACTACTCACACACCATCATGAAGGCAACAAGGTTGATAAGATGGCCACCTAATGATTTCACCCTCCTGTAGAACTCTAGAATATGGGTCCAGATGGGATCACTTCGGAATAGAGGCTTACGATGGCGATAAAATTGCTTCAGGTTTCGCTTCAAAGGGTTTCTAAATATTTGGGAATTTATAGGTCAGGAATTAGATAAAACACAACCGCAGAGGCCCCAAAAGCCTGCCCGACATGACCAGGGGGTTGATCGCGCCCCTGGGCTTGTGGGCCCCTCGTCCATCTTCTGGTCTCCTCCCGGAGCTTCTAAGGCTCTTATGTTCCAGAAAAAAATTCAAAAATTTCATCGTGTTTGGACCTTCGTAGGTATCGAATTTCTGTATTAGAAAACAACGTTTGGCAGGGCATTGGATTAATATGTTAGTCCAGAAAAATAATATAAAATGATAGTCAAAGTATGTAAGAATGGTAATAAATATCATGAAACAGTAAAAAATTATAGATATGTGAGAGACGTATCAAAAAGCTACAGTATCCTTTGGCCGACAAGGATAACATGGGAATGCCAAACCGGGAAACAAAGACCTGAAGCAGCAATTTCCAACGGAATAGCGCTTGACACCACATGCCATGGCGCATATGTTGTACGTGAGCACCTTCCGGACATCCTCCACATCAGTTGCGGCCATATTGTCACTGTCGATCAGCCACCATCTGTGGAGGATCTGAAGATTTAAGAGCAACTCTAACAGATCGGCTATAAATTTGTACCGCAAAATTCTTCTGAGGGATCCTCTAAAATAGTTTTGCGGCATAGCGCACGGTACAACAAAGCAGATCTGCTAAAAATGATACTGCAAATTTAAACGAAGTTCATGCTACAAATTTTCAGAGCAACACCACCCGTAGGGTTCACCATACATACATACCATAAAAACATAGATCAAACTAGTTTTAAACCCAGGGATGGTCGGCCCATGTCTCGACACCGAGGTAGAACACCTCCGCCGACCTCCTGCAAGCGTGGACGTACTCGTGGTCTTCCTTTGTGACAAGAAGCCTTCCAGTGGTGCCTTCTTCTCTAACCTCCACCACATGCGGGTGATACGGCTTGAAACTGCGTCGGTATTTCCCCAAAGAGGAAGGGATGATGCAGTACAACTACGATAGGTATTTCCCTCAGTTATGAAACCAATGTATCAATCCAGTAGGAGAACCAAGAAACACTATGTAAACGGTACCTGCACACAAAGAACAAATCCTCGCAACCCAACGAGTAAGAGGGGTTGTCAATCCCTCCTCGGTAAAAAGATAGATTAAATTGTAGATGTTTGGATAAATAGATATGAATAAAATGCGAAATAAAATAAGTAAAGAAAAAATGCAGCAAGATATTTTTGGGTTTTTAGAATAATAGATCTGAAAACAAATAAGGAAAAAGATAGATCTGAAAGCAATATGACAAAAGATAGACCCGGGGGGCGTAGATTTCACTAGTGGCTTCTCTCGAGAAAATAGCACACGGTGGGTGAGCAAATTACTGTTGGGAAATTGATAAAAGAACAAATAATTATGACGATATCCAACGCAACGATCAATATATAGGCATCACGTCCAAGATTAGTAGACCAAAATGATTCTGCATCTACTACTATTACTCCACACATCGACCACTATCCAGCATGCATCTAGTGTATTAAGTTCATGGAGAAACGGAGTAATGCAATAAGAACGATGACATGATGTAGACAAGATCTATTTAGGTAGGAACAGACCCCATCTTGTTATCCTTAATAGTAATGATACATACGTGCCTTGATACCCCTTCTGTCACTGGGTGAGGACATCGCAAGATCTAACCCATCACAAAGCACCTCTTCCCATTGCAAGAGAAATCGATCTAGTTGGCCTAACTAAACCAAAATTCAAAGAAGAAACACGATGCTATAATTAAATAATCATGCATATAAGAGATCAAAGAAACTCAAATAATATTCATGGATATAGATCTGATCATAAACTCAAACTTCATCGGATCCCAACAAACACACCGCAAAAAGTCAATACATCAAATAGATCTCTAAGATACCATTGTATTGAGACTAAAAAAAAGAGAAGAAGCCACGTAGCTACTGCCTACGGACCTGTAGGTCTATGGTGAACTACTCACACATCATCGGAGAGGCACCAATGAGGATGATGAACTCCTTCGTGATGGTGTTAGATTGGATCTCGTGGTTCTGGTACTTGGGCAGCTGGAATTGTGTTTCGTCGACTCCCCTATGGTTTCTGGACTATTTGGGTATTTATAGAGCTGAGAGGTGGTGGAGAGGACCTCCGTGGGCCCCATGATACATCAAGGCGCGCTAGGGGCCTCTGGCGCTCCCTGGTGTATCATGGGCCCCACGGGCCTCCCCAGGTTCTTCCTTGGCTCCCAAGTTGTCTTCTGATCCAAAAAAATCTCCAAAAAGTTTCACTGCGTTTGGACTTCGTTTGGTACTGATATTCTGCAAAGTAAAAACAAGCAAAAACAGCAACTGACACTGGGTACTATGTCAATAGGTTAGTCCCAAAAAATGATATAAAGTTGCTATAAAATGATTGTAAAACATCCAAGAATGATAATATAACAACATGGAAAAATATAAAATTATAGATACTTGGGAGACGTATCAGCATCCCCAAGCTTAATTCTTGCTCGTCCTCGAGCAGGTAAATGATAAAAATAGAATTTTTGATGTGGAATGTTGCCTAACATGTTCATTAGATATTGTTTTTTCTTTTGTAGCATGGACATTTGGACTTTTAGATGGTTTGAAGCAATAGTCTATAATTGACATGAAGACTTCAATAATCAAGCATATCAACAAGCAACTATGTCTTTCAAAATATCAACACTAAAGAAAGTTATCCCTAGCCCATCATGCTCAATCATTGATCCATTCGTGAAACACACTCGAATATTAGCTACATCCAATGCTCAAGTATGATCATAGTGCTTCCTAGTTAGTGCTTTATAAGAGAAGATGGAGACTCAAATAAAAATAAAAATTGCATAAAGTAAATAGATAAGCCCTTCGCAGAGGGAAGCAGAAATTTGTAGAGGTGCCAGAGCTCAAAGCTTAAATTGAGAGATAAAATCTTTTGAGAGGCATGCTTTTCCCATCAACGAAAGCGACCGAGTAGTTCCCAATACGTTCCATGCTAGATACATCATAGGCGGTTCCCAAACATAAAATAAAGTTTATTCCTTTTCCACCATTCTTTCACAGTCCATGGCTAGCCGTATCCACGGGTGCCTTCCATACCAACACTTACCAAGGAATTTATTATTTGACAACATAAAGTAAATTCCTTTTTCATTTCGTGACTGGGTATCCCTATTACCGCCACACTCTCGTGCAATGACAAGTGAATAAACACTCATCTTGAGAATAACACATCTAGCATGGAAAAATATTGGCCACCCCCTGCCGCTTCATGAGCAGTACGTGCACACAAAAAGGAAATTCATTTTGAAAGTTAGAGTTGGCACATACAAACTTACTTAGAACGGCACGGAAATGCCGCATATAGGTAGGTATCGTGGACTCATATGGCAAAACTGGTTTTAAGGATTTTGGATGCACAACTAGTATTTCTACTTAGTACAAGTGGAGGCTAGCAAAACATTGAGAAGCAACCAACCAAGAAACGAAAATTCTCACAAACGAGCATTAAGCATAACTAACATCGAATAATGCACCAAAAGTAGGATGTAGTTTCATTGAATAACTATTGACTTTCTTACTTGCATAGGGAATCACAAACCTTAACACCAATATTCTTACTAAAGAATAATTACTCACCAAGATGACTCATATATTACTATCATCATATCTCAAAACTATTACAAAGAATCAAGCTTACTTTGTCCAACGATCTTCTTGATTTTTTTAATTATATCCTTCTTGAATATCTATCACTTTGGGCCTAATTTCATATATTGCCATTGCTTTTGACAAGCTCAAATAAATTTAAGTGAAGAACATGAGCATAAAAGTTTTATCTATCAAAATAATATAAATGAAGCATGAGACAATTTCTTCAAAAATTTAATAACTCTCAAATAAATCTAAGTGAAGCATGAGAGTATTTCTTAAAAAATATTAAAGCACACCATGCTAAAAAATATATAAGTGAAGCACTAGAGCAATTCCATAGCTCAAAAAAATTTAAGTGAAGCATATAGAGCAATTCTAACAAATCATAGCATAATTTGGCTCTCTCAAGTAGGCGTGTCCAGCAAGGATACTTGTGACAAACTAAAAAGAAAAACAAGAAAAGACTCATATAATACAAGACGCTCCAAGCAAAACTCATGATATGTGACAAATAAAAATATAGCTCCAAGTCAAATATCAGCATCCCCAAGCTTAGTTGCTTGGTTCTCCTTGAATATTAACATGGGGTGCCATGAGCATCCCCAAGCTTAGGCTCTTTTCACTCCTTATTCCTTCATCCATCGATCTCACCCAAAACTTGAAAACTTCAATCACACAAAACTTAACAAAACCTTTGTGAGATCCGTTAGTATAATAAAGCAAATCACCACTCAAAGTACGGTTGCAAACCTATTCATATTTTATTATTGCATTATACCTACTGTATTCCAACTTTACCATGGCTTATACCCCCCGATACAATCCATAGATTCATCAAAATAAGCACACAATGCAACAAAACTGAATCTGTTAAAAAGAGAACAGTCTGTAGTAATATGAACTCTAACCATTCTTATGTAACTCCAAAAACTCTGAAAAATTAGGACAATGTGGGAAATTTCTATATCAATCTTGTGTAAAAAATTCAGAATTTTTTGACACTTCTGTGATATTCTAAAATTATGATACTGGACGGAAAAGTTTCTGTTTTTCAACAAGATCAAATCAACTATCACCCAACATGATCCCAAAGGCTTTACTTGGCACAGACACTAATTAAAACATAAGAACACAATCATAACAGTAGAATAATTGTGCAAAAACTCAAGAACAGAAAGAAAAAGGCAAAAATAGTTTTTATTCATTGGGTTGCCTCCCAACAATTGATGTCGTTTTATGCCCCTAGCTAGGCATAATGCATAGATTCAAGTATTGTCATCTTTGGTTTTCAACTCCTCAATTACACAACTAGAATTCTTCAAAAATTTAGCATGCATATTTTCAATAATAATACTTCTACGAATAAGATTGAAGAATTCATTTTTGCAAGAAGGGCCTTTTACCACTTCAATAAAATTGGGATGAACACCAATCATTTTAAGATCTTCCTTGTTGCTACTAGAAGTGGCACCCTTGTTCTTAGTGGCTTGTGTAGGCTTGCAAATTTTTATAGGAGTTTTTTTCAATGGTTTTAACAGAATAAAAAGGCGAGCTTAAGTTACTAAAAATTTCTTCCAACTTTTCAATCTGAGAGGGACTTTCTTCTATTCTTTCGTTAACTACGATTTCCTTTCCGCTTAATAATTTAAGGACATCCCCCACTTTTGATCCAATTTTATTAGCAAGATTATGCATCCTTTTATCCTATTTTTCAATATTTCCTTCGGTGAGGATTTTCTTTTCAATAGTGTCTAACCTTTGCATAACATGTTCAAGAGTTAAAACCGTTTCATTGATAGTGATAGGTGGTGCTCCCACTGAATCTCCCATAGCATTAAAAGCATCCAAAGTAGGTCACATCAAGAAATTCCCCCGGTGATAGTATCAAGAACAAATCTATACCAAGTTGTGATGTCCACATAAAAACTGCGAAGAAGAATAACGATAGATTGCTTACGAATAGATCTATTATGAGCACTGCAAATCCTATACCAAGCATATTTTAGATTCTCCCCTCCCTTTTGCTTAAAATTGAGAACTTCGTTCTCGGGGGTGCACGCAATAGAAGAAGAACTAGCCATAGTAACAGGGTGGGCAAACAAGAGATCTGAATAGAAAAAGGCAAACAAAGGAAGGCAAATAAAAGGGCAAATTTTTGTGAAGTGGGGGAGATGAAAATGAGAGGCAAATGGCAAATAATGTAAATTGCAAGGAGATGAGATTTGTGATTAGGAACCTGATAGATGTTGATGATGTCTCCCCGACAATGGCGCCAGAAATTCCTTTTGATGCGGCTTAAAACTGCGTCGGTATTTCCCCAAAGAGAAAGGGATGATGCAGTACAACTACGGTAGGTATTTCCCTCAGTTATGAAACCAAGATATCAATCCAGTAGGAGAACCAAGCAACACTATGTACACGGTACCTGTACACAAAGAACAAATCCTCGCAACCCAACGCGTAAGAGGGGTTGTCAATCCCTCCTCGGTAAAAAGATAGATTAAATTGTAGGTGTTTGGATAAATAGATCTGAATAGAACGCGAAATAAAAGTAAAGAAAAAGTGTAACAAGGTATTTTTGGGTTCTTGGAATAATAGATCTGAAAACAAATACGGAAAAAGATAGACCTGAAAGCAATATGATAAAAGATAGACCCCGGGGCCGTAGATTTCACTAGTGGCTTCTCTCGATAAAATAGCACACGGTGGGTGAACAAATTACTGTTGGGCAATTGATAGAAGAACAAAGAATTATGACAATATCCAAGGCAATGATCAATATATAGGCATCACGTCCAAGATTAGTAGACCAAAACGATTTTGCATCTACTACTATTACTCCACACATCGACTGCTATTCAGCATGCATCTAGTGTATTTAGTTCATGGAGAAATGAAGTAATGCAATAAGAACGATGACATGATGTAGACAAGATCTATTTAGGTAGGAATAGACCCCATCTTGTTATCCTTAATAGCAATGATACATACGTGCCTCGCTACCCCTTCTGTCACTGGGTGAGGACACCGAAAGATCGAACCCATCACAAAGCACCTCGTCCCATTGCAAGAAAAATCGATCTGGTTGGCCTAACTAAACCAAAAATCAAAGAAGAAACACGAGGCTATAATTAAATAATCATGCATATAAGAGATCAAAGAAACTCAAATAATATTCATGTATATAGATCAGATCATAAACTCAAACTTCATCGGATCCCAACAAACACACCGTAAAAAGTCATTACATCAAATATATCTCCAAGAGACCATTGTATTGTGAATCAAAAAGACAGAAGAAGCCATGTAGCTACTGCCTACGGACCCGTAGGTCTATGATGAACTACCCACACATCATTGGAGAGACACCAATGAGGATGATGAACTCCTCTGTGATGGTGTTAGATTGGATCTCATGGTTCTGGAACTTGCGGCGGATGGAATTATGTTTCGTCGACTCCCCTAGGGTTTCTGGAATATTTGGGTATTTATAGAGCTAAGAGGCGGTGGAGAGGACCTCCACGGGCCCCATGATACATCAGGGCGTGCCAGGGGCCTCTGGCGCTCCCTGGTGTATCATGGGCCCCACAGGCCTCCCTAGGTGCTTCCTTGGCTCCCAAGTTATCTTCTGATCCAAAAAAATCTCCAAAAAGTTTTCGTTGTTTTTGAACTCCGTTTGGTACTGATATTCTGCGAAGTAAAAAACAAGCAAAAAAATAGCAACTGTCACTGGGCACTATGTCAATAGGTTAGTCCCAAAAAATGATGTGAAGTTGCTATGAAATGATTGTAAAACATCCAAGAATGATAATATAACAACATGGATCAATAAACAATTATATATACGTTGGAGACGTATCAACGAGGCGTCGAGGAGCTCCTCATTTGCTTCCCTGAAAATCTTGGTGTGCGGTAAAAGCGCCTCGCCGAGCTCTTTGAAGTGGGTCATGGCCGCTGCTGCGGTAGAGGCGACCGCGCTTGCGCACTTGCTTCAAACGCCATGGCTCGACGTAGTCCCGACTGGAGCTGTCGGCCTCAGCATTGTACCGGGCGAGCTTGCGAGGCGGAGACCCGCCATGGCCCCCACGCCTGCGAGCTCCTCAGGTCATGGATCTGCCAGTAACAAAAGCAAACATGCAGAATCGCTCGTCGGAGCAAGGAAGGTGGACGACAGACAGGGACGGAGCCAGGATTCAAACATAGGGGGGCGGGCAAAATTTTGCCTCTAATGTAGAGACTCGTAAAGAAACATACAAAGACAGTCTACGTTTTTTTTGTGAGGGAGACAGCCTAAATCTTCATCAAAACATGTGTCTTCTGTGATCAATTTCAATTTTTTTCTCAAAATTTATCATAAAGAAAATGCAAAATCAACTCATGTGTTAATTAACCTAAATCTTTCAGTACATGATGTGATAAACAATGCAAAACCTTGTCCTATGGGTAAACCGGTAAAGGTATATATTCCCTAATTAATCTTTCATTCTTATATAGTAACCACCGTTTGAATTGTGAGGTTCTAAAGGCATGGATTAATCTGATATAGAATAACTAACGAGAGTAACCTTAACCCCCTTTTCCTTGCTCGCCGCTTCTCAATGTGGTCGCGGCCGGCCGGCCGGCCGCGCGTCCATGCAAGGATGGCCCTCGGCCCTCATCAGCACACACACGCCCTCTTGCGCGCAAGGATCGTCGGCTCAGGCTCAGATTGAAACGCCGCTGGTCAAGAACATTTTTTTAGGGTTGGCGCTCGTCAAGAACTGCCCTAGACGGCTACGCCTCATCGATAGGCATCGCACGCAAGAAAAACAAACGATCCTGATCTGATCTTGTCCCTTTTGTTGGGCTACTGCTGCAGGCGTGCTAAAGATGGGCTTGGTGATTTTGTTGGGCTTCACGTGGTCAGGGGGGCGCTATTAGCAAAATAATCACTTTTTCCTGCCGGGCTACTAATCGCCAACGAATAAAACGAAATCGTTGGGGGGTGTAGCCCCCTCGCCCCCTGGATTCGTCCCTGACGGCAGAGGGGGCGGATTGCAGTGGAGGGGGCAGAAAATATGCAGGCTAGGAACCCTAAATCGCCGCGAGCCCGTAGATATATCGGCGGATCGGAGAATTTGCGGGTCATCTGTATATTTTTTACTGGCCAGACATTTTTTACCGGAACTGTTCAGGCCTAAAAAGGACGAAACCTGTATAAGAGCATCTTCAACAGCCGTGCAAAGCGCCGCGCACAAAAACTGTGTTTGCAGCAAGGCTTCCGGCATGTTTAAGCCTGCCGCCAATACTGGCTCCAAAGAAGCGCTATAATGCAGCGTCGTCGCGCCGCTCCAAAGAAGCTTGTAAAAAATACAAGCGACTCACGGGCATTAAACATATATGATATTTTGGACACAAAATGAGTTTTAAACATTCATCAAAATGCAATGAACATGTGAAATTTGACACAAACAAGTTGATGAATAAAAGTTCATGCCCACAAGTTTAAAATCATGCCCACAAGTTCATCCAACCAAGTTCAAATGCAAACTAAAGTTCAAGACATGAAAGACACATCAATCATCTTCCTCGTCTTCGTCCTCATCTTCCAAAGACGATTCTTCCGCCTCCGAAGATGAATCTTCCTCCCTCTCCTCATCACGCACCGCATCACGTGAAGCTCCGACGGTGTTGGCAAGATCTTCAACGGCATCTTCATGGGAATGTGTGTGAGAAGACATTCCACCCATGGCGGCCGGAGGTGCACCCATGCCTCCCATGAGAGAAGCAAAACTCATGCCTCCCATGGCGGCCATAGCGTCGGAGGGTGCTCCAAAGCCACCCATGCCTCCCATGGCGGCCGGAGATGCACCCATGCCTCCCATGGCGGCCGGAGATGCACCCATGCCTCCCATGGCGGCCGAAGGTGCACCCATGCCTCCCATGGCTCCGAAGCCACCCATGTCTTCCATGGCGCCAAGGCCACCGCCACCCATGCCGCCGAAGCCACCGCCACCCATGCCACCGAGGCCACCGCCACTCATGCCGCCAAGGCCACCGCCACCCATGCCGCCAAGGCCACCGCCACCCATGCCGCCAAGGCCACCGCCACTCATGCGGATCATGGCTCTTTTTTGGATCAACACTTCTTCACGGGCAAGATTGACATATTCCTTTTGCGCTTCATTGAGGTTGGATGTGTCCAAGAAGAACAAGTGCTTCTCCCATTCCAACAATCTAGTTCACTCCTCATTGCTCACTTTCCTCTCCTCCAAAGCCACCTTCCTCTCCTCGGCCGCCACCCTTCTCTCCTCGGCCGCCAACCTCCTCTCCTCGGCCACGGCATCTTGGTTCCTTGTCATTTTCCTCACCTCATTGGCTTCGACCCTTGCCTTCACAATAGCTTCCATAGCATTTTTGAGCTCATCATCTCCTTTCCTCTTCTTCTTTTCGGTTTTGTCTTTCTTGCACCCATCCGGTCGTTTTGGCTTCGAGTATGAAACCGAGTTGGGTGTGGGGCTTCTCTTGCCGTCATCACTTGATGCATCCTCCTCCTCCTCCTCCTCCTCATCGTTCAACTCAATTGTTCGCTTGCGTTTGTTGCTCAAATGCAAATCATCCAAACCATCACGCTTCTTCCATTTCTCATCATCCTTTAACACTTCATAGCAATGAGGCAAGGTAAAGACCCTTCCTTTCTTGATCTTCCCCTTCTTGGTTGTCCTCGTCTCTTCTTTGAACAAGTTTTGTGCAATGTTGTACTACAAGAAAAACAAAACAAGTTAGCACTTCGGTCACCAAAAACAAGTATGATGAACATATATGAGATGCCACTTACTCGATCATCCTCATTTGTGCCACTCGGGTTAATCTTGTCAACCGCCTTTTGACAAGCCGCCCACTTTTGACAATCCAAGTTGATTGTCGACCATCGGGACCGAAGTGATCTCTCGGAGTGGTCAATTCCACTCACGTTGTGAGCATCAAAGTGTTCTTTCATTTGCCCCCAATACGCGTCTCTACTTTGATCACCTCCAATGGATGGATCCCTCGACACTTGCAAATAAGTATAGCATAGTAATTTGTCATCGTTGGTGGTGTAATTGCCCGCTCTTCCTTTCGGCGCCTCGACAATGCCCTCACCCTCCTCGTCCACCTCAAACTCATGGTCTTCGAAATGGATGTCATTGGTTTGAGACCAATGCGAATTGTTGGACCCAACACCCATAGTTGACATGTATGTATCATCGTTGAGACTACAAAGTTTTTTGAACAATGCGAATAAGCTATCTATATGTGATGATGCATTGAAAAAATAACAAGAAAAGAAAAGTTGGAATTTTTTTTCACCTTGGGGGCATTTCGCCGAACACGTGGTGTTGCGTCGGCGGCCGACTCAACGAGTGAGCTCGCGGCGCTTCGGTAGCCGCCGCTTGGCCGTCGAGCATACGCAAGCTTCTTTCCCTCGCCTTGTACTACGGAGCCGTCCGCCGCCTTGTTCTTCTTCGCGGATGTTTTGCCTTTCTTCGCCGCGCCGCATTGGGGACCTTTTCGACGGCGCGCGACGCAAGACGGACGGCGCGACGCCACCCGATGCCGTGGTCATCCGCGGCGGCAAGAAGAGGTCTGCATGAGGCCGACGCCGGCGAACTCCGTGATGGCGACGCTTAACGCCCCGCTTAGGGTTTCGTGGCGGCGGCGGAGAGTGGGGGTCGCGGTTGTCTGACGGGTGAGCGGGTGCCGGTATCTTGCGTTCATGGGTGGGGCGGCGCGCCGCACCGCGCGCGCGTGGGGCGTAGGAGGAGGAGAGGAGAGAGTGCGAGGGCGAGCGCTCGAGTGTGCCGCACGCTGTAGGGGGCGCCTGAAATACACCGCGCGTCCAACTCGGTATAGCGCGCGCCGTTTTTGTGCGCCCGCCGGAGCGACTCACCGTGTTGCGCGCGCGCTAAAACAGACTAATTTACGGCGCGATGCTAGTTTAACGCGGCTGTCGGAGATGCTCTAACCGCTGGAAGTACGAGGGCCAGAGGATTTAGCGAATGTGCTAGAGTTGCTCCAAATGCGGATGTTGAGCACAAAGGTACAACAACAACGCATGTGTGTGGGAGGCAAAGCCGTCCTCGTTGAACATCACGAGATTTGTGAGACCGCGTCGACTACGAGGGGCAGGTAGATCCAAAGCTTTGCTAGGTGCTGATCCTTTGGTTGCGGCCTTCCCTTAGCTTCGTGGCCGACGTGCTGCCAACGAAGAGAGGACCTTCTAGGCGGAGGGGAGCTCTTGGGGAAGAGAAGGAAGATCATCGGACACCGTCACCGTAGTTGGAAGGGCGGAGCGCTCAGTGGAGGAGGGAGTTGCGCCGCTCTAGGTCGCCGGACAGACAACCTAAGGCGAAGGTTGTTTCACGCAACACCGTTGCATCTCGGTTCGAGAACCAGCGAGACTGGCTTTCCTCCCCGACTAGTGGAGGCATGGAAATCTCAGCCGGGGAAGAGCCGCAGAAAGGGTCGGGATCCCTCAAAAAACACCATAAAGCAATTTTCTACAACGCAAAAAAGATTTTTTTCCTAAACACATACACACATGTATATTATGTATTTGCAAAATTTCATACTCCTTCCTTTCCAAAATATAAGACGTGGTTGACTTTTTTTGGTCTTAATCACACAACTTTGACTATAATTTTTACTTATTGCATGTCTACAAAATTAGTAGAAAAACACATGAAGTAAAATTATTTTACAAGACAAATATATCGATACCATTTATACATGTTCAACCAATGCACTTTTGGAGTATATATTAATGGTCAAAGTGGTGTATCAAAGAATGTGAAAAGTCAACCATGATTTATATTTTGAGGAGGGAGTATCATTTTACTTTCACACGTAGTGTACAAGAAAAGACAAATATGCATTTTCAAATGGGCTTGAGTACATCTTACGAAGTAAATACAAGTTTTTACATATATTTTTTAAAACTTTTAAACATGATTTTGTTTTTTCTTCTTCAAATAAACAGACATCAAAGTGCCCGAGCATCAGAATTTCATACTCCCTCCTCTTTGTTGGGAACCAAATGTAGCGACAGGGGCCCCCGGCTTGGTTCAGCTCAGGGTTTCTCCCACCCAGGGAAAGAAGGGGATCCCGGGAGAATCCCCGGTTATCAAATGAGCCCTTATTGTGATGGCCCAAACTATGCTTGATGAACCCTCCTCGTGAGACTAGCCATGCTTGCACGCGGATCGTCTTATGGAAATAACTTACTACCCATCACCTTTTTTCAATACAAAAATAGCAATTAATAACGCATGAAAAATGTTGATTACTCTCTAATGTAAAAAATGCTCTTATATTATACTCCCTCTGTTCGGAATTATTTGTCTCGGAAATGGATGTATCTAGAATTAAAATACGTTTAGATACATTCATTTCTGCGACAAGTAATTCCGAACGGAGGGAGTAAGACGGAGGAAGTACTTTCATAGACCATATATGAAAATAGACAAAGGGAGCAAACCTGGCTTCCTATAGCGGAAGGCCCACCTGTCAGCTTATAGCGGGGTACCCCACCTCTGCCCTGTGCACACCTCTCGCGGGCGTATTGGTTGGTGGTACCCCATATTATTTGACCCTTCGTGTTAAGAATTCACAACTCGGCCATTCTCTCCGTCCCCCATCTTCTTTCTTTCTTGCGCAAAAGGAAAGGAGAGGAGAATTTGGAATCTCCATACCATTTTTTCTTCCTAAAAGGAAATCGAGGAGAGGAGGAGTCCGCGTCCGCGAGATGGCGATGGCGAGCTTGGCGAGGAGGCGCGCGGCGGAGGCGGTGCTGCTGCGGCGGCCCCACGCGGCGGCGTGGGCGTCCGCGTGCCGGGGGTACGCCGCGTCGGGGGAGGAGAGCGACGTCGTCGTGATCGGCGGCGGGCCCGGCGGGTACGTGGCGGCCATCAAGGCGGCGCAGCTCGGCCTTAAGACCACCTGCATCGAGAAGAGGGGCGCGCTCGGGGGGACCTGCCTCAACGTCGGCTGCATCCCGTCCAAGGTATCTATCTATCGCCTCCGCCTCCTCCTCCCATCTCCCCCTTCCCTTCTCGATATGCGATCCGGATGGATGCGTTCGTGCTGCTGGAGATAGCCCTGAGGTCGTAGATCCGTACGCATCGTACCACGATTTTGGCGCTAGGGTTTGCGGGGCGCGGGCCCATAGGCTGTAATAAGTTGTTGATCTGGTACAACTAGAAGGGTACGGAAGTTTACCCTTAACCATTTAATTTGGGCGTCGAGTTGTTGACTTTGTTCTAGATTGTTTATTTTTTGTGTGATTACTTATTACGTTGTGCAGTTTCCCAATTTCCATGGCGAGAAATGTAGCTAGGGGTTTGCCTTGGGGCTGATGAGATACGAGGCCATTGCCATTACTCATCAGCGGGTGAGTTGCAGAATTGAACGTGTGATTTAGTTCTGTACCTGCTGTTGCTTGTGCGGTTTATGGAAAGGTTGTGCTGTATAGCTTGTTTAGATATCAGTTTGTTTAGCTTTGTCAAGGGCTTCAGGACGATGCGCACTTGGGGTATATATGTGTTAGAAGTAGGGGACAGCTCTTGTTGGCGTACCAATTTTTTGAGCTTATAGACCAATGGGTGTGCGTTTTTGTTGTTTGTTGATTTCTCATATGCCAACGTGGTACAACTTTAGGCATTTGTTTGTTTACTCTGATGACAATAACACGGAGTGTGAATATCAGATAGAACTCAACCAGACCATTGGTTGTTTTGTATAAATAATATTTCTCTATGTAATGAGTTTGTTTATGTAGTTATTTTATAGCTTGTTATATGCTTGTTCTGCTAGTCTGCGTAAGTATAGCGTTTTCAGCTTCTTCATTAGCTAATGTGCCATACCATTTGTAGAGCATTGTATGGTTGATGGTTATCAATGTGGGCTTGCCAATAGCGCCGTTGGTTTACGCACTAGCCTCTAGGGTCCGCACCTCCATATTACTGGTTAAAAGCAGGTCTGGCAGGGCATATAGGGTGGCTTCAACTGACCTGGTCAAAGAAAATAGCTGCAGCGTTTTTTGATGCTCAAATAAATTTAGAAGCCAGGAAAGAAAATGGTTACAGTGTTTTTCTGAAGTTCAAGTAAATTGAACCTTGGGGGTGGATTATGAACCTCAAAAGTTGATTTCTAATGCTGCCATATTCATCCAATCCAATACCACTTGTTTATACTTTTCTCTATTCACAGGGTAAAAAAAATATTAATTGAGTTCGTAATTTACTTGAAGAGAGGCTAGTTTTCAAGTTTAAGCAATTTGGTATTTTTGAGAGCTCGAGCTTTCTGGCTTACTTTCTGCCTTCTATTCTTCTATGGAGAAGTTTCCGTCTTCTGTACTTCTTTTTAATATAGAAGGATTGCCCCCTGGCTCCATTTTATTAAAATGAATCTTTAGTTGTTACCTGCTCTAGCTTCTCAATGATGTTAGACAGACGATCTTTGCTCAAATAGAGCCTTCAGATCTTGTCCTTACTCTTGATAGTGCTCATATTCAATTAAGGATCGTCTGCAAGTTATTTTTAGTTGCCCAGCTCAGCGTTTGGAGCCTTTTTGCTAATTCTAGCTTGGTCATCTTCTTGGGTGTGGTTTCCAGATTATCTTTATTATGTATTGTCACCTGTTTATGTGAAACTTATCTGTAAACCTTGGCGAAGCCAGACAAATACACTGGGAGGTGGTTCCTCAAACTGCTGCAAAATCTGTTGTGTTTCTGTTTTTTTTTGCTTGTTGTAACTTTCGAAGCTAGCTGCTGAAAAACTACAAAACTGCAAATATGTCGTTTGTTCATAGTATTTTGATCTAATTTGTGTTCCTTCTTGAACATTCCAGGCTCTTCTGCATTCGTCGCATATGTACCATGAGGCAAAGTCTTCTTTTGCACACCATGGCGTCAAGTTCTCCAATCTGGAGGTAGATCTGCCTGCAATGATGGCTCAGAAAGACAAGGCTGTTTCTGGGCTTACAAAGGGCATCGAAGGCCTGTTCAAGAAGAACAAGGTTGAGTATGTTAAAGGTTTTGGGAAGCTTGTCTCTCCGTCAGAGGTATCTGTGGATTTAGTTGATGGTGGTAGCACTATCGTCAAAGGGAAGAACATAATTGTCGCCACTGGCTCAGATGTGAAATCGCTCCCTGGAGTTACAATTGATGAGAAGAAGATTGTGTCATCTACTGGGGCTCTTGCACTTACAGAAATACCAAAAAAGTTGGTGGTCATTGGAGCTGGATACATAGGTCTAGAGATGGGTTCTGTCTGGAACAGGCTAGGGTCTGAAGTGACTGTGGTTGAATTTGCCTCTGATATTGTCCCATCAATGGATGGAGAGATAAGGAAGCAGTTTCAGCGTATGCTGGAGAAGCAAAAGTTTAAGTTCATGCTCAAGACAAAGGTAGTTGGGGTCGATACCTCTGGAAGTGGTGTCAAGTTAACTGTGGAGCCTGCAGCTGGTGGAGAGCAGACTGTCATTGAGGCTGATGTTGTCCTTGTATCTGCTGGCAGAGTCCCATACACTGCTGGTATTGGGTTGGACGCCATTGGTGTTGAGACAGACAAGGGCGGAAGGGTCCTTGTTGACAATCGCTTTATGACAAATGTTAAGGGTGTATACGCGATTGGAGATGCGATACCTGGACCGATGCTTGCACACAAGGCTGAAGAGGATGGTGTTGCATGTGTTGAATTTATCGCGGGGAAGGAGGGCCATGTTGACTATGACACTGTACCTGGCGTGGTGTACACACACCCAGAGGTGGCCTCCGTTGGCAAGACGGAGGAACAGGTCAAGGCATCTGGTGTAGCCTACCAGGTTGGGAAGTTCCCCCTGCTGGCAAACAGTCGGGCGAAGGCAATTGATGATGCCGAAGGGATGGTGAAGGTGATATCTGAGAAGGAAACTGACAGAATCCTCGGCGTACACATAATGTCCCCTGGCGCGGGTGAGATCATCCACGAGGCTGTGCTTGCACTTCAGTATGGAGCATCCAGCGAGGACATTGCCCGTACGTGCCACGCGCATCCGACAGTGAGCGAGGCCCTGAAGGAGGCGTGCATGAACACCTACGACAAGGCGATCCACATGTGATTTCTGATGTGAGTTCAGCTGCCAGCTTGAAACAATTGGCAAGTTTTTGAAATAATTTTCAATGGATGCGTTCTAGAAACATCAATTTCTTTTTTGTTGTGAGCTTGTTTCATATGCGGAACTGTGAATTGCGACCTTCGCTGCAGATTGTAGTTACATGATGTTAAATTCCCTTTCCTTGCTGTTGCCGCATGTTTGCATACTCCTAAATAATATGTGAAATTGGTGTCTATGTTATTAGAGCTTCTCTTTCGGTTGATACATTTGAGGAAATTTTATGTTGCCATTTCAATGCATTTTTCTGCACCTCGCTTTACTTGTTACCCCAACTTTACTGTCTTTGCATCTATGTGGCGCTATCGTACAGGCCATATTGCACACGATCCTCCTTACGCTCTTGTGAAGCAGCTAGTGCTCGTGTGCAGGTCGGACTTTGTGATGTAACTTGTGAAATCACGATGCTTATAACTGTTGGAAGATAGGGATGCTAATATTTCCAAGTTCTGACCTGAAGAATGGTTCTTCCTTCACCTGGCAAAGTATTATGACGGGTGTGAGCTTCCTAAAGCGTGGTCATATTTGGCGAGTGGGAAATGGGCAAAATATTGACATTTAGGAGGACGCATGGATTCCAAATTGTGCAAACCGTAAAATTGTTACCCCTAAGGGAGGCCAGTTGTTACGGAAGGTAGCAGATTTGATCGATCCAATCCTAAATAGTTGGGATGAAGATCTTCTTAGACAAACTCTATGGCCTATTGATGTTTAGCGAGTGCTTACGATCCCGATATCGCAACATGATATGCCAGATTTCGTAGCTTGGAATTTCACAAAAAAATAGGAATTTTTTGGTTCGGTCTGCTTATTTTGTGACATACCAATGGGATGGGATGTACCACGGTCAATCCTATTTGGGCGAGGATTTGGAAACTTGCTTGTCCAGCAAAGGTTAAATTATTTATTTGACGTACACTTCCGGCACTATTCTATGTCGTGTTAACTTAGCTAATAGACATGTGAAAGTCTCGCCTAAGTGTTCTACCCGCTCATCTGGGCCAGAAGACACAAAACATTTGTTGTTTCTATGTGACAGAGCAAAAGAAGTCTGGAGAAGACTAGGGTTGGACGATATTATCGACAGAGCTTGTAAAATAGACTATACGGGTGAGTCAATCTTGGGTGAGTCAATCTTGGAATGTTTACTTTCATTACCGGATCAGGAACTATGTATTATGGGCACTCATAATGTGCGTGACATGATTGCCATATCAGCCTGGTACTTGTGGTTGGAAAGGCGCAAATTGATACACAATGAGACTACTCAGAATGCACAACAGATATCCATAGGGATACGTGCTCTCACTATCAATTTTGTTAATGCCTCCTCACCGAAGGCTTCCATGAAAAGAGGAGAATGGTCTAATCCCCCGATGGGATTTGTTAAACTTAACGTTGATGCTTCTTTTGACCACGACCTTCTCAGGGGTACGATCGAGGCGGTGTACAATCGGGGCGGTCTTAAGAGATGACAAAGGTATCGGTGGGGGAAATGGTAAGATTGACTGGTGTGCAGATGTGTTGATGGCTGAAGCTTTGGTGTTAAAATTTGGCCTATCGCTTGCGTAAAGGACGGGTTGTAATCGCATAATTATTAACTCAGATAATATGGAGGTGATCGGGACCGTGAATGTAGGAGGACGATCGTCGGGGGCAGCAGCTACAATTTTTGATGACTGTTTTCACTTAGCTTGCGATTTTCCTATTTCTAAATTCGAGCATTGTAATAGAGAAGTAAATAAAGTTGCTCGTGAACTTGCCAAGTTGGCTAGATTTTCATTCATTTCTAATTGGCCCGAGGAACCACATAATGCAATTGTACCAATCCTCATAAACGATGTGATGATTATTTCTAATGAATAAAGCTCGAACTTTCTTTCAAAAAAAGTTGAGCATCGGTTACACTGTGAGTTTGGACCCTGAACAGACTGCCGGTGTTAAGCCGGAGGAAGGTAGGAGTATTTTGTTGCTGCATCCAAAGGCAATAATTTGATAGGACACACAATACAATAATCCTCACATGGTTCCGGAAAGGGTTGCATGTACCCTTTCTACGACAAGGTACACCATGTAAACTGACCATTCTACTTGTATAGTTTGACGAATTCTGTTTTGTTTGGAAGGATAAAGGCACTCTGAATTCAGAACGAGTTTGTTTATTTTTCTCGTGAATACGCAGGATGCATATCATTCCATCGATTGAGGGGGAATACATGGTAGCAACCCTCGCATAGCATACATTAGAAGGCGCTTATGAGGATGCTGGTGAGTATCAAGAGAAGGGGTTGCTCATCCCCGGGTACAAAGGGATCAGGTTATAGGTATGACATTGCTAAGGCCTCTAGCACGTGCCTTGGCCCAAGTGCGAGCTTCCTCCTGTATAGTGTGCAGCAGGTGGGTATGAGAGGGGGTCACGCCATTAAAGATGCAGGCGTTGCGGTGCTTCCAAATCGTCCAAGCGGTGAGAGCAATTAGGGTTCCATGAAGAGCAGGGGACCACCACCGAAAGAGATCGATCGTCCCGTCTCGAGGCTGGACGGTGAGGCGGCACCAGTGAAAGATGTCGTGTCAGACGGAGCGAGAGACGACACAGCCTACAAGGAGATGGTGCATGACCTCGTCCACCTGGTCAGACATGATGCATTGGAGATTGTGCGGCAGCCCGTGGCGGTGAGGCGGGCAACGGTCCAGGCCAGCCACATAAACAGCTTGACGTCGGTCAGTGCCCAGTTCTTCCATGTCAACTGCCAGTGCGGGGCGCTCGTGGATCCCTGAAATAGAGCCCGATAGCAGGTCTTGGCAGAGTATACTCTGTTGTCGGTCCATTGCCACAGGATGATGTCGGGTTCCGATCCGAGCGAGACGGTGTAGAGGCGCCTCCAAATGTCCACATACTCAACAGTGGTTGCGGGCTCAAGAGCACCGCAAATGTCTTGAATCTAGGCGCGCTGCGGGATGTCATGGCAAAGGAGGCGCCGATTTCTCTGGCGTCGAGGCACGAGAGAAGCCAGGGTGGGGGCTGGGGGCTAGCTCGGTGATGGAAGCTCCGTCAAGCCAATGATCCTTCCAAAACTTGTAGTGTGGTCGTCCCCAAGAGTCCACAAGGTCGAAGCGCCGGAGAATTGCTTGACCTCGGGTTCGCACATCAAGTTGAGATGGATCCAAGGGCGTTGCAGGTCAGTGGCCTGCAGCCATAACCAACATACTCGCAAAAGTGATGCAGTTCATTGAAGGTCGTGGATGCTGATCCCGCCAAGCTCCAACAGGCGGCCCATGCCAATGGAAATCGCGCATAATGTGCGTCACTTGCTTTAGGATTGGTGGGTAGATCACCATGGCAAGGAAATGATGCACTGGCATGGCGTCGAGCACTTGGCGCACAAGGGCGAGCCACCCTCCATGGGACAGGAGGGAGGCGCTCTAGGAGGAGAGTTTCTTGGCAAGCCTCTCGATCTTGGCAAGCCCCTCGATCAAAAGTAGGAGAGCGGACGAGTGGAGCTTGCGGATGGAAAGAGGAAAGCCGAGATACTTGATCAGGATGGGGGTGACCGGGTAGGAGAGGCCGAATTGGGGAGGTGGAGTTGGACTCCACCAGCCAATAGGCCGAAGCAAGGGGAGGGAAACCCCACCCCAAGTTGTCCACCCCTCCCCTCTCCCCTACACCTATATATACTAGAGGTTTTGGCACTTTTGACATAGAAGTTTTGGAGCATCCTATAGTTCTCTAGTTCTAGTTCTAATTGATTCAATTAGATCTAGACCTAGATCCTCTAATCCTCATAATCAGAAGCCCAGTGTGGTTCTAATCTCCTCCCTCTAATTTTTCGGCGACCATTAGCTCTGGACAGCGAAGCGCTGTCGGATTGTGAAGAACATACGCTTGCAATATATGGAGAGGTCGTGCTTTCAGTCTTCCGTTTGAGGGATCGTTCATTGTTGGTTCGAGGGACTTCAAGTACGGTCTACACCGACTCGTCTTCTTCTGCTACAACTCGAAGTTTGTAACGATCCGATCCAAACCGTTATTGCATCTTCACAGTGTTCCTGGTTGATTGTAGGGCGATTTTTTTGTTTTCTACTATGTTTCCCAACAATGGCATCATAAGCGGTTCTATGAGTAGATGCAGGTTTCGATCTAGATCACATGTGGATGTGAGGGTTTGATGTTCTTGCTATGCTTCCCTCGAGTGTTTGATACGTCTCCGTCGTATATACTTTTCCTAACGCTTTTGCTATTGTTTTGGACTCTAATTTGCATGATTTGAATGAAACTAACCCGGACTGACGCTGTTTTCAGTACAACTACCATGGTGTTGTTTTTGTGCAAAAATAAAAGTTCTCGGAATGGAACGAAATTTTTTGGAGAATTTTTTTACAATAAAAGAAAAATACTGGAGCTAAGAACCACCAAGGGGGGGGGGGGCTGGCTGGGAACAAGACACCAGGGCGCCCCCCTCTGGCGCGCCCTGGTGGGTTGTGCCCACCTCGTGGCCCCGCATACCCTAATTCCGACGCTATAAAATCCTATTTTCAAAGAAAAAATAGGAGAGGAAGTTTCATTGTGTTTCACGATACGGAGCCACCGCCACCTCCCATTCTTCATCGGGAGGCCAGATCTGGAGCCTGTTCGGAGCTCCAGAGAGGGGAATCTTTGGTCTTCGTCATCACCAACCCTCCTTCATCACCAATTCCATGATGCTTCCCACCGGGAGTGAGTAATACCTTCGTAGGCTCGCTGGTCGGTGAGGAGTTGGATGAGATTCATCATGTAATCGAGTTATTTTTGTTAGGGCTTGATCCCTAGTATCCATTATGTTCTGAGATTGATGTTGTTATGACTTTGCCATGCTTAATGCTTGTCACTTAGGGCTCGGGTGCCATGATTTCTGATCTGAATCGTTTATGTTTTCACCATTATATCTATGTTCTAGATCCGATCTTGCAAGTCATATTCACCTAT
This sequence comes from Aegilops longissima, assembly GCA_021605205.1. Classification (NCBI taxonomy): domain Eukaryota; kingdom Viridiplantae; phylum Streptophyta; class Magnoliopsida; order Poales; family Poaceae; genus Aegilops; species Aegilops longissima. Next base: position 132,120,121 of record CM038676.1, read on the forward strand.
TATGTGTTATGATCCGTAAACCCCAGTGTGACAGTAATTGGGATACTTTCCCGTGATGACCATTGTTTGAGGAGTTCATGTATTCACTATGTGTTAATGCTTTGTTCCGGTTCTCTATTAAAAGGAGGCCTTAATATGCCTTAGTTTCCTTATGGACCCCGCTGTCATGGGAGGGTAGGACAAAAGATGTCATGCAAGTTCTTTTCCATAAGCACGTATGACTATTTATGGAATACATGCCTACATTATATTTATGAACTGGAGCTAGTTTTGTATCGCCCTAGGTTATGACTGTTATATGATGAATATCATCCAACGAATTCACCGATCCAATGCCTACAAATCTCCCACATATTGTTCTTGCTAAGTTACTACTGCTACTGTTACTGTTACACCTGCTACAAAATCATTGCTATCACTGTTACCATTACTACTGCTGTTACCACTGCTATCAAAATTATCATATTATTGTGCTACTAATCACTTTGCTGTAGATATTTAATCTCTAGGTGTGGTTGAATTGACAACTCAACTACTAATACTTATATTCTTTGGCTCCCCTTGTGTCGAGTCTATAAATTTGGGTTGAATACTCTACCCTCAAAAACTGTTGAGATCCCATATACTTGTGGGTTATCAAGACCTTTTTCCGGCGCCGTTGCCGGGGAGCATAGCTATATTTGTTGAGTCACTTGGGATTATTATCTATTTATCACTATGAAGAATCTGAAGGATACAAAAACCAAGATCGTTCCCTCTAGGACGAGGGGACGTAAGGAACTGCCATCACTCTCTGCACTTGATTCACCTTCTGTTTTGAGTAAACTTGCAACACCACCACATGCTATTAATCCTGATATGTTGCAAGTTATTGATGATGTTACTTCTGCTATGAATGATAATTATGATGATGCTAGTACCTTGCTTGATGATAATGTGCCACTAGGTGAATTTCTTGATGAACAACTTGCTAGCGCTAAAGATATTGAGAATGCTGAAACTGATGAAGTACTTGAAACTGAAAATCTTGAAACACCTATTAGACCTAGTTCTCCTAGATATGAAATTCCTAGGATACCTGAAGGTTATGTTATGGATGACGACATAGCTAGAGACTTTCTTGCTTGCAATGATAGAGACGATCTTAAGAAATTACTATGCAAACTGAAAGAAAAATCTTTGAATGCTAGGATGAAATGTGATCCTAAGTTTGCTACTTCACCTATCTTTGTTACCGATAAGGATTATGAATTCTCTATCAACCCAGAGTTAATTAATTTGGTTGAATCTGATCCTTTCCATGGCCATGAAACTGAAATTGTAGTGGCACATCTTACTAAACTAAATGATATAGCCACCCTGTTTGCTCATGATGAGAAGGTTCGCTACTATTATATTCTCAAATTATTTTTGTTCTCATTAAAGCGTGATGCTAAGATATGGTACAATACTCTTGCTCATGTTTGTGTGTGTAGTCCCCTGGATATGATTTATTACTTCTCTGAAAAATATTTTCTTGCTCATAAGAAACAAATTGCCTTACATGAAATATTTAATTTTGTGAAAATTGAAGAAGAGAGTCTCCCACAAGCTTGGGGGAGGCTTCTTCAATTGCTTAATGCTTTGCCTGATCATCCTCTTACGAAAAATGAAATACTTGATATCTTCTATAATGGACTAACTGATGCTTCTAGGGACTTCCTAGATAGTTGTGCTGGTTGTGTTTTCACGGAACGAAGTGTTGAACAAGCTGAGGAATTATTGAATAATATATTGAAAAATTATGATGATTGGACTCTTCCTGAATCACCGCCTAAACCTAACACTGGTGTGCATAGGTCCTAAACAAACGGTTTAAAACCCCTTTCCGCGATGACATTTGGAACCGTCGCCAAGTGAGTGTGGGCGATAGGGGGGTCCTTCCCGCACGACCCAGAAATCGTCGGGGATAGGCCCTCGTGGGACCCAGGCTGGGGCCGCGTGCGATCGGGTGAGGCATGGAAACCCAATCATTTCCGTAGGTATGTACATCCCACACGGTGAATCCCAGAAATCATTTCTGTAGGTATGTACATCCCACACGGTGAATTCCAGAAATCATTTCTGTAGGTATGTACATCCCACACAGTGAATCCCAGAAATCATTTCCGTAGGCATGTTCATCCCACACGGTGAATCCCAGAAATCAATTCTGTAGGTATGTACATCTCACACGGTGAATCCCAGAAATCATTTCCGTAGGTATGTACATCCCACACGGTGAATCCCTGAAAATCATTTCCGTAGGTATGTACATCCCACACAGTTTTTTGTGTGGAATTGTTTGTGCAAGGTGGCCTAACGCAAACAGTTCGTTGCGGGAAGCCGTGTGTGATTGTTAGTTGATCGAACACGCCTACTTTCTAGAAACCGTGCAGGTTGTTTGAGTTCATCGCCCACGGTGCTGTCTGAGTAACCGTTTGCAATAGAAAACCCCAATAAGCAGGGTAATTAGCCTATTATTGATAATCCATGTACTAACCAAACTGATATTTCTTATAAAACATGCTAGATATTTAATATCCGTATAAAAGCAACCAGGATTTCATAATCGAATTACATCAGATAGCTTCGGCACTCAGTTACGCCATTACACAACAGCACCAAGTTTCACATGCAGCATGAAAAACCTTTGGAAAGTAGCATCATGCATGGTAAATAGACAGATGAATCTCATCTGGAAATATGACGGAAGGAAAATATTGAGCCTTGGTGATGTTGAATGTCCTTGCAACTTTAGGCCGGTGGCTATGGATAATTGCCCGCCCAACCTTCGTCCTCTTCAGCAAGACTGCAATATTGTACCGTGGGTGTTGAATGAATACCTTCCTCGCCTCTTGACCATGTAGGTGGTTTGAGAGGTAATCATTGGTGAACTGCTTTGAAAAGTACTAAAAACAAAGCTATGCATAAATCGCTGTTGTAAATTTTGAAATGGCGCAAGGGGTAAAAACAAGGTAAAAGAGTTGGTACCATCCTATAGTTGACTGATGTCTTCTTCATTGCGCAAACAAAGATCTTGCTGTTATTCATCACAAGTTTCTTCATCCTAACAATCTTTCTGAGTTTCTTGACTTGACCGATATTCATGGACATCTCATTTCGCCATATGCAAAATGGGTGGAACAGTGGGTCTAAGCCTCTGACAACAGGACCTACATGTGCAAGACCAAATTGCAAGAAACCTAAATATTAGAATGATTCCTGCAACTGCACAGTAATGTGCTATTAGCCAAAGGACCATGCTTGAACAAACCTCGATGGTAAACCGCAGTGTCTCCCATTGTTTCCCTGCAACACACATAAGGAAGATCTTGATCAGGTTAACCGAGAGTTGCCATACTATCAGTAGAATATGTATTGAGTACAGCCAAATTCGATAGGTGTCACATGCATAACAATACAAAATTGTACCCACGGTAAATGAAAATCAAATTGCAGAACTAAACCAAACAGTTAAATGGACAGCAGACCAACTGAACCAAAATAGTTAACTGAGCACGACATTGCAGAATAGAAACATGTACTAGAAGATAAGATAGTTAACAAAACAAAGAATGCTTGAGAACAATACTACGAAATGTAGCAATTGTTGGACCAAAGTGTTAACTGAACATTACATTTCAGAGGATAAACTGTTAACTGAACATCAGATTGCATATTAACATTACAGAGGACAAATCACTAGAAGGCACTGGCGGTGGCCTCGAGAAAACATCACGAACTGTATTTTAAAGTAGACAACCGCGCGGCGGTGTCGATGGTGGCCTCGAAGACGAGGTGCTCCTCCAAGATCTGGCGGTCGACACGCAAGTCAGCCACATCGACCTCGTTCGCGCGTGCGGCCGCATGCTACTCAGCTCCATGTTATACTGCGTGTAAAATGGATGTGGGCGGCGCTTAATTGGAGGAGGGTGATACGTCTCCAACGTATCTATAATTTTTGATTGTTCCATGCTATTATATTATCTGTTTTGGACGTTGAATGGGCTTTATTATACACTTTTATATTATTTTTGGGACTAACCTACTAACCGGAGGCCCAGTGCAAATTGCTGTTTTTTGCCTATTTCAGTGTTTTGCAGAAAAGGAATATCAAACGGAGTCCAAACAGAATGAAACCTTCGCGAGGATTGATACCGTCGTATCTACTTTTGCAAACACTTTTGCCCTTGTTTCAGACTCTAACTTGCATGTTTTGAATGGAACTAACCCAGACTAACGCTTTTTTCAGTAGAATTGCCATGGTGTTATCTTTGTGCAGAAACAAAAGTTCTCGGAATGATCTGAAACTTCACGGAGATTATTTTTGGAAATAATTAAAAATATTGGTGAAAGAATCAAGGCCAGGGGGTCCACACCCTGTCCACGAGGGTGGGAGGTGCGCCTGCCCCGCCAGGGCGCGCCCACTGCCTCGTGGGCCCCCTGGTGCTCCACCGACCTCAACTCCAACTCCATATATTCGTGTTCGGGGAGAAAAAAAAACAGAGAGAAAGATTCATCTCGTTTTACGATACAGAGCCGCCGCCAAGCCCTAAACTCTCTCGGGAGGGCTGATCTGGAGTCCGTTCGGGGCTCCGTAGAGGGTAATCCGTCACCATCGTCATCATCAACCATCCTCCATCACCAATTTCATGATGCTCACCGCCGTGCGTGAGTAATTCCATTGTAGGCTTGCTAGACGGTGATGGGTTGGATGAGATTTATCATGTAATCGAGTTAGTTTTGTTAGGGTTTGATCCCTAGTATCCACTATGTTCTGAGATTGATGTTGCTATGACTTTGCTATGCTTAATGCTTGTCACTAGGGCCCGAGTGCCATGATTTCAGATCTGAACCTATTATGTTTTCATGAATATGTGTGAGTTCTTGATCCTATCTTGCAAGTCTCAGTCACCTACTATGTGTTATGATCCGCAACCCAAAGTGACAATAATCGGGACCACTCCGGTGATGACCGTAGTTTGAGGAGTTCATGTATTCACTATGTGTTAATGCTTTGGTCCGGTACTCTATTAAAAGGAGGCCTTAATATCCCTTAGTTTCCGCTAGGACCCCACTGCCACGGGAGGGTAGGACAAAAGATGTCATGCAAGTTCTTTTCCATAAGCACGTATGACTATATTTGGAATACATGCCTACATTACATTGATGAATTGGAGCTAGTTCTGTGTCACCCTATGTTATAACTGTTGCATGAATAATCGCATCCGGCATAATTCTCCATCATCGATCCAGTGCCTACGAGCTTTTCACATATTGTTCTTCGCTTATTTACTTTTCCGTTGCTACTGTTACAATCACTACAAAACCCAAAAATATTACTTTTGCCACCGTTACCATTACTATCATACTAGTTTGGTACTAAATACTTTGCTGCAGATACTAAGTTATCCAGGTGTGGTTGAATTGACAACTCAACTGCTAATGCTTGAGAATATTCTTTGGCTCCCCTAGTGTCGAATCAATAAATTGGGGTTGAATACTCTACCCTCGAAAACCGTTGCGATCCCCTATACTTGTGCGTTATCAAGACTATTTTCTGGCGCCGTTGCTGGGGAGCATAGCTCTATTCTTTGAGTCACTTGGGATTTATATCTGCTGGTCACTATGAAGAACTTGAAAGACGTGAAAACAAAAATTTATCCCTCAACTACGAGGGGAGGTAAGGAACTGCCATCTAACTCCGCACTTGATTCACCTTCTGTTTTGAGTAAGCTTGCGACACCTAAACCTGCTTCTGCTTTTAATTCTGATATGTCGCATGTTATTGATGATGCCACTTCTATTATGCATGATACTTATGATGAAACTACTTCTATGCTTGATACTATTGTGCCGCTTGGTGAATTTCTTGATGAACAACTTGCTAGGGCTAGAGAGAATGAAATTATTGAAACTGATAATATTGATGAAAGTGATGATGAAGATTCTCCCCCTAGATATGAATTGCCTGTTGTGCCTGAGGGTTACGTTATGGATGAAGAAACTGCTAGAGACTTTCTTGCTTGCAATGATAGAAGTGATCTTAAGAAATTATTAGCTAAGCTTAAAGAAAAAACTTTGAATGGTAGAATCAAATATGATCCGGATTTTGCTACTTCACCTATCTTTGTTACTGATAAGGATTATGAATTCTCTGTCGACCCTGTTATAATTACTTTGGTTGAATCTGATCTTTTCTATGGCTATGGATCTGAAACTGTTGTGGCACATCTTACTAAATTAAATGATATAGCCACCCTGTTCACTAATGATGAGAAAACTCGCTATTACTATATCCTTAAAATATTTCCGTTCTCATTAAAACATGATGCTAAGATATGGTTTAACTCTCTTGATCCTGGTTGTGTGCATAGTCCCCAGGATATGATTTATTACTTCTCTGCTAAATATTTCCCTGCTCATAAGAAAGAAGCTGCTTTAAGGGATATATATAATTTTGTGCAAATTGAAGAAGAGAGGCTCCCACAAGCTTGGGGGAGGCTTCTCCAATTACTTAATGCTTTGCCTGATCATCCTCTCAAGAAAAATGAAATACTTGATATCTTTTATAGTGGACTAACCGATGCTTCCAGAGACCACCTGGATAGTTGTGCTGGTTGTGTTTTCAGGGAAAGAACTGTTGATCAAGCTGAAATTCTATTGAATAATATGTTGACAAATGAAAATAATTGGACACTTCCTGAACCAACTCCTAAGACAACTCCGAAGAAAAGGGGTGTTCTATTTCTCAGTCCTGAAGATATGCAAGAGGCAAAGAAATCTATGAAGGAAAAAGGTATAAAATCTGAACATGTTAAGAATTTACCTCCTGTTGAAGAAATACATGATCTTAATTCATCACCTATTGAAGAAGTACACGGTCTTGATAACCCGGTAAAGGTAAATTCTCTCTATAGATTTGATGAAGGTGATATTCCTCGTTATAAGTCTGCTAGCCAATGCTTAGATGAGTTTGATAATTTTATTGTCAAAAAAGAAAACTTCAATGCTTATGTTGGTAGAAAATTAAAACACAATGCTTATATGATTTAACACTTGAGTGATTATATGTCTAGAGTTAAAGGTGAACTTAAACTCATTAGTAAACATGCTTCTATGGTTACCACTCAAGTAGAACAAGTACATAAGGCTCAGAATGACTTGCTCAATGAATTGAATAGTAAGAATAATGATTTTGCTGTTAGAGTGGCTACTAGAACTGGTAAAATGACTCAGGAACCTTTGTATCCTGAAGGCCATCCTAAGAGAATTGAGCAAGATTCTCAGAGAAATAATGTAGATGCACCTAGTCCTTCTAAATGGAAGAAAAAGAAAAATGATAGGACTTTGCATGCTTCTAGTGAACCTATTGTAGACACACCTGAGAATCACAATGATATTTCTATTTCTGATGCTGAAACACAATTTGGTGATGAACATGAACCTAGTGATAATGTTAATGATAATGTTCATGTTGATGCTCAACCTAGCAACGATAATGATGTAGAAACTGAACCTGCTGTTAATCTTGATAACCCACAATCAAAGAATCAACGTTATGATAAGAGAGACTTTGTTGCTAGGAAGCACGGTAAGGAAATAGAGCCATGGGTTCAGAAACCCATGCCTTTTCTTCCCAAACCATCCTAGAAAAAGGATGATGAGGATTTTGAGCGCTTTGCTGAAATGATTAGACCTATCTTTTTGCATATGCATTTGACTGATATGCTCAAAATGAATCCTTATGCTAAGTATATGAAAGAAATTGTTACTAATAGAAGAAAGATACCGGAAGCTGAAATTTCCACCATGCTTGCTAATTGTACTTTTAAGGGTGGAATACCAAAGAAGTTAGGAGATCCAGGAGTACCCATTATACCATGCTCCATTAAATGAAATTTTGTTAGAACTAGTTTATGTGATCTTGGAGCCGGTGTGTAGTGACCCGACCGCAGACGGTCAAGCCTCTGTGTTACTGTGCCATCCCTGGATCAGTATGCTGGCACACACAGTACATCAATGTATATATCAAAGTGCAATCACATGTATAATTAACGTAAAACTGATATATACCTCATAAGTCACAGCGGAAACAAATAGTCGGGTGTGGAGTCCCATCAACGCCATCGGCAGGTTGAGTGCAGACCGTAACCCTGTATCGTAACTCTTACTCGTCGAGGAAATATCTGCAACATGATACGTTGCAGCCGTGTAGGTCAGTACATTGAATGTACCGGCAAGATCACAATAAGCGACAACAGATGATAAACTATACTACATGCAGTATGGCTTTGTGGCTCTGTATCTGAATTTTGTTTGTGTAAAAGTTGATTTATTTTCCCTACATCAAAGGAATAAATGAAGTCTGTACTATGGAGTTTTCTATCATGACATGGTTCCGCCAACCGATGTCTCATAGCCCAAAATCATCATAAGTTGCCCACAATTAAGTTATCAATCCGGTGTTGAGAGTTCGAGATAGATCCAAGTCCAGAGGCTCAAATTGTCCGTAATCGGGACACGGCTAATCGATTAGGTTATAACCCTCTGCAGAGGTTTGTACACTTTACCCGCAAGATTCGATCCCTCTTTTACGTTCTCGCACTTCATAGTGTTTGAGAACAAGATGACCAAACATGGTCTTCCAAAGAGTTCCTCGACCACCGTCCGGTACCCATCCAATCCTACCGTAGTTCTACATCTGCTAGCACCGTCCCAGCCAGAGTCACAACTAAGGTCAACCAAGCGAGCCCATAATGACTTGCGGTTGCACGGTAAGCTTCCGGCGTGAAGTATTCTTCCGTCTCTTTGAGTCTGGGTGAAGCTTTCCGCAAGATGTCATGGCGCTTCTCCATGCATCCCGCCAACCACTGGTTTCTCCAGGTGCCCACAACCGCCCTTCACCCAATGAGTGTGTATTGAATTCTTGTCTCGAGTCTTGAAGTCTTGAGGTCTTGAAGATGCAGTCCTTGCAGATTCCATCATGGAGTTATCGTCATTGGCGTAGAGTCCTCCTTCTTCACACCACTCGAACACTCATACCAAACCCGTCTACTACAGCGTAGCATTAGAATAAAATAACGTCCGGGCTTGGTAACAGGGTGATGGGTTCCTACCTCATGCATACTACTCAACTACAAGAATTTCAATAACACTACTGAGGGGTGGTTGCAAAGATGCCACTAAATGCAATAAAACATAGGTATGAAAGCATGGTCAAAGTGAACTTGCCTGGTAATACTTGATGAAGATAACAACGCTGTCAGAAAATGACTTGGTAGAACTAATCGTCACTCCGTTGAAAATCTATATAGTCAAACATAGCATTCACATAAGCAAACATCCTAGCAAACAATTTTAGCACTCGAAATAACAATCAAAACAACAAGGAAAATCGATAATAAAACTCAAACAAAATCGAAAGAAACTTCAAATAAAACTACAAGGAAAAACTACTAACGAAGATCTATGACTTTGCTACAAACATCTAATATAGTTTTGCCGTAAGTAAAAACTTAACAACAATTAAAATACTAAACTAATAAATTAACAGAAAATAAAATGTAAAATAACTGATTTAACAGAAAGTATTTTTTCCATAAAATTTTATTTGTAAAAAGAAACAAATAAAAAGCTTTTATAAAACTCTAACTATGACCTATAGAAGGTTTCATACAAAACTAAGGAAAATAATTTTTTTAAATAAAATAAATTTTCTCCTGTTGTCTAACAGAAACACAACTAATTTTGTCAAAAGTGACAAAAAGAAATAATTTAAAACTAATAAAAACAGTAAATAAAAAGCTAAAACAAAACTAATATTAAAACAGTACTGTTTTGCTAAAACCTAATTTAAATTAACCTGAAAATAAAATACTAAATACTACTGGATAAAAAAGGTCCTAGAGACCAGGAGCAAAAAGAATTAATTAAAACCTATTTTTAAACTCCCGGAATAAGCAAAACAAGCTTTAATTCAAATCTGATCTAACTCAATTTTATAAATCCAAACATAGAAAAATTATATATTTTGGAAACTACAAGAAAATTGTGATCTAACGCAAAAAGAATCAGCATCATTGGACTTCTAGATCAAAAGTTATAAGCTAAACAGGAACGGAACTAAATCTGTTACGGAAATAAATCTGAAAACAGCGGAGTTACCTGTACGTGAGGTAGAGATGGCAGGAAGGAGGCGGCGATGTGGAGGCTGCTCGGCGAGGGGGCGAGGTCGCCGGCGAGGTGGGGTGGCGGAGGAGGGGTCGGCGCTTGGGAGGTGGCGCTGGGTGATGGGAGGTTCCAGGAGAGCTCTGGTGGCGTTCTAGGCAGGAAAAGGAGGACGGTGGCGAGAAGGCTACGGGCAGGGAGGCGTGGTGATGGGAAAAATGGAGCGAGGAGAGGAGGGGTTTTATAGGCGGTCTCGGGAGGCGCTGGGATGGAAAGACGAGGAGATCGGGAAGGTGGAGATTCTGTCTCCATGGATATGGAAAGCTTCAGTAACGTGAGAGGAAACAGAGGAAGGAGATGATCTCTTGTTGGGCTAGAATAGGAAAGTGCTTAATGGGCCAGCAGGTTTTCCTAATAAAAGCGATTCCATTCCTATTTTTAAAATTAGGAAACTAAAACAATAAAAGGAAATCAAATCAATTCGAATAAAGAGTTTTTATATACTAAAATTATCAGAAAAATAAAATGTAGATGATGAGCATTATTCATGCCAAAATAAAAACTAAAAAAAATGTTTTTAGAAAATCCCTAAAGGCTTTATTTCTTTTGCAAATAATTTTAAATAAAACTTTGGTTTTCTTGGCTCAAATATTTTCAAAATGCCCTGATTTTGGAGGGTCATTTTCCTCCGCTCTTTCTTGCTTGCAAGAATTTATTTTCGGGTATTTCTCGGGAAGAAAAATAGAAAGCAAGTGCAAATATTTGAAAGAATTAAATTGCAAAACTCCGTTCAAATTCTTTATAGTTGAAGAAGTCATGTCATCTTCTCTCATTGATTTTAATAGGATGAATTTGAATTTACGGAGAAGGGAAAGTCATTTTATTCCCTCTCTTTCAAAAGTTTTTGAAAAGGTTCAAATTTCACTCAAGTTTAATTCACGCAAGCAAACAAACAAACAATTCAATTAATTATATTAACATTCCAAAATTTGGGATGTTACAAACCTACCACACTTAAAATGAATCTAGTCCTCGAGATTGAAGAAACTAACAAGAAAAGGTTAGGGTTGGGGTCTTCTAGCAAATGTCTTGGTCGAAAAGGTCGGGGTGCTACCACACTTAAAAACAAGGTCATGGTTCCAATAAACTCAGATATTTCCTCCGGAGGGCTGACAATGTATGTCTCTTCACATATCTTATAATAGCTCCTTCATTAAAGCTCTTACATCGAAGCATAGAGTTTTCCTCAAAAGCTTGGGTCGGTTCGTCAAAGTTGAAGTTAAATCCGAGACCGGATCTTCTTAGCTGATGGAGTCTGTGTCCATTCTAAACAACCATCAAACACTCATGGTGGTCTACAATTTATGGTTTTCTCCTGCAGAAAAGCGGGTGCAGGTTGAACCTCACCGTATAACCTCGTTTGTAGCGGTTGCTGTAATGGGGTTCCATCGTCCTACCATTTTATGGTTTTATGGCTTATCGCGTCGACACTCTTCTAAGTTTTTCAAGGCTCTCTGACTTTCCATCAACATATGATAGTTCAGGATAGAAGTCTCCGGTATGGGGGCCAATCCATCCCGTACTTGAATCATTACCACATATGTAAACAGTGAATCACGTATTCTAACACTTGGGCATACTCACAAGCATGGCAGAGTTTCTCTTGTTCTCGAATTGGGTTCGAGTAAATCCATGGTTTCTGCAAGCCAAACAAAACATCTATCGTTACTTCACCACTCTTAGGTTTTTGCGTAACCTCCTACGAAACGTATGCTGATTGGATCACTGATTCTTCCAATTTATTCCTTTATCAAGGTTATATCGGTCTCCTTTCAAAATTCGGGCACATGGGTTATGGCCTACTTCAACACTAGTGCAGCTTTAACTCATCCTTGGAGTAACTCTCTTGTTACACCTCCTTTAAATCCAGAGTACTCTGTTTCTTCATACCATCATATCAAAAGCAAAATTCCAACTTATTTTGTCCAGCTTCCTTCTATGGACCGTCATGGATAACACATTTCTTTCTTCATTGATCCTGTGGTTTTACAGAGTACTATGACCAAAATAAATGCACAAGTTTATCTATAACATCTCATTATTCTCATATCAATCTTTCATTACATCCTTAATCATTTTTCGTGAATCCAAATTCCAAAAAGTTTATTACAAATGCTGTCACCCACATGGTTTGGTATGGTCAGACATTACTTCCAACTTTATTTATTTATCCTCCTCGAGGATTCTTCAGTCCCACTGGAATTGTGCGACATGAGCCTTGAAATCTTCAATCTTCTGTTTCATCATGGTGGTCTTGAGCTTCACCTTCATCATCTCTGCATGCACTTCGCTTAGGTATTCCTGAGTATAACGGAGTCTTGCTTCAAATATTTCTCCGATCTGGCGTATGGCTTCCATGGCTGCTTCACGAACGGCATCGAAGAAAGTTGCTTGTGGCACACGTGAGATGAAAAAGTAATGCCCCATCCTCTTTGGGCAAACTCCTTTCAAATGGTGGAGGTGTACCTCCACATACCAAAGTTCCACTCCCTTATGCATGAAGGGTAGCCTTTGTAGACTGCATCTCCTTCAAGGTGAATATGCTTCATCATGTCCTTGAGGATCTTGGGTAATCATGATCACTTGTCGTGGTCATGATGGTTTCGGACCTTTAAGGAAAGACTCGTAAAGGGTCGTCATCTGCAGTTAATGGAATGAAATGATGCTCGAAATTAAGGTACTTATCTCTGGGGCATACATTCATATCATCCAAACAGAACTTCAAACTCAATTTCCAATTTCCTGTTTATGCATCACAACTCACTTTCTTCCATGTTCATCAAAATATTAATTTCCAAGATAAAACATGGCAACTCCTTAAAGCTTTTCAGCATGTGACATTACAACTTTATTGAGTCATGAACTATTACAAACTCGAGAAATCTATTACATAACTCAACTCATTGAGCTCATGAAAAGGAAATTGCTTTCTACTACTCTTATTATCCATATCAAAATTCCAACTACTCAACTCCAGCTTTCATCTTGTCGGGACATTTAATAGCATAATGTCCTGCCTCCTTGCAGCGAAAACAAATGACTTCCGACATGTCTCGGGCTTCTTTGTGATTATCGGGGCTCCTTGGATTCTTGGCTTCTTTTACGGGCATTTACTAGCGTAATGACCTAAATCCTTACACCTGTAACAGGTGATATGACTCAAGTCCTTCTCTGCAAAAATTGTGTTGCTCTCGGGTTGCCTTCCTTTTCTCTTCTGGATTTCTCTGTAATGATCGAGTTTCTATCTCCGGGGTCAAACTTCACTTCATTGTCGGGAAATATCCTGGATACTCCTTTCTTTCCTTGGTGCAATCATGTGAAAATGTCCTTCTTCTCCACATGAATAGCAGGCATTGGAGAAAATCTGTTGAGACCTTCTCCATCCAGGTCTTCAACACTTTCATCATCTTGGTTCTTCTAGATCTTCCTTGAGGGCTTCTTTCATTCCATCTTCCTGGTTGAATAGTTTGTTGCACCGTGGAGTAAATGTGACCTCGCACCGGTAGTGGGTGGTTCCTTCACACAGGAAGCAAGTCACACGCTAGTTGGGCATTCCTCACCGGGTGTTTCTCCTCACAATGAGGGCATCCATCTTTGTGTTCCTCCAGGTGTGTCCTATTTCTCCATAAATCTTGCAGAGCACAAGGTTTATTTCTTGGTGTATCATGGTGCTTCCGGGTAAGACGAGATCTTGTCGAGTCTTCTTGAATTCTTCCCAAGTCTTTGCTCCATTCCATCCTGTATAGCTTGATGCATCTGCCACCATGTTGCAGCACTTCCTTCAAAATCTTGAAGAGCGTCGATACTTCATTCTTCCTTGAAATCAAATTGCTCCCAAGTGATTCTCCATGTTCGAATCCATAGCTCTGCCTCCGGCTGGGTTTTCGTCCAGAGAATATCAGTCCAACTTCATTCATCATCTATGGGGTCCAAAAGTTTTGGGATGAGATATGAGAGAGGTGGGGAGGATATACACACAATACAAACAATAGTTTTTGAAGAAACAAGTTTTATTTTGGGGCTGTCGGAAAACATCAAACAAATGACAGCTCACAAATCGCCGCGTCTAACGTAAGTGTGTAACAGGGGTTTGGTCTTCTAAAGGTCAAATAATTCTTCAAATTCTTCTAGTCTTCGGAGTCTTCAATTGTTGCAGCTTCAACTCTTCTAATGCATGGTGAATCCTCTTTACTCAAAGAGGCCATCAGTTATCCGATATCTTGTCCTTCTTGGAGCGGCTTCAGTTGATTCTTCATGTGATCAAAAGGGAAAGGTGTATATTCTAACTATTTGAGGTCAGAGGGACTACTTGATAAAATCAGAAAAGACGAGAAGTAAAGGATCCTTTTGAAAATAAAGTTTTAGAGATTTCCTGTCCTAGGGGCTTTCCGATTTCTAGGGTCACGTCCTACAGTCAACATGTGCTCTGATACCATTTCTGTAGCGACCCGACCTCAGACGGTCAAGCCTCGTATTCTTTATGCCATCCACGGATCAGTATCTTTGCACAACAGTACATCAATGTATATATCAAAGTGCAATCACATGTATAATTAACGTAAAACTGATATATACCTCATAAGTCACAATGAAACAAATAGTCGGTGTGGAGTCCCATCAACGCCATCGGCGAGTTGAGTGCTGACCGTAACCACAGATCGTAACTCTTACTTGTCGAGGAAATATACGCAACATGATACGTTGCAGCCGTGTAGGTCAGTACATTGAATGTACCGGCAAGATCACAATAAGCGACAACAGATGATAAACTATACTACATGCAGCATGGCTTTGTGGCTCTGTATCTGAATTTTGTTTGCATAAAAGTTGATTTATTTTCCCTACATCAAAGGAATAAATGAAGTCTGTACTATGGAGTTTTCTATCATGACATGGTTCCGCCAACCGATGTCTCATAGCCCAAAATCATCATAAGTTGCCCACAATTAAGTTATCAATCCGGTGTTGAGAGTTCGAGATAGATCCAAGTCCGAGGCTCAAATTGTCCGTAATCGGGACACGGCTAATCGATTAGGTTATAACCCTCTGCAGAGGTTTGTACACTTTACCCGCAAGATTCGATCCCTCTTTTTACGTTCTCGCACTTCATAGTGTTCGAGAACAAGATGACCGAAACATGGTCTTCCAAAGAGTTCCTCGACCACTTTGTCCGGTACCCATCCAATCCTACCGTAGTTCTACATCTGCTAGCACCGTCCCAGCCAGAGTCACAACTAAGGTCAACCAAGCGAGCCCATAATGACTTGCGGTTGCACGGTAAGCTTCCGGCGTGAAGTATTCTTCCGTCTCTTTGAGTCTGGGTGAAGCTTTCCGCAAGATGTCATGGCGCTTCTCCATGCATCCCGCCAACCACTGGTTTCTCCGGGTGCCCGTCAACCGTCCTTCACCCGATGAGTGTGTATTGAATTCTTGTCTCGAGTCTTGAAGTCTTGAGGTCTTGAAGATGCAGTCCTTGCAGATTCCATCATGGAGTTATCGTCATTGACGTAGAGTCCTCCTTCTTCACACCACTCTCGAACACTCATACCAAACCCGTCTACTACAGCGTAGCATTAGAATAAAATAACGTCCGGGCTTGGTAACAGGTGATGGGTTCCTACCTCATGCATACTACTCAACTACAAGAATTTCAATAACACTCTGAGGGGTGGTTGCAAAGATGCCACTAAATGCAATAAAACATAGGTATGAAAGCATGGTCAAAGTGAACTTGCCTGGTAATACTTGATGAAGATAACAACGCTGTCAGAAAATGACTTGGTAGAACTAATCGTCACTCCGTTGAAAATCTATATAGTCAAACATAGCATTCACATAAGCAAACATCCTAGCAAACAATTTTAGCACTCTAAATAACAATCAAAACAACAAGGAAAATCGATAATAAAACTCAAACAAAATCGAAAGAAACTTCAAATAAAACTACAAGGAAAAACTACTAACGAAGATCTATGACTTTGCTACAAACATCTAATATAGTTTTGCCGTAAGTAAAAACTTAACAACAATTAAAATACTAAACTAATAAATTAACAGAAAATAAAATGTAAAATAACTGATTTAACAGAAAGTATTTTTTCCATAAAATTTTATTTGTAAAAAGAAACAAATAAAAAGCTTTTATAAAACTCTAACTATGACCTATAGAAGGTTTCATACAAAACTAAGGAAAATAATTTTTTTTAAATAAAAATAAATTTTCTCCTGTTGTCTAACAGAAACACAACTAATTTTGTCAAAAGTGACAAAAATAAATAATTTAAAACTAATAAAAACAGTAAATAAAAAGCTAAAACAAAACTAATATTAAAACAGTACTGTTTTGCTAAAAACCTAATTTAAATTAACCTGAAAATAAAATACTAAATACTACTGGATAAACAAAGGTCCTAGAGACCAGGAGCAAAAAGAATTAATTAAAAGCTATTTTAAACTCCCGGAATAAGCAAAACAAGCTTTAATTCAAATCTGATCTAACTCAATTTTTATAAATCCAAACATAGACAAATTATATATTTTTGGAAACTACAATAAAATTGTGATCTAACGCAAAAGAATCAGCATCATTGGACTTCTAGATCAAAAGTTATAAGCTAAACAGGAACGGAACTAAATCTGTTACGGAAATAAATCTGAAAACAAAACGGAGTTACCTGTACGTGAGGTAGAGATGGCAGGAAGGAGGCGGCGATGTGGAGGCTGCTCGGCGAGGGGGCGAGGTCGCCAAGCGAGGTGGGGGTGGCGGAGGAGGGGTCGGCGCTTGGGAGGTGGCGCTGGGTGATGGGAGGTTCGGGAGAGCTCTGGTGGCGTTCTAGGCAGGAAAAGGAGGGCGGTGGCGAGAAGGCTACGGGCAGGGAGGCGTGGTGATGGGAAAAATGGAGCGAGGAGAGGAGGGGTTTTATAGGCGGTCTCAGGAGGCGCTGGGATGGAAAGACGAGGGAGATCGGGAAGGTGGAGATTCCTGTCTCCATGGATATGGAAAGCTTCAGTAACGTGAGAGGAAACAGAGGAAGGAGATGATCTCTTGTTGGGCTAGAATAGGAAAGTGCTTAATGGGCCAGCAGGTTTTCCTAATAAAACGATTCCATTCCTATTTTAAAATTAGGAAACTAAAACAATAAAAGGAAATCAAATCAATTCGAATAAAGAGTTTTATATACTAAAATTATCAGAAAAATAAAATGTAGATGATGAGCATTATTCCATGCCAAAATAAAACTAAAAAAATGTTTTCAGAAAATCCCTAAAGGCTTTATTTCTTTTTGCAAATAATTTTAAATAAAAACTTTGGTTTTCTTGGCTCAAATATTTTCAAAATGCCCCTGATTTTGGAGGGTCATTTTCCTCCGCTTTTCTTGCTTGCAAGAATTTATTTTCTGGGTATTTCTCGGGAAGAAAAATAGAAAGCAAGTGCAAATATTTGAAAGAATTAAATTGCAAAACTCCGTTCAAATTCTTTATAGTTGAAGAAGTCATGTCATCTTCTCTCATTGATTTTAATAGGATGAATTTGAATTTACCGGAGAAGGGGAAAGTCATTTTATTCCCTCTCTTTCAAAAGTTTTTGAAAAGGTTCAAATTTCACTCAAGTTTAATTCACGCAAGCAAACAAACAAACAATTCAATTAATTATATTAACATTCCAAAATTTGGGATGTTACACGGTGTTAGTGTTATGCCTCTCTCTTTATATCGTAGACTTGATTTGAATAAGTTTACACCTACTGAAATATCTTTGCAAATGGCCGATAAATCAACTGCTATACCTGTCGGTATTTGTGAGGACGTGCCTGTTGTGGTTGCAAATGTTACTATTTGAACGGACTTTGTTATTCTTGATATTCCCGAGGATGATAGTATGTCTATTATTCTTGGAAGACCCTTTTTGAATACTGCAAGGGCTGTTATTGATTGAAACAAAGGCAATGTCACTTTTCATGTTAATGGTAATGATCATACGGTACACTTTCCGAGGAAACAACCTCAAGTCTACAGTATCAATTCTATTGGAAAAATTCCATCAATTATTTTTGGAGGTTTTGAATTTCCTCTACCTACTGTCAAGAAGAAATATGATATTCTTATTATTGGGGATGTGCATATCCCCATTGAGGTAACATAGTGTTATTCAAAATTTCTCCGGTTCCATGTTATTCGGGATGAGTTTGTTAACAAGACTTGATCAACCTTGTTAGTGGATTCCTTTTGATGAGCATGGGATGGATGAAGTTAGAAAGCACAACCTTCTGTACCCTCCTTTTACTTTCTGTTGTTTAGTTGAAATAAAGTAAAAATAATATTTTCTATCTCATTTCTGATTTAACCGTGCAATAAAAAATACCTCGAAAATAAAAGTTCTCCAAATGCCCCGAAATTGAAATATGATTTTTTTCTGGAATATTTGAGAATATCTGGCACTGAGAACACAACAGGGGGAGCAAGCACCTGGCCACGAGGGTCCAGGGCGCGCCCCCTGCCTCGTGGGCCCATGGTGGCTCCCCTCCACTTATTCCAGCAACCACACACTCCTTCTTCCTTCCAAAAAACCACCAACCAGCTCAAGCACGAGTTCTAGCTCATTTTGCTGCGATTTTCGATCTCCTTGCTCAAAGCACCTCTCACAAAACTGCTTTGGGGGATTGTTCCTTGGTATGTGACTCCTCCAATGGTCCAATTAGTTTTTGTTCGAGTGCCTTATTCATTGCAAATTTTTGCTGCCTAGGTGACCATGTTCTTGAGCTTGTATGTCAACTTTATATGGTTCCAAGTAGTTTTAATGCATGATATAGTCTCTAGGCACTTGTAGGAGTAGTTGCTATCGATTTTGTTGAGTTTGATTCACTTTTTTTTGAAGTTACTAAAAAATTTCAGAATTTTTCAGAAAATGATGAAGAGATTTTTGAGGGGCTCTTCGAGCCGAAGCTCGAAGGATAAGCAAAGTGAAGAAGAAGAGAGGCCCAAATATAATCTGCCTCGCACCGCGGAGGTTCGGCCGTGTGAATGGCCTTGTGATGATTTCTTGGGAGCAGCCGGGATTTATGATGATTTTTATGAGTTGGCTGAGAATGCAGGCCTCACCGACTTCCTCCGCGACCAACGCGAACAGTATCTCTTACTCACCAATATCTTTGTGCAAAAGTTTCATTTCCATTCTAGGAGGTCACCACCTACGGTGGATTTTTATTTATATGATGAGTATAAGGAGATGACCCTTCGTGAATTTTGTGAGGTTTGCAAGTTGCCATTTCTGGGCATCATAGAGGAACCACATCGTGACGATGTGGAGGGGTTTATTGATACAATTGCTATAGGGGAAACAAGGAAGGTTTCCGACGCACGAATCACTAGCATACACTTTCCTGTTCTACGTTACTTTGCTATATTTGCTAGTAGATGCTTAATTGGTCGCGGAAACTGTGGAAACCTGAGTGCCCCTGATATTGTTATTTTATGCCATGCATTGTTTCATGATGACACATTCAATATGGGCGCTATTGTTGCAAAGCGGTTAAACCTTAACCGTACTAAGGGCCCCATCTTGGGAGGCATCTTCGCCTCGCGCCTCGCTGCATACTATAACATACCTATTAGGCATTACGAGAAAGAAGAAAAATTGCCGCCTCCTGCTTTTCTAGACTATAAGAGTATGGTAGCACATGATTTTATTGTTAAGAATAGGGAAAGGGCGCTTAAGTACAAAATATTTGGTAAAATCACCTGAGACTATTACTCTTTTGCTCCTTCCTTGTTTGATTTGTCTGCAGCAAGTACCTTGTTCATAGGAGACTATTCGCGCCTACCTAAACCCTACATCAGCTACAGAGCCAGAGCCGGAACCACAATTTGATCCTCCACGACAGTCTGATTACCAGTGGAATCCGGAGGTGATTGCCAACCAGTTGCAATCCGAGGCTTCTTCTCAGTACGACCCCAACTATAACTTTGGATATCCACCAGGCCAACCATGGAATTAGACCAACTTAGGCCAAAAGCCTAAGCTTGGGGGAGTACATATTTCTCACCGACATTACATTTATGTTCACATTCTCATGCTAGATGTCGGTGTTCATACTCTTTCATTGTACTATCCATGCTAGTTTATTTTCTTTTTCTTGCTTTCTTCTTGTGTGTTTGAAAAGCTTTAAGAAAAACCAAAAAAAAAAATTGTAGCTTTTAGCTAGTTTATTTTTCTTGCTTGTAGTAGTAATAATTAAAAATAAAACCCAAAATTATTTCCTGTTCTTCTTTTGCTTGTTGGGAGCTTTCCCGTGTAAATAGTTTTATTTGTTTTCTTTCCTTTGGCGGTCGATAGGAGAAGACCATGATGAAATTGTTGAAGTGGCCCTTATATGCATTGTTGTTGATTTAACCAAGAGCCCATATTGCCTTGTCTTCTCCTGTTTATTGAATGCTTGCAGATTCCAACTTAGTCCAATGCACATGCACGATTATTATTATTCACATCATTCGGTCGTGCAAGTGAAAGGCAATTATGAAGATATATGATGGACTGATTAAGATGAGAGAAGCTGGTATGAACTCGACCTCTCTTGTTTTTGTAAATACGATTAGTTCATCGTTCCTGATTCAGCTTATTATGAATAAACATGTTTGCAATGACAATTAGATATTATAGTTACTTATGCCATGCTTAATTAGCTAGGAGCTTATAATGGTTTACCTTGCGTGCCAACATGCTATTAAAATGGTTGTGATGTGGTATGATAGGGTGGTATCCTCCTTTGAATGATTTAAGTGACTTGACTTGGCACATGTTCACGCATGTAGTTGAAACAAAATCAACATGGCCTTCACAATATTTATGTTCATGGTGGATTATATCCTACTCATGCTTGCACTCAATGTTCATTAATTTTAATGCATGTTCATGACTGTTGTCGCTCTCTAGTTGGTCGCTTCCCAGTCTTTTGCTATCCTTCACTTGTACTAAGCGGGAATACTGCTTGTGCATCCAATCCCTTAAATCCCAAAGTTATTCCATATGAGTCCACCATACCTTCCTATATGCGGTATCTACCTGCCGTTCCAAGTAAATTTGTATGTGCCAAACTCTAAACCTTCAAATGAAATTATGTTTTGTATGCTCGAATAGCTCATGTATCAACTAGGGCTGTCCATATCTTCCATGTTAGGCGGGTTATTCTCAAGAGGAGTGGACTCCGCTCCTCACTCACGAGAAAATGGCTGGTCAACGGGATGCCCAGTCCCATGCTTTATGCAAATCAAATCAAAATAATTGCGAACAAAACTCCCCCGGGACTGTTGTTAGTTGGACGCACTCGTTGTGTCGAGCAAGCCATGGATTGATGCTTGTTGGTGGAGGGGGAGTATAAACTTTACCATTCTGTTTGGGAACCGCCTATAATGTGTGTAGCATTGAAGATATCGCCATCTCTTGGTTGTTATGTTGACAATGAAAGTATACCGCTCAAAATATTATTTATCTCTATTTCAAAACCGAGCTCTGGCACCTCTACAAATCCCTGCTTCCCTCTGTGAAGGGCCTATCTATTTACTTTTATGTTGAGTCATCACCCTCTTATTAAAAAGCACCAGCTGGAGAGCACCGCTGTCATTTGCATTCATTACTGTTAATTTATATTGGGTATGACTATGATTGGATCTCTTTTACCTCGAATTACAATGTCTAGTCAGTCCTTGATCTTTAAAGGTGCTCTGCATTTATGTTTTGTGGTCTCAGAAAGGGCTAGCAAGATACCATCTTGTTACATCATATTAAGATTGTTTTGAGGAAGTGTTGTCATCCGAGATTTACTATTATTGCTTGCTAGTTGATTATGCCATTGATATGAGTAAACATGAGTCCTAAGTGTTATTGTGAATATGGTTAGTTCATAATCTTTGCTGAAAACTTGAATGTTGGCTTTACATATTTACAACAACAAGAGCAAACAGAGTTTGTAAAAGTTTTTCTTTATCACTTTCAGTTTATCAACTGAATTGCTTGAGGACAAGCAAAGGTTTAAGCTTGGGGGAGTTGATACGTCTCCGTCGTATCTACTTTTCCAAAAACTTTTGCCCTTGTTTTGGACTCTAACTTGCACGATTTGAATGGAACTAACCCGGACTGACGCTGTTTTTAGCAGAATTGCCATGGTGCTATCTTTGTGCAGAAAAAAAGTTCTCGAAATGATCTGAAACTTCACGGAGATTTTTTTGGAAATAATAAAAAATATTGGTGAAAGAATCAAGGCCAGGGGGCCCACACCCTGTCCACGAGGGTGGGAGGCGCGCCTGCCCCCCAGGGCGCGCCCCCTGCCTCGTGGGCCCCCTGGTGTTCCACCGACCTCAACTCCAACTCCATATATTCGTGTTCGTGGAGAAAAAAATCAGAGATAAAGATTTATCGCGTTTTACGATACAGAGCTGCCGCCAAGCCCTAAACTCTCTCGGGAGGGCTGATCTGGAGTCCGTTCGGGGCTCCGGAGACGGGAATCCGTTGCCATCTTCATCATCAACCATCCTCCATCACCAATTTCATGATGCTCACCGCCGTGCGTGAGTAATTCCATCGTAGGCTTGCTGGACGGTGATGGGTTGGATGAGATTTATCATGTAATCGGGTTAGTTTTGTTAGGGTTTGATCCCTAGTATCCACTATGTTCTGAGATTGATGTTGCTATGACTTTGCTATGCTTAATGCTTGTCACTAGGGCCCGAGTGCCATGATTTCAGATCTGAACCTATTATGTTTTCATGAATATATGTGAGTTCTTGATCCTATCTTGCAAGTCTATAGTCACCTACTATGTGTTATGATCCGGCAACCCCGAAGTGACAATAATCGGGACCACTCCTGGTGATGACCGTAGTTTGAGGAGTTCATGTATTCACTATACTTGTGGGTTATCAAGGATCGTTTTTGGAACAAATGCAATCCAGGAGACTTGGAGTGGACGTCAAGGAAGCAACAAGGCGGCCACGAGACAGGGAGGCGCGCCTAGGGGGTAGGTGCACCCCCACCCTTGTGGGCCCCTCGTGGCTCCACCGACCTACTTCCTTCTCCTATATATACTCTTATACCCTGTAAACATCCAGGAGCACCACGAAACCCTATTTCCACCGCCGCAACCTTCTGTACCCGTGAGATCCCATCTTGGGGCCTTTTCCGGCGCTCCGCCGGAGGGGGAATCGATCATGGAGGGATTGTACATCAACACCATAGCCTCTCCGATGATGTGTGAGTAGTTTACCATAGACCTTCGGGTCCATAGTTATTAGCTAGATGGCTTCTTCTCTCTCTTTGGATCTCAATACAAAGTTCTCCTCGATTCTCTTGGAGATCTATTCGATGTAATACTTTTTGCGGCGTATTTGTCGAGGTCCGATGAATTGCGGGTTTATGATCAAGATTATCTATGAACAATATTTGATTCTTCTCTGAATTCTTATATGTATGATTTGATATCTTTGCAAGTCTCTTCGAATTATCAGTTTGGTTTGGCCTACTAGATTGATCTTTCTTGCAATGGGTGAAGTGCTTAGCTTTGGGTTCAATCTTGCGGTGTCCTTTCCCAGTGACAGCAAGGGCAGCAAGGCACGTATTGAATTGTTGCCATTGAGGATAAATGATGGGGTTTATATCATATTGCTTGAGTTTATCCCTCTACATCATGTCATCTTGCCTAATGAGTTACTCTGTTCTTATGAACTTAATACTCTCGATGCATGCTGGATAGCGGTCGATGTGTGTAGTAATAGTAGTAGATGCAGAATCGTTTCGGTCTACTTGTCACGGACATGATGCCTATATACATGATCATGCCTAGATATTCTCATAACTATGCACTTTTCTGTCAATTGCTCGACAGTAATTTTTTCATCCACCGTAGAATTTGCTATCTTGAGAGAAGCCACTAGTGAAACCTATGGCCCCCGGGTCTATCTTCCATCATATAAGTTTCCTATCTATTTTATTTTGTAATCTTTACTTTTCAATCTATAGAACAAAAAATACCAAAAACATTTATCTTATTATCTCTATCAGATCTCACTTTTGCAAGTGGTCGTGAAGGGATTGACAACCCCTTTATCGCGTTGGTTGCAAGGTTCTTATTTGTTTGTGCAGGTACTAGGAATTTGCGTGTAACCTCCTACTGGACCGATACCTTGGTTCTCAAAAACTGAGGGAAATACTTACACTACTTTGCTGCGTCACCCTTTCCTCTTCAAGGGAAAACCAACGCATGCTCAAGAGGTAGCAAGAAGGATTTCTAGCGCCGTTGCCAGGGAGGCTTACGCCAAGTCAAGTCAAGATTTGATCTCCCGTCAACTAAGCCATTTCTGGCGCCGTTGCCGGGGAGGCTTACGCCAAGTCAAGTCAAGATTTGATCTCCCGTCAACTAAGCCATTTCTGGCGCCGTTGCCAGGGAGATCTACGCTCAAGTCAAGACATACCAAGTACCCATCACAAACTCTTATCCCTCGCATTACATTATTAGCCATTTGCCTCTCGTTTTCCTCTCCCCCACTTCACCTTTGTCGTTTTATTCGCCTCTTTCCCGTTTGCTTTTCTTTCGCCATGGCCAAATCGAAAAGGGCTAAGGGTTCTCTCCCGGGTTTTAGTACTTTGTATAGTCCCTCTATCCTCTCTAAGCTCATAAATAATGATGCTATGGAAAGACCTACCGGGGTTATCAATGAGGGTCTGAATAATTTCGATGAGGATGATCCCGGAATTTTTCATTATTTACTTGATGAGTCTTTGAAAGATGCTTGGGATAGGCTATTAATGATCGGAGCCAGCTATGTGCCCCAATATCAAATTGAGATATACTTAAAAGCTTTTATGTTGGCTTACCCTCTTCGTTCAAGCAAGTTCTAGATTCTATTTTTGAAGAAGGTTTTCTTGAGGGGGATGCCATAGATACCTATGAAAAGATGAAAACTATATTTGGAAACCCCATGAGTGAGAAGGTTGAATCCACCTCTCTTTTGTGCTTTTATCAAAATGAAATTATCAAAGAGTTGAAGTCTAGCTTAGATGCAAATTTCCGTAGCATGCTTAATATTTCTTCCACCATTAATGGCCACGTGCTTTCTCAAAATAGAAAGATAAATGCTATAGATAAGAAATTTTATCTTTTCTTTCCCAATACCAAAGATGATAATCTCACTATTTTGGAAGAGTGTCAACTTTGCATGCATGTGGATCGTGTTGAAAATATTTTATGTGATAGCTATTTTGTTGAATTTGCTTATGATCCCACATGTAATTATTATGAGAGAGGAAAATATGATTGTAGAAATTTTCATGTTACTAAATTACCTCTCATTATGTTAAGATTGGTATTGTTTCTTTCCGCTTCCTTGCATATGCTAGTTTTTGCTTGCTAATACGTCTCTGTCGTATCTACTTTTCCAAACACTTTTTCTCTTGTTTTGGACTCTAACTTGCATCATTTGAATGGAACTAACCCGGACTGATGTTGTTTTCAGCAGAATTGCCATGGTGTTATTTTTGTGCAGAAACATAAGTTCTCGGAATGACCTGAAACTTCACGGAGATTATTTTAGGAAATAATAAAAATTACCCGCGAAAGAATCAAGGCCAGGGGGCCCACACCCTGTCCACGCGGGTGGGGGCGCGCCCCTGCCTCGTGGGCCCCCTGGAGCTCCACCGACCTCAACTCCAACTCTATATATTCACGTTCGGGGAGAAAAAAATCAGAGAGAAGGATTCATTGCGTTTTACAATACGGAGCCGCCGCCAAGCCCTAAACTCTCTCGGGAGGGCTGATTTGGAGTCCGTTCGGGGCTCCGGAGAGGGGAATCCGTCGCCATCGTCATCATCAACCATCCTCCATCACCAATTGCATGATGCTCACCGCCATGCATGAGTAATTCCATCGTAGGCTTGCTGGACAGTGATGGGTTGGATCCGATTTATTCATGTAATCGAGTTAGTTTTGTTAGGGTTTGATCCCTACTATCCACTATGTTCTGAGATTGATGTTGCTTTGACTTTGCTATGCTTAATGCTTGTCACTAGGGCCCGAGTGCCATGATTTCATATCTGAACCTATTATGTTTTCATGAATATATGTGAGTTCTTGATCCTATCTTGCAAGTCTATAGTCACCTACTATGTGTTATGATCCGGCAACCCCGAAGTGACAATAATCGGGACCACTCCCGGTGATGACCATAGTTTGAGGAGTTCATGTATTCACTATGTGTTAATGCTTTGGTCCGGTACTCTATTAAAAGGAGGCCTTAATATCCCTTAGTTTCCAATAGGACCCCGCTGCCACGGGAGGGTAGGACAAAAGATGTCATGCAAGTTCTTTTCCATAAGCACGTATGACTATATTCGGAATACATGCCTACATTACATTGATGAATTGGAGCTAGTTCTGTGTCACCCTATGTTATAACTGTTGCATGAACAATCGCATCCAGCATAATTCTCCATCACCGATCCAATGCCTACGAGCTTCTTCCTATATTGTTCTTTGCTTATTTACTTTTCCGCTGCTACTGTTACAATCACTACAAAACCCAAAAATATTACTTTTGCTACCGTTATCACTACTATCATACTACTTTGCTGCAGATATTAAGTTATCCAGGTGTGGTTGAATTGACAACTCAACTGCTAATAATTAAGAATATTCTTTGGCTCCCCTTTGTTGAATCAATAAATTTGGGTTGAATACTCTACCCTCGAAAACTGTTGCGATCCCCTATACTTGTGGGTTATCAAGACTATTTTCTGCCGCCATTGCCGGGGACCATATCCCTATTCTTTGAGTCACTTGGGATTTATATCTGCTGGTCACTATGAGGAACTTGAAAGACGAGAAAACCAAAATTTATCCCTCAACTACGAGGGGAGGTAAGGAACTACCATCTAGCTCGGCACTTGATTCACCTTCTGTTTTGAGTAAGCTTGCGACACCTAAACCCGCTTCTTCTATTAATTCTGATATGTCACATGTTATTGATGATGCCACTTCTGCTATGCATGATACTTATGATGAAACTACTTCTATGCTTGATACTACTGTGCCACTTGGTGAATTTCTTGATGAACAACTTGCTAGGGCTAGCGAGAATGAAATTATTAAAACTGATAATATTGATGGAAGTGATGATGAAGATTCTCCCCCTAGATATGAATTGCCTGTTGTGCCTGAGGGTTATGTTATGAATGAAGAAACTGCTAGAGATTTTCTTGCTTGCAATAATGGAAGTGATCTTAAGAAATTATTAGCTAAGCTGAGACAAAAATCTGTGAATGCTAGAATGAAATATGATCCTACTTATGCTACTTCACCTATCTTTGTTACTGATAAGGATTATGAATTCTCTGTCGACCCTGAGATAATTACTTTGGTTGAATCTGATCCTTTCTATGGCTATGAATCTGAAACTGTTGTGGCACATCTTACTAAATTAAATGATATAGCCACCCTGTTCACTAATGATGAGAAAACTCGCTACTATTATATCCTTAAATTATTTCCATTCTCATTAAAGGGTGATGCTAAGATATGGTTTAATTCTCTTGATCCTGGTTGTGTGCGTAGTCCCCAGGATATGATTTATTACCTCTCTGCTAAATATTTCCCCGCTCATAAGAAACAAGCTGCTTTAAGGGAAATATATAATTTTGTGCAAATTGAAGAAGGGAGTCTCCCACAAGCTTGGGGGAGGCTTATCCAATTACTTAATGCTTTGCGTGATCATCCTCTCAAGAAAAATGAAATACTTGATATCTTTTATAATGGACTAACCGATGCTTCCAGAGACCACCTGGATAGTTGTGCTGGTTGTGTTTTCAGGGAAAGAACAGTTGATCAAGCTGAGATTCTATTGAATAATATGTTGACAAATGAAAATAATTGGACACTTCCTGAACCAACTCCTAAGCCAACTCTGAAGGAAAGGGGTGTTCTATTTCTCAGTCCTGAAGATATGCAAGAGGCAAAGAAATCTATGAAATAAAAAGGTATAAAAGCTGAAGATGTTAAGAATTTACCTCCCGTTGAAGAAATACATGGTCTAAATTTACCGCCTATTGAAGAAACACACGATCTTGATAACCCGACACAGGTAGTAAATGTAAATTCTCTCTATAGATATGATAAAGCTGAAATCCCTCCTACTAAGTTTGTTAGCTAATGTTTGGATGAATTTGATAACTTTATGGTTAGGCAAGAAAACTTCAATGCTTATTTTGGTAGGGAATTAAAACGCAATGCTTATATATTTCAACACTTGGGTGATTATATGTCTAGAGTTAAGGGTGAACTTAAACTCAGTAGTAAACATGCTTCCATGGTTACCACTCAAGTAGAACAAGTACTTAAAGCTCAGAATGATTTTCTTAATGAATAGTAAGAATAATGACTTTGCTGTTAGAGTTGCAACTAGAGGAGGTAAAGTGACTCAGGAACCTTTGTATCCTGAGGGCCACCCTAAGAGAATTGAGCAAGATTCTCAGAGAACTAATGTAGATGCACCTAGTCCTTCTAAAAGGAAGAAAAATAAAAATGATAGGACTTTGCATGCTTCTAGTGAACCTGTTATTGACACACCTGATAATCCCAATGATATTTCTATTTCTGATGCTGAAACACAATCTGGTAATGAACATGAACCTAGTGATAATGTTAATGATGATGTTCATGTTGATGCTCAACCTAGCAATGACAATGATGTAGAGATTGAACCTGCTGTTGATCTTGATAACCCACAATCAAAGAATCAACGTTATGATAAGAGAGACTTTGTTGCTAGGAAGCACGGTAAAGAAAGAGAGCCATGGGTCCATGGCTCACGCTCATGTATTGCGTGAAGATTGAAAAAGTTTGAGAACGTCAAAAGTATGAAACAATTGCTTGGCTTGTCATCGGGGTTGTGCATGATTTAAATACTTTGTGTGGTGAAGATAGAGCATAGCCAGACTATATGATTTTGTAGGGATAACTTTCTTTGGCCATGTTATTTTGAGAAGACATAATTGCTTTGTAAGTATGCTTGAAGTATTATTATTTTTATGTCAATATTGACATGATAGCTTCAAGTGAACACTGTGATGTGGTATAGAGGAGTGTACTCCGCTCCTCACTCACGAGAAAATGGCTGGTCGTCGGGATGCCCAGTCCCATGCTCTAAGCAAATAAAATCAAAATAATTGCAAACAAAACTCCCCCAGGACTGTTGTTAGTTGGAGGTACCCGTTGTTTCGGACAAGCCATGGACTGATGTTTGTTGGTGGAGGGAGAGTATAAACTTTACCATTCTATTTGGGAACCGCCTATAATGTGTGTAGCATGGAAGATATCGAGATCTCTCGGTTGTTATGTTGACAATGAAAGTATGCCACTCAAAATATTATTTATCTCTATTTCAAAAATCGAGCTCTGGCACCTCTACAAATCCCTGCTTCCCTCTGTGAAGAGCCTATCTATTTACTTTAATGTTGAGTCATCATCCTCTTATTAAAAAGCACCAGTTAGAGAGCACTGTTGTCATTTGCATCCATTACTATTAATTTATATTGAGTATGACCATGACTGGATCTCTTTTACCATGAATTACAATGTTTAGTCAGTCCTTGATCTTTAAGGGTGCTCTACATTTATGTTTTGCGGTCTCAGAAAGGGCTAGCGAGATACCACCTTGTTATATCATATTATGATTGTTTTAAAAAAGTGTTGTCATCCGAGATTTATTATTATTGCTCGCTAGTTGATTATGCCATTGATATGAGTAAACATGAGACCTAAGTGTTATTGTGAATATGGTTACTCATAACCTTTGCTGAAAACTTGAATGCTGGCTTTACATATTTACAACAACAAGAGCAAACAGAGTTTGTAAAAGTTTTTTTTATCACTTTCAGTTTATCAACTGAATTGCTTGAGGACAAGCAAAGGTTTAAGCTTGGGGGAGTTGATACGTCTCCATCGTATCTACTTTTCCAAACACTTTTGCCCTTGTTTTGGACTCTAACTTGCATGATTCGAATGGAACTAACCCGAACTGACGCTGTTTTCAGCAGAATTGCCATGGTGTTATTTTTGTGCAAAAACAAAAGTTCTCGGAATGACCTGAAACTTAACGGAGAATATTTTTGGAAATAATAAAAAATACTGGTGAAAGAATCAAGGCCAGGGGGCCCACACCATGTCCACGAGGGTGGGGGCGCGCCCCCTGCCTCGTGGTCCCCTGGAGCTCCACCGACCTCAACTCCAACTCTATATATTCACGTTCGTGGAGAAAAAAATCAGAGAGAAGGATTCATCGCGTTTTACAATACGGAGCCGCCGCCAAGCCCTAAACTCTCTCGGGAGGGCTGATCTGGCTTCCATTCGGGGCTCCGGAGAGGGGAATCCGTCGCCATCGTCATCATCAACCATCCTCCATCACCAATTTCATGATGCTCAACGTCGTGCGTGAGTAATTCCATCGTAGGCTTGCTGGACGGTGATGGGTTGGATGAGATTTATCATGTAATCGGGTTAGTTTGTTAGGGTTTGATCCCTAGTATCCACTATGTTCTGAGATTGATGTTGCTGCTATGCTTAATGCTTGTCACTAGGGACCGAGTGCCATGATTTCAGATCTGAATCTATTATGTTTCATGAATATATGTGAGTTCTTGATCCTATCTTGCAAGTCTATAGTCACCTACTATGTGTTATGGTCCGGCAACCCCGAAGTGACAATAATCGGGACCACTCCCGGTGATGACCATAGTTTGAGGAGTTCATGTATTTACTATGTGTTAATGCTTTGGTCTGGTACTCTATTAAAAGGAGGCCTTAATATCCCTTAGTTTCCAATAGGACCCCGCTGCCACGGGAGGGTAGGACAAAAGATGTAATGCAAGTTCTTTTCCATAAGCACGTATGACTATATTCGGAATACATGCCTACATTACATTGATGAATTGGAGCTAGTTCTGTGTCACCCTATGTTATAACTGTTGCATGAATAATCGCATCCAGCATAATTCTCCATCACCGATCCAATGCTTACGAGCTTTTTCCTATATTGTTCTTCGCTTATTTACTTTTCCGCTGCTACTGTTACAATCACTACAAAACCCAAAAATATTACTTTTGCTACGGTTATCACTACTATCATACTACTTTGCTGCAGATATTAAGTTATCCAGGTGTGGTTGAATTGACAACTCAACTGCTAATTCTTAAGAATATTCTTTGGCTCCCCTTGTGTCGAATCAATAAATTTGGGTTGAATACTCTACCCTCGAAAATTGTTGCGATCCCCTATACTTGTGGGTTATCACTTGCTATGATAATTTGTTTGCCTATAAGATGCCTATGCATAGGAAGTATGTTAGACTTAGATGTGTTTGTCACATGTTTCATGATGCTCTCTTTGTGCTTTAATTCTTGTCTTTCATGTGAGCATCATTGAAATTATCAATGCCTAGCTAGGGGCGTTAAACGATAGCGCTTGTTGGGAGGCAACCCAATTTTATTTTTGTTCCTTACTTTTTGTTCCTGTTTAGTAATAAATATTTCATCTAGCCTCTGGTTATATGTGGTTTATGTTTTAATTAGTATTTGTGCCAATTAAAACCTATAGGATCTTCTTGGGTGATAATTATTTGATCTTATTGAAAAAGTCAGAAACTTTCTGCTCACGAAACAAATTGTTAAAAATCACCATAAAGTGATAAAATACTGATTCCAATTGTGGTAGATCAATAAACAAATTATTTAGGTCTTCCTATTTTGGAATAATTTTTGAGTTACAGAAAGTTTACGTTTGATACAGATTACTACAGACTGTTCTATTTTTGACAGATTCTGTTTTTCGTGTGTTGTTTGCTTATTTTGATGAATCTATGGCTAGTATTGGGGTGTATGAACCATAGATAAGTTGGAATGCAGTTGGTTTAACACCAATATAAATAAATAATGAGTTAATTATAGTACTTTAAAGTGGTGGTTTGTTTTATTTCGCTAACGGAGCTCATGAGATTTTCTGTTGAGTTTTGCGTTGTGAAGTTTTCAAGTTTTTGGGTAAAGATTTGATGGATTATGGAACAAGGAGTGGCAAGAGCCTAAGCTTGGGGATGCCCAAGTCACCCCAAGGTAAAATTCAAGGATAACCAAAAGCCTAAGCTTGGGGATGCCCCGTAAGGCATCCCTCTTTAAATCTTCGCTTATCGGTAACTTTACTTGATGCTATATTTTATTCACCACATGATATGTGTTTTGCTTGGAGCGTCTTGTATGATTTGAGTCTTTGATTTTTAGTTTACCACAATCATCCTTGCTATACACACCTTTTGGAGACACACACATGAATCGGAATTTATTAGAATACTCTATGTGCTTCAATCTTTTGAGCTAGATAATTTTGCTCTAGTGCTTCGCTTATATCTTTTTAGAGCACGGTGGTGGTTTATTTTATAGAAATTATTGATCTCTCATGCTTCACTTATATTATTTTGAGAGTCTTTTAGAACAGCATGGTAATTTGCTTTGGTTAAAATTTCAGCCCTAAAGTGATGAGCATCCAAGATAGGTATAATAAAAACTATCATATAAAGTGCATTGAATACTATGAGAAGTTTGATTCTTTATGATTGTTTTGAGATATGAAGATGCACTACAAAAAAATACACTTCCGTGATGATATGTGTTTGTCACAGTAGGTCGCGTTTTTTGTCATGCATGTACATCCATGACAAATTTATGATGAATCAAGATAGTCATACTGTCTTTGTCGTAGAAGTGTTTGATGACAATACCAAAATTATCATCACGGAAGTGTCCACTTCCATGACGATAAATCGCGCGTCACATAACTGCTTCCGTCAAGGGTGACCGACACATGGCATCCACCGTAACGGAACGCCGTTAAGCTATCGGGTCGGGTTTTGGATCCGATAACCCGTTAACAGCCCGACCAATGGGGATTTTCCGCGTAAAATCATCATTGGCTGGAGGAAACTGCGTGTCGGCTCACCGTTGGGACAGATGTCATCCACTCATTGGATGTAAGGCGCCTATGATATGTCGACCGTGGCACAGCCCAACAGAGGCCCATTCTCGTGAAAAGGCCGCCCGTTTGACTTGGTCAAAGGTGGCGGGCGGCTCATGAAAGCTTTATTAACGGCCTGTTCGCGTATAGCCCATTTACACCCGCTAACCCAAGGCCCGTTCGCCCTATCCGAATTAGGCCCAATAGCGTCATCTGGGTCATCAATATGATTCCAGCCCGTTTTCGCCGGCCCATGTATGGCCCATGACGCGTCTTCGGCCCATATGAGGCCCTATGTAACTCTTGGCCTATTAATCGCCGTGGTGGCGGCCCGCAATGAGCGGTGTATCACTTTACACCCACTAACGGCCCGTGGTGAAACGGCCCGTAATGAACGATATATCACTTTATACCCATTAAGGGCCCGTTATTCGTTGGGCGTTTCAATAAATGTTATCTTCGGCCTTCTCGAGCCCATTTATTCTTGGGCTCATTTCAAGATTCGTTTACTTACGGCCCGTTCTCGTCATTTTACGCTTGTGGGCCAAATTCAGCCCGTGGTTACATCGGCCCGTTTGTGGTCCGTTAATCGTTGGGCGTTTTCATAGCATCATCAAATCGGCCTATTAACGATGGCCCGTTATGGTCATCTGACCCGTATAAGGCCCATTGATGATACTGCTGTAGAAGGCCCATTGTTTCTATGGCCCGTAGAAGGCCCATTGTTTCTACGGCCCGTAGAAGGCCCATTGTTTCTCGACCGTAGAAGGCCTATTGTTTCTACGACCCGTAGAAGGCCTCATCGCTTTCTGGCCCGTAGAAGGCCCATGTTTCTGACCCGTGGGAGGCCCAGCGTCACTACGATAAATATTAGCCCATGGTTATTGTGGCCTAGTTTTAAAAAGAACGCACTAACTACAAGCAAACAAATAAACAAGACAACAAGGAAATAAATAAGCAAGGAACTTATGCTAGGCTATCACGACTGTTACACATATTACATCCACTGGGCATCAAAGTTCGCCACCAGTGCAAATATAGGGAACAAAGCAGCATATCATATACACTGGTTGTCAAAGTTGGCGACCAACGCAAATAAACGCCGTAGCAAAACAAATCCAGAACTAAAACCACTTCAGAAGATCTCAAGAAACAATATCCTGGGTACCCATAATGCTGGCAAGATGCTTAGCAAGCTTATTAACTTTCTCTTGTTTGGCGCTTAAATCCTCCAGTAACTTCTTTTGCACCGAAAATATGCATCTGAATTCTCGGGGACTTCCTCGGTCCTTGACTTCCTATCGCAGCACATCGATCGATGTCTTTCAACTTGAAGTTGAGACTCAAGAAGACGAACTGATTTAGGCAGCGAGTTCAAGAGCTTGTGCCAGTGAGAGTGGCGATAAATCGAACACTACATCAAGACAGGACTTTTGGGTTCCCTCACTGTCGTCAAGATAGTTTTATCAGCTTTCTTGGAGACCAACAGGATGTCTCACTATCTTGAACCTTATCGCATTACTTCCTTTACCATTGGATAACGCGTCTTCGTTCTCCAATATTTTGTCCGCATTCTAAAAGAGAAACACGCAGACACATCACATGTTTACCATGTTGTATATGAAACTCATTTTGGTAAATGAGTTCAATAGTAAAGTGGACATGATAACAGCATGAAACAAACATATATCTATGTGCCATGGTCACTTTATGGTCTATATCATTCTAGTGTTTGTTGCCAAATCAAGATAGAGACACAGTTCAAATAATATTTGTTCAAGACAAAGCAGAATAGACAGAATATAAGTGTGGGTAACTATAGAGCAATAACAACACTTGTAATGTGCATGACATGAGAACATAACTGTTTATTCAATTGAAACTGAAACCAACGTAGAGCAGGTTACACCAGCAAACCAGTTAAAGAAACAGGTTTAAAACATACCTGTTGCGCCATTGGAGTTTCAATTCCATCCTTCAAATTTGAAAATAGTTGGTATGAGTAAATACAGTAATGCAAGAGCAAAGGAGTATGAACCATAGCTACAGAACCTGACCTGAGAACAAATCTTCTTCTCCTTTAAGCGTTGAGTTGTGATTCGGAGTGGTGGTCCTCGTGCTTTGGGCACTGCAGTTCCCTTACTAACCGCTCGTGTTTGGGTGCTCTGTGGTGGAGACGGTGTTGTGTCAACTGGGCTGGTTACTATCTGCCGGGGTTGGGGTTAAAAGGTGTAGCTGGTTCTCTGTCCAACTGGGTAGGGGTACAATCTGCGAGAGTCTGGGTTATGTATGGTGGATCTAGTCCTTGGGCAAGTACAACTGTGGTTCTATCTGCATCAACTGGTAGCACAATCTTTTCTGAAGACCGTGTTGTTACTCCCTTAGATACTGCCATCATGATCTCCAATTCAAATGACTGATAAACAAGAAAAGTAACTGAAAGTATAAACATTGTATGATAGATAGGTGGAATGGGTAGTGGGGAATAAAAGAGGGCATGAAATAATTCATATTTATGTTGTCTAACCAAACAGGATAGCATGACACAATTTCACATATATGATGGCTAACTAAACAGGATAGCATGACACAATTTCACATTATGATGGCTAACTAAAAAAGATGGAAAGACATAGTTCAAAATATGAGACTATGTAAACAGGATGACATGACATAACTATATAATGTGTTTATTAAATAGGTTGGCATGCCATAATTCACATACATTCATGGATAGAATGCCATAATTCTAAATATGATGACTGTAAACACTAAACAGGATGAGATGATATAACTATATGATGTCTTTATTAAATGGGTTGCCATGCCATAATTCAGATAGATGATGTGTATGTACTATGTAAACATGATGGCATGATATAATTCAAATATATGATTTATATAGTAAGCAAGTAAGCAGATGGCAATCTATATATGATGTAAAAACTAAGCAATGCAAGACAACATGCATGACATGGGTAATATAACCCTGCCAAGTTTGAGCATAGACCTCAGGGGGAAATAGGACTGGTCATCAGTCTCTAAATCCTCCTCGAGGAGCTCTCAGAGTAGCCAACAAGATGTCTGCTTGGCAGTAGCATTATCTGCTCTGAATACCTTGTTTTCACTCGGATACTTCCAACACCGCTTCAAATGGCTGATGCACGTAGTAGTTGAATATACAAGCGTTGTCGACAAATGGAACACGTAATACAAAAAATGATAGCATGATATAATTCACATGCATGATGATTGGCTAAACAGCATGGCATTGCATAATTCACATATATAATGTCTTTGCAACAAGATAGCATTGTATAATTCACATATATAATGTCTTGCAACAAGATGGCAATGCATAATTCACATATATGGTAATTAGACACTTTGAGCAGTGGCATTCACACAAAGCATGTCTAAACTAATCAAATGGCATAGCAATGCGAGACACCATACACGATATGAGCAACATAACCCTGCCAAGTTAGAGCATACACCTCGGGGATAGGACTGGTCATCTGTCTCTCGAATCCTCCTCCGAGGAGCTATCCGT
Organism: Aegilops longissima; assembly: GCA_021605205.1. Classification (NCBI taxonomy): domain Eukaryota; kingdom Viridiplantae; phylum Streptophyta; class Magnoliopsida; order Poales; family Poaceae; genus Aegilops; species Aegilops longissima. The sequence goes on from CM038676.1 coordinate 132,156,962, forward strand.
AACCAGCGAGATATGCGCTTCGTCGAGATAGCATAGTCTGCTCAAAAGACCTTGTTTTCACTCCGAATTTGCCATCACCGTGTCAAATGGCTGATGCACACGAAGAGCAGATTGAATGTACTAACATTGTTGACGAATGTAATATGTAACGAAAAAAAGATGGCCTGATATAATTTACATATAAGATGGTGGCTAAGCAGGATGGCATTGCAAAATTCACATATATGATGCCTGGCTAAACAAGGTGGCGTTGCATAATTCACATAAGCGATGAATAAACTAAGCAGATGGCATTCGCACAAATGATTTCTAAACTAAGCAGATGACATATTTGATGTATAAAGTAAGCAATGCAAGACACCATATGCATGATATAACCAACATCAAGATGCCAAGTTAGAGGAAGACCTCGGGGGTAAATAGGAGTTATCTTCTTCTTCCGAATCTCCTCGAGCAGATATCTTCCTCTCGATTACAATCCGAAATGCGTGGAGGGGCTGCCTTTGCGCCTACCATGGAGCGACGTCGCATGAAATTATATTGCCACGCAAGGCTCGTCTCTTTTGCTCTACATGTTCAGTTCCATTGTTTACAATAATTGTCATGCATAGGAATAAAACATAGTGAGATTATGTAAGGAGTGCATGCAGAAATCCAGAGTGATGGTAGCAACCTGTGGATAGACCCAAAACCAATAATAGCAGTGATAATGGCTTGATTAATAAATCTGAGATAATGGCTTCTTTCTTTGTTTGTTTCCCACCCAACATGAAACTCATAGTAGACACCGGAGATTAACCAGATAGTAGATAGATACTATTGATAGCGGCCCGATATGTACCCCACAACCATTTAAAACTCAAGTGTGACCATTAGTTTGGAGTGACTCGAGTCTAATCGGTGAACAGGACGATAAAGCAGCATGTAATATTAAGCGATGCATAACGTAAGCAGACACGAAAGAGTGTGACCTCTCTTGCGGACCCGTGTAGTCCTCGAGGTCATCTGCTCGGTTGGTGATTGTAATGCAGTTTTCATGGCTGCCAGCGGCGGGGAAGAAGATCTGAGGCGGCGAAAGACAGTCTGGAGGCCGGATCCCTGCTCTGCTGTAGCGACCCGACCCAAAATCGGTCAAGTCTCTGTGTCTGTACCATCCCAAGATCATGCTGGCACTCACAGTACATTGATGAAATAATCAAAGTTCAATCACACCTGAATTTATTACACGATTCTCATATCGAGTCTTTATTACAATAGAATAAATTCGGCCGAAGGCCAACTCATGAGAAATAAAACTAAGTAAAGCTGCGGAAGCGTAGAAGAATAGCGAGTCCATCCGACTCCAAAGGGCAATCGCCAAGCGCGGATCGTAGCCTCAATCCTGATCGGAATACTCCTCTGCAACATAAGACGTTGCAGCCGTGTAGGTCAGCAGTTTGAATATGCCGACAAGTCATGAAGAGAGAACAATAAAACATTACTAATACTATATGCAATTTGGCTGTGGGGCTCTAAGTTTCATCATTTTGCGAAAAGCCAGTTTTTCCCTACAACAGTGGACTTGCTTGTAAATACTACAAAATTGTTGGTAATTATTGAGATGGTTCCGCCAACCAATGTCTCATTCCCAAATTATTAAGTCATAACCCCCTCAATTAATTTATTAATTTTAGTGTTGAGATTTCCGAATACTTCCAAGTTCCAGAGGCTCAAATTGTCCGTAACCGGGGATACGGCTAATCGATTAGATCTTTTCTCTGCAGAGGTTTGCGCACTTTACCCGCAAGAATCGTTCCCTCCTTTCTAAGTCTTCGCACTTCATGGTGTTTGAAGGCGGACGAACAAACAGGGTCTTCCGAAGAGTTCTTCGCCACTTTGCCGGTACCCATCCAATCCTACCGTTCTTCTACATCTCGTAGCACCGTCCGCCAGAGTCACAACTTGGGTTGACCAAGCGAGCCCATAATGGCTTGCGGCTGCACAGTAAGCTTCCGGTCAATGGGTATACATCCGTCTCTTCGTGGCTGGGTGAAGCTTTCCGCAAGATGTCATGGCACTTCTCCATGCATCCCGCCAACCACCGGGTTCTCCAGGGTGCCCACAACCGTCCTCCACCCAAAGAGTGAATTTGAAGTCCATCTTGAGCTTGAAGTTCATGGGGTTGTCATCATCTTGACTCTCACATCTCCCTTATGAATTCACTCAACCAACCCGTTTATTGAGCATAGCAAAATAAACTACTTCGTCCCGGTCATGGTAACAAGGGAATTGGGTTCATCCTACCTCATGATACTACTCAAGAACATAACTTCAAATTCGACTACTGCATGCATGGTGGGGAGGTATAATTCTAATGCAATAGAAATCATAGGTATTGTAAAGAACATGATCAATGACTTGCCTTGTTGACGATCTTGAAAGCTAGGGACTCGTGGTAGCAAGCTTCAGACTCCGGAAATTCTACCGAGGCAGACAACAATCATAATAAGCATATAGCATATGATCACTTAACATAGTAACATGCTAACATAACACACAAAACAAACGAATCAAAAACCCAAAGGAAAACTCGAAGAAAAACCAAATCAAAGCTTTCCTACATCAAGCAACAACTAAGAATAGTTTTACATATCAAAATTTTTCTTAACAGAACCTAAGCATGGGTTTATGCTACCTAACAGAAAAGAATTCATCAAGCAACTAGGAGCAAAAAGAATCACCTTAAAAACTATTATAAAACTCCTATTAGGCCTAAAGCAAATTCTAGTAAGAAAATAAAATAAAAGTTTTATTTATTATAAATAAAAGTTCATGCTCTAAAGTTACAGAAACTAACCTAGAATAAACTATCTCTCATGAAAAATAAATTTATTAGCTAAGTAAAACAATAGGAAAACAGTAACTAGTTAAATAAATAGGAATAACATGATTCTGATTAAAACTATTTTTTATTAATCCTAAAATTGCCCAAATAAATTCCTACGGTTAGGCAATGTCAAAACAAAGTTGTGACAACAAGAATCACTAAAAATAATATTCCTAACTCCTTTTATAGCAGATTTACTATTCTGTCTAAATCTAAAATAAAGCAATTTTAAATAATTTTAACATGACTAATTATATTTTCTACAGAAACTATAAGAAATTTGCAAACCAACAAAAAAAGAATCACTTAAAAATATTAAGTAGATTAAAAGATATGAATTTTTCAAATCTGAAACTATTCTGTTAAAACAGAAAACGAAAAATAAAACTAAAAAGAAAAACGGGCTAATGGGCCTATCTAGCGCCCTGGGCATAATATAACTAATCGGGCCCTAGTGGTTAAACCGAGTCGGCCGGTTTAATAAAAACCCTAACTAAAACCAAACTAACCGGAACTGAACCGGTTTATTTGAAATAAACCTACCCCTTGGGGGATCTAATCTACACCCTCCGCGCTAGATCGAACGGCGGAGGGGAGTCCGGCGACTTACCGAGGCGGCGACGGCGACGGCGGCTCGGGCGGCGACGGTTCCGGTGGCTCCGGTGGTCGGGGACGTCGGCGGGAGGTCCGCGATCACGGGCGTGGCGAGGAACTCGGGGTGGGGTCGGGTGAGCTCGGGGTGGCAGGCGGTCGGGCGAGGCTAATGGCGGCGCTGGCTCGGGTGCTCAGCGGGTTTTCTGGCGAGGAGGGATCGGCGAGGGGTCGAGGGGGGGACGGGTCGAGGGGGGGGTATTTATAGGAGGGGACCTCGACTTGGACGAGGGGCAGGTCGGGAGGATCGGGATGAGATCCGGATCTCGCGGATCCGTGAGGCGGCGCCGTTGGCTTGGGAGGAAGAAGGTGGGGGCTGGGTGTCGTGGTGAGGGAGGCGCGCGTCGGTCGGGCGACCGATCTGGGGAGGGTTTCAGGCGAGGGGCTCGGTTGGGCCGGCTCATTGGCTGCTGGCTGCTTTCGGCCGGGCATGCCACTCGGTGCCAACTCGGTGGAGCCGCCAGTCTTGGCTGGGCAGTCGGCTGGTGGCGCTGGTCTTTTCTTTATTTTATTTTTTTGAATAATTAGAGAGAGGGAAAACATAATAAATATAAATATTTTATATAGGACATATATATATCAAAATGATCAGGGGAATATTCCCTATCATTTGAACATTTTTCAAGGGGCAAAACTCAAACTTTATAAAAAATCATTTTTTTCCAAAATTCCAAATAAAACTCAAATTTGAATTCAAACTTTTTGGCAATGTTTTTCCTCTGATATTTTTGGAGTGTCATGTTTACTCCTCTCATACTTTTTCTCAAGTATTTATCAGGTATTGTTTTTGCAATCATTTTCAAATGCCAAGTTGAATTCAAATTCCAACAACTCCAAAAACTTCTGAAACTTCAAATGCCACTAAATTCAAACAAAATGCATAGATGCTTAGCTATAATTGTAAAACATTCCAAATAGGAAATTTGGGATGTTACAAACCTACCTTTAAGATGAATCTAGCCCTCGAGATTCAGGTTGGCTAACAAATAGGTGCGGGTGGTCTCGAAGGAGGTCTTCTTCTCGCTCCCGGTGGCTTCCTCCTCGGAGTGATGACTCCACAAACCTTGCAAAACTTGATGATCTTGCTGCGGGTGACTCTGTTCGCAGTCTCGAGAATTCGGACGGGTTTCTCCTTATAAGTCGATCACCGTCGAGCTGTATGGCCTCTAGGGGCCTTGTGTCTCTCAACGGAATATCGGCCATGTCGGCATGACATTTCTTCACCGAGAAACATGAAAGACATCATGAACTCCGGACAATCCTTCCGCAATTCCAACTTGTAAGCAACTTCTCCACGACGTTCGAGGATTTTGTAGGGGCCAATGAACCGGGTGCTAACTTTCCTTTAACACCGAACCTCTTGATTCCACGTGGTGGGGACACACGAAGATATGCTCGGTCCCCGCTCGTAGGTTACTTCCTTGCGTTCTTGTCGGCATAACTCTTACGCCTCGATCGAGCTATCTTGAGCCTATCTCAAATCAGCTTGACTTTCTCTTGAATCTCGATAAGATCGGAACCGAAAAGTGTTCGATCTCCAACACCATCCCACAACAATGGTGTTCTGCACCTCCTTCCGTATAGAGCTTGGAAAGGGGCCATCTTCAGACTGGTCTGCTAACTGTTATTGTAGGAGAACTCTGCGTATGGCAAATTATCATCCCAGCTAGACCCATAGTCTAGCACACAAGCTCTCAACATGTCCTCCGAATCTGGTTGACTCTCTCGGTCATCCATCATGCTGCGGATGAAAAGCTGTCTTGAACTCCAGCCTCATACCCAAAGTTTCATGCAAGCGATTCCAAAACTTTGAGGTAAATTGTGTTCCTCTATCGACACGATACTCCTCGGAACTCCATGCAGACATACGATCCTGGTCATGTATATCTTGGCTAACTTAGCACTGGTATAGGTAGTCTTCACGGAATGAAGTGAGCTACCTTGGTCAATCAATCAACCACTACCGGATAGAATCATAACCTGAGCGGGTCTGGGTAATCCTGTGATAAAATCCATTCCAAGTTTTTCCCATTTCCACTCGGGAATCGGCAAAGGTTGAAGTAACCTGCTGGCTTCGATGTTCTGCCTTTACTGTTGGCAAACATCGACATCGCTACGTACTCGGCAATATCCTTCTTCATACCGCCCACGAAACTTTCCTTCAAATCCAGATACATCTTGGTGTTACCGGTGAATCGGTACGGTGAATCATGAGCCTCTGAAGAATTAGCTTCCGAGTTCGGGATCATTGGGTACATAAATCGATCCTCGAACCATATAGCTCCGTATTCATCCTTACGAAATCCTTTAGCTTTTCCTTCATTCATCCTTTTCTTTATCTCATCAATTTCCTTGTCGACTTACGGGCTTCACGAATTCTTTCGGCCAAAGTGGACTGAACTTCGAGTTGCAACATATCCTCTCGGAACTATCTCCAATCGGAGATTTCTGAGGTCATCGACTAACTCCTGGGGTAATCCTCCTGCTATAAGAGTATTCACATAACTCTTACGGCTCAAAGCATCTGCTACAACATTAGCTTTCCCTGGGTGATAATGCAATCTCATGTCATAGTCCTTGATTAACTCTAGCCATCTCCTCTGCTCGAGGTTCAACTCTTTTGCGTGAAAATATACTTCAAGCTCTTATGATCTGTGTAAACATCACAACGGTTTCCGATGAGGAAATGTCTCCAGTCTTGAGTGCATGCACTCTGCTGCTAACTCCAAATCACGTGTGGCATAATTCATCTCGTGTGGTCGTGGCTGTCCGGAGGTATAAGCTACAACTTTTCCTTCTGCATGAGTACTCCTCCGAGTCCACGACGAGAAGCGTCACAATATACCCGTAATCCTTGTGTATGTCCGGTAAAATCAGTATCTTTGGGGCTGTAACCAAACGTTTCTTCAATTCACAAGCGGCTTCACAATCCTCGGTCCAAATGTACTTGGCCTCCTTCTTCAACAGCTCACCATGGGCTTGGCAATCTTCAAGAAGTTCTCAATAAACCTTCGATAATATCCTGCGAGTCCGAGAAAATGCGGATCTCCTTGGTGAGGTGGGCGATCGCCAATCGGTGACTGATTCAACCTTGGCGGGTCAACTGCTATTCCTTCTCCTGAAATAACATGTCCGAGGAATCCGACTTCCTTCAGCCAAAATTCACATTTGCTGAACTTGGCATACAACTGATGTTCTCGAAGTTTCTCGAACTAGGCGCAAATGTTCCTTATGCTCTTCCTCGCTCTTGGAGAAAATCAGTATATCATCGATGAACACCACGACAAACTTGTCCAGATATTCCATAAATACCTTGTTCATCAAATTCATGAAGTATGCAGGGCATTAGTCAATCCAAATGACATGACGGTATACTCATATAAACCATACACGTAGTGAATGTTGTTTTGGGTATATCCTTTTCACGGATCTTCAATCGATGATACCACGATCAAGATCGATCTTGGAGAATACCTTGGCTCCAACTAGCTGATCAAATAGGTCATTAATCATCGGCAGAGGGTACTTTTTCTTGATGGTCACGTCGTTCAACGAACGATAATCCACCACCATTCTCAAGGTTCCATCCTTCTTCTCTACCAAAAGAACTGGGGCTCCCCAAGGTGATGAGCTTGGCCGAATATATCCTTTCTCCAATAGCTCATTAATTTGGTTCTTGATCTCTTTCAAATCGTTCGGGGGCATCCGATAAGGTCTCTTGGATATTGGGGCAGTGCCGGGCAATAACTCAATCAGAATTCAATGTTTCTGTCCGGTGGCATTCTGGTAATTCCTCCGGAAACACATCGGAAAATCTTGCACTCATGGCACTTCCTCTGAACAACTCCGTGAGGGAATTCACTGATTCTTCATCGGCTATGCTCGATACATACTTGATCCTCTTACGCTCCGGGTGGTGAGCGAGAATCGACTTCTTGAGCACAGCCTATGTTTCCTTCAAACTTCGTCAACCATCCATGCCTAGGATTACATCCAAGGTCCGGGTTTCCAATACTATGAGGTCTGCGGAAATTTATGGTTTCCGATGTTGAGGGTTGCATGACAGCCTAAGCCTGCCATCATTTCTCCTCTGCGGCCCGGCGAAGGGGCTTCTAAGGGTTTTAGTGGGCAGCCCGTACTTTTCCACAACTACCCTTGATATGAATGAATCGTTGCACCGAATCAAAGAGTACCAATCTCGAGCGTGAATTTAATAAAACTTACCAACCACGATTATCGGCTGATCATAGACGTCCTCCACGTCAATGTGGTTCACCTGAGCACGAGGGAAAGGGTTGGGCTTATTTGCTGAGCTTCCATTGCCGTTTCCATTCCTCTGCTTGGCCTCCGGGCAGTCGGTGGCATAGTGCCCTATTTTCTGGCACTTGAAACAGGTGATGTGACTCAGATCTTTCTGAGCTGGGGCAGGACGATGCTGGTTGCCATTGCCGTTTCCATTGCCATTTCCATTGCCTGACTTGTTGTCCTGGTTGCGGTTGTTCCCATTTCCTCCATGGTTAGGTCCTCCATGGTTGTGATGGGTATGCCCTCCTGAGTATGGGGCATAACGGGGCTTCTGCTGAGCTCCAGAGTTGTATTTCCCCTGACCATACTTCCGCTTGCGGCTATCAATCTGCTGCTGCTTGCCTTCAAGTATGGTGGCCTTGTCTACCAGCTCCTGGTAGTTGGTAAAGGTAGCCACCATAAGCTGCATACCCAGCTCGTCATTGAGTCCCTCGAGAAACTTCTCCTGCTTTGCGGCATCTGTGGCCACATCATCCGGGGCATAGCGAGCTAACTTGCTGAACTCATCCACGTCTTGCCCCACAAGCGGTTCCCTTGGCGTAAGTTGCGGAACTCACGCTTCTTGCACTCATGGCTCCAAATGAAACATGGCGGTGCGGAAAGCTTGCTGAAACTGATCCCGTGATGGTGCCGATGGGATAAGTGGCGGTGTAGTTCTCCCACCAAGAAGCTGCAGGTCCATCAAGTTGATGTGCGGCAAAGCGCACCTTCTCTGCATCCGTGCATCCAACAAAGACTAACTCTCTTCCGACCTTGCGGAGCCAATCGTCGGCCACAATCGGCTCGGTCTTGCTAGAGAACACCGGCGGATTCAGCCTTAGGAATCGAGTCAAGTTGTCAGCGGGGGTGGTGGCGGTGGATTGTTGTTGTTGTTGTTGTTGTTCGGTTCTAAATGAGCATCGCATGAGGGCATTCTGCTTTGGATCAGCTAGGTGAGCTCCGCGGAAGTTGAGACCGGGTCACGTCTCGGAGGCATCTGGTGTTTTGGAGTGGATGAGAAAATTAGAATAGAACAATGGTCTAATGAGAAATATCACTACCCATATGAATGCACAATCATAATCACACCAATCATTTATTCAATCCACTCAAACATGGTTCAATCTCGATTACAAAATGCTCACGACTAATCGAAAATAACGACCTAACTGATGGACGGAAAATAAAATAACATGGCGGTCGACTAAATGTCTTCATTAATAATCCTTGCGTCCTCTGGTGCGATGTCCTCCGGTGTGGCGTCCTCTGTTGCTGCGCCTCCTCTTGCGGCTTTCTCCAGTGGAGCTCCCTTCATAATCCTGATCATTGCTCACGAGAGGTCCGTCATCTCCACTCGGATAAAGGTCCTCTCCCAAGTCCTTCTTTTCCTCTAATGCGGCAACATTCATCTTCAGGTTGTCGACTCTCTCCATGAAATCCGTGATTTCTTCCTCATGGTCAAGGAAGTCTGCGAGTGCCTTCTCCTCCAGTTCAGTTCACGGAACAACAGCCTCCTGTGTACCTTGAAGTTCTGGCGATCCGGATCTCCCGTTTCTGAGGAGACACTCCAAGTCTTGGACATATGAGAGAATGGAGTCGTCCTCTCGATGCGGATGATATCTCCATTCCTAGCTCTGCGAGAAACCATGGCGAGGTCGATGGATCGAGCTCGGCCTGTACTCTTCTCGGAGATGTCCAAGTGCACGATAAATCGCCATGTCTCTTCCGAGGATCCAGTTGAAATCGGTAAACTCAAAGTCAATGGGCTCAGATGTCCTCCTAAGGTCCTCCCTGGGATATGCACCTCAATCCTGTAGCGGGTATCCGTCGGAAGTGCATTGGTAGGCTTCCGGTGATCGAGGGCGAGCAATCTTCAGCTTCTTCACGATCTGGACCAGCTTCTGCCGAAAGGCATCGTTTCATCTGGTGGCAAAACTCCGGTAGCAAACTGGGGTGAACTCGGCGGCCATCTAGAATGTTGAAAATCGAGAGAAGTCGAAATGAGCAGGGAGAATTACGGAATGATAAGGACATAAAATACATAGTCTCTTCCTATGGCTTTCCGATCCTAGGGGTTCGTCCCACGGTCAGTGTGTGCTCGATACCATCTCTCAGAGCGACCCGACCCAAAATCGGTCAAGTCTCCGTATGCATACCATCCCAAGATCATGCCGGCACTCACAAGACATTGATGAAATAATCAAAGTTCAATCACACCTGAATTTATTACACGATTCTCATATCGAGTCTTTATTACAATAGAATAAATTCGGCCGAAGGCCAACTCATGAGAAATAAAACTAAGTAAAGCTGCGGAAGCGTAGAAGAATAGCGAGTCCATCCGACTCCAAAGGGCAATCGCCAAGCGCGGATCGTAGCCTCAATCCTGATCGGAATACTCCTCTACAACATAAGACGTTGCAGCCGTGTAGGTCAACATTTTGAATATGCCGACAAGTCATGAAGAGAGAACAATAAAATATTACTAATACTATATGCAATTTGGCTGTGGGGCTCTAAGTTTCATCATTTTGCGAAAAGCCGCTTTTCCCTACAACAAAGGACTTGCTTGTAAATACTACAAAATTGTTGGTAATTATTGAGATGGTTCCGCCAACCAATGTCTCATTCCCAAATTATTAAGTCATAACCCCTCAATTAATTTATTAATTTTAATGTTGAGATTTCGAATACTTCCAAGTTCGAGGCTCAAATTGTCCGTGAATCGGGACACGGCTAATCGATTAGATCTTTTCTCTCAGAGGTTTGCGACTTTACCCGCAAGAATCGTTCCCTCCTTTCTAAGTCTTCGCACTTCATGGTGTTTGAAGACGGGACAAACGCAAACAGGTCTTCTCAAGAGTTCTTCGCCACCGCCGTACCCATCCAATCCTACCGTTCTTCTACATCTCGTAGCACCGTCCGCCAGAGTCACAACTAGGGTTGACCAAGCGAGCCCATAATGGCTTGCGGCTGCATGTAAGCTTCGGTCAATGGGTATACATCCGTCTCTTCGTGGCTGGGTGAAGCTTTCCAAGATGTCATGGCACTTCTCCATGCATCCCGCCAACCACTGGGTTCTCCAGGTGCCCGTCAACCGCCCTCCACCCAAAGAGTGAATTTCAAAGTCCATCTTGAGCTTGAAGTTCATGGGGTTGTCATCATCTTGACTCTCACATCTCCCTTATGAATTCACTCAACCAACCCGTCTCTGAGCATAGCAAAATAAACTACTTCGTCCCTGGTCATGGTAACAAGGGGAATTGGGTTCATCCTACCTCATGATACTACTCAAGAACATAACTTCAAATTCACCTACTGCATGCATGGTGGGGAGGTATAATTCTAATGCAATAGAAATCATAGGTATTGTAAAGAACATGATCAATGACTTGCCTTGCTGACGATCTTCGAAAGCTAGGTACTCGTGGTAGCAAGCTTCGCACTCCGGAAATTCTACCGAGGCAAACAACAATCATAATAAGCATATAGCATATGATCACTTAACATAGTAACATGTTAACATAACACACAAAACAAACGAATCAAAAACCCAAAGGAAAACTCGAAGAAAAACCAAATCAAAGCTTTCCTACATCAAGCAACAACTAAGAATAGTTTTACATATCAAAAATTTTCTTAACAGAACCTAAGCATGGGTTTATGCTACCTAACAGAAAAGAATTCATCAAGCAACTAGGAGCAAAAAGAATCACCTTAAAAACTATTATAAAACTCCTATTAGGCCTAAAGCAAATTCTAGTAAGAAAATAAAATAAAAGTTTTATTTATTATAAATAAAAGTTGATGCTCTAAAGTTACAGAAACTAACCTAGAATAAACTATCTCTCATGAAAAATAAATTTATTAGCTAAGTAAAACAATAGGAAAACAGTAACTAGTTAAATAAATAGGAATAACATGATTCTGATTAAAACTATTTTTTATTAATCCTAAAATTGCCCAAATAAATTCCTACGGTTAGGCAATGTCAAAACAAAGTTGTGACAAAAGAATCACTAAAAATAATATTCCTAACTCCTTTTATAGCAGATTTACTATTCTGTCTAAATCTAAAATAAAGCAATTTTAAATAATTTTAACATGATTAATTATATTTTCTACAGAAACTATAAGAAATTTTCAAACCAACAAAAAAAGAATCACTTAAAAATATTAAGTAGATTAAAAGATATGAATTTTTCAAATCTGAAACTATTCTGTTAAAACAGAAAACGAAAAATAAAACTAAAAAGAAAAACGGGCTAATGGGCCTATCTAGCGCCCTGGGCGTAATATAACTAATCGGGCCCTAGTGGTTAAACCGAGTCGGCCGGTTTAATAAAAACCCTAACTAAAACCAAACTAACCGGAACTGAACCGGTTTATTTGAAATAAAACTACCCCTTCGGGGGGGATCTAATCTACACCCTCCGCGCTTGGCGATTGCCCTTTGGAGTCGGATGGACTCGCTATTCTTCTACGCTTCCGCAGTTTTACTTAGTTTAATTTCTTATGAGTTGGCCTTCGGCCGAATTTATTCTATTGTAATAAAGACTCGATATGAGAATCGTGTAATAAATTCAGGTGTGATTGAACTTTGATTATTTCATCAATGTACTGTGAGTGCCAGCATGATCTTGGGATGGTACAGGCACAGAGACTTGATCGATTTTGAGTCGAGTCGCTACATCTGCTAGACCCTTCTGTCGTTGGAGCAGCTGAGCTGGGGTGGACGACGGCGCAGCAGGACCGGGACAAACCATACAAGGTTTTCTTTGACAACTATCTGTAAGAGAAGTAATTCTGTAAGGGCTCGTTTGAATTGGAGGATTCCAACAATGCAGGGATAGGAAATAGACAGGAATAGAATAGGAATGCACGTGCAAAACAGAGAATTTAAAAACACAGGATTTCTGCCAATCTGGGTGTTTGATTCACAACAATTGGAAGATCACAGGATGCAAAGAAGCATGGTGAGATTAAGTCAAACCACAAGAAAATGTACGGTTATAATGCTATTATGCTACTATCTCTTAGTCTTGTGCTTCATGAATAGGAATTTGAAGAGGAGGACAAGTGAAAATTAAAATTCCTACGTTTTTTCTTTCAAGGAGACACTAAAGGAACAAATCCGTGTGCTCAGTGGACAATATATATAACATGTAGAGTAAAAAAGAGATGCAACAAGTGTACAACCTCTTTGGCGAAGCCATGTCGATCTCAGCGTGATTGGGTTGGCCGGTGAGGATGCTCCGGCTGACTTTGCTGTCGGAGGAGGGGAAGAAGATCTTAGGCGTCTGGAGATGGAGCCCGAGGTACTGCTCCGATGTGATGGAGGGTTTCGTCGTTGGAGCAGCTCTGGTGAGTTGTACGACGCCGAGGCTGAAGCAGGACAAGAGAGACAACGAACAACGTTAACCTGAGTGGAATTCTAATAGCATCTCCAATACATAACGTAAAATACATAACCACAAAGTCCTAGATGTAAAATACACCAGCCGCTCATCTCTGAACTTAACTGTCGAAACTAAACTTAACTGTTGAAACTGAACCTAACTGTCCAAACTGAATTTTTGCTGTCGAAACTGAATTTTGCTGTCGAAACTGAACGCACTAGCAAGGTGAGGCTACACGTCGGTCGACTGACTTTTTCATCTCTGATCAGTCGATTTTGCAGCCGTTGGATACGAAATCAAGGGCATGCGGTTCATCTTCAACCTCCACCCCCCCTGAGCCGCCAGCCACCACCGGCCAAACAGCAGCCACCCGCCGCCCACGGCCGGCGGTGCGCCACCCCACCCGCACCGAAAACACTCCCCACAGCCGGTCCACCGCCGCCCCGGCCATCCCTCTAGCCCCCCCGTGCCGAGCTTTTTCTCCGGCGATCCCCACGCCACCGCCCCGCCACCGCCGACGACCACCGCCCCCATCCTGAACCCTAAGATAAATAGTGGGGTACCTCTCCGGCGAGCCCCCCTCCCCGCTGCGGCTGGTTCTTCCTTCACCCCGGCGAGCCCACCCCTTGAAATCGGTGACCCAAAAGTTGATTCAATCGATGAAGTGTAGCCAAATCGAGCAGCATCGCAAGCAAGAGCAAGAGCGAGAGTAGCAGCGAGCAAGAGCAATAGCAAGAGCAGACCAGGCGGGGACCGAGAGCAAGAGCGAGCAGCAGCGCGAAGCGAGAGCTAAAGCAGCAGCAGCTCCTATCGATGTGGGCGTCGCCGCCGAGGAGCGGCGTCGTGGAGAAGTGGCGGCGGCGCCGCCGTGGATGGAGCCGCGCCGTGTCGGCTCGGGACCGGCGCCCGCAGCATCGTGAGATTGAATCAATAAGAAAATGCGGTGATTAGTGTACAACCTATTTGGTGGCGCCGATTAGGCGCAGCTTCATCCGAGAAGCGGTGATGATGATGCTCTTCCGGTGGTGCAGGTGAAGAAGGCGTGTGGGAATGGAGGTGGCGCGAAGACGAGGGGAACGTCGGGCAGCTCCTTGGAGGTGGAGGACGGGGTGGCTGAACCGCGGGACGATGAGATCGACGATGGATCCTCATCCGCACGGTGGATGAGGGACGTCGAGGTGTTCTTGTGGACGGCGTCGTCGGGAAGAAGCTTCGGCTGGTGGCGGACGGAGCAGGTGTGGGGTTTCGTCGCGGGTTTTTGCGGCCTCGGTGTATGAATGGGTGGGCGGATGGGATGGCGGTGGGGAACCATGGCTTAGAGACGCTTGTCCAAAATGTGGGGTAAGTTCGGAAGTACCCCCACCGATTTGAGGCGGTTCTTTCGTTCAGGGTACCACGGGCATTTCGCGTGTCGGGATTTCACAGAGGTGGGAGTTTTCGCGCGTTGTAATTTCAGAATAGCAAAGGCGCGAGTTGAGATGGAGGAGTTAGCCGAGCACAAGGAGACAAAGATATATCTTAAATATTTCGGGCTAACAAGGCGCTGGTTGAAATTTCTGGACAAGCCTAACGTGTAATGTACCAAATCAATGCGACTACAAATGTCATTCAAAACTTTGAATTCATGTTATGTTCAATTAAAATATTTACTCGTGTATAATGCATGCAACCTACTACTCAAATGAATGTTTTAGTGCATTCCAAGCGATATACTACCGCTTCAATATGAACTAAATTTGAATAAGATCTACAGTAATGATTGTTGTGAAGTCAAAGCATTTGAATTCGTTTCTCTGTTTTAATAAGATCTACAATCATCATTATTGTCAAGTTAAACCATCGTTTGTGTATTATCTTCACAGCACACCACATGATCGATGTCGAGTTACATGTGAACTATGTGTACTATATGAACTCGAACTAGATTTTTGAATCCACTTTATTTTGATTTCAAATCACATTACATTTCTAGCTCTAGCTAGATCTTCATAATCTAAATCATGTCTCATATGTATAATGTGTTTATCACATTATGTATGGTGCCCGCCCCTCGCCTACAAGTATTTAGATGTGAGTTGCAAACACCACACATTACCACAAATTCAAATAAAATGTGAGAATGTTCGATATATAGTATTGTTTAGATTGTTCGATATTCAGTTGTAAGCTGCAAACGCCGCACATTATCTCAAATTCAAATAAAATGTGAGATTGTTTGATGTATAGTATGGTTTAGATTGTTCGGCATTTAGCTGTGAGTTGCAAGCGCCATGCATTATCACATTATGGTATAACATGTGCACACACGTGTATCACCGCTATATTCATGCATGCAATGTTTAAAACACTATGATCTCCTATTCAAATATATGAATCCGCTTTCATATCAAATTATGATCTTTGTTAGTCTCTTACACCCACACAGTCCTCTAACCTTTGTAGCTACCACTAACTTTCTCTCGCATGCACACGCCCTCCTCGCCTCTCCCCTCCCTCGGCATTCTATCCACCGGCACATTCTTTTTTTCCTTTAGGTCGTTCTCCCAGAGTCTCCACAACTCCTTTCCGACACACACCGATCGATAAACCTCTCCAGCGATGCCTGCCTACAGCATACACACACAGCTTCAATCTCCTCCTTTATGTGTCCTTGCCTCGTGTCTCTCATATGGTCGACACACGTAAACTCTCACCCCTCTTTTAATCGATCTCACAACCGCACACTCCTCCCCCTATCCAGCTAGTAGTTGGGCCTCTCGCACCACCTCCTAGCTCCATTCTCTCTGTCTATCCGTCTCGCTGGGCCTTATTTGCCTCTAACAAATGGACGTACACCGACCGATCTCTCGCCATACATATAGCCAGCTAGGTCCTTATAACTCGTTTTACCCACACATCGATCGATCTACCTCATTAGTTGTGTCTCTCCTTCCTCCTCGACAAACAACAATTGATCTACCGATCTAGTTAGGTTTGCTTACCAAACACATGGTTCCCCTTCATCATCCATGGATGCGTCCCGATAGATCTACCACGCATGCACACACAGTAAACACATCCCCACTCTTATTGATAACATTGCAGTTCCACCCTCGGTTTGTCTAGTAGGCCTCTCCAAACATCTCCGAGAAGCAACTCCACCACCCATCCAGCACTCTACCCTCTCCTCCCTCTCCCTCCCTCTCTCTCTCTCTCTCTCTCTCCGTCCCATCATATTTCCCGTCCTTGATTATGTATGGATGTCGACCGATCTCCCTCATGACATAGCTGGGTCTCTCCTTCTCAACACATATCTGAGTCGTTCTACCTCTATAGTTAGGCCTCTGCCTACCCCTCCCCCCCCCCCCCCCCACACACACACCGATACATCAAGCGCTCTAGTCATGTCTCCCTGCCACACACAAACTTGACATGTGCCCTCTAACGTTCCGATAGGCCAGTCGCCCTATATCTTTGACTAGCACACACACACGCAATTTCGATGGCTCTCTTCATCGATCTCACACCCACCTGTACTTGATCCTCTCTTCGACTCTATCGATAGCTATGACCCCTCCCTCTCTTCTCGTGGATTGCTGGCCCCTCTATGTATGATATGGATAGGCCTCCATTTCACACACATTGCATGCAAAATTTTGTTTGAGATGTCATCGACACATATTCCCAAAAATAATTCACGAAATCAACCCCCACCCCACCCCCACCCCCACCACAAAACAAAAAACACTCACGAACGCGGTTTGTATCTCCCACACACACCCACGTAGGTGGGGGACGTGCACGAAGAGAAGAGGTGCATGCACGGCGCACGTACTCCCGTCTCTTTCCCAACCACACTCACGCGGGTACACGGTGGAGCTCGTTTCTGTATGAAAAAGGCAGCCCACGTGGTAATTTGGCACGTGTACTGGTTGTCCACTTGGTGGAGGGAGGATCGTCTACCACGGGTGAACAAACAAAATGCGACTTGACGCGTTATGTTAAATTAAAAAAAGAGGCAAACCATGTGGGGCCTACCTTAGAGGCAAGGCTCTATACACTGGAGTACTTTTGATGTGTCTCGTCAACTCGCAGAACGAGGAGAAGCTTGCTTAGTACGCCGTCTCCCCCGCCCATGGGCGCGGTGGCTCGCAGGATGAGGTGAAGCTTGCTCCTCCCTCGCCCATGCGCCTGTGGCTCGCAGGACGAGGAGAAAATTTACTACTCCTCCGTTTACTCCTCGTCCCTACTACCTTGGTTATAGAGATTATATCATATTGTTTGGAATATATATATGTCCTTAGTAGATTTCAATATGAACTACTAGTACATACTCCAAAAACTGATGTATATAGACGTATTTTAGAGTGTACATTCACTCATTTTGCTCCGTATGTAGTAGCACTCTCCCTCGCCCCTCGACCCTCGCCCATGTGGTGGACGTGCAGCAATTCATTCGGTCTCATATAGCCAGAATGATATATACTGCACTACCATTATTGCTCGACTTCGAAGAGGCGAAGAGCCAATCGCAAGGTTAATATTTTGGAGATGCCAAGCGCAAGGTTATAGGAGAACGAGTAGTAGGTGCGCGTCATTTATAAATAATTTTTTTCTTCATGGCACGTCGCAATATGATAGGTTCATATGGAGAGAAAAGGAAACGCTCCACTATATACATAGTCGGGGCGGGCCAGCCTACGGTTGCTTCTTTGGGTTGCTCTCTTCACACTCTCTCGCACAAAACGATTGTGGCCACATCTCTAACATCCCGGCGGATCACGTCCGCTTGGGGAAGGGGTGGATGCTTAGTGTAGATGAGGTGTCCGTCGCCGACGGCGAAAACCCACTGTCGGCACGTCCCGATCAGGGGTCCCCACCGTTCTCTCTCACAAAGCCGGTGAGGTTGCCTTCGTCCCTTGCTCACTGCCGCGACGTGGGAAGTTGCCGCCTCCCGCCGTCCTCCTCAAGGTCGAGCTACGTCCCTCAGGTACAACTCCCTTTACAGTCGGCTTGCACCACTGCTCCAGCTGCCCACATCACTCCCTCGTGGATATTTCTCTACTTCTTTTCCCCGCATATACCGATACCTCTCTTGGCTTCTACGTCTTGTATTTGTGATGAGTTTATGTCTCATCAACTAGTCCTAGTAATCTTATTCTAATCACGCTTCTTCAATTTCTTTGACACAGGGATGCTCATCTCGATTTTGGTGAAACTGCACAAAATGATCCGATGGTCAAAAGGTTGCAAACTTCATTTATTAGGAAGCTCGAGCGTTGCCGACAAATTGAAGCCTGGTCGGGGTTCACGGTTCAAGGGCTAGGGACTGCATGGATCGTTTTTTCTTTAGCTGCCTCTGTTCCAAAATAAGTGTCAACTTTAGTAGTAGTACAACTTTGTACTAAAGTTTGCACAAAGTTGAGACACTTATTTTGGAGCGGAGGAGTACATATTTGCTATGATCATCAATCATTGAGATGCAATAGCATGCATGTTAGTCTCCTTTGTATTTGATGAAATGTTGCTACGGGCAACCTTGGGCGCAAGATACATGTAACAGAGCAGGAAGCTTCATAGCATTGTACAAATTTATCTCATTGATAAATTACAGATGCGTACTAGTACTATACTAGTACTTCCTCTGCTCCTAAATATAAGTCTTTGTAGAGATTTCACCATTAACCACATGTGGATGTATATAGATGCATTTTAAGTGTACATTAATTTTGTTCCGTATGTAGTTCACCTAGTGGAATCTCTACAAAGACTTATCTACTAGTAATAGCTAGGCCCCACTACTAGGAATTCTCTATCCTCTCCTTGAGCCACATCATCAAAATTGACGTAGCCGTTAGATGAAGTAAATCAGTCATAATAGCCCTCTGATCTAGACGTTGAGAGGCTCAGCACTAAGCCACATGCAAGCATGCAGAAATACCGTGGCACATGCATGGTTGTGGGTTTTAAATCACATCAACATGTCTGCATGCAAGCATGCACCGGTAGCATGCATGTAAGTGAGCTTTTAAGTCCCATTAACATGTCAAAAAGAGAAATATAATCCCATTATGTAGTAGGAGTTGGCTGATCTTTTTTCCTTATGTGGGATGATCTAAATGATGATGGGAGTTTATTTAGTTTGGCTACCACATTTGTCATGCGGTTTGTGACGCCCGGATAACTAAGCTACAGTAACCCACTCCTAATGATGCCACGTCACCTCAGTTACTGTTGTTAATCTCCCGATGACTCAATCCCGTTAGAATTCAAATTTTAAAATAAAAACAAACAACAAAAGTTTTCAAACAATAAAGCTAAAATGTTCGGGTTGTGCCAAATATTGCATAGGTAATTATGGCGAAGGAACCACACTATTATAAAATGCTTAAAAACTATGAGATGAATAAAACAGTAGCAAAAACTATTATTTAAATACTTTAAATATTAAATAATTACAAAACTATTTTATTTTGGGTTAGCAAATTTATGAGGCAGTGGCATAATTAGTAAACATCAATTTAGGTGCCACTTTGTTATTTTGTTATCACTAGAATAAATAGCAACTAAAAGTAATAAAATAAATAAAAGAAAGAAAATACAAAAGGAGGAAACAAAAAAAAAGGGGGAAATAAAAGCAAGCACCCCCCCGGGCCAGCCGACCCAACTGGCCGGCCCATTCAGCCACCGGCCCAGCTGGGCAAGGGCCCAACCGCCACTCCTCCTTATTCCCCACCCCAAACCCTAACCTAGCCGATCCTCTCTCTCACTCCCCCCCCCGGTCAAGTCTTCCACCCAGATCCCGATCCGGATCAGGCGGCGACTCCTTGGCCTTGAGACGCCTGGAGGCCTTCCCTTACCGGAGCCACTGCTGTCGTCGTGCTCCTCCATCCCCTCGCCTCGTCACCCACCGCTCGTTGTCGCCGCTGCCCATTCCCGTCGCCCTCGGTGCCCGACGCCGCACCTCGCCGGGACGCCGCCGCCTCCACCTCGTCGTTCTACCCGCCGGCCTGCCTCCCGCTCCGCCGCGTCGTCCCCGTCGACCACCACGAGCCTCCCCGAGCACGCTGCCTTGTCCCCTACACCCACAGTGAGCCCCCCCTCCTCTTTCCTCGCGTTCGCGTTCGGCGCCCCACCGCCTGCTCTCTGCCTTGAGCTCCCGCTCACGGCCACCACGGCCCCTGCCCGCCTCCTGCTCCCATGAGCACCCACCATGACACTACACCCTCACCGTGCGAACTCCCCCCCCACGGTGGCTCAGTGCTTTTCATCATCATGGCGCCGCTAGCCGCCCATTGCTGCCGTGGTCTTCTTGCCGCCGCCCGTTTCGGTGGCCGCTACCTCCTGCCGCCTGCCTTGCTTCCTCCCATGGCCTTGCTCGCGCCCACCCATGGCCTCGCCAGGGTCCTGTGCCCCTTCCCCGCGTGCCCAGCCGTGGCGCTGGCCGACCTGTGCCACTGACCCAAGGGGCCCACGCCCCTGTACTATTTAGAACAAAAAAATAATAGTAATAAATAAAAATGAAAAATAATAATTAATTAATTAATTAAATTAATTAACTTAATTAATCTTGTTTAATTAAAAAAACATTAGTTATCTAACTAACCTGGGTAGTTAATTAGCTAATTAATTAGTATGACAGTGGACCCACCCCCCTAATTAATTTTCATTAGTTAATTAATCTGATTAATTAAAATGTGTCACTGACCAGTGGGACCCACTGGTCAGGTTGACCAGTCAACTCTGTTGACTGCTGATGTCAGCATGACATCATGCTGATGTCATTAAATCATTTTCGAATTAATTAAATAAGTAATTAAATCCCAGAAATTAATAAAATCTTTAGAAAATCATATCTTTTAATCCGTAACTCGGATTAAAATATTTTTGATATGAAAGTTGCTCAGAACGACGAGACGATTCCGGATCGCAACCCGTTAAATCCGCCACACCCCCCTAACCTATCGAACTCGCAACTTTCCCCCTCCAGCTCCTCTGTCCGAAAACGCGAAACACCGGGGATACTTTCCCGGATGTTTGCCCCCTTCACCGGTATCACCTCATACCGCGTTAGGGTACCCCTAGCACCGATACTTGTCATGTCATGTATCGCTATGCATCTGTTTGCTTAAGTATTTATTGTTTCTTCCCCCTCTTCTCTCCCTAGACACCGAGACCGACGCCGCTGCTACCCAGTACGACTACGGAGTTGACGACCCCTCTCTCTTGCCAGAGCAACCAGGCAAGCCCCTCCTTTGATCACCAGATATCGCCTAATCTTCTCTATACTGCTTGCATTAGAGTAGTGTAGCATATTCTTGCTTTCGATTAATCCTATCTTCTTTGCATAGCCTGTCCTTGCTACTCTTTGTTGTTACCTTTACATGCTATCCTTTGCTTAGTATAGGATGCTAGTGTTCCATCGGTGACCCTACACTCTTGTCCGTCGCCATGCTATACTCTTTGGGCTGTGATCACTTGGGAGGTGATCACGGGCATATACTATATACTTTACATTTGTTACATTACAGTGATCTTGTTAGGAGATGGGGCTGAAAGGACGGTGGCTCCATCCCGGTAGAGGTGGGCTGGGTTCCCGACGGCCCCGATTGTTACTTTAATGGCGGAGGCGACAGGGCAGGTTGAGACCACCTAGGAGAGAGGTGGGCCTGGCCTGGTCGGCGTTCATGGATACTTAACACGCTTAACGAGATCTTGGTATTTGATCGAGGGTCTATCGCACTAACCATCTCGAGGGAGTAGTTATGGGTATCCCGATGTCGTGGTTTCAGCCAAGCACTTCCGTGATGTCGGCCGAGTGGCGGCGCGGATTGGATTGGACCGCACGCTGTAGGCTAGAGTGCGCTTCGGCGCGTCGCATAACGTCTTGGTGTGCTAAGGCGATGGGCCCGACCCCATGCACTTAGGTTTAGACCGGCGTCTTGACCTATCTGTTGTGCCTAGGTGGGGCTGCGGCGTGTTGATCTTCAGCGGTCGGGCATGACCGAAAAAGTGTGTCCGGCCAAATGGGATCAAGCGTGTTGGGTTATGTGGTGCACCCTGCGGTGATTAATCTATTGAATAGCCGTGATCTTCGTAACAGGGCGACTTGGAGTTGTACCTTGACCTTATGACAACTAGAACCGGATACTTAATAAAACACACCCTTCCAAGTGCGGATACAACCCGGTGGTCGCTCTCTCTCGGGGTTACGAGGAGGGATCGCGGGTAGGATTATTGCTATGTGATGCTACTTGGAGGACTTGATCTACTCTCTTCTACATGTTGCAAGGCGGAGGCTGCGAGCGTAATCTTGACGGATTAGTTATCCCCTCTTATTACGGCATTCTCGATTCAGTCCATGATATGGCCCTTTACACATATATCCATGCATATGTAGTGTAGCTCCTTGCTTGCAGTACTTTGGATGAGTACTCACGGTTGCCTTGTTCCCCTTTTCCCCTTTCTTTACCCGATTGCTGCAACAGACGATGGAGCCGGGGCGGGCGCCACCGTCGATGGCGACTACTACACGGAGGTGCCTACTACTACATGCAGCCGGCGGCGACCGGGAGTAGTTTAGGAGGATCCCGGCGGGAGGCTGCGCCTCTTCGATCTGTATCCCAGTTTGTGCTAGCCTTCTTAAGGCAAACTTGTTTAACTTATGTCGTACTCGAGATATTGTTGCTTCCGCTGACTTCGTCTATGATCGAGCACTTGTATTCGAGCCCTCGAGGCCCTGGCTTGTATTATGATGCTTGTATGACTTATTTATGTTTTAGAGTTGTGTTGTGATATCTTCCCTGAGTCCACGATCTTGATCGTACCGTTTGCATGCATGATTAGTGTACGATTGAATTGAAGGCGTCTGAGTTGGTATCGAGCCATTGCTGTAGGAATCCCCCTTTCCAACTCCTTGGCCGAAGTCAAGTCTAGACGTTGCAAAAACTTTTACTAACATGGCTGTGCGGCCCATGGGCCCACGTCGCCATTGGGTGGTATTAGGATCTTTTACTCCTCGACCTTTACTATGGGACTCTGATCTCTCCCCTATTCGGGTTAAATGAATTTTACTAAATCTAACTTTAGGATCTCGTTATCACTTTCACCCGGAGAGCCCCTTATTACTGATGATCGTCTGCTGCACCAGAAGACCCTGAAGATGCTCTCCGCTGTTAGCTCGAGAACTTGTGTTCATCGCGTTTGCAATTCCCCTTCCACCGTAAACCCTTATGGATAACTACTTGCAGTTGTTATTCTTACCTTCATCCCCAGCTGGTCTTGTTATTACAAGATACCCTGAAAAACTCATCGTTGTTTTGATAATCCTTTGAGCTTACTGCCTTGCTATTCTTTGTCACCTGAATACGCCTACGGTTAATTCTCGCACTTATCGAGTATCCGCTCATCCCCCGTTGTTCATGTGTTTCACAATGGTCTTCGAAATACTATTCAATCCTCCAAAAATCCTTAGTAGCTTATTGCTCTGCAATACTTGTCTGCTTACATTTTGGATGCTCCCATATCACTAGCAATATTCATTAGTATCTTTTGACACCGTCATTTTGATCCTATTGATCACATGTGTGCGAACGCACACAATCATCTATCAACCCTTCTAAATTATCTTTCCTGCTCAGACGTCATTTTGAACATGAGTTGGTTCTCGACCAAACTATTTGTCGTCAATTGTGCCTCTAGTCTACACAACTTATCCATCCTTGATCAGAGCGTCTGCTTCTGATCCTTTGTTTTGGAAATCATAATTCCTTGGTTAATCTAAGCATCGAATTATTCCGATGTTCTATAATATGATGCTCATGATTTCTTTCTTCCTCTGATGGAGTACCGATACTCACATCAGCTCCGTTGTGGATCACCCGATCCATTTTTGGATTGTTATCCGATAGTGTCCTTCATATTCAATCACCTTGTGAGTTCTTCCCCTGATACATAGTGCCTCCGTAAATTGTATCATCTGCTTGCCAACCATGCTCTGCTTTCGAGCTGGTGGTATTTACTATTGAAGCTTGTGGTATATGTTTCCACGATACCCTGACGGGTTGAACCTATGCCTTCCTTTATATGTGTGAACTCGGAAGTTTTCACGAGTCATACTCATCTGGTATTTCACCAGGTAAAACTTTCAACACTAATGCCTTTATCAAAGCGAGAAGTGAATGGAAGGTTATACATTGAAGAAGTGGGAGTCGACCTTGAACTTTGTGTTCATGCCCATGGACATGATGTAGATCCTATCATGGAAGCTTCTTGTAATAATAACTTTTTCCTTGTTATAGTATCATCTAGTATCTGTGAATTGATCTTTTGCAATCGTGGTTCCGGCCATGTTCTCCTTTTAAATACCATTTCTTGGACAAGTTGAAGTACTTGTCTTCTGCAGATCATTGCACCTGTCCAACCTTTACTTTGCTCTACCGTTGAGTATTAAACTCTGGTATCTCAAGAATATGATGGGACTGCATAACTTATTATGCGTTCTTCATCAACTATTATTTCTCACTGATTCCAACTTTCTCGGGTTCTGGGTTGTCGTCAATCGAGAACAACGATTCCACATTTTGGTTCGATAACCCTAAGTAATTTTCGTTGCTTACGAGTTTATTAATCCTTTAAGTCTTTCCTAGCCTGTTTGGCTATATCATTGTCGTGATGATTCTAATTGTCCTACCTGGTCCTTATTCTCGGAGCACCAAATTGCGATGATAGCTAATCTTACAATCGATCTTCCTCGTCATACAGTTTGTCCTTGGACAGCAAGCTTGATTTCGAGTTTGTGTCGTACCCATGGTTCCAGTGACTTTTGGCTTCATCATTTCCGTTGACTTGATGTGATCGCGGATCGATTACATCTTCATGTAATCTCTCGACACATGTGTCGTGATCATTATCAACATTCTGAGCTATTCCAGAATATCAATCAAATTCATGATGAGAATTACCATCCTTGCCCCTCGATGATTTGTGATGTCATCGACTACTTCCTTGCCTTCTTTCCAACACAAACTTGTTCATGTTGTGGCTATACCTTGAGTTCCTTGTTAACCGACTTATGTTATGTTCTACCTTGAAGTATTACCATCTTTTAATATCAAGGATGTGGTGAGGATTGCTCCACCTCTTAAGAAATTCTTGGTATAGTGATACTTCTCACCATCACCATTCTTTCTTGGTCCTCGGTTGATTCCAACCGGGGTACCAACAAGTGAACTATGCTGTTTGGATTCTGCCCTTCTAGCAACCCTATTGCTTTGAAGTTAATGGTCGGCCGTTCATTCTTGGACTATTGATTATTGAATCACCATTCTGACATTGGTCGTGCAACCCAACCCATATTTCAGGCGCACCTTTCAACCAATGTTTAATTGTGTATGTTGTCCTCGAGCATGCTTCATTATATCATTTGATCTGACAAATGCTATCTCCTTATCCACATAATTGAGGAGATGCATATTTTTGGATACCTCGTTGAATTATCGCTGAGTCCGTCAGCCACTTCCTCATCCTCTCCTTGGTTTAATGATGAACTCTGGTTTCGGAACTTGCTTCCATAGTTCATTTCCTGAGAATCTTGAAATGTCTTTTCGTCTATTTGTGTTGCACCTTTTCTTCTCGGACATCCTGATTCTGAGGTATCATGACACCAATCGGATCTGAATCTCGGTCAGATATGATGGTTGGGACAACTTTCCAAGAGTTATGATGTTGGTCCTTTGATGACCCGGTAACATGATGTCATGCCTAGCACCCCCCCCCTAGGTGGAGGACGTATCGTTATAATTTCTTTTGCAAGGATAACCACTCCTCCTGGAGGAAATTGTAAGAACTATTTTATAAGCTGTTCCTGATGGATCCATTGAGTATCTAAAGTCCGACCTTTGTTTGAATAC
Source organism: Aegilops longissima (assembly GCA_021605205.1). Lineage (NCBI taxonomy): Eukaryota > Viridiplantae > Streptophyta > Magnoliopsida > Poales > Poaceae > Aegilops > Aegilops longissima. The sequence goes on from CM038676.1 coordinate 132,183,052, forward strand.
CATGTCAATGCTATCTCAAAAGCTTGTCTGTGATACTCTGATTTTCAACAAGAACATTCGAAGCCCAATGCTAAATGTTTCTTGCTCAATTATCCAAACACCGTTGTATGGGTAATGTCATGAAATTTCTCTCCCCTACCTAAGGAGTTTTCTACATAATATCATGTCATGGATATCATGCTCTGCTTGTCCTTGGGAAGGATATACCCCTGATATACGTGTTTAAGCACATTTTCCTTCCCGTTGTTTTGTTCAAACTTTCTTGTAAACTACTTAACCGAGCGGTGGTAATCCTCCTTAGGTAAACACCTCGGTGTACCTTCCCGTGCAGGTGTAACCTGTTTCTCTTGTTGATGACTTCCAGGTAACCGCCGATGGGCGTGAACTTTGCCTATTGGTCCGCCTCGTTCAGCGAGCGGGAAAATGGTTCTCTTCGTCCCTCGCCCTTGGTATCGATGTTGTTGTCGACATAAGCGGCGAGCTATCCTCGACATGTCTTGCTTACATGATCGTGCGAGACATTACCGCCCTTCCTACTTTTAACCCACATGGTGGGCCCATAACCCACAGTTCCACCAGGATCGAAACCTGACTCTCTTGTACACCCTCATGTTTCCAAAGTTATTCCTCGCGCGTGGACTCGTATGAAATTCATGAGCCACCTACCGATAAGATCATCAATTCTGGTATCAGACGCAATACTTATTCTCGTTGCTCTGAACTCCTTTCACCTTCTGATTAGGCATCAAACGCTTGCCTATCCATTTGAAACTTCTCATGGTACCTCCTTACTTTGCTCTCGATATTTTCTTAAGTTTAAATTCGAGAGTACTTCCGCCACCTTCCTCGATGTTATCGACGGATAGTCGACCTTGCGGAGGTATGTTCTTCCGAATGCCTGTTACCTATTCGTGAAATGCGATGGAGTTCTGAAGAAAGGGCGACAACCTCATCATGATGCATTGATGCATAGGAATGAAGACATTAGCGCTATGGGTCGACCACTTAGAGAAGAGCAACCAAGACCGAGAAGATCCGTTAGATTTTCCGTATCCCACTCCCTTCCCCTCCCTTACTCCCCTCTTAAATCTCGGGATGAGATTTCTTGTAGTGGAGGAGAATTGTGACGCCCGGATAACTAAGCTACAGTAACCCACTCCTAATGATGCCACGTCACCTCCGTTACTGTTGTTAATCTCCCGATGACTCAATCCCGTTCGAATTCAAATTTTAAAATAAAAACAAACAACAAAAGTTTTCAAACAATAAAGCTAAAATGTTCGGGTTGTGCCAAATATTGCATAGGTAATTATGGCGAAGGAACCACACTATTATAAAATGCTTAAAAACTATGAGATGAATAAAATAGTAGCAAAAACTATTATTTAAATACTTTAAATATTAAATAATTACAAAACTATTTTATTTTGGGTTAGCAAATTTATGAGGCAGTGGCATAATTAGTAAACATCAATTTAGGTGCCACTTTGGTATTTTGTTATCACTAGAATAAATAGCAACTAAAAATAATAAAATAAATAAAAGAAAGAAAATACAAAAGGAGGAAACAAAAAAAAAGGGGAAAGAAAAGCAACCACCACCCCGGGCCAGCCGACCCAACTGGCCGCCCATTAAACCCTTGGCCCGGTGGGCAAGGCCCAACCCGCCACTCCTCCCTTATCCCCCACCCCAAACCCTAACCTAGCCGATCCCCTCTCTCTCACTCCCCCCCTCGGTCAAGTCTTCCACCCCTCATCCCGATCCAGATCGGGGCGACGACCCTGCCGGCGCGGACGCACGGAGGCCTTCCCTCGCTGGAGCCACTGCTGTCGCCGTGCTCCTCCATCCCCTCGCCTCGTCACCCACCGCTCGTTGCCGCCGCTGCCCGTTCCCGTCGCCCTCGGTGCCCGACGCCGCACCTCGCCGGGACGCCGACGCCTCCACCTCGTCGTTCTACCCCGCCGGCCTACCTCCCGCTCCGCCGCGTCGTCCCCGTCGACCACCCCGAGCCTCCCCGAGCACGCTGCCTTGTCCCCTACACCCGCAGTGAGCCCCCCTCCTCTTTCCTCGCGTTCGGCGCCCCATCGCCCGCTCTGCCTTTGAGCTCCCGCTCCACGGCCACCACGGCCCTGCTCCCCTGCTCCCATGAGCACCCACCATGACCTTGCACCCTCACGTGTCGAACTCCCCCCCCACGGTGGCTGGTCACACCAGCGCCATGGCGCTGCGTGGCCGCCCTCACTGCCGTGGTCTGCTTCTTGCCGCCTGTTTCGGTGGCCGCTACCTCCACAACCGCCCTGCCTTGCTTCCTCCCATGGCCTTGCTCTGCCTCCACCCATGGCCTCGCCGAGTCACATGCCCCTTCAGCGTGCCCACTGTGGTGGCGCTGGCCGACCTGTGCCACTGACCCAAGGGGCCCACGCCCCTGTACTATTTAGAACAAAAAAATAATAGTAATAAATAAAAATGAAAAAATAACAATTAATTAATTAACTAAATTAATTAACTTAATTAATCTTGTTTAATTAAAAAAACATTAGTTATCTAACTAACCCGGGTAGTTAATTAGCTAATTAATTAGTATGACAAAGGACCCACCCCTAATTAATTTTCATTAGTTAATTAATCTTGTTTAATTAATCTAAAAACATTAGTTATCTAATTAACCTGGGTAGTTAATTAGCTAATTAATTAGTATGACAATGGGCCCACCCTAATTAATTTTGATTAGTTAATTAATCGATTAATTAAAATATGTCAGCGACGGTGGGACCCATCGTCAGTTGACCGATCAACTCATTGACTGCGACATCGACATGACATCATCTGATGTCATTAAATCATTTTCGAATTAATTAAATAAGTAATTAAATCCTAGAAATTAATAAAATCTTTAGAAAATCATATCTTTTAATCCGTAACTTCGGTTAAAATATTTTGACATGAAAGTTGCTCGAGCGGCGAGGCGATTCGGATATGCAACCCGTTAAATCCGCCACACCCCTAACCTATCGAACTCGCAACTTTCCCCTCCGGCTCCTCTGTCCAAAACGCGAAACACCGGGATACTTTCCGGATGTTTCCCCCCACCAGTATCACCTCATACGCATTAGGGAACCCCTAGCACCGATACTTGTCATGTCATGTATTGCTATGCATCTGTTTGCTTAAGTATTTATTGTTTCTTCCCCCTCTTCTCTCGCTAGACACCGAGACCGAGCGCCGCTGCTACCCGTGACGACTACGGAGTTGGCGACCCCTCTCTCTTGCCAGAGCAACCAGGCAAGCCCCCTTGATCACGGATATCGCCTAATCTTCTCTATCTTGCTTGCATTAGAGTAGTGTAGCATATTCTTGCTTTCGATTAATCCTATCTTCTTTGCATAGCTTTGTCCTTGCTACTCTTGTTGTTACCTTTACCTGCTATCCTTTGCTTAGTATAGGATGCTAGTGTTCCATCAAGGACCCTACACTCTTGTCCGTCTGCCATGCTATACTCTTTGGGCTGTGATCACTTGGGAGGTGATCACGGGCATATACTATATACTTTACCTTTGTTACATTACCCGTGATCTTGTTAGGAGATGGGGGCTGAAAGGACGGTGGCTCCATCCCGTAGAGGTGGGCTGGGTTCCCGGCGCCCCCGATTGTTACTTTGTGGCGGAGCGACAAGACAGAGTTGAGACCACCTAGGAGAGAGGTGGGCTGGCCTGGTCGGCGTTCGCGGATACTTAACACGCTTAACGAGATCTTGGTATTTGATCCGAGTGTGGCCATTTGGTCTATCGCACTAACCATCTCTGGGGGTAGTTATGGGTATCCGGCGTCGTGGTATCGGCCGAAACACCGTGGCGTCGGTGGTGAGTGGCGCGCGCGGATTGGACTGGGCACGCTGTAGGCTAGGTGCGCTTCGGCGCGTCACGCAACGTCTTGGTGTGCTAAGGCGATGGGCCCAGACCTCTGTGCGCTTAGGTTTAGACCGGCGTGCTTGACCTCTCTGTTGTGCCTAGGTGGGGCTGCGGCGTGTTGATCTTCAGCGGTCGGGCATGACCGAGAAAAGTGTGTCCGCCAAATGGGATCAAGCGTGTTGGGTTATGTGGTGCACCCTGCGGTGAAGTTAATCTATTGAATAGCCGTGATCTTGATAACAGGGGCGACTTGGAGTTGTACCTTGACCTTATGACAACTAGAACCGGATACTTAATAAAACACACCCTTCCAAGTGCCAGATACAACCCGGTGGTCGCTCTCTCTCAGGGTTACGAGGAGGGGGTCGCCGGGTAGGATTATTGCTATGCGATGCTACTTGGAGGACTTTAGTCTACTCTGTTCTACATGTTGCAAGACGGAGGCTGCCAGAAGCGTAGTCTTCAACATGATTAGTTATCCCCCTCTTATTCTGGCGTTCTGCAGTTCAGTCCACTGATATGGCCCTTTACACATATATCCATGCATATGTAGTGTAGCTCCTTGCTTGCGTATACTTTGGATGAGTACTCACGGTTGCCTTGTTCCCCTTTTTCCCCCTTTCTTCACCCGATTGCTGCAACCAGACGATGGAGCCGGGGCGAGCATACCACCGTCGATGGCGACTACTACACGGAGGTGCCTACTACTACATGCAGCCCGGCGGCGACCGGGAGTAGTTTAGGAGGATCCCAGGCGGGAGGCCTGCGCCTCTTCGATCTGTATCCCAGTTTGTGCTAGCCTTCTTAAGGCAAACTTGTTTAACTTATGTCGTACTCGAGATATTGTTGCTTCCGCTGACTTCGTCTATGATCGAGCACTTGTATTCGAGCCCTCGAGGCCCCTGGCTTGTATTATGATGCTTGTATGACTTATTTATGTTTTAGAGTTGTGTTGTGATATCTTCCGTGAGTCCACGATCTTGATCGTTACGTTTGCGTGCATGATTAGTGTCACGATTGAATTGGGGCGTCACACGCGATTATAGATTTTTTAGTTCTATGAAATCGATAATTTTGCGCGAGAGATATACCGCTGTTCCGTGGCAGCGGCGGGGACTCATCTAGTAATATTTAGGAGCGGAGGAGTACTATGTTAAGAGTTAGGTGTCGCACGGTGATAGTGTGAGGTGGGCCATGTAATCACTGAGCTGCGTGTTTTCACTGCTCTTGCACTCCTCCGCTGTAAGAATGGAGAAAATTGTAATCTACTACCTCCTTTACCGCGGCGTGGGACATCCAGCAGTCCTACCACCTCGATAATAAAGACCAATGAGCCGTCAAATCACATAGAACCAGCGATAAGTTGAATGGACGAAGCAACCATCACTCTTGCGCCCGGTGAGAGGTCGCGTCCGCTCTGCCGGGCATGAATGCGGCACCGATTCTTTGGGCGGCGTTGACCGTTTCAGGCGAGAAGCCGGCGGCGGTGGAGGGGCATTGGGTGGGCCAGGCTGGTCAGGAGCGGGCATGGCAGCTGTCTGCATGTCCCTACCGGACACGCCCGGAAAGGAGAGGATGCACCCACTCTCGCGGAAAATCGTACACTACACACCATATCTCTGTAGGAGTAGGTCGATCTGTCACACTCTCTAACACACACATGCTGTTAAACACACACACGCACACGCACGCACCTTGGTCCCGTTGCACCTTCTAACGTGACTTATTACACCTAGACGGAGAGAGTAGTAAGTATCGAGATACGGTGGCACACCGACTTAAGTCGAATACAAGTGCCCAAAATTTGTGTGCATGTTATAATAAGGATTCACTTAAAATAGTGCGTGAGCGAACAGAGGATCAATTGGACAGTGTTCGAGCGATGGCGAGATGTGTGAGGTAGTAAGATACACATTGGCGCTTTTAATTTTTCTTATTAATTTGTTTGTTTCACCCTCATTGGTGGGACCCAGCGTACTACGTGGAGAGAGGTAAGGTGACTAAGGCTGCATTATTTCTGCACCACCGTGGATAGTCTTACCACCAAAGCCACATGACACGATTATGATTGAAATCCTAATGACTCCCACACACACACAAAAAAACACGGCATGCTGTCACACGAATGCAGGAATGTATAAAAGGTTATTTTCCTCTCGTTGAACATAGCGGGAGGGTTGTGTAGCTGGTTAGCCTGTTCGCTCATCAAACTTGAGGTCTCGGGTTCGATAACTACACTTGAGCATAATTTTTGCGGGAGGATTCTTTGGTGGTCAAAATGTTTTCTAGGATTTGCACGCTTCACACTCTCTCTCCAGTATATATATACACGCTGGAGCCTCAGCGCTTGTAGTTGCTCTCTTCACACTCTCTCGCCCTCTCCCGCTGGAGCTGGATCCTCCGCGCTTGTAGTTGCTCTTTTCACACTCTCTTGCCCTCTCCAGATCTAAACAAGACTTCGTTGGCCTCTCTCTCCTCACTGCTGCTCAAAGAGCCGGCAGGATCCGTCCGCCGGGAAGGGAAGGAGGCTTAACGCTGTCACCGTCGGCGAGGAGGGAATCCTTGCCGTGCTGCTATTCACTTTCCACCCAACAAGGCGCTGGAGGGCCTCCGACCCTTCTTCTTCCGCCGTCCGTCGCCCACGAACCACGCCCCAAGAACCTTAAGGTATATTTTACTTACTCCACATGCATTGCTCTAGCTGCATGTATACCATGAATCTAGGACATGGTTCAAAGAGGAAAGGAGTGGGGAAAAGTAGTGGGAAAAGTTGTATATAGCATGAATCTAGGACATGGTTCAAAGAGGAAATGAAGGGGGAAAGTTGTATAGCATGAATCTTGGACGTGGTTCAAAGAGGAAAGGAATGGGGGAAAGTAGTGGGGAAAGTTGTATCGCATAAATCTGGGACGTGGTTCAAAGAGGAAAGGAAGGGCGAAATTACTAGTTCAAAAGGAAAGGAAGGGACAAGGCTGTAGAGTTTGAGCAGGACTAGATTTGCTTTGCGCTCACATAGGAAAGGTGTCTAAAGATAACAAAACTGGGACCAACACAAATATGCTCCTTGGTTGTTTGTTCTTTGTTGCAACAGATGTGCATGACCACAAGACATCGGTAGATGCACATGGTGCTGGTGCGTCCACTGTCCCGTGCAACTCATTAGCTGTTGTTAATCTATGGCCCTGTTTGGTTAAAAACTCCCTAGTCCCTACCTGCTTGGTTCCAGGAACTAAACATGGACTAGAGGTTATTAAATGACATGATAAAAGACCATGTTACCCTAGTAATGAACTAATAGAAACAAGGTGCGATCGTGGCAGGGGCAACTGTTGGAAAAAGTCCCAAAAGACTCCTCGGGGTCTTCTTTGTTTAGTCCCGAATGCCCACTTTTAGTCCCGAAAAGTCCCTCCTGTTTGGTTTAGATGTGGTGACATGGAGTTTTTAGTCCCTACACCAAAATGTCCTGTAAACAAACACCCTCTAATAATGCATTGGAAAATTGATGCAATTGCACAGTTAAAAGCAAATTACATGTTTAACAATTTTATTGTTAATATAATCTCTATGTTAATATTAATCAATGCCACCGTTTGAGAAATGCTCTTGTCTTGCTTTCTTTCCCATTTAGATAAGGTAGATGCTTCTTTTGTTAGCTTCATGTCATCCACCGTTATTGACCACTAATTGTTTCCTTTGCACCTCTGTGTAAACAGGGTTATCTACTTCACCTCGTTGCCATTGTAACCTTTTGTTGCCTTTGCAAAACACTTTTGTTTTAAGAGTGTTTTGTGCAGTTCAACCAAAATGTCACACTGACAACGTTGCTTGATTGCTTGATCTTAGTGGAACTGCACAAGAGGAGATCTTACTTCCTATCCGTTAAGGCGAATTTGGTTCAGATCTTATTCTTGTGAGTTGTTTGAATTCTGCATCATGAGAGGTCAGTACTAGCCTTCTTTCACATGATTCTGCAGTGTCCTTTCATATGTTGTGCTACTTGAACGATAATGTTTCTTGATTTTAGTGAACTGCACAAATGGAGACAAGACTTCCAATCTATATGTGCACCGTAATATCCCATTGAGGTAAGATAAGGATATTTCACAACTCCTGGCCTGTATTTTGCCACTTTCATCAGAAAATTAAGTTTAGTACTATAATTGTGCTCCCTAATTGACATGCCAAATCTTACATTGAAGGTGAAGCTTATGCATTATTGAACCAAGTGATGACGGGAAGAACAAGCGGAAGAAAAACAAAATCAACTCCGGTGCTGTAATGAAGCCTTTGGGCTGTGATGGCACAAGTAATGATATAGTTTTGCATCTTAATTTATTGCTATGGCTGGAGCGAGCAATTGTTTTGCCACTTATTTGATGCCATACGTAATTATCTCTACTTGTGCAAACAAGGATCTTCTTTGAAGATACCATATATTTTAGTGGAACTGCACAAGAAGATGTTGGAAACATTAAACTAATCGAGGAGTATATAGTAAGCATGGCCACCCCCATAGATAGCAACAGATGGTTCCCAAGAAGTGCTTCATCTGTATGCTCTACACAATCAGCCTCCTGAGAAAGGTTGGTACTAGCCTTGCTTTCATCCATATGATTGAGCTTTGTCATCTCTATTGGTGTTGTGCTACTGTTTAGATCTTGTCATGAAAAGGTGGTATTGTCCTTGGGAAGTGCTTCATCTGTGCTGTTTTAAATATTTCCTTTCCTTTTTTCGAGCAAACATGGATGCTAGCATTTAGTAGTCCTCTTTTCTTTGCACAACAGGATCATCTTCCTCTGAGAAGAATATGGAGTACGTGAAGCGACTAGTTCGATTATGCCGGATGAAGAAGCACATGTCTATCTTCTCATCGGAAGGAGCAGTTGAAGGATGGTTACATTACTCCCCACAAGACCAAACTAACTTCAGCTCGGAAGGACCGACAAATCTCCATTTTTTTCTGTGATCTTGCGAGTACAATGTTGTTCTAGGATTCTTTCGGTGAGTTCCATTTTTCTAAAAGTGTGCTCTACATGGACCATGTATGTGCTGTTGAAACTGTCAATTCATAGTACAATTTGCTTTATACTAATCACTTTTTTGTATTTGTGCAAGCAGGGTGCTCAGCTTGATTTCAACGGAACTGCACAAAATGTTCATGAATACATCGAATAATTCATTTTCACCACAAGAAAGGAGGTGCCCATAAGTTCAAGGCGTTGCAACATATAAGGCGAAATCATACAAGCTACTGTGAATTTGGTTGATTTTGGTGGAACGCACAAAAGAACAGCTGGTTTATTTAGCACGAGTTGCCATGTCAATGTCCGAATGATGGCAAAACCTGCCCATTCCACAATCGTAGGCATTTGATATTTTGGAATGGGACAACCTTGTCAAATTTTGCTCATTGATTTTAGCAAGATATGCATTTGATATTTTTGAATGGGGCGCCTTTCTTTGTCGTCAAGAGCGGCGATCAATTTTTCTTTATTCTTTAGTTGTGAAGTAAATATTGCCTCTAACATGTGAGTCGCCGAGATGCATAATCATCGATTGTTTTGAATGTTCTCTATGAATTGCCGTGCCTGTGTGTTTGATTGCAATGTCTGTAAACGCTAAAAAGCTGCTCAAACTCTTTGTACTCATACATTCCTTTTACTTAGCACATTGTGAAAGTGCATACTTTTTGTATAAGATTGGTTAAAGTAGAGATACTTTGACTGCAGACAAAACTTGTATGCAGACTAGAAAGGACGGAGGAGTACATGTGAAACTGCTGCAAACATGGTGATCACCACAGGAATAATGCTAGTACGTATTGTTTTGCATGTTCATCCAATGCCGGTGATCTGAGAATTGAACTAATCGAAATAAATTCATTCATACACTTGTCAGATTTCATATAAACATGCTGGATTTCATTACATTTCATACATTCTTCAACTAAAAGGGGTGTTTGTGGCGCATGCATCTCCCGATCTGAGAGGCCGAAGTCATCCTCCTTTTGAAAAAAACTAAAAAGGGTGCGCTGGAGGTATAATTAATTAACCGGCTACCCACTGTGTCCCGCCGAGCGAGCAGAAGCTTGGTGACTTAACTGCAGTGCAGTTGCGTGAATCGACATGTGGCCTGTTGGGCCCATGTGTCGATCAGCCAACTGCACCAGCGATTAAGTAAAGCAACATTCTTCCCAGGCGCAGCTCTCCGACTCATCGTCGCCGCCAAGAAGCTAACCGCCGTCAATGGTCAACCTGCCTAGCTTGGCTTCAACCGGAGGGTAGCAGCGGTGGCCTTACTTGGACCCGGCGGCGGCGACCTACCGTGTTCTACTCTTCTCGTTTTACGTGTGGCGGGCCTCGTTGGCAGCGGGCGGGGCCTCGGCGAGCCGGGCGATGCCTCTGTCTCGTTGCGGCGGGCGGCGCCTCGGCGAGCGGTAAATCCTCCCCACGTTGCCGGCACGGTGGGGCCTCTGCTGAGCCGGCGATGTCCGCTGCCTCGTTGTTGGCGGGGCGGGGCCTCGGCGGAGCCGGCGGTGTCCTCTGCCTCGTTGTTGGTGCCGCGGGGCCTCGGCGGAGCCAGCAGTGTCCTCTCCCTCGTTGTTGGCGCCGCGGGGCATCGGCGGAGCAGGGCGTCGTCGACGTCGGCGGAGCGGGGACTCGTCGGAGCCGGCATTGTTCTCTGCCTCGTCCTCGGTCTCGCCAAACAGCGCCTCGCCCGCTTCATCGCCCTCTTTGCTAGCCTCTTTGTAGGCGGCGCAGCCTCCGCCACCCGCATGCGGTACCGCCAGCCTTCGAGGTGGCCCTTGCGGGCGGAGCGGTACGAGTCGAGCAGCGCCTCTGCTCTGCCGCTCGCGGCGATCTGCTCCTCGCTGCGCAGTGCTCTGGAGGAGATGGTGGTTGTAGGCGGCGTCGGCCTGCGCCTCCCGGAACTACTCCTCACGCATCTGCCTCACCCTGTCCATATATTGCGCACGGGCCTCGCCGATGGTCATGGTGAAATGCACCGGCGAGGATGGCGCGGAGGAGGGGGTTGGCGCCGGATCGTCGACTACCATGTTCTCCATTGGGATGTCGTCATCCTCCGGTTGCTTGCCGGCCAGCCGGTCGGCAGCAATGGCTGCTATCTCCTTGTGGTCCGTCGTCCGCCCGTCCCGAAGAGCGCTGGAGCGCGAGGAAGCCATGGTGGGTAGTAGTGGTGTGGACAGGAGAAAGGCAACGGATGCGGATGACTGCGGCTATGGCCGGCGCAGCAGTTTATATAGCAATGGTGGGCAGGCGGAGGGACGGACGTGATGCCGGAGTAGCCGCCTCGGCAACCGCGTATCATTAATGTGTGCGGCAGATGGACGGACTGAGGACACTTGTGTCATTTGAAGGCGAACAATCGCTTTGCACCGGAAGCGTGGCGGCGGCAACGATGACAGCTTGGCGAGGCAGCAGCGGGCAAGGAGATCACTTTACTTGGATAGGATGACAACGGGGACCCACCAGGTCCTTTCCGGTTTATAGGGCTTATCTCAAAATTTTAGTTTTTCCATTTTATAAGGCTCAATTTGGTTGTTTTCCATCACATGTTCAGATTCCAAGGTGCATTAAATCATTGCATGCAAGTATTAAGAGAAAATTGACCAATGCATGTACTTTATGCATGCATGCATTGCAATTAATGCATTGATAAACATAATTTTTTGAGGATAACAAGAGCATTAATTAGGTGCTTTTGCAAAACTAGAAAAAGTATTCCACCACTCGCCATCTACCTTGATTGGTGAGATTTTTGAATTGAGCATTATAAACCAGTCAATAAACGAGAGAATTGCACAAGAAGCGGCCGACACCGGGACCAAGCAGCTCGAGCGAGATTTGTGTTTTTGAGGTGTGAGCACTGCAGAGTTTTTTGATGTTTACCCCAGATATTAATTTTTCTCCTCTGAACAACAACGAAAACATCGCTCCAGGTATTAACTGGGTGGGTTGTGGCCCGTCTAGCCCAGGCCAGATATCCAACCCAGATATTAATTTTTTTCAAGCTGAAAATGGCTACCCAGCTATACTTTTTTTTAGGAAACCCAGGCAAGGTCAAGTTGTTATTCTCCGCTCACTGGCTGCAAATCTTTCCTAGGAGGGATGCATTAGGCTTAACAAGAAAATGGGCTTTAAGAAATAATAAATGGGATGTAATTATAAAAACTGGGTAGTAACTATAAAAAATGCACCAAACAATGATTACTTTATAAAATATTATTTTTGGAATATTTAAAATTTTAATTTCATTAATTGTTGCGAAGCGGAATGTTTCGTTGGATTTTTACGCAATATAAATTTATATTGAAATTGTATTTAATCTGACTAAAATTTCGGGATAAAAATATTCGGATCCCATCAAAATGTGGGAAATTTTATTGAATTCTGTTTTGAATGGTTGGTTGAAATGGGCCGTACTTTTAACAAACTGTAAATGGGCTGTAGTAAATTCCATAAGAATTCAATAGTGGGCTACACATTCTTACAAATCTCAAATGGGCTATAAGTTCTCTGCCACACACTTCTGGCCTTACTAAGTTGACGCGTCCCCTAAAAAACAGAGTTGACGGGTATGCAAGGCTTTGTCAACTTATAGTCAACACACGGTTCTAGCAGCAGTGGCCGTTGGGTGTCCATCCAACGGATGCCGTGCTTCTTCTTCAATCTCGGATATTCTAGCTTCACCCGCCCAAAAAATGATTCATCCCCCTTACATCTGGGGTGCACCGTTTCGGAAGCTGACCTATGGGCCTACTAAGTTGACGTACCAAGGGTTTTGTCAACTTTGTCAATATAAACGATTCTAGCTGCAGTGACTGTACGATGTCCATCCAACGGCCGTCGTGCTTCTTCAACCTCTGGTCTTCTTGCTCCAGCCGCCCAAAGCAGCGCCGGTCGTGCCGCCTGCTCCTGCCTCCCGTGGCCGGCTATGCTGTCGCGGAGGCCTCGCCGCCCCGTACTACTCCCACCGCTGGCCAGGCCATCCCTCCACTCACCCACTGACCCACACCCCCTGTTATTCTGCGGCGACGGCAGCGCAGCCGAACCAGTGAACCCTCGTACTCCTCCCCGCGTGTGCATCCACTGCCGCGTCTTCCCCGGCTCCGCGTCGTCCCCTTCCTAGGCCTCGTCGTAGTCCACCGTCGTGGTGCTCTCGGCGCGGCGTGGTCAACGTGGTCAAGGAACGACTTCCATCGGATGTGGACTGTACGTGGAGAGGCTGACATCTGGGTCCACGGCAGCCGCAAGGAAGTGCCTCCTTATTACGCACAAAATAATTATTCCTCCACCTGACAGCGGGGACCCACCGTATTTCGCAAAAAAATGATTCGCCCCCTAACTGCTGGGACCCACGAGCTACATCTTCGCACGCAAGGAAGTGCGTCCGGAAAAAAACGATTCGCCCCCCTGACTGCTGGGACCCACCAGCTACATCTTCGCACGCAAGGAAGTGCGTCCAGAAAAAAACGATTCACCCCCCACTCCTGGGACCCACCAGCTACACCTTCGCACGCAAGGAAGTGCGTCCGGGCAAAAAAAAATGATTCGCCCCATTTGCTGGGACCCAAGCAGCTACACCTTCGCACGCAAGGAAGTGCGTCCGGGGTGTGGCGTCGCAAAAACGGAGAAAAGACCTCCTACGGTCAAACGGGGTCCCGTTGATCGGGAGGGTGTGGCGTCCGCAAAAGGACTAAACGGACCTCCTATGATCAAACGAGGGTCTTGTTGAGCGGGAGGGTGTGGCGTACAACAAAAGCGGATTTAAACGGACCTCCTACGGTCAAACGGGGTCCTGTTGATCGGGAGGGTGTGGCGTCATAAAAAGCGGAGGAAATGGACCTCCTACGGTCGAAACAGGGTCTTGTTGATCGGGAGGGTGTGGCGTACCGCAAAAGCGGACCAAAACGGACTTGTGTTGGAGCATTACGGTCGAAGCGGGGGTGGCGTGCCGCAAAACAGGACTCCACGGATCTGTTCATCTCCACCGTCGACCGCCTCCGGCCTCCACGGGCTACCGTCGACCTCCTCCGGCCTCCACGGGCTCCTATTCATCCAGCCTCCACCGCCGCTACTCCACCGACTCACTGCTCAACCACCCTCCACGGGCACCCTCACCGCTCTCTGTTCATCCAGCCCTCCACACCACAGGTCCTGTTCAACCACCCTCCACGGCCACCCCTCCACCGTCTCACTGTTCACCCAGCCCTCCACACCACGGGTTCCTGTTCATCCGGAGGCAACGCCACCGCTCCTGCTCATCCAACCCCCCGCAACGCCGCTAGCAGCGATGGCGAAGAATCGCTCCATCGGGTTCGATTAACAGCCATCGATTGATCGCTCGGGTTCGATGAACGCGTAGCTCGCGATCAATCGCTTCGGGTTCGCTAGAGCCCAACACCTCGCTTCGGCTTGATTAGAGCCAACGCCTCGCACACCGCAGCGTCGTCTGAGAAAGCGCGCATCGCTCCACCCCGACCTCCCACCGTGGCGCAACTCCCGTAATTTTCCTCCCCTCGCTTCTACCACGGTTTTTTCTGTCATGGGCGGCCCAAAGAATGTCATGCAGCTGCGTCTCCGACCCGCCAGACGAAAAGCCCATTTTCTCATGATTTTTGTCATAGAAGTAGGAGCCCACCACATCTATGATGATACCGGGTTTTGTCACAATTATCTTCATAGAAGTGTCATATGTATGACAGAAAAAAATTTCGTTCGGCCCAAAATGTCACGGATGTGTCTTTTTTTTGTAGTGATGGTGATATTAGAGTCATGATAGTTGAGTAGTTGTGAATTTGAGAAATACTTTTGTTAAAGTTTGTGATTCCCGTAGCATGCACGTATGGTGAACCGTTATGTGATGAAGTCGGAGCATGATTTATTTATTGATTGTCTTCCTTATGAGTGGCGGTCGAGGACGAGCGATGGTCTTTTCCTACGAATCTATCCCTGTAACACCCCGAGAATCATGCTACAGTAATCCCCCTCTAATGATGCCTTGTCATCATTGTTACTGTTGCTAATCTCACTTTGTTCTATTCCAGTTCAAATTTCAAATTCAAAATAAAGTCTAAAACTCAAAGTTCTCAAACATGAAAGCTAAAATGTTCAAGGTGTGGCAAATAATCTCTGGTTAATTGTCATGTTGAAACCAACCTCATTTGTGTAAACAAAATGCCCCTGGGATATTATTTCGTGGTCCAACAATAATTACATTGGCCTTTCCAATTTCTAAAAATGGTTAGCCAACTCCTTCTGCCCCCAAACTTTTTATGCAGCTTCACTATGTTCCTATCTATTTTTGTGCAAAGTGCCACTTTTAACAAAATTATTTCAGTAGCTCTTTTAAATAGGAAACAGAGGCAGAATAATAGAAAAGGGAGAAAACAACTAGGACTTTCCCCCACGCTGAACCGACCGGCCCAGCTAGCCAACTGGCCGGCCCAGTCAACCAGCCCCCCCCCCACCGGTCTCCTTCTCCCTCTGTTCCCGTGGCGCGGTCGCTACAGGGGTGAGGTCGACCCCGACCGCCTCGTCGGCCTCGTCGAGAGGATAAGGCCGCAACCCCCCCCCTCGGCCCCTCATCACCCAGATCTCCCCTCGCCTCCCAGATCCCCCTCGCTTCCTCTCCCTTCTCCAGCGCCGGGGAGAAGCGTCCGAAGCCGCCACCGTCTCCGAGCGTCGCCATGGCCCGTCGAAGCCGCAGCCACTAGCCTCGTCGCACCCCACCGCCGTGCCCATCCGCACCGTGGGCCTCGTCTTCTTCGTCTACAGAACCAAGTTGGCGCCAGGGAGCCTCAACAACGCCGGCTGCGCCCGTTCCCCTCGCCGGTGCTTGCCTTGGCTACCTCAGCGATCTGCCAGCTCCGATCCCCCCCGCGTCCACGCGAGCTCGCCGTCGTCTACCTCGCTGTGAGCTCCCACACCGATTCCCCTTCCCATCTCCTGTTTTCGTCTCACCGTTGGTCGTCGTCCCGCGCATGCCAGCGCGACTCTACGCCTGGGCCCCGTCCCCGCCGTCACACCCGAGCTCCCGAGGAGCTCGCGGCCGCCGTTGCACCGACGCTGCAGCCGCCGCCTTCAGCGTCATGCCAGCACCACCAGCTCGCTGGCCATTCCCTCTACCCGCGCGCGTAGCTCCTTCATTGCCGCCCGGCGAGCCATGCGTCCACCGCGCCATGGCCACGCCTTGCCCCCGCGCCCCGACACCGCACATCACTTTCCCCTTAGTTGCTCGACAATACTAGGTTACTATCGAGTACCGAGGGTGAGTCGTCATCAGTACTCCTGATGTTAACCCTGTAGTGTTGCTATTCGGTCGTGGTCATCGAGGGTGATTTCCTCTTTAACCACTTCGATCGACTGTCGTGCAACCCCTCAAGTGTGGACCTCGGGGTGAATCCTCTTACGTTCACCTTGATGATTACATCGAGTGGAATTCACCGGGGGTGATTCCTCGGGCTTTCCCCTTGATGTTTAGACACACAGTTACTATGATTACTATGACTTTACACTGAGCCATGTTACTAAAGACGGGTCGACCCTGAGGGGTACCCGCGAGAGCTTAATTGCGAGTGATGTGGAGACGGGTTGACACGGAGGGTGCTGCGAGATAATTACGGCGTGGCGGGCATTCCTAGCCCTTGCCGCAAGTCCTCGAGACGGGCAACGGGTCACATCTTTCGTGAGTCTCGCTTGTTACTGCGCTGCGTTCCTAATCCACTACGATTTGGATATTTGATCCGAGGGCCTCGGCCCGATAGCACTAACCATCACGTGGGCATAGTATGGGCGTTCTGCGTCGTATACATCAGCGAAGCTTAATAGGCGTCGTGACGAGCGGCGCGGCGCGGGTTGGACTGCGTGGCGCCTGCCTTGTTGAAGGAGGTAGCTAGGTCTGCTCACCGCCACCCTCGCAACGTCAGGAGTTCGGGGAGATGGCCCATGACCCACAGGGGCATAGGTTTAGTCTGGCGTGCTGGCCTGTTGCGGCGATTGTTTGGCGAGGCGGGCATGACCTCGAAAGTGTGTCCGCGGAGTTAAGCGGCGTGGTGGGTAAGTTGGTGCACCCTGCGGAAGAAAACATCTATTGATAGCCTGTCCTACGGTAATGGACACTTGGAGTTGTATCGATCGATACAACTAGCAATGGATACTTGAGATGAGACATGGATATGAGCAATGGATTGCGATGAGAATTGGATTGTGATGATAATGGATAGTATGGCTCGGGATTGCTTTCTTGCGGAGTCGAGAAAGGATCTCGGCGAGGTTGATAACACTACTACTTTACTTTATGCTACTCTACTCCCTCCTGTTGCTGCAAGATGGTGGTTTCGAGAAGATGCTAGTCTTCGATAGGACTAGGCCTTCTCTCTATTCTGGCATTTCTGCAGCCCGGTCCACATATACAGCCTTCCTTTGATAATGTTGCATATGTAGTGTAGATCCTTGCTTGCGAGTACTTTGGATGAGTACTCACGGTTGCTTTGCTCCTCCTTTTCCCCTTTCTTCTTCTTTACGGTTGATGCAACCAGATGTTGGAACCAGGGCGGATGCCACCGCCGATGCTTACTACTACGTGGAGGCCGCCGATGACCGGGAGTAGTTAGGAGGCTCCAGGCAGGAGGCCTTGCCTTTTGATCGTTGTTGCTTTTTGGAGCTAGCCTTCTTAAGGCAAACTTGTCTAACTCATGTACGTACTCAGATATTGTTGCTTCCGCGACTCTTGTGTTTCGACCTTATGTATTCGAGCCCTCGAGGCCCTCGGCTTGTAACATAAAGCTTGTATTATTTTATTTTGTGTCTAGAGTTGTGTTGTGATATCTTCCCGTGAGTCCTTGATCTTGATCGTACACATTTGCGTGTATGATTAGTGTACGATTGAATCGAGGGCGTCACAATCCCCCTAGGAGCATGCGCGTAGTACTTCTTTCCTATAACTAATAGATTTTTGCAATAAGTATGTGAGTTCTTTATGACTAATGTTGAGTCCATGGATTATACGCACTCTCACCCTTCCACCATTGCTAGCCTCTCTAATACCACACAACTTTCGCCGGTATCATACACCCACCATATACCTTCCTCAAAACAGCCACCATACCTAACTATTATGGCATTTCCATAGCCATTCCGAGATATATTGCCATGCAACTTTCCACCGTTCTGTTTATTATGACACGCTCCATCATTGTCATATTGCTTTGCATGATCATGTAGTTGACATCGTATTTGTGGCAAAGCCACCATTCATGATTTTCATACATGTCACTCTTGATTCATTGCATATCCCGGTACACCGCCGGAGGCATTCACATAGAGTCATATTTTGTTCTAAATATTGAGTTGTAATTTTTGAGTTGTAAGTAAATAAAAGTGTGATGATCATCATTATTAGAGCATTGTCCCAAGTGAGGAAAGAATGATGGAGACTATGATTCCCCCACAAGTCGGGATGAGACTCCGGACGAAAAGAAAAAGAAAGAAAGAAAAGAGGCCATAAAAAAAGAGAAAGGCCCAAACAAAAAAATGAGAGAAAAGAGAGAAGGGACAATGTTACCATCCTTTTGCCACACTTGTGCTTCAAAGTAGCACCATGATCTTCATGATAGAGAGTCTCCTATGTTGTCACTTTCATATACTAGTGGGAATTTTACATTATAGAACTTGGCTTGTATATTCCAATGATGGGCTTCCTCAAAGTGCCCTAGGTCTTCGTGAGCAAGCGAGTTGGATGCACACTCACTTAGTTTCTTTTGTTGAGCTTTCATACACTTATAGCTCTAGTCATCTGTTGCATGGCAATCCCTACTCACTCACATTGATATTATTGATGGGTATCTCCATAGCCCGTTGATACGCCTAGTTGATGTGAGACTATCTTCTCCTTTTTTGTCTTCTCGACAACTACCATTCTATTCCACATATAGTGCAAGGTCCATGGCTCACGCTCATGTATTGTGTGAAGATTGAAAAGGTTTGAGAACATCAAAAGTATGAAACAATTGCTTGGCTTGTCATCGGGTTTGTGCATGATTTAAATATTTTGTGTGATGAAGATAGAGCATAGCCAGACTATATGATTTTGTAGGGATAACTTTCTTTGGCCATGTTATTTTGAGAATACATGATTGCTTTATTAGTATGCTTGAAGTATTATTATTTTATGTCAATATTAAAATTTTGTATTGAATCTTTTGGATCTGAACATTCACGCCACAATAAAGAAAATTACATTGAGAATTATGCTAGGTAGCATTCCACATCAAAAATTTTGTTTTTATCATTTACCTACACAAGGACGGGCAGGAATTAAGCTTGGGGATGCTTGATACGTCTCCAACGTGTCTATAATTTTTTATTGTTCCATGCTATTATATTATCTGTTTTGGATGTTTAATGGGCTTTATTATACACTTTTATATTATTTTTGGGACTAACCTACTAACCGGAGGCCCAGTGCAAATTGCTGTTTTTTTGCCTATTTCAGTGTTTTGCAGAAAAGGAATATCAAACGGAGTCCAAACTGAATGAAACCTTCACGATGATCGTTTTTGGAACAAACGCAATCCAGGAGACCTGGAGTGGACGTGAAGGAAGCAACGAGGCGGCCACGAGATAGGGAGGCGCACCCCCACCCTCATGGGCCCCTCGTGGCTCCACCGACCTACTTCCTTCGCCTATATATACTCTTATACCCTGAAAACATCCAGGAGCACCACAAAACCCTATTTCCATCGCCGCAACCTTTTGTACCCGTGAGATCCCATCTAGGGGCCTTTTCCGGCACTCTGCCGGAGGGGGAATCGGTCATGGAGGGCTTCTACATCAACACCATAGCCTCTCTGATGATGTGTGAGTAGTTTACCATAGACCTTCGGGTCCATAGTTATTAGCTAGATGGCTTCTTCTCTCTCTTTGCATCTCAATACAAATTTCTCCTCCATTCTCTTGGAGATCTATTCGATGTAATACTTTTTGTGGTGTGTTTGTCGAGATCCGATGAATTGTGGGTTTCTGATCAAGATTATCTATGAACAATATTTGATTCTTCTCTGAATTCTTATATGTATGATTTGATATCTTTGCAAGTCTCTTCAAATTATCAGTTTGGTTTGGCCTACTAGATTGATCTTTCTTGCAATGGGAGAAGTGCTTAGCTTTGGGTTCAATCTTGCGGTGTCCTTTCCCAGTGACAGCAGAGGAAGCAAGGCACGTATTGAATTTTTTCCATCGCGGATAAAAAGATGGGGTTTATATCATATTGCTTGAGTTTATCCCTCTACATCATGTCATCTTGCCTAATGTGTTACTCTGTTCTTATGAACTTAATACTCTAGATGCATGCTGGATAGCGGTTGATGTGTGGAGTAATAGTAGTAGATGCAGAATCATTTCGGTCTATTTGTCACGGACGTGATGCCTATATACATGATCATGCCTAGATATTCTCATAACTATGCACTTTTCTATCAATTGCTCGACAGTAATTTGTTCACCCACCGTAGAATTTGCTATCTTGAGAGAAGCCACTAGTGAAACCTATGGCCCCCGGGTCTATCTTCCATCATATAAGTTTCCGATCTATTTTATTTTGCAATCTTTACTTTTCAATCTATACAACAAAAAATACCAAAAATATTTATTTTATTATCTCTATCAGATCTCACTTTTGTAAGTGGACGTGAAGGGATTGACAACCCCTTTATCGCGTTGGTTGCAAGGTTCTTATTTGTTTGTGCAGGTACTAGGGATTTGCGTGTAACCTCCTACTGGATTGATACCTTGGTTCTCAAAAACTGAGGGAAATACTTACGCTACTTTGCTGCATCACCCTTTCCTCTTCAAGGGAAAACCAACGCATGCTCAAGATAGCAGAGGGGGCAGTGATTTTGGTGGAAGGTGTCGCTCCGTGAGTCAGGGCATGTGGGACAGGAAAGGAGGAGGATGGTGTGGGTGGGGTGTGGATTACCTGACCATATCGACGAGGCCGCACAACAAGAAGAAGGGTCCGCGGCGAGGAGGCCGCGCAGCAAGAAGAAGGGTCGCCGGCGAGGAGGCGGCGCTGCAAGAAGAAGGGTCGCCGGCGAGGAGGCGGTGCTGCAAGAAGAAGGGTAGCCAGCAAGGAGGCGGCATTGCAAGAAGAAGGGTTGCCGGCGAGGAGGCTGAGCTGCCAGTAAGCAGCATGAAGGTTTGAACTTGGAAAGCAAGGAGGAACAGTGGAAATGTGCCTTTTGGTAGGAGGGAGGGGGCGGTGAGATAGATATTTCCGCGGTGGCAAAAATTTTTTGTTCGGTGATGCGAGAAACTGGTGCGCAAGTGTGGTTCAAGCGGGGGCAGTGGACTGTAGACGACAAAGCTTTCTGCGTAAGCCGGACAAGACGGTGCACCAAGATATTTTATATTGCATCCCACGCGATTCTTTCTAGTAAACTGTTTGTTGTATACATGATTTTTTTCATTATGTTTTGAAAGACAAAATGGTGTTACGGAGGGAAAGGATGGTGTTTGAATTGCTAGAACATTTACGTACGGTGAACATGCAACTAGTACATGAGTGTCGTGTTTAAATTTGGAATTATTCCGGGTTCGTTTGGCATTTTTATGCATTAATTGAGTTTCTGGGCATTTAATGTGCATAATTCAAATTTGAACTACAAGCACATGCTCCAATGCACTAAAGTTTGCTGAAAAATCACATGTGTGTCTTTGGGTGAATTTATAGGTCCCATGCATGAAATGGGAATAAAATTCAAACATCTGGGTGTCCTGGCTCGGCCGAAATGATTGAGAAACTTAGTTTTTTAATTCCTATAAATCCAAAACACGGCTGGAAATCATGAAACTTGGGATGGTGTCATGACATGGCACCAACATGCTGAAGTAATTTTTTTGGCCGAATTGGGACAAGCTTTGGTGTAAGCTTCTTGCAAACTAGAGCTTCCCTCAAGAAGGCTCATGGGTCCGAGAGGGAACGTGTCACCTCCGTGTGCGAAACGACATACGTACACTGCCTTCTCCCGCCTTAATTTTTTTACACAGGCAGATTAGACCAAATAGAAGTATCGTGCTAAATTTTGGAATTATTCTGTGTTGGTTTGGCATTTTTTATACATTAATTGACTTTCTGGGCATTTAATGTGCATAATTCAAATTTGAACTACAAGCACGTGCTCCAGTGCACCAAAGTTGTTTAAAAATGACATGTGTGTCCTTGGGTGAATTTCTAGGTCCCATGCAAGAGATGGGAGTGAAATTCAAACATCCGGGCGTCGTGGCTCGGCCTGAAAGATTGAGAAACTTGGTTTTTTAATTCCTGTAATTCCAAAACACGACTGAAAATCATGAAACTTGGCATGGTCTCATGACATGGCACCAACATGTTGCGGTAATTTTTTGGCCGAATTGGGACAAGCTTTGGTGTAGGCTTCTTGCAAACCGGAGCTTCCCTTAAGAAGCCTCTTGTTTCTGAGAGGGAACGTGTCACCTCCGTGTGCGAAGCGACATACGTACACTGCCTTCTCCTGCCTTAATATTTTTACACAGACAGATTAGACCAAATAGAAGTATCGTGCTAAATTTTGGAATTGTTCTGTGTTCATTTGGCCTTTTTTATACATTAATTGAGTTTCTGCGCATTTAATGTGTATAATTCAAATTTGAACTACAAGCACGTGCTCCAGTGCACCAAAGTTGTTTGAAAAATCACATGTGTGTCCTTGGGTAAATTTCTAGGTCCCATGCAAGAGATGGGAGTGAAATTCAAACATCTGGGCATCGTGGCTTGGCCGGAAAGATTGAGAAACTTGGTTTTTTAATTCCTGTAATTCCAAACCATGCCTGAAAATCATGAAACTTGGCATGGTCTCATGACATGGCACCAACATGTTGTGGTAATTTTTTGACCGTATTGGGACAAGCTTTGGTGTAGGCTTCTTGCAAACCGGAGCTTCCCTCAAGAAGGCTCGTGGTTCCGGGAGGGAATGTGTCACCTCCGTGTGCGAAACGACATACGTACACTGCCTTCTCCCGCCTTAATTTTTTTACACTGCCATATTAGACCAAATAGAAGTACCGTGCTATATTTGGAATTATTCCGGGCTCGTTTCACCTTTTTTATACATTAATTGAGTTTCTGGGCATTTAATGTGCATAATTCAAATTTGAACTACACGCACAGGCTCCAGTGCACCAAAGTTGTTTGAAAAATCACATGTGTGTCCTTGGTGTATTTCTAGGTCCCATGCAAGAGATGGGAGTGAAATTCAAACATCTGGGCATCGTGGATCAGCTGGAAAGATTGAGAAACTTGGTTTCTTAATTCCTGTAATTCCAAAACATGCCTGAAAATCATGAAACTTGGCATGGTCTCATGACATGGCACCAACATGTTGTGGTAATTTTTGTGTCCGATTTGCGAAGGCCCACACATTAACAATCAACAAAGTCATTTGGAACAAGTGCTGTCACGTTACAAATCGGAAACACAAGTATTATTGAAACCGTGGGCGTTCGACTTAACAATTACGTGCGGCCACGTGTCCCCTTTTTTATTGGCTAGGAGGTTCCGTGCGGGGTAGCTATTTGAGTATGGGAGGTGTGCGATCAGACCCCTGTGCGTGCTCATCGGGAGGAGAGCCCTTTGACCGCTACCCGCCGCACACCTCCCTCCCAACGTCTCCATTAATGGCGCCCGAGCACCTGTTCTACGTCATGGCTATATGTGTCACTGGACTGAGATTTAAGAGAGAAAAATTAAAATCTGAAAAGAAAGTTTTGCACGGATCATGATGTAAGATTCGGCGGACCTACATAGCATCGACTGCGACTTATAGCAAGCATGATGAATATAAGGATGATGGCAGTGGATAATAATTGTCTTACATATTTAGAAACATAATTAAAAAAAGCCACATGCGGCAACGCCCGAAATACACAAGGGCAAAAGAAGAAGGAAGATAACGATGCTCGTTGATCTCTACTTTCTTGATGCGTTGCTGTAGGCCGCAGGAACTAGTCTCCACGGCAAGCGGCGACGAGCTCTTTCTTGTCCTCAAGATGCTGCTTGAGAGCATCCACGGATTCCTCCACCAGCCTTCTGCGCTCGATGCGCAGCATGAAATTCTCGTCCATAAGTTTCTCGACAATGACGCCGGTCCTCTTCAACAAGGCAATGGTCCGCTCCTGTTGCCCCGCACTTCCGACGATCTTTGCCCTCAGCAGGTCGAGCTCGGCCCGGATCTTCGCATTGCTCTTATTTAGTTGCTGGATGACGTCGGTAGACTGTTCAAATGAGGCTTTTAGGTCATCCTGCAACCTCTCCCACCTGGAGATCTGATCCATCTGCCTAAGGACGAGGGCACGCATGCGCCTGTAAGAGTCC
Source organism: Aegilops longissima (assembly GCA_021605205.1). NCBI lineage: Eukaryota > Viridiplantae > Streptophyta > Magnoliopsida > Poales > Poaceae > Aegilops > Aegilops longissima. Next base: position 132,207,369 of record CM038676.1, read on the forward strand.
TCTCCTGCCCGCAAGGAATTTTCCCAGGCCGCCGCGGGGCGGGAGGACATCTCTGCTGCATTCGCAGCGCGACGGGACATCTCTTCTGCTTCCGCAGCACGGCTGGACCAGTCTGCTACATCGACGGTGCGGCGGGTCCTTCGTGCTGCTTCGGCGGTGCGGCGGGACCTCTCTGCTGCTACGGCCATGTGGCAGGACATGTTGGCTGCTTTTGCAGCGAGGCAGGACATCTCTCATGCTCCCGCTTCCAGGCTTGCCTCTCCCTGGTGGCAATCTCTCGACCCAGAACTCACGCTGGCCATGGCGGACACAAGGGAACGATGATGAATGACTTGTTTGTTTTTTGACTTTTTGTGGATGAGGAGTTGAGGAGTAATATGCAGTCATCTTGGAGTAGTAGTATTTATAACCGCGTAGTAATACGCTCCTAAGTGGGAAACTGTTTAGGTTTTGATCGGTGTGAACAGGTTTGCAATTTGGAATGTGACGGGACGCGACCTCCCTGTTCTTCTAAAAAAAATTGTGACGGGACGCATACTCAAACTTTACTGACGGTTATAAGTGCGGCACTATTCCCGGAAGGCGTAACATGGGCACGTACGCCTTCTCGGCCGCGTACGTGGCGTTTGCACCATAGGGTGCACTGCAATAGGCAATGTCAGCACACGTCTTGTTCCAACAACGGTGCGCGCTTGTTATTACCATCGCGCACGCTTCTTTTAATTAGAATGGGTGTGCCCGTCTAGCGCACACACGTTGATCTATCTAACTGTTTCAGTTTGTTGTGGCTGATCGCAAACAGTTCATCCATGTGAAGTGTATACCATTAATCACAGACACTTTGATCTGGCTTACCCGTTTATGTTCTGTTGCCTAATCACAAACAGTTAATCCTTCTGAAGCGTATGCCCTCAATCACACACACCTTGATCTGGCTGACCGTTTCTTTTGTGTTGCCTAATCACAAACAGTTCATCCGAGTGAACTGTATGTTGTATATCGCACACACCTTCATCTGGCTGCCTGTTTCTTTTGTGTTGCCTAATCACAAACAGTTCATCCGAGTGAACCGTATGCTATATATGGCACACGCCTTTATCTGGCTGCCCATTTCTTTTGTTCCTCTTCATCGCAAACAGTTAATTGAACTGAACCGTATGCCCTTCATCGCACACGCAACTAAAAACTGAACCGTGTTTGATGCATCCGTCATCGCAAACGTTTTATACATTTTTGACAGTTTTCATACACCACCGTTTGCGATTATGGCATCGCACACCGTTTCTTGAAGGGTCTCTGATTGTAGTGTCACGTTAGCAGCATCCTGCAGTAGTGTAATCCGAAGAAGAGGGGTATCTTATATCTCAGTCCCGAATATATGCAAGAGGTAAAAAAAAGTATGAAGGAAAAAGGTATTAAAGCAGAGGATGTTAAAAATTTACCTCCTATTGAAGAAATACATGGACGTGACACACTACCACCACCAAAGGTGGTAGAGGTAAACTCTTTAATGAAATTTGATGAAAGTGACATCCCTTACAATAAACATCCTAGTCAATGCCTTTATGATTTTGACAATTACATTAGAAAACAAGATCACTTCAATGCAAAAGTTATGAAACAATTGGAATACAATTCTGATATGATTGCTTGCTTGAGTGACTTGTTATTTATAATTACTAATGATGTTAGGGGTGTGGGCAAGCATGCTTCTATGGTTCAAACTCAGTTAGAACAAGTTGCTAAATCTCAAAGAGAATTTCTTAATGAAATGAATGATAATATGAATGATCATGCTGTTAGAGTAATGACTAGATGAGGTAGAATGACTCAGGAACCACTTTGTCCTAAGGGACACCCTAAAGAATTGAACAAGACTCTCATAGAATTAACACTGATGCTAGCAAACATGGAAGAGAAAGATATGATAAAAGAGACTTTGTTGCTAGCAAACATGGAAGAGAAAGAGAACCATGGGTTCAGAAACCCATGCCCTTTCCACCTAAACCAACTAAGAAAAAAGACGATGAAGAATTTGAACGCTTTGCTGAGATGCTTAGGCCAGTCTTTTTGCGCACTCGCTTGACTGATATTTTAAAGAAGGCTCCTTAAGCAAAATACATGAAAGACATCATCACTAACAAGAGAAAGATACCGGAAGCTGAAATATGCACCATGCTTGCTAATTATTCTTTGAAGGATGGAGTACCTAAAAAACTTGGAGATCCAGGAATACCAACTATACCTTGCTCCATCAAAAGAAATTTTGTTAAAACTGCTTTGTGTGATTTAGGAGTCGGTGTTAGTGTTATGCCTTTCTCCTTATATAAAAGACTTGATTTGAATAGACTCACGCCTACTGAAATATCTTTGCAAATGGCTGACAAATCAACTGCCATACCTATCGGTATTTGTGAGGATATGCTAGTTGTTGTTGCAAATGTTACTATCTTAACAGACTTTGTTATACTTGAGATGCCCGAGGACGACAACATGTCGATTATCCCTTGGTAGACCCTTTTTTAATACTACAGGCTCTGTTATTGATTGCAATAAAAGCAAGGTCACTTTTCATATCAATGGTAATTGGCATACCGTGCACTTTCCGAAGAAACAATTCCAAGTGAATGGTAATAATGTTATTGAAAAATCTCTGATGTCTACTAGAACTACGTCGGTATTTCCCTAAAGACGAAGAGATGATGCAACACAGCAATGGTAGGTATTTCCCTCAGTGATGAGACCAAGGTTATCGAACCAGCAGGAGAACCAAGCAACACTACGTAAACAACACCTGCACACAAATAACAAATACTCGCAACCCGACGCATTAAAGGGGTTGTCAATCCCTTTCGGGTAACGGCGCCAGAAATTGGCAAACAGACGTGAGAGAGTTGTAGATATTGATAGATTGAATGCCAAATAAAATAAAGTGCAGCAAGATATTTTTGTATTTTTAGTTTAATAGGTCTGAAAATAAAAGCAAATAAAATAGATCGCAAAGGCAAATAATATGAGAAAGAGATCCAGGGGCCATAGATTTCACTAGTGGCTTCTCTCGAGAAAAATAGCAAATGGTAGGTAAATAAATTACTGTTGGGCAATTGATAGAACTTCAAATAATCATGATGATATCCATGCAATGATCATTATATAGGCATCACGTCCAAGATTAGTAGACCGACTCCTGCCTGCATCTACTACTATTACTCCACAGATCGACCGCTATCCAGCATGCATCTAGTGTATTAAGTCCATGGAAAAACGGAGTAATGCAATAAGAACGATGACATGATGTAGACAAGATCTATTTATGTAGAAATAGACCCCATTGTTTTATCCTTAGTAGCAACGATACATATGTGTCGGTTCCCTTCTGTCACTAGGATCAAGCACCGTAAGATCGAACCCACTACAAAGCACCTCTTCCCATTGCAAGATAGATAGATCAAGTTGGCCAAGCAAAACCCAAATATCGGAGAAGAAATACAAGGCTATAAGAAATCATGCATATAAGAGATCAAAGAAGACTCAAATAACTTTCATGGATAAAAAGATAGATCTGATCATAAACTCAAAGTTCATCCGATCCCAACAAACACGCCGCAAAAAGAGTTACACCATATGGATCTCCAAGAGACCATTGTATTGAGAATCAAACGAGAGAGAGGAAGCCATCTAGCTACTAACTACAGACTCGAAGGTCTACAAAAGACTACTCACGCATCATCGGAGAGGCACCAATGGACATGATGCACCCCTCCGTGATCGTGTCTAGATGGGATCTGGTGGTTCTGGACTCTGCGGCGGTTGGAATTGATTTTCGTCGACTCCCCTAGGGTTTCTGGAATATTGGGGTATTTATAGAGCAAAGAGTCGGTTCAGGGGGCACCCGAGGTGGGCACAACCCACCAGGGCGCGCCTGGGCCACCAGGCGCGCCTTGGTGGGTTGTGATCCCCTCGGAGCACCCCCAGGCGCTTCTCCGGCCCACTGGATGTCTTCTGGTCCAAAAAATCCACAAGAAGTTTCCCTGCGTTTGGACTCCATTTGGTATTGATTTCCTGCGATGTAAAAAACATGCAGAAAACAACAACTAGCACTTGTCACTATGTCAATAGGTTAGTACCAAAAAATGATATAAAATGATTATAAAACATCCAAGAATGATAATATAACAGCATGGAACAATAAAAAATTATAGATACATTGGATATGTATCAGCATCCCCAAGCTTAATTCCTGCTCGTCCTCGAGTAGGTAAATGATAAAAACATAAAACAAGTAGTGATCATACTTAGTGCAAAATGAAGGCTAGCAAAAGATAGAGAAGCGACCAACCAAGAAACGAATAATCTCATAAGCGAGCACTAAGTATAATTAACACCAAATAATGCACCACAAGTAGGATATAATTTCATTGCATAACTATTGACTTTCATGCTTGCATAGGGAATCACAAACCTTAACACCAATATTCTTACTAAAGCATAATTACTCATCCACATGACTCACATATCACATCATCATATCTCAAAACTATTACAAGGAATCAAGTTTATTTTGTCCAATGATCTTCATGAAAGTTTTATTATATCCTTCTTGGATATCTATCACTTTGGAATTAATTTTCATGTGTTGCTTTTGATAAGCTCAAACAAATATAAGTGAAGATCATGAGCATAATATTTCTTTCTTTCAAATTAATTTAAGTGAAGCAAGAGAGACTTTCTTGAAAATTTTACTAACTCTCAAATAAATCTAAGTGAAGCAAGAGAGTATTTCTTCAAAAATATTAAAGCACACCATGCTCAAAAAGATATAAGTGAAGCACTAGAGCAATTCCATAGTGTTGGGGAACATAGTATTTCAAAAAATTTACATACGATCACGCAAGATCTATCTATGTGATGCATAGCAACGAGCGGGAGAGTGTGTCCACGTACCCTCGTAGACCGAAAGCGGAAGCGTTAAGTAACACGATTGATGTAGTCGAACGTCTTTGCGATCCAACCGATCAAGTACCAAACGCACGGCACCTCCGCGATCTGCACGTTCAGCTCGGTGATGTCCCTCGTACTCTTGATCCAGCTGAGTGCCGAGGGATAGTTTCGTCAGCACGACGGCGTGATGACGGTGATGATGAAGTTATTGACGCAGGGCTTCACCTAAGCACTACAACGATATGACCGAGGTGGAAATCTGTGGAGGGGAGCACCGCACACGGCTAAAACAACTGTTGACTTGTGTGTTCTAGGGTGCCCCCCTGCCCCCGTATATAAATGAGCAAGGGGGAGGCCGGCCGGCCCTCCTGGGGCACGCCCCAAGTAGGATTCCTACTAGGAATCCTATTCCTAGTAGGTTTCCAACAAGGGAAGAGAGAGAGGGAAGGAAGGAGAGGGGGAGAGGGGGAAGAAAAGAGGGCCCCCCCCCCTTCCCTTGTCCTATTCGGACTCCAAGGGGGGCGGCCTGCCCTGGCTGCCCTCCTCTCTCTCCACTTAGGCCCATGTTGGCCCATTAGTTCCCCCGGGGGGTTCCGATGACCCCCGGCACTCCGATATTTATCTGGTGACCTCCGAAACTCATCCGGTGTCCAAATAACATTGTCCAATATATCAATCTTTATGTCTCGACCATTTCGAGACTCCTCGTCATGCCTGTGATCACATCCGGGACTCCGAACAACCTTCGGTACATCAAAACACATAAACTCATAATACTGATCGTCATCGAACATTAAGCGTGCGGACCCAACGGGTTCGAGAACTATGTAGACATGACCGAGACTCATCTCCGGTCAATAACCAATAGAGGAACCTGGATGCTCATATTGGCTCCCACATATTCTACGAAGATCTTTATCGGTCAAACCGCATAACAACATATGTTGTTCCCTTTGTCATCGGTATGTTACTTGCCCGAGATTCGATCATCGGTATCTCAATACCTAGTTCAATCTCGTTACCGGCAAGTCCCTTTACTCGTTACATAATGCATCATCCCGTAACTAACTCATTAGTCACATTACTTGCAAGGATTATTGTGATGTGCATTACCGAGAGGGCCTAGAGATACCTCTCAGACAATCGGAGTGACAAATCCTAATCTTGATCTAAATGCCAACTCAACAAACACCATCGGAGACACCTGTAGAGCATCTTTATAATCACCCAGTTACGTTGTGACGTTTGATAGCACACTAAGTGTTCCTCCGGTATTTGGGAGTTGCATAATCTCATAGTCAGAGGAACATGTATAAGTCATGAAGAAAGCAATAGCAACAAACTAAACGATCATACTGCTATGCTAACGGATGGGTCTTGTCCATCACATCATTCTCTAATGATGTGATCCCGTTCATCAAATGACAACACATGTCTATGGTCAGGAAACTTAACCATCTTTGATTAACGAGCTGGTCTAGTAGAGGCATACTAGGGACACTTTGTTTTGTCTATGTATTCACACATGTATCAAGTTTCCAGTTAATACAATTCTAGCATGAATAATAAACATTTATCATGATATAAGGAAATATAAATAACAACTTTATTATTGCCTCTAGGGCATATTCCCTTCAGTCTCCCACTTGCACTAGAGTCAATAATCTAGTTCACATCGCCATGTGATTTAACACCAATAGTTCACATCACCATGTGATTAGTTCACATCGCCATGTGACTAATACGCAAAAGGTTTTACTAGAGTCAATAATCTAGTTCACATCGCTATGTGATTAACACCCAAAGAGTACTAAGGTGTTATCATGTTTTGCTTGTGAGAGAAGCTTAGTCAATGGGTCTGTCACATTCAGAGCCGTATGTATTTTGCAAATTTTCTATGTCTACAGTGCTCTGCATGGAGCTACTCTTGCTAATTGCTCCCACTTTCAATATGTATCCAGATCGAGACTCAGAGTCATCCAGATCGGTGTTAAAGCTTGCATCAATGTAACTCTTTACGACGAACTCTTTATCACCTCCATAACCGAGAAATATTTCCTTAGTCCTCTAAGGATAAATTTGACCAATGTCCAGTGATCTACTCCTAGATCACTATTGTACTCTCTTGCCAAACTCAGGGCAGGGTATACAATAGGTCTGGTACATAGCATGGCATACTTTATAGAACCTATGACTGAGGCATAGGGAATGACTTTCATTCTCTTTCTATTTGCTGTCGTGGTCGGCTTTTGAGTCTTACTCAACCTCACACCTTGCAACACAGGCAAGAACTCCTTCTTTGACTGTTCCATTTTGAACTACTTCAAAATCTTGTCAAGGTATGTATTCATTGAAAAATCTTATCAAGCGTCTTGATCTATCTCTATAGATCTTGATGCTCAATATGCAAGTAGCTTCACCGAGGTCTTTCTTTGAAAAACTTCCTTTGAAACACTCCTTTATGCTTTCCAAAAAATTCTACATCATTTCCGATCAACAATATGTCATTCACATATACTTATCAGAAAGGTTGTAGTGCTCCCACTCACTTTCTTTTAAATATAGGATTCACCACAAGTCTGTATAAAACATATGCTTTGATCACACTATCAAAGCGTATATTCCAACTCCGAGGGGCTTGCACCCTTTGTTAGCACCTATAGGATCGACAAAACCTTCTGGTTGCATCATATACAACTCTTCTTTGAGATATCCATTAAGGAATGCAGTTTTGACATCCATTTGCCAAATTTCATAAAATGCGGTAATTGCTAACATGATTCGGACAGACTCTAAGCATTGATACGAGTGGGAAAATCTCATCGTAGTCAACACCTTGAACTTGTCGAAAACCTTTTGCGACAATTCGAGCTTTGTATATAGTAACACTACTATCAGCGTCCGTCTTCCTCTTGAAGATCCATTTATTCTCAATGGCTCACCGATCATCGGGCAAGTCAATCAAAGTCCACACTTTGTTCTTATACATGGATCCTATCCCAGATTTCATGTCCTCAAGCCATTTCGCGGAATCTGGGCTCATCATCGTTTCCTCATAGTTCGTAGGTTCGTCATGGTCTAGTAACATGACTTCCAGAATAGGATTCTCGTACCACTATGGTGCGGAACGTACTCTGGTTGACCTATGAGGTTTTGTAGTAACTTGATCTGAAGTTTCATGATCATTATCATTAACTTCCTCACTATTTGGTGTAGGCATCATTGGAACTGATTTCTGTGATGAACTACTTTCCAATTCAGGAGAAGGTACAATTACCTCATCAAGTTCTACTTTCCTCCCACTCACTTCTTTCGAGAGAAACTCCTTCTCTAGAAAGGATCCATTCTTAGCAACGAATATCTTACCTTTGGATCTGTGATCGAAGGTGTACCCAACAGTCTCCTTTGGGTATCCTATGAAGACACATTTCTCTGATTTGGGTTCGAGCTTATCAGGTTGAAGCTTTTGCACATAAGCATCGCAGCCCCAAACTTTTAAGAAACGACAGCTTAGGTTTCTTGCCAAACCATAGTTCATATGGTGTCATCTCAACGGATTTAGATGGTGCCCTATTTACTGTGAATGCAGCCGTCTCTAATGCATAAGCCCAAAACGATAGTGGTAATTCGGTAAGAGACATCATAGATCGCACCATAACTAATAAAGTACGGTTATGACGTTCGGACACACCATTACACTGTGGCGTTCCAGGTGGCGTGAGTTGCGAAACTATTCCACATTGTTTCAAATGAAGACCAAACTCATAACTCAAATATTCACCTCCACGATCAGATCGTAGAAACTTTATTTTCTTGTTACGATGATTTTCCACTTCACTCTGAAATTCTTTGAACTTTTAAAATGTTTCAGACTTATGCTTCATCAAGTAGATATACCCATATCTGCTCAAATCATCTGTGAAGGTCAGAAATAACGATACCCGCCGCAAGCCTCAACACTCATCGGACTGCATACATCAGTATGTATTATTTCCAATAAGTTAGTTGCTTGCTCCATTGTTCCGGAGAACGGAGTCTTAGTCATCTTGCCCATGAGGCATGGTTCGCAAGCATCAAGTGATTCATAATCAAGTGATTCCAAAAGTCCATCAGCATGGAGTTTCTTCATGCACTTCACACCAATATGACCTAAACAGCAGTGCCACATATAAGTTGCACTATCATTATTAACTTTGCATCTTTTGGCTTTAATATTACGAATATGTGTATCACTACGATCGAGATTCAATAAACCATTTATATTGAGTGTATGACCATAGAAGGTTTTATTCATGTAAATAGAAAAAACAATTATTTTTTTGACTTAGATGAATAACCATATTGCAATTAACATGATCCAATCATATTCATGCTCAACGCAAACACCAAATAACATTTATTTTAGGTTCAACACTAATCCCGAAGGTAAAGGGAATGTGCAACGGTGATCTTATCAACCTTGGAATCACTTCCAACTCACATCATCACCTTGCCCTTAACTAGTCTCTGTTTATTTTGCCACTCCCGTTTTGAGTTACTACTCTTAGCAACTGAACCAGTATCAAATACTGAGGGGTTGCTATAAACACTAGTAAAGTACACATCAATAACATGTATATAAAATATACCTTTGTTCACTTTGCCATTCTTCTTATCCACCAAGTATCTAGGGCAGTTCCACTTCAGGTGACCATTTCCTTTGCAGTAGAAGCACTCAGTTTCAGGCTTGGGTCTATCTTTGGGCTTCTTCATGGGAGTGGCAACTTGCTTGCCATTCTTCTTGAAGTTCCCTTTCTTTCCCTTGCCCTTTTACTTGAAACTAGTGGTCTTGTCAACCATCAACACTTGATGCTTTTCTTGATTTCTACCTTCGCTGATTTCAGCATCGCGAAGAGCTTGGGAATCGTTTTCGCCATCCCTTACATATTATAGTTCATCACAAAGTTCCAGTAACTTGGTGATAGTGACTAGAGAACTTTGTCAATCACTATCTTATCTGGAAGATTAACTCCCACTTGATTCAAGCGATTGTATTACTCAGACATTCTGAGCACATGCTCACTGGTTGAGCTATTCTCCTCCATCTGGTAGGCAAAATACTTGTCAGAGGTCTCATACCTCTCGACTCGGGCATGAGTCTGAAATACCAATTTCAGCACTTGGAACATCTTATATGCTCCGTGGCGTTTCAAAATGTTTTTTAAGTTCTAGTTCTAAGCCGTAAAGCATGGTGCACTAAACTATCAAGTAGTCATCATACCGAGCTTGTCAAACATTCATAACGTCTACATCTGCTCCTGCAATAGGTCTTCCACTTAGCGGTGCATCAAGGACATAATTCTTCTGTGCAGCAATGAGGATAATCCTCAGATCACGGACCAAGTCCGCATCATTGCTACTATCATCTTTCAACTTATTTTTTCTCTAGGAACATATCAAAAATTAAACGGGGAGCTACATCGCGAGCTATTGATCTACAACATAGTTATGCAAATACTATTAGGACTAAGTTCATGATAAATTAAAGTTCAATCAATCATATTACTTAAGAACTCCCACTTAGATAGACATCTCTCTAGTCATCTAAATGATCACGTGATCCATATCAACTAAACCATGTCCGATCATCACGTGAGATGGAGTAGCTTTCAATGGTGAACATCACTATGTTTATCATATCTACTATAGGATTCATGCTTGACCTTTCGGTCTCAGTGTTCCGAGGCCATATCTGCATATGCTAGGCTCGTCAACTTTAACCCGATTATTCTGCGCGTGCAAAACTGGCTTGCACCCGTTGTATGTGAACGTAGAGCTTATCACACCCGATCATCACGTGGTGTCTCGGCACGACGAACTGTCACAACAGCATACTCAGGGAGAACACTTGTACCTTGAAATTTAGTGAGAGATCATCTTATAATTCTACCGCCGAACTAAGCAAAATAAGATGCATAAAGGATAAACATCACATGCAAGTGATATGATATGGCCATCATCATCTTGTGCCTTTGATCTCCATCTCCAAAGCACCGTCATGAACACCATCGTCACCGGCTTGACACCTTGATCTCCATCGAAGCATCGTTGTCGTCTCGCCAACTATTGCTATCACAACTATCGCTACCGCTTAGTGATAAAGTAAAGCAATTACATGGCGATTGCATTGCATACAATAAAACGACAACCATATGGCTCCTGCCAGTTGCCGATAACTCTGTTACAAAACATGATCATCTCATACAACAATTTATATCATCACGTCTTGACCATATCATATCACAACATGCCCTGCAAAAACAAGTTAGGCGTCCTCTACTTTGTTGTTGCAAGTTTTATATGGCTGCTACAGGCTTAGCAAGAACCGTTTTTACCTACGCATCAAAACCACAAGATTTTTCGTCAAGTGTGTTGTTTTAACCTTCAACAAGGACCGGCCGTAGTCACACTCGATTCAACTAAAGTTGGAGAAACAGACACCCACTAGCCACCTGTGTGCGAAGCACGTCGGTAGAACCAGTCTCGCGTAAGCGAATGCGTAATGTCGGTCTGAGCCGCTGATACGTCCATTTTGCATCATGCTTTTATATTGATATTTATTGCATTATGGGATTTTATTACACATTATGTCACAATACTTATGCCTATTCTCTCTTATTTTACAAGGTTTACATAAGGAGGGAGAATGCCGGCAGCTGGAATTCTGGGCTGGAAAAGGAGCAAATATTAGAGATCTATTCTGCACAACTCCAAAAGTCCTGAAACTCCACGAAAGTCATTTTTGGAAATAATAAAAAATACTGAGTGGAAGAAATACTAGAGGGGGCCCACACCCTAGCCACGAGGGTGGGGGCGTGCCCTATCCCCCTGGGCGCGCCCCCTGCCTCATGGGCCCCCTGTTGGCCCTCCGGTGCCCATCTTATGCTATATGAAGTCTTTCGTCCGAAGAAAAATAATAAGCAAGCTTTCGGGACGAGACTCCGCCGCCACGAGGCGGAACCTTCATGAACCAATCTAGGGCTCCGTGAGAGCTGTTCTGCTGGGACACTTCCCTCGGGAGGGGAAAATCATCGCCATCGTCATCACCAACGCTCCTCTCATCGGGAGAGGGCAATCTCCATCAACATCTTCACCAGCACCATCTCCTCTCAAACCCTAGTTCATCTCTTGTATCCAATTCTTGTCTCTAAGTCCGGGATTGGTACTTGTAGGTTGCTAGTAGTGTTGATTACTCCTTGTAGTTGATGCTAGTTGGTTTATTTGGTGGAAGATCATATGTTCAGATCCTTTATGCATATTAATACCCCTCTGATTATGAACATGAATATGCTTTGTGAGTAGTTACGTTCGTTCCTGAGGACATGGGAGAAGTCTTGCTATTAGTAGTCATGTGAATTTGGTATTCGTTCGATATTTTGATGAGATGTATGTTGTCTCTCCTCTAGTGGTGTTATGTGAACGTCGACTACATGACACTTCACCATTATTTGGGCCTAGAGGAAGGCATTGGGAAGTAATAGGTAGATGATGGGTTGCTAGAGTGACAGAAGCTTAAACCCTAGTTTATGCGTTGCTTCGTAAGGGGCTGATTTGGATCCACATGTTTCATGCTATGGTTAGGTTTACCTTAATAATTATTTTGTAGTTGCGGATGCTTACAATAGGTGTTAATCATAAGTGGGATGCTTGTCCAAGTAAGGACAGCACCCAAGCACCGGTCCACTCACATATCAAATTATCAAAGTACCGAACGTGAATCATATGAACGTGATGAAAACTAGCTTGACGATAATTCTCATGTGTCCTCGGGAGCGTTTTCCTTTATATAAGAGTTTGTCCATGCTTGTCCTTTGCTACAAAAAGGATTGGGCCACCTTGCTGCACTTTATTTACTTTGTTAATTGTTGCTCGTTACCAATTATCTTATCGCAAAACTATCTGTTACCTATAATTTCCGTGCTTGCAGAGAATACCTTGCTGAAAACCGCTTATCATTTCCTTCTGCTCCTTGTTGGGTTCGACACTCTTACTTATCGAAAGGACTATGATAGATCCCCTATACTTGTGGGTCATCAAGACTCTTTTCTGGCGCCGTTGCCGAGGAGTGAAGTGCCTTTGGTAGGTGGAATTTGGTAAGGAAAAATTTATATAGTGTGCTAAAATTTATTGTCACTTGTTACTATGGAAAGTAATCCTCTGAGGGGCTTGTTCGGGGTATCTTCACCCCGACCAGTAGAGCAAAGAGTTGCTCCTCAACCTACTGAACCTACTAAAAATGAAAATGTCTACTTTGAAATTCCTTCGGGTATGTTGGAAAAACTGCTAGCTAATCCTTTTGCAGGAGATGGAACAATGCATCCTAATGAGCACCTAATATATGTGGATGAAGTTTGTGGATTATTTAAGCTTGCAGGTATACCCGATGATGTTATTAAAAAGAAGGTCTTCCCTTTATCTTTTAAGGGAGATGCATTGACATGGTATAGGCTATGTGATGATATGGGATCATGGAACTACAAACGATTGAAATTGGAATTTCATCAGAAGTTTTATCCTATGCACCTTGTTCATCGTGATCGCAATTATATATATAATTTTTGGCCTCGCGAAGGAGAAAGCATCGCTCAAGCTTGGGGGAGGCTTAAATCAATGTTATATTCATGCCGCAATCATGAGCTCCCAAGAGAAATAAATATTCAAAAAAATTATGCTCGGCTTTCTGATAACAATCGCACCATGCTCGATACTTCTTGTGCTGGCTCTTTTATGATGAAGACTATTGAATTCAAATGGGATTTATTGGAAAGAATTAAACGCAACTCTGAAGATTGGGATCTCGACGAAGGTAAGGAGTATGACACCTAAGTTTAATTGTGTTAAATCTTTTATGGATACCGATGTTTTCCTTAAATTTAGCACTAAATATGGACTTGACTCTGAGATAGTAGCTTCTTTCTGTGAATCTTTTGCTACTCATGTTGATCTCCCTAAGGAGAAGTGGTTTAAATATCATCCTACCATAGAAGTAAAAGTAGCTACACCTATTAAAGTTGAAGAAAAGACTATTACTTATAATGATATCCTATTGTTCCTACTGCTTATGTTGAGAAACCACCTTTCCCTGTTAGAATAAAGGATCATGCTAAAGCTTCAACTGTGGTTCGTAAAAGCAATATTAGACTTATACACCTCCTGGGCAAGTTAAAGTTGAACCTAATATTGCTATTGTTAAAGATCTCTTGGCTGATAATATTGATGGGCATGTTATTTATTTCTGTGATGAAACTGCTAGAATTGCTAAACCTTGTGCTAAAGATAAACATAGACCGGTGGTAGGCATGTCTGTTATTTCTGTTAAAATAGGAGATCATTGTTATTATGGCTTGTGTGATATGGGTGCTAGTGCTAGTGCTATACTTCATGACTTATACAAAGAAATTATGCATGATATTTCACCTGCTGAGATAGAAGATATTGATGTTACCATTAAACATGCCAATAGAGATACCATATCACCCATTGGAATTGTTAGAGATGTTGAAGTCTTGTGTGGGAAAACTAAATATCCTGCTGATTTTCTTGTTCTTGGTTCCCCACAAGATAGCTTTTGTCCCATTATATTTGGTAGACCCTTCTTAAACACTGTTAATGCTAAGATAGATTGTGAAAAGGATGTTGTTACTATTGGTTTGGATGATACGTCTCATGATTTTAATTTTTCTAAATTTAGTAGACAACACCATGAGGAAGAATTGCGTAGTAAAGATGAAATTATTGGTCTTGCTTTGCCGTACCTCCTAGTGATCCTTTACAACAATATTTTCTAGACCATGAAAATGATATGTTTATGAATGAAAGAAGGGAAATAGATGAAGTATTCTTTAAACAGGAACCCGTCCTGAAACACTATTTTCCTATTGAAATCCTAGGGGATCCTCCTCGACCCAAGGGTGATCCCATGTTTGATCTCAAACCGTTACATGATACTCTTAAATATGCTTTTCTTGATGAGAAGAAGATATATCCTGTTATTATTAGTGCTAACCTTTCAGAGCATGAAGAAGAGAGATTATTGAAAACTCTGAAGAAGCATCGCGCTACTATTGGATATACTCTTGATGATCTTAAGGGCATTAGTCCCACTCTATGTCAACACAAAATAAATTTGGAGAAAGATGCCAAACCAGTTCGTGATCACCAACGACGGCTGAATCCTAAGATGAAAGAAGTGGTAAGAAAGGAAATCCTAAAGCTCCTTGAGGCAGGTATAATTTATCCCGTTGTTGATAGTCAGTGGGTAAGTCCTGTCCATTGTGTCCCTAAGAAGGGAGGCATTACTGTCGTTCCTAATGATAAAGATGAATTGATTCCACAAAGAATTATTACAGGTTATAGAATGGTAATTGATTTCCGCAAATTAAATAAAGCTACTAAAAAGGATCATTACCCCTTACCTTTCATCGATCAAATGCTAGAAAGATTATCCAAACATACGCATTTTTGCTTTCTAGATGGTTATTCTGGTTTCTCTAAAATACATGTGTCAGCCGATGATCAATCAAAGACTAGTTTTACTTGCCCTTTCGGTACTTTTGCTTATAGACGTATGCCTTTTGGTTTATGTAACGCACCTGCTACCTTTCAAAGATGCATGATGGCTAGATTCTCTGACCTTTGTGAAAAGATATGTGAGGTTTTCATGGATGATTTCTCCGTTTATGGATCCTCTTTTGATGATTGCTTGAGCAACCTTGATCGAGTTTTGCAGAGATGTGAAGAAACTAATCTTGTCTTGAATTGGGAAAAGTGCCACTTTATGGTTAATGAAGGTATTGTCTTGGGGCATAAAATTTCCGAAAGAGGTATTGAAATTGATAAAGCTAAGGTTGATGCTATTGAAAAGATGCCATGTCCCAAGGACATCAAAGGTATAAGAAGTTTCCTTGGTCATGCCGGTTTTTATAGGAGGTTCATTAAGGACTTCTCCAAAATTTCTCGGCCTTTGACTAATTTATTGCAAAAAGATATACCATTTGTCTTTGATGATGACTGTGTAGAAGCATTTGAAATACTTAAGAAAGCATTGATCTCTGCAACTATTGTTCAGCCACCTGATTGGAATTTACTCTTTGAAATTATGTGTGATGCCAGTGATTATGTTGTAGGTGCTGTTCTAGGGCAAAGAGTTGATAAGAAATTAAGTGTTATTCAATATGCTAGTAAAACTCTAGACAATGCTCAGAGAAATTATGCTACTACTGAAAAAGAATTCTTAGCAGTTGTATTTGCTTGTGATAAGATCAGACCTTATATTGTTGATTCTAAAGTAACTATTCACATTGATCATGCTGCTATTAAATATCTTATGGAAAAGAAAGATGCTAAACCTAGACTTATTAGATGGGTTCTCTTGTTACAAGAATTTGATTTGCATATTATTGATGGAAAGGGAGCTAAGAATCCCATTGCAGACAACTTGTCTAGGTTAGAAAATGTTCTTGATGACCCACTACCTATTGATGATAGCTTTCCTGATGAACAATTAAATGTCATAAATGCTTCTCGTGCTGCTCCATGGTATGCAGATTATGCTAATTACATCGTTCCTAAATTCATACCACCTAGTTTCACATACCAACAAAAGAAAAGGTTTTTCTATGATTTAAGACATTACTTTTGGGATGACCCACATCTTTATAAAGAAGGAGTAGATGGTGTTATTAGACGTTGTGTACCTGAGCATGAACAGGAACAGATCCTACGCAAGTGTCACTCCGAAGCTTATGGAGGACACCACGCTGGAGAAGAACTGCACATAAGGTATTGCAATCCGGTTTTTATTGGCCTACTCTCTTCAAGGATGCCCGTAAGTTTGTTTTATCTTGTGATGAATGTCAAAGAATTGGTAATATTAGTAGACGTCAAGAAATGCCTATGAATTATTCACTTGTTATTGAACCATTTGATGTTTGGGGCTTTGATTATATGGGACCTTTTCCTGCCTCTAATGGATACACACATATTTTAGCTGCTGTTGATTACGTTACTAAGTGGGTAGAAGCTATTCCAACTAGTCGTACTAATCATAACACTTCTATTAAAATGCTTAAAGAAGTTATTTTTCCGAGGTTTGGAGTCCCTAGATATTTAATGACTGATGGTGGTTCACATTTTATTCATGGTGCTTTCCATAAAATGCTTGCTAAGTATGATGTTAATCATAGAATTGCATCTCCTTAGCACCCACAGTCTAGTGGTCAAGTAGAATTGAGCAACAGAGAGCTCAAATTAATTTTGCAAAAGACTGTTAATACATCTAGAAAGAATTGGTCCAAGAAACTTGATGATGCGTTATGGGCCTATAGAACTGCATATAAAAATCCTATGGGTATGTCTCCGTATAAATTGGTTTATGGAAAAGCATGTCACTTACCTCTCGAACTAGAACAAAGCGTATTGGGCCATTAAAGAGCTCAATTATGATTTCGAACTTGCCAGTGAGAAGAGGTTATTTGATATTAGCTCACTTGATGAATGGAGAACCCAAGCTTATGAGAATGCCAAATTGTTTAAAGAAAAGGTTAAAAGATGGCATGACAAAAGAATACAAAAGCGTGAGTTTAATGTAGGTGATTATGTATTGCTATGCAACTCTCGTTTAAGATTTTTTGCAGGAAAACTTCTCTCTAAATGGGAAGGTATGTACGTTATCGAGGAGGTCTATCGTTCCGGTGGCATAAAAATCAACAGCTTCGAAGGCACAAATCCGAAGGTGGTGAACGGTCAAAGAATCAAACATTATATCTCAGGCAATCCCATAAATGTTGAAACCAATGTTATTGAAACCGTGACCCCGGACGAATACATAAGGGACACTTTCCGGAACATTTCAGACTCCGAAAAGGAATAGGTATGTGGTACGGTAAGTAAACCGACTCCAAAACAGTTCCAATGGCAATTTTTCTCTGTTTTGGAATATTTAGAAAAATAGAAAAATAAGAAGCAGTCCAGGAAGGACACGAGGGCTCCACGAGGGTGGAGGGCGCGCCCTACCCCCATGGGCGCACCCCCTGCCTCGTGGGCACCTTGTGCGCTCTCCGGACTCTGTTTTCTTGCACAATACATATTTTGGTCGGTAAAAATTCATTATATAATCTCCCGAAGGTTTTGACTCATGTATCACGCAATTATCCTCTGTTCTTGTTTCGAGCCGTCTTCTGTCAGGGTTGTCAAGGCCAGGCATATGTCGTCCCCCTCCTCCAACAATGGTGACAACGATGCTTGGCTAATGAAGATAGAGCTGAAGAGGGAAGAACCCGTGGAGAACAACAAGGATGAAAGGATCAAGAAGGCCACGAAGGACCAAGCTCCGACAGCAGGAGACACCCTTCAACTTGATCACAATCTTCTTACTCCAACTGAGATCAAAGCTTTCAAGATGATTGAGTTAGCCTGTATACAAAACAAGTATCTCACACGTGAAAATATTTTGTTGAGGGAGCACATCGTCGCACTCAAGGGCATTATCTGCAAGCTGGAGGACCTCTTACGCTCGATGTGTGACTATCCATCATCACCTCTATCTTCTTCACCAACAAAGGAGATATAATCACATGGGTATGGGCACTCCCCTTGGCAACTGCCAAGCTTGTGGGAGGTGCCCCGGTATCGTATCACATCACATCTCTATCTTTACCGTTTTTCTTAGTTCAATCCTTTTAGTAATATCTTGATCTAGTAGAATAAAGTTTTAGTATCATCTAGTTCTGAGTTTTGCTTTATGATCTTTTTATGTAATCGAGTCCGCGAGCTATATATAATAAAGATTAGTGTTGAGTCAAGGGCTTGATTGTCTTGCTATGACCTTGAGTGAATAAAAGAAAAGAGAAAAGAATAAAAAGAAACAAAGAGATCATGTTGATATTATCAAGAGTAATGACTTCACATAGAAAGAGTATGATGATTAAAAGTTGTTGAGAGTTGACAAACATAGCTTTGGTCATCGTTGCAATTAATAGGAAGTAATAAAGAAAGAGAGGTTTCACATATAAATATACTATCTTGGACATCTTTTATGATTGTGAGCACTCATTAAAATATGACATGCTAAAGAGTTGATGTTGGACAAGGAAGACAACGTAATGGGTTATGTTTTCTTATATCTGAGATAAAGTATATTGTCATGGATCATCCAACATGTTGATCTTGCCTTTCCCCCTCATGCTAGCCAAATTCTTTGCACCAAGTAGAGATACTACTTGTGCTTCCAAAAACCCTTAAACCAGTTTTGCCATGAGAGTCCACCATACCTACCTATGGATTGAGTAAGATCCTTCAAGTAAGTTGTCATCGGTGCAAGCAATAAAAATTGCTCTCTAAATATGTATGATTGATTGGTGTGGAGGAAATAAGCTTTATACGATCTTGTGATGTGGAAGAAATAAAAGCGACGGACTGCATAATAAAGGTTCATATCACAAGTGGCAATATAAAGTGATGTTCTTTCGCATTAAGATTTTGTGCATCCAACCCTGAAAGCGCATGGCAACCTCTGCTTCCCTCTGCGAAGGGCCTATCTTTTATTATTATCTTCTACCTTGTGCAAGAGTCATGGTGATCTTCACCTTTCCTTTTTACATTTTATCCTTTGGCAAGCACAGGATGTTGGAAAGATCTTGATATATATATATCTGATTGGATGTGCGTTAGCATGAGTCATTATTGTTGACATTACCCTTGAGGTAAAAGGTTGGGAGGCGAAACTATAAGCCCCTATATTTCTCTGTGTCCGATTAAAACTCTGTAACCACAAGTATTGTGTGAGTGTTAGCAATTATGAAAGACTAAATGATAGTTGAGTATGTGGACTTGCTAGAAAGCTCTGACATAGACTCTTTCTGATGTTATGATAAATTGCAATTGCTTCAATGAATGAGATGATAGTTTGTTAGTTCTCAATAAAGTGTCTAATTCATACTTTGCATTGTGAATAGATTATTACTTGAGCATAAGAAATCATATGACAATATCCATATATGTTGCTGTTATGAGAATAATCATGATGCCCTCATGTCCGTATTTTATTTTATCGACACCTCTACCTCTAAACATGTGGACATATTTATTGTTATCGGCATCCGCTTGAGGACAAGCGAGGTCTAAGCTTGGGGGAGTTGATACGTCCATTTTGCATCACGCTTTTATATCGATATTTATTGCATTATGGGATTTTATTACACATTATGTCACAATACTTATGCCTATTCTCTCTTATTTTACAAGGTTTACATAAGGAGGAGAATGCGGCATGATGTGAATTTTGGGAAAAGGAGCAAATATTATAGACCTATTCTGCACAACTTCAAAAGTCCTAAAACTCCACGAAAGTAATTTTTGGAAATAATAAAAAATAATGAGCGGAAGAAATACTAGAGGGGGCCCACACCCTGGCCACGAGGGTGGGGGGCGCGCCCTATCCCCCTAGGCGCGCCCCCTGCCTTGTGGGCCCCCTGTTGGCCCTCCGGTGCCCATCTTCTGCTATATGAAGTCTTTCGTCCAAAGAAAAATAATAAGCAAGCTTTCGGGACGAGTCTCCGCCGCCACGAGGCGGAACCTTGGCAGAACCAATCTAGGGCTCCGGCGAGCTGTTCTGCTGGGACACTTCCTCTCGGGAGGAAAATCATCGCCATCGTCATCACCAATGCTCCTCTCATCGGGAGAGGGCAATCTCCATCTACATCTTCACCAGCACCATCTCCTCTCAAACCCTAGTTCATCTCTTGTATCCAATTCTTGTCTCTAAGTCCGGGATTGGTACTTGTAGGTTGCTAGTAGTGTTGATTACTCCTTGTAGTTGATGCTAGTTGGTTTATTTGGTGGAAGATCATATGTTCAGATCCTTTATGCGTATTAATAGCCCTCTGATTATGAACATGAATATGCTTTGTGAGTAGTTACGTTTGTTCCTGAGGACATGGGAGAAGCCTTGCTATTAGTAGTCATGTGAATTTGGTATTCGTTCGATATTTTGATGAGATATATGTTGTCTCTCCTCTAGTGGTGTTATGTGAACGTCGACTACATGACACTTCACCATTATTTGGGCCTAGAGGAAGGCATTGGGAAGTAATAAGTAGATGATGGGTTGCTAGAGTGACAGAAGCTTAAACCCTAGTTTATGCATTGCTTCGTAAGGGGCTGATTTAGATCCACATGTTTCATGCTATGGTTAGGTTTACCTTAATAATTATTTTGTAGTTGTGGATGCTTGCAATAGGAGTTAATCATAAGTGGGATGCTTGTCCAAGTAAGGACAGCACCCAAGCACCGGTCCACCCACATATCAAATTATCAAAGTACCGAACGCGAATCATATGAACGTGATGAAAACTAGCTTGACCATAATTCCCATGTGTCCTCGGGAGCGTTTTCCTTTATATAAGAGTTTGTCCAGGCTTGTCCTTTGCTACAAAAAGGATTGGGCCACCTTGCTGCACTTTATTTACTTTTGTTACTTGTTGCTCGTTACAATTATCTTATCACAAACCTATCTGTTACCTATAATTTTAGTGCTTGCAGAGAATACCTTGCTGAAAACCGCTTATCATTTCCTTCTACTCCTAGTTGGGTTCGACACTCTTACTTATCGAAAGGACTATGATAGATCCCCTATACTTGTGGGTCATCAGCCGCTTCATCCAACAGTACCGCCGAATCAAAGTACGACATGTGGGTAAGCAATATGACTATTATCGCCCACAACTCTTTGTGTTCTACTCATGCATATAACATCTACGCATAGACCTGGCTCGGATGCCACTGTTGGGGAACATAGTATTTCAAAAAAATTACCTACGATCACGCAAGATCTATTTATGTGATGCATAGCAATGAGCGGGAGAGTGTGTCCATGTATCCTCGTAGACCAAAAGCGGAAGCGTTAAGTAACGCGGTTGATGCAGTCGAACGTCTTCGCGATCCAACCGATCAAGTACCGAACGCACGGCACCTCCGCGATCTGCACACGTTCAGCTCGGTGACATCCCTCGAACTCTTGATCCAGCTGAGTGCCGAGGGAGAGTTTTGTCAGCACGACGGCGTGATGACGGTGATGATGAAGTTACCGACTCAGGGCTTCACCTAAGCACTACAACATATGACCGAGGTGGAAATCTGTGGACGGGGGCACCGCACACGGCTAAAACAACTGTTGACTTGTGTGTTCTAGGGTGCCCCCCTGCCCCTGTATATAAAGGAGCAAGGGGGAGGCCGGTAGGCCCTCCTGGGGCACGCCCCAAGTAGGATTCCTACTAGGATTCCTATTCCTAGTAGGTTTCCAACAAGGGAAGAGAGAGGGGGGAGGAAGGAGAGGGAGAGAGGGAGAAGAAAAGGGGGGCGCCCCCTTCCCTTGTCCTATTCGGACTCCAAGGGGGGCGGCCTGCCCTGGCTGCCCTCCTCTCTCTCCACTAAGGCCCATGTTGGCCCATTAGTTCCCCCGGGGGTTCCGATGACCCCCCAGCACTCTGATATTTATCCCATGACCCCCGGAACTCATCCGGTCTCCGAATAACATTGTCCAATATATCAATCTTTATCTCTCGACCATTTCGAGACTCCTCGTCATGTCCGTGATCACATCCGGGACTCCGAAAAACCTTCGGTACATCAAAACACATAAACTCATAATATCGATCGTCATCGAACGTTAAGCGTGTGGACCCTACGGGTTCGAGAACTATGTAGACATGACCGAGACTCATCTCCGGTCAATAACCAATAGCGGAACCTGGATGCTCATATTGGCTCCCACATATTCTATGAAGATCTTTATCGGTCAAACCGCATAACAACATACGTTGTTCCCTTTTTCATCGGTATGTTACTTGCCCGAGATTCGATCGTCGGTATCTCAATACCTAGTTCAATCTCGTTACCGGCAAGTCTCTTTACTCGTTCCGTAATGCATCATCCCGTAACTAACTCATTAGTCACATTGCTTGCAAGGCTTATTGTGATGTGCATTACCGAGAGGGCCCAGAGATACCTCTTCAACAATCGGAGTGACAAATCCCTCCGACAATCGGAGTGACAAATCCTAATCTTGATCTATGCCAACTCAACAAACACCATCGGAGACACCTGTAGAGCATCTTTATAATCACCCAGTTACGTTGTGACGTTTGATAGCACACTAAGTGTTCCTCTGGTATTCGGGAGTTGCATAATCTCATAGTCAGAGGAACATGTATAAGTCATGAAGAAAGCAATAACAATAAACTAAACGATCATAGTGCTATGCTAACGGATGGGTCTTGTCCATCACATCATTCTCTAATGATGTGATCTCGTTCACCAAATGACAACACATGTCTATGGTCAGGAAACTTAACCATCTTTGATTAATGAGCTAGTCTAGTAGAGGCATACTAGGGACACTTTGTTTTGTCTATGTATTCACACATGTATCAAGTTTCCAGTTAATATAATTCTAGCATGAATAATAAACATTTATCATGATAGAAGGAAATATAGACAACAACTTTATTATTGCCTCTAGGGCATATTTCCTTCACATAGCTCATAAAGATTTAAGTGAATCATAGAGAGCAATCCTAACGAGTCATGACATAATTTTGGCTCTCTCAAATAGGTGTGTCCAGCAAGGAATCAAGACTAAAAACACAAAGCAAAACGAGCAAAGACTCAAATCAAACAAGACTCTCCAAGCAAAACTCATAGTATATGATGAATAAAAATATAGCTTCGAGTAAAATACCGATGGTCGTTAGAAGAAAGAGGGGATGCCACTCAGGGGCATCCCCAAGCTTAGTTCCTTGCTTCTCTTTGGATAATAGCTTGGGATTCCATGGGCATCCCCAAGCATAGGCTCTTCTTAATCCTTATTCCTTCATCCATCGTAACATCACCCAAAACTTGAAAACTTCAATCACACAAAACTCAACAAAACCTTCGTGAGATCCGTTAGTATAAGAAAACAAATCACTATTATAAGTACTATTGCAACCTATTCATATTTTATGCTTGCATTATATCTACTGTATTCCAACTTTTCTATGGCAAAAACTCTTCAAAGAAAACCATAGAACCATCAAAACAAGCACACAACGCAAAGAAACCAGAATCTGTCAAAAACAGAACAGTATGTAGCAATCTGAATTGTTCGAATACTTATGTAACTCCAAAAATCCTGGAAAATTAGTAAGACCTGAGAAATTCGTATATCAATCTACTGTAAAAAATTTAGAGTTTTTAGTCGCTTCTGTCAATTTGAAAAAATGTAACTCTGGACGCAAAAGTTTCTGTTTTTTTAGCAAGATCAAACAACTATCAACCAGGAAGATCCTAAAGGCTTTACTTGGCACAAACACTAATTAAAACACAAAAAACACAATCATAACAGTAGCATAATTTTGCAAACACTCGATAACAGAAATCAAAAGTCAAAAATAAATTTTATTCATTGGGTTGCCTCCCAACAAGCTATTGTTTTACGCCCTTAGCTAGGCATAAAGCAAGGATCTAAATTTTGTCATCTTTCTTCTTAATTTCCTTAGGGGTGTTCTTGTCATGAGGTTTTGTAAAAACAACATAAAACATATTATCCATAGAAACCTTAACATTATTAAGTTGATTATTATCATAACCCGTTTGATTTCCGGCAACAATCCTAGAGTAATGTTGATTAACATTATTGAAAACTTGTTGGATTATATCTAGAATGGGGACTTTCTTTTTAAGATTCTCATCAAAGATTTTATTATCCCCAAGCAAATGCCTTAGCGCATAATCACTGTTATAAATAATTTCATCTATCACGGGTTTTTCACCATTCATACCATAAAAATCAAAGATTTCACTAGCTTCCCGTATTATGTAGTCAAATTCATTCATAAGGACAAGAGTGGCTAACTTTTTAGCTTTAGGATTCTTTATAGCAGGAAGCTCAAAAAATAATCTTTGCAAAGTAGGATGAGTACGGATAAATTTACTTTCAAGTTTCAGAACTAGTGCTGAAATAGCATCCACATAAGATCTAGTAGTTCTAAGTATAGGGGCATCATCAAGACTTAGATTTCCAACACAATTGAAAAACATTTAGATACGTTCTTTTCCCATAACATTCCCTTGCCCCAAGATAAAAGTTTTAGCATCTAGATTGCTCGTATGTCCAATCTTAGGAGTTAGTCCATCGTCTGTTGCTGCCATACAGAAATCACTCATGATTGAAGCAAAGGATAGATCTGACGAGAAAAAGGCGAACGGAAAAGAGGGCGAATAAAACGGAAATTTTTTGTGAAGTGGGGGAGAGAAAAACAAGAGGCAAATGGCAAATAATGTAAATTGCAAGAGATGATATTTGTGATTAGGAACCTGGTAGATGTTGATGATCCTCCCCGACAACGGCGCCAGAAATTCCTTTTGTTGTCTGCTAGAACTACGTCGGTATTTCCCCAAAGAGGAAGGGATGATGCAGCACAACAACGGTAGGTATTTCCCTCGATGATGAGACCAAGGTTATCGAACCAGTAGGAGAACCAAGCAACACTACGTAAACAGCACCTGCACACAAATAACAAATACTGGCAACCCGGCGTGTTAAAGGGGTTGTCAATCCCTTTCGGGTAACGACGCCAGAAATTGGCAAACGGATGTGAGAGAGTTGTACATATTGATAGATCGAACGCCAAATAAAATAAAGTGCAGCAAGATATTTTTGTCTTTTTAGTTTAATAGATCTAAAAATAAAAGCAAATAAAATAGATCGCAAAGGCAAATAATATGAGAAAGAGACCCGGGGGCCGTAGATTTCACTAGTGGCTTCTCTCGAGAAAAATAGCAAACGGTGGGTAAACAAATTACTGTTGGGCAATTGATAGAACTTCAAATAATCATGACGATATCCAGGCAACGATCATTATATAGGCATCACGTCCAAGATTAGTAGGCCGACTCCTGCCTGCATCTACTATTATTACTCCACACATCGACCGCTATCCAGCATGCATCTAGTGTATTAAGTTCATGGAAAAACAGAGTGATGCAATAAGAATGATGACATGATGTAGACAAGATCTATTTATGTAGAAATAGACCCCATCATTTTATCCTTAGTAGCAACGATATATACGTGTTGGTTCCCTTTCTGTCACTGGGATCAAGCACCGTAAGATCGAACCCACTACAAAGCACCTCTTCCCATTGCAAGATAAATAGATCAAGTTAGCCAAACAAAACCCAAATATCGAAAAAGAAATACAAGGCTATAAGCAATCATGCATATAAGAGATCAAAGAAGACTCAATAACTTTCATGGATAAAAAGATAGATCTGATCATAAACTCAAAGTTCATCCGATCCCAACAAACACACCGTAAAAAGAGTTACATCATATGGATCTCCAAGAGAACATTGTATTGAGAATCAAACGAGAGAGAGGAAGCCATCTAGCTACTAACTACGGACCCGGAGGTCTACAAAAGACTACTCATGCATCATCGGAGAGGCACCAATGGACATGATGCACCCCTCCGTGATGGTGTCTAGCTTGGATCTGGTGGTTCTGGACTCTGCGGCGACTGGAATTGGTTTTCGTCGACTCCCCTAGGGTTTCTGGAACATTGGGGTATTTATAGAGCAAAGAGTCGGTTCAGGGGGCACTCGACGTGGGCACAACCCACCAGGGCGCGCCTGGGCCTCCAAGCGCGCCCTGGTGGGCTGTTCTCCCCTCGGAGCACCCCCAGGCGCTTCTCCGGCCCACTGGATGTCTTCTGGTCCAAAAACAATCCACAAAAAGTTTCGCTGCGTTTGGACTCCGTTTGGTATTGATTTCCTGTGATGTAAAAAACATGCAGAAAACAGCAACTGACACTTGGCACTATGTCAATAGGTTAGTACCAAAAAATGATATAAAATGATTATAAAACATCCAAGAATGATAATATAACCACATGGAACAATCAAAAATTATAGATACGTTGGAGACGTATCAATCTCCAGCACTCACTATTGGAAGTTTTCAACTACCTCTACCTACTGCCAAAAAGAAATATGAAATGCTTATTGTTGGGGACATGCGTATCCCCGTTGAGGTAACTTAGTGTTTTACGATAGTTCTTCGGTTTCATGCTAATCGAAGGTGGTTGTTAATAAGACTTGATCAACCTTATTAATGGATCATTTTTTAGAGGTACGGAGTTGATGAATTTAGTAAGCACAACCTTCTACTCCCAACTTTTGTTTTCTATTTTTCTTAGTTAAATAAAATAAAATGCCATGTTTTGTCTATTTTCTGAATTTCCTATGCAATAAAAAATGACGCAAAAATAAAAGTTCTCAGAATGCCCTGAAAATTTAATATGATTTTTTCTGAATATTTCTGAATTTTTGGTCCAAATAACATCAGAGGGGGGTGCACCTGGTGACCACAAGACACCAGGGCGCGCCAACAACCCCAGGCGCGCCTTGGTGGGTTGTGGTCCCCACGTGGGTCCCCTCACTTACTTCTTTAACCCATGCCGTCTCCTACCTCTAGAAAAAAATCACCATAGCTCTATCTCTCTCTCTCTATCGTGTTCTTGCTCTCAAACCCGTAGATTTCGATCTCTTTGCTCGAAGCTCCATTTTCGAAACTGTTTTGGGGATTGCTAGTTGGTATGTGACTCCTCCATTGCTCCAATTAGCTTTTGTTTTAGTGGTTTATATTTTGAATAATTACCTACTCTTGGTGTTGTTGTAGATGGCCTTGCATATTGACTTCTTAGAGTTCTAAGTAGTTTGAATGCTTAATAGCCTCTATGCATCCTTATAAGTAGTTGCTATCAATCTTATGAAGTTTTATTCAAAAAAATTGTGTCCCAATTTTTTTCCAGAAATTGTTTGCCAATAAAAATGCAATTCTTTAGGAGTTCTTCGAGGAGGAGGTCTACGGAGGCATCATCTAATAGTGGCTCGATACGTCGGTCTTATTTTGAACCAAGCGCAAGCGTAATGCGGGACGCCGCTATCAAATCATGCCTATGGTCGTGTACCGATTTCATGGTAAGCGCAGGCATTAAGGAAGAATTTGAGCAATATGTTCACAACGCCGAGCTTGGCCCCGGCATTGAAGATAAGTGCATCCACCACCTCAACCTCACAGAAACATTTACTAAGAAATTTAAATATTTTCTTCGTGAGTCTAGAGTTTCGTTTATCCTTTATGATCATCCATTTACCATGCCTCTGAGCGTGTTCTGTGATGCCTGCAAAATTCCGTATTGGGGTACGCTAGACGAGCCACCAAGATCTTAGTATGAGTCTTTTTAACTAGCATTTGTTACGGTGAGGATAGAGGAGTGAAACAAGGTAGAAAAAAGTATTCATTTCCCATCAATTCATTACTTTGCACTCTTTAATGGCAAATGCATCATGGACAAGCAGGATTGCAGTACATTATGTGCCCCTGACTTGAGTCTCATACACACTGCCCTGACCGGAATTAAACGTTATAATCTGGGAGCGACTGTTGCACGGAGATTGCAACACAATGCTGGTAGTGGTCACTTCTATGGTGGGATTTATGTTTCTCGTTTAGCTAAAGAGGTTGGTGTGACACCTCTGCCTGATGATCCCATCCTACCCACTCAGTATTTGGATTTTGGGGCCATGAAACGTCATAAGTTCCTCACAGGCACAATCGATGATTGTACTTATAACTTGAGGTTTCATAAAGAACCCGATGTACCTGTTGTATTGCCTGCACCTGCTCTTTTTGACTATGACAGTAAGAGAAGGTACTACGTTCTTGAGAGCGAGGCTCGGGCGTACAATGCGGAGGTCGAGGCCGCCAGACGGGCTGAGGTGGTCGCACCAAGTGCCTCCATGAGCTATCATTCAGATTATTACCCAGGCCATGGATGGAGATTACCAAGCTAGGCCTAAAGCCTAACCTTGGGGAAGTATGCATTTCCACCGACACTACATTCATGTTCACACATTTCATTCCAGTTGTCGGTGTTCACACTTTTTCATTATATTATCCATGCTAGATATATTTTCTTGCTTTCTTCTTGTGTGTTTGAAAAACTTTGAGAAAACCAAAAAATATTTCTTGCTTCTTTTCATTTTTTCTTTCTAGTTTAATTAGTTGTAGTATTAAAAAGAAAACCCAAAAAGATTTCCCAGTTCTTCTTTTTGCTTGTTGGGAGCTTTCCCATGTAAATAGTTTTTTCTTGTTTTTGTTTTCCCTTCTTTAATTTGCTTTCTTCAAGAAAAACTAAAAACTCCAAAGATATTTCAGTGTGTTTCTCTGAAATTCTTTTTTTTTCTATTGAGTCGTACCAAGGAGAAGACCACGATGAAAATGTTGAGTGGCTCTCATATGCATTGCTATTGATATAACAAAGATCCCAAATTACTTTGTCTTCTCATTTGGAATAAAATGTTTGCACATTCCAGCTTAGTCCACGACACTCTTGCACTATTACTATTTTCATATCATTCGGTCGTGCAAGTGAAAGGCAATAATGACGATATTTGATGAACTGGTTGTGGCAGAGAGAAACGGGTATGAACTCAACTTGTTCTGTTTTTGTAAATATGTTCAACCTAGTATCCATGATTCAACATATTATGATCAAACATGTTTGCAATGACAATTAGAGACTATTTTCTCATACCATGCTTAAGTAGCTGTGAGTGGATAATGATTTATCTTGGATGTCAACATTCATCAAAATGATTGTGATCTAGTATGATCATATGGTATCCTCCTCTGGATGTTTCAAGTGGCTTAACTTGGCACATGTTCATGCATGTAGTTGAATCAAAACCAACATAGCCTCTACGATATTTATGTTCATGGTGTTCATATCCTATTCATGCTAGTATTCAATGTTAATTATGCATAACGCATGTTCATGACTATTTTCGCTCTCTAGCTGGCCGCTTCTCAACCTATTTGCTAGCCTTCGCCTGTACTAAGCGGGAATACTGCTTGTGCATCAAAATCCTAAAACCCAAGTTATTCCAGATGAGTCCACCATATCTACCTATATGTGGTATTACCCTGCCGTTCCAAGTAAATTTGCATGTGCCACCTCTAAAAAATCAAATGAACATCTGTTTTGTGTGCCTGGACCACTCATGGAGCGACAGGGGGCGGTCAGTATCTTCCATGCTAAGCGGCTTATTCTCATGATGAGTGTTTATTCACTCGTCCTTGCACGAGAGGGGCGGTAATAGGGATTCCCATTCCCAAAATCAAAAATTGCAAATAATTAAACAAAACTCCCCCAGAACTGATGTTAGTATGGACGGAACCCATGGATTCGGCTAGCCATGGAGTGTGTTTGTTGGTGGAGGGGGAGTAAACCTTTACTTTTATCGCTTGGGAACCGCCACTAATGTGTTTAGCATGGAAGATATTGATAAATCTTGGTCGTAACATTGATAGGAAGGGTGTACCTCCCAAAATTATATTTATCTCTGTTTTTAAAACTTTCAGCTCTGCCACCTCTGCAAATCCCTGCTTCCCTCCACGAAGGGACTATCTATTTAATTTTATGTTGAGTCATCACCTTCTCAAATAAGCGCCAGATCTGAGAGCACTATTGTCATCCTCATGCATTGTGTATAGTTAATATTGGATGCATCATGACTGGATCTTTTCTACCATGAATTACAATGTTTAGTCGCTGCTTGAACTTTGGAGGTGCTCTGCATTTATGTTTTGCGGTCTCATAAAGGGCTAGCGAGATACCATTATTGTCATATTATATCATGGTTGTTTTGACAAAGTGTTGTCATTTGAGATATCTTATTATTGCTCGCTAGTTGCTTACGCTATTGATATGAGTTACTATAATGTTTAAGAATTATTGTTGACATGGTTAGTCATAATCTCTACTGAAAACCTGGGTGCTACTTAAGCTTATTTATGTAAACAAGAACAATGGAGTTCGTAAAAGTTTTCCTTTTTCACTTTCAGTTTGTCAACTGAATTGCTTGAGGACAAGCAATGGTTTAAGCTTGGGGGAGTTGATATGTCTCCATCGTATCTACTTTTCCTAACGCTTCTGCTCTTGTTTTGGACTCTAATTTGCATGATTTGAATGAAACTAACATGTACTGACGATGTTTTCAGCAGAACTACCATGGTGTTGTTTTTGTGCAGAAATAAAAGTTCTCGGAATGGAACGAAACTTTTTGGAGAATTGTTTTACAATAAAAGAAAAATAATGGAGCCAAGAACCACCGGAGGGGAGCCCTGGCTGGGCACAAGACACCAGCCCCCCCCCCCTCTAGTGCACCCTGGTGGGTAGTGCCCACCTCATGGCCCCGCAGACCCTAATTCCGATGCTATAAAATCCTATTTTCGAAGAAAAAATATGAGAGGAGGTTTCATCGCATTTCATGATACGGAGCCGCCGCCACCTCATGTTCTTCATCGGGAGGCCAGATCTAGAGCCCGTTCGGGGCTTCGGAGAGGGGAATCTTCGATCTTTGTCATCATCAACCCTCCTTCATCACCAATTCCATCATGCTCCCTGATACGTCTCCAACGTATCTATAATTTTTGATTGTTCCATGCTATTATATTATTTGTTTTGGATGTTTTATATGCATTAATATGCTATTTTATATTATTTTTTTGGACTAACCTATTAACCTAGAGCCCAATGCCAGTTCCTATTTTTTCTCTGTTTTTGAGTTTCATAGAAAAGGAATACCAAACGGAGTCCAAACGGAATAAAACTTTCACGATGATTTTTCTTGGACCAGAAGAAAACCAGGAGACTTGGAGATAAAGTTGGAGGAGCCACGAGGCGGCCACAAGGACGGAGGGCGCGCCCCCACCCTTGTGGGCCCCTCGTGCACTTCCTGACCTAATTCTTTCGCCTATATATACTCATATATCCCCAAACCAACAGAGGCATCCATGAAAACACTTTTCCATCGCCGCAACCTTCTGTACCCGTGAGATCCCATCTAGGGGCCTTTTCTGGCGTCCTGCCGGAGGGGGATTCGATCACAGAGGGCTTCTACATCAACTATATTGCCCTTCCGATGAAGCGTGAGTAGTTTACCACAGACCTACGGGTTCATAGCTAGTAGCTAGATGGCTTCTTCTCTCTCTCTTTGATTCTCAATACCATGTTCTCCTCGATGTTCTTGGAGATCTATTAGATGTAATACTTTTTTGTGGTGTGTTTGCTGAGATCCGATGAATTGTGGATTTATGACCAGCTTATCTATGAATATTATTTGAATATTCTCTGAATTATTTTATGCATGATTTGATATCTTTGTAATTCTCTTCGAACTATCGGTTTGGTTTGGCCAACTAGATTGGTTTTTCTTGCAATGGGAGAAGTTCTTAGCTTTGGGTTCAATCTTGTGGTGTCCTTTCCCAGTGACAGTAGGGGCAGCAAGGCACGTATTGTATTGTTGCCATCGAGGACAAAAAGATGGGGTTTCCATCATATTGCTTGAGTTAATTCCTCTACATCATGTCATCTTGCTTAATGCGTTACTCCATTCTTTATGAACTTAATACTCTAGATGCATGCAGGATAGCGGTCGATGTGTGGAGTAATAGTAGTAGATGCAGAATCGTTTCGGTCTACTTGACACGGATGTGATGCCTATATTCACGATCATTGCCTTAGATATCGTCATAACTTTGGGCTTTTCTATCAATTGCTCGATAGTAATTTGTTCACCCACCATATTACTTTACATCTTGTGAAAAGCCTCTAGTGAAACCTATGGCCCCTGGGTATATTTTCCATCATATAAGTTTCTGATCTACTATTTTGCAATCTTTTACTTTCCGTTCTATAAACCAAAAATACAGAAAATATTTACTTTACCGTTTATCTATTTCTATCAGATCTCACTTTTGCAAGTAACCATTGATACGTCTCCAACGTATCTATAATTTATGAAGTATTCATGCTGTTATTTTATCATTCTTGGATGTTTTACAATCATTTTATAGCAACTTTATATCATTTTTGGGACTAACCTATTGACCCAGTGCCTAGTGCCAGTTGTTGTTTTACTTGTTTTTTACATCGCATGAAATCAATATCAAACGGAGTCCAAACACCGCGAAACTTTTTGTGGATTTTTTATGGACCAGAAGACCACCAATGGGCCAGAGCAGCACCTGGGGAGTGTGCTACCTCTTGAGCACTGCGTTGGTTTTCCCTTGAAGAGGTAAGGGTGATGCAGTAAAGTAGCGTAAGTATTTCCCTCAGTTTTTGAGAACCAAGGTATCAATCCAGTAGGAGACCACGCGCGAGTCCCACGCACCTACACAAACAAATAAGAACCTCGCAACCAACGCGATAAAGGGGTTGTCAATCCCTTCGCGGTCACTTACTAGAGTGAGATCTGATAGAGATGATAAGATAATATTTTTGGTATTTTTATGATAAAGAGTAAATAAAGATGCAAAGTAAAATAAACGGTGCCAGAAATAGCTTGTTGTCGGGAGATTAATATGATGGAAGATAGACCCGGGGGCCATAGGTTTCACTAGTGGCTTCTCTCAAGATAGCATAAGTATTACGGTGGGTAAACGAATTACTATCGAGCAATTGATAGAATTGAGCATAGTTATGAGAATATCTAGGTATGATCATGTATATAGGCATCACATCCGTGACAAGTAGACCGAAACGATTCTGCATCTACTACCATTACTCCACACATCGACCGCTATCCAACATGCATCTAGAGTATTAAGTTCATAAGAACAGAGTAATGCTTTAAGTAAGATGACATGATGTAGAGCGATAAACTCATGCAATATGATATAAACCCCATCTTTTTATCCTCGATGGAAACAATACAATACGTGTCGTTTCCCTTTCTATCACTGGGATCGAGCACCGCAAGATTGAACCCAAAGCTAAGCACTTCTCCCATTGCAAGAAAGATCAATCTAGTAGGCCCAACCAAACTGATAATTCGAAGAGACTTGCAAAGATAACCAATCATACATAAAAGAATTCAGAGGAGATTCAAATATTGTTCATAGATAATCTTGATCATAAACCCACAATTCATCGGATCTCGACAAACACACCGCAAAAGAAGATTACATCGAATATATCTCCAAGAAGATCGAGGAGAACTTTGTATTGAGATCCAAAGAGAGAGAAGAAGCCATCTAGCTAATAACTATGGACCCGAAGGTCTGAGGTAAACTACTCACACATCATCGGAGAGGCTATGGTGTTTATGTAGAAGCCCTCCGTGATCAATGCCCCCTCCGACGGAGCACCGGAAAAGGCCCCAAGATGGGATCTCACGGGTACAGAAGGTTGCGGCGGTGGAAATAGGGTTTTGGCTGTGTATCTGATGTTTCCAGGGTATATGGGTATATATAGGAGGAAGAAGTACGTAGGTGGAGCAACGAGGGGCCCACGAGGGTGGAGGGCGCGTCTGGGGGAGGTGGGCGCGCCCCCTGCCTCGTGCCTTCCTCGTTGATTGCTTTACATAGACTCCACGTCCTATGGATCACATTTGTTCCGAAAATCACATTCCCGAAGGTTTCATTCCGTTTGGACTCCGTTTGATATTCTTTTCCTTCGAAACACTGAAATAGGCAAAAAAACAGCAATTTAGGCTGGGCCTCCGGTTAATAGGTTAGTCCCAAAAATAATATAAAAGTGTATAATAAAGCCCAATAAACATCCAAAACAGAATATAATATAGCATGGAACAATAAAAAATTATAGATACGTTGGAGACGTATCAAGCATCCCCAAGCTTAATTCCTGCTCATCCTCGAGTAGGTAAATGATAAAAACAGAATTTTTGATGTGGAATGCTACTTAGCATAATTTTCAATGTAATTCTCTTATTTGTGGTATGAATATTCAGATCCGAAAGATTCAAGATACAAGTTTAATATTGACATAAAAATAATAAAACTTCAAGCATACTAACTAAGCAATTATGTCTTCTCAAAATAACATGGCCAAAGAAAGTTATCCCTACAAAATCATATAGTCTGGCTATGCTCTGTCTTCACCACACAAAATATTTAAATCATGCACAACCCCGATGACAAGCCAAGCAATTGTTTCATGCTTTTGGTGTTCTCAAACTTTTTCAATCTTCACGCAATACATGAGCGTGAGCCATGGACATAACACTATATTTGGAATATAATGGTGGTTGTGGAGAAGACAAAAAAGGAGAAGATAGTCTCACATCAACTAGGCGTATCAACAGGCTATGGAGATGCCTATTAATAGATACCAATGTGAGTGAGTAGGGATTGCCATGCAACGGATGCACTAGAGCTATAAGTATATGAAAGCTCAACAAAAGAAACTAAGTGGGTGTGCATCCAACTCGCTTGCTCATGAAGACCTAGGGCATTTTGAGGAAGCCCATCATTGGAATATACAAGCCAAGTTCTATAATGAAAAATTCCCACTAGTATATGAAAGTGATATCATATGAGACTCTCTATCATGAAGATCATGGTGCTACTCTGAAGCACAAGTGTGGAAAAGGATAGTAGCATTGTCCCTTCTCTCTTTTTCTCTCATTTTTTCTTCTTCTTTTTTTGGGCCTTCTCTTTTTTTATGGCCTTTCTCTTTCTTTCTTTTTTTCGTCCGGAGCCACATCCCGACTTGTGGGGGAATCATAGTCTCCATCATCCTTTCCTCACTTGGGACAATGCTCTAATAATGATGATCATCACACTTTTATTTACTTACAACTCAAGAATTACAACTCAATACTTAGAACAAAATATGACTCTATGTGAATGCCTCCGGTGGTGTACCGGGATATGCAATGAATCAAGAGTGACATGTATGAAAGAATCATGAACGGTGGCTTTGCCACAAATACGATGTCAACTACATGATCACGCAAAGCAATTATGACAATGATGAAGCGTGTCATAGTAAACAAAACGTTGGTAAGTTGCATGGCAATATATCTCGGAATGGCTATGGAAATGCCATGATAGGTAGGTATGGTGGCTGTATTGACGAAGGTATATGGTGGGTGTATGATACCGGCAAAAAGTGCACGGTATTAGAGAGGCTAGAAATGGTGGAAGGATGAGAGTGTGTATAATCCATGGACTCAACATTAGTCATAAAGAACTCATATACTTGTTGCAAAAATCTACAAGTTATCAAAGCAAAGTATTATGCGCATGCTCCTAGGGGGATAGATTGGTAGGAAAAGACCATCGCTCGTCCCCGACCGCCACTCATAAGGAAGACAATTATTAAATAAATCATGCTCCGACTTCATCACATAACGGTTCACCATACGTGCATGCTACGGAAATCACAAACTTTAGCACAAGTATTTCTCAAATTCATAACCACTCAACTAGCATGACTCTAATATCACCATCTTCATATCTCAAAACAATTATCAAGCATCAAACTTCTCATGGTATTCAACACACTCATAAGAATTTGTTTTACTAATCTTGGAAGCCTATCATATTAGGACCAATTTTTATGATTAAAGCAAATTACCATGCTGTTTTGTAGGACTCTCAAAATAATATAAGTGAAGCATGAGAGAACAAAAGTTTCTATAAAGCAAATCCACCACCGTGCTCTAAAATATATAAGTGAAGCACTAGAGCAAAAACTATATAGGTCAAAAGATATTAGTGAAGCACATGGAGTATTCTAATAAATCCTGAATCATGTGTGTGTCTCTCAAAAGGTGTGTACAGCAAGGATGATTGTGGTAAATTAAAAAGCAAAGACTCAAATCATACAAGATGCTCCAAGCAAAACACATATCATGTGGTGAATAAAAATATAGCCCCAAGTAAAGTTACCGATGGACGAAGACGAAAGAGGGGATGCCTTCTGGGGCATCCCCAAGCTTTGGCTTTTTGGTGTCCTTAGATTACCTTGGGGTGCCATGGGCATCCCCAAGCTTAGGCTCTTGCCACTCCTTGTTCCATAATCCATCAAATCTTTACCCGAAACTTGAAAACTTCACAACACAAAATTCAACAGAAAATCTCGTGAGCTCCATTAGCGAAAGAAAACAAAACACCACTTCAGGGTACTGTATTGAACTCATTCTTTATTTATATTGGTGTTAAACCTACTGTATTCCAACTTCTCTACGGTTTATAAACTCTTTTACTAGCCATAGATTCATCAAAAGAACCAAACAACACACGAAAAACAGAATTTGTCAAAAACAGAATAGTCTGTAGTAATATGTAACTGACGCAAACTTCTGGAACTCAAAAAACTCTACCAAAATAGGACGACCTAGAAAATTTGTTTATTGATCTACTGCAATTGGAATCATTATGTTATCACGTTCTGGTGATTTTAAATAATTGTTTGCGTGAACAGAAAGTTTCTGGAATTTTCAGCAAGATCAAATAACTACCATCCAAGAAGATCCTATAGGTTTAGCTTGGCACAAACACTAATTAAAACATAAAAAAATCTAACCAGAGGCTAGATCAAAGATTTATTGAATAACAGCAAGTAAAAATATTGGGTTGTCTCCCAATAAGCGCTTTTCTTTAAAGCCTTTTTAGCTAGGCATTGAGATTTCAATGATGCTCACAAGAAAGACAAGAATTGAAGCACACAGAGAGCATCATGAAACACATGACAAACACATCTAAGTATAACATACTTCCTATGCATAGGCATATTATATGAAAACAAATTATCATAGCAAGCAAAAACTAGCATATGCAAGGAAGCAGAAAGAAACAACAGCAATCTCAACATAACGAGAGGTAATTTATTATCATGAAAATTTCTATGACCATATTTTCCTCTCTCATAATAATTACATGTGGGATCATAAGCAAATTCATCAAAATAGCTATCAGATAAAATATTTTCAACATGAGCCACATGCATGCAAAGTTGACACTCTTCCAAAATAGTGGGATTAACTAAAGTCATGACCTCTCCAAACCCACTTTTATCAAAAACTTCATAAGATTGAACATTATCCAAATATGTGGGATCTAAAGTTGACACTCTTCCAAACCCACTTTCAATATTATTGCAAACACTATTATCAATCTCATATTCATCATGTGGCTTAAATAAATTTTCAAGATCATAAGAAGAATCACCCCAATCATGATCATTGCAACAAGTAGTAGACATAGCAAAACTAGCATCCCCAAGCTTAGGGTTTTGCATATTATTAGCACAATTGACATCAAGAGAATTTATAGTAAAATCATTGCAATCATGCTTTTTATTCAAGGATCTATCGTGAATCACTTCATAAATTTCTTTATCACAATTTTCAGATTCACGAATTTCAAGCAAAACTTCATAAAGATAATCTAGTGCACAAAACTCACTAGCAATTGGTTCATCATAATTGGCTCTCTTAAAAAGATTAGCAAGTGGATGAGGATCCATAGATCTTAGGTTCTCTGTTTAGCAATAAATAAACAACTATTCCAACAAAACAAGCAAACGAGCCAGGTAAGACATCAAAGCAAACGAAAAGACGAACATAAGAAGGGTGAATAAAACGGCAAGGGTGAAGTGGGGGAGAGGAAAACGAGCGGTAAATGGCAAATAAAGTAATGCGAGGGATAAGAGTTTGTGATGGGTACTTGGTATGTCTTGACTTGTGCGTAGATCTCCCTGGCAACGGCGCCGGAAATCCTTCTTGCTACCTCTTGAGCACTGTGTTGGTTTTCCCTTGAAGAGGAAAGGGTGATCCAGTAAAGTAGCGTAAGTATTTCCCTCGGGTTTTGAGAACCAAGGTATCAATCCAGTAGGAAACCACACGCGAGTCCCACGCACCTACACAAACAAATATGATCCTCGCAACCAACGCGATAAAGGGGTTGTTAATCCCTTCACGGTCACTTACGAGAGTGAGATCTGATAGAGATGATAAGATAATATTTTTGGTATTTTTATGATAAAGAGTAAATAAAGATGCAAAGTAAAATAAACGGTGCCAGAAATAGCTTGTTGTCGGGAGATTAATATGATGGAAGATAGACCCGGGGGCCATAGGTTTCACTAGTGGCTTCTCTCAAGATAGCATAAGTATTACGGTGGGTAAACGAACTACTGTCGAGCAATTGATAGAATTGAGCATAGTTATGAGAATATCTAGGTATGATCATGTATATAGGCATCACGTCCGTGCCAAGTAGACCGAAACGATTCTGCATCTACTACTATTACTCCACACATCGACCGCTATCCAGCATGCATCTAGAGTATTAAGTTCATAAGAACAGAGTAATGCTTTAAGTAAGATGACATGATGTAGAGGGATAAACTCATGCAATATGATATAAACCCCATCTTTTTATCCTCGATGGCAACAATACAATACGTGTTGTTTCCCTTTCTATCACTGGGATCGAGCACCGCAAGATTGAACCCAAAGCTAAGCACTTCTCCTATTGCAAGAAAGATCAATCTAGTAGGCCAAACCAAACTGATAATTCGAAGAGACTTGCAAAGATAACCAATCATACATAAAAGAATTCAGAGGAGATTCAAATATTGTTCATAGATAATCTTAATCATAAATCCACAATTCATCGGATCTCGACAAACACACCGCAAAAGAAGATTACATCGGATAGATCTCCAAGAAGATCGAGGAGAACTTTGTATTGACATCCAAAGAGAGAGAAGAAGCCATCTAGCTAATAACTATGGACCCAAAGGTCTGAGGTAAAATACTCACACATCATCGGAGAGGCTATGGTGTTTATGTAGAAGCCCTCCGTGATCAATGCCCCCTCCGGCGGAGCGCCGAAAAAGGCCCCAAGATGGGATCTCACAGGTGCATAAGGTTGCGGCGGTGGAAATAGGGTTTTGGCTCCATATCTTATGTTTCCAGGGTATATGGGTATATATAGGAGGAAGAAGTACGTCGGTGGAGCAACGAGGGGCCCACAAGGGTGGAGGGGGCGCCTAGGGGAGGTGGGCGCGCCCCCCCCTGCCTCGTGCCTTCCTCGTTGCTTACTTTACATAGACTCCAAGTCCTATGGATCATGTTTGTTCTGAAAATCACGTTCCCGAAAGTTTCCTTCCGATTGGACTCTGTTTGATATTCTTTTCCTTTGAAACACTGAAATAGGCAAAAAAACAGCAATTTAGGTTGGGCCTCCAGTTAATAGGTTAGTCCTAAAAATAATATAAAAGTGTATAATAAAGCCCAATAAACATCCAAAACAGAATATAATATAGCATGGAACAATCAACAATTATAGATACGTTGGAGACGTATCAAGCATCCCCAAGCTTAATTCCTGCTCGTCCTCGAGTAGGTAAATGATAAAAACAAAATTTTTGATGTGGAATGCTACTTAGCATAATTTTCAATGTAATTCTCTTATTTGTGGTATGAATATTCAGATCCGAAAGATCCAAGATAAAAGTTTAATATTGACATAAAAAATAATAATACTTCAAGCATACTAACTAAGCAATTATGTCTTCTCAAAATAACATGGCCAAAGAAAGTTATCCCTACAAAATCATATAGTCTTGCTATGCTCTATCTTCACCACACAAAATATTTAAATCATGCACAACCCCGATGACAAGCCAAGCAATTGTTTCATGCTTTTGGTGTTCTCAATCTTTTTCAATCTTCACGCAATACATGAGCGTGAGCCATGGACATAGCACTATATGTGGAATAGAATGGTGGTTGTGGAGAAGACAAAAAAGGAGAAGATAGTCTCACATCAACTAGGCGTATCAACGGGCTATGGAGATGCCCATTAATAGATATCAATGAGTGTGAGTAGGGATTGCCATGCAACGGATGCACTAGAGCTATAAGTATATGAAAGCTCAACAATAGAAACTAAGTGGGTGTTCATCCAACTCGCTTGCTCATGAAGACCTAGGGCATTTTGAGGAAGCCCATCAATAGAATATACAAGCCAATTTCTATAATGAAAAATTCCCACTAGTATATGAAAGTGATATCATAGGAGACTCTCTATCATGAAGATCATGGTGCTACTCTGAAGCACAAGTGTGGAAAAGGATAGTAGCATTGTCCCTTCTCTCTTTTTCTCTCATTTTTTCTTCTTCTTTTTTTGGGCCTTCTCTTTTTTTATGGCCTTTCTCTTTCTTTCTTTTTTTCGTCCGGAGTCTCATCCCGACTTGTGGGGGAATCATAGTCTCCATCATCCTTTCCTCACTTGGGACACTGCTCTAATAATGATGATCATCACACTTTTATTTACTTACAACTCAAGAATTACAACTCAATACTTAGAACAAAATATGACTCTATGTGAATGCCTCCGGTGGTGTACCGGGATATGCAATGAATCAAGAGTGACATGTATGAAAGAATCATTAACGGTGGCTTTGCCACAAATACGATGTCAACTACATGATCACGCAAATCAATTATGACAATGATGAAGCGTGTCATAGTAAACAAAACGTTGGTAAGTTGCATGGCAATATATCTCGGAATGGCTATGGAAATGCCATGATAGGTAGGTATGGTGGCTGTATTTAGGAAGGTATATGATGGGTGTATGACACCGGCGAAAAGTGCGCGGTATTAGATAGGCTAGCAATGGTGGAAGGATGAGAGTACGTATAATCCATGGACTCAACATTAGTCATAAAGAACTCATATACTTGTTGCAAAAATCTACAAGTTATCAAAGCAAAGTATTACGCGCATGCTCCTAGGGGGATAGATTGGTAGGAAAAGACCATCGCTCGTCCCTGACCGCCACTCATAAGAAAGACAATCATTAAATAAATCATGTTCCGACTTCATCACATAACGGTTCACCATACGTGCATGCTACGGGAATCACAAACTTTAACACAAGTATTTCTCAAATTCATAACCACTCAACTAGCATGACTCTAATATCACCATCTTCATATCTCAAAACAATTATCAAGCATCAAACTTCTCATGGTATTCAACACACTCATAAGAATTTTTTTTACTAATCTTGGATGCCTATCATATTAGGACCAATTTTTATGATTAAATAAAATTACCATGATGTTTTGTAGGAATCTCAAAATAATATAAGTGAAGCATGAGAGAACAGAAGTTTCTATAAAGCAAATCCACCACCGTGCTCTAAAATATATAAGTAAAGCACTAGAGCAAAAACTATATAGGTCAAAAGATATTAGTGAAGCACATGGAGTATTCTAATAAATCCCGAATCATGCGTGTGTCTGTCAAAAGGTGTGTACAGCGAGGATGATTGTGGTAAATTAAAAAGCAAAGACTCAAATCATACAAGACGCTCCAAGCAAAACACATATCATGTGGTGAATAAAAATATA
The DNA here is from genome assembly GCA_021605205.1 of Aegilops longissima. Classification (NCBI taxonomy): domain Eukaryota; kingdom Viridiplantae; phylum Streptophyta; class Magnoliopsida; order Poales; family Poaceae; genus Aegilops; species Aegilops longissima. The sequence goes on from CM038676.1 coordinate 132,249,632, forward strand.
GCCCCAAGTAAAGTTACCGATGGACGAAGACGAAAGAGGGGATGCCTTCTGGGGCATTGTAGGACCTTGAAGTATGTCTAGAGGGGGGGTGATTAGACTACTTGACCAATTAAAAGCTATGCCTTTTCCCAATTTTAGACTTTGGCGGATTTTAGCTATCTTTGAACAATTAAAGCAATCATCACGCAATTCAAGCAAGCATGCAAAGAGTATATAGGTAGCGGAAAATAAAGTATGCAACTTGCAAGAATGTAAAGGGAAGGGTTTGGAGAATTCAAACGCAATTGGAGACACGGATGATTTTGTCGTGGTTCCGATAGGTGGTGCTATCGTACATCCACGTTGATGGAGACTTCAACCCACGTGGGTAGCAGTTCTTGCGAGTCCACGGAGGGCTCCACCCACGAAGGGTCCACGAAGAAGCAACCTTGTCTATCCCACCATGGCCGTCGCCCACGAAGGACTTGCCTCATTAGCGGTAGATCTTCACGAAGTAGGCGATCTCCTTGCCCTTACAAACTCCTTGGTTCAACTCCACAATCTTGTCGGAGGCTCCCAAGTGACACCTAGCCAATCTAGGAGACACCACTCTCCAAGAAGTAACAAATGGTGTGTTGATGATGAACTCCTTGCTCTTATGCTTCAAGTGATAGTATCCCCAACACTCAACTCTCTCTCATAGGATTTGGATCTGGTGGAAAGAAGATTTGAGTGGAAAGCAACTTGGGGAAGGCTAGAGATCAAGATTCATATGGTTGGAATGGAATATCTTGGCCTCAACACATGAGTAGGTGGTTCTCTCTCAGAACTGGTAAGTTGGAAGTGTAGGTTTGTTCTGATGGCTCTCTCCACGAATGAAGAGGAGGTGGAGGGCTATATATAGCCTCCACACAAAATCTAACCGTTACACACAATTTACCAAACTCGATGGGACTGAATCAACAAACTCGGTCAGACCGATTTAGTAAACCTAGTGACCGTTAGGATTTTCGGTGGGACTGACATGCAACTCGGTAGGACCGATATGGTTAGGGTTAGGGCATAACGTAATCTTGGTGAGACCGATTACACAAACTCGGTGAGACCGAATTTGGTAATTAGCTAACCAGAGAGTTGGTTAGGTAAACTCGGTGGGACCGTTTTGCTCTTTCGGTGAGACTGAAAAGTGATAAAAGGGAAACAGAGAGTTTACATTGTAATCTCGGTGGGACCGATTCGCTCTTTCGGTGAGACCAAAAAATTATGAGAGGGAAACAAAGAGATTACAATCCCATCTCGGTGAGACCGAGATCCCTATCGGTGAAACCGATTTGCCTAGGGTTTGTGGCAGTGGCTATGACATCTGAACTCGGTGGCGCCGGATAGAAAGAATCGAGAGGGCCGAGTTTGACTTTGGGTTTAGGTCATATGTGGATGTGAGAAAGTAGTGGAGGGTTTTGGAGCATATCACTAAGCACATGAAGCAAAAGGCTCATTAAGCAACACCTCATCCCTTCTTGATAGTATTGGCTTTTCCTATAGACTCAATGTGATCTTGGATCACTAAAATGTAAAATGTAGAGTCTCGAGCTTTTGAGCTTGATCCAATCCTTTGTCCTTGATATTTTGAGGGATCCACTTTCATCATCCATGCAATGTCATTCATTGAGCTTTCCTGAAATATTTGTCTTGGAATAGCATTAGCTCAGTGAGCTATATGTTGTTATGAATTACCAAAACCACCTAGGGATAGTTGCACTTTCAATCTCCCCCTTTTTGGTAATTGATGACAACATATAGATCAAAGCTTCGACAAGTGATAATAAAATTTGAAAAACATCGTCGCTTTGAGAAGTATGTGATAAGCAAGAGCTCCCCCTAAATTTGTGCATATTTTAATATTTGCTTTGGACTGCAAATGCACAAGGAATTAGGCTCATGGGTTACTCTTCCATGTCACATACATCTTGGTGGAGCGCTAAAAAATAACAAAGATTGAATACATGCACTCATCACCAAGCAAAGTGAATGATCATATAAGGATAAATAAGATAATATCATAACGAGCATAAGTGTAGCTTATGATCAAACACATGATCATCAATGTCTCACGGGTAATTGCATGGTATCTCAACCAATCAAAAGCAAATAAGGTTCAACCAAAAAGACAAGAGAGAACAAAAGCAAATCTCTCTCTCTCTCTCTCTCTCTCGAAGCCTATGATCTATACATTTTTCTCCCCCTTTGGCAACAAGTTACCAAAAATTTCCTAGAAAATGCATAGGACTATAACGTCTCTCAGGCTTGGTCTTCTGGTGGTGGTGGTGTCTGGAGAACTCCAAGAACGAAGGCTTCAGTCGATGTAGATGGAGCTGAAGGAGTTGGTGCTGGAGCTGGTTGTGTTGGAGCTGTAGCTGGAGCTGATGAAGTGACTCTGATGTCTTGAACTGGCTCTGCAGCTGATCTCTGATCTCGTGGCACTCTGGCAAATGCATCGGTCGTTGATCTGCCCTTCCTCTCCTACATGTCATCCTGCAACTGCTCCACAGCTGACTGAATCTTAGTTACTTTGACATCTAGATCATAGAATTTTTGTTCCATGATTCTCTCCAGGCTCTCCTGGTTTTGAGTTAGGGTGGCCAACCCCTTCTCAATTCGCAGAGTTGATGCTATCAAGTAACCAAGCTGCTCCTGCTTGTTCTTCAGAAAGTACTCAGATTCCTCTGCTTGAGTTGGCATCTTGGCAGCCTTCTCTTGCCTTGCTTTCTCCTTCTTCTCTTGCGCTTGCACTGATGTTGGTTCATTCCCAGTCATGACAACTTGATTGTCCTCAAAGTCAGGATAGAGAACCATGTGTTCCTTATCCAACTGATACTTCCCTGTGCCCATCTTTGAGTTTATCAACTCCACGAATCGTGGGGCATATCCACGCTCCTCTTCTAATCTGCTGCAGTCCTCTTGATAGTTTCAACTATGAGGCTCATGACTTTGAATTTCGAGGCACATCAAAACGTGAAGCAAATTGATTGCATGCCCTCTAATCATGTTGTGGTCACCGATTTGGGCAAAAGATGTGCCTTAGGATCCAGCTTGATTGTAGGCAGCCCCGACGGAAGATAGTGAACTGATCCAAACTTGAAGGACTCAAGTGCATCATCGAGAGTTCCTTGTACATGTGTGACATTGAGTTGTGACCCATCTTCTTCTTGGCATAAATGTCCAAGTCATCTTCATCTTCCTTTGGGGCATTGATCAGACTTGCCCATTCCTCTATGGTTGACTGATAATGTGTTCCTTCAGACATCCACACTATCCTGCCATCTGGATAGAAATGTCTTTGTGGAGTAGAATTGCATAATGAGCTCGTCGTTCCAATTTGTGAGCTTCTGCCCAACAAAATCTGCAACTCCACAAGCACTGAAGCTGTCATACACTCCAGGATAGTGTTCTTCATTCTCCTGAATATAGGTCTAGTCGACCCACCTCATATCACAAACTATGGGCTTCTTATCCAACAAGATAGTCTCATAGAAGTCCTATTGTTCCTTGGTGTGGAACCTGTAATCCACAGCAGTCCTTCTCCTGGTGGCATATGGATCTGACTCTCTCCATAGCCTCAACCCTTGATCTCTCCTGATCTTCATGTTTTCAGCCACAGGATGAGCATCATTGTGGTGCAGGATCTTGGGTTTGAGCTTCCTTAGGACTTGCCCTTCTTCATCTTCCTCGGCTTCAACCTCGGGCATTGGAGCCTTGTTCTTCTCGATTCTTTGGTATACTTGGTATTTCTCTTTGGTGCACTCTTGGGCTTGGGGGCAGCTTTGGGCTTTGAAGTTGCAGCCCCTGACTTTATGGCATCACCCATCAGCTTTTGTGCCTTGGGTGCAGGCTCAGCAACCTCTTCTTCTTCCTCTTCTTCCATCATAGATGGTTTCCCAATCACTCTGGCCATGGTCTTCTTGACCCTTTCCTTCCTTTTCTTCCCTTCAGCAGCAGCAGGTTCTTTGGATTGGGACTCCAAGGCAGCTTGAGTGGAGACTCTGGCTTTGGACATAGGTTGTCTACCTGCTGGCCTTTTGATCTTCAATCCAGGCTTAACTGTTGTTGAGTTGTGCTCTCTCTTGAGCACTTTCTTCTTGGAACTGACCTCATCCTCAGCTGCCACATAATCTTCATCATCAGACTCTGAGGTCTTCTTCTTCCTTGTCCTGGTGGCAGCCTTGGGCAAGTCTTCGGGAGTGCTTCGCTCCCTCATCTGAGCTGCTTGAGGGACTAGTGCCCTCACTCATTTGAATTTGCTCCTCTGACTTGTTCTGGCTGTCACTTTGGTCTGACATGCTGCACTGACTGACTGCTGACCCTGTGAATAGTTATAGATGAGGTAGAGTGGATGAGCATCACAAAATGCAGAGATTTTTGCAAAAGAATGATTTCAAAAACTTAGTTTTAGTTTCCACAGAAAGCATTTCGGATCTCGATTTTCAAACTCGGTGATACCGAAGCAGTTTTGGAACTTAAACTAGTGAACTTCGGTCGACCGAGTCACGATTGATGGCACCGAGACTGCTAGGGTTTCACAAAGTCCTAAAATCGGTCACACCGATTTGTAATTCTCGGTCAGACCGAGACTTACTAGTGCAATGGCGTTAGCCAAATCGGTGGGACTGAGTTTTTCAACTCGGTGGGTCCGAGATGGTTTCGGCGGAAACCTAACCCTAAATTTTTGAATCATACCTATTCTAAGGATTGTTTTGACTGAATAGAAGTGTTTCAATCGTGGCAAGATGCATTATGAATACAATGTGCTGAGAATCGGACGAGGATAGCACAAAGATCAAGTTCATACCCTAGTTCGACGGTGAACTTGCTATGGCGGCAACGTCGGAGGAGAATTCCGTTGACGGCGGTGGAGTCCAGCGGCTGGAGGCGGCTGGCGACGAAGTCGACGATCCATAGACCAAGTAGGCAGAGCGAGCTATGCGCGGGCGAGAGGTTTTGGAGAAAATTTTCCAAAATTTGCCCGTGTGATATATATAGCCCGACACTATCGGTGTGACCGAGTTGAACAACTCGGTGGCACCGAGATGCATAACTGTTAACAGTTACAGCAACTCGGTGTGACCGAGAAGTTAAAATCGGTTGCACCGAGATTGAAAACATAGATCGACTTAGTAATCTCGGTATGACCGAAATGGAGGAATCGGTCAGACCGAAAATCACAAAGAAGTTTTGGAAGTTTAAGTCTATGACGAATCGGGGACTCCGAGTGCTCCTCACACAGAGTGGTTCGAATCTGACTTGATCAAATTTTGTGATGTAGCATGAATAGAGTTTGAGACGAGAATAGCATAGATAGCTAGAGAAGGTTCTTAGGCATTCTTGTCCATCCACTTGGCAAAAGAAAAAGAAACCAATCAATCAAACAACAAGTGGATGTCCTCGAATGAGTAAAAATATGCAACCAACATGCTCACACAATAAAATGACAAATGAAATATGTGACAAAGCATGCACAACCAATTCTAGCATCTATCAAACAATTGGTGATGACTAGGTCATCTATATATGAGTATATTGACTTAGGAGTCAAATGAGAACATTTGATCATAGGTCATACTCATCATTTAAGCTCAAGTGGGGTTACCACTTTTACAAAAAGCATTTATGTGTTCACGTCATTAGAGTTGCTTTGACTCAATTCTTAGAGTTTAGCTCCTCCTAGATGTGAGATCCCCCCTTAGAGGGATAAACTAACCTTGGGTTTTGTCGATGATGACTTCATGTAGGTGTTGAAGATGTGGATGCTCAATGTTGATGTAGATCTCTTGAAGCAATTCTTTGGAGTGAGTTGCACTTTTAATACCAACACGGGTTAGTCCCACAAGGAACAAACAAGAATATCCATAGACATAGAGTGATGCACATAAAAAATGATGGCCATGAAAACATTAGGTTACCTTGTCCCTTGCCTTACCAACACGAGGGTTTGTGACTCCTTAAACTAGTGCAAGATATGGAAGTTGATTGCACTTGTCCTTGCCACAATGATATGAGTGAAAAATGTTGGTGGAGTCACCCTCAAGAACTACTCCAGTTCTTGTTCTTTGGGATCCACATCATCTTGATGGGAATCCTTGGTGTAGTAGTCGTGCTTGATGAAGTAGAACTTGATGTAGTCTTGGGAACCCACTTAACCAAGGCCTTAGGTGCTTCTTCAAATGCATCAATCTCCTCTTGAAGCTTGTTCTTGCCTTTGTTCTTGTGGTCTTGTGGTGGAAGATCATCTTGAGCTTGTGTTCCCTTGAAGGAAGTAGGATCATACTTCTCTTGTTGAGGAACAAACTTCGTCTTGGGGTATTGATCTTCTTCCCACTCAACTCCATTGGCATTGAACTTTCGTTCAAAACCAACACCTTGATTCTTCGGTGCCTTCCTTGCTTGCATAACTTCCTCAAATTGCTTACTCCCGACAAGGCTCTTGTATACACCTTTCTCTATAATTCCCTTCAATAAGTTGTTTTCTTGCTCAAGTGTAACTTGGCTAGGAGAATCATTAGTGGAATCAAGAGAACTACTAGAAGCAACAATATTGGATTTAGCATTGTTATTGTTACTACTAGAAGAAGAATCCTTTTTGTTCTTGTTACTAGACTTGACTTGAGGCATGTAAGTAGATAAGAGTAAACACTTGGCAATGTAAGAAGAACTTTTCTTACGAAGATCATCATTGATCGCTTTTAGGAACTCATGCTCTTTCTCAAGATTGAGCTTTTCAAAGCGTAACTTCTCATGAGCCCTTAAAAGTTCTCGATGATCTTCAAAGATAGTTTCATGAGCTAACTTAAGAGTGTTTAGTTCTTTAGTTAGACGCTCAATTTTCTCCTTATCATTGTCATTCGTTTCATCTTGATTAGCATGATTAATTGATGTTTCATCATAGTATTCATCACTAGAGTTGTCAACAAGTAAATCATCATCACCTAGCAAGTCATCTTCATCATTATTAAAATCAACATACTCGGGGTGTGTTACCTTAGGACCTTTGGCCATGAAGCATATTCCAATACCTTCATTTGGTGATTCAAATATGTCGTAGGAGTTGGTTGACACAAGTGCTAAACCGGCAACACCTTCATCTTGAGTGTATTCGAGTCGAGTGATAGCTTCTCTCGGAGTGATTGTCGAGTCGGAGCGGATACCCATTCACCAACATGAGCTTGATGTCTTCGTTTTGTGTAGCTTTTTGATGACTTGTCTTTCCTTTCCGAATCCTTGCTTCTCCGTGAGGGTCTTCGTTCATAACGATCATCTCTACTCCTTCTCTCTCTTGGTGGTGATTCTTCTCTTCTACTTCTTCTCTTGGGAGAATCTTCTCTTCTTTTGTAGGGTGTCGTACACTCATTGGAATAGTGTCCGGGTCTCCCACAATTGTAGCAATTGCACTCTCGACTAGAAGATCTTTTGTCATTGTAGGACCTTGACTTGGAGCTTCTTTCTTTGCTTCTACTCTTGTAGAATTTGTTGAAGTTCTTCACCATTAAGCTCAATTCTTCATTAAAGGTTTGTTTCTCACTTGATGATGTGGGGGCTTCACATGAGGCTTTGTAAGCACCACTTGACTTGTTGTGAAGTTCCTCCTTATCCTTGAGTGACATCTCATGAGCAACAATTCTTCCAATGACTTCCGTTGGCTTGAGATCTTTGTAATTTGGCATCATTTGGTTCAATGTGCACACGGTATCATATTTTCCATCCAATGCTCTTAGGATCTTCTTGATGATGAATCTGTCGGTCATCTCTTCACTTCCTAAGACGGCAATCTCATTTGTGATAAGAGCAAGCCTAGAGTACATTTCAGCGACACCTTCACCATCCTTCATTTTGAACTTGTCAAGCTGACTTTGGAGCACATCCAACTTGGATTCCTTGACGGAGTCGGTACCTTCGTGCATATCAATCAAAGTATCCCAAATTTCCTTTGCATTCTCAAGATGGCTGATTTTGTTGAATTCTTCGGGGCACAATCTGTTGAAGAGGATATCACAAGCTTGAGCGTTGTATTGCAACATCTTCAACTCTTCCGCACTAGCTTCACGGTTCGGTTCTCTCCCATCAAAGAATTCACCTTGCAAGCCAATACACACAATAGCCCAAACAGCGGGGTTATGTCCGAGAATATGCATTTTCATCTTATGCTTCCAACTAGCAAAATTAGTGCCATCAAAGTAAGGACCTCTCGGTGATAATTTCCTCGCTAGACGCCATACTCTCCTAGGTTGTGAAACCAAGGCTATGATCACCAAAAGCTATGGAAATCAAAGCAAATGGAGACCAAAGCTCTGATACCACTTGTAGGACCTTGAAGTATGTCTAGAGGGGGGGTGATTAGACTACTTGACCAATTAAAAGTTATGCCTTTTCCCAATTTTAGACTTTGGCAGATTTTAGCTATCTTTGAACAATTCAAGCAATCATCACGCAATTCAAGCAAGCATGCAAAGAGTATATAGGCAGCGGAAAATAAAGCATGCAACTTGCAAGAATGTAAAGGGAAGGGTTTGGAGAATTCAAACGCAATTGGAGACACGGATGTTTTTGTCGTGGTTCCGATAGGTGGTGCTATCGTACATCCACGTTGATGGAGACTTCAACCCACGTGGGGGTAGTTTTGCGCTGAGTCCACGGAGGCTCCACCCACGAAGGGTCCACGAAGAAGCAACCTTGTCTATCCCACCATGGTCGTCGCCCACGAAGGACTTGCCTCACTAGCGGTAGATCTTCACGAAGTAGGCGATCTCCTTGCCCTTACAAACTCCTTGGTTCAACTCCACAATCTTGTCGGAGGCTCCCAAGTGACACCTAGCCAATCTAGGAGACACCACTCTCCAAGAAGTAACAAATGGTGTGTTGATGATGAACTCCTTGCTCTTGTGCTTCAAGTGATAGTCTCCCCAACACTCAACTCTCTCTCATAGGATTTGGATCTGGTGGAAAGAAGATTTGAGTGGAAAGCAACTTGGGGAAGGCTAGAGATCAAGATTCATATGGTTGGAATGGAATATCTTGGCCTCAACACATGAGTAGGTGGTTCTCTCTCAGAACTGGTAAGTTGGAAGTGTAGGTTTGTTCTGATGGCTCTCTCCACGAATGAAGAGGAGGTGGAGGGATATATATAGCCTCCACACAAAATCTAACCGTTACAAACAATTTACCAAACTCGGTGGGACCGAATCAACAAACTCGGTCAGACCGATTTAGTAAACCTAGTGACCATTAGGATTTTCGGTGGGACTGACATGCAACTCGGTAGGACCGATATGGTTAGGGTTAGGGCATAACGTAATCTCGGTGAGACCGATTACACAAACTCGGTGAGACCGAATTTGGTAATTAGCCAACCAGAGAGTTGGTCAGGTAAACTCGGTCGGACCGATTTGCTCTTTCGGTGAGACCGAAAAGTTACAAAAGGGAAACAGAGAGTTTACATTGTAATCTCGATGGGACCGATTCGCTCTTTCGGTGAGACCGAAAAGTTACGAGAGGGAAACAGAGAGATTACAATCCCATCTAAGTGAGAACGAGATCCCTATCGGTGAAACCGATTTGCCTAGGGTTTGTGGCAGTGGCTATGACATCTGAACTCGGTGGCGCCGGATAGAAAGAATCGGTAGGGCCGAGTTTGACTTTGGGTTTAGGTCATATGTGGATGTGAGAAAGTAGTGGAGGGTTTTGGAGCATATCACTAAGCACATGAAGCAAAAGGCTCATTAAGCAACACCTCATCCCTTCTTGATAGTATTGGCTTTTCCTATAGACTCAATGTGATCTTGGATCACTAAAATGTAAAATGTAGAGTCTTGAGCTTTTGAGCTTGAGCCAATCCTTTGTCCTTGATATTTTGAGGGATCCACTTTCATCATCCATGCCATGCCATTCATTGAGCTTTCCTGAAATATTTGTCTTGGAATAGCATTAGCTCAATGAGCTATATGTTTTTATGAATTACCAAAACCACCTAGGGATAGTTGCACTTTCAGGCATCCCCAAGCTTTGGCTTTTTGGTGTCCTTAGATTACCTTGGGGTGCCATGGGCATCCCCAAGCTTAGGCTCTTGCCACTCCTTGTTCCATAATCCATCAAATCTTTACCCGAAACTTGAAAACTTCACAACACAAAAGTCAACAGAAAATCTCGTGAGCTCCATTAGCGAAAGAAAACAAAACACCACTTCAGGGTACTGTATTGAACTCATTCTTTATTTATATTGATGTTAAACCTACTGTATTCCAACTTCTCTATGGTTTATAGACTCTTTTACTAGCCATAGATTCATCAAAAGAAGCAAACAACACACGAAAAACAGAATCTGTCAAAAACAGAACAGTCTGTAGTAATCTGTAACTGACGCAAACTTCTGGAACTCAAAAAATTCTACCAAAATAGGACGACCTAGACAGTTTTTTTATTGATCTACTTCAATTGGAATCATTATGTTATCATGATCTGGTGATTTTAAACAATTGTTTGCGTGAACAGAAAGTTTCTGGAATTTTCAGCAAGATCAAATAACTATCATCCAAGAAGATCCTATAGGTTTAACTTGGAACAAACACTAAACTAAACATAAAAAAAATCTAACCAGAGGGTAGATCAAAGATTTATTGAATAACAGCAAGTAAAAATATTGGGTTGTCTCCCAACAAGCGCTTTTCTTTAAAGCCTTTTTAGCTAGGCATTGAGATTTCAATGATGCTCACAAGAAAGAGAAGAATTGAAGCACACAGAGAGCATCATGAAACACATGACAAACACATCTAAGTCTAACATACTTCCTATGCATAGGCATCTTATAGGCAAACAAATTATCATAGCAAGCAAAAACTAGCATATGCAAGGAAGCGGAAAGAAACAATAGCAATCTCAACATAACGAGAGGTAATTTATTATCATGAAAATTTCTATGACCATATTTTCCTCTCTCATAATAATTATGTAACGCCCCGGATTCGATGCGCCAGGTGTCTGCCAGTTATTCGCCGTCCTTGCCATGTCATGTGCTTGCGTGTTGCACTTTGCCATGTCATCATCTGCATTTCATATCATGTCATCATGTGTATTTCATTTTGCATACGTGTTCGTCTCATGCATCCGAGCATTTTCCCCGTTGTCCGTTTTCCAATCCGGCACTCCTATGTCTCTCGGCGCCCCCTTTTACCTCTTTTCATGTGCGGGTGTTAAACTTTCTCGGAATGGACCGAGGTTTGTCAAGCGGCCTTGGTATACCACCGGTAGACCGCCTGTCAAGTTTCGTGCCATTTGGAGGTCGTTTGGTACTCCAACGGTTAACCGGGTAACCGCAAAAGCCCTCTTTGAGTTGCAGCCCAACACCCCCTCCAAAGTGGCCCAAAACCCACCAAACTCCCCTCCATGCTCTCGGTCGTTTGATCACGATCGCGTGGCCGAAAACCGCACCTCATTTGGACTCTCCTAGCTCCCTCTACCTATATATATGTCTTCCCTTTCCAAATTCGCGGTCTAACCCTAGCCATCTTCATCCTCGCGCCACCGGACAAAATCCCCGCAGCCGGACGTGTCCAGCCGCCACCTCACTCTGGTGAATCAGATCGCGCCACATCACCACCGTCGCCTCCGCGCCCAATGGGACGCTGCCACGTCTCCGCCTCCAGCGCCCGACATCGCCGCCGCCGCCCGGGCCCAGATCCGGCCCGCCCGGCCGAATCACCGTCTTGGCCCGTCTCCGCCGCTCTCGCACCAGGCGCCTCGCCCCGCCGCCTTCAAATCCCGCCCGCCACACTGAACCGAAACCGCCGCCCCGGCGACTCCTCGCCTCGGTCCGCGCTGGCAGCGCCGCCGCCAGCCAGCCCGCCCAGCGCCCTCTGCGTCTTGCGCCCCCTCTCTCGCCAGCCCGCCGCCTCGGCCCGCCTCCGGTGGCAGCGCCGCCCGGGCGCGCCCCTCCCTCCGGCCTCCTCCCTGCACCCTCGCCGTCCCTTGCCGGGATCCGGCCGGATCCGGCGAGATCCGGCCCGGATCCGCCTTCTCCAGCCCTCCCCGGCCTCCTCCCCGAACTCCGGAGAAGTTCCGGCGAGTTCCGGCCTGCTTTGAAAACCGTGCAGATGAGGTTGACCCCGATTTCCTACTAAGTCCCCGAAATTAGCACATTATCATGCCATGTTCATAGCAATGTATCTCTGCATCCGTAGCTCCGTTTTGCGCATGTAATATGTCAAATTGTTCGACTCGACGAGTACATCATTTCATCTCATTGCATCATTTTCATTTGAGCTCATCTTGATGCCCGAAATGCTGTTAGAAGAAGGCTATGTGATGTTAGTTTCAGATTCTTATCAGAACATGCACTTTTGTCATTTTTCTCATGATTGATGTGTGCATCCTATGAGGTTGATGTCTACATGTGTTTTGTAATATGCCATGCCATCTTTACAGGGGTGTATGCCATGTATTTTTGTGATCTCTGTGGTGACTAGCACAAGCATGCAAACTAGGCTTCATGATGTTGCTGATTTCAGCCCTGTTTTGCTGATATTTTTATGCCACGTTAACTTGATGCTGCAGAGAGATCCATGCTTATTTTGAGATACTTAAGTAAGGATGTTTTGAACATATGGTTATGCTCTATCCATCCATGCCCTTGTTTGCAATTATGGAGTGCCATAGCTTGAGTCAATCGAGCTCTACTTTTGCTATAAAATGTTCCTGGCAGATTGTTTACATGTTATTCAATTTTGCCAAGGTTGTTGTAGTTGATCCTTGCATGCTATGATGTTGTTCTTGAAGGAAATATGCCCTAGAGGCAATAATAAATGTTATTATTTATTTCCTTATATCATGATAAATGTTTATTATTCATGCTAGAATTGTATTAACCGGAAACATAATACATGTGTGAATACATAAACCTACAGAGTGTCACTAGTATGCCTCTACTTGACTAGCTCGTTAATCAAAGATGGTTATGTTTCCTAACCATGAACAAGGAGTTGTTATTTGATTAATGGGATCACATCATTGGTTGAATGATCTGATTGACATGACCCATTCCATTAGCATAGCACCTGATCGTATAGTTTGTTGCTAGTGCTTTTCTTCATGACTTATACATGTTCCTATGACTATGAGATTATGCAACTCCCGTTTGCCGAGGAACACTTTGGGTGCTACCAAACGTCACAACGTAATCGGGTGATTATAAAGGTACATTACAGGTGTCTCCGAAGGTACATGTTGGGTTGGCATATTTGAGATTAGGATTTGTCACTCCGATTGCTCGGAGAGGTATCTCTGGGCCCTCTCGGTAATGCTCATCACCTAAGCCTTGCAAGCATTGTAACTAATGAGTTAGTTATGAGATGATGTATTACGGAACGAGTAAAGAGACTTGCCGTAACGAGATTGAACTAGGTATTGGATACCGACGATCGAATCTCGGGCAAGTAACATACCGATGACAAAGGGAACAACGTATGTTGTTATGCGGTCGACCGATAAAGATCTTCAGAGAATATGTAGGAACCAATATGGGCATCCAGGTCCCGCTATTGGTTATTGACCGAGAGGTGTCTTGGTCATGTCTACATAGTTCTCGAACCCGTAGGGTCCGCACGCTTAACGCTTCGATGGCGGTTACTATGAGTTTTATGATGTTGATGTACCAAGGTTGTTCGAGTCCGGATGAGATCACGGACATGACGAGGAGTCTCAAATGGTCGAGACATAAAGATTGATATATTGGAAGCCTATGTTTGAACTCCGAATCACTCCGGTGAAATTGGGAATTTTATCGAGTACCGGGGTTACTGAACCCCGGGAGTCAATGGGCCTTGATGGGCCTTAAGGGGAAAGAGAAAGGGGGCCCTATAGCTGGCGCAGCCTTCCCCTTCCCTAGTCCTATTAGGATTAGGAGAAGGGGTGGCGCCTCTCTCCCTCTCCCTTGGTCAAACCCTAGTTGGACTAGGATTTGGGGGAATCCTACTCCTAGTAGGAGTAGGACACCTGATGCGCCTCCCTCCTGGCCGGCCAGCCCCTCCCTTCCCTCCTTTATATCTGAGGCAGGGGCACCCCATGACACACAAGTTGATCATTGAGATCGATTCCTTAGCCGTGTCGGTGCCCCTTCCACCAAATTACACCTCGAATATACCGTTGCGGAGCTTAGGCGAAGCCTCGCGCCGGTGGAACATCATCATCGTTACCACGCCGTCGTCGATTGAAACTCTCCCTCAACACTCGGCTGGATCGGAGTTCGAGGGACGTCATCGAGCTGAGCGTGTGCAGAACTCGGAGGTGCCGTCGTTCGGTACTTGGATCGGTTGGATCGGGAAGAAGTACGACTACTTCCTCTACGCTTGCGTCAACGCTTCGTTGTCTGGTCTCACGAGTGCGTGAGACAACACTCTCATCTCGTTGCTATGCATCACCATGGTCTTGCGTGATCGTGGGAAAATTTTTGAAATTACTACGCTACCCAACAAAGTGGTATCGAGCCTGGTTTTATGCGTTGATGTCATATGCACGAGTAGAACACAAGTGAGTTGTGGGCGATACAAGTCATACTACCTACCAAAGATGTCATACTTTGATTCAGCGGTATTGTGAGATGAAGCGGCCGGACCGACATTACGCGTGACGCTTACGCGAGACTGGTTTCACCGCTGTGAGCACTCGTTGCTTAAAGGTGATGGCGGTGTCTGTCTCTCTCACTTTAGTTGAACTGAGTGTAGCTACGCCCGTCCTTGAGAAGGTTAAACGGAGTCTATTTGACGAAGTATCGTTGTGGCTTTGATGCGTAGGTAAGAACGGTTCTTGCTCAGCCCGTAGCAGCCACGTAAAACTTGCAACAACAAAGTAGAGGACGCCTAACTTGTTTTTGCAGGGCATGTTGTGATGTGATATGGTCAAGACGTGATGCTATATTTTATTGTATGAGATGATCATGTTTTGTAACCGAGTTATCGGCAATCGGCGGCGAGCCATATGGTTGTCGCTTTATTGTATGAAATGCAACGCCATGTAATTGCTTTACTTTATCACTAAGTAGTAGCGATAGTCGAGAAGCAATAGTTGGCGAGACGACAACGATGCTACGATGGAGATCAAGGTGTCGCGCGGTGACGATGGTGATCATGACGGTGCTTCGAGATGGAGATCACAAGCACAAGATGATGATGGCCATATCATATCACTTATATTGATTGCATGTGATGTTAATCCTTTATGCATCTTATTTTGCTTTGATTGACGGTAGCATTATAAGATGATCCTTACTAAATTATCAAGAAGTGTTCTCCCGAGTATGCACCGCTATGAAAGTTCTTCGTCTTTGAGACACCACGTGATGATCGGGTGTGATAGGCTCTACGTTCAAATACAACGGTGCAAAACAGTTGCACACGCGAATACTCAGGTTATACTTGACGAGCTATGCATATAAGATATGACCTCGGAACACGGAGACCGAAGGTCGAGCGTGAATCATATAGTAGATATGATCAACATATTGATGTTCACCATTGAAACTACTCCATCACACGTGATGATCGGTCATGGTGTAGTTGAAATGGATCACGCAATCACTTAGAGAATTGGAGGGATATTTTTCTAAGTGGGAGTTCTTAAGTAATATGATTAATTGAACTTAAAATTTATCATGAACTTAGTACCGATAGTATCTTGCTTGTCTATGATGTGTAGATAGATGGCTCGTCTTTGTTGTTCCGTTGAATTTTAATGCGTTCCTTGAGAAAGCAAAGTTGAAAGATGATGGCAGCAATTACGGACTGGGTCCGAACTTGAGGATTATCCTTATTGCTGCACGGAAGAATTACGTCCCGAAGCACCGTTAGGTGCCAGGCCTGGTGCAAGGGCTGCGCCGAAGTTGTGAACGTCTGGCAAAGCAAAGTGATGACTACTCTATAGTTCATGTGCCATGCTTTACGGCTTAGAACCGGGACTTCAACGTCGTTTTGAACACCATGGAGCATATGAGATGTTCCAGAGTTGAAGTTAATATTCCAAGCGAATGCCCGGATTGAGAGATATGAAGTCTCCAATAAGTTCTATAGCTGTAAGATGGAGGAGAATGGTTACATCGGTGAGCATATACTCGTAATGTCCGGATATAACAATCACTTGATTCAACTGGGAGTTAATCTTCCGGATGATTGCGTCATTGATGAAATTCTCCAATCACGCCACCAAGCTACAAGAGCTTCGTGATGAACTATAATATGCAAGGGATGACCAAAACTATGCCCGAGCTCTTCGCGATCTTTGAAAGCATGGAGGTAGAAATCAAAAGGAGCATCAAGTGTTGATGGTTAACAAAACCACTAGTTTCAAGAAAAGGGCAAAGGAAAGAAAAGGAAACTTCAAAAGAGCAGCAAGCAAGTTGTCGATCAAGAGAAGAAACCCAAGTCTGGTCCTAAGCACTAAACCGAGTGCTTCTATTGCAAGCGGGCTGGTCACCGAAGCGGAACTGCCCCAAGTATTTGGCGGATAAGAAGGATGGCAAGGTTAACAAAGGTATATGTGATATACTTGTTATTGATGTGTACCTTACTAATACTCGCAGAGCACTGGTATTTGATACTTGGTTCTTGCTAATATTTGCAACTCAAACAGGGCTACGGATTGCGAAGATTGGCTAAGGACGAGGTGACGATCTTGCGTGGGAAATGGTTCCAAAGTCGATGTGATCGCAATCGGCACGCTACCTCTACATCTACCTTCGGATTAGTATTAGACCTAAATAATTGTTATTTAGTACCATCGTTGAGCATGAACATTATATCTGGATCTTGTTTGATGCGAGACGGTTATTCATTTAAATCGAGAGAATAATGGTTGTTCTATTTATATGAATAATATCTTTTATGGTCATGCACCATTGAAGAATGGTTTGTTTTACTTAATCTTGATAGTAGTGATACACATATTCATAATGTTGAAACCAAAAGATGCAGAGTTGATAATGATGGTGCAACTTATTTGTGGCACTCGCCGTTTAGGTCATATCGGTGTAAAACGCATGAAGAAACTCCATGCCGATGGACTTTTGGAGTCACTTGATTATGAATCACTTGGCACTTATGAACCGTGCCTTATGGGCAAGATGACTAAAACACCGTTCTCCGAACTATGGAGAGAGCAACAGATTTATTGGAAATCATACATACCGATGTATGTGGTCCAATGAATGTTGAGGCTCGTGGCGGATATCGTTATTTTCTCACCTTCACAGATGATTTGAGCAGATATGGGTATATCTACTTAATGAAACACAAGTCTGAAACATTTGAAAAGTTCAAAGAATTTCAGAGTGAAGTGGAAAATCATCGTAACAAGAAAATAAAGTTTCTACGATCTGATCGTGGAGGAGAATATTTGAGTTACGAGTTTGGCCTACATTTGAAACAATGCGGAATAGTTTCGCAACTTACGCCACCGAACACCACAACGTAATGGTGTGTCCGAACGTCGAATCGTACTTTATTAGATATGGTGCGATCTATGATGTCTCTTACTGATTTACCGCTATCGCTTTGGGGTTATGCTTTAGAGACGGCTACATTCACTTTAAATAGGGCACCATCTAAACCGTTGAAACGACGCCTTATGAACTGTGGTTTGGCAAGAAACCAAAGTTGTCGTTTTGAAAGTTTGGGGCTGCGATGCTTATGTGAAAAGCTTCAACCTGATAAGCTCGAACCCAAATCGAGAAATGTGTCTTCATAGGATACCCAAAGGAGACAGTTGGGTACACCTTCTATCACAGATCCGAAGGCAAGATTTTTGTTGCTAAATTCGAAACTTTCTAGAGAAGGAGTTTCTCTCGAAAGAAGTGAGTGGGAGGAAAGTAGAACTTGATGAGATAATCGTATCTACTCCCTTATTGAGAAGTAGTACATCACGAAAACAGTTTCGTGACACCTACACCAAATAGGGAGGAAGCTAATGATGATGATCATGAAACTTCAGATCAAGTTTCTACAGAACTTCAGAGATCAACCAGAGCAAGATCCGCACTGAGTGGTACGGTAATCCTGTTTTGGAAGTCATATTCTTTGGAACATGATGAACCTACGAACTATGAAGAAGCGATGGTGAGCCCAGATTCCACAAAATGGCTTGAGGCCATGAAATCTGAGATGGGATCCATGTATGAGAACAAAGTGTGGACTTTGGTTGACTTGCCCGATGATCGGCAAGCAATTGAGAATAAATGGATCTTCAAGAAGAAGACTGACGCTGATGGTAATGTTATCGTCTATAAAGCTCGACTTGTTGCAAAAGGTTTTCGACAAGTTCAAGGGATTGACTACGATGAGACCTTCTCACCAGAAGCGATGCTTAAGTCCGTCCGAATCATGTTAGCAATTGCCGCATTTTATGATTATGAAATTTGGCAAATGGATGTTAAAACTGCATTCTGAATGGATTTACGGAAGAAGAGTTGTATATGATGCAACCGAAGGTTTTGTCGATCCAAAGGGAGCTAACAAAGTGTGCAAGCTCCAATGATCCATTTATGGACTGGTGCAAGCCTCTCGAGTTGGAATAAACGTTTTGATAGTGTGATCAAAGCATTTGGGTTTATATGCACTTTTGGAGAAGCTCAGATTTACAAGAAAGTGAGTGGGAGCTCAGAGCATTTCGATATTATATGTGGATGACATATTATTGATCGGAAATGATATAGAATTTCTGGATAGCATAAAGGGATACTTGAATAAAAGTTTTTCGATGAAAGACCTCGGTGAAGCTGCTTACATATTGGGCATTAAGATCTATAGAGATAGATCAAGACGCTTAATAGGACTTTCACAAAGCACATACCTTGATAAAGTTTTGAAAAAGTTCAAAATGGATCGTGCAAAGAAAGGGTTCTTGCCGGTATTACAAGGTGTGAAGTTGAGTAAGACTCAATGCCCGACCACCGCAGAAGATAGAGAGAAATGAAAGATGTTCCTATGCTTCAGCCATAGGCTCTATCATGTATGCAATGCTGTGTACCAGACCTGATGTGTGCCTTGTCAGTAAGTTTAGCGGCAGTACCAAAGTAATCCAGAGTGGATCATCGACAGCGGTCAAGAACATCCTTAAGTACTTGAGAAGAACTAAGGATATGTTTCTCATTTATGGCGGTGACAAAGAGCTCGTCAGAACGGCAGTTACGCCGATGCAAGCTTTGACACTGATCCGGACGATTCTAAATCGCAAACCGGATACGTATTTACATTAAACGGTGGAGCTGTCGGTTGGTGCAGTTCCAAACAAAGCGTCGCTATGGGATCTACATGTGAAGTTGAGTACATAGCTGCTTGGAAGCAGCTAATGAAGGAGTCTCGATGAAGGAGTTCATAACCGATCTAGGTGTTGTACCTAGTGTATCGGGTCCAATGAAAATCTTTTGTGACAATATCGGTGCAATTGCCTTGGCAAAGGAATCCAGATTTCACAAGAGAACCAAGCACATCAAAAGACGCCTCAACTCCATCCGGATTTGGTCCAGTGGGAGACATAGAGATATGCAAGATACATACGGATCTGAATGTTGCGAGACCCGTTGACTAAGCCTCTTCCACGAGCAAAACATGATCAGCACCAAGACTCCATGGGTGTTAGAATCATTACTGTGTAATCTAGATTATTGACTCTAGTGCAAGTGGGAGATCAAGGAAATATGCCCTAGAGGCAATAATAAATGTTATTATTTATTTCCTTATATCATGATAAATGTTTATTATTCATGCTAGAATTGTATTAACCGGAAACATAATACATGTGTGAATACATAAACCTACAGAGTGTCACTAGTATGCCTCTACTTGACTAGCTCGTTAATCAAAGATGGTTATGTTTCCTAACCATGAACAAGGAGTTGTTATTTGATTAATGGGATCACATCATTGGTTGAATGATCGATTGACATGACCCATTCCATTAGCATAGCACCTGATCGTATAGTTTGTTGCTAGTGCTTTTCTTCATGACTTATACATGTTCCTATGACTATGAGATTATGCAACTCCGTTTGCCCGAGGAACACTTTGGGTGCTACCAAACGTCACAACGAATCGGGTGATTATAAAGGTACATTACAGTGTCTCCGAAGGTACATGTTGGGTTGGCATATTTCGAGATTAGGATTTGTCACTCCGATTGTCGGAGAGGTATCTCTGGGCCCTCTCGGTAATGCTCATCACCTAAGCCTTGCAAGCATTGTAACTAATGAGTTAGTTATGAGATGATGTATTACGGAACGAGTAAAGAGACTTGCCGTAACGAGATTGAACTAGGTATTGGATACCGACGATCGAATCTCGGGCAAGTAACATACCGATGACAAAGGAACAACGTATGTTGTTATGCGGTCCGACCGATAAAGATCTTCGTAGAATATGTAGGAACCAATATGGGCATCCAGGTCCCGCTATTGGTTATTGACCGAGAGGTGTCTTGGTCATGTCTACATAGTTCTCGAACCCGTAGGGTCCGCACGCTTAACGCTTCGATGACGGTTACTATGAGTTTTATGATGTTGATGTACGAAGGTTGTTCGAGTCCGGATGAGATCACGGACATGACGAGGAGTCTCGAAATGGTCGAGACATAAAGATTGATATATTGGAAGCCTATGTTTGAACTCCGAATCACTCCGGGTGAAATTGGGAATTTTATCGAGTACCGGGGTTACCGAACCCCGGGAGTCAATGGGCCTTGATGGGCCTTAAGGGAAAGAGAAAAGGGGCCCTATAGCTGGCGCAGCCTTCCCCCTTCCTAGTCCTATTAGGATTAGGAGAAGGGGTGGCCCTCTCTCCTCTCCCTTGGTCAAACCCTAGTTGGACTAGGATTTGGGGGAATCCTACTCCTAGTAGGAGTAGGACACCCCTGTGCGCCTCCCTCTGGCGGCCAGACCCTCCCTTCCTCCTTTATATCAAGGCGGGGGCACCCCATGACACACAAGTTGATCATTGAGATCGATTCCTTAGCTGTGTCGGTGCCCCTTCCACCAAATTACACCTCGAATATACCGTTGCGGAGCTTAGGCGAAGCCTGCTTGCCGTGGAACATCATCATCGTTACCACGCCGTCGTCTTGTGAAACTCTCCTCAACACTCGGCTGGATCGGAGTTCGAGGGGCGTCATCGAGCTGAGCGTGTGCGTAACTCGGAGGTGCCGTCGTTCGGTACTTGGATCGGTTGGATCGGGAAGAAGTACGACTACTTCCTCTCGTTGCGTCAACGCTTCGTTGTTGGTCTCACGAGGGTGCGTAGACAACACTCTCATCTCGTTGCTATGCATCACCATGGTCTTGCGTGATCGTAGGAAAATTTTTGAAATTACTACGTTACCCAACAGTTCTTGCCATGTATAGCTTCTATGACATGTCTTATTACTGTGAGTTGCCTTGCCATGCCATGTTTTGCTCTGTGGTGAGTGGTTCAAGCTCACCAACATGCCTACTTATTGTTGTTCCTGCCATGTATGAATCTGTAATATAACTTGTCATGTTTACATGGGTGCTATCATATCTTCTGATCCTTTTTGGCTCATGGTCAGTAAGGGACTCTTGTTCTATGCAATTAGTAGATTCATGCCATGCCTTTGTTTGCCATGATAAGTTCCTGTAACATGTTGTTTGATAGCTCTAAACATTGCAACTTTGATGTTATTTACGCAAAGTCTGAAACTGTTATTATTTGCAATCTTGCCATGTCATTTTGAGCATGTTCTAGTGATTTCTGGAGATAGCTCAGTGTTCATGTTTTGTCATGCTTTACCTGTACATCATGCCCATGCCTTTTGTTTTTATGTTAAGATGCTGTAGCATGTTGTTTTGATGCTTGCAATATGCCTAGTTGTTGTTTTGGACAGATTGTTGTCATGTCTTGTTTCATGTGTATGTGTTGAACCGTTGCTCCGTTTTGAGTGTGCTCTATATGAAACTTGCTTGATTTTGCATGTAGTTTCATATTATCATGTTGCATCCTTGCTTTGAGGTGTTTACTTGATGTTTGTATGCATTTTGCATCAATGCCATGCTTATCTTGTTTTGCTCATATCTTCTAGACCGTAGCTCCGAATCTAATGAACTTTATATGTAACTTGACTAGAATTTCGTGTAGATCATCGTGGTGCATCTTAACTTGCTGTTTAACAACTTGAACATAAGGTTTATTCAGATCTGGACCAATTTCGAAATTTGCATATGAGGGCTTACCGGAGTTGTTCTATGTTGTCTCCGGCCTCATTTAAACTTGCTTTGATGTGTTGTTCTTGTTTGCATCATCCCTTGCCATGAGTAGCCTCATCTAGATTTGTCATGCATCATGCTTGTTGTGCATCATGTCTTGTCTATGTGTGGTGTGTTTACCATGTTGTGTGCTTCTTCTTGTTAGTTCCTATTTCGTTGCGATCGTGAGGATTCGTTCGCTCACGCTTGGTTAAACTTCATCCGTTCATCTTCTTCATGGACTCGTTCTTCTTCCTAGCGGGATTTCAGGCAAGATGACCGTCACCTTGGATCTCACTACTATCATTGCTATGCTAGTTGCTTCGTTCTTTCGCTATGCTGCGCTACCTATCACTTGCTGCTCAAGCCTCCCAATTTGCCATGTCAGCCTCTAACCTTTTGTCACCCTTCCTAGCAAACCGTTGTTTGGCTATGTTACCGCTTTGCTCAGCCCCTCTTATAGCGTTGTTAGTTGCAGGTGAAGATGAAGTTTGTTCCTTGTTGGAACATGGAGATGTTGTTCCTTGTTGGAACATGTTTACTTGTTGGGATATCACAATATATCTTATTTAATTAATGCATCTATATACTTGGTAAAGGGTGGAAGGCTCGGCCTTATGCCTGGTGTTTTGTTCCACTCTTGCCGCCTCTAGTTTCCGTCATATCGGTATTATGTTCCCGGATTTTGCGTCCCTAACGCGTCGGGTGATTTATGGGACCCCTTGACAGTTCGCTTTGAATAAGACTCCTCCAAAGAAGGCCCACCATTGGTTTTACCATTTGCCTCACCTATGCCCTTTTTCCCTTGGGTTTCGGAGCCCAAGGGTCATCTTTATTTTAGCCCCCGGGCGGTGCTCCTTCGAGTGTTGGTCCAACCGAGCAACTTCTTGGGGCCACCACGGGCAACTCGAGGGTTGGTTTTACTCGTAGCTTGACTTATCCGGTGTGCCACGAGAACGAGGTACGTGCGACTCCTATCGGGATTTGTCGGCACATCCGGCGGCTTTGCTGGTCTTGTTTTATTGTTTGTCGAAATGTCTTGTAGCCGGATTCGAGACTGATCGGGTCTTCCCGGGAGAAGGAATATCCTTCGTTGATCGCGAGAGCTTATCATGGGCTAAGTTGGGACACCCTGCGGGTATAAACTTTCGAGAGCCGTGCCAGCGGTTATGTGGCAGATGGAATTTGTTAATATCCGGTTGTAGTAAACTTGAAGCAAACTCTTCTAAAATACACCAACCGTGTGTGTAACCGTGAGTGTCTCTTTTCGGGTTGATCGAGAGGAGAACACGGTTTCGGGTTATGTCGGACGTAAGTAGGAGTTCAGGATCACTTCTTGATCATTACTAGTTGACGACCGTTCCTTTGTTTCTCTTCTCGCTCTCTTTTGCGTATGTTAGCCACCATATATGCTTAGCATTCTGCTGCAACCTCACCACTTTACCCTTCCTTTCCCTTTAAGCTTTGCTAGTCTTGATACCCATGGTAATGGGATTGTTGAGTCCTCGTGGCTCATGATTACTACAACATTAGTTGCGTGTACAGGTTGTGCGATGATCTTGACGCGAGAGCGATGTTTGCTTGTGTTGGAGTTCTTCTTCGCTTCTTCGATCGGGGATAGGTTCGAGTCGGCAGCCTGGGCTAGCAGGGTGGATGGCGTTTGAGTTTCTGTTTATGTTTCATCCGTAGTCGGATGTTGATCTTGTATATGATGTTGATGTATTCTTGTGGCATTTGTGCCTTATGTATGTATCCCCACTATTATGTAATGTTGATGTAATGATATCCACCTTGCAAAAGCGTTCCAATATGCGGGTCTATCCTTGGTGGGACCGTCGAGTTCCTTTTGGATAGGGTCGCATATTGGGCGTGACAAATTACATGTGGGATCATAAGCAAATTCAACAAAATAGCTATCACATAAAATATTTTCAACATGATCCACATGCATGCAAAGTTGACACTCTTCCAAAATAGTGGGATTAACTAAAGTCATGACCTCTCCAAACCCACTTTTATCAAAAACTTCATAAGATTGAACATTATCCAAATATGTGGGATCTAAAGTTGACACTCTTCCGAACCCACTTTCAGTATTATTGCAAACACTATTATCAATCTCATATTCATCATGTGGCTTAAATAAATTTTCAAGATCATAAGAAGAATCACCCCAATCATGATCATTGCAACAAGTAGTAGACATAGCAAAACTAGCATCCCCAAGCTTAGGGTTTTGCATATTATTAGCACAATTGACATCAAGAGAATTTATAGTAAAATCCTTGCAATCATGCTTTTTATTCAAGGATCTATTGTGAATCACTTCATAAATTTCTTTATCACAATTTTCAGATTCACGAATTTCAAGCAAAACTTCATAAAGATAATCTAGTGCACAAAACTCACTAGCAATTGGTTCATCATAATTGGCTCTCTTAAAAAGATTAGCAAGTGGATGAGGACCCATAGATCTTAGGTTCTCTGTTTAGCAATAAATAAACAACTATTCCAACCAAACGAGCAAACGAGCCAAGTAAGACATCAAAGCAAACGAAAAGACGAATAGAAGAAGGGTGAATAAAACGGCAAGGGTGAAGTGGGAGAGAGGAAAACGAGAGGCAAATGGCAAATAATGTAATGCGAGGGATAAGAGTTTGTGATGGGTACTTGGTATGTCTTGACTTGTGCGTAGATCTCCCGGGCAACGGCACCAGAAATCCTTCTTGCTACCTCTTGATCACTGTGTTGGTTTTCCCTTGAAGAGGAAAGGGTGATGCAGTAAATTAGCATAAGTATTTCCCTCGGTTTTTGAGAACCAAGGTATAATCCAGTAGGAAACCACACGCGAGTCCCACGCACCTATACAAACAAATAAGAACCTCGCAACCAACGCGATAAAGGGGTTGTTAATCCCTTCACGGTCACTTACGAGAGTGAGATCTAACAGAGATGATAAGATAATATTTTTGGTATTTTTATGATAAAGAGTAAATAAAGATGCAAAGTAAAATAAACGGTGCCAGAAATAGCTTGTTGTCGGGAGATTAATATGATGGAAGATAGACCCGGGGCCATAGGTTTCACTAGTGGCTTCTCTCAAGATAGCATAAGTATTACGGTGAGTAAACGAATTACTGTCGAGCAATTGATAGAATTGATCATAGTTATGAGAATATCTAGGTATGATCATGTATATAGGCATCACGTTCGTGACAAGTAGACCGAAACGATTCTGCATCTACTACTATTACTCCACACATCGACCGCTATCCAACATGCATCTAGAGTATTAAGTTCATAAGAACAGAGTAATGCTTTAAGTAAGATGACATGATGTAGAGGGATAAACTCATGCAATATGATATAAACCCCATCTTTTATCCTCGATGGCAACAATACAATACGTGTCGTTTCCCTTTCTATCACTGGGATCGAGCACCGCAAGATTGAACCCAAAGCTAAGCACTTCTCCCATTGCAAGAAAGATCATCTAGTTGGCCAAACCAAACTGATAATTCGAAGAGACTTGCAAAGATAACTAATCATACATAAAAGAATTCAGAGGAGATTCAAATATTGTTCATAGTTAATCTTGATCATAAACCCACAATTCATCGGATCTCGACAAACACACCGCAAAAGAAGATTACATCGAATAGATCTCCAAGAAGATGGAGGAGAACTTTGTATTGAGATCCAAAGAGAGATAAGAAGCCATCTAGCTAATAACTATGGACCCGAAGGTCTGAGGTAAACTACTCACACATCATCGGAGAGGCTATGGTGTTTATGTAGAAGCCCTCCGTGATCAATGCCCCCTCCGGCAGAGCGCCGGAAAAGGCCCCAAGATGGGATCTCACGGGTACAGAAGGTTGCGGCGGTGGAAATAGGGTTTTGGCTCCGTATCTGATGTTTCGAGGGTATATGGGTATATATAGGAGGAAGAAGTACGTCGGTGCAGCAACAAGGGGCCCACGAGGGTGGAGGGCACGCCTGGGGGGAGGTGGGCGCGCCCCCTGCCTCGTGCCTTCCTCGTTGATTGCTTTTCGTAGACTCCAAGTCCTCTGGATCACGTTTGTTCTGAAAATCACGTTCCCGAAGGTTTCATTCCGTTTGGACTCCGTTTGATATTCTTTTCCTTCGAAACACTGAAATAGGCAAAAAAACCAGCAATTTGGGCTGGGCCTCCGGTTAATAGGTTAGTCCCAAAAATAATATAAAAGTGTATAATAAAGCCCAATAAACATCCAAAACAGAATATAATATGGCATGGAACAATAAAAAATTATAGATACGTTGGAGACGTATCAGGGTGCCTCGAGGGGGGCACAACCCACCAGGGCGCGCTTGGGGGGCCAGGCGCGCCCAGGTGGGTTGTGCCCACCTCGGTGGCCTCCCGCACCTCCTCTTTACCCTATAAATTCACAAATATTCCAAAAACCCTCGGGGTCAACCTAGGTCAGAAGTTCCGCCGCCGCAAGGCTCTATGGCCACGAAAAAGCAATCTAGACCCTGTTCCGGCACTCCGTCGGAGGGGGGAATCATCACTGGTGCCCATATTCATCATCCCGGCGGCCACCATGATGACGAGGGAGTAGTCCACCCTCGGGGCTGAGGGTTTGTACCAGTAGCTATGTGTTTAACCTCTCTCTCTCTCGTGTTCTTGAGATGTCACGATCTTGATGTATCGCGGGCTTTGTTAATATAGTTGGATCATATGGTGTTTTCCCCTCTCTATCTTGGGTGATGAATTGAGTTCTCCCTTTGAGATTTCATTTTATCAGATTGAATACATTTATGGATTTGAGAATACTTTATGTATGTCTTGCTATGAATACCCATGGTGACAATGGGGTATCGTATTGATTCACTTGATATATGTTTTGGCATTCAACTCGCGGATTCCCAGGTGACATTGGAGTAATCTATGCATAGGGGTTGATGCACGTTCTTGTCTTTGTTTCTCCAGTAGAAATCTTGGGGCACTCTTAGAGGTTCTTTGTTTTGGATTGAGTATTATGAATCTGAAATTATTTGGTGTTATTTTAGTACGAACTCTTGGATAGATCGATTGGAAAGAATAGCTTCGAGGTGGTTTTGTACCCTATAAACAATTTCTTCTTATGTTCTCCGCTAGATAGGAACTTTGGAGTGATTCTTCGCACTTTGAGGGATGGTTATGTGATCCAATTATATTAGCATTGTTGAGAAATTGCACTAGCAAAAGAACAGACCCTAGGCCTCATTTTCAAGCATTGCAATACTGTTCGTGCTCTGTTTTATCAATTGCTACCTTGCTGCTTTTTATTGTTCCTATTAAAAAAAATCAATATCTACTGTCATTACTACGCTTTTATCACTATCTCTTCGCCGAACTAGTGCACCTATACAAATTACCATTGTATTTGGTGTGTTGGGGACACAAGAGACTTTTTATTATTTGGTTGCGGGGTCATTTGAGAGAGACCATTTTCATCCTACGTTTTGCACGGATTGATAAACCTTAGGTCATCCACTTGAGGGAAATTTGCTACTGTCCTACAAAACTCTGCGCTTGGAGGCCCAACACGAGTCTACAAGAACAAGTTGTGTAGTAGACATCAACCGTGAAAGGATTGACAACCCCTTTATCGCATTGGGTGCAAGTTGTTGATTGTTTGTGTAGGTATTTGGTGACTTGTGCGTCATCTCCTACTGGATTGATACCTTGGTTCTCAAACTGAGGGAAATACTTATCTCTACTTTGCTGCATCACCCTTTCCTCTTCAAGGGAAAATCCAACGCAAGCTCAAGAAGTAGCACTCCCTACTAAGAGTGAGTAATTCCTTCGTAGGCTCGCTGGTCGGTGAGGAGTTGGATGATATTCATCATGTAATCAAGTTAGTTTTGTTAGGGCTTGATCCCTAGTATCTATTATGTTATGAAATTAATGTTGTTATGACTTTGCCATGCTTAATGCTTGTCACTTAGAGCCTGGGTGCCATGATTTCAGATCTGAATCATTTATGTTTTGACCATTATATCTATGTTCTAGATCCGATCTTGCAAGTCATATTCACCTATTATGTTTTATGATCCGTAAACCTGGTGTGACAGTAATTGGGATACTTTCTGGTGATGACCGTAGTTTGAGGAGTTCATGTATTTACTATGTATTAATGCTTTGTTCCAGTTCTCTATTAAAAGGAGGCCTTAATATCCATTAGTTTCCTTATGGACCCCGCTGCCACGGGAGGGTAGGACAAAAGATATCATGCAAGTTCTTTTCCATAAGCACATGTGACTATTTACAGAATACATGCCTTTATTATATTTATGAACTGGAGCTAGTTTTGTATCGCCCTAGGTTATGACTGTTATATGATGAATATCATCCAACGAATTCATCGATCCAATGCCTACGAATCTCCCACATATTGTTCTTGCTAAGTTACTACTACTACTGTTACTATTACACTTGCTACAAAATCATTGCTATCATTGTTACTGTTACTACTGTTGTTACCACTGCTATAAAATTATCATATTACTGTGCTACTGATCACTTTGCTGCAGATATTTAATCTCCAGGTGTGGTTGAATTGACAACTCAACTGCTAATACTTACAAATATTCTTTGGCTCCCCTTGTGTCGAATCTATAAATTTGGGTTGAATACTCTACCCTCTAAAACTGTTGCAATCCCCTATACTTGTGGGTTATCAGTGTTGCCTAGGTTCAGTTTGTTGACGGCATGATGTAACTTTGCACAAATTTCTGACAATCGTTGCACAAAGTTCTGACAATCGTTACCCGTGGGGGGTAGGCGCCCCCTGCCTTGTGGGCAGCTGGTGGCCCTCCTCCAATAGATCTTTACACCTATATCTTTATATATTCAAAAAAATCTCTGCCAAGTTTTGTCCAATTCCAAGAACTTCTATTTATGCACAAAAAACTACACCAAGGTAGTTCTGCTGAAAACAACGTTAGTCCGGGTTAGTTTCATTCAAATGATGCAAATTAAGTTCAAAACAAGAGCAAAAGTGTTTGAAAAAGTAGATACATTGGAGATGTATCACACACTCTTTGGTGGTAGAAGCCATAGTTTTGGAACTACATTGCACATTGTTTACATTTGAACAGGTCTAAGGGTCTTATTCATGGTGGTATTTATGCTATCATCTCGCTACTCGCTAGACATTATGATGTTTTCATTAGAGAAAGCGAGGATCATTTGCTACTTGATAGATACTTAGATTATTAGTCCATGAGAATGCATGACTTTATTAATAAAGCTACCCCTCACTGCTTTTGGTACAACTTGGTATTCAGCCAAGGTACTCGTAAGGTCACTATGCTGCGTGCTCCTTCTTTGTTTGATGTTGATGCTAGAGGGAGATATATTATCATGCCGGAGGACCCCATTAATTATGAGAACGCATTGGCCGCCATGGAGAATGAGGAGGTTCACCCTTTGGGTTGCTCAGGTACCCCAGCCAACCGAGTTTGTGCCTGGTCCTAAGGGGTTCTTCCAGTGGTAGCAGCCAAGATAGGCTAAAAGCCTAAGCTCGGGGGAGTATTCATTCATGCTAGCACACATTCATTACACTTGTTGGTGTTCATCGTTTTCTATGTATATCCTTGTTCGCTTTTATTTGTTTCTTTTATGTGTTTTATAAATCTTTGAAAAAAAATATTTCTCACTTCTTTTTGGTTTTGTTTCTTTGTTAGCTAGTTCATCGTATTAAAAGAAAACCCCAAAAGATTTCTTGTTTCTTCTTTTGTCTTTTGTCTGAAGTTCTTCGATGTAAATAGTATTATGGTTCTCTTTTTTCTTTTGCTTTCTTCAGGAAAACTAAAAACTCGGAAAATATTTAAGTTCATTTCTCTAAATTTCTTTCCTTGAGTCGTCGTAGGGAGAAGGCATTAAAAAGAATTCCAGTGGCGCTTATGTGCTTTATTGTTGATCTAATAAAAGACCAAATATTTCCTTGTCTTCTCCTGTATATATAGTGTTTGCAGATTTCAGCTTAGTCCACGACACACATGAGCTATGTTATGTTTTCCACAGCATTCAGTCGCGCAAGTGAAAGGCAATAATGACGATGATTTGATGAAGTGACCGTGATGAAGAAAGGTTGTACGAACTCTACTTGTTTTTGTTTTTGTAAATATGTTTAGCTTAGTAGTCTTGATTAAAGTTATTATGAGTAAACATGTGTATGATGATGATTAGAGTTCATAGTTGCTCATGCCATGTTTAAGCATCTAGGAGTGGATAATATGTTATCTTGCGTGTCAACATGCATTAAAATGATGTTGATGTAGTATGTTATGATTGTATTCTCCTCTCAAGAATTCATGTGGCTTGACTTGGCACATGTTCACGCATGTAATTGATTCAAACCAAATATTGTCTCTATGATATTTATGTTCAAAGTGTATATATCCTCCTCGTACTCGTGTTCAATGTTAATTATTTAAAATGCATGATTATGACAGTTGTCTCTCTCTAGTTGGTCGCTTCCCGGTCTTTTGCTAGCCTTCACCTATACTAAGCGGACATGTTGCTTGTGCATCCAAATCCTAAAAACAAAGTTATGCCATAAGAGTCCATCATATCTACCTATATACGACATTACCCTACAGCTCCAAGTAAATTTGCATGTGCCATCTTTAAATCTTCAAACGAGCATCCATTTTGTGTGCCCGTAGCGCTCATGGAGCGATGGGGTAGTCAATAGTCCATTCTAAGTGTGTTTTACTTGCGACGAGAGTATATTCGCTCGTACAATTTGAGGGAGGCTGATAACAAGGATGACCAGTCCAGGACTATTTATAAAATTTCTCCCCTAGACAGTTGATCGTTGGTAGGCACATGTGGATTCGGCTAGCCATGGTTTGTGTTAGTATGGTGGAGGGGGAGTAAAACTGTTTGCATGGGAACCACCATTAAAGTGTTTAGCATGAAAGTTATTGGAAACTTTGTCATAAACCATTGACAAGGAAAGTACACCTCTCAAAATGCAATTATATCTGTTTTAAACATGAGCTCTCGTACTTCTACAAATCCCTACTTCCCTCTGCGAAGGGCCTATCTATCTACTTTTATTGTTCAGTCATCACTTTCTCATTCACACACCAACCCTGAGAGGCTATTGCCATTCTTAGTTTAACATGCATTTGGTCTAATTAATGTCGAGTGTGAGCATGATTGCATGTTTCTATGCTGAATTACAATGTTTAGTCGTTGCTTGAACTTGAGAGGTGGTCTGCATTTATGTTTTGCGGTCTAAGAAAGGGCTATGGAGATACCACTCTATCATGGTTGTTTTGACGAAGTGTTGGCATTTGAGATATATCATTATTGCTCGTTAGTTGATTATGTTATTGGCATGAGTAAATATGGACTTTGAGTGTTTTGTATATGTGTTTAGTTCATGATCTTTGCTGAGAACTTGATTACTAACTAAGTTTATATACAACAAGAAGAACAAATGAGTTTGTGAAAGTTTTCCTTTATCACTTTTAGTTTGTCAACTGAATTGCTTGAGCACAGGCAATGAGTTAAGTTTGGGGGAGTTGATACGTCTTCAACGTATCTACTTATACAAACACTTTTGCTCTTTGTTCTGGACTCTAATTTGCATGAATTGAATGAAACTAACCCGGACTTATGCTATTTTCAGCAGAACTACCTTGGTATTATCTTTGTGCAGAAATAAAAGTTATCTAAATTCGATAAAACTTCACGGTGATTTTTTATGGAATAAAAAAATACTGGAGCAAAGTGTAGGGTAACGCAGCAGAAAACAAAAAAATTCTGACCTACGCACCAGCCCGGGACCACTATGGAGACTGCATACATGGTTTGATCTTTTTCGTTACTGACTCGTAGCGCGGCGGAAGTAGAGTCGATGACGAACAGCGGTGCAGATCCCCGCAGCTAGGATTTACAACCTCCCAACCGCGAGGATGTATACCCTCATCCGCCCCACGGATAGCCCTCCGGGAGGCGGTCAGACAGTCCCTCGGACGGTGTCGCGGACAGCCCTTCGGGAGGACCCTCAAAACTCGGACGGTCACTCGAACAGCCCTTCGGGAGGATTCAAAGAACTCGGACCGTCACTTGGATAGCCCTTCGGGAGGCACTCTCAAAACAGCCCCTCGGGCAAAAGAATCGAAACTATGACATCTCTACGGGATTGCACACATACAGTGTCATCTATCCGGTAGGGCTTCGCCGTCCAGAACTAGTTCCTGCCGGAACCCAGACAGCCTTCGGCTCTACGAAACTATTTCGCTGGGAGGGAGAGAGAAGCCAGATCATGCGTGGCACTTGTATGTGAGAAAGAGTGAGTGTAGAGGGCTGCCCCTCCACCTCTATTTATAGGAAATCCCAAGGGGTAGGGTAGTTTAACACAAAAACCCAAAATGCACATGAATGAAGTCCTTCCTCAAGGGCATAAGAGTGAAACCAAGGAACAAGAGGGGCTCCAAGGTGGATCCCCAAGTGTGGCCGGCCACACCCCTTGGGAGGCCCACATGAGGGCCTCCCAATCCATCCATGTCATCCCTAGATCTTTTGAGTAAAGCCCCAAAAGGTGGCTTTCCATAAAATATCCCAAAAAGCACTTTCACTATTCACGACGACATTTTTCAGCATCCGTTCGAACTGAAAATATTTATGTGGGCTTAGAACATTTCAAGTACCCACCATAATAATTTTCAACGCGCTTACGAACAATTCCAGTTTAGTGATTTTCATCTGCAAAGCATCCGAACTGTTCTGCAGCTCCGGAACATATCCGGTTTTTATTTCTGAAAATTCCAAAAAGTATCCAGAATGATTCTGGCACCCTCCAAGAATTATCAGGCATGTGCCGAAACCATTTTTACTTAATGGCATACCCCGAAACAACTTTTTCGGTTTCACCGAAACTCATCCGGTGACCTCTCTCTGCGGAACTTTTCCGCTGTCCAAAACTTTTCGGTGATTTTCTCTCAGACTCCCTGTCTAGTATTCAGCGGATAGATGACCCTTAAGCGTGTGACCCTATAGGTTCGGTGAAGTATAGACATGACCCAGAACCCCTTCCGATTAATGATCAACATCGGAGCCGTGGACACCCATATTGACCCCTATACCCACAGGAAAAAGTATTCGAGTGAACCTCCAGTTGCAGTGAGCTATTCCTGTTGCTTCGTGATATGTCACAAACACCCGAGGTGAGATTTATTGCATCCCCTTGGACGAACAATTTGTCCATCATGCAAGTTACCTCGTTACCGGTTTTGTTCTCTTTTCTCGTTTCCGTGTTCCGGCATCCCAGTGATCAAATCACAAGGTGTCTGGCCAGACGATTATGGATACCGTAACACCGAGAGGGCCTGAGAATATCTCTCCATCACCGGAGGAGCAAATCCCAATCTTGAGCTATCAAGTTACTTGACATACTTTTCCATGAACCCGTAAGCCGTCGTAATAGCCACCCATTTACGGATGACATTTAACAAACCCCAAAGTTCATGAAGCAAGCATGAAGAAACTTGATACTCTCACGGTCTATGGAATCATGCAAACTTTAACCATCTCTGTGTTATGTACCATTAACTTGTGACGAATGAATCTCATAGCATAAAATCAATCCGGGTCGATTCAACACAAATGTTCTCTTAACATTGTGCCCTCAAAGTTGTTGACATTTACATGCCCATGATCAGGAAAACAGAACCATCATGCAACACTTGAGCTAGTCTTAGAGGCCAGACTAAGAATACTTCTTACCGTTTATTATTCCACACGTGCATATGAGTCTTCCTCCGAGCCTCGTGTTATTGCAGACTCGAGAACCATAGCAGCTATAGCATGGAACATAAACATAATTATGAACTTGGAGATAAATAATATCATTTATTATTGCCTCTAGGGCATATATCCTACAAACTCCCACTTGCACTAGAGTCAATAATCTAGTTAATGCTAATGCACTTCACACCTGTGGCACACCGGTGTAAATATGCTTCGCTTGTGGTATAGCCTGATATCCGACGGATCTGACGACTTCAGCTCCGTGTGTATCTTTGCATATCCTCGCGTTTTTACGCTTTCACAAAATTCATATTTTGTGTGGACTTGGCTTGGTATGTATGTGAATCACAGGTCGAACCTGGATTCCTCAGACTGAGTTATGGAGCAACTACTTGCAGTAGTGTCCCATTGACAAAAGCCATCTTGGAACCACACTAAGTTCATGAATGAACTATATGATTCAACATCTTCTTTCTCGCTTTAAAAGCGACAACATACTTTGCCTTTGTTATAGAATTTGCCACATTAACTTGTTTGAACAAATACCAACTAATTGTGCCACCATATTGTGTGTTACACAAAACCCTTAACTTAAATCGAAAATCGCATGGAGAAAAGATGAAGACTGTATCGATGTAGCATTTTACAACAAACTCTTCATGATCTCCGCTTGCGAGAAAACATATCATCAGTACTCACTCTAGTACTCAATGACATCTTTCACTGTTTTCCAACGATCAGTACTTTGATCACTTTAGTATCCATACTCGCAACACCTTGGGAGTATCGGACATATCTGGTTGTTTTACATACCATGGAATACATGATTAATCCAAACACAAAAGTGTGTGGAATCTGCATCATGTATTTTGCTCATCAGTGTTTTGGGACACCGAGTCTTGCAAAAAAACTCTTCCATGTGACTCTGGCAAGAATCACTCCTTGGCGGTTTTAAATGCTAAAAGGTTTTAGCACCTTGTCAATATGTATTAATTTCTTAGCCCTATTAGGTAAATCTATCTCCATAGATCATTATGCCTAATATTGAGGCTATTTAGCCTAATCACTTCATCAAAAAACTATTTTCAAATGAAGTCCTAATTCGTGTCAAGAAATTTATTTACAATTAACAATGTGTCAAGCACACAAGGTTTTTAGAAATATTATTACGCTCCCACTTACTTTCTTGAATTACAAGCATCTTTGTTACCCATTGATGAAGTCAAACCCCTTTGACCATTTCATCAAAGCACGAAGATTCCAACTCCATTTTGCTCTCTTCTGTCCATCGCTGGAACTCTGAAGTTTGCACCCTTACTAGCATCCTCTGGATAGACAAAATGCCTTGGACTGTAACACATGTAAGTCCTTGGTTTCATTTCCATCAGATGAGAAATCCTATTGTCATCCATGTTTCATATCTCATGATTGAAATATGTATTAATTGCTAGTTCAACCCGAACCGACTTTAAGCGTCGCTACGATGAAAACAACCTCATCGTAGTCAACTCTTGAACTTGTCATTTCAACAAGTCGAGCTTTATGGATAAAACATTTTTTATCCATATCAGTTTTAAGTTCCATAAATATTCGTTAGACTCTAAGTCTTCCGAAAGGTGTATCAAGGTTTTAATCTTGAATCACTTATATGGAAACTAACTCAGGTTGTATTGGCATTTAGCCAATTCCGGAGTCAAGGCCCATCAACGCTTCCTTGCGTATCGTAGGTATAATGTTGTCTAACAACAATATCTCATTTGCTTTGAGAGGTTTGCACGAGCCTTGCCTCGTGGTTCAGTGCAAGTTCGATCAAGTTCATACATTTTATTGTAGAGACTTCAGATGTCGCAGAGGGAAACTCGGAATTACTTCCAAGGTCTCTTTCCTTTGATCGATGACTAAGATACTGTTTATCTCGTCGAGTTGCACTATTCTCCCACTCACCTTTTGAAAGAACCATTCTCTTTAAAAGCACACCGTTTAGCATAAAACTATTTGCCTCGGTATAGTGAGGAGGAATACCCAACATTTTGGTATAACCTACAAAGTAGCACTTGTCGATTTGGAATAGGTTTGTAACCTTTTACACAAGCCCCACATTCCAAATGTTAAGAAAAGATATAACATGGTTGGGCGTACCATACCATGGCTTCATTTCAACAGACTGATGTAGCTCTTTTCGATTGTAAAAGCCATGATCTCTAAAGCATCACTTTAAAAGGGATAATGGAAAATTTATTTATGTCATCTTTGACCTTACCATGTCATAAATGGTTAGATTACATCTCCACGTACTTTCCACTTGCAGTGGTGTTCCGGGAGGTGCATGTTATGAAACCTGTTTCACAACTCATCAGACATTCGCTAGACATGTAACTCAAATATTCCTTTGTGCAATCAAATTGCAGAAACATAATTTTCTTGTTACAATAACTTCTACTTCATTTTTGAAAACCTTTCGAATTGTTTCAAAAGATCCAGACTTACGTCTCATCAAGTAAATATCCATATATCTACTTGAGTCATTTCTGAAGATAAAAAAAATCCACCACTAACAACACTTATCAGACTACACACATCAAATGTATGATCACTAATAAGTTTGTTGTTCGTTCC
This sequence comes from Aegilops longissima, assembly GCA_021605205.1. Lineage (NCBI taxonomy): Eukaryota > Viridiplantae > Streptophyta > Magnoliopsida > Poales > Poaceae > Aegilops > Aegilops longissima. The sequence continues at coordinate 132,286,294 of CM038676.1, forward strand.
TTATGGCCTGTGAATGGTATTTTAGTCACTTCACTTTTCGGAGGAAAGTTGCAAGTGTCAGATGATTCAAAATCAAAAAGACTTCAAAATCCATCATAATGGAATTTTCCATGCGGGTTTCTCCAATGTGATCAAATGTAGTGCCACACTTGTGTGGTATTCTTTTAGTCTTGCGACATTTAGCGTCAGTGTTATGGATGTATCATATTACCATCAATATTCATAACATACATCCCATCTTGGATGGAAGCATGGCCCTTCATGTTATTCATAATACTTAACAATAATTGTTGTTTTTATGAACAACTCTTTTGCAACAAATATTGTGCAATGGGCTAGAGTGTATGAAACTCTAAAATGAATTATGAAAGTAAACCCAGAGGTAGTGTATTATTATCAATATTCATAACATACATCTCATTCATAATGAAAGTATGGCCCTTGTGTTATTCATAACATCAAACATAAAAAGTTCTCTTATGAACAACCTTATTGCAAGATACCTTATGCAATGGGCTAGAGTTTGTAAAACTCTAAATGAATTATGAAAATAAATACAGACGGCAATACACCGATGGAAGGTATAGTAACATTTACTATGTTCCCTGTGTATACCTTAACCTCATTTCTGGCTAGTCTTTTTAGGCCATAGTAGCTCTTACAATGATTCGCAACTGAATGCAATCGAGCGGGTATCTTTGTGATTAACTCACAATACCCAAGAATTAGTGATTAACATGTCCAACCTTAATTCCCAAGAACTATATCTTTGACCAGCCTACTATACATCAAAAACTTGTATGACATTCATACATGAGCTGGATATTCCAGTCATCTTTCTTTCTGCCTTTATTACTTCTAACAGTTTAACTTTTAGTATTTCTCCTACTCGCAAAAGAAGCACCCAACTTAAGAGTGGCGTTAGCCCCGGACTTCCTAGGTGTGTAAGTCATACTAACACCCTTTGGACACTTCCTTTCTCTTTAAGTTGTTGTTTTATTCACCTTTCATTATATGACAGGCGTTCTTCTGGATCCCTTTCCAAACAGTCAAATGCATAGTAAACACTTTTACTAATACTTGCAAACAAACATTGCTTTGTTTGTATCTGAAAACAATTTTCAGTTCCATGAATATCATATAACTATCCCAACTTTCGAAGTTTGGGTTTCATGGAAGCAAACATATTCCACTTGACCATAACAGAATTCCAGCTTTTGGATCGAAGGACGAGAGTCACATGATCCATAACATTAGCGGGAGGATACGGAAAGCATGCGATAGGACAAAGTCCTTATCGGCACTTTTGAGGACAATCCTCACATTACGTTACCAATCGTAAAGTTTTAACCAGATATTTGACAGCTATTCAATTTTAACAGGGAAGGTGGAAACGCGAGCCATTATTCTACAACTATTTTGCAAGAAACACTTAGACAATGTTCATAATTAATTGCACTGAGAATTAAACATGTTAATTCAACAGTGCACTCCCACTCAAATCAATATCTCTCATAATTAATTTAGAGTGATTCAAGATCCATATTTCTATTCGATGCCATTGACGGGTTCATCACTGATGACACGAATTTCAATCGGTAGGCCAACTTGCCGATCACATCTCTATGTGATTCTTGTTCATATTTTGATGGGCGTGTTCCGAGCTCAGGACTCTCCTGCCTGAACGTCAAAGACAACCAAGTGATCTTGCTGCGAGGTCTGACCTCACCCGCCTCATTCGTCTCGATTCGTTTGTGCTCATGTGTACATGGCGCACCCCAAAAAGATACGAATTTCAGACGGTGCTACACTTGGGTGAACACTAACTACTTTGATATTTTAAGTGAGAGATCACCCTAATAAAAAGCGACTACCGCGCAATCAGGAAGGGTGCATCATAAGGGATTAACATCTCAGGCAATTCATAATAGCAAGATATGGTATAGCCCTTTATGACGGAGAAGTCTTTCATTTCTTCGTCTTCGGCATTCGCGTCGGTGTTCACCTTCGCGAAGATTGCCACCACCTTGTCGATGCACCAGATAATATTGCTATCTCTATAGCTAATAAAATAAGTGCATTACTTAAGGTTGACACGCAGGTCATTAAAGTGCAATCATATGGCTCCAGCCATCATGCCGAATCATGACACACAAGTCATGTTTAATCAATTTACATCATATAGTCATCTCATACATAATCAAATTATTATGAGCATTGTTATACCACATCACATGCACATGCAAACCCTCCTGCAAAACCAAGTTAGACGTTTCTAATTGGTTCATGCAAAAACTTGTTTTTCGTGGCTTCTAAGGTTTCAAAACAAACCGAGGCTACCAACGTCCATCATCAAGTATGATAATTCAAGCGCTAGATTAACTTATCGGGGTGTATGAAACACGAGATAATAAAATCTCGAGCCCCACACTGAACTTCATCATACGCATGAACCCCATGCAGATCATATCTGCATTGCCTTTAGTCTGCGAAACATCCATCTTTCTTAGACTAAAGTGGAACCCAAACAACTGTTAGCACTTCGTTGATCTGTCAATCAGCATGCTCAGGAGCAGCATGAAAGGATCGCGGGTTGCCAGAACTTTGTCAGATTCCACAATGCTGTCAAGATCAGGACTACAAAAATTTAAGGGAAGCAACAAGAACATCGGGTAATCGATTTCATCTGCTACCCGCACAAATAATTTTCAGTAATAGAACACATCTACTACCTAATTATATTGTGCAACACCCATACATCTCCATGTATTCTAGATCGCAACCTGCATCTACGCATAGCACGACTCTGATACCACTATAGGGTAACGCAGCAGAAAACAAAAAATTTCCGACCTACGCACCAGCCCAGGACCACTATGGAGACTGCATACATGGTTTGATCTTTTTCGTTACCGACTCGTAGCGCGGCGGAAGTAGAGTCGATGACGAACGGTGGTGCAGATCCCCGCAGCTAGGATTTACAACCTCCCAACCGCGAGGATGTATACCCTCATCCGCCCCACGGATAGCCCTCCGGGAGGCGGTCAGACAGTCCCTCGGACGGTGTCGCGGACAGCCCTTCGGGAGGACCCTCAAAACTCGGACGGTCACTCGGACAGTCCTTCGGGAGGATTCACAGAACTCGGACCGTCACTTGGATAGCCCTTCGGGAGGCACTCTCAAAACAGCCCCTCGGGCAAAAGAATCGAAACTATGACATCTCTACGGGATTGCACACATACAGTGTCATCTATCCGGCAGGGCTTCGCCATCGAGAACTAGTTCTGCCGAACCTGACAACCTTCTGCTCTCTGAAACTATTTATTTGGGAGGAGAGAGAAGCCAGATCATGCGTGGCACTTGTATGTGAGAAAGAGTGAGTGTGGAGGGCTGCCCCTCCACCTCTATTTATAGGAAATCCCAAGGTGTAGGGTAGTTTAACACAAAAACCCAAAATGCACATGAATGAAGTCCTTCCTCAAAGGCATAAGAGTGAAACCAAGGAACAAGAGGGGCTCCAAGGTGGATCCCCAAGTGTGGCCGGCCACACCCCTTGGGGGGCCCACATGAGGGCCTCCCAATCCATCCATGTCATCCCTAGATCTTTTGAGTAAAGCCCCAAAAGGTGGCTTTCCATAAAATATCCCAAAAGCATTTTCACTATTCACGACGACATTTTTCAGCGTCCGTTCGAACTGAAAATATTTATGTGGGCTTAGAACATTTCAAGTACCCACCATAATAATTTTTAATGCGTTCTGGAACAATTCCAGTTTAGTGATTTTCATCTGCGAAAAGCATCCGAACTGTTCTGCGCACTCCGAACATTTCGGTTTTATTTCGAAAATTCCAAAAGTTTCCGAATGATTACGCACCCTCCAAGAATTATCAGCATCTGCCAAACCATTTTGACTTAATGGCATACCCCGAAACTACTTTTTCGGTTTCACCGAAACTCATCCGGTGACCTCTCTCTGCGGAACTTTTCCATTGTCCGAAACTTTTCGGTGTCAGAAACTTTTCAGTGATTTTCTCTCAGACTCCCTGTCTAGTATTCAGCAGATAGATGACCCTTAAGCGTGTGACCCTATAGGTTCGGTGAAGTATAGACATGACCGGAACCCCTTCCGATCAATGATCAACATCGAGCCGTGGACACCCATATTGACCCTATACCCACACGAATAAATATTCGAGTGAACCTCCGATTCACGATGAGCTATTCCTGTTGCTTCGCGATATGTCACAAACACCCGAGGTGAGATTTATTACATCCCCATGGACGAACAATTTGTCCATCATGCAAGTTACCTCGTTACCGGTTTTGTTCTCTTTTCTCGTTTCCGTGTTCCGGCATCCCAGTGATCAAATCACAAGGTGTCTGGCCAGACGATTATGGATACCGTAGCACCGAGAGGGCCTGAGAATATCTCTCCATCGCCGGAGGAGCAAATCCCAATCTTGAGCTATCAAGTTACTTGACATACTTTTCCATGAACCCGTAAGCCGTCGTAATAGCCACCCATTTACGGATGACATTTAACAAACCCCAAAGTTCATGAAGCAAGCATGATGAAACTCGATACTCTCACGGTCTAAGGAATCATGCAAACTTTAGCCATCTCTGTGTTATGTACCATTAACTTGCGACGAATGAATCTCATAGCATAACATCAATCCGGGTCGATTCAACACAAATGTTCTCTTAACATTGTGCCCTCAAAGTTGCTGGCATTGACATGCCCATGACCAGGAAAACAGAACCATCATGCAACACTTGAGCTAGTTTTAGAGGCCAGACTAAGAATACTTCTTACCGTTTATTATTCCACACGTGCATATGAGTCTTCCTCCGAGCCTCGTGTTATTGCAGACTCGAGAACCATAGCAATTATAGCATGGAACATAAACATAATTATGAACTTGGAGATAAATACTATCATTTATTATTGCCTCTAGGGCATATCTCCTACACAAAGAACTACCGACGAAGGGACACCAGTGGGCCACAAGCTAGAGGGCGCGCTGTAACACCCCCAGTGTCATGGTACAGTAACCTCGCCCTAATGATGCCATGCCACCATGCCTTACTAAGCTAACTGTCACTTGATTAAAACTCAAGTCAAATTCAAATTCAAATTTCAAGTCAATTTATTATTTCATCAATTAATAAAACAAATGTGTTGGTTATGTTGCAAATAATCACCAAGGAATTATCATGTAGAAACCAACATCATTTGGCCCACAATTAAATTCCTAGAAAATTAATAAGTGGTCCAGCAGAAATTAAAATAACCATTTAAATATAAACCTAATTATTTTTTTCCTTTTGCCCCCAAACTTTGTGGATAGCCCCATAATATTGCAAAGTATTTGTGGGACAAGTCTCATTTTTTAACAAAACTCTTTTAGTATTAAAATAAATTTATAAATAGAAAACAATGTTGAAAAAGAGAAACGGAAAAGAAATAAAGGAATAAAAGAAAAAGAAGGGAAAATAGAAAACTGGTACTATGCACTTGAGGCCAACACAGTCACCTTAAGGCCCAGCCCACCACCACCACCACCTCACCTTCAACCTCTTGTAGCAGGAGGCAGAGGAGAGCGTGGCGGCCGTCTAGGCCTCCCTGGCCGGCGATGCCGCCGTGGTGCCCATCCCGCGGCTTCTCCCGAGTGGTTAAGACCACCCTCACCTTCCCCCTCGAACCCTAATTCCCCTTTCCCTTCCCGCTCTGGATCGAGCCGCGCCCATCTCCGGTGACGGCGTCCGTCACTCCCCGCCGATGATTCGCGCCGGGCCAAAAGCCCACTAGCAAATTCCAACATGGGCCCATTCAAATTTTGATTCGTCATCTTCCTCGGTGGCACAATCCTTGTGTGAATGTCCCATCTTCTCGCAAGCATGACAAAAGTTGGGAGCTCTTCTTGAATTGAACATGATAAAATTCAGTCTACCTTATCTTTGTGAATTTGACAAAGCATGTAAGTTTCATATTTACACCATGTCTCACTCTGATTTGGATGAATTCACCCACAAATACGTCGGGAGAGTAATATGAAGCTCTTGCACTTCCCTTATGTGTTTTGCCATGTTTTCCAGAAAAGGCTTATTCTTTAACGCCCCATCCGGGAGCTTCTGAATTTGGCACCGTGTCTACAACCAATCCAACTTGACCTTCTCTGGGTTTGTAAAGCTACCACATTCAGCCAGCAGAAGAGCGAATCCCTTGAAATCCTATGGTTCATGATGCATAGCTTTGTTCCCTCCAACCAATTAGTGAAAATTGTACCAAGAATAGATCTGGATTAATTCTCCACCATATAGACCTCCTGAATTGGATTCCATGCCGCCCCCGTATTAGCGATCAATGCACTCAGGCTAAAACTTGTTTTGGTCAACAATTTGGCCAGTGCAAGCCACTTGGGCTTCTCTTTTGTTGCATCCACCTCATCCTTCCAGATAAGGTCATCAATCTCCTCGTCATGCTGGTGTAGTTTTTCCAGAAGTTTACTTAGATCTTCGTTCCCGAGCCCGCGTGAGCCAGATCCTTCTGCCAAATTTGCCATAGCCCCCGAACTATCTTGATATGTCTTCAAAGCCCCAAACCCTAGCCACCCAAGAGTCACCAACCAAGGCAAAGGTTAGCCTAGGAGGCAGCAAGGGGGCAAGCTTGAGTCAAGGGGAAGTCGATCGGTCGTGGTGATGGCGTGACAATGGATGGGCCAGAGAACCCTAGGTCGAAACCCTAGGGAAAGTCGTGGGGTTGTACCCATCCACGGATGATATATTTGTATAACCTTTAAGCAAACAACAATGTCTATCATAATCTTTCACAAACTCACTTTCCAAACATGACATAATTTATCTACTACTGCATTTTACATAGGCCTCTGTTTTGGTTTTGCTTTATCTTAGAGGAGCACAAGCGCTGGACCTGCAGTAATTAGGCCAAAAACAAGGTCACATCAGTATCCGGACAGCATCACAAAAACCTCTCCTCATCTCCTCTGCCGGCCTCTTTTTATTTTCCAGCAAATCCACAAGCCCTCCCCCTCTCTCTCCCCTCTTTCTCGGTGTGAGTCACAACAGAGCGAGAGAAAGGAAAAAAAAAGAAAAGATGGAGATGGCCATCGACACGCCATCGCCGTCGCCGTCCGTCTCGCCGGCGCCGTCGGCGGCGGCGGGGCGGCAGACGCGCGCGGCGGAGTCGGTGCGGCTGGAGCACCAGCTGGTGCGTGTGCCCCTGGAGGCCCTCAGGGCCACCGCCCGCACCAACCACCGACTCGCCGAGAAGGAGATCGCCGCCGTCCTCTCCTCCGCCTCCTCGGCCGCCGCTGCCCCCGGGGAAAGCGGCTCCGCCGCCGCCGTCGACCACCTCACCTCCCTCGTCTCCCGCCTCCACGGCCTCAAGCGCAAGGCACTGTCCCCCCAAATCCCACACGCATCCTCCCATCTCTCGCCCAATCATACTTGCGTCAGAAGGGATCCCAACTTTCTAGCTAATCAGTTCGTGCTTCTCGATTCTGCTGCAAAGATCGTGTCTCTTTTGTTGTTCCATTTGCTGACAAATTGGTTCCTGATGATGACCATCAGATGGAGGAGGGTGCGAGGGCGGAGGAGCTCCAGGTGCAGAGGTGTCGTGCGCGGCTGGACCGGCTGGCCGCCGCCAGCGCCGGTGACGACGCCGAGTGGGAGGACATACGTCTGAAGCGCATCCTAGTTGATTACATGCTCCGGATGTCCTACTACGACACCGCCACCAAGCTCGCCGAAACCTCTGGCATTCAGGTATAAGAATGGTGCAAGAAGGGCATCCCGACATGGGATTCTGGTTGATTGCTCGATTCATGTAGCTACATGCTTCTGTTTAGGAAAGTAGAACTATGCAAACTTTGACTAGGGTGAACAGAACCTCGCAGCGAAAGTGCGTCGATGTTATCTTACCAAGAAAATTCATGGTTGTTTGAGGATAATATATTACTCTAATATATGTTATAGCGGCAGCGAGTAGACGGATACCCTGGAGGTCTGTGCCTGGCGCGGCTGCCCTGGATGCATCGTTCTGGCACGGGTGAGCTGCCAAGCGAAAGCTCCACGCTTTGGTGGCAACGCCCGCCGCTATCCTTTTTGAGGACGTAGTTGTGGTTCTCCTCTCCGAATCAGGGTTCCGTGTGAAGACTCTGTCTGTTTAGGGCTTGGCAGCAGCGACGCTTGCGCCGTTCTCCCTCCTGAGGGCGTTGTCGTGGAGCTTAGGTGTTCTAGGGCATGACATGGCGTTGTCTTCAAACCTTTCTGTATTCTTTGTCGGCAGCGAAGTAGTGTGCGTTTTATGTTGTCCAGTTATCCTAGGATCGGCTGTGTAAGAGGGTTGCCTCACTACCTTCTATTGTTTGGCCGTGTACTTTGGTTTGTGCTTTATCTATAAAGCGGGGCGAACCCTATTTCGAGAGTAGACGGATACTAGACTGGCTGGCATATAATTTTGATCTGCATTTAAGAAAATAGCGTAGGGATTGCTCCTCATTCTAATGGAATTACATATCAGTTAAAGCCCAAATAAAAATTGAAGAGTCCCTGGACCAACTTCCTTTCCATGGGTACTCCGTCAACTGATGGTGTTATTCTCTGTATTTGGCTGGGGATCAAGTGTCTCTATGTTGGTGGGGGTGCACTGACATTAACCCACTAGGGTTCGTCTCCTCTGAGGAATTTATTCTGCAGAATGAATCATTTACTGGTATCTTGGTCCTTCCTCTCATTTACTGGTGCCTAGTAGGTCGAGTACTGTCTATTTTACTGATGTCTTGACTAGCTGCATGAATCTACCCCAGTCGAGTTTTGATCTTCTAAGGGTCCCACTAACCGCCCTCCTACATAAGTAGATTTTATCGGTTTCTTATTGCTATATAGGCTTGCAATGCCTTTCTTCGAAGACAGATGGGTTGTGTTATGTCTATTTAGTCTGCTACATCAGGGTTTCTGCTTTCATTTGCTTGGATGGTTTTATACAAATTATGCGTAATGGAGATGGCATAATTTAATTTCTCTTCCTTTTGCACTTACCATTATTATTGAGTTGTCCAGCTATAATCCTGACATTCTGTTTTGTGCTTTTGGTTTTCCATAAGGGTTCCACATAACCTCCCTCCTAAATAAGGAGGTTTTATCGGTTTCTTATTGCACTATAGACTTGCAATGCCTTTTTTTGAAGACAGTTGGTTGAAGACAGATGGGTTGTGTTATGTCTATTTATGCTGCTACTCCCTCCGTTCCTAAATATAAGACCGTTTAGAGATTTCAATATGGACTACATACGGAGCAAAATGAGTGAATCTACACTCTAAAATATGTCTATATACATCCGTATGTAGTCTGCATTGAAATCTCTAAAAGGACTTATATTTAGAAATGGAGGGAGTACAACACAGTTTATGCTTTCATTTGCTTGGAAGGTTTTATTCAAATTATGTGTAATGGGGATGGCTTTATTTAATTCTCTTCCTTTTGCACTTACCATTATTATGTGAGTTGTCCAGCTATATTCCTGACATTCTGCTTTGCGCGATTTATGTGCCAGTAGACCATGGCATGTTGCTTTGTGCGTGCTATTACCTGAACAAGAAGCTAAGATAAGAGTTCTCTGTATCGATTCTAAATGCCTTTTGTGATTATGATATTGAGAGAGTTGTTATCTATTGGATCATGTTCACAAGATAGAACATATAGCATTTATCTGCAGTCACAGATACTCTTCGGTTTGGAACATAACCATTTAACTGTTTATATGCAGGACCTCGTTGATATTGATGTTTTTCTTGATGCAAAAAGAGTGATTGATTCTCTTCGGAATAAGGAAATAGCTCCTGCTTTAGCTTGGTGTGCAGAAAATAAGTCCCGGTTAAAGAAATCAAAGGTTTGTGTTACTTGTGCTATATCATTATTGATGTCGGCCGATCCCATATCAGTGAGATGGAGTAAAGAATCTCTCCATAGAGCATTGGTGAATGGGATGCTTGCATCGTTTAGTAATGATAGTTCTGATAGCTCATCGATCATGTAGGTTGCTTATTGAAATTATTCACCTTTGTAACTTCTTAATCACTTTATGCGGGTACATATAATCTCAGTAATTATTATATTGTGGCATGACTTTTGTGAAATGCCCGCCTTCATATACTCCAAATCGGAGGATGAAGGTGATTTGTTACACCTTCACACGTGAAAACATACAAGCCTAAAGAAAAAAGGTCAACTATTATGGGAGGATGCATGGTATATAAGTAAGGCATCAGTGTGTTTCCTCTTTACATTTTTCCATGTAAATAGAACAAAACCAGATTTTGCTAGCTTCTGGCTGCCATATAGCACTTCTTTATCTCAACACTTTATTTTGTTCTGGTACATCATAGTGTCTTGTTATTGTTTACCCTGCAGAGTAAGCTTGAGTTTTTACTGCGGCTTCAGGAGTTTGTGGAACTAGTCAAGGCTAAGAACTTCCTGCAGGCTATATCATATGCTCGGAAATACCTTGCTCCCTGGGGGTCTACCCACATGAAAGAATTGCAGCGTGTTACAGCAACACTGGTTTTTAGAAGCAGTACAAACTGTGCTCAATACAAGGTTAGCAGCATTGTCTATGTCCTCTTGTTTTGTTGTGCCTCCATCAGAAATATGATAGCAGCTGGACTAAGATGTTGGTGCTTAAGCATCATTGGTAAATTGGGCTCCTGGTACCTTGCTGATACTGTCTGTTTTACTCGCAGGTCTTATTTGAGCAAAATCAGTGGGATTCTCTTGTGGATCAGTTTAAGCAAGAATTCTACAAACTATATGGCATGACGCTTGAGCCGTTGCTAAACATCTACCTCCAAGCAGGCCTGACAGCTCTCAAGACTCCGTATCCTTTACATGATTGATACTTTTTTCTTTTCTTTTTCACTGGTTACAAACTCTAAATCTGCTTCGTGGGCAATATCTTGTTTACCCTCCTTGACCTTGCAAAGATTCTGCTTTGAGGGCAACTGCCCCAAAGAAGACCCCTTGTCGCTGGACGGCTTCCGGAAACTCGCAGAGCCTCTGCCCTTCTCAAAGCAGCACCACTCGAAGCTTGTCTGCCATATAACCAAGGAACTGATGGACACCGAGAATCCGCCGCTTGTCCTGCCCAACGGCTATGTGTATAGCACCAAGGTACGCGCTGAGCCGACCCACTTCTGCTCCCCCCAAATCTTGATACCTCAACCATTCACACTGAATCCAGAACTTAAAATTTGCTGCTTGTGTTGTCCGGTGTTGCAAATCCCAGGCCCTTGATGAGATGGCCAAGAAGAATGGGGGCAAGATCGTATGCCCAAGGACAGGAGAAGAATGCAACTACACCGAGCTCGTCAAGGCTTACATCTCATGATCATGGTGACCCCTTCGTAGCTCGTCTTGGGTGATGGATGATCGATGAGAATTGCCAGTCTGAATGTACATAGAATGAATGGATGGATCCGAACATTGTCGTGTGGTTAATTTGAGTTGTAGTGCAAAGCAAAAGAACCCACCGAAATTGAAACTGCAGATTGCGCTTTTCCATCGGTTAATTTTCCTGGTTGAATGGATGAATTTCTGCCGAATTTAAACATTCAAAAGGATGTTAGGGCATCTCCAATGCCGAACCTCAAACAGTCTGTATCCATCCGGGCGCAGCCGTTTGGACTCCGCAAGCCATTCAACGCCAAGACGCCCATTGGCCCACGGAGCAGTCCAGACTCCGGCAACATTGAAAGAAACTAGGGGGGTGTGGGAGTCCCACCAAAAATTGAGGCGGAGCCCGTGCTTTTGTAGCTGCCCGCATTGTTTTCGTGACAAAAATTTCTCATTCTCTTTTTCCATCCCGCTGCTCTTCACTAAATTCCCGCCCTTTTCCTCACTCTCTTTTCCCCTTCCGTCACCGACCCATGGACCCGAAGGAGACCCGAGACCCTGCCAGAGACGGAGGTGATGGAGGATTCGAGCTGCCCGCATTGTTTCGGTGGCAAAAATCTCTCATTCTCTTTTTCCATCCCGCTGCTCTTCACTAAATTCCCGCCCTTTTCCTCACTCTTTTTCCCTTCCGCCACCGACCCATGGATCCGAAGGAGACCCTGCCAGAGACGGAGGTGATGGAGGATCCGAGCATCTCGCTCGCCCAAAAGATCAACTTGGTGACACAGCAAAATCATCGCGTGAAAGCAAAGGCCGCAAAGTAGAAAAAACTCAAGAAGCGGAAGGCCGGAGGAGGGCGTGTTGGTGGCGGACAAGGCGATGTGCGCGCGGTCACGAACGTGGTGGAGGTCGGGGCGGCCTGGGCGGCGGGGCCTCGTCAACCGTGTAGACGCTGCCATGGGCGGAACATTACAAGGCTGCGTACTTCTACGCCGCCAAGCAGCTTGGTAGGCAGGTCCCCGGCATCCCCAGTCGTGCCGTTCATCGTTGATATCAATGCGACGCCGGTGCTTTCCTCTGAGTGTTCGTCCCCGCCGCTTGTCCGGCTGCGGACGATTGGTGTGGAGCAGATGGGTGCCCGCACGCTGTTCGCTAGTATGCCAAAAGCGAGAGAGCCGACGTACGACGACGTGAACAGGACGATGTACAGGATGATCCACAAGGGAGGCGACGGAGGAGGTTCCTATGAGGACGGATAGGTGGATGACTCAGAGCCCACCTAGTCCGGCACCTACAACCAACAGGGTACGCAGCAGTACACCCAGTCCGACACCTACACCCACCCGGGCATGCATCAGGACTACAACCAGCTAGGCACGGACACACAACAAAATGATTGGGCCATCGAATAGCAGGAGGAGGAGGACGGCGAGGATGATGATCCACATGATTTCGGTGGCGATTCAAATAAGAGGGGTAGAGGAGAAAGCTTTAACATGCGGGAGGATGAACTGTTGTACGATGCATGGTTGGCTACTAGCCTCAGTCTGATCCATGACAGAGAGCAAAAGGGCACAATTTTTTAAGCCAACATTCATACTTGGTTCCATGAACACAAACATTTTGTGCCCTACTATGACGCGGTCATCCCCAACCGTGAATCGAAGTCCCTGTGCCATCGATGATACACCATCCAAGAGCCGCTTCGAAGTATTGAGGCCACTTGAGGCGATTCATGGCGCGGTGACCTAGTGGTGCGTAGATCACCGAGCAAGTAAGTTGTTAATATGTGTACAACACTTGCCGAATATACATTATTTTGTAGATCATTTGTAGCCGGATATGCATAGTTTTGTAGCCAGATATATATGCATTGTTGTGTAGATTATTTGTAGCCGGATATGCATAGTTGTGTAGCGGATATGTATGCATTGTTGTGTAGGTCATTTGTAGCGGATATGCATAGTTTTGTAGCCGGATATGTATGCATTGTTGTGTAGGTCATTTGTAGCCGGATATGTATAGTTTTGTACTTTCTCCATTCCACAATGTAGTGCGTATAGATTTTTTGAAAAGTCCAACTTTGTAGACTTTGACCAAGTTTGTAGAGTAAAACATATACATATATAATACTAAATATATATCTTTAGATACATACAAGACGTACTTTCATATTGTATATTTGGTATTGTTGATATAAATAGTTTTCTCTACAAATTTGGTCCATGTTTGTAAAACTTGACTTTCCTGAGAATTTATATGCAATACATTATGAAACGGAGGGAGTAGATCATTTGTAGCTGGATATGCATAGTTTTGTAGCTGGATATGTACGCATTGTTGTGTAGGTCATTTGTAACCGGATATGCATAGTTTTGTAGATCACTTGTAGCTGGATATGCATAGTTTTGTAGCCGGATATGTATGCATTGTTGTGTAGATCTTTTGTAGCCGGATATGCATAGTTTTGCGGCCAGATATGTATGCATTGTTGTGTAGATCATTTGTAGCCGGATATGCATAGTTATGTAGTCGGATAAGCATAGTTGACAATGTTTTATTTTATAGTCTTCTCGTGCGTGTAGTGTGTTCAAGAAGTTGGAGAAGAAGAAAAAATCACCATCATGCATTGCTTGTTGAAGTTGAATGAACAACCCAAGTGAAACGTATATATTGCCAAGACCGTCGCCCAAGGCACCGAGAAAGAAACCAATGACCCAACCGACCCAAGAAATGAACCACCTAAAAAGGTTAGAAGAGGGTTCCGGAGAAAGAAATGGGAAGAGGAGAAGGCAAAGCGAGAAAGTGTGACGGCTAAGATGAGAGAGAGGTTTGAAGACATCTTGACGAACAAGGAGAAGGCATACATCAAGCTCTGATGTTAAGGTGGAAAAAAAAGCAAAGAAGTTTGACATGTTGATGAAGGCGATCGAGAAGAAATCCAAGCTTGAACAGAGGAGGGCCATGATCGAATAGAAGAAGGCTAAACTCTAGGAGAAGAAGGTGGAGACCGCAGCGGCTTTGGAGGACACGAAGATGCTCACCTTCAAGGTGACATAATTGAATGACGACGCAAAAATGATTGTGCAAGCCGCCCGCTTCAAGATGTTGCGTGTGGCAGAAGGATGATATGGAGAGGGCGGAGCAGGAGGAGATCGAGGCGGCAGAGAAGTAGGCGGATGCCGAAGCGAAGGCGACCTACATGGCGGCGACGCCAGATTGGACGTAGAGGCTAGGATTGACGATCCGACAAGACAAAATGGATGGACTGCCATACTATTATTCTTTCGTGACCGGGCATGTAAAAATTAAGCATACTTGTCTCTTTTTGGTAGTGATCGTCCGATGATGTGATCCGACGCACATTATGGATAAGACATATTTGAATTTCAAATTGCCTTTTACCGGTGGACATATAGTGGCTAGCATTGGATGACCGGCTCCCGCACCCATGTCCACGGTGGCCCTCCATTCCTCGGACGAATGCAGCGTTCGGTTTACGGGTCAGCGTTGGAGCACAATTGCGAGAAATCAACTCCTGTGCGAGAAATGAAACTTTTTTTCCTTTAGGAAATACAGTAGAAATGAATCCTCTTCAGTGAACTTCTTGGCGTCTATACGGAGATACTTTTCTTCTCTTTTTTTGAGAATGGAGATATTTTTTTTAGACAATGGAGATATTTTTCTTTGAGGACAATAAAATGAACTTTTTATAGGGAAATGAAATGAACTGATTGACGGTGGAAATCTTGGAGCCAAAGCCCACATAAAATGGGCCACCGAAGCCTAGTCAATCCACACCCCGGCCCAAAAGTACCGTCCACGGAGGGAGCCCAGACGCCCATTCTCCTTATAAAGCTAGACTGCTCCAGGCGTCCCAAACCCTAGCCTCCACTCCGCCCCCCAACCCAAACCCTACCCCGCCGCCGCCGTCGCCGCCGCAGCGCGCGGAGGCGACCTCCCACCGCCGCCAAGATGCAGATCTTCGTGAAGACCCTGACGGGCAAGACCATCACGCTGGAGGTGGAGTCCTCGGACACCATCGACAACGTCAAGGCCAAGATCCAGGACAAGGAGGGCATCCCGCCGGACCAGCAGCGCCTCATCTTCGCCGGTAAGCAGCTCGAGGACGGCCGCACCCTCGCCGACTACAACATCCAGAAGGAGTCCACTCTCCACCTGGTGCTCCGCCTCCGCGGCGGCGCCAAGAAGCGCAAGAAGAAGACCTACACCAAGCCCAAGAAGCAAAAGCACAAGCACAAGAAGGTGAAGCTCGCCGTCCTCCAGTTCTACAAGGTCGACGACGCCACCGGCAAGGTGACCAGGCTCAGGAAGGAGTGCCCCAACGCCGACTGCGGCGCCGGCACCTTCATGGCCAACCACTTCGACCGCCACTACTGCGGCAAGTGCGGCCTCACCTACGTCTACAACCAGAAGGCTTAGAGGTGGCTTGCGTTTGCTCTGCTCTTTTACCTACCTATCGAGAGTCGAACTCATTTAGATGTGTCCCGTTTGTCGTTTAAACTGAAACCTTGAGTATCATGTTTCCTGAATATTTCATCGCCTACTGCTGTAACGCGATGCGTGCTTAAATTTTGGTGTCCGTATGCTATCGGTCTAAATGCTTTTAATCTATTCCATGTCGGCTATCTTATTCTATGCTTTTTTTTATATTAATAAGGTGGTGTGATCACGGAGACATGTATCCCGTTGATACATGTGTTCTTGAGCTCATAACCCATAATTGCAGGTGTTTATAGATTAGCCAATAGCTATGCAGGCTTTACATGTGGATGAATATTTTGCTATTGCTGTTTTGTTATGTGTTGATTCTTTGAGGTGTGTGATCTTTGTCATTTGCAATTAGATTTCAGTTCATTCCAAGCGATCGTGTGGTTGGTTTGTTTAGATATGTGTGTTAGTTCATACATAAATGTGTCTGAAACTGTGAGTATATGTGGTCAGTTACCTTGGCTGTAGACAGTGGCAGTGCGATGATTGCTAGTGTGGAGCATAGTGCTGCCTTGTGGTTTAGCCATCAGTTTTGTGTGTATTAACCATTCACCATTGCCTACCTTTGGTAATATTGGTTTACAGTTGTAGATGTAGGTGAGTTTTGCTGTTCTCTTGGGATGTGATAGGCATCAGTCACTCACATAGGAGTAGTCTACAATTGCCGACGTAATCAGTTAGCTGGTTCAGTATCTCGGTATGTTCAGCCAATTTGATTTCAGAATTGGCCCAACGCTGTTTAGGCAACAGTGGCATTGCTGCTTATGCCCTGCCAATGGCCCTGTAGCTGGGATTTAGTACTGGCAATGCTGTTTGCGGATGAAACATGTGACTGAAATTTTCACGTCTTTGTCTCCGTGCAAGCCTAGGGTTGTTGTTTATGTTCCAAGCATGTAGCATGAAGTTGTAGCTGAATATTGCTTCTGTATTGTGGTCGTGCAATTTAACTGTGATCAGCGGCAGCGTTGCTAAACCAGCGAGAACCCAGTTCGGATGTGTTTTGGTTGGGAGAAGGGGCAGCGGCAGCGGCAGCGGCAGCGTCTCTCTGAGGTCCTGGACACCACGCTGCTTGCTTTTAGCTCCCAGAAATCGAAGAAGCGAGATACATATGCATGCCAACGCCTACAAATTCACAGCACCTATTATCTATGTTGCTCCGAGTAGCTGAACTGCCATCTCTCCCATCTCTCCCAAACGGATGCCGAGGCATCCTGTTTGCTTGTATAAATACCTACAATCATTTAATAAAAGATGGATTGTGATATTTGGCACACGTGTGCCATATAAGCAAAACTGTCACACCTCTACTTTTTTCATTTCAAAGTACCACATGATTCTTCGTCCTTTGACCTTGCCTCCTCCCAAAAGACCTTGTAGGCTCGCCCAAGAAACCTGCTTCTCCCGCACATCTCGGGCGCCCATCCCTGAGAAAACTGTCACTTCTTCACGTCTACCACATGATTTCTTCTCAGGACAAAGTTACCATGGTATTTGTATGCAAGTTATCAGGCCTGTGTTGTATACCTTACCGTGCTATTTACATAGAATGTACTGGGTATCTATGAACCACCTGACTGCATTTTGCAGGTTATTTCGGACGAAATCCCTACGTGGGAAAGTTAAATAAAAATTAGAGTGATTTAAAAAAAAAAAAACTACATCCCTTCAAAGTTACCACTGTGTTTTGTACACAAATTATGAGGTCTTCGATGTGTAAAACACCGTGGTACTTACACATAAGTTATCAGGGTATATGTACATCAACCTGCCCCCGTTCAAAGTTATCATGAGGGATTGTACATGAGTTACCAGGTCTACAGTTCGTATATTATCATGGTACTTACCTAAAAACTTGGGTGTGTTTCGGTAGCTTTTTCCATAGGTCAAAAATTACCACGAAGTTTTTGCGTAACTTATCACGCCTATAGCACGTGTGCCCCTCATGACACTAAACATTATGTGACTTTCTCGTGGCACGCCATGCGTTCTGTTCATCCAAGAGGCCCACACGCGAGACGAGTGTGTTTTTTTAACAACTTAGTTTCCTTTGATAAAAAAGTTACCATTATGTTTATATTGCAAGTTATCGGTTATGCGGTGCTTATATTGTCATGTTATTTACACAAAATATATTGAGGATGTTTTGAACAACTTTTTTCCATGACAAAAAGTTATCATGGTGATTCTAGGTAACCTATCAAGCCCGCAGTGCTTAAAATATCATGCTATTTACACAAAATTTATCAGGGGTATGTTTTAGCAAATCCCCCTCCCCCAGGGGTCAAAAACTTATCATGGTGTTTAGTTATCGCAGTGCATATGTTTTCATGCTATTTACACATAAAAATGCCAGGGGAGGGAGGTATACTACCATGCTATTTACACAGAAGATGCCGGAGTATCTTTTCAAAAAAAAAAAAATCCCTACGGTCAAAGTTACCATGGTGTTTCTACCTCAGTTATCATATGTGCGCTGCATATATTACCATCTATTTACACATAAATTATCGAGTATCTTTTCTCATTTGTCTTCCTCAATAGTTAAAGTTACCACGATGTTTGTATCTAAATTATCAGGTCTATGGCGTGAATGTTATCGTGCTATTTACAGAAATTACCGGGGGGCGGGTTCAACAAATTTATTCCCAATGATCAAAGTTACCACGAACATGTTAAAAACAGTATTTCCCTTAGCTTGCTCAACAATGAGTGTCATAGGTGAGGTGGTTAGCTCCCATTGTTGATTACCTGTAGAACAAAGATCAAATCCTAGTCCAAGCATTATTTTTGCTGAAAATCGGGAAGGCGCGTGGGCCATAATTGACGATTACGAAAATTAGGAAGGCACGAGCGGGTGTGCCCGATAAAATCGAGGAGGGCGTGCAGGAAAGGAAAGAAATCGGGGGAGGTCGTGCGGGAAAGGAAGGAGATCGGGAGGCGTGCGGGAAAGGAAAGAAATCGAGAGGACGTGCGAGCATAATTGACGATTACGAAAATTAGGAAGGTACGAGCGGGTGTGCCCGATAAAATCGAGGAGGGCGTGCGGGAAAGGAAAGAAATCGGGGGAGGTCGTGCGGGAAAGGAAGGAGATCGGGAGGCGTGCGGGAAAGGAAAGAAATCGAGAGGACGTGCGAGGAAGGAAGGAGATCGGGAGGAAACTGACGGCGCTGGATGCGTGTGGCAGTTTCGCAATCTGCCACACGGTTGCCAAATACATTTTTCGATAAAAGATTAACTGCTATTTCATTTTACATCTCCGTTGATCGTCTTGTTTACTTTGGGTCATAAATGACTATGAATCGTCCTTGGCGGTAACGTTTGCCCATCCTCCCCTTCTCTTGGCGTGCGACACTTGAATGCAGCGGCTTCCCATGATTTGATACATCAACGCTCACATTGTAAGCTAAGCTCAACGACAGAATCACACACTTGATAAAAAATGGCATACCTCCAAGTTTTCTAGGCCGTGTCTTCCCTCTCTCTCTCTACGCAATCTCTCTTCCACGCTGCTCCACCTTTAGTTCTCCGGTTTCTCTTTATCCTAGATGACAAAGTGTTGTTGAACCGCTGATACGATACATGTGGATACTGCAGAGGGGTCGTGCTAGACTCTCGATCAAGGAAAAATTCTCGCGGCTGGTAGGTAATACCTAGCTACGGGAATCTGCACATCTTCATCTCTCTTTGTGTTGGTGAGATCGCTCTGGTCCATTCATCTTCATAGGTGTGTTAATATAGTATTTTGTTTTGTTTTGTACCATGTTCTCCAACATAGTCTGGTCCCAAAATTGTACATAATCAGTATGGCCCTTAACAATTTAGGCCAGCCATAGTAGACCTTTACTTGTCCAAATACATATGGCCCCAAAATGGGCCGAGATTAAATGGGCCAAACAACATGAGATGACCTAGTAAATTCTAATAGGCCTCTGTTGGGCCAACACTTCCTTGATGGCTAGGATGACAAGTTGACTAATGACACCATCACGACGCCATTAACAACGGTTGCCACATGCCAGCTTCTGCCATGTCAACCGGTCACCCGGGACAAAAACACTTCCATGACACGTCATTTTTTGTCATGGAAAAGCACACTTCAATAACAAAAACGAGTTTTTTCATTGAAGTGATCTATGACCGACATAGTATGACATCTTGACTCTATCATAGATTTGTCATGAATGCACATCGGTGACAAAAACTTGCACCTTCTATCATGAAGGTGTATTGTCATGGATGTATTTTTTGTGTGTAGTGGATATATGGCATCAATGCTCTAAAGTCTCACGTTAATTTATGTGATGTTGTGGGGCCAACGTTGGGGTTGCCCAGTGTCACTGTAAGGATGACATTCCTGGTCAGATCCGGGCCCTTGATCAGCCCCCAGACTCCTATGGCCTTACCGCTGAAGAGTGCTTCAGCGGTGTGCCTTGAGGTCTCCCTTATGAAATCTACAAGGGTGAGGAGATATTCTAGCAGCAGCGGCGCCGCCAGAATTGGCTTTCTGAAGGGTGATGCCAACACCACCTACTTTCATGCCATTGTGAATGGGAGACGGTGAAAGAAAGTGCTCCATCTCGCTTGGACGATGTCCTTCTGGAGGAGTCCAAGGACATTTTCACCTACATTTACTCCTTCTATAAGGAGCTCTTCTCGATAGAACCCTGATCAATGGTCAACGACTACTGGCATGAGGGGGGCAAGGTCTGAGTCACTGAGAATGCGAACCTCACCTTCCCATTCTTGACCGAGGAGGCTAGTCGAGCTATAATGGAGATGAAGGCATCCTTATCTTTAACCTTGCAGTTGATGTTGTCCAGTTATCTTGGAGAAGGCCAAGATATATAGCTACATCTCTGGCGTGGTTGGGAAAATTGTCCCAAGCAGGGTATCACCTCAAGTTCATGGTAACACCTTGATCATGGTAGAAGGAACGGAACCTGGCACTGTCTACCTCAAGTTCCCCCATATACTTTGAGGCTATGCGTGGTCTCAAGATGAACTTCAGAAGAGCTAAGTGGTGGTCATGAGTTACCCTCCCAAGAATCAACCACAAATGCATGACATTGGGAGGAAAAGACAGGCAGATTGATTCCAGTGTGATACATTGCCTAAAATTGAAATGTAAAATAAAATTGAAACAATACGAACCATCTAATTTCCATGAAGTCAACATGCGTACATCAGAGCGAGTATGACAATGATGAATAGATTATGCTTCAGTTGGCACTAACTTGCAATGTTCATGGCTGGTACCTAGAGGCAACAATGAAATGGTAAAATATAGGAAAAAGTGTATGAAAACCTGGTCATAAACATACATGCCACCTGGCAAGAAAGATTGGCGGCTCATTTCCAGTGTGATACATGCATAGGTTGTACCATGACGAGGAAGCAAAACAATGTTCCACAATGCAATAAAAGAAATAGTTTCAGCTGTGATAAAGTACTATGCAATAAATCGTTTCAGTTGTGATAAAAGATACTAGTCCTAACAAAACAATATGCGAGTAATCGGAAAGAAAAAAAGGAAATGTTTTCAAATTTCCTATTAATATACAACATTTTTAACGAGTGAATTGCAGAAAACCACCACATTACAGCGTAGGTTTACAGAAAACACTCCTCTACGAAAATGTTGCAGAAAACACTGATTCTCGGCCTAATCTTTTGCAGAAAGCACTGATCCATCTGTTTGGGCATTTTAACCTCGTTTATGACAAGTGGGGCCCAGCTTTGGTGACGTGGCGTAACTGTAGGTCCCAAACGGCGTTAGACATGGTGTGATGTGAAATTACCAAATAGTCCCTGGTATTTTTGCAGTGGCACCCTTCTATCAGAAAACAGAAATGCAATCAAGCCCTTGCCATGCCAAGCTCGACTGTACTTTGCCGCCGACCATCCAGCTCTCGTGCGCTGTCGCCCACGCCGGTGCCCCGGCAGCGGCGGAGCTCACCGACGAGGGGCGCTGCTTGGTTGCGCACGTGTTGCGCCGCGCCGAAGCCGCCGCTGCTTTGCTTCTTGCTGCGTGTCATTGTTTGCTCGGGCTACTCTGCCGCGCGCCGCTGTTGCTGCTTGCTGCTTGCGACGCTGCTTGCTCCGGCGCTGCGCGCCGCCGCGCCGTTGCTGCTGCTTGTGCTCGTGTTGTGCGCCGCCGCCGAGGCTCGTTCCCGTGCTGCTCGAGGTCGCGCCTCTGCTTGCTCTAGGGTCGAGATCGGGGAGGCCGCCGCGAGGCGCGCTGCTGCTTGCTCCAGGGCCGAAGTCGTGGAGGCCGCCGGGAGGCGCGCCGCCTGCTCAGGAAAGAGAGAGGACGAAGGATGGTGAAGGAGAGACGCGACCGCCGCTGCTTGCGCCAGGGCCGAGGTCAGGGAGGCCGTCAGGCTCGCCGTCGCTGCTGCCACGTGAGTCCCCGACGCCCCAGGCTCATCTCCCCTTTCCCGCATCCGCAGCCAGAGATCATCGACTGTAGAGCCGCCCCTCGAGTACCCCCTAGCTGTCGACGGCGGCTTCCATTGCCGCTTCGCCACCAGGTTCCAGACGGAGACAAAGGCTGCGGCGCCGCAGCTCGGACGGCGAGCGCTCCCCGGGATCTGGATTTATCTTTGGGAGGGAGGGTTTTTTTGAAAAAAAGACCAGCCTAACATCGTCTACCACAAAACGTTACGCCATGTCATCAAATGTGGGACCCATATGTCATAATCGTGATTAAAATGACCTAAGTGGCCGATCAGTGTATTTTGCAAAAGATTAGAAAAAAAATCAGTGTTTTCTGCAGCAAAAACGTAGAAGAGTGTTTTCTGCAAACCTAAGCTGAAATGTGGTGGTTTTCTGCAATTCACTCCATTTTTAACAGAAATCTTTAGAATGACCCTCATAATATAATAAATAACATAAATGCAGGTCCACGATGATTACTGTCTAGGTTATTAGACTATGCAATCACTATACACCCATGAACTAGGCTCACTTTCTTACAAATAATCTCATTGCCACAAATGGGCCCATGAAATAGGCAAATGACATGCACTAGATAGAAAAGCAAGCTAAATGTATAGATGAGAGTGACAAAGAGAGAATATTTTGGCAAAATTGTTGTGAGCAACAAAGCACTCATGTAGGGAGAATAGCTAAGATTATACTGGTTGTCCTACCCAAGCCATCCGCATGGACGGTCAACACAAGTCAAAGAGGTCAACATAAGTCCAGGCAAGCTACCAAGGGTCCAAGCAAGCTATCTCGCTCAAATAAGTCAAAACAAGTCTTCATGGTCAACGAGTCAAAGGAAATGAGAAAATAAAAGACCAAGTCGAAGATGAAGGCAAGGAAGCAAAGAAGCTCAAGCCTATGAAGAGAAACCTTCATAAAGTCAAAGGAATTCTACCTCCCATGGGTCGCAATCTTTCTGCAGCCTAATGGGAGCACGACTCATGGACCAAAGATAGTTTTACGACTCATGGACCAAAGATAGTTTTACCCTCTCACCTCCTCATCTTAAGGGCAGCCTTGTTCATTTGTCAATCACATCTAGTTTATAAATAGCCCTAATGAGCTCGTAACACATTCACTCCCACTTGAATAAACTCAAGAGGAGAGTCATTCCCTCTCCCTCTCCTCAGAACCAAGGTTCGAAAGGGGGTTAGGTTTCGGAGTCCAAGGGATGTTATAAGGCTTGGACCCTCAGGAGTCGTGGGGCTGCAGCAACGGCAACGTTCTGAACGGAAACGGCTTGGACCCTTTTCCTGATGACTGTTCATATGACATAGGTCATGTTCCCACAAGGCGACTGCAGCTATTCAAAAAACATTGTTGTGTTACTTTGTCAATGTACAATTACCTTCGTTAAAAGGCCGTACAATGACCTTTGTTATAAGACCGTCATACACTGCTACTTACATTTCACTAACCCGCTACAAAGGATACCCCTAGTCAAAAGCTGTTTTCATAACAACATGATGTAAGTAACACGAGCAAAGCCATACCATATGTACAAAGTTAGAAATATATTGCAAAGTGCCACAGCCAGCTTCTGGCACAATGTAGAGGACAACCTTTACTTTGTCAGACTTGCTCTATAGCTCCACATACAGACGGCAAGTATGTACAATTAAATGCTGTTAATCACATCTCAATGTAGTATGCACCAACATCAAAACTACAAGTTGGCAATCCATTTTAGTTTAGCGCAGTTCCTTAAAAGAAAGGCCCATATATTTCAGCTCACAAGCAGTTTGTCTCCCAGCTCTTTGCGGTAGAATTGAATGAGGCCAGCGCTGTCGATTGTCTGCAGCTTATCCTTCAGTATCTTCGTGTAGTGGTCATCCCTGTCCTCCAAGCTTCTCATTAATTCAACCTGATAAGCCAGAAACACTTCGAATATATCAGAAACTGTGTGCCCAGAAGGGCTACTTTGAGAATACGACTGTGTTAGGATAACTTGTCGCGGATGTATAACTTGCACCCCACCTGTCTCTGGAACGACTCGAATTCATCGAAGCTCAGGGAACCATCACTGTTTGCATCAAGGAGATGCATGAGCGCCATCGCATCCTCGCCCTCGGCACCAAGATCTTCCATCACCTCCGTGAGCTCCTCGATGCTGATCCTCCCATCACCATTTTTGTCTATAAGGCAGAAAGCCTGGTTCTTGCATTCACCTCCTCGATGATCACTGGCTGGGAGGTCTCGAAGGCGATGAGCTGCTAGTTCTGCCGCAGCCAACATACTAGCCTTGAGTCTTTTAGCCTGGAGAATATTCAAGGAATGCTGATTCTTAGTCATGCCCCAAAAATAATCTTTCAGTTCAGTCTCAGAAAAGGTATAAGAATGCTAATTTCAAGATAAAACGATATGTCATGATCAAATCAGCAGACAAGTGTATCAGTTAGAAACATAAACCAAACCAGGTCACTACCATCTCAGCTGTGAGCTCTGAAGTAACTGTTATAACTCAGTGATAATTTCAGTAAGAAGCCTCATATGCTGGATGAAATTTCGGCGTATCTTGTAGCAAGCAGCATTTTACATAACTTATGTCTGTACATGTTTTGGCCCTTGGTTCGATAAAACAACTTACCTACTATGTTGAAAGATACCCGAGTGCCTTGATAAATCCAGACGATTCGATGTACTTCAAAGGAAGAAAGAGAGTTGGAATTAAGTAGATGGCTCACCTCTCCGGGATCCGTAAGACCACCCTTGTAGAGAGAGTGAGACGCTTCTCCACCAATAGCAATTCTGTGCATCTCCTTGGAGCGTATTTGTATCTCCATTAGTGGCCTCGTCTTCCCAGGTTCACTTACATCGATTGCCACATGCAGGCTCTGATAGCCATTTCTTTTTGGCCGTGTCACATAGTCCTTTGTCCTACCTGGCACTTCCTTCAATAGAGCTCGAATGATTTCGTGTGTCCTGTGACAGGCCCTGGGGCCCAAATCAGATGAGCCACCATCGCATCGAGGGTCCAAGATTATCCGTAAACCAAGTATGTCATTTACTTCTTCTGGTTTCCGGCCATCTTTTACTAGCTTCTTCATAGTACTGAAACGGCTTTTGTACCGCCCTTCAATTGAGATGTCCTGCACAATCTCGTTTAGCTCATCATCGGACTTCAGTGCTTGAAGCAACTGTGCCTTGTAGGCATTTATCAAGAGTTTGCACTCGGCTTCTCGGTTCCTCAACCATTGATCGACATGGTCATAGGAATGAGGAAACAAGTACCTAAAAGAAAGATCTTCCAACTCTAGCGACAGATTACCAGCCCCGACAGCATGAGCAAGTGGAGCATATATCTTCATTACTTCAAGAGATTTTACTCGCTGAAGATGCTTGGGGAGGTACTGAAGGTGTCTCATCATATCTAGCTTCAGAGAAAGCTCCAAGATTACTGCCCGGATGTCATAGTACGAAAGGAAAAACTTTCTCAATGAGCTCGCACTTTCATCATCCAATACGTCGACCTTCGAAGGAGCAACCTTAAGCCTTAAGCTCTCATGCAATAAATCAGCTATGCCGGTCCCAGTTTGAGCTTCTACATCGCTCATGCTTATAGTCCCTGCATCAAGCGCTTTCCTCAATATGCCGGCTGAAATAACTTCCGCATCCATCTGCCGTCATGCACACAACAAGAATTCATAATCCCTGTTAACATGAGAGCTTAAGAGTGGATAAATAAGCCCACTGATGCTTAACCGCGTTATCATACAAAGCAGTGCAAATATCTTATGAATCACCATAACCTTACAGGGAAATGGAGCGATTAGAAATTAGTCAAAGAGCCTAATCCTAAACATGGGTTAACTTGTGGTGGTTTTTGACGATTTACTCGTCCAAGAAAGGCTCTGCCCATCAATACTGTCAGACGACATTGCCTTCAACTTATAGTATAAATGAGGAATTCAATGGAAAGTATGAACCAAACAGTAGCGATCAGTGACATGAAACTAAATAATCATATTTAAGCCCGAGTTTAATAGTCTGTGTAACTGAAGTGTGACTGTGAGACGAGGAATGCTGAACTTATGCATTTAACAGAATTCGGCATATTGAGTTACTCATCGTTTACTTAATTAATGCAATTCTTGTTCATGCGAAGTTGAACTTGAACTTGATCCAGGAACCCACAGGTAACAGGCCAAAAATTATTAAATTCTACTTGTTCATACGAACACGAAAACCCACCCCCAGTCTCCAAAATCGAACGATATAATCCTATTTACGCAAACGGAACAGGGGAGGAGGCTCTGGCTCAGCACCTGGAGGTCGGCTAAGGTCGCGGCCACCGCGAGGGCTCGCGTGAGGGCCTGGCCGCCGTCGCCGTCGCGGAGGGCGGGGAGGGCCAGCTTGAGCGCGCGGAAGAGCAGGCGCGACGAGGAGGTGGTCGCCAGGCCCTCTCCCATCCTACCCGTGAGCTCGTTGAACACGCCCACAAGCTCCGCCATCAGCCGCCCTCCTCCCTCCGGCGGCGGCGTCGCCGGGGCCGATAGCGACGACGAGGAGGAGGTGGACGGGGCGGATGGGGAAGAAAAGGCAACCGAGGCAGGGAGACGCAGTCGGTGCAGGCGACGCGGGTTGGGGCATGGGCGCAGGCCTGGGTGGTGGCGGTGCTGGTGGCGGCCGGCGGGGACGGCCGCGGCGGTGGTGGCTGCCGTCGCCATGGGTGGGGCCCGCTCCGGGGATGGATTGCAGGCGACGTGGCACTGTGGCAGCCGCTGCGCGGATATGTGATGTGGTGATTGTGATGAGGTGGCGACTGGCTCGCGCCTTGCCACGTAGGATTTGCCATCTCCGCGCGGGAAGAGACGGGTTTCGATAGGAAAACTGAATTTCTTCGGAAGTCCTTCGTTCAATACGCATAGACATGCGTATCAATAAAAAAGCAAATGTTAGCATTTGTGAGCGAAAGTCTACATTTGTCATATGAAATTAGATAAAATTGTAATGTTGTTGTGTAAGATTTGCCATGTCTAAAATGAAAATGGCCATGTAATGCAAAAGGTTATGAGTAAACTTGTCACGGTGTAATGCGTAACTGCCACGCGTTCGATCTGGACCCGACATATTTGAGGGCGTCAGACTTTTAGTGTTAAAGTTTTGACATGAAATGTATATCTAGATTCATTAAAAAAAACTGTAAAACTACAATACATACATCTTTCCACAATGATTAATGGTAGTCAGCCATACAATTGTCCTCTCAAATACACCAGATCATTCTTTCCACCCTCATCGCCACTTGTCTTCAGTTTTCACGTCAGTCGGTACTCAACACGCCATGGTCGGCCCAATTTCTAGGCTGTTGCTCCAGATGCTGAGCTGCATGTCCTCTCGCTAGTCGGGTTGAAAATTGCGGAACACCTCAAGAATTGAGAGAAAGCATGTATGAGAGACCTGCAATGTTCATCCTCTCATTAATCTTGCGGCAGATTCAATCGTCTTCCAGCATCCGACCTAAAATCGTCGGCGACACCATAATGACGGGATGAAGCTCGTCGCTCTTCACACCGTAATCGTACATGGTATGTGCAGCGACGTTACTTGCCTCTTCTTTTCAGACAGTTCCTTATATATGTTGCGAACCATAGTCTTTCTTTCTACCATTTGTCTCGCCTTCAATCTCTTGTCGTTCGACAACCAGCTCCCGGGCAATAGCGAGACAATCCTCTCACTTGTGTTCGTGGACATGCGTGTGTCGAGATGAGGTGCTTCTGCTTTGCGGTCGACCCAATGACAACACCGGTTATTTGGTCTTTCTTTATCACGCCAATTACGTGATTGATTCACCTGATTATTTGGGTTGTTGTCTGCTGCCCGTTTTTTCTCTGGATATACTGTTCGTGGAGAGGTTAAAATTGTGGCAAAATCATTAGGTTTGAGGAGAGGAATCCTAGGAGCTCCATGAGGAAACTTTGAGTCAACAAGAGTTGCCGCATGCTCGTTGCACGACTTCTTGGCATGTATGGCGGGAACCACCCCATGATTAAGGGAATCTCCAATGCCGTGCCGCAGAACGCCCGCAAACGTCTGGATTGGCGCGTGTGGACCATTATTGCCATCCAACACGGTGCCACATACATCAATGGACTCGTCCGCATGCCCGAATTCTTGTAAACCGAAATCAAAGTTTGGGGAGGTTTGCCGGAGTTCAGACCTCCGCCAGGTAGGACTCTGACAACCCCGGCCCACCCAAAATCCCACCCATAGCCCGCGCATTTGGCCACCTCTGCACTGTTTCCGTGCCAAACCCCACGCATTCTCATCCTCTCTAGCCGATCGACGCCTCCCTCCACCCTGTTCCCGCCCTTTTGTAGGATCAGGAATCGACTAGAGGGGTGGGAGAGGGGTGAATAGGAGATTTAAAAATTCTTCATTAAGAAGGATTCTTTCCATCAAGCAAATGAAAACTATTCTAAGACGAAAACTTAATGGAGATAAAACTGAGAAAATAAACAACTTAGAGGGAAAGCTAAAACGGGCTACTAAGAGATATCTATCACAACATAAGTGAGAAGAATATCTAAGTAGCACTAGAGGAAAAACATGCAGTACATGCATACTATATTAAGTACCGTGAGAGAGAATACAAACAGAAACATTGTGAACTAACATAGAGAGAAATGCTATTTAGTTTCAAAGAAATGATCAAAGTGAACAATCACAATCACAGAGAGGAATAACCCAACAGATAGAAATACTAAAAGTAAATCAAGTAGAGAGGAAATCAATGGTGCTCGATGGCGACCAGTGATTTGTTCTACCAGTTCACACTCTGCCAAAGTGGCACGTCTGGTTGGAGGGACTTGTGATTGAACACATGAACAAATCTCTTTCATCCTATTCTCCTCAACATGAAGAACCTTGAACTTCAGTTGATTTACTCTCGACACATTCTTCAAGGTAAACTCCAAACCTTCACAGACTTTGTCCCTGGCAAACCACAATTATTCTTGGTTGCTCGGACCGACGCCTAACCGTCTAGTGAGTGTGCAGCTCACAGCAATAATAGGCACAAGCTTCGTATAGACCTGGTTCTTCGTGATGCTCAATCACTTAACTAAATGTGGGCTTTGGGGTTTTCTCTTGGTGAAATCTGACTATAGAGGGGTTTCTCAAACAAACTCTTGTCAGATCAAATGGAGCAGCCAAATGGTGAAGGTTGGGGGTGGGATGACTATTTATAGCCGGAGTAGTTCCAAGGTGTGAAATGACCAATTGGGGCCGCCTCATGCAACGATCATCTAACATTTGTCCAACAGTCGGATTTCAAATTCACGCGATAACTTTACTTAAGGAATAAGTTAAGCTGACTCTACTGCATGTGATTTTCTCTCAACGTCCAGAAGAACTTCGTCCGTGACTTAGAGGGAAAACACAACGCCATGTAGGATTTTGACGACTTTGCCATGTAGGATTAGTTGAGACCCCAGATATTATTCGCTATTCTTGCCATGAAAACAAAATTAACTTCGTTCAATGGAGAACCTATGTAGAGTGCCAAAGTATTTGGCACAAATAATTCTTCGTCACATTTGTTCTGATGTTTTGGCCACTTTTGCCTCCTCTTCTCTTTCACATCCTCATATTTCATATGCAACTTTCCAACCTGTCTTCAGTGACTATCATCGCGAAATTCACGTTCAATCTCTACCACATGTCCACATCCGAACACTGTCACACCCGACTTCTCTGATGGCTACCATTGCCACATACGAAAGCATTAACCTCTCTCACCGGTATTACGAGACATTAGTCATTGGGCCTCAACATCACTACCTTTGTTCCCAACAATGATCTGTCTACTTCAACCTAATTGTTTCCTTGTTGCCTCATGGCGGTCTTGTTTCTAAAACCAACGTTAAAACAGAACCTCTGACCTAAACATGAGCCATGAAATCCTTTCCTCTTTGATGATGAGACATTGATCTTGTTGGATAAATGAGCAACTGGTACTTCCCGAGGGCCAAAGGCCATTACATATACATGTGTGTCAAAGTGCAGAAAACCCCTTATACAATGGGGATATACCGAAAAGGGACTATACACATCTAACACCCCCTCAAACTCATGGTGGATCAACAACATTGAGTTTGGAGAGGAAAAAACCGTCTTTCTAGCCAGTCTGTGCCTTGGTGAAGAAGTCCGCCAACCAGTAACTCGGAGGGCACATAGTGAAGAGCGAGAGTCTCGATCTCGCATGCAAAGACGCACAAAGTGGGCATCCACACCGATGTGCTTGGTGAGCTCATGCTTCACCGGTCACGCTTAATCTTGATAAGCGCCAGATCTTGTCGACAAGAAGGGAGTCGAGGTAGTAGCAGACTACACCAAAATTCTCAAGTAACCACCATAACCAGATCACCTCAGCCGTCAACATAGCCATGGCTCGCAACTCAGCCTCTATGCTCGAGCGAGAAACTGCAGTCTGTTTCTTTGTCTTCCAGGCAATAAGAGAGCCACCAAGAAAGACACAATAAGCGGATAACGGCGTCGATCGAGGGATCACTAGCCTGTAGCATCGAATAGGCCTGGAGCTCAAGAGAGCTGGGCGGGAAAGAAAAGGCGCCGAGAGATCGTGCCACGAAGATATCATAGAACACGGAGGAGATGACTATAGTGGACAGAGGTGGGGGCGAAACAAACCGACTCAAGATGTGGACAGGATAGGAGATGTCGGGGCGCTGTAATGACAAGATAGACAAGACTGCCAACAAGATGACGATAGCTAGTGGGATTAGGAAGAGGGTCACCATCGGTGGCACGAAGCTGAACGTTGAGCTCCATAGGAGTCACTGAAGGAAATATGCCCTAGAGGCAATAATAAAGTTATTATTCATTTCCTTATTTCACGATAAATGTTTATTATTCATGCTAGAATTGTATTAACCGGAAACATGATACATGTGTGAATACATAGACAAACATATAGTCACTAGTATGCCTCTACTTGACTAGCTCATTAATCAAAGATGGTTATGTTTCCTAACCATAGACATGTGTTGTCATTTGATTAATGGGATCACATCGTTAGGAGAATGATGTGATTGACATGACCCATTTCGTTAGCCTAGCACTTGATCGTTTAGTACATTGCTATTGCTTTCTTCATGACTTATACATGTTCTGTAACTATGAGATTATGCAACTCCGTTTACGGAGGAACACTTTGGTGCTACCAAACGTCACAACGTAACTGGGTGATTATAAAGGAGTACTACAGGTGTCTCCAAAGGTACATGTTGGGTTGGCGTATTTCGAGATTAGGTTTTGTCACTCCGATTGTCGGAGAGGTATCTCTGGGCCCTCTCGGTAATACACATCACATAAGCCTTGCAAGCATTGCAACTAATAAGTTAGTTGCGAGATGATGTATTACGGAACGAGTAAAGAGACTTGCCAATAACGAGATTGAACTAGGTATTGGATACCGACGATCGAATCTCGGGCAAGTAACATACCGATGACAAAGGGAACAACGTATGTTGTTATGCGGTTTGACCGATAAAGATCTTCGTAGAATATGTAGGAGCCAATATGGCCATCCAGGTTCCGCTATTGGTTATTGACCAAGAATAGTTCTAGGTCATGTCTACATAGTTCTCGAACCCGTAGGGTCCGCACGCTTAAGGTTTCGATGATGCTTATATTATGAGTTTATGAGTTTTTATGTACCGAAGGAGTTCGAGTCCCGGATGAGATCGGGGACATGACGAGGAGTCTCGAAATGGTCGAGACGTAAAGATCGATATATTGGACGACTATATTCGAGTTCGGAAAGGTTCGAATGATTCGGTATTTTTCGAGTACCGGAGAGTTACGGAATTCGCCGGGAGTATATGGGCCTTATTGGGCCATACGGGAATAGAGGAGAGAGGCCAAGGGAGGAGGCCTGCGCCCCCTCTGGTCCGAATTGGACAAGGGGCGAGCCCCTTTCCTTCTCCCTCTCCCCTCTTTCCCTTCTCCTACTCCAACAAGGGAGGTGGAATCCTACTAGGACTAGGGAGTCCTAGTAGGACTCCACACCGGCGCGCCTCCTAGGGCCGGCCTCCTCCCCTTGCTCCTTTATATATGGGGCAAGGGGCACCCCATGACACACAAGTTGATCTACGGATCGTTCCTTAGCCGTGTGCGGTGCCCCTTCCACCATATTCCACCTCGATCATATCGTCATGGAGTTTAGGCGAAGCCCTCGCGCCGTAGAGCATCATCATCGTCCCACGCTGTCGTCTTGACGGAACTCATCCCGACACTTTGCTGGATCGGAGTCCGGGATCGTCATCGAGCTGAGCGTGTGCTGAACTCGGAGGTGCCGTACATTCGGTACTTGGATCGGTCGGATCGTGAAGACGTCGACTACATCAACAGCGTTGTCATAACGCTTCGCTTACGCTCTCACGAGTGCGTGGACAATACTCTCCCTCTCGTTGCTATGCCATCACCATGATCTTGCGTGTGCGTAGGAATTTTTAAAATTACTCGTTCCCCAACAAATGGCATCCGAGCCTGGTTTTATGCGTTGATGTTATATGCACGAGTAGAACACAAGTGAGTTGTGGGCGATACAAGTCATCTTGCTTACCAAAGCATGTCATACTTTGGTTCGGCGGTATTGTGAGATGAAGCGCCCGGACCGACATTACGCGACGCTTACGCGAGACTGGTTTCACCGCTCACGAGCACTCGTTGCTTAAAGGTGACCGGCGGGTGTCTGCTCTCTCGGTTTAGTTGAGCGAGTGTGGCTACGCCCGGTCCTTGCGAAGGTTAAAACAGCACCAACTTGACAAACTATCGTTGTGGTTTTGATGCGTAGGTAAGAACGGTTCTTGCTCAGCCCGTAGCAGCCACGTAAAACTTGCAACAACAAAGTAGAGGACGTCTAACTTGTTTTTGCAGGGCATGTTGTGATGTGATATGGTCAAGACGTGATGCTATATTTTATTGTATGAGATGATCATGTTTTGTAACCGAGTTATCGGCAATGGCGGGAGCCATATGGTTGTCGCTTTATTGTATGAAATGCAAGCGCCATGTAATTGCTTTACTTTATCACTAAGCGGTAGCGATAGTCGTAGAAGCAATAGTTGGCGAGACGACAACGATGCTACGATGGAGATCAAGGTGTCGCGCGGTGGCGATGATGATCACGACGATTGCCGGAGATGGAGATCACAAGCACAAGATGATGATGGCCATATCATATCACTTATATTGATTGCATGTGATGTTTATCCTTTATGCATCTTATCTTGCTTTGATTGACGGTAGCATTTTAAGATGATCTCTCACTAAAAGTTATCAAGACGTGTTCTCCCCGAGTATGCACCGTTGCCAAAGTTAAATCGTGCCCAGACACCACGTGATGATCGGGTGTGATAAGCTCTCGTCCATCTACAACGGGTGTAAGCCAGTTTTGCACACGCAGAATACTCAAGTTAAACTTGACGAGCCTAGCATATGCAGATATGCCTCGAACACGGAGACCGAAAGGTCGGCGTGAATCATATAGTAGATATGATCAACATAGTGATGTTCACCATTGAAAACTACTCCATCTCACGTGATGATCGGTTATGGTTTAGTTGATTTGGATCACGTGATCACTTAGATGACTAGAGAGATGTCTGTCTAAGTGGGAGTTCTTTAGTAATATGATTAATTGAACTTAAATTTATCATGAACTTAGTCCCGGTAGTATTTTGCAAATTATGTTGTAGATCAATAGCTCGCGTTGTTGCTTCCCTATGTTTGTTGCTTTCATATGTTTATTTTGATATGTTCCTAGAAAATTGTGTTGAAAGATGTTAGTAGCAATGATGCGGATTGGATCCGTGATCTGAGGTTTATCCTCATTCTTGCATGAAGAATTATGTCCTTAATGCACCGCTAGGTGACAGACCTATTGCAGGAGCAAATGCAGACGTTATGAACGTTTGGCTAGCTCAATATGATGACTACTTGATAGTTTAGTGCACCATGCTTAATGGCTTAGAATCGGGACTTCAAAGACGTTTTGAACGTCACGGACCATATGAGATGTTCTAGGAATTGAAGTTAATATTTCAAGAAAATACCCGAGTTGAGAGATATGAAGTCTCCAACAAGTTCTATAGCTAAAAGATGGAGGAGAATCGCTCAACTAGTGAGCATGTGCTCAGATTGTGTGGGTACTTCAATCGCTTGAATCAAGTGGGAGTTAATCTTCCAGATAAGATAGTGATTTACAGAATTCTCTAGTCACCATCACTAAGTTACTAGAACTTCGTGATGAACTATAGTATGCAAGGGATGACGAAAACAATTCCCAAGCTCTTTGCGATGCTAAAATCGGCGAAGGTAGAAATCAAGAAAAACATCAAGTGTTGATGGTTGACAAGACCACTAGTCTCAAGGAAAAGGGCAAAGGGAAGAAGGGAACTTCAAGAAGAACGGCAAGCAAGTTGCTGCTCGAGTGAAGAAGCCCAAGTCTGGACCTAAGCACGAGACTAAGTGCTTTTGCTGCAATGGAACTGGTCCTTTGGAAGCGGAACTACCCCAAGTATTTGGCGGATAAGAAGGATGGCAAAGTGAACAAAGGTATATTTGATATACAGGTTATTGATGTGTGCCTTACTAGTGTTTATAGTAGCCCTGAGTATTTGATACTTGTTCGGTTGCTAAGATTAGTAACTCAAACAGGAGTTCTGAATAAGCAGAGACTAGTTGAAGGGAAGTGACGATGAGTGTTGGAAGTAGTTCCAAGATTGATATGATCATCATCGCACACTCCCTATACTTTCGGGATTAGTGTTAAACCTAAATAAATGTTAATTGGCGCTTGCGTTGAGCATGAATATGATTTGATCATGTTTATTGCAATCTGGTTATTCATTTAAAGTCGAGAATAATTGTTATTCTGCTTACATGAATAAAACCTTCAAATGGTCATACACCCAATGAAAATAGTTTGTTGGATCTCGATCGTAGTGATACACATATTCATAATATTGATGCCAAAAGATGCAAAGTTAATAATGATAGTGCAAATTATTTGTGGCACTTGCCGTTTGGGTCATATCGGTGTAAAAGCATGAAGAAACTCCATAAAGATGGATTTTCGAATCACTTGATTATGAATCATTTGATGCTTGTGAACCGTGCTTTTTGGGCAAGATGACTAAAACTCCGTTCTCGGAACAATGGAGCGAGCTCTTGACTTGTTGGAAATAATACATACCAATGTATGCGATCCAATGAGTGTTGATGCCCGTGGCGAGTATCATTATTTTCTGACCTTCACAGATGATTTGAGCAGATATGCATATATCTTCTTGATGAAACATAAGTCTGAAATAGTTGAAAAGTTCAAAGAATTTCAGAGTGGAGTGGAAAATCATCGTAACAAGAAAATAAAGTTTCTGCGATCTGATCGTGGAGATGAATATTTGAATTACGAGTTTGGTCTTCAATTAAAACAAAGTGGAATAGTTTCACAGCTCACGCCACATGGAACACCACAACCTAATGGTGTGTCCGAACGTCGTAACCGCACTTTATTGGATATGGTGCGATCTATGATGTATCTTACCGATTTACCACTATCGTTTTGGGGTTATGCATTAGAGACAGCTGCATTCACGTTTAATAGGGCACCATCTAAATCCGTTGAGACGACACCGTATGAACTATGGTTTAACAGTAAACCTAAGCTGTCGTTTCTTAAAGTTTGGAGTTGTGATGCTTATGTGAAAAAGTTTTCACCTGATAAGCTCGAACCCAAATCGGAGAAGTGCGTCTTCGTAGAATACCCAAAGGTAACTATTGGGTACACCTTCTATCACAGATCCGAAGGCAAGTTATTCGTTGCTAAGATGGATCCTTTCTAGAGAAGAAGTTTCTCTCGAAAGAAGTGAGTGGGAGGAAAGTAGAACTTGATGAGGTAATTTTACCTTCTCCCTTATTGGAAAGTAGTTCATCACAGAAATCAGTTTCAGTGATTCCTACACCAATTAGTAAGGAAGTTAATGATGATGATCATGAAACTTCAGATCAAGTTGCTACCAAACCTCGTAGGTCTTCCAAAATAAGATCCGCACCAATGTGGTGCGGTAATCCTATTCTAGAAGTCATGTTACTAGACCATGATGAACCTCTGAACTATGAGGAAGCGATGATGAGCCCAGATTCATGAAATGGCTTGAGGCCATAAAATCTGAGATAGGATCCATATATAAGAACAAAGTGGGGACTTTGGTTGACCTGCTCGATGATCAGCAAGTCAAGTTAAATAAATGGATCTTCAAGAGGAAGACAGACACTGATAGTAGTGTTACTATCTGTTGGGGAACGTAGTAATTTCAAAAAAAAAATCCTACGCACACGCAAGATCATGGTGATGGCATAGCAACGAGAGGGGAGAGTATTGTCCACGTACCCTCGTGAGACCGTGGCGAAGCGTTATGACAACGCGGTTGATGTAGTCGTATGTCTTCACGATCCGACCGATCCAAGTACCGAGCGTCGGCACCTCCGAGTTCAGCACACGTTCAGCTCGATGACGATCCCCGGACTCCGATCCAGCAAAGTGTCGGGGATGAGTTCCGTCAGCACGACGGCGTGGTAACGATGATGATGCCTTACCGGCGCAGGGCTTCGCCTAAACTCCGCGACGATATGACCGAGGTGGAATATGGTGGAGGGGGGCACCGCACACGGCTAAGGAACGATCCATAGATCAACTTGTGTGTCTATGGGGTGCCCCCTGCCCCCGTATATAAAGGAGTGGAGGAGGGGAGGGCCGGCCCTCTCTATGGCGCGCCCTAGGGGAGTCCTACTCCCACCGGGAGTAGGATTCCCCCTTTCCTAGTCCAACTAGTAATCCTTCCAAGTATTAGGAGTAGGAGACAAGGAAGGGGGAGGGAGAAGAGAAGGAAGGAGGGGGCGCAGCCCCTCCCCCTAGTCCAATTCGGACTAGGCCTTGGGGGGGCGCGCGGCCTGCCCTAGGCAGCCCCTCTCTCTTTCCCGTATGGCCCAATAAGGCCCAATACTTCTCCCTCGTATTCCCGTAACTCCCCGGTACTCCGAAAAATACTCGAACCACTCGGAACCTTTCCGAACTCCGAATATAGTCGTCCAATATATCGATCTTTACGTCTCGACCATTTCGAGACTCCTCGTCATGTCCCCGATCTCATCCGGGATTCCGAACTCCTTCGGTACATCAAAACTTATAAACTCATAATAAAACTGTCATCGTAACGTTAAGCGTGCGGACCCTACGGGTTCGAGAACTATGTAGACATGACCTAGAACTATTCTCGGTCAATAACCAATAGCGGAACCTGGATGCTCATATTGGCTCCTACATATTCTACGAAGATCTTTATCGGTCAAACCGCATAACAACATACTTTGTTCCCTTTGTCATCGGTATGTTACTTGCCCGAGATTTGATCGTCGGTATCCAATACCTAGTTCAATCTCGTTCTCGGCAAGTCTCTTTACTCGTTACGTAACGCATCATTCGTAACTAACTCATTAGCTACATTGCTTGCAAGGCTTATAGTGATGTGCATTACCGAGAGGGCCAGAGATACTTCTCCGACAATCGGAGTGACAAAACCTAATCTCGAAATCGCCAACCCAACATGTACCTTTGGAGACACCTGTAGTACTCCTTTATAATCACCCGATTCGCCAGTGACGCTTTGGTAGCACCAAAGTGTTCCTCCGTAAACGGAGTTGCATAATCTCATAGTTACAGGAACATGTATAAGTCATGAAGAAAGCAATAGCAACATACTAAACGATCAAGTGCTAGGCTAACGGAATGGGTCATGTCAATCACATCATTCTCCTAATGATGTGATCCCGTTAATCAAATGACAACTCATGTTTATGGTTAGGAAACATAACCATCTTTGATTAACGAGCTAGTCAAGTAGAGGCATACTAGTGACACTCCGTTTGTCTATGTATTCACACATGTATTATGTTTCCGGTTAATACAATTCTAGCATGAATAATAAACATTTATCATGATATAAGGAAATAAATAATAACTTTATTATTGCCTCTACGGCATATTTCCTTTAGTCTCCCACTTGCACTAGAGTCAATAATCTAGTTCACATCGCCATGTGATTTAACATCAATAGTTCACATCTATATGTGGTTAACACCCATAGTTCACATCGACATGTGACCAACACCCAAAGGGTTTACTAGAGTCAGTAATCTAGTTCACATCGCTATGTGATTAACACCCAAAGAGTACTAAGGTGTGATCATGTTTTGCTTGTGAGATAATTTTAGTCAACGGGTCTGTCACATTCAGAGCCGTAAGTATTTTGGAAATTTCTATGTCTACAATGCTCTGCACGGAGCTACTCTAGCTAATTGCTCCCACTTTCAATATGTATTCAGATTGAGACTCAGAGTCATCTAGATTAGTGTTGAAACTTGCATCGACGTAACCCTTTACGACGGACCTTTTTCACTTCCATAATGTAGAAACATATCCTTATTCCACTAAGGATAATTTTGACCGATGTCCATTGATCTACTCTTAGATCACTATTGCACTCCCTTGCCAAGCTTAGTGGTAGGGTATGCAATAGATCTGGTACACAGCATGACATACTTTATAGAACCTATGGCTAATGCATAGGAATGACTTTCATTCTCTTTCTATCTTCTGCCGTGGTCGGGTTTTGAGTCTTACTCAATCTCACACCTTGTAACACGTGCAAGAACTCTTTCTTTGATCTGTTCCATTTTGAACTACTTCAAAATCTTGTCAAGGTATGTATTCATTGAAAAGCTTATCAAGCGTCTTGATCTATCTCTATAGATCTTGATGCTCAATATGTAAGCAGCTTCACCGAGGTCTTTCTTTGAAAAACTCCTTTCAAACACTCCTTTATGCTTTGCAGAATAATTCTACATTATTTCCGATCAACAATATGTCATTCACATATACTTATCAGAAAGGCTGTAGTGCTCCCACTCACTTTCTTGTAAATACAAGCCTTTCCAAAAGTCTGTATAAAACCATATGCTTTGATCAACACATCAAAGCGTATATTCCAATTCCGAGATGCTTGCACCAGTCCATTGATGGATCGCTGGAGCTTGCATATTTTGTTAGCACCTTTAGGATTTGAAAAAATCTTCTGGTTGCATCATATACAACTCTTCTTTAAGAAAACCATTAAGGAATGCAGTTTTGACATCCATTTGCCAGATTTCATAAAATGTGGCAATTGCTAACATGATTCGGACAGACTTTTAAGCATTGATACGAGTGAGAAAATCTCATTGTATTCAACATCTTGAACTTTGTCAAAAACCTTTTTCGACAAGTCTAGCTTTGTAGATAGTAACACTACTATCAGCATCTGTCTTCCTCTTGAAGATCCACTTATTTAACATGGCTTGCTGATCATCGAGCAAGTCAATCAAAGTCCATACATGGACCACATCTCAGATTTTATGGCCTCAAGCCATTTCGCGGAATCTGGGCTCATCATCGCTTCCTCATAGTTCGTAGGTTTATCATGGTCTAGTAACATGACTTCTAGAATAGGATTACTGTACCACTCTGGTGCGGATCTTACTCTGGTTGACCTACGAGGTTTTGGTAGTAACTTGATCTTGAAGTTTCATGATCATCATCATTAGCTTCCTCACTAATTGGTGTAGGCATCACTGGAACTGATTTCGTGATGAACTAGTTTCCAATTAGGGAGAACGTACAAATTACCTTATTAAGCTCTACTTTCCTCCCACTCACTTCTTTCGAGAGAAACTCGTTCTCTAGAAAGGATCCATTCTTAGCAACGAATGTTTTGCCTTTGGATCTGTGATAGAAGGAGTACCCAACAGTTTCCTTTGGGTATTCTATGAAGACGCACTTTTCCGATTTGGGTTCGAGCTTATCAGGTTGAAAACCTTTTTCACATAAGCATCGCAACTCCAAACTTTAAGAAACGACGGCTTAGGTTTACTGCTAAACCATAGTTCATACGGTGTCGTCTTAACGGATTTAATGGTGCCCTATTTAACGTGAATGCAGCTGTCTCTAATGCATAACCCCAAAACGATATTGGTAAATCGGTAAGAGACATCATTGATCGCACCATATCAAATAAAGTGCGGTTATGACGTTCGGACACACCATTACTTATGGTGTTCCATGTGGCGTGAGCTGTGAAACTATTCCACATTGTTTTATACGAAGGCCAAACTCATAACTCAAATATTCTCCTCCACGATCAGATCGTAGAAACTTTATTTTCTTGTTACGATGATTCTCCACTTCACTCTGAAATTCTTTGAACTTTTCAAATGTTTCAGACTTGTGCTTCATTAAGTAGATATACTCATATCTGCTCAAATCATCTTGTGAAGGTCAGAAAATAACGATATCTACCACGAGCATCAACACTCATTGGACCGCATACATCGGTATGTATTATTTCCAACAAGTCAGTATCTCGTTCCATTGTTTCAAACAACGGAGTTTCAGTCATCTTGCCCAAAAGGCACGGTTCGCAAGCATCAAATGATTCATAATCAAGTGATTCCAAAAACCCATCAGCATGGAGTTTCTTCATGCGCTTTACACCGATATGACCCAAACGGTAGTGCCACAAATAAGTTGCACTATCATTATTAACTTTGCATCTTTTGGCATCAATATTATGAATATGTGTATCACTACGATCGAGATCCAACAAACTATTTTCATTGGGTGTATGACCATTGAAGGTTTTATTCATTTAAACAGAACAACAATTATTCTCCGATTTTAAATGAATAACTGTATTGCAATATCATATTCATGCTCAACGCAAACGCCAAATAACATTTATTTAGGTTTAACACTAATCCCGAAAGTATAGGGAGTGTGCGATGATGATCATATCAATCTTGGAACTACTTCCAACACTCATCGTCACTTCCCTTCAATTAGTCTTTGTTTATTCGTAACTCCTGTTTGAGTTACTAATCTTAGCAACCGAACAAGTATCAAATACTCGGGGCTACTATAAACACTAGTAAAGCACACATCAATAACTCAGTATATCAAATATACCCTTGTTCACTTTGCCATCCTTCTTATCCACCAAATATTTGGAGTAGTTCCACTTCGATGACCATTTCCTTTGCAGTAGAAGCACTCGCCAGGCTTTAGGTTCAGCTTTGGGCTTCTTCAAGGGAGTGACAACTTGCTTGTCATTCTACTTGAAGTTCCCTTTATTTCCTTTTGCCATTCTCTTGAAACTAGTGGTCTTGTCAATCATGAACACTTGATGCTCTTTCTTGATTTCTACCTTTGTCGATTTCAACATCACGAAGAGCTCGGGAATCTTTTTCGTCATCCCTTGCATACTATAGTTCATCACGAAGTTCTAGTAACTTTGTGATGGTGACTAGAGAATTCTATCAATCACTATCTTATCTGGAAGATTAACTCCCACTTGATTCAAGCGATTGAAGTACCTGCACAATCTGAGCACATGCTCACTAGTTGAGAGATTCTCCTCCATCTTTTAGCTATAGAACTTGTTGGAGACTTCATATCTCTCAACTCGGTATTTGCTTGAAATATTAACTTCAATTCTGGAACATCTCATATGGTCCATGACATTCAAAACGTCTTTGAAGTCCCGATTCTAAGCCGTTAAGTATGGTGCACTAAACTATCAAGTAGTCATCATATTGAGCTAGCCAAACGTTCATAACGTCCGCATTTGCTCCTGCAATAGGTCATCACCTAGCGGTGCATTAAGGACATAATTCTTACAGTGCAGCAATGAGGATAAACCTCAGATCACGGATCCAATATGTATCATTGCTACTAACATTTTTCAATACAATTTTCTCTAGGAACACATATAAAAACATAGGGAAGCAAAAACATAGGGAAGCAACAACGCGAGCTATTGATCTACAACATAATTTGCAAAATACTACCAGGACTAAGTTCATGATAAATTAAAGTTCAATTAATCATATTACTCAAGAACTCCCACTTAGACAGACATCTCTCTAGTCATCTAAGTGATTACGTGATCCAAATCAACTAAACCATAACCGATCATCACGTGAGATGGAGTAGTTTTCAATGGTGAACATCACTATGTTGATCATATCTACTATATGATTCACGCTCGACCTTTCGGTCTCCGTGTTCCGAGGCCATATCTGCATATGCTAGGCTCGTCAAGTTTAACTCGAGTATTCTGCGTGTGCAAAACTGGCTTGCACCCGTTGTAGATGGACGTGAGCTTATCACACCCGATCATCACGTGGTGTCAGGGCACGACGAACTTTGGCAACGGTGCATACTCGGGAGAACACGTCTTGATAATTTTAGTGAGATCATCTTAAAATGCTACCGTCAATCAAAGCAAGATAAGATGCATAAAGGATAAACATCACATGCAATCAATATAAGTGATATGATATGGCCATCATCATCTTGTGCTTGTGATCTCCATCTCCAAGCACCGCCGTGATCACCATCGTCACCGGTGCGACACCTTGATCTCCATCGTAGCATCTTTGTCGTCTCGCCAACTATTGCTTCTCGACTATCGCTACCGCTTAGTG
Source organism: Aegilops longissima (assembly GCA_021605205.1). Classification (NCBI taxonomy): domain Eukaryota; kingdom Viridiplantae; phylum Streptophyta; class Magnoliopsida; order Poales; family Poaceae; genus Aegilops; species Aegilops longissima. The sequence continues at coordinate 132,329,306 of CM038676.1, forward strand.
ATAAAGTAAAGCAATTACATGGCTTT